>CM060111.1:7928482-9303482 GCA_030522415.1 Channallabes apus | reverse complement strand
CTATTTATTTTTGGCACCAAACTACAGGGTTATTTTAATAAAGTTTATTCGACATTTACTGTCTAAATACCACCTACAGTATTAAGTTGTAACACATAATGATTGATTTCGATCTATAACGTTTGTAGTATTTGACTCTTGCACCTACTGTATTAACACTAAATTATTTGTAGGTGTTAATTTGGCACAGTGAGAGTTAAGTCAGTACTGTAGATGTTCATTTGGCTTGGGGGATTTTCCTGCATGCCTTGATGTGATGACATGCCTAATGAACCATAACAGCTATGAACCATAGTCTAGAATAGATTTCTGGACTGGTTTATTCTGTTTTTTTTATTTTATTTTTTTAAATCAGGACTATGAATGTATTTGACACATTTGGGAATAAAACCTCACTGGTGTTCATGTGATACGGTTAAAGATCAGCCAAAATGATTATATTTAGTGAATCGTGAGAATATTGTGATTCATCAATCACACAGACAAACACTCGTCTGGATTGTCTGAAATTAGATTTCATTTATTTGTATATTGACAACCGAAAACTGCAAGGATCTGTAAAAAAAAAAAAAAAAAAAAGATTTGTCTGTAATTTAACTCAACTGATAGAAAGTAGATGGATGGTCACATATTTTCCCAACACTAAAATGTCCTAATGGGGAAGTTTGAGCAGAAAGGCTGCACAAAAAGGTGCCAGTGAACTTTTGACTCATACTCAGTTAAACATTAAACACTACACTAAATGCAAATGTTAGTCTATGGTGGAAGGAATTTCTTGAGCAGAAGTAAGAACTGTTAATCACCCATAGGTGTTGGCGAAGCATGCACACACACACACACACACACACACACACACACACACACACACACACACACACACACACACACACACATTGTTCGTTATCTGGGTAAACAAATCTCAAAACAGTATGTGCATGAATGTGTGTGTGTGTGTGCATCAGGAGATGGGGGTGGTGACTGTATCATTTCGCCATTCTGTAGCTATTTGTCATTATGACAAACATTTCCTCATTCTACCAATTATGTAGAAATTTGCTTTTACAGAAACTCCTTGTCAAATTTGTCTGAAATTCTTTTTTGTGTTCTGTGCTTGTGTTATCAGCTCTGACGGGAGGACCCATAACCGGCACCTACAGACTTAAACAGTTCCATTTTCACTGGGGATCTAGAGATAATAAAGGATCAGAGCACACAATTGATGGAAAAAATTACCCTGCTGAAGTAAAGTACCCTCAGTACCCTAATCCATATCCTACTGTAGCATCTAGACTAGGTTACAAAATGCAGGAGATTTTAGGGCTTGCAAGCATAATCTCTGTTGTCCATGTAGAATATACTGTATGAAGAGTTTTGGAAATTATAAATTATTATGGTTTTGGTGAAAGTCAAAATTTTATTTTTTTTATGTTCTACAGCTTCATCTAGTTCACTGGAACACCACATATCCCAATTTTGGAGAAGCTGCTAGCAAGTCCGATGGCCTTGCTGTGGTTGGAGTTTTCTTGGAGGTCCACACACATAAAAACTTTTGATCGCTTTATTCTAACTCACGATAAAAACTGACCTTGTAGCATAAAGTTTCAAGTGTGTTCATTTCACTGTTTTACCTTTAACAGATTGGTGACGAAAACCCTCAACTCCAGAAGCTTCTTGATGTACTGGATGCCATTAAAGCAAAGGCAAGTTCTCTTAAAGTTTTGTGAGACTTTTATATTAACGACTAATTTTGTAGATTAATTCTGATTAATGGCTAATAATCATGTATTTGTGGATTTCCTCCCAGGGAGCACAGACTCAATTTGCAGACTTTGACCCCACTATGCTGCTGCCTAGCACTCTGGACTACTGGACATATGATGGCTCCTTGACCACACCCCCACTGCTCGAGAGTGTCACATGGATTGTCTGCAAGAAGTCAATCAGTGCCAGCTCCGCACAGGTCCTGGTCATTTTTATTAACATTTTAATCATTAAACCCACTCATGCTTATAATGGAACTTTATTTATGTTTTATATAGTGAGAAGTTTTAGCTTCTCACTCTATATATACGAGGGAGAGAGAGAGAGAGATTACTGTTATAAACTTGTTATAACAGCAAGCTGTTTCACATATTCTATAGCCAGGAACCAGGATAAATCTTTATAATTATGTTCAGTGCATTTTAACCAGCCTGACCATCAGTGCTTGATCTGCCAGTACAATTTTAGACTTTTGCCAGACTCATTTTTTTTTAGTCAGTATTAATTTTCTTGTGATCTACTGGTCTCTCACTCTGTTGCACCCTTGTGAAAGTTCACACTTCCCAGGGAAATGCCATGATTGCATGGACTGACTTTTGCATCCTCATACTTGGAATATCCTCATTTAGCTTTTCATTGCTGTTGAGGAATTATTTAAAACTCATTCTATTATTATTTAAAACTCATTATGCTGTACTCATTACATTTGTTTGTGGGGCATGGTATCTCAGCGGTTTGCAGTGCCTTCTACCTTAAGGTTGGTGGTTTGGATCTTGTCTGCGGTCTGTGTGCATGGAGTTTGCATGTCGCACTGTGGGAGGAAACCAACCAAGCACTGGGAGAACATGCAAACTCTGTGCACGCAGACCTGCAGACGGGAGGTAAACCCCTCAATCCTGGAGGTGCGACACCAAAATTCCAAATAGCCTTAAGTGGGTATGTGAGTGGGATGTCTGCTTCTGCCACGTGATGGGTTGATACACCATGCCGGTTGTCTCCCACCTTGTGCCTGAGTTCCCTGTGCTAGGCTTTAGGCCCCTATAACCGTACACAGTATGAGTACAGAAAATTAATCAATGATGAAAGTATTTATCGCTTTCATTTTGACTGTCTATCTATTTCTCTTTTCTGGAAAACAGATGAAGAAATTCCGAGGCCTGCTCTTCTCGGCGGAGGGGGACCCCGAGTGCCATATGGTGGATAACTTCCGCCCACCACAGCCTCTGAAAGATCGTAAAGTCCGTACATCTTCTCAATGAGCTGCTCCTGGATTCTTAATCCTGACCCCTGTAAAACAATGCTTTATTTTTACATAAGAATAATATTTCCCTGCTATCTGGGAAGAGCACTACTGAGATTAGCTTTTTCTGGGCTCCACTTTTTATATATGAAGTATAGATATATATATGAGGAAGATGAATTTGTATCTGTATATTGTGGGTATAGTGCCGGGCCTATCATAATCATGATTTGTCAAAAACACAAGCAAACCATGTAAATCCATCTCCATGCTGTAGGAATATGTTAAAAAGAGAAAGAGTTTTTCAGGGAAGTGGCCCCTCTGTCATGGTTACCACCAGTAACCTCCATCTTACTGCCTGCTTCAGGATCATGGCAGCTTAGCATAATCCCCCACAAGATCCCATAAATCATTTCTTTTCGCAGACATACCATACTGTGCAAGACATTCAGTCATGCAGCTGGCTAAGGACATCATTGATCTGAGTATCTTGGAGAGCTTGATACAGCTGTTTGTCTTCTTGATCTATTACTTGCTAAGGTCAGAATAATGAATCACACTTGAAATATTTTCCGTAATACTGATTTAAAAAGTAATATTTTAAATCAATTTTCTCTTTTCTATGCAGTAGATTAAAACAGGCAAAATGTCTATAAAACATGGTGCCTAAAACATTTGCACAGGACTGTGTGTGTGTCATGGTATCGTACCTACACTGAGAACCTCTCGTATGATATCTGCACAACAGACTCCCTCAGAGAAGTGTGGAGGTTAATGCTTGAATATGAAATCTTAAAATAAAAAATAGTTTTGCATTTTATATCTCTTAGAGATTAGAATGAACTGTGATCCTTGTGTGTGACGATGTATTTGGTGTGTGTTCGCTTTTTCCCTAATGAGATATAATAAACACGTAGTTGCTGCTGAGCTATTTAAATGAAGGGCTAATGCAATCAAATATGCAGAGTATTTTACTACAGACCACAGTCAGCTCACTGAAACATCTTCATTCTGCAAAATATAATGTTTTTAAAGTTTCCTTCCTTTTCTCATTTTGTGGCTTTAAATCATGGGACCAGGGATTTTGTGGTGTTTATTTGAAACTGAAAGTGTCAGATGTGTTGATTTAAATGAGATTTAGATTATATGTGATATACTACTGTTTAGAATATGTTAGATGATATTACATAATGCTTAATTCTAAATAAGTTATTAGGAGATTTTAATCAAAAAAATTATGCAAAATAATGTTTTAATGTCTGTTATTGTGTATTAAATGCGACAGCTAATTTATATTAACCTGTTTAATTTATTTGCATATTTGCATATTAATTGAAATAAAGTCCTTAATCTTGAAATAAAGTGCTTAGCAGGTGATGCTGAAACTCAAAACTTGTGCCAGATTTTTTTTTCTTTTTTATGCTGAATAAACTTTTATTAAAATAAGCACTCGTCTATTAGTACATAAAAGAAAAAGTAACTGAAATGAATATAATAAAGCTACACTCTCCTGGTAAAGTGAAAGGTTTTTGGTTAATAATAAAAAATATTCTAAAGATGTTATAAAAATGAAACAAAAATAAATCATGTCAGATCTTTTCCACCTTTAATGTGGTTCAGCAACAAAAACATTAGTTCCCTTGGAATTATAAAATTTGATCTGCATTCTGGGTAGTTTTGAGATATTTATCTTATTGCATTCTAGATTTAAAAAAAAAACAATTGTGTTGTGCCTTTTTATCTTTCAAAAGAGCCCAAAAAATGCTTATCACAAAAACACCTCAAGAACATACAAAAAATGTAAACATTTTAACTCAGAACCTGGTTGCTGTGACTGTCTTCATACTTACCCATAAACATTTAACCTCATACAAAAGACCTGAGTTAAAGGTCAACTGTTTCTGTAGGACTTTCTGTTACATTATCTTGATTTCTCCAAATTGATGAAGACCTTATGAAACATGGATATCGTTGTTGACAATATTAATCAGGAGAGGGTTATGAAACAATTTTCAAAACTTCAGTGTACCTTGAAACACTGAGAAGACCATCATTAACAAACTAAGAAAGTGGGGCACATCAGGGCCGTAATAAAGAACAGGAGAGGCTCTAAAGATGAAAACCTATAGAGAGTGCAAAGAGACATTACATGTCACAGTTGTAGTAAAATGGGTGACATGGAAGGATATGAGTTCAAATCTCGACCTTACCAAGCTTCATTAACCTTCAGCTCCTCATGTGAATCTGCATAAAACAAAGGCAAAGCAATTTTCCCAAATACCATAAATAAACACATCACTCACTTACTCAATCATCTATACCACTTTATTCTGTATTTAGGGTTGCAGGGGGCCTGCAGCGTATGCCAGGAGACTTAAGGCAAGGTGTACACCCTGGATGGGGTGCCAATCATTTGTAGGACATACACACAGACACACGCACACACACACACACACACCAGTTAGCCTAATCTGCATGTCTTTGGACTGTGGGAGGTAAGCAATGAGAGAACATGCAAACTCCATGCACACAGACGTGAGGCAGGAATCAAACCCAGACCCTGGAGGTGACAGTGCTAACCACAAAGCCATCCCGCCTCCCTATGCCACAACAAGAACATTTTCACCTTCCATAAGGATAGTGACCCAAACTACAAGTCCAAGTAAACAAAAGAATAGCTTCAGAAGAAGAAGGTTCAGTCAAAGCCTAGATGTAAATAATAATAATAATAATAATAATAATAATAACTTTGAATTGATATGCAGAAGGCAGCATGGTGGTGTAGTGGTTAGCACTGTCGCCTTGCACCTCCAGGGTCCGAGTTTGATTTCCGGCCAGGCTCAAATCTCATCTCTGTGTGCATGGAGTTTGCATGTTCTCCCTGTGCTTGGTGGGTTTCCTCCGGGTACTCCGGTTTCCTCCCACAGTCTAAAGACATGCAGATTAGGCTAATTGGCGTTCCCAAATGTATGTGTGTGCCCTGCAATGGATTGGCACCCTGCCTCCTGGGATAGGCCCCAGGCCCCTGCCACCCGGAATACAGGATAAAGCGGTATAGATGATGAGTGAGTGAAGTGATAATATGCACAAGTGTTGTTACATACATTCGAACTTAAACATTTAATGGGGCAGGAACTCTGATTCCCAGGATCTCTGATTTAGTTATATATGTCCTGTGCTCTATTGTAAGTATTGTAAACTCTCTTTTTCATTCATCATTTTGGCAAAACACTTTCAGCTTAAAACTTATTTTCAACATAAAAGAGACACGTGCCTGTTGCTCTTAACAAGTCATGTGATAGTTGCACAAAAAATAGACAATAAAAATACCATAAAGCACAGAGCATGGCAAAACATTTCCCTCCCTTTTCGCTACAGGTGGAAATTATTGAGGAACTCGACCCATGAAGTTACTGATGAGATGAAAATAAAACTTTGTTTGCCATGAGGGAAAAAAGGAAATGAAAGTCTCATGTGATGATTGATTATACAGTATTATGAGAAACACTGGCCCAAAACCTATAACTTGGCAATAGAGTGGAATGATGACCCAAACACCGTCCTCCAGCCAAAAAAATAAAACATATTATAAAACAACAAATTGAAAACAAACAAAATATGACTTCATTATATTCATCTGGTTGTTATAAATACAAAAATTAGTCTTAAAACCTCCTTACATAACACTTTTTTCAAGGCTTTTTTTGATGGATGATACTAAAACATATTTTTCTCATGTAGTAAGTACAGTTGACGTTTGGTTTTGAAAGCTAAAAATAACAGGAGCATGGACAGGACCGTGTTAACCCAACAGTTAAGGCTTTGGCTTACTAATCAGATGTTCAGGGGTTCAAGCTTCAACACTACTGGTTACCACTGATCCCTTAACACTGTTTGCCTCTGAGATGATGAATGATGGCTGAACCATCTAACAAGCTTGGATGTGAGTAAAAAGAATTTCAATGTGCTGTAACACATTATAGTCAAACCCTACAGCCTTTAATTAGTAACTTTTTACTTATTTAAAAACTTTTTACCCTCTTACTCATTCATCTGCTTTATCCTGTATACAGGGTCACTGGGGGCCTGAAGTCTATACCAGGATACTTAGGGCACAAGGCAGGATAAACTGCGGATGGTCAGCCAATCATTCACACACTTATTCGCACACTTCGGGCAATTTGGGAATGCCAATTAGCCCAACTGTGAACTGGAAAAATCTGGAAAACCCAGAGGAAACCCACCAAGCACGGGAAGAACATGCAAACTTCTTCTTTGTCTTTCGGCTGTTCCCTTTCAGGGGTCGCCACAGCGAATCATCTGCCTCCATCTAACCCTATCCTCTGCATCCTCTTCTCTCACACCAACTAACTTCATGTCCTCTCTCACTGCATCCATAAATCTATTCTTTGGTCTTCCTCTAGACCTCCTGCCTGGCAGTTCCAACCTCAGAATCCTTCTACCGATTGTTAGAATTATTTTATATATAAAGGAGTTGATTCTACTCTCTTGTTCTCTTCCTCATAGATTTGATATTAACGTGTTAAATCTTTCCTGCTGTTATCTTCCTGTCTCCTCTTGCATCTGTTCTTAAAGGTGTGAACGCTCCCACGCTCACCTTCCCACACTCTCTTTATGTCTCTCTCTCTTCCCCTCTCTCTCTATCTCCCTCTGTCTCCTTCCCCCTCTCCCCCTAACTCGAGCCAACATCTTGTGATCTGTCTCTGCACGGACACCTCTATCTTCCTCTCCTTTGATCTTCAGGATCTCACCAGGACATTTACAATGCTTCATGCTCTTTGTAGTAACATATGTCTATAGCCCAGGCGTTTGGTCAAATGTATATAAACCCCATCTTTTGCTGTTAATAAACAGAGACCTTTCTGACAGACAACGTGTGTGTGTGTTTGATTGAGTCTCTCCTGGCGCCAGAAAAGCTTACCGAAGCACAGCGGACAGACCGAGCAACTCGCCTCTTCTACTACAAAACTTTAGAAAAACCTTACACCGATATATTCACAATCTCTCCTCTGAACATGTCCAAACCATCTCAATCTGGCCTCTCTGACTTTATCTCCAAAACATCTCACATGGGTTGTCCCTCTGATGAACTGATTCTTGATCCTATCCATCCTTGTCACTCCCAAAGAGAACCTCAACATCTTATGGGAAGAACATGCAAACTCCATGCACAAAATCCAAAACAGGAATTGAAGCCCCGACCCTGAAGCTATTCTGAGGTGCAAGGTGAAAGTGTTAACTATTAAGACGCTCCACTTAAATTCCGTTAAACTTAAATTTGTCCATGTATTCAACAGAATATCAAATGTTACACTTTAAGTAAATTATACGTGCCAGGGTTTACAGTGATAAGCAATGAGATTTGAACAAGTAAGACTACAGAATACGTTTTTCGGGGAACGTCTACACATTTTAAATACTTTTTTTTCTTTTATTTAAATTTTTCAATTCTTTACATTAGATATGCACATTAATCATGTGTTGTTATAAAATCTATGCAGCTTATTCTGACAATGTGCTATAATCCATTTTACCTAATTAGGGCCAATTTGACAAAAATCCAGCTTTGGGTCTGTTGTGGCTCTATTCATGGTCACATGCATTGTAAGAAATTCACTTCAATGTCGGACCACATGACATCACTCTCATATTATTTTCCAATAACAACACACCCCTATCATATTTACTTTTATTACAGTTTTTTTGAATTGCTTAAGCATGATTTTTCAAACAGGGCCCGTGTTTTCAAAACAGTACACACAATTAGCACAACCACATACCCAATTAGCAAAACACTACAGATCCTTTGCATAATTACAGTCTTTTCTGATGGCTTAAGCACATTTTTTGTAACTATTGGTTATTTTCGCAAAACTCTACACACAAATAAGAAAACCCTTCACCAAATCAGCAAAACATTGTAGTTTTCTTGCAAAAGATAATAAACCTTGCTTAACTCTTCGAACATTCGTAAAAATGGTATTTTCATATCAAACATTTAACATTACATTTACCAGACGCTCTTATGCAGAGCGACATATATTTTTATCTCATTACACAGTTGAGGGTTAAGGGTCTTGCTTAAGGGCTCAACAGTGGCAACTTGGTGGTTGAGGGGTTTGAACCTGGGATCTTCCGAACCGTAGTCCAATGCCTTAACCACTGAGCTACTCCTCACATTGTGTATGTTAACACAAGCCATCACATTAATAAGCGCACAATGCACCAACTACACATCTGGTTTTTGCTTTCTCTATGCACAAGGTAGGCTATGTCAGTTCGAGGTCATACTTTTGTCATAGTTCTGTAAACATAAAGGGATCCAAACTTCAAGTACTCGTTTACACACATCAAAACAAACACGTTTTTTTCCAAGTCAAAATAAAATAGTAATTTCACTGAGGAAAAAAAAGGAATCAGTTTACATCGTGTCGTCTCTCTGGGTCCGGCCACAAAATTTCGTCTACATCACATGCAATGTCCTCTAGTCCACGGCACCGGGGAAAATATCTTCTGGAATGGCGTATCCAGGCCTGACATGATGCCTGGTCAGTATCCTCACATGCCTCCCCCATTGCCTGTAAAAGGGCTATGCGTTGATGGGGATTACGGTCATAGACCTTCCAGCGCCAGGCAGAGGAAAACTCTTCAATTGGATTCAAGAATGGAGAGTATTGGGGAAACTAAGCTGGATATTGATGGTATGATGTTCAATGTTGTTAGTGGTTATGCTCCACAGGTAGGATGTGAGCTAGAAGAGAAGGAGAAAGTCTGGAGTGAGTTAGATGAAGTGATGCAGAGCATCCCCAGAGGTGAGAGAGTGGTGATTGGTGCAGACTTCAATGGACATGTTGGGGAAGGGAACAGAGGGGATGAAAATGTGATGGGCAGGTTTGGTCTTCAGGACAGGAATGTAGAAGGACAGATGGTGGTGGACTTTGCAAAGAGGATGGAAATGGCAGTAGTAAATACTTTCTTCCAGAAGAGGCAGGAACATAGGGTGACATATAAGAGCGGAGGCAGAAGCACTCAGGTGGACTACATCTTGTGTCGACATTGTAATCTGAAAGAGATCAGTGACTGCAAGGTGTTGGTAGGGGAGAGTGTAGCCAGACAACACAGAATGGTGGTGTGTAAAATAACCCTGGTGTTGAGGAAGGTGAAGAGGACAAAGGCAGAGCAGAGGTCAAAGTGGTGGAAGCTGAGAAAGGAAGAATGCTGTATAGTCTTTAGGGAGGAGTTGAGACAAGCTATGGGTGGTCAGGAGGTGCTTTCAGTTGACTGGACAACTACAGCCAATGTGATCAGGGAGACGGGTAAGAGGGTTCTTGGTGTATCATCAGGTAAGGGAAAAGGGGACAAGGAGACTTGGTGGTGGAATGAGGAAGTCCAGGAGTGTATAGCTAGCTAAGAGGCTAGCTAAGAAGAAGTGGGACACTGAGAGGACTGAAGAGAGTAGACAGGAGTACAGGGAGATGCACCGTAAAGTGAAGGTAGAAGAGACAAAGGCCAAATAAAGAGCATATGAGGACTTGTATGCTAGGCTGGACAATAAGGAGGGTGAGGTGGATCTGTACAGGTTGGCGAGGCAAAGAGATAGAGATGGGAGGGATGTGCAGCAGGTTAGAGTGATTAAAGATAGAGATGGAAATGTACTGACAGAGGCCAGGAGGGTGATGGGAAGATGGAAGGAGTACTTTGAGGAGTTGATGAATGAGGAAAGAGAACAAAGAGGAGAAGGTGACTGTTGTGGAGCAGGAAGTAGCAAATATTAGTAAAAGTGAGGTGAGAAGGGCCTTGAAGAGGATGAAGAGTGGAAAAGCTGTTGGTCCTGATGACATACCTGTGGAGTTATGGAAGTGCTTAGGAGAGGTGGCAGTAGAGTTTCTGACTAGTTTGTTTAATGAGATCTTGGAGAGTGAGAGGAGTCCAGAGGAATGGAGGAGAAGTGTATTGGTGCCGATTTTTAAGAACAAGGGAGATGTGCAGAGCTGTGGCAATTACAGAGGTATAAAGCTAATGAGCCATACAATGAAGCTGTGGGAAATAGTAGTGGAGGCTAGTGTGGCAATGTGGGTGATGGGGTCGGTTCATTGGCTCACAAGTAAGTGATGTCACCCACAATAGCCTATCAGAATGGGTCTTGATGTTATTTGGTCGACGTCACGACTAGGACCGCCTTCACGGCGTGCGAGCGGACAGAAGTGCACGCAATGGCTAACCGATATTTGGTTGAGTCAGACTGTCCACTCGTGGCCGGCCATGGGGCCTTCTCTGCGCATGCGTTATCCTGCATGGGTTTTTGCTGCGATCTGTGAGTAATGGTACAGCTCGCGTAGCACAACAACTCATCGTGTGAGCTACGGGGGTATGACATGGTGCCGGTGAATCGCTTGAAGGCGGAAGTATTTGCCCTCCGCATCGACTGAGGACGGCGCTGCTGTTTCTCCTGTTTTCTTCTCCTGATGTTCTCTCCTACAGTGTTTCTTTTCTTTGCTTTTAATTAATTTCTTCTGCTAACTGTGCAACAAGTCAGAGTTGCCTTGCTACTGTCCAAAGGCCTGTTTGGGCTTTTGGTTACCTGCAGCTGTCATTGTACTGTGGAGAGTGTTGTAACGTAGCTTTTCGGAGAACTCTGAATGTGATATGACTGATTCAGTGAAGTTGGCCTAAACATTTTTTTAGTATTGTTTCTTTTTGGTTTAATTACTTTCTCATCTTTTATTCTTAGTTTTTGTGATTAGTGGTCTTCTTATCTGTTTCTTGATATTGTTAATTTGGATATGTTTTTGTTTTGTCCACCTCGGGCAGCATTGGGCCGGGAGGCTAGCTAGCTACCTAGATCCGAGTGCGGGTGATAGTGTAAAGGTGTGGAGTGCAGTGCTGATTGTATTCCTGTTTCACTTTGTGTGAGTGTGGATGCGTGTGACGTGCACCTTAGGGTTTGTACCTCGTTTAGCCTGCCTCTGCCACTGGGAAGCTGGTGCCTGAAGTACTTTGTTGTTCTGTTTTGTATGTATTGTTTTATGGTGTTTATTTTTTGTTACAGCCTTGGTATGAGTGGACAGAGTACCCTGTGTCGACTCCTAATGTGTATGAGGGTGATTTTACTACATAGCATGGCATGCTATTGAGTTTTTATAACTTTTATTGTGAACTAAAATAAAGTTATTTTTGTACATTTGTACACCCGTCTCTCTGTTCCTTCTAGCCTAATGAACTTGTGCTCCTTATTTGGGTTATTTCCCCGGTTAACCTCGGGGTGGCGTAATCGGTGTCAAAACACTTCATATTCAGGTCGTCTCCCTCAGCGTTGCCACACTAGGTTAAGGGCAGAGGTGAGAATTTGTGAGCAGCAATATGGTTTTATGCCTAGAGTACATCAGATGCAGTATTTGGTTTGAGGATGCTGGTGGAGAAGTACAGAGAAGGTAATAAAGAGTTGCATTGTGTCTTTGTAGATTTAGAGAAAGCGTACGACAGGGTGCCGAGAGAGGAGCTGTGGTGTTGTATGAGGAAGTCTGGAGTGGCAGAGAAGTATGTTAGAGTGGTGCAGGACATGTATGAGGGCGCTAAGACAGTGGTAAGATGTACTGTAGGTGTGACAGTAGAGTTCAAGATGGATGTGGGTCTGCATCAAGGATCGGCTCTAAGCCCATTTTTGTTTGCTCTAGTGATGGACAGGATGACAGATGACGTTAGGCAGGAGTCACCATGGACTATGATGTTTGCAGATGACATTGTGCTTTGTAGTGAGAGCAGGGAACAGGTGGAGAAAAATTTGGAGAGGTGGAGGTACGCTCTGGAAAGCAGAGGAATGAAGGTTAGCCGCAGCAAGACGGAATACATGTGTGTGAATGAGAGGGACCCAAAAGGAACGGTGAGGCTACAGGGAGCAGAGGTAAAGAAGGTGCAGGATTTTAAGTACTTAGGGTCAACGGTCGAGAGCAATGGAGAGTGTTCAAAGAAGGTGAAGAGACGAGTACAGGCAGGTTGGAATGGGTGGAGAAAAGTGTCAGGTGTGTTGTGCGATGAAAGAGTATCAGCGAGAATGAAAGGAAAGGTGTACAGGACAGTGGTGAGACCAGCAATGCTCTATGGCTTAGAGACAGTGGCACTGAAGAAAAGACAGGAGGCAGAGCTAGAGGTAGCAGAGCTGAAGATGTTGAGGTTCTCTTTGGGAGTGACAATGATGGATAGGATCAAGAATCAGTTCATCAGAGGGACAACCCATGTTAGATGTTTTGGAGATAAAGTCAGAGAGGCCAGATTGAGGTGGTTTTAACATGTTCAGAGGAGAGAGTGTGAATATATCGGTAGAAGGATGCTGAGGTTGGAATTGCCAGGCAGGAGGTCTAGAGGAAGACCAAAGAGGAGATTTATGGATGCAGTGAGAGAGGACATGAAGTTAGTTGGTGTGAGAGAAGAGGATGCAGAGGATAGGGTTAGATGGAGGCAGATGATTCGCTGTGGCGACCCCTGAAAGGGAACAGCCGAAGGACAAAGAAGAAGAAGAGTATGGGGGAAGGTTGAGTACAGTGAAGAGTGGGTGATCTGTAAACAGACCAAAGCAGCCTTATGGAAACTAACATTGCATATGATGACGTATCTGATCTGCTCTGGTCCTTGATCATTAGTGAGCATGTCATGTAAGGTGTCCAGGAATGTAATAATGTGTGCAGTGTTATATGGGCCCAGGGGTGCATGATGGTGAACAACACCATTTTGACTTATAGCTGCACACATAGTTATGTTACCACCACGTTGTCCTGGGACATTGATTATGGCACAGTGTCCAATAATGTTCCTGCCACGTCTCCTTGTTTTAGTAAGGTTAAAACCAGCCTCATCCACCAAAATCTGCTCATGACCCATGACATCTGCCTCTAGCTCCATCACTCTCTACAAAACAAATTCAGCACAGCAGGCCCATGCACAGCACTATGCACTTCCAGATTCAGTACCAATGATTCTATAGCTTACCTGCACATAGACTGTTTTACACGTTCACTATTTCTTTCAAAAGGTAGATTTGTTTCATTCGGATTCTGTTGCAGGCAAGTACACAACCTAATACAGAGATGCTCACATTGTGTATGTTTTGGAAGGTGGTGTCATCCTCAATTATGTGCTGAATTTCGCGTAGCCTAATGTAATTATTTGCAATAACCATATTGACTATATGGGTTTCTTGCAGTGAACATTCTTCCTCTGCCTCCAACATCTGGTCGTCTAGTAATTCTGTAAAGTAACAATTTCAGTATTTTTACATCCATGATCGTGTTGTGTTTCTCATTAGAATATGGCAGTGTTACATATCTTAGTACAAGATCTTAATCTTGTACTAACCGATTCTCATTTCGAAATGTCCTTATGATGCTTGCTACAGTGTAGGCTGTTACAAGTTAGGCTGAACCCGTTGGCCAGATTCCTTCATGGTCATTCGATGGTTGATTACGTGGTCCACTAACGAGCTCTGATGTCATCAGCAATTCTATTTCTTACTCTTCTTACCCTTCCTCTTCCTCATCCTCCTGTTGCTCCTCCTTGTCCTCTTCCTCTAACTTCACCTCCTTGTCCTTGTCGTCCTCTTCCTCCTACTTCTTCACCTCCACGTCCTCTTCCTCCTCTAATTCTCACTCTTCCTGCTCCCTCCATTGTACTCCACATGGACAGCTTTACCTGTAGCTTATTTATAGTGCTTAGGCTGATTGCAAAGTGAACTAATTATCTAATACAGTTTTCACATGTGACAGTGTGCCAGACAGTTGGCAAAATAGTGTAAATAATAGCCATAAATGTGTATAGTTTTGCTAGGAGTGTGTTGATCATTTGGAAATTGAGAGTAAAGCAGTGAGTTGTGTTTACAGTTCTGCAAAAAGAATGCTGTGCAGTATATTGTACCCACAGTTTTGCAAAGTGTGTGTTACAAAATTGCAAACTTGAGTGCAAAGCAGTGTTTGTGCTTTTAGTTTTGCAAACTCAGTGAGTGGTTTTGCTATAAGTATGAATAGTTTTAGAAATTGTGCTATAAGAATCACAGTTAGGTTAAGCTGGAAAATTGTGCTTTTCACGAGCACTCCACCACGTTCCTGGGTTTTGTCATCTCGCCCCAGGGTGTGGCCATGGACCCACAGAAGCTGGAGGTTGTACGTCACTGGTCCCTACCCAGGACACTAAAGCAGCTCCAATGCTTTCTCGGGTTTGCGAATTTTTATCGTCGCTTTATCCGGGGGTACAGTACAGTTGCAGCACCGCTCACTGCACTGACCAGGCTCTCCACCCGTTCCTTCCAACTCAACCCGACCGCCATCTCAGCTTTCTACAGACTCTGCCACCTGTTCACCACCGCACCTATTCTTCTGCATCCGGATGACAGCCAACCGTTCGTTGTGGAGGTGGACGCATCGGAAGTGGGCGCCGGCGCTGTTCTCTCCCAGCGAGGTCCAGACCAGAAGCTACACCCATGTGGCTTCTACTCCAAAAAATTTAACCCCACTCAGCAATGATACGGAGTAGGGGACCGTGAACTGTTGGGCATAAAGTGGGCTTTGGAGGAATGGCGTCACTGGCTGCAGGGCGCCAGTGAGCCGTTCATCGTCTGGACGGACCACCAGAACCTACTCACCATCCGCAATCTCAAACAACTAAACCCACGACAGGCATGGTGATTTCCATCTCTCGTACCGCCCGGGCTCAAAGAACGCCAAGGCCGACGCCCTCTCCCGTCAGTATGAGCGAGAGGCGCCCCGGGCGGAGCCCGTGCCTGTCCTTCCACCCACCTGGATCGTCGCACCTCTTCAGTGGGATGTGGAAACAAGGGGACGGCTCTTCGTCCCCAATCAGCTAAGGCCCGAAGTCCTCCAGTGGGGCCACTCTTCGCCCGTCGCGGGACACCAGGGACCCCGAAGAACTCTTGCCTTCGTGGGACGGGCCTTCTGGTGGCCCTCGATGAGGAGGGAGGTCACCGAGTTCGTCCGGGCGTGCCCAGTGTGCGCCAGGGCGAAGAACTCCAACCAACCAACACCGGGGGAGCTTCAACCACTCCCAGTCCCCCGTCGGCCCTGGTCGCACATTGCCGTCGACTTCATCACGGGTCTGCCGGCCTCGGAAGGGAAGGAAGTCATTCTCACCATCGTAGACCGCTTCTCCAAAGCAGTGCACCTGGTGGCCCTCACCGGACTCCCGTCAGCTAAAGAGACAGCCGAGCTGATATTGGAGCACGTAGTCCGATTGCATGGGTTCCCAAGGGACATCGTCTCGGACAGAGGTCCCCAGTTCACCGCCTGGTTCTGGAAGGCCTTCTGCCGCCTGATCAATTCGTCCTGCAGTCTGTCTTCTGGTTACCACCCCCAGACGAATGGTCAGGCGGAGCAAACCAACCAACAGCTGGAGTGCTACCTAAGATGTTTCGTATCGGATCGTCAATGCTCCTGGGCCCGCTACCTCAAGTGGGCTGAGCTGTCCCACAACCTCCACGTATCCTCAGCCTGAGCCCATTTGAGGTATGCTATGGTTTCCAGCCTCCGATGTTCACCCACCAAGAACCAGAGGTTGACGTACCATCGGCCCAACAGTTGGTTCGCCGGTGCCGACGGCTATGGCACCAAGCCAATCTTGCCATCCGACGCACCAACACCAGTTATATGACTCAACACCGCCGCCGGCACCCTCCGGGACGGTTGAACCACGTAGGTGACAAAGTGTGGCTGTCCACCAAGAACCTCCACCTGCACACAGAGTCCCGAAAATTATCACCAAGGTTCATTGGACCCTACCGCATCACCCTCAGGATCAACCCCGTCACCTACCGGCTCCAGCTGCCTGCGGCGCTCCGGAACCACCCCGTCTTCCACACCTCCCAGCTAAAACCGTTCATCACCTCACCCATGGTTACACCCGCCCCCCCTACTCCTCCCCCCCGTATCATTGACGGTAGTCCCGCCTACACCGTGCGACGGATCCTCAACTCGCGCCCTCGGGGCAGGGGCACCCAGTATCTGGTCGACTGGGAGGGCTACGGCCCCGAGGAGCGGTCCTAGGTTCCAGCACGCTTCATCCTCGACCCCGGGCTCATTAGGGACTACCGTCACCGGGTATCCTCCACCCCTGGACCGTCTGGAGTCGGTCCTGGACAGGGGGTACTGTCATGCGCACTCAGCCGCGACCGGCACTAGGACCCGGAAGTAAGACGGTCGCGAACCTGAAAGCATAAAAGGAAACAAGATGGCACCGCACATCGCTCTGTCATTGAGTTTTGCCCATGTCATTTCGGAATCGTTCCCGTTCACGTGAGTACTCACTTTCTTGGGTTTGCTTCGTTTATAGAACGAGGGTTAGATTGTGTCTTTCCTTTACTCATTCATTTTGAGAGTTCTTAGATCAAATCGCGTGATTATCCTGCCCGCTCGTGTCCATCCGCTTTTGGGTTTACCATTCACGCTACAAGGCTAACTGCTAAGCTAAGTCTTTCTGGTCGTCATCGGGTTAGTTCTGACATATTTTCCAGTCGAAATGTTCTTATCATTGAGCTTGAAGACCGATGAACTCACCTGCTGCTTTTTATAGTGCTTAAACACCTGATTGGTGTGTCTACAATTAAGCAAACAAGTGTTTGCACACCTGATGACTGTGTTGAACCAATTGGTTGGATGGTGCGGTAATTTGACAGTCAGTGCTTTGGTATTGCAAGGAAGTGACTTCATGGTAGATTTTTGTGTGTAATGTATGTTAAGTGTGTTTAGTGTTTTGCAAATCACTGTGTGTAGAGTTTTGCAACAAGTGTGAGGTTGACAATGTGATTATAGTTGTGCAAATATGGGCTGATGTTTTGCCTCTTGAGTGTAAGGTTTTGCTAATAGTGTACTACTTTTAATTTTAGTGTGTAAGCAATACAAAAAAACTGTAATATCACTTATGAATCATCGCACATCATTACTGTTAGAATTGCACCATACAGTATTAGTGAACCTAGCTACAGGATTATTAGTTTATATACAATCTCCCTTCATTGTTAAAATGAATGACAGCAAAACTATGCAGACTATATGGCACCAGAATGATCTAACTAGCAGGATGCCTGACACTGATTGCTATTTAACGGGGAAAAGGACAGAAGATATAAAAATAGTTTTTAGCATATGTCATTATAGCTTGTGTCGTGATGTTCTTTAATTTAAGGGAATCTTCAAGCACAATTATAATTTTTTTTCCAGCATAAGGAGTAATTGGATTATTTCAACCTTACAACTCTGTGTGTGTGTGTGTGTGTGTGTGTGTGTGTGTGTGTGTGTGTGTGTGTGTGTGTGTGTGTGTGTGTGTAAAAATACATTGACCACAATAATTAATGGAACCGGCATACCATACAGATTGCAGAGAATGGCTTTGTTGTCACAAATTGAGCCCCTTAATACCAACTGAGCATCGTATGACCTCCCCCGGCCTCTCTGAGCATTGGTGCTGACCATAAAAGCCAATCAGTGTGAGAGACAGCACAACTTCATCACATGACCTAGTTTAATTAAAACATTTTTTTAAATTTACGTGTTAATAGTATCATTTATAATTTTAGATAAGCATGCATTATTAAAACATCCCACATGTTTTTATACAAAGCATTAAGCCATGACGTGGTAATTCTTGGTAATTCGTGTAATTCTTATATTAATGGACATAGCAGTGATGAACTTTTGATCTTACTTTCACATCCTGTAATCACAAAAACACCTTTAATACAGCTTAGACCAAGACACATCTGATGGGTCTCCACATTATCATATCATCTGGTTCCAAGAACATTTGTGATGCAAAGAGTGAGTTCACACCACAAAATTTCAATGGGAAACTATGCTGCAAGAAAAACAAAGTGAAAATCTTGCTCTTTCTTCACAAAAATAATGTTCCATGCATCAGCAAACTTTCTTTTTCCCAAGTCTTTCAACATGCATTGCCTCATGCTTACTGTATGTGGACGATATCACCAATCTGCTCTCCTCACAAAGCCAAATGACCATGTTATGTTTAACAGCCTGCTTTTCAAAGTTCTTCTGGCTCACTTCCTGTCCTGGCATATCAGCAGAAACAACAGAAAATCTATTTTAGTGCATTCTCACTGGGCACTGTGTCAGGCTGAGGGCCACAATTCAAATCTCAAGCATGGAAAGGATTTATGGATAAATTAAGAGTATGAAGCTGTTTGATTTCTCTCAACAAAAGAAACTCACTGATAGTCAGACATTCACTTATCAAGTAGTTCGTGGTATGGCTGGAGACTGAGAACTTTAGATCTTATGTGATTAAAAAACAAACACCTTATTAATACACAGTGTTCAAGTCAAATCAATTTGTATATCACATTTAAAATAACAGCAGATGATCCAAAGTGCTTTCCAGTCGATCATATACATACGTATACGTGTATAATAATCTTATATTGCAAAAGGCATAGTATAAAAAAGGATAAGAAACACAACATGAGAATAGAGTTCTCCAAAAGTTAATAACCAATAATTAAAATCAGTAAAAGTCAAGAAAATAAGAAGAATGTTTCAAATGAACAAAGAATGAACCGGACGTGACCTTGGATAACTTTACACTAAACTAAAAGCAACTGAGAAAATTTAATTTAAAGCTATCAATAGTAGGACCAGGCCTAATGTGATCAGGGAGACTATTCCGAAGCCTAGGCGTGGCAACAGCAAAAGACCTGCCACCTCTGGTCTGTAAACAAGTGTGTGTGACAGAGGAGCTGTTTAGATGTTGATCTGAGTGACCTTGAGGTAGAATAAGGCCTTAGAAAGTAGAACAATGTATTGAAGGGCTAGAACATTGAGAGATTTAAAATCAATTCTATATTTAATAGGTAACCAGTGCCAGAGGTGGAAAGTAACGAATTACATTTACTCGCGTTACTGTAATTGAGTAGCTTTTTTGTGTATTTCTACTTTTTAAAGTAGTTTAAAAAATCTGTAATTTTACTTTTACTTAAGTACGTTTTGTTTGAAGTATTGTAATTCGCTACATTTTAAATCATATTCGCTACTGAGTAAAAAATAAATGAATGAAAATGATAAAATAATAAAAATATTATGCTTTATAAATGTTCCGTTGCGCCGCGTGTGTGTATCATGTCCTGGTCGCGCGCCGATCCAGACTCCACTCCAGGTTTTCTGACATCGGCATCTTCCTGACCTTCCACACGGTCGCTTTCGCCTTGAGAGTGACGTCATCGACTAGCGCGACCATATATAAACCGGAGAGAGACGCGGGAAAGATGAAAGTGATTTTGGCGTTTTGACATTTGGTTGTGTATTCTGGTTTGACTTTTTGCCTCCAATTGTCTTTATTTATTGCTTTGTCCCTTTGGTTTGGTTGGTCTTTGTATATATTTGTAGATAATTTCATTGTTTTTGGTTTAGGGAGTCCGGGGAGGTACCTGTATTTTTGTTTATTATTTTGGCCTGGGTCCACCCTGAATGTGATCCTCCTCCTCCTGGTGTGTGTGTGTGTGTGTGTGTGTGTGTGTGTGTGTGTGTGTGTGTGTGTGTGTGTGTGTGTGTGTGTATACAAACCTCATTATTTCATCAGTTAATTATTGGATCTAGTTCTTTCTGCCATATACCACCATTTCCATACAGTTATATATATTATAAATAGAACCCTGAACCATTCTTTTGCTGTATGGCCCTAGACTGGGACGTAACACCATATTTAAGTGACCACTTTGATTTTAATGCACAAGAAAGACAACAGCTTTATTATGCAAAGGTGTTCCTTCAGTTAAAAACAACTAGTTTGAGATTTATATCTGCTCATCTTTTTTGAACTATGCTAGAATGCCTCATCCCACCCCCGCTGTAAAAAAAATAAAAAAGTAACTCGGTAACTTTTACTTTGAGTAAATTTTTTAATGAGCTACTTTTTACTTTTACTTGAGTAGATTTTTATAATGGTAACTTTACTTGTACTTAAGTAAAATTTCACTGAAGTAACAGTACTTGTACTACTTGAGTACAAAATTTTATTACTCTTTCCACCTCTGACCAGTCCAGCCGGGTCAAGTCAAGGGTGATGTGCTGTCTTTTCTTTGTTCCAGTTAAGAGTCTGCCTGCTGTGTTCTGAACCACCTGAAGTCTAGTTACAGATGAATGCAGCAACCCCATGTACAGTGTGTTACAGTAGTCAATCCAGGAAATTAGTGTCATTTTGAAATAAAATAGCCTTTGTTGTCATCCTGAGTTGCTCCTCACTACATTACTGGATTGTTTCAAATGTTGTTGTTCGTAAATATGAAGAGAGTGGGCCAAGCAAATTAACTAGTCTAGAAGAGCATAAAGTTTTGTTTAGTTTTTGTTTAGTTGCAAAATATTCCCTGCCATGAAAGCATTTGCTATCATCCAGACAATTTAATAGGCGTTCTAGTTGACATGTGATCCAGGTGTAGCAGCAAGGTAAAATTGTGTAGCGTCTGCATGATAGTAGTAAAGGATTCTCAAAGATGCAGGCAAGGGGGAGCATGTCTGGTGAAAATAGCAGGGGTCCTAAAATTGAGCCTTGGGATATACCATAGTTCACAAGAGAGTAAGACAAAAAAGCATTGTCCACTTTCTATTGAGAAGGTTACTCTATATCACTTAGGTAAGAAGAGAACCATTCTAACACAAATGGTTCTCTTCTTACCTAAGTCAACCTCCACCTCAACCTCTAAACGCTTGTAAACGAATATCATGACTAATTATGGCACAAGAGCCAGAATCAACAGTGAGCAGGATATCAATATAAACATTTAATAATGCAGATTATGTGTTTTGTAGTGCTCTAAATCCAGATTGAAACTTATCTAAGATGTTAAAATTGGTCAAGTGGGTGGAGACCTGGGTGGAGACAACCTTGCCCAATATGTTAGTGATGAATGTGAGTTTGGAAATAGGCCTGTAGTTAGTGAAGTCATTGTGATCAGAGCCAGATTTCTTCAGTAAGTGTTGCTCAATTGCATGTTTAAACCTGGGAGGAACCCTTCCGTTTAATGAAGAGCTAGTAATTACAGCCAAAACAAAGGGGCATAATAAGTTACAAACTTCCTTAAAAAACCTTGATGGTATAAAATATAAGGGACAATTTGTGGGATTCAAGTGTATGAGCATCTCTGCCAGCTGAGAGGACAACACTGGTCAAGACTTACTTAATTCAGCTAATACTGTAGGATGTTGTGTCTATGAGGGATCTGTGTCTGGGGAAGTATATGTGATCGCATTTTAGGAATGTTTACAACTTGTTGCGGATTTAGACATGAGGAGCAGAGGAGGCAAAAAAAAGCATCAGCAGGGTTTAAAATTGAGTTATTAGTGTTGAACAACACTTTGGGCTTGTGTGCATTTTAGCTGATTCATTTTTTTATTTCTTTGATACATTTTAAACAATCTCTGAGGATATTGAAGCTTATCTTTCTTTCCTTCTATGCTCGGCTCTCCTCAATTCACATCTAGAAATGCTGGTGGAGGATTAAGGCAGGGAGAACTTATAGTTTTTTACTTTGATTGGAAAAGTGAATGAGTGTGGATGAAGTTATGGATCAGACAAGGGACTGGTACTGCATAGGGATAGAGGGAGAGCGAGAGAGAGAGAGAGAGAGAGAGAGAGAGAGCATGAAGTTGAATGCAACAATGAAATACTCAGGGACTTTGATATCAACAACTTCAATATTAAAGATAGTGTGATGACAGTACAGGATCTAATGTATGACCCGAATGAGATTAAAAGAATCGATAAGTGATTAAAAACTCATCGACCATGGGTTTTGAAGGACAGCATATATGAATATCTAAATCCCCTTAGATCAGCAGTTTATCAGATTCAGAGGCCATGAATGAAAGAAGATCACAGAACTCATGAATTAAGTTAGAATTCATTTTAGGATGCCTGTAAACTAACGCACATATGATAGAGATAGTGGCATTAATTTTTAACAGTTGCACCTCAAAAGATGAGTATTAATGGGTAAAGATCATCATTTTATTTGAATATGGTTTGCAGCATTAACACCACCATGCATTGCCCATCATACATTGTTTTAATAGGTGGAAAGCATGGTGGCCAGTGTGTAGCAATTTGAAAAAGTCTTGTGAACCTGAGGAAACCTAAAAGGTCAATCAAACAGCCCAAGATTTCATGTTTCCATTTTCAGCTCTGTTATTCCTGGCTCATCACCATCAATGACTCAGACCATTGCGAACATATGTGGAACTGACTGTGGACCATTGTCCCAGAGGAACACAGCTGCATTCTCAAAAGGGATGTATTATAAATTGCTCTAATTCTAGGATTTTACTTATGCCACCCTGACTATTCAGCACCATAAACACATAAAAATGCTCCGTTCAGCTCCTGGAAGCAGAGGATAAAGGTCTCAGAGACACCTGATCAGTAAAGGAATTTCTGTTGGTAATTTTTTATCATGAAATAAACTGGACTCTCAGGGTTACTTTACTCCATCATTGCGTATGTGACAACACCAGCTCATTAACTGCCGGGGTTGTTATGACATGTTATGTTTGCTCATCAACCAAGTAATTTTGTTGACTGTTTTGTCAGCAATGGTGGATTTAATACAACAAGAAAACCTCCGCATACATCTGTCTGTATCATAGCAGTAACAGCTCAGTTTGTGAAGCGTTGGTTCTATTGTTGAATAAACTACTGTGCAATTACTCATTTTCCCTGAAAGCAACTTTTTTTTGATCAGTTTAATGGTTAACGCATAACATTGGTAGCTTGGTGTTGCTGGGATGTGAACTCACAACCCTCCAATCTATAACATAATCCCTAAAACTTGAAGCCATCATTATTATTATTTCAGTTTTATTTATATAATTAAATTCAATTAAATTCAACTGTTTTAATTATAAACGTTTTAGCATTTTATTTCTCATCATCACTCATCATCTATACTGCGTTATCCACTTACAGGGACGCAGGCATTTTATTCCATTCATATAAACACTCACTCACTCATCTTCTATACCACTTTATCCTGTATTCAGGGTCGCGGGGACCTGGAGCCTATCCCAGGAGGCTTAGGGCACGAGGCCGGGTAAACCCTAGACAGGGTGCCAATCCATCGCAGGGCACACACACAAACACTCACACACTCATTCACACACTATGGGCAATTTGAGAACGCTAATTAGCCTAATCTGCATATCGTTGGACCGTGAGAGGAAACCGGAGTACCCGGAGGAAACCCACCAAGCACGGGGAGAACATGCAAACACACGGACATGGGAATTGAGCCTGGCTGGGAATCAAACCTGGACTCTGGAGGTGCAAGGTGACAGTGCTGACTATAAACAACAATAACAACATTTATTTAGATGAAATCTAAAAGAATGTACATTAATATCTTTATTGGTTTGTCCCTAATGTGCAAGCCCGAGGAAGAAACTTTGAGAGGAGCCAGACTTGAAAGACATGCTCCAGATGATTTCCACAATTTATTTTCATAAGCCTATTCATGGCCATTTGTGACCATACAGTGGTGTGATTGATTATGGCTGCACAAAATCAACCAAAATGGAAAGCGTTCTGTGATGAAGATATTTTTAAGTAATCTGTGTTATACGTGCCATTACCATACCAAATCATACTTGCCTGTATTTAGCACTGATGCATTTCTCCTGAGCGCTACATTTAGGGATTTGTTGCTGTGGCACACAGTAGTTAATTATGTCACAGCATTCACAGCCACAGCCAGCCCCATTTTTAACTTGTAGCAAAATATGTAAAAGTGGGAAGTGGGCTCATGCAAAGTTTCTATGAATAAGAATTATTCTCCCAAAAATACTTTGAGTTAAACAAACAAAAATATTGCTACTTTAGAGACACTAACACCTTTAATGGTTCTCCCAAAAGTAGTGCATCAATATACTGACATCAGCCATCAGAAGCAAAATGACTAGATGACTTCTGTTCACACACATGGACACCATACACCTGACTGAGAAACGCAAGAAAGGTAAGGTAAGAAACCTTTACTTGACCTTTAAACACTTGACCTTTTAAATATTCCATGACAGAATTACTTACAGTCTTAAAGGCAACACAAAGCAGTGCACAAAATTAAACATGACTTTTTAGCAGTGTATGTACATATGTAACAAATAATGACGTCTTCTGCTGAACACAACTGCCATGAACGAGCTTGGAGGTCCATGTGAAATTATAAACTGATTTGGATTTTCCTTTGGGATCAATAAAGTACTCTATCTATCTATCCGTCCGTCCGTCAGTCCTGATTTAGTCTGGTCTAGTCTGGTCTGACTCCCAGACAAAAGAAACTGGCTAGATCAGTAGTGTGGCTCTTACACAAAATGAGGAGATCCACCGCTATAGTATGTTACGTAAGAACAGTGTGTGTGGTGAACTGGATTAGAATCTGCTGCAGGGATGTCAATAATCCTGGACATGCATAGCTTCGTTATTAACCTCAGGAGCCACATGCAGAGGTACAGTAGGGCTTCATCAAATCATCATCCTCATGAATATATACGATTTATAAATATATAAAATATATCATACATTTCCTGTAGCTGTGTTCATTATGCATTACATCCTTATGAAATACAGTACAAATGAGTTCTGAATAATGCAAGTAGTCAGCTAACATTTGGATTTTTCAGATAAACATGGCATGAGCCTTTGGGGGAAGTACAGTACAGCCTACAGTCCAGTAGCAGAGGTCATGCAGAAGGCCACAGAACTCGTTACAGTAGAGCGAGGCTGCAGGCAGCAGGATTTATTTCTGTGTACACATCAGGGCCAGCAACTTCAGAAATCCTTGAGCGCTTAAGCATAAATATACAGTGTGTGAGGATTTATTTGCTGAACTGTTCTTTAACGGTTCTTTAAACAACAGATATCAGCACCTAAACGCCTGGGTTTTACAAAGCAGTGCATGTGTTTTTCCTGTGAAACAACATAAATGTTCCCACATTACAGCAAAAACCTCCTGTTGTACAGTTGCATAGTCTTTTGTGACTAACACTAAGCTCAGTTTGCTCTACTAAGCCAAATATACCAGCGCACAATTACCACTTTGTCACGTCTTTGAACTAACAATAATTTAACCTTAGATATGAAAGTAAAGAAAAGTCTTTTGTTTTCCTTATCATTAAAGGCCCAGATAAGACATTCATAGGATGAAAAGTTTGTCCTTGTCTTTACACATACAATGTCATACAGCTTACAAGCTCACATACACTCCGCACTGATCCACTTTATTAGGAACACCTGTACACCTGCACATTCATGCAATATTCTAATCAGCCAATCATATGTTCACATCAAACATCACAAGGAAGAAAACATTCTGAGACGCATTTCTGCTCACCATGATTGTAAAGAGTGTTTAACTAAGTTACCAGTATCGTTAATTCAGACCAATCTCATTCTTCTCTTATCAGCTAGGCATTCACTCACACTCACAGGATGTTTTCTGCACCACTCTGTGCAAACTCTACACACAGATGTGGGTGAGATTCCCCGGAGATCTGCAGTTTCTAAATATTCAGAGCAGCCCATCTGACACCAACCACCAGGCCACGGCTGAAGTCAAAGAGATCACATTTTTGTTAATGCGGATGTTTTATGTGGAAATTAACTGAAGGGCCTGAACCATGCTTTAGTGAATCGACAGCTGTGTTAATACTCAGGTGTTCCTAGTAAAGTCTTTGTCTATTGACCTTTACTTTCAAACCGTAAATGTTTACAAACAAAGAATAGTTTCTTTAGTTGAATGTTCAAAATATTAAAAATGCAATAATTTATAATACTGAGTCATCATTATTAATGATTATATCAGTTCATACAGTGCAAACATAATTCACTTTTTTTCAGTTAGTTGATTTTACTCATAGTTATACTCATACTGTATATACAGACATGCATTATGTACTGGATGTCAGCCTAATATAAACTTTAAGTTTTACCCAAATATCAAGCAACAAGGATTGATTTTTGTGCCAATAATCAGTTTAAATGTTATTACATATTAATGCCTGAGTATACAAACAACCCTTTTCTCGCATTTAGTGGATCTCAAAGGGACCAAAGAAAGCTGAGTGTGTTTCGAGTCCCTGTTCAAACCTGCCTTGGAGTAAACAAGAAAGCACTTCACTGGTCTAGAAAAGTTATTGTAAGTAGAGCCGACTTTTCTTTTTTTTTTTTTTTTTTTCTTTTATTCTGTAGACTGTTGGGGTAATTTATTTGCAGTGTCACTTGAGAGGCCACAATATTCCACACACACGATGCCCTTAGATCATACTGTAAATAGGTCACCCTACTTAACATTGCACTAAAGGGCAAGTGCTCACAAACATCTAACAAGAATGAGACCAACATAGACCACGCTTTGTTGAACATTACATGATCAGCATTCTCTTCCAATTAGCCCATCTCGTCTCTTGTCTCCAATTAGCTCACCTCTCTTGCTCATTTGTTTTCTTGGTTGTTTGTTTCTCTCAGCAAACCTGAAAGCTATGCATGATGGGGCTCTCAGCGCACATACCATGGACAGCAGCTGGTGTTTCTGAGTGGGGTAAGGTTTCTCTGAACACTGATCACATTTCCTTCCACTGAAAGGTCATACAGAGATGAACTGAGACATTCTTATCAAGAAGATACAATAATATAGAGTCTAACAAAACACAAAGCTTAATAAATAGTAGCACTGCTTAACCCCTTACATTCCAGGGACCTGTTGATAAGTCGTCACACTTCTCACTCTTATACCTAACCCGTTCCTTTTATTTCACTATAGACACACAATAAATATTGTCACATGACGGATTGAGGGTCTTTGGTTCAATCCTGAGCTCAGGTTACTGTCTGTATGGAGGTTTGTATCTTCTTCCTGCGTATTGGGTTTTCCTTTGCTACATGAGATTGTCCCTGGTGTGAATGAGTGTGAACACGAGTGTAAATGGTGCCATGCAATGGACTGGGTGCATTCTCCCACCATGTGTTGCTGTGATATACTCTGACTCCATGATTATGACCAGTGTAAAGCAGCTATTAGACATAAATAAAGGAGTAACCATTTTAGATTTACTTAGCGTTCGATTTCTTTACCTTGTTGACTTACTGTTATACTCAAGAGGATTTAATAAACTTCTAGACTGATATTAAATGTGACGTTCACATTGAATTTGTGGTCAAATCCCAGATCCCAGAGTACTGTATGGTCTATGGTCAATCGTCATTTCATACTCTCTCACTCTCACATTCACTTGATTTCTGTTTGTGCATTCCTGGTTCAGATTACACACCTTCTACTCACAGGCCATCAGTTCCACATACACACTGAGAGGTATATACTCTGTGTCAATCTGTGTCTATTGTGCAAGTCCGCACCAAACCTGCTTACTGGTGTTTGTTTTACTCTTACAGACCTTATATCCAGTTTCACAGACTCTGATTCTTGCTGAGCCCTGTTCATGGTGTTTGCACATCCCCTGACTATTCCATGTTCCCGGTTAACGAGTTTGTCTTCTGTGTTTGTTTTGTTTGCCAAGATCATTAAATCTTTGTCGAACTGCACTTACCTCTGAGCCAGTCATTAAAAGATGGTCTGCCAATCATCCTAGAAATGTTCCTATTTACTCCTGGGTAAGCATACAAGTTTTATTATTTGTAGTCGTTACAATTGTTTAAATTTATTTTTTTCAATACAAGGGAATTACTTTTATTTTCATTCACTAATTACAATTGCACAATATCATATCTGAAAGCATAAATAATAAAGCAATTAGCACTAGAAATAAAATAGAGATCAATCATTTATACACTTAAATTTCAACATTCCTTTAAGTCCCTGCAGTTTTTGTAATGAACTAAAGTCTAATGAATGTGCTGGGGAAGTGAATATACAGTAGGATCACGATCGATCTCATAAACTCCAAACACAGTAAGTCCAGCAGTCCTAAAATGAGGCTAATTATTATTATGATGATGATGATGATGATGATGATTATTATTATTATTATTATTATTACCCCTGTTTTTTTTATTTAGTCAAAGAGTTGTGCAAACAATAGGGACTAATTTTTTAGATGACTGGAATAAACGAGAGAAACTAATTCTGTAGCAGAAACTAGAGCATCTAGAATTTTATCTGTAATAAACTTTCATTCCAGGCAGAGGATGCACACTTGACAACTGATTAGAGACCAAGATGAACTGATTAAGCAAGTGGAATCAGGTGTTACTCCCAGAGACAATATGAGCAAGAAACCCAATTCAATTCAGTTCAAAGATAATGTGGTGCAAGGCCATTCAGTGCTTTATTGGTCCATAGCAGCACTTATATAAATATAATCAGTGCAGCGGTCCACTGGGATCCAGTGCAGTGTGGATAAGATAGGGGTGATGTGATCATATCCTTTGGTTCTAGTAAAGTATTTGGCTGTTGCATTCTGGATAACTGGAGCTTTATGCAGCTAGTGGAACATCCAGAGAGTAACTAGACAAAATGAGGCTTATTATCCCTGTTTTGTGTGATATAGTCAAAGGACGGTGCTTTCTGCATTTCTCAAATAAAGCCAAAGAGAAACACTGCTTAAGCATACATTTTGTAAGGCCAGTTTGTTGAGGGTGGAACCATTCATTGTGCGCAAACATCATTGCGTGTCTATGGCTTGTATCCAGGAAACACCCTCTTTATGATAGATTATAAGGCCATTGCCTGCTTCACACATTTTATCATCCAAACACAGCGGAGTGAAGAGGAAATGAAAAATCAGAGATACAGCAAACAAACAAAAACATTGCGTTTTATTTTGGACTTTGGAGCAAAATTAACTTAAACACACCTGAATTTGTTGAATGTCGTCAACAGCAACCGAGCGATAAGCCACACATGAGGAGGATCAGGCCTCACTGGATTTAGCTCGCATAATGTGGTAAACCTGATCATGGATTATATTCCGTGGGTGGTTTCTCCGACAGGCTTTAAATGAAACATGGGAGTAGGCCTTAACCCAAAATAGTTAATTAAGGCATTCTGCAACTTACCTTAAATAACATCCAGGCTATCCTGAGCTAAATTACACTATAGACTAAATTTAAAGCACATGTGCCAGTCAGAATAATAATAATGTGGATTAGTGCTGGACTAGGGTTGCTTCTAAAGCCTGGAATGGACCGAGAAAATCATAATTTTTTTGTGCAAGTAGAAATTTTGATTCAGAAAAAAAAGAACCTTGCACCTCCAGGGTCTGGGTTAGATTCCCACCTCGGGTCGATGTGCAATAGAGTTTGCATGTTTTCTCTGGGCCCCTGCGACCCTGTATAAGTATAAAGCGGTATAGACGAGTGAGTGAGAGTGAGAACATGGACCATCAAAAATGTAAAGGTTGAAATGTAAAGCCAATGGGCCATTAACAAACAATAAGGACTAATCACTTACAGTAGATCTGTAATAAGCTTTAGGAGGGAATAGGAGGGATGCTCAGCAGTTGATTAGAGACCAAAGTGAACTGATTAAGCAGGTGGAATCAGGTGTTACTCCCTGAAACAATATGAGAAAGAAACTTAATTCAATTCAGTTCAAAGATAATGTGGTGCAAGGCCATTCAGTGCTTTATAGGTCAATAGCAGAAAATACAATCAATGCAACGTTTTACTGGGATCCAGTGCAGTGTGGATAAGATAGGGGCGATGTGATCATATCATTTGGTTCTAGTAAGGACACTGGGCTGTTGCATTCTGGGCTAACCGGAGCTTTATGCAGCTAGTGGAACATCCAGACAGTCCAAGCTAGAGTTAACAAAATCATGAACTAGCTTTTCTGGACCAGGTACTGACATTATACATTATCATAGCAATATTTCTGAAATGTAAGAAGGCTGTTCTAAGATGAAAGAAAGCTTTCCTACAAATTTCATCGATCTCCCCAGAACCCATCATCCTCTGGGTGACACCATCTCTATAATGGGATTATAAATCATTACACCTCAACAGGCAAACATGAAAAGATGCTCAGTATGAGAATCACTCTTTATTATTATAGCTTCAAGCATAAGGTAAAACTCTCCAGTATCCAGGTGAGAATTTCCACTGAAGCAAGGCAACTGTAAAGGGCATTTATAATGGATATTATCACAAAGCAGCTTTACAGAAATCTATACATATCAGGTATAAATGAGATATTTTTAAGTTTATCCCTAAAAACAAATCAGAGCTGATGGTGGCAGGGATAATCTCCCTAAGATGACATGAGGAAGATATGATTCTTTACAGCATTCATTTAAGGCCATCCACAAACAGCAGAAAGTGAGTCACAGAAGTGAGTAGAAGCTCCAAGTAGAAGCAAAGAATCAGGATGAATCTGGCATACACGTATAGCAGTCTAGAGGATTCTGTATACGATTCTGGCACGGGAACAACATAAAGCATCAGGACATGTCTACTTACAATGGCATGTGTAAAGGGATGGGATATATTAGGAAGCAAGTGACCACTTAGTTATTGAAGCTGATCTGTTGAAAGAAGGACAAGTGGGCAAACATAAGGATCTGAGCAACTCTGACAAGGGACAAGTTGTGATGGACGGCTTGGCTTGGGTTCTGGCACTATTCCAGAACTTTGAATATGCTTTAGTAACAGTTCCCACTTGTCCCACAAAGGATTTAATTAATTATTTTTTGGGGTTTGTCAAATTTTCTCCCCAATTTAGTCGTGGCCAATTCCTCCCCGTCCGTAGGGGGCTCCCACATTATGGCTGAATCCCATTTCTATTTTCTACCCCTTCCCCTACCCCTTGCCCCTTCCCCTTGTCCCTTGAAACAAAGTGGAAAGGGGAAGGGTTTAAATTTTTCCCCTAAGAAATGGGACACCACTACAACACTGTTATACGTCATCATACGTTGTCACTAGTTCCTAATGTTACGTTAAAGGACATGCGCCGATGTTTATCACACATTGCAATAAGAGAGAGATTACTCACTCCCAAAGTTTTTTTGCGCCGTATTTCATCCCTATACATAATATAAATTATAAAAATATATAAAAATAAAATATATATTTGTAATATCGTGCAATCGGTGCTAGCCGCTAGCAAACTTTAGCGATTTTTTTGCAAACATTTCTTTACAGAACATCACCATAAACACAAACACAAGACTAGAGGTAATATACATATAATGAAAACTTGTCATAAAAATCTTTATTTATGGCAAAAATTTACATTTATGGGTCTGTTTGCTCGAGTGAGCAGCCATGTTGAAAATTTCGCTTAGCCCTTCGTTTGAAGTGAGGTCCTGAAAAATCTTCGTTTGGAGGGCTATCTGGCCCTTCCCCTTCCCCCTCCCCCTCCAACCAAAAGAGAAATGAGACACCCCTACCCCTTCACGTGAACGCGCCAAACGGAGGGGTAGGGCTATGTGAAGGGGTAAGGGGTAGAAATGGGATTCAGCCTAAGACTACCACTACCACTCAGCCGGGAGGGCCGAAGACTATCACGTGTTTCCTCCGAACCGCGTGACGTCAGCCGACCGCATCTTTTCGAACTGCTTACTTGAGTGTAAAACACACGGAGGAAAGCGCTATCCGCTCCTTCCGAGTGCGTGAGCTCACAGATGCCCCCGATTGGCTGTAGAGCCGTGATTAATGTGGGAGCGCAAGTACCTCTCATCCCTCCCCCCTGAGAGAGCTCGGCCAATCAGCTCTCTCTATGCCTCCGGCTGTGAGAGGAAAACAGCATCACCAAGTTCAGGGGTTCAAACCAGCGATCTCCGGATGATAGGGCGAGCACTTTACCACTGCGCCTCTCAGAGGCAAGGTTTCAGAGTTTTAACACTTAATTGGCAAATAACAGCTAACTGTGTTCGTATTCATATACTTAAAAAAAAAAATGCCCCAAAAGGGCGAGGAACTTGGTAACTTCACTGACCTTGGTTTGCGACATAAAATTTAGAACAATGAAAGAATTTTCTTTCATTGTTCTAAATTTTATCATGCAAATCAAGGTCAGTAAAGTTACCAAGTTTTTCACAAAAGCAAGAATAAAAATAGCCTTAAAAAAGTCCTCTATTTGTTAATTTTCATGTTTTTAATGAGTGCTTTTTAAAAGCTTAAGGAATTTTCTCAGGCCTTTCCCAGAGTTGGCTCTCTATATTCTTGTCTGCTACCTGTCGGATTTTATTGGACACTACTAGAGATGCCGCTGCTGTATAATAAAAACATACATTATTTGCATTGTCTATATGTAGTAGGTAGTATTCTAATTCTTCTAATAATTAATTAAAAACCATCCTTTGGATCCATGATCCATGTTGTTCCTGATGTTTTTCCTTACTATTATTCTGGCATATTAATTAAGCAGCATGTAAATAATGATATGAGATAATAGGACACCATTGGCTCATCCGTTTCCATCTTTATCCATCTGGATTTTACTTTGTCTACAGGGAGGCAAAAAAGTATTTAGTCAGCCACCTTCTCCCACTGATGAGAGAGGCCTTTACTTTTCATCATAGGTATACCTCAACTATGAGAGACTATGGTCTTGGCCATAGTGGAGTGTGACTGTTTGAGGCTGCGGACAGGTGTCTTTTCTACTGATAACAGATGCCATGGTAACAGATGCACAGGTAACGGGTCGAGGACAGAGGAGCCTCTTAAAGAAGAAGTTACAGGTTTGTGAGAGCCAGAAATCTTTGTAGGTGACCAAATACTTATTTTACTGAGGAATTTACCAATTAATTCTTTAAAAAATCCTACAATGTGATTTTCAGGAATTTTTTTTCTTAAGTTGTCTCTCATAGTTGAGGTATACCTATGATGAACATTACAGGCCTCTCTCATCTATTTAAGTGGGAGAACTTGCACAATTGGTGGCTGACTAAATACTTTTTTGCCCCACTGTATGACACAGAGTTGAGAACACTAGCGAGAGACCGGAGATGGGCTCCTCTCATGTGTATCTATGGAAAACCATATAAGCATGGCATGGCCTTTCCTGTGTACAGTCTGGAAGACAGGCATTGTCTGATAGCAGTCTTTGCCCTCCTTCCTGTTGTAGCTGCACAAACATGGCCACCTTGAACTACTGTACAATTCCCAACAGGCTACCAGATCCCATCCTATTCACCTGAGGTCTAATCCACACCTGTTACTAATCACCCATTTAAGCCCCCACTTAACACTCACACCATGAACTTGTGAAGTATTTATAGTCTAGTGACTTACATTACCAAGAATGTTGCTTGCATACTGTTATTCTGTTTTGTCTCTGGATTTGCTATCTTATTAGATTTTGCCCTTTGCTTGTTATATGACATTCTGCTTGTATACGACCTGGTCCTCTGACTGCTTTAACCATGCGCTTGCTTACTGTTTTTGCATTGTCTGCCTCGCTCTGATTTATGCTGAGTAAATGTTTTTTGCATTTACATTCTGCATCAGTTCCTTTCTGACAAAATTTTATATTATAGATATAGATATGTAAACACTAACGCCCCTCAATAGACAGAAGTTGGACAACAATGGTATGTTTAATATTCACTCCAAGAGAGTTAAATTAAATAAGTGGTGTTGTGGAGGAAACTGAACACTTAGCTACAGTATATGACACTATGTGTGCTTAAACAACACCAGTCAATTAATGAAGTTTTAAAAAGTAGTTTCACATTGAAACTCTTATGATGAGTCAATGTGTCAGGCTAGAATCATTGCACAATTAGGGGAAAAGCAAGTATGCATTATAGTTCTACTGAGAAGTTCTAACAAAGACATTAATACTGTATAACTGACATAAATTACAATCTTGACCTTTGTGTAACTTTAAGCTTTGACTTTAAACAGAAGGTTATTTCTTTTTCTGTTCTCTTCCCTCATGCAGGTGTTTCATATATAAACTCATCATGTTTTACTGGGTGAACTTATGTGTAAGGTAAATGTGTGTGTGTTGTGTGTGTGTTACGACATCAACTTTGCTATTCTCAAGAACTCACTGAAAAGATGCTCGCTGCTCATATGACATCATTTCATACAAGATTTATGCAACAAGATTATACAATATTTACAAATTCTACAAATCAGGACAATCTCACAACAGAAAAATGTGGTGTTATAAACACCCAGCCCACGTGCAGATCCTGACATACCTGCTTGTGCCGTAGCGGAGCTGCCTACTGTTACATTCGGCAATGAATGCCTGGGACACCACCAAGAGAATTGCTGTTTTATATCACCTTTCAGCTGCTCCCACTGAGGGGTCATCACAGCAGACCATCTGATCTGCGCACAACTTGGCACAGGTTTTATCCAGACCTGGGACCAGCACTGTATCCAGTGACTGTGGTTTGAGCATTGGGTGTGAATTGAACCAGGGCCTTCCACACGGCAGGTGAGAAACCTACAGTACCACTGAACCACCACTGAGGAGGGTCTAGAGTCAATTCCTACTCATTTCCCAAATGAGTGTGTGTCAGCACTGGATGCAGATATCGGTCCCTAGACTAACAACAACTAGTACACTAGATCAGTGTTTTCCAATGTTTGGGTAGAAAGATCAGTGTTTTCCAATGTATGGGTGGAAAGGGTACCGATAATACAAAATACGACATGCCATTTCTGCCTGGTCATAATAAGCTATTATAATTTCCAACCTTATATTAGTTGGGGAAAAGAGAAGGCACAAGAACCAGTTGGGTCACTGGGTGGAGTGGTTCATAACTAGTTAGAACTACTAGTTCAAATAGTTAGAACTGCCCCACAATCACAGACAATCAACAACATATAACTTTTTTTACCATGCCATTATTTATGTAACATAAATGAAACATAAAATAGAAACATAAAATAGTGTCCTTTAGGATTCAGTGTATCACATTGTAGCGCAGCCACATAAAGGGCTTTTTATAGGGGGGAAAAAAGATGGCATAAGCTACTAAAGAAAGAGCAGCCGTGCCCCATAAAAGGATCCTTTTGAGGTTTGGCTTTTACCCCGGACAATCGGTGGTAGTCCCGAAAGTACTCTCGCGAGAGTTCGCACAGGGGTAACGAGAGGTCGGCGGTGACGGGGGAGGTCACGTGCGCCGCCTTTAAAGCGCTGCCGCGAAGAAGTGAGAGGGGGGAGAGATGAGGAGAAAACAGCGCTGTACTTTGCAAAGAGAGAGAGTGGAGATAAACGCCAAATTGGATTACCCCTTTGCTGGATTAATCTTTGTCGGACATTTTTCCACTACCATCTTACTCCGTTGTCGTGCTCCCGGATCATCTCAGTATTGCCGGTGAGACCGACTCATCACCCCAACACACACACACGCGCTTTCAATAATCCGGACTTTGGACATTTATCTCATTCACACACTCACGCGCATACGTATATTTGTATATATTTTATAAATATTCGTTTTTGGTGCACCTTTGTTTGTTTTTTCACTTATTACACATTGGGTTTATTTGGAGTTGTTGGCTCGTGTCTTTTCTTGTGCCGCCGCACTTGCGCAATACCGGAAGTAGATGCAAGAGCCCGTATTACTGTAACTTTAAAAAAGCTGAACGTTACATATTGGTGGCCCGTACGTACGGGGAATCTGTTTTGTGTACTTTCTGGTATTGTGTGGCGTGGCAAAGCAAGATGGACACTAACAAGGCTATAAACAATAATGCTAATGCTAGTGGGGCTGTGAAGGCCGACTCTGTTGTTAATAGTAATATACCTGAGGATCAGGTAGATGTTGCCATAGACGCTTATGTGACTTACCGTAATCCTACTGCAGAGATAACTTCATTGAATAGTTCATTGTATATATCTGATAGGCATGATGATGATGATGATGATGATATTGTAGGTCATTTGTCTAATGTGGATATGATACAAACATTACAAACAGAACTTAATCAAGGTAAAGGGGAGGTGGTGACACTTTCCGAAAAAGTGGGCATACTAGAGCAAGATTTGAGAGAATCTATTACCAGCACTATAAACAGGGAAACCAGTTTTCGGCAGGCAGTCGACCGCGGCTTAGCGGAGCTGGAGCGCTACTGCCAAGAGGCCGTAGAGAAACTGGAGAGAGCTGTGACTGATTGTTTTTTGCGGCGTGACGTTGTATGGGAGAGGCAGATGAAGAAGCTGCGTCTCACTAGCACGCCCACCATAAACAGGTTACAGCCCTACACCCCTGCTTCATCTCACTCTTCTGCCCTACGTACACCCAGTACGCCAATGGAGGCAGCTACGGAAATTGTACTATCTCAAAAAAGTCATCTAACCTATGAAGTTCCTCCTCCTGTCCCAGCCCCTCCATCTACCCCGCTCACCTCCTCAGTTTCGCCAACTGCTTCCTCCTTCCATGCTCAACCTCCCATCCGCCTGGAGTTTCCCTCTTTCGGTGACACCTCGGAGACAGCGGATGTGCTTAATTTTGTTGAGCAATGCGAAAACTATCTGGAGATTCGGCCACTTCCCAGCGCAGAACTGATAGGAACCCTCAGCACAGTGCTACACGGACCTGCTCTGAGCTGGTGGAAGGCGGAAAAAGGCAAAGTCAAGGATTGGGAGTCATTTAAACAGGCATTTCTAGCTGCATTCTTACCTGACGACTACTTGACTGAAGTGGAAGACAAGTTAAGGGCTATGGTACAACAGCCGGACCAACGCCTGAGGGACTTCGCCTATGACTACCGGGCCCTCTGTCTGAAGTGGAAGCCTGACATCACTGAGCAAGAGCTGGTGAGCAGAGTGCTGAATAACATCAACCCCCGAGTAGCTGGCTGTCTCCGAGGTACTGTGAACTCCGTGGAACAGTTGGTGAAGGTGGGGGCAATGGTAGAAAAGGACTGCATGGGAGCTAAAGCATATTGGAAAAAGGTGGAGAGTCAACACATTTACATTTAGGCATTTGGCAGACGCTCTTATCCAGAGCGACTTACATTTTTATCTCATTACACATCTGAGCAGTTGAGGGTTAAGGGCCTTGCTCAAGGGCCCAACAGGGGCAACTTGGTGGTTGTGGGGTTTGAACCTGGGATCTTCCGAACCGTAGTCCAATGCCTTAACCACTGAGCTACCCCTGGCCCCTACACAGCCAGGAGAAGACCAGAAAGGGAACCACAGACCGCCCGCCGTCGAAACACCTCGCTGGACTTTCCATCGCTCAGCTCCACGCAGCCCCTTCGCTTCTCCTGGTTCCAGTTGCAGTGAAAGGGAAGAAGGTGAAGGCAGTGATAGACACTGGCAGCACTTATACTCTCATACAAGAGAGTCTGTGGCGACAACTGGGCGATCAGGAGGACGGGGACGACGCTTATTCACCCCAGAAGTTCATCATGGCCGATGGGAAGATACACCAAGCGAAGACTCAAAAAACCATCTACTACCAATGGCACGACAAGACTTGTAATCTCCAAACCTACATCATGCAAGATAATCATCTGGCTTTCCCTATGATAGCAGGGTTGGACTTCTTAAGAACCACAGGAGCCACCTTGGAGGTCGCACAGGGAAGGTACGGCTGGAGGACAGCAGGGGGCTTTATTTACCATCCGTTCCTGGCTCTCCCAGTCAACTTTGACCCATCTGATAAAGCGGCCGGATGCCTCACTCACTTGTCGCCCGCCTCACTGTTATACTGTGCCGTGCCACTAGAGGCTGCCATCCCTCAAGTCTCCTCAGCATGTTCCGCCATCCCGATTAGGGACCGGGCTGAGATAGTAAGGGCCCAACAAGAAGATGGGACGGTAGGTCAGCTGGAAACGGGGAAGCACCCGAAGGGCGTGGAGAACCCTCGAATCACCTTCGAACGACTCCAGGGGGCGTTATACCGCAGGGTTGCAGGAAAGCAGCGAGGAAAATTTCAGCTGGTGATACCTCAGACTTTAACCCAGACGTTCTTGCGGCACTTCCATAACCATCCGAAGGGAGGCCACCGGGGGGGGGCTGAACACACTGTTGAGGCTCCTAGACGTCGCCTGGTGGCCCAATGTGCGCAGGGATGTCTGGCATTATGTAAAATCTTGTGAGGTATGTCGGAGGCTGAAGACCGAGGTCAAGGGAATTCGGCGAAGGAAGAGGAACAGGACTCCCACTCAGCATACCCATCGATTTCAAATCATCGCAGAGGAGGGAAAACACCAAGAGGAACAGCGGAGAGCCAAACATGCCAGGAACTACAATACCCGAGGGAAAGCAGCGCACTTTTGCCCGGGCAAACTGGTTTGGCCAAAACCGCACCCACATTCTTCTGCCCAGCAAGATAAGTTTACTAACATAGCGCCCAAGTGGGAGGGACCAGCTGAATTAAAAAATAAAAAAGGGACAATAAATCACACGGCGTTTTGGGGTAACCCACAAAAACCCAATGTAAGTAATGTGACGAATTTAAAGCGCCAATACGGACACTCTCCTCCAACGCCGGAAGCTGGAGGGGGGGTCTATGTAGCGCAGCCACATAAAGGGCTTTTTATAGGGGGGAAAAAAGATGGCATAAGCTACTAAAGAAAGAGCAGCCGTGCCCCATAAAAGGATCCTTTTGAGGTTTGGCTTTTACCCCGGACAATCGGTGGTAGTCCCGAAAGTACTCTCGCGAGAGTTCGCACAGGGGTAACGAGAGGTCGGCGGTGACGGGGGAGGTCACGTGCGCCGCCTTTAAAGCACTGCCGCGAAGAAGTGAGAGGGGGGAGAGATGAGGAGAAAACAGCGCTGTACTTTGCAAAGAGAGAGAGTGGAGATAAACGCCAAATTGGATTACCCCTTTGCTGGATTAATCTTTGTCGGACATTTTTCCACTACCATCTTACTCCGTTGTCGTGCTCCCGGATCATCTCAGTATTGCCGGTGAGACCGACTCATCACCCCAACACACACACGCTTTCAATAATCCGGACTTTGGACATTTATCTCATTCACACACACACACACACACACACTCACACGCATACGTATATTTGTATATATTTTGTAAATATTCGTTTTTGGTGCACCTTTGTTTGTTTTTTCACTTATTACATATTGGGTTTATTTGGAGTTGTTGGCTCGTGTCTTTTCTTGTGCCGCCGCGCTTGCGCAATACCGGAAGTAGATGCAAGAGCCCGTATTACTGTAACTTTAAAAAAGCTGAACGTTACAACATTATTGTGGAGCAAGTTAGTCCATTCTTCTTTACATCATTGCTTCAGTTCATTGAGGTTTTTGATCATTCGCTTAATTTCAACCAAGTTTTAGCTGTCAGACAGATGGCCTCACATTTGCCTCTAAAATGCTCCAGTATACAGAGGAGTTCATGGTCGACTTAATTAATGTAAGGTGTCCACGTCCCATGGCGTAAAAAAAACAGGCCCAAATCATCACTCCTCCAACCCTCAAGATTCATGTTTTTTCCCCCTATCTGTGATTAATATTATTTTATTAAAAGAACCTGCGTAATTTAAAATGACAGCATGCGCACACACATGTGAACAGCTCTGTTAGCACAATAAACTGAGCTTCAGCTTCTTAAATCTCTGTGTCTGAATTGCATCAGAAGCTTTAACCATCACAACATGTTTCAAAACAGGTCATTTGTCTGTTATAATCTGTGGTGAGGTTATTAGCTTATCATGAACTCACACCGCCTTATGTTTAGAATTACAGACAAATTCCTTTCTTACTGTTAATGTAATACAGCTAAAAGGTTTTTAATGGTTGTATAATGAGAGTATATTTTATGAGTATATTTTAAAAGACTAATTTACTGTATGTAAAAATAATAATGTATAGTATGCATACCTCTTGGTTTTCCCCTTCCACATTTTAACAAGAAGAAAACCATTGTTGAAAGAAAGCCATAAGAAGTCCCATTTTCAGGTTGTGACAAGCCATGTGGAACTGCAAACAGGACCTCTTATGGCTTTTTGGCTTTCTTGTTTCCACTCTTCCATTAAGACCAGATTTGTTGAGTGCATGACTAATAGTTGTCCTGTGGACAGTTTCTCCCACCTGAACGATGGATCTCTGCTGCTCCTCCAGAGTTACCCTGGGCCTCTTGGCCGCCTCTCTGATTAATGCTCTCCTTGCCCGGCCTGTCAGTTTAGGTGGACGGCCATGTCTTGGTGGGTTTGCAGTTGTGCCGCACACTTTCCATTTTCAGATATTAGATTAAACAGTGCTCCCTGACCTGGCTGGTGTGTTCCTTGGGCTTCATGATGCTGTTTGTGCACTAATGTTTTCTAATAAACCTCTGAGGGCGTCACAGAACAGTTGTATTCATACCAAGATTAAATTACTTACTCTATTTACCAATTAGGTGATGTCTGAAGGCAATTGGTTCCACTGGATTTCTGTTAAAGGTATCAGAGTAAAGGAGACTGAATACAAATGTACACCACACTTTTCAGACTTTTATTTGTAGAAAATTTTGAAAAACATTTATTATTTGTCTTCCACTTCACAATTATGTGCCACTTTGTGTTGGTCTAATACATAAAATCCTAATAAAATACATTTATATTTGTGGTTGTAACGTGACAAAATGTGGAAAAGTTTAAGGGGTATAAATAATTTTTCAAGGCACTGAATGTCTACAATTTATCTTGAAGTAAAAATGACACAAATCACTTATTTTTACCGCTACTTGATCACACACACAGGAAAACACCTTATACTTGCACCATGATATATAAAACCTATAGATCACAACTATAAGATTGATAGCAATGTAGAGAAAGGGTGAACTGAGATCGGATAAAAATTTTGTCTTGCATCATCTACCGGGAAAAAAGTTCTATTTCTGAGATCAAAGGTTTTACATCACTCTGTTTCAGTAACATTAATCTGGCAGTCAGAGTAATACTATCTGCTGCTGCAATAGGCTCAATTGGTTCAGAGAGATAAAAGATTATTGATCCAGAGTGGATGGACAAATCCAATACCTGCCAATTAGACAGGCATTAGTCTAACAACATTTAAAGATATTCTTAACTCCAAGTTCTCAAAACCTCCTGTTATTTATAGTTGCTGTTTTTTCCTCCTGCTGACACACATGAACAAACTAATCTAATTGATTAATCTATCAGAGTCAACTGATCAAGCTGAGCTAATTACTACTAATTACACTCTTAATGATTTGGCCCAAGTATGTTGAGAATAGGAAAAAAAAAATACATCTGTGCCAGACAGGAGGTCCCCAGCGATGGAGATAAGTACCAATGATCTAGTACCAGTTGGATCAATATAGACAATGTGAGTAGTTCAATGCTAAATCAACTGATAATAAATTAAGAGAAATTAAAAAAAATCTTCAGAGCCTCTAAAAAGACTTCACTTTGCATTACATTTGTCATTACTGTACTTAGTTTTATTATTATAATATTATAATCCAGTTTGGGGCAGCGTGGTGGCTTAGCCTTGCACCTCAAGAGTCTGGGTTCGATTCCCACCTTTGATCTGTGTGCATGAAATTTACATGTTCTCCTCATGCTTGGTGGGTTTCATTCAGGTACACATGGTTTCCTCCCACAGACATACAAATTAGGCTAATTGAAGTTTCTAAATTGCCCATAGTGTTTGAATGAGTGTGAAAGCATGTGTATAGGGTCGCAGGAAGCCTGAAGCCTATCCCAGGAAGTTTCGGGCACAAGGCAGGGTACACCCTGGATAGGCTGCCGATCCATCACAGAACACACACTATGTACATACACACACACACTAATGTGCATTTCTTTGGACTGTGCAATGGACAAGTAGATTATAAGATTAATTAATGAATGTATAAATAATGTAAAATATCTCAAGACCAAATTTTCACCTTAACAAGTAATTAAAGAAATGGAAAAGAAGTTCCATGTAAATTTGCCCTAACTGAAAATTGCCCCAACTAGTATATCTGTACATTTAAAAATTAATTTTTAAAACCATGATTACTGCTAAAGACTAATGAGCTTATGATGGAGTTATTTTAGTATCAGCATCATCCACATCAGCCTCTGTCTCATCAGCGGAGCTAAAGGTTTAAACCTGAGCCACTCAACTATGTGTTTTTATTTCCATAGTGAAGGTATTTATGATTGATTTAGTCAGTTCTGTTGATTTAATATCTTGATATTATTAACATCTTTTAACAAGGTTATTAAAAACATACCTGGTTAAAAACTTTGCCTGGTGTCATCTGTACAGATTGTGTAGCTTTTATCTAATTGTAAATAGTAATTGAACATTAATTTCCATGAATCAGTAGATGTAAATGTCCTCAAAATTAAGCTGGAAGTCTACATTTTTTCAACACTTAAATGGATTTTTATGTTCAACCATGACTGTCACCTGACCTGTGCACCCACATCAGGGCATGCATTTTTGCATGTATTGCAAAATTACACCTCTTTATCTAAGAGATTCCACAGGTCAAAGAAATCCTGAACTTCTACATAATGGGGTGAACAAATCGACGACAAATTAAGGAGACACACAAACAGAAAAAGTAAATAATAAATAAGTAAATAATTATCATTTTAGATAATATTCAGATGGTATCTTTTGCTCTGACACGGTCACTTGTCTGCATCACTGATGTAAACGCATCACTGATTGTCAGGGCTCGTCAGCATTTTCCACATCCTTTTTCTCCCGGCCACCTTCATATCTGTAAAGTTGCTTTGTGACAATGACTAGTGATATACAAATACATTTAAATGAAATTACATAATTCACACACAACATAAAGTCTGACTTCAATCATACTGGTGTTTGCAAGCTGTAAAACAGCCCTATTCTCATGGCTGCACAATCTCTCTCATTGCAGATGTCCGCTGTGGGACCAATAAACTTGGATGCACAAAACATCTGATTTTCCTCTCCACTACACATAATTCACTTAGAGGTGAACTGTGGTAATGTCACCATGTTTCTCTGTTTTTAGCATCTATTTTGCACATTAGATGATATACAGTGGTGCACTGGATTTAATATATTCAACGTGTATTAGTAAGCATTGTGATACCTTGCCTTGCAACAATACCTATACAGCAAACTATAATTATAGCATAAATTGCTGCCTTGATACAGGAATAAAAGTTGGAAACACTGCATTAAAGTCCATTCAACCAAATTACTCCTTCACTCATTAATCATCTATACCGCTTTATTCTGTATACAGGAGTCACAGGGGCCTGGAACCAGAAGACACGAGGCAGAGTACACTCTGGACAGGGGGCCAATCCATTGCACGACACACACACATACACACACTCAGTCACACACTACTGGCAATTTGCGAACATCAATTAGGCTAATCTGTATGTCTTTGGACTATGGGAGGAAGCCGGAGAACCCGGGGGCAACCCACCATGCACGGGGAGAACATGTACACTCCATGGATACAGACGCGTCATAGGAATGAGGTCCAAGGCGATAGTGCTAACCTCTAAGCCACTGTGCTGCCTTTACACAAAATAGTTAAAGTTAAAATTATTAGATTTTTAATGATTTGTATAAGTTCAGTCTTTGCTTTGTTATTCATGTCATACAAGTGCTTTTTAAAATTGTGCTGCCCCAGGGTCTGGCTCTGTGAACGCAAACATGAAATAATGCACTCCTTCTAAACATCAGCAATGATTTTGACATTGATTTATTTTTAATCTAATTAGGTTAGGTTAAAAATGTTTATTTTAAAATAGCTAACAAATCTGTATAATGGTGTTTTATTTCATTGTTACAAACAAAATCAGAAACAGAAGCATACAGTATAAAAGACTGAAACATTTTGATGTGAATCTTCATTGCCAGTCATTTCTATCATTATACATACAGCATGTTATTACACATCATTACACATACAGCATGTTAGCGTGTTTGCTTCTCCGTGTTGAGATGAAATTCGACAGTAAAATTCCCAGCTCCATATTTCTGTTTGTATCCTAAAGATGTAATGGAAAATATATCCTTGTTCATAAAAGTGACAATATCAGCACTGCTGTGCCTGTAGTAATGCACCTGTGTGAAGTGTGTTTTGGATACAGAATTTCATGATTGTTTTCTTTAATTGATTTCACACACATTTTATGATTACTCATCAGTGTGAACCAAATTCTGCATTTCAGCTCTTTACTTGATTTCAAATTGTCAGAGGTAAAAATAAAAGCAAATATCCACAGAATAAGTCTGTGCATGGAATGCTGGGAACATAAACAGCTGGACCACACAACACATGCCACCATGTTAACCCCAATAACAGACTATCATTCATTCATCTTCTATACCGCTTAATCCTGTGTTCAGGGTCGCAGGGGACCTGGAGCCTATCCCAGGAGACTTCGGGCACTAGGCGGGGTACACCCTGGACAGGGTGCCAATCCATCGCAGGGCACACACACACATACACACACTCAATCACACACTTCGGGCAATTTTTTTAGGAACACCAATTAGCCTAACCTGCATATCTTTGGACTGTGGCAGGAAACCGGAGTACCCGGAGGAAACCCACCAAGCACGGGGAGAACATGCAAACTCCATGCACACAGAGACGGGAATCGAGCCTGGCCGGGGAATCGAACCCAGACCCTGGAGGTGCAAGGCGACAGTGCTAACCACTACACCACCGCGCCGCCAATAACAGACTAATGGTCTTAAATAGAAATATTAATCTTACTTCGACATTCCATGTACGAACCCCTCCCCTGCTGCTGCTAGACAGAGACGCTCCTACTGCATATTACCGCAGGAAACAGGATGAAAGATTCATGTTTACGTGGTCAGGATCAAGCATAAGGAGTTTGTAAAGTGACTCTTATTTGTTTAATTGATCTGAACATAAATATTACAAACGGGAATGCTGAGATGACACATGATGTCGTTATATAATTTCTGTTATCACTGTTATCACAATGGGTTCCCTGTTGAGTCTCGTTCCTTTCAAGGTTTCTTCCTATTGCCATCTCAGGGAGTTTTTCCTCACCACCGTTGCTATCGACTCATCAATCTCACAATCCCATTATTATAATTTTTTTCCTCATTCGTAAACACTTCCATAAATTTTCTTTTCATTTTGTGAAGCTGCTTTGAGACAATGATCAATGTTAAAAACGCTATATAAATAGAATTGAATTGAATTGAATAGATGATTTGAAAACTACAGAATGGCTTAATGTGTAGAGCAAAAATAACATCAGCTTTAGCTTTCGAAACAGCAAGCAACAGTTGCAGAAAATTGACAATAATTTTTTTTTAAATCCCTTGCAAGCTCCTGAAAGCAAGACAGAAGGATGAATAGATGATGAAATTTGTTCAACTTGTCAGCTGTGATAGTTTTTCAATGCAGTGTGTATGGGCATTTGATATTGGCATCATATGTGGTCCTTGATTGGATACATATCTGATATGTAGTTATGCGACTTGATAAAAGTACATTTTATCAAGTTTGTTTACATTACCGCCAACTGTAGGTGTAATTCTCCCTCATCTTCCCAGCCTCTTAAAAACCAAACAGTCTTCCTTAAAACATCTAATGCATCCTTTCCTGTTGTTGTCTTGACTTATTTGGTGTCGTGAACTCTTCATCTGCTTTATCCGGTACTTCTACACACTCTTTCTTCTTGACACTTTTTTTTCCTTTCGTAATTCACAAAACTTTTTGCATTTTTTCCTGGAATTCGTGAAACTTTTTGACATCAGTCTGCAGCAGCAGCACAGTGATTTCAGCATTGTTAGCAACAGCTGCTAAAACAGCTAAAGCGAAGCGTCTGGTTTTCTTCCTTTTTCTGGTCTTCAACAAATAGAGCCAACTACCTGCTTGCTGTACTTTAGAGCAAAAAAATCCCAAGCTAATTTTTTTGTAAAATTGCATCCGTTCTTTGAAATGAATGAGTGGTCTAACAAATATTACCTGTTTTATTAACCCGTTGTTAATAATCCCAATCAGCACAGAGATGAGCCAGCAACACAGCATATGGCGATTGAAAAGAAAGTGCTTATATTATCCTGAGCTGCCAGTGATCCAGACTCCCTCTGCCCTCCGGACCTGTCTGATCCATCCTGGTGCTTCTGGTTGGAGGTCTCGTCGCATGGATGCCCCGTGTGTCTCTTTGGGATGCGTCTGGTGTCTGGGAATGATTCTCTCTACTTAGAAGATGGTTCTGGCCTCGACTGGTGTTAGCAGCTGTTTCTCTGAGGACTTGACAATTCGATAGTTCAGGACTGGAACTTTCTACAAGTCTATCGGAGTCTCCAATAACTACTGGACTCCATTTTAACATCAATTAACATCAACTATTATAGCTGAACTGTATAAATGCAGATCATTTCCTGCTATCTGTTTCACCCAGATGAGAATGGGTTCCCTGTTGAGTCTGGTTCCTCTCAAGGTTTCTTCCTATTACCATCTCAGGGAGTTTTTCCTTGCCACTGTCGCCCTCGGGCTTGCTCACCAGGGACTATCTGAACATTTTGATTCATACACATTCACATTCCACACAAACTTAAATAATTCTTTTGATTGTGTAAAGCTGTTTTGAGACAATGTCAATTGTTAAAAGCGCTATACAAATAAAACTGAATTGAATTGAATATGGAAGCTCTTTTGTGTTAATGGGGAAGCTTCAGACTTCAAACTGTCTACTGTATTTGGGTTTTTGGATATGTCAGGTGGAACAAAGGTTATCAGTACTTTTATTAGGGTAAATTTACCGGAATATGGGAATAATGTTTTGCGAAAATTTAGAATTTTCAAAATAAGCAAATTATGATAACTGTTTGGTCATAGAACCAACCAAAAACAACCAGAAAAACATATGATCATGTGTATCTGTGCTATTTCTTTGCCTATGTGACCCATCATTCTTTTGTTCATGTTTGGGTAATTGGTCAAATGAAAGAAAACTCTAATTAATTTCATCATATTGTCTATTTTGTGCTGGGAAAAAAAGGATATATCACTCTATATGGCACAATCCTAAGCCCTATATATGATTTTTTTTTTTTTTTTTTAATCTTGGGTAAAAGACTCATCAATGAGCAAAGATAAATCAATGTGTGCATGTCCCCTGGACAGACATATCCATATTAAAGATAAATAAAAGTCGCTTGTAATTATGAATGTGGACCGTCATAACATTCAAATCTTATTTGACCAAATAAATTGAACGCATTGAATCATGTTGCTTGTAATGTGAGAGTAGCCATAAAAACATAATTTAAAATGTTTTCCCCACATCAATCACCATCCACTGCCCCACCTCGCTAAATTAGAGATTGATTCTTCCTCAGGGTATGGAAATGTAGTCAGTGGCATAACCCAGTTCACTGAAGTGCTTGATTACATTTAACACTGTTAACTGGGGCGTCATGTGTCCCTTTATGTGTTTTGTAGCAAAATTTTTTTTTTAGTTTTTAGTGTAAATGACTGACTGAATGCAACTCTTGCAGACAATGACAAGAAACCTGTGCTTCCTTCCACATCCGTATCCTGTCTTACTAAGGTTTGATGTGTATCTCTTGTGTCCAGCTGGGGTTTATTTTAGGAATATAGTCTGGACAGGCTCAGGAGAAGATGTAAGGTTACTTGCTCATTCAAGCAGGAAAGAAGCTCTCAGGTCACTAGTTCATGATTAATGCAGGCTGTCATGTAGCAGAGCCAGAGATGGATGCAGTTGCAGGTTAGCTTTGTATTTAAAAAAAAAAAAAAAAAAAAAGGTGGTTGTCCACCTGTCTCTTTAGAATGGCAAGTGTCAATGGGATTAAGATCTGGGGAGTTTTCTGGTCATTGACCCAAAATTCTGATGATTTGTACCCAGAGCCACTTAGCTATCACTTTTACCTTATGGTAAGGTCCTCCATCATGCTCCATAATTATAGTGCATCACTGTTCCTCACCAAACTGTTCTTGGATGGTTAGTAGAAGTTGATTTCTGAGAATGTTTTTTTTATGCACCATTCTTTATTCATGGCTGTGTTCTTAGGCAAAATTTGGAGAGAAAAAAAGTCCCTTGGCTGAAAAGCAACCAAACACGTGAATGGTCTCAGGATACTTTTACAGTGTGCATGACACAGGATGTGTCATTTTTAAAACTCTTGGCCATGGCTGTATAGTAATAAATCATAATCTGTAATTTATTAATAAATTCACATGGAAATGTTCTAGGGCTGCAACAACTAATCGATAAAATCGATAATTATCGATAATGAAATTCGTTGTCAACGAATGCCGTTATCGATTAGTTGGGCTGCTCACGTTACTGAGGCGCGCGACCACATGATGCACAAATACACAAAGACACACACACAGATACACAGTCGCTCGTGCAATGGAGGTTACAGAAGCGTTTGCAGGAAAAAGCGCGCGCGCCAAGTCCTCCAAGGTATGGCAGCAGTTTACATTAAACACCTCTTATCGGGCGTTAAAAGCGAGCGGTTTTCTGCCGGTCGTAGTGTCCCATGAGCGCGGATGAAGCGCCGAGGGTTTTCTACACATGTGGGAGCCCCTAGCGACGGGGAGGAATTGGCCAGGACTAAAAAAAAAAGGAGTCAGTGAGAGAGTTCACACGGGCTTTGGTGACGTGCGTTTGTCCGGCTGCGCGGTTATACGGGGTAAAAAAAAAAAAAAAAAAAACGTTGCATGCAGCTTTTTCTTGGCGTTCAAATCCCAGCGAACGCAAGGAAAACACTTCTAGTTCGTTTTCTTCACGTTCAGTTTACACCTCGGAAGACCGGATATATCCTATGATCCTACAGGCTATACAGGGGGAAATGCGGGAAAAGGGACAAATAAACAGAGTGAACCCAGTAGCGGCCATTTTTTCTCTCTCCCTACGTCGCCGTATTACGAGAATGTCTAGTATAGTATAGCAAAATGGTCTCTCTCTCTCTCTCTCTCTCTCTCTCTCTCTCTCTCTCTATATATATATATATATATATATATATATATATATATATATATATATATATAAATTATTGAGACAACAACAAAAAAGGATAAAATACATGAGAGGATCGAAATAATGTATAAACCGTGACAAGGATGTAGCAAGAGACACTTTCATTAAAAATAATATCATAATCTAGAAGTCTATTATTCTTATTATTAAGTTGAATTAATTTAAATTTAAAATTGAGGTCATTCTTAACAACTGAATATGTCAGTGTATTTTTTTAAACTAGTGTGTGTGTGTGTATATATGTATGTGTGTGTGTGTGTATAATATATATATATATATATATATAAATATATATATATATATATATATATATATATATATATATATATATATATAAACACACACACACATACACCATATCAACACTGTTAACTTGCCATCTGCAATTATTGTTAAAAAAGAATGTTGATTTACATGAACTAAGGTTTAAATGTCAAAATTAAAGATCATTATACTCTATGTGGCTATTGCATTTTTAAAAGTTTACTTTTATACATAAATAATACCCTGATTTATGGTTTTATATTGTTAAGCAAAACAGCTAATTAAAGCGGTCACTTTTTTATCCGATTAATCGATTAATCGAAAAAGAAATAGTCCAACTAATCGATTATCAAAATAATCGTTAGTTGCAGCCCTAAAATGTTCATACAGCTGCAAAGTTCAGAATGTGTACTTTCTGCAGTGTGATGGACTGTGACATCATATAGTATTATAGATCTTTGATATAAGGATGATATGACACCACAGGACATGGAGATAAACAGTCCGCCTTGATTCCAAATTTGGTAGCTGGTCATGGGAACTCTAGACAACATATACAGAATGTGGTCTAAACAAGTGACAGAGGCCATCATTAGACTGAAAAACAAAACAGACCTATGAAACGGACAGCAGAACTTCAAAAAAGAAGAAGAAAAAGAAGAAGAAAAACAACAATTACACAATGAACAATAAGTAATAAGACAATCATATTCACTCCCATGTTTAAGTGCTCTGCTGAAAGGGAACACAGGTCTGTGTATCTAAAAAGACCACAATACCTCAAGCACATGTGGATATATTTCTGGACACTTGGTGCTTGGCTCATTGCAGCATAAATGTTCCTGTCCAGAATCCTTTAACTCTCTTATCCTAGATTTATTACTCCAAACCATGTCCTGTCCTCCCTGCCACATCAATCCCCGAAGCCCTGTTTAGGGCACAGTAGATCCAGAGGCTCAGAGGCTCATGAACTCGGGGTGAGGCTGCTCTGAGCAAGATTTCCAGACTGCAGACCGAGTGCAGCTCTGGTTCAGTCTGTGCACCTCCTGTTCCCGAGGTTTTACAGTATGAAATCACTAACACAGCTATTTGTGCCCTTTTATTTTTGTCATGTCTTCATGAGATCCTGCATCATGTTTTTTATTTGACATCCAGATCAGTCTTCTGTTCATCTCTACATTTCTTTGCTCTTACACACTTTGCTCTTTCCGCTGGTTCGTTTAAATGTACCTGCCGGTAATGTACCATCGATCTCCATACTGCATACTTATGCTCACACTGTACTTGGACCGAAACAGCATGGCAGCCAGCATGACTTAAACTGCAACGACAGCACTGACCTACAAAAATGATATCTTGAGATACACTCTAAAAATAGCTCATCCAGCAAGCCTCCTGCAGCACACCTTCCCTGCAGCAGCAACCTTTAATGCAATTACTAAGTAATCCTCAATATAATCACTACATTTATTTAATTACTAGCAAATCCAGGCTCGCGCACACACACACACACACACACACACACACATCTTTTGCGATCCAATGATTGCATAATGGCCAGGTGTTATTTTTCATCGTACATCAAAAGGGTAAGATCAGACGCTGTAGATTAAAGACAACATTGTTTTAGCCAATTATTACTGTAGATGTAAGATCTCCGAGCAAGTTATCTGGACAAACAGTAGGAAGACAGGAACAGAGAGATGCTTATGATTGATGTTAAAACGTTCCAGATAAAAGACAGGTAATTTCTCTGGTTTTATTTAAGCATGTTTTTGTTAAACAGTACCATTTGGAATATCTTTGCATAGTTTAGTATGAGCGCTTCCAATAAAATACGATCCGTTGTTTTGCACATGGACAATTTTTTTGCCTAAAAAGAAAAATAAAAACGCTTTAAAATATCCAGTGTTAATTCAATCCCTTCTGACTTTATTGGAGTCAGATAAGGTCCACTATACAGTATTTATTGTAACATTCTGTGTGTTATGATCTATCTAGAATTTCTTATGTGTATGCACTTGGATCATGAGCTCTAATTGTGTTTCTCTCTCAGTGTTTAAGTGCTCTCACTGTCTTCAGGAGTTTTGGGGGAATCTGTCTGGCAATCCAGCTGTGGCATCTGTTCCACCCTCTCAGAATCACAAACAAAAACATCTGGCTTTAGACGAGTCAGATTGTTGGTTCTGACGAGTTCCACCCTGAATGTCAACGAATCAAAGTCAGTAACTTACACTTGACCATGTTTTTAGTTTTAGTTTTTTTGTTTATGCAAGTCATGACCAAGAATTAGAAGAACTGAATTATGCAATGTTCTAAGCTATTATATAAAAATAATTAACTGGGTGAAGTGATGGAAATCAATGTTCTATAAAAACACACCCTAAAGTACTTTATTGCTCTTATTACACAGCAATGTCCTAACATTTTTACAAATTTTTCAACAATAGTGCATCATACTTTATCTCCCTATAGTCACATTCAATGTCATGGAACATCACAAACACTAGTTAGTTCATGTTATTGCTAACTTTATAATAGCTCTAAATATTTGTATCATTTAATCTTGACGCTAATAAGGTGAATTGCATTGCAATGTCCTCCATGCGTCCCCAGACCTGTGACAGGACAGAAACAGGATAATTAGGGATAAGAACCTGCACACTGGCGGAAAACTGTCATTTGATAATGAGATGGTTCACAGAAGGGAGGTGAGGGAGACTCACACCAAGCTCACACCAGAGGCCAACAACGTGGCCTCCCATGCAGACTGTGTCCAGTGAGGTGACCTCTTAACCCATGCTCACATCTTTTACCCAGGGGTACAGGACCATCTGTTGGCTGTTTAGAAGCAGCGGTTTGGGTGGGGGACATGTTTGGGTGCATGCTTCAGCTTTCAGCAGACTTATACTGTAGTTTGTAGTGCTACAGTACAGCGTGCATTCCGGTTTATTTACTCCCTATAGTGAGTGATCATAACTTTCATCTGATATGAACAGCATTATATACAGCATGCATTTCAACTTCACATGTCTTTCGTCACTCTTCTTCTTTTCTGGTTTTGACTCTGTTCCTCATTTTGTTTATGAGTTTGCCCTTGCCCACGTATTGTTGTTTTAAACCTTGCATTACTCAGTGCTGCGTCTGGATTATGATTTTGAACACTGTTATGAAATATTCTGATTATTTGTTCCTTTTATTATTTAAGATTCTTTCGGTCTAGAATCTCCAGCACATCCCACAGATGTTCAATCAAACTGAGATCTGGAGAATTTGGGGGCCAGGACGACACCTTGAACTTGCTACTGAAAGAAGTCCCTGTCTTTTGGGAATAACGTTTCTATTAAGAGCTGGTCTGCAGAAATGTTATGGTAGGTTATGTTTCCAGCTTCCAATGCAACTGACTTGCTAACTAACACTTGCTGCCTAATATATCCCCCTGTCTTGGCAGGTGCCACTGTACCAAAATAATTAATGTTATTCACTTCACCTGTCAGTGTGGTGTGAAAATACAGTAAAAATTATATTCAGCCATAAATAATTGAACAGTGACACAAATTTTGTGTTTCTGTCTCTTTACAACTCCACAGTGGATTTAACACAAAGTCATTAAGATGTCATTAAAGTGTAGACCTTCAGCTATGTTTCGCACTTGCCATGCGGAAGGCCCGGGTTCAATTCCCATCCAATGCCCAAAACTCCAGGCACTGGATGCAGTGCCGGTGCCAAGCTGGATAAAGTGGGAGGGTTGAGTCAGGAAGGGCGTCAAACCTGTGCCTAGTTGTTGTATGGATTGAATGGCCTGCTGGTGGTGACCCCTGGACGGGAGCAGCTGAAAAACTAAAAACAACATGGTCCATCCATTTTTTTTGAGCATATGTTATTAAACTGGCTGAAACGTAGTTCACAGTGGCTTGTTTTTTTTTTTGTTGTTGTTTTTGTTTTTTTGACAAATTGTTTAGAAATTTGGTGGCTGGTTATGGGAACTCTAGACAACATATACACTATGTGGTCTGAACAAGTGACCGAGGCCATTATTAGACTAAAAAACAAGACAGACCAATGAAACAAACAGCAGAAACTTAAAAAAAAAAAAAAAGAATGAACACCAATTACACAAGGAACAATAAGGAATAAACTATAAGACAATCATCTCTACTCCCGTGTAAAAGTGCTCTGCAAAAAGGAAACACATGGATGTGTATGTAAAAAGACCACAATACCTCAAGCGCACAGTGGAGTACAGAGGTGGGAGCATCAGATATGAGGTTGCTTCTCTGCCAGTTCTACTGGGGCATCACACATTATTAAAGGAAAGATTAATGGCACAAAGTGGCAGGACTCATTAGTGGAGAATTTCTCCTTATTGGCCAAGGAACTTAATTTGGAGAGAAGACAACAAAAGCAAAACACATCTACACAATGCTCCTAAACATATAGCCAAAATCAATATTATTAACTGAACCCCATTTAAAACATATGGATGATTTTATAATCGAGAGGTATTAACGGCAATTTGCCAAGAGGAATGGACCAGAACTGAACTGAACCACAGTACAAAAATAATTTTTTTTTGCTTGGGAACACAGTTCTAATTTATTTTTCTCCTCTTATAAACAGCTGACCTGTTATCTGTTACACATTAACATGTTTTCTCTTATAGTTACTATACTGTTACAATTTCATTTCCATATTCATTCATTCATCTTCTATACCGCTTTATCCTGTATTAGGGTCACGGGGACCTGGAGCCTATCCCAGGAGACTCTGGGCACAAGGCAGGGTACGTGCATTATTATTATTTGCACATTATTATCATACACGCACACACACACACATACACACACACACTCTCACAATTCATGTATGTTGTTGTCTTTAAGCAATCTGTAAGGTGCTTGTATCTTCTTCTTCTTTGACTTTCGGCTGTTCCCTTTCAGGGGTCGCCACAGCGAATCATCTGCCTCCATCTAACCCTATCCTCTGCATCCTCTTCTTTCACACCAACTAACTTCATGTCCTCTCTCACTGCGTCCATAAATCTCCTCTTTGGTCTTCCTCTAGACCTCCTGCCTGGCAGTTCCAACCTCAGCATTCTTCTACCGATATATTCACCATCTTTCCTCTGAACATGTCCAAACCACCTCAATCTGGCCTCTCTGACTTTATCTCCAAAACATCTCACATGGGTTGTCCCTCTGATGAACTCATTCTTGATCCTATGGTGCTTGTATATTGTGTGTTATCTCTAGAAAACATGTGGTTTGTCTGGATGTTGTCTGTATTTCTTAATGGTCATCAATGACCGGAAGCAAAGTCTTTGTGTTTGTTAACATAGTTGGGCAATAAATGTGATATTAATGCTGATTATCTTTTTATGCTTATGAATACAGAATACAGTGGGTTATTTAGAAATGTATGCGTACAAGAACAAAAGACATTTATGTATGTAAAATGAATAATAATATAAAGTATATTCAACAACAATCTTTCATATAATAATTAATTTTAATATTTCAATAAATTAATAATTGCAATAAATATGTACAGATTCACCAAAAGGTGGCATTACCAGTAACAACCTCACTTTTTTTGCTAGAAATACTCATCAGTATTCATTATTTATCCACAATATCAGTACTGATATGATGTGCAACACCTGACCATCACACTTCCATTTCAGATTTAGTTCACTTTGTTGATGCAAAAGTAAATTTTCATTAGATTTTGCCATTTCAAGTGTCTTCAGTGCAAACTATAAATGAAGTCACATTGGTTGATTGACAGCTCTTACGAGTCTGTAAAGCATTTTCACGGAAGGAACTGGTAAAGAGCAAAGTATATAATCTGAGATATTAGATGATGACAGTTCGCTCATGTTGTTTACAAAAAAATCAAACATAAAAAGAAATTCTGTACCAGGATTCCTTTTAACATGTGGAAACTTTTTGCTGGCACAATGCCTTCCCTTGGTTCACACCATCATGATTTACAACCAGGAATAAATATTGCACCATAACAAATTTGTCAGGTTGATTTAAAGTCCCTGTATGAAGTGGATACATTTATCACATGGAAAGATATCAAATGCTGTAAAATACATATTTACCAAATCTACAGCCATAGTCCTAACAAAAGTTACATACTGTATATTATATCAGTCTCTGTCGCCATAAATGTGTAATATAAATCAAGAAGAGGGAAGTATTCCCAATATCTTATGGGAATGTAACACATTTCCTCAAAAAAAAACCCTGTAATGAGTGCTATTTATGACCTCCTCTTTGAAACTGTCTATCACAGGAACAGGGGAAGGAAATGTTCATGTAGGCACAGTCAGCTGATGAATGACTATACATTTCCTGTTTCAGAAAAGGCTGTAAGCCAGTGTAGTGAAGCGTACTACTGCACTGATGCAAGTTTAATAATTACATCATGATTATCACTGACTGGAGGCATTTATATAAGAAGAGGGTACACCATTAACACTATACTATTTCATTGTTTCTAATTAGGTTACTGGACAAATTGAAATGGTCCCATTGGCCTCCTAGAAATTAGCAAATGACAATGTTGCCCTCTGCTGGAGATGTGTTTTCTCAGCACCAAAACTCACGGTCCAAGTTTACATCTGCAGCTGTGGTCCAAAGTTTTGAGAATGACACAAATATACATTTTCACAAAGGCTGCTGCCTCAGTTTTAATGATAGTAATTTGTATGTTATAAAGTGTGATCAGATGAATTACAGTTAATTGCAAAGTCCCTCTTTGCCCTGAAATGGCATGACTCTATAACATAACACATATGAGGACAAAGCTGGAGATCACTCAGTCATGCAGATTGAGTTATAAAACCAGACTGGAAACTTTAAAAAGAGAGTGGTGCTTGAAATCATTTATCTTCCTCTGTTTACTCTGTGGCGGCGCGGTGGTGTAGTGGTTAGCACTGTTGCCTTGCACCTCCAGGGTCTGGGTTCGATTCCCTGGCCAGGCTCGATTCCCGTCTCTGTGTGCATGGAGTTTGCATGTTCTCCCCGTGCTTGGTGGGTTTCCTCCGGGTACTCCGGTTTCCTCCCACAGTCCAAAGATATGCAGGTTAGGCTAATTGGCGTTCCTAAAAAAAAAATTGCCCATAGTGTGTGATTGGGTGTGTGAGTGTGTGTATGTGTGTGTGCCCTGCGATGGATTGGCACCCTGTCCAGGGTGTACCCCGCCTAGTGCCCGAAGTCTCCTGGGATAGGCTCCAGGTCCCCCGCGACCCTGAACACGGAATTAAGCGGTATAGAAGATGAATGAATGAATGTTTACTCTGTTTACTATTATTACATGCAAAGTAAAAAATAAAAAAAATAAAAAAATTTTAAGGATTCACAGGCAAGGATATAGCTGCTAGTGAGATTGCACCTAAATCAATCATTTATCAGATCATTAAGAAGTAATCATTAAGAGAGAGGTACGATTGTTGTGATGAAGGCTTTATGGCATGCAAGAAAGTGCTGCAACGCCAGGATGCAGAGCCAGTGCAGAGCTTGCTCAGGAACTGCAGCAGGCGGGTGTGAGTGCATATGCAGCAAAGAAGCCACTTCTCTCCAGGACAACATCACAATATCAGACTGACAGCGATTGAATTGCTGAAGTCATTTTCTCTGATGAAACCCCTTTCCAATTGTTTGGGCCATCCAGAATAAAAGCTTGAAGAAAAGGTGAATGCTACCATCAGTCCTGTGTCATGCCAACAGTAAAGCATCCTGAGGCCATTCATTTATCCACACACCATCGAACAAATTGGGCTCTATCTCTGATTTAATAAATTAACATACATCTGTGCTCAGCTACAAATAATGCCAGTGAGAAAGATTTCCACACTGCTTCATCTTTCTCTGAAGTGAAATTGTTTCCAAAGAATTAATTTCCAATTGCTGATTTTATTTATGATCTTTGCAGCAGAAGAAAAACTTCCAGGACTTCCATACATTTCCTGTTAGAACAGCATAATATGATTTAAAATGAATTATTAAATCTCTGTTATGCTACAGATATGTGATATGTGTTACAGTGCACCTACTGGTACTATAAGCACTACAATAGCCAGGCATATTTCCCCCCTAACATTAAATTACTCCATACTCAGGAGACCTACACCCATTGTGAACTGATTAAATGGTTTCTATTATTCTGTATTATTATTATTAGTAGTAGTAGTAGTAGTACATATATATGTGTGTATGTGTGTGTGTGTGTGTGTGTGTGTTTATTTTATTAGTGCAATTATGCCTTTAGTGCTTTTTTATTCTTTTGTTTAATCTTACAATTTCTTTGTTGCTGCTGGTTTTTGAGAGCTACAAAACAAATTTTGTTGTATCACTACAATGACAATACAAAGTCTCATCTCTAAATTGAGTTTTGATCTGAAAGTCATGAGACAGATTAAATATGTAATTTCAGCACTCAGATGCTCTGTGTATGATTTCAGCACTCAGGTCTGCAGATGAACATGTGCTTATTGTTATTGTTCAGCAGTTTGCAGATTCCCGGATTTGATATGTTGACTGGAGATCCTACAGTACCATGGTCCCTAGTTGGACTACAGAGGTTCCTAGATGGATAGATGGAAGTAAAGCATTCTGAGTCAAGAGTGTGGGCTCACTTACAATTTTGCCTAAGAGCGCAGCCGTGAAGTTGCAAAGAGCAACTTCTCACAACCAGCCAAGAACAGTTTAGTGCCAAACAATGCCTTTTACAGCATGATGGAGCACCTTGCCACAAAAGTGATAAACATAAAAGTTTTGGGTCCATGGTCAAGAAACTCCCCAGATTTCTAATCCTTTTGAGAACTTGTGGTTAATCGTCAACACAAACTCCAAGCATTGATAATGCAAGAATGGTGGACTGCCATCAGTCACGATGTGGTCCAGAAGTTAACTGACAGCACGCCAGGGCGAATTGTAGAGGTCTTGAAAAAAAGTATTTGCATAAACTTACATAAAATTATTGAAATGCTTGTAATTATACTTCACTGTACCACAGTAATTAATATCTGACAAAAAAGATCTAAAAACACAGAAGCAGCAGATCGTGTGAACATTAATATTTGTGTCATTCTTAAAACTTTTGGCCCAGTTACTTTAATCTTCGTCTAATTTCATGCTCACTTCCCCCCGTCAGTTAGGCTGATTTTAGCGGGTTTATTGCTGAGCTCTGTAAGTGACCCGTGTGCTTTAAGACTTCTTCAGTGTGAATGAACACAGATTTTAGGGTTACGTAGAACAGAATGATGATGCAACTCTTTCAGTTTGTATAGATTAATAATAATAATAATAATAATAATAATAATAATAAATAAATAAATATTAGGCCTGGGCGATAAAACGATAATGATATGTTTCGCGATAGACACGTGATCGATATCAATAAAAAATGTGTTCGATAGAACGTTCGATATTTTTTTATTCTTTGTCGGAAGAAAACAGAGGTCGCGTAGCTAGTTTGGTTGCTGTCATGCGCACTCGCTCCGCCACCGGCTCCAGGACCCGGAAGTAGTACGGTCGCGATTCAGGAAGCATTAAAGGAGACAAGATGGCGTTGACATTGGCACGCGCCAAATGCGGGTAAAATTCGGCTGTGGCGGGTAATAACTTTAGTCTCACTAGCCACATTGGCGGGTAGTTTATTCTTTGGTATGACAATTGTTATGTTTGCATCAATATGTACAACTAACATCTATAATATTACTTGCTTTTTGTGTGACAACCAGAGGAAAAGAGACAGTATTCTTCTTTTACTGCATTCAGTGCACACGACACATATAGTATACAGCGCGGTATTGCCCCCTGGTGGCCCGCCAGTGAATTAACATCAAACTCAAATATATTACAAGAATATATTTTTGTTGTAGTTTTCTCTAAAGGCATCTGATATAATAAACGCATTGCACTATTTTATTACACTTTATTAAGCATTTCTTACATTTTCTTTTAATTTTGCATCTTAAATGTTAAGACATAATTGTTAAGTGTTCATTGTGACTTTATACTTATGTTTACATTTTAATTATTAGATTTTTCCATGGTTGTTGCCATTTCTGTCTTAATAACTGATGGGACTATGATCATAGGAAAGTTAAGTTTAAAATAAAAATGTTTAAATATAATATATTCTTCTCCTGGTCCTTATTTGAAAAAAAAATATCAATAATTATCGATATCGACCGATATGAAACACTGATATCGTGATACAGTTTTCAGACATATCGCCCAGCCCTAATATATATATATAATATAATATATATATAGTAATTTAATCTACAGTAAACTGTGGTTGTGTTTATTTTTTATACGCGTCTTGCGCTTTACTGGATGATAAACATGATCATTTTTCTTCAGCAGGGGTTTAACCGCAGAGTACCCTTGAAGTGGACGCGTAGTGACTGGCTGCGCGTTACGTCGCTTCCTGACTCTTCACCTCTTACCTCTGCAGCAAACTCAGCAGGGAGCCAATCACCTTACAGTTACAGTATGCTTAAACCAATCAGGTTACAGATGTAGCACACTATGCCCAATCCCTTTCAAAGATGGATGAAGTGGGCGGGCCGAGACGTTGATCTCGTAGGTTGTCCCATACATCCTACCGGTGCTTCATAGCCGTGTAGCTGGACTGCATTGCACAACGTGAGTAGAGCACGAGGCCGTATGAAGTGTATAAATACACGCGTTTACAAACAGACTGTGTTTCAGTGATGTACATGTTATTGTAGGTGAGGGTCAGAGAGGGTTCGTGTGGAGCTTTATTCTTCCCAAGACTAAAGGAAGGGTAGATGTTAGCATGTTACATGTTAGCGTGTTGGCTATGTAACGTTAGCAAGTTAGCTTACCCTCCGTCCTGCCCAGTGCAGTGTGCACCATGCCTTTCTGTGTAATTACTGTATTACAAACTAAACCCTCCGTTTGAAGCGAATTCAAAGAAGTTGTTAGCACAAAGCTGCTATGTACATTGTATTTTTGGTGGATTGTTAGCACGGCTTGGTACTTCAGTACTAGAAGCAGGTCCAGGGTCAGTCTCCACACACAGCTCACTACAGTCCTGTGGTTTATTATCTCATCTAGTGCACTTGTGTAAAGAGGACACAATGAAACAACATGCTGTGTGAAATAAATTAGTTATTACATTTTTTTCATTCAGTGCTTGTATTAGTGATTAGTGTGATGGCAGCAGAGGTGAAAAGTAATGAATTAGTTACTCGCATTACTGTAATTGAGTAGATTTTTTGTGTACTTCTACTTTTTAAAGTAATTTTTAAAATCTGTAATTTTACTTAAGTATGTTTTGTTTAAAGTATTGTACTTCACTACATTTTAAATCATATTTGCTACTGACTAAAAATTAATTAATGAAAATGAAAAATCATACAAATAATACAACAGGGAAGGAAAAAATTCCACCCCGGAAACCACTGCACTGATTGATTTATTGGCGTGGAGAACAAACAGGCTAAATTCACAAGAACGATGGAGACGGACAAAACAGATGTCAGTGATGGAGACAGCTGAAAGTGAAATGCCAACAAATTCTTATGGATCAAACCACTGGTCATATTTAAGCCACCACTTTGATTTCAAGCACAACAAAGGGAACATATTTATTAAGCAAGTGTGTTCCATCCCCCATCCCACCCACCCCTGCTGGTAAAAAAAACGTAACTCAGTAAATTTGAGTAAATTTTTACTTTTACTTGAGTAGATTTTTATACGGGTAACTTTACTTGTACTTCAGTAAAAGTTCACTAAAGTAATAGTACTTTTACTTGAGTACACTCTTAAGTTACTCTTTCCACCTCTGGATAGCAGGCACAGAGCCTAAGTCTTCATTTCGAGGTGGTGTCAAAAAGTTCAGAGACTGAGGCTGCACACACATTCACAGGGAGCGCTGACCTTCATAAGGCAGTGTGCCAAAAGACATCGTCTTGTGTACATCCACTGCTGTATAACTGGTGCTGTTCTGACAGAGTGCGTTACCATGTCTGCTATTTTATCGTTGACATCAAGCTTGACCAAGTGCAATTAGGCTAAAAAGCAACTAACATAATTTAACTCCATGTAATGAGCAAATTATGTGCTTTAATACAGATTCGCTCAGTCTTTTTCTGTCATTTTGAGAATTCATCACCAGGGGTCAGAGCGTCAATAACGAATTCTATGCCAGTGTGCGAATCTCAACTTTTTGTTACCATCTCGTTAATTATTTATCAGTGAAACTTCTACTTCATGAATATTTAACTAATGCGAGAAGTTAAATTTAGTCAGTTCAGCAGTTATAATTCATACAGTATCTCTGCAATATATTTACTATGATGACTAACTCTGGCAAGTTGTCCATAATTTGTATTCCTCAGTTTAATGAAATTATAATTCTGGGTTTCAGCATGGGCAGTGTGTTAGCTGCCACGTCCCCAAACCCCCCTGCTTCAGGCACTGGTAGCAGCCAGGGGGGTCCAGGCCTGACAGTGCCGCCCGGCTTCACCATGCCCACCGTGTCGTCTCTGGGCACCGCCACACAGACTGGCACAGACGCAGAGCCCTCTGCCACTAACCCAGGCACGTTTGAGGAGTGTCATCGGAAATGCAAAGGTACCAAGGCTACTAATACTTTCACCAGTGTTTAGTTTTAGTTTACATGGGGCGCGGACAGTAAGTGCTGAAATACTGCACAGAACTTTAAATCCAAGCGTCACATTGTTGAGTGATGAGTGAACGCTGCTGTTTTCTCTCTCTGTCCTTTCTCTGACCTTCAGAGGTCTTCCCGATGCCGATGGAGGGCGTGCGACTGGTGGTCAACAAGGGTTTAAGTAATCATTTTCAGGTCAGTGTTAATGCCATCTGTTGGGTTTTTTAAAATAATTTTTGTAGTATTTTAGAGTTAGAGTTAAGAGTGAACCAAAATGTGCTGTCTGGTGTTTTGTTTCCCTGGAAACCTAGTTAAATAGGCTAAATATCAGCTAACACATTTTATCTCTTTATAATGAGCCAATTTTGTTCTTTAAGACAGACTGTGGGAAGTGTGAGTATATGAACCACTGGGAAAGGTGAATTTATGTAGATGGGTATACTATATAAAAGTATTTGTTTTATAATGCTTCTCACGCACCTGAAGACTTTATTTAAATTCTTGCTAGTGACTTCAGTAACATTCAGTGTATTTTTACTTAAGTGTTGTAGTATTGGTTATAGCTTTTGTGTTGCACTTGTATTGTATTGTTCTCATTTTCCCCTCATGTTTATGACTCTGGAAAGATTTTCTACCATCCGTACAAGTAAATAAATGTCTATAAAAATGATTCTTCTTACAGCCAGACAACATCCTTGGGTTTGTGTGTGTAGTGCAGTAAGTGGCTGGGTCCTGGAAAGAGTAGTGTGTGCCAGAAATACTGGGTTATCAGGAAGTCTTTATCTTCTGCACCCCAGTATAGCAATAAAATGACAATAACTATAATCTTTGTCCAGTAATGACTGCTCATTTCTCATGATGTCTAAGAGAAGGAAACACACCTGACCTCTGCATGTACTGCTACACAGGTGAGCCACACAGTTACACTGAGCACCATGGCAGAGTCCGGCTACAGGTTTGCAGCCACGTATGTCGGGAGCAAGCAGACTGGACCTGCCGAGGTGAGCGCTCATAATGAATTTTATTAGGAAATAAGTTGTAGTTTATTATTAAAGCAGACATTTGTACAATAATAATTCATCACAGTTAATTGTTTTTAGTTGGTTTAGATGTTAACTTAGTGCTAGTAATTCTGCAGCACTATAGGATTTTAAACTGGTATTTTGTATTTTTTTTTCCTAGTCATTTCCAGTAATAGTTGGTGACATGGATAACACGGGCAGTCTCAATGCGCAGCTTATCCACCAGCTGACCACACAAATACGCTCCAAAATTGCTCTCCAGGTAAGTACTGCACGTTGGAGGAACGCCTCAGCCAACATGCACACACACATGCACACATACATTTTTTCCTGTTATTTAGTGAGATATTTACATTTTTAAGTATGACATAAGGAACTCAAAGGCACAGTAACAGTTAAAGAAAAACTTAGTGGGGAAAAATATCCATTCCTCCTTTTATGGCTTTGTCTTAAAATTTATCACAAATGTAACCTTTTCTGAAAAGAAAACATCTCTGAAAATCATACATTAGCTACTTTTATTTACACAATATTTCTTCAGTCTGATTGAAATAATTCTGGCAGCTGCTTCCTCAGTCACATTATATTTCACAGCACATCTGGTCCAGAAGGTGAATGAGGTTTTATAGCAAATAACATAAGGTGATAAGGTGAAAAATAAGTTATTTTTACAAAATGGCATTTCGCAACTTAGTGTTATAAATTAAGATATAAATATGTAATATACATTTATACATTATGTATAAATTACAAAAATTAGTCTTTTAGTGTAGATACTGGCTTTATGCTACACTATTAGGCCAGGGGTGGCTCAGTCGGTTAAGGCTGTGGATTTACTGATTTACTTTATCGGGGGTTCGAGCATCAGCGCCGCCAAGTTGCCACTGTTGAGCTCTTGAGCAATGCCTCAGCCTTATCTCCGCCAGGGCGGCTGTAGCTCTGACCCCAACTTCCTAACTGGGACATGTAGGGGGGAAAAATCACTTTTTCGCATGACAAACCATTGAATTTGTATTGAATTTAATTATTATTTTGTATTATTAATACAGTAATTATTATTATTGTACAAATGTAGAGAAATTTAGGAAATTACTAAAGAAAAAATCTGGATTCAAGCTGATCAGTTAGTGAAAGGAAATGGTCTGCTGTTGAATTAGTAGAGGTGATGAATGCCTCATGTCCGGCCATGTTACACAAACGAGTGAGAGAAAATTATCTACTTTATGCACACATTAATACTATAGCTAATATGTTTGTTCATGGTCACACTCTGCTGTTGGACTTCTGAGAGTAGTTTTTTTTTTAAAGAAATCTTTTGGATCTTAAGACCAAAATGTGACTTTTAGCTGCTTTGTACACTTCCCCTGGGTTTTCATTGGACTGGTGCATTAACTTATGTTTCAGACACAGCAACAGAAGTTTGTGAACTGGCAGTGTGACGCAGAGTACCGTGGAGAGGACTTCACTGCAGCTGTGACAATCGGCAATCCAGATGTTCTTGTTGGATCCGGTATTATATTCTCTTTAGATTGGTGTTATATTAGCCGATTGATAAATAACAGATTTATAATTAGCCGTAATCCTGACCCATATGGGGACTGAATTAAGTATAAGGGCAGGTGGGTATAACTGTAGCTTTATGTTTTGTCTGCTAGGGATTTTAGTGGCTCATTACCTTCAGTCTCTGACACCTGCCGTGGCTTTGGGGGGTGAGCTGGTGTACCACAGGCGACCCGGAGAGGAGGGCACGGTCACCTCATTCGTGGGCAGATACACGGGTAAGAAACAGACGTGAGGGGTGAGCTGGGATCTCTAAACACTGACCTTCAGTGAGGAGTAAAATAATAAAAAATACTGATGCCATCAAGCTGAAGAAGGAGTCTTACCGGGCCTTTTTGGCTGGTGGCACTCCGGAGGCAGCTGATAGGTACCGGCAGGCCAAGCGGAACGCGGCTTCGGTGGTTGCTGAGGCAAAAACCCGGGCGTGGGAGGAGTTTGGGGAGGCCATGGAGAATGACTTCCAGACGGCTTCGAAGAGATTCTGGTCCACCATCCGGCGTCTCAGGAGGGGAAAGCAGTGCATGGTCAACACAGTGTATAGTGGGGATGGTGCGCTGCTGACCTCGACTCGGGACGTTGTGGGTCGGTGGGGAGAGTACTTCGAAGACCTCCTTAATTCCACCAACATGCCTTCCGATGAGGAAGCAGAGTCTGGGGACGTAGAGGTGGACTCTTTCATCTCTGGGGCCGAGGTCGCCGAGGTGGTCAAAAAGCTCCGTGGTGGCGGCGCCCCGGGGGTGGATGAGATCCGCCCTGAGTTCCTCAAGGCTCTGGATGTTGTAGGGCTGTCATGGTTGACACGTCTCTGCAACATTGCATGGACATCGGGGACAGTGCCTCTGGACTGGCAAACCGGGGTGGTGGTCCCCCTCTTCAAGAAGGGGGACCGGAGAGTGTGTTCCAACTACAGAGGGATCACACTTCTCAGCCTCCCCGGGAAAGTCTATTCAGGGGTCCTGGAAAGGAGGGTCCGTCGGATAGTCGAACCTCGGATTCAGGAGGAGCAGTGTGGTTTTCGTCCGGGTCGCGGAACAGTGGACCAGCTCTTCACCCTTAGCAGGGTCCTGGAGGGGGCATGGGAGTTCGCCCAACCAGTCTACATGTGCTTTGTGGACTTGGAGAAGGCATTCGACCGTGTCCCTCGGGGAGTCCTGTGGGGGGTACTCCGGGAGTATGGGATATCGGATTCCCTGTTAAGGGCTGTCCGGTCCCTGTACAACCGGTGTCGGAGCTTGGTCCGCATTGCCGGTAGTAAGTCTGACCTGTTTCCGGTGAGAGTAGGACTCCGACAGGGCTGCCCTTTGTCACCGATCCTGTTCATAATTTTTATGGACAGGATTTCTAGGCGCAGCCAGGGCGTTGAGGGGGTACAGTTTGGTGGGCTCAGGATTGGGTCACTGCTTTTTGCAGATGACGTTGTTCTGTTGGCCTCATCACCCTGTGACCTACAGCTCTCACTGGATAGGTTCGCAGCCGAGTGTGAAGCGGCTGGGATGAGAATCAGCACCTCCAAATCTGAGGCCATGGTCCTCAGCCGGAAAAGGGTGGAGTGCCCTCTCAGGGTTGGGAGTGAGATCCTGCCCCAAGTGGAGGAGTTTAAGTATCTCGGGATCTTGTTCACGAGTGAGGGTAAAATGGAGCGGGAGATTGACAGGCGGATTGGGTCAGCGTCTGCAGTGATGCGGGCTCTGTATCGGTCCGTCGTGGTGAAGAAGGAGCTGAGTCAAAAGGCAAAGCTCTCAATTTACCGGTCGATCTACGTTCCTACCCTCACCTATGGTCATGAGCTGTGGGTAGTGACCGAAAGAACAAGATCGCGAATACAAGCGGCCGAAATGGGTTTCCTCCGCAGGGTGTCTGGGCTCTCCCTTAGAGATAGGGTGAGAAGCTCAGTCATCCGGGAGGGGCTCAGAGTAGAGCCGCTGCTCCTCCGCATCGAGAGGAGCCAGATGAGGTGGCTTGGGCATCTATTTAGGATGCCCCCTGGACGCCTCCCTTGTGAGGTGTTCCGGACACGCCCCACCGGAAAGAGACCCCGGGGAAGACCCAGGACACGCTGGAGGGACTATGTCTCTCGGCTGGCCTGGGAACGCCTTGGGATCCCCCCGGAAGAGCTGGAAGAAGTGGCCAGGGAGAGGGAAGTCTGGGCATCCCTGCTGAAGCTGCTGCCCCCGCGACCCGACCTCGGATAAGCGGAAGAAGATGGATGGATGGATGGATGGTGAATTGCTGTTAGAGAAATGACTAAACTTCAGTGTGGGTGGTGGATAAAAACAGCATGTCCTCATGTGTTGTATTCATTATTTATACATACAACATCCCCCAGGATCTATAGTGATTGCCATGTTTTTCCTCTGTCAGGCAACAATTACGTGGCCACTCTGACTGTTGGTGGAGCGGGCGCTCATGCGTCGTACTACCACAAAGCCAACGATCAGGTAGGCTTGACAGTCTATCAGCTTCACACAAACGGTAGCAAATGAACAACTGACCAGGCAGTGTGCTTAGAGAGTATTTTCAGATGTTTGATTTTATGCAGTGAATGAAAATTTTTGTCTCTGCAGTTGCAAGTTGGTGTGGAGTTCGAGGCGAGCACACGCATGCAGGAGACAAGCATGACCTTCGGTTACCAAATGGACCTGCCTAAAGCTAATCTTCAATTTAAAGGTACTGATAATACACAAGTTATATGTTAATTATCTACAATAGTACAGTAATGCATTTGAGTTTGTATTATTATTATAACATATATGTTGTTGATTTTGTCAGAGTAAATTTAGTAGAATGCATTGAAAAAAAACCTTTCACTTGAAATCCTGCAGGTTCGTTAGACAGTAACTGGGTGGTAGGGGCGACGCTGGAAAAGAAGCTGCTGCCGCTCCCGTTGTCTCTGGCTCTCGGTGCCTCCCTGAACCATCGCAAAAACAAGTTTCAGTGCGGTTTTGGAGTTACTATCGGTTAGACTTTGCATCAGGAGCAACAAAACATAGCAGATCTTTGATTTGCAGACTTGGACTGGTGCAGAGAGACAGGGGGACATGGACCAACAACCAAACGGACTCGGATTCTCCCACAAGCACTGCGGTTAAACCTCACATGGACGCATGAGGACTACAAACAAACAAATAATAAAAAAAACAGGTTAAAGTGACCGGCCTTTCATATGTGCTGGTCTACTTCATGTGAAAAGAAACGACTCGTGATCAGACAAGATTAAAATATTTAGGGGAGAAAAAATCAGTTTGATGTTTACTTCTAATGCATCCAGACTACATAAAGATGTGATTTTCATGTGTGTTCCTATGGTTTCTTCAGTTTGTTAGGGTTAAGATCTGTGTTTCAGACACATGAAACGGAAGCATTTAATCCGTCTAAGTTTTGACTTCTGCTCAAAAGAAAACAAGGTTTAGTTCTGACATCACTGCATTGGATTGATTAAAACTTTATACTCTTTCCCAGTCAAGAGCAGCGTTCAGGTACAGAATAAAATAAGAGAATAAGCTGAGGTGTAGTGCACTGTACTGTAATAACATATGAAAGATTCCGTGTCCCTTTGTCTCTGATTAAACTCGGAGCTTGGACCGGCCTTGGCCCAAATTTATATGCTGGGTTCATAATCAAGTATTTTTAATACCAGGTCAAACAATGAAATCATTTTTAAAATCATAAGTTGAATTGTAATAACTGTAGATCCTTATCAGGGTCTGGAATGACGAGGGAAAAAATAAAATCTGCTTTGGTCATTTCATCTGTCATGCTAAATGCCTTGCTGGCAAGCTGGTTTGTGTCTCATTTATCCGCCGGGTTTACATGCACTTGGGATTTGGTCCTATCTTTCGAAGGTACGTAACTCTGAACAGCTGAGATTTCTCATGTCCCACTTGACTGCAACGTACAGTTCAGTTCTAAAATGAAGACATGGATACTCAAGGTGCTTGGATGAGTCACTGCAGTGAAATCTTGTTGTAAAACTCACTAGTGGTTTGAAAAAATGAGAAAGAAGGACACCTGGGAGCAGAGAACCATGAGATTTACACAGTTATATTTTAAAATGTTACCAAAAACAGATGCATGGGGGGAACCCCTGAAGGTCTGCTTCGTCCCGCCTGCTGTGCGTCAGCTGTGTTGCTCCTGTGCTGGAGTGTTAACGCTCTCTCGTGCAGTGAGTTGATGACGTGACATGGGGAAAGATGACTTCCATGGCTGTTGTAATTAATTATATTACGGGACCATTAAATATAATTTAAATCAGGCTCATGATTGAACTGTGCTCAGATTTTAATGAAATAAAACAGGGATTTTACAGGAACTAAAAATGACTAAAGTCCCCAGTGAACAAAGTCACTGCATGTGTCGAATGAATATGACCACAAACATACAGATATTTATTTGAATTTTTTTTTTTTTTTTTAGAAAAGCTAACAAGACATGTAGACAAATATTTAGTCTCCAACAGAAGTTAATATACTTGTATATTATGATCAGTGAGTGAAAAAATATTCTATCAAAACTATATACAAGTGCCTGAGCTCATTCAGCTCTTTCCAGTCTGTCTCTTATGGTTCTGTATTGTCCTCCTCATAACCAGGTCTAATTCCACATCTGATGGCTTGACATCTGTGTTTCCACAGCCGACAACAGGACAGCTGAGGGAATAAACAAGAACAGGGGACTTAAGAGTTTCTATTGAAATACACTGCCTGGCAGAAAGGGAAAAAAATTACAAATAGTCAAATATTCATCTGATCACTTTTAGCTTTGATGTGGTGGTCAATTAATGTTTGAAAATGATTCCTCACACTCCTGAGCCTGAGATAACATAACGAGTCTAGACCCTGAGTAACGGAAGCAACCCCAGATCATTTCACTGCCTTCACTACCGCATCACAATGCATGATGGGTGCATCGCTTCACTTTGTCTGAACTTTCCTGCTCAAATATAAGATATGGAAAAACATTTTTTTCTGTCAAAATCTAAAACTATGGATAAGCAAAGTAACAGCAAAGGGAATAAAATTATTTAAGGGGCAGGTGGTAATGTTAAACTGAAATATACAGAAAACTGATGAAGTGCCTGGTGCAGAGGCATGGGCAAGAGTCACTCGGTAACAGAGCAATGGTACGTTAAGTGGGAAGAACATACACGTGAGGAGAACGTGACCAATCGTTTGCGTCTGTAGTGTTTTTTAGTCGTGAAAGCGTTGCCACTGCGCTATTGTTTGACTCACTCCAGTGAAGTGATGCGTACACATCGGTGCCACTAATCAACTATTTAAATTGTTAGCAACTAGTTTGATCATTGATTTGTTTTTGTCGACCACTTCGATTATTGGTTGCACCCTGACTCTGGGACAGACATATGTGGACAGTCCGATATGTTTCAGTGTGGTTGAGATGACCTTTCTCCATTGCTTTAAAAAGGTCAAATCTTTATACTCCTTAGCAAAGTGAAGCCTTTTTTTTCTGATTAATTTCACTAATCAGGTCTCCTTAAGATACACAGCTATTTAGCCAATTGTAATGGAATTATTTTATTTATTAAATTTTATTAATTCTCTTTCTCTCTTCCTCATAGATCTGATATTAACATGTTAAATCTTCCATGCTGCTATCTTCATGTCTCCTCTTGAATTTGTTTTTAAAGGTGCTAAAACTCTCCCACGTTCACCTTCTCATTCTCTCTTTATGTCCCCACCCCGCTCTAAAACACTCGTCTCTGGATGGACACTTGTCTAACTTCCACTCTTTTGTTCTCCAGCATCTCACCAGGACATTTTACAATGGTTTATGTTCTTTGTAGTAACAGATGTCTGCAGCTGTTTACTGTTTGTATCATCTTACCGACATTTCTTCTTATTGTTTTGCTTCGTCTTAATGAGGGACAGAATGGCTTCTTGATCATAGTAATGCTGGCACTTCTTGTTTCTCACCGGATTGACCATTTCAACCTGTATGACAAAATACACATTTAATCTTTATCCTCTGTTCAGTACAAAATAAAAAAATTTTAATGACAAGAAAATGCTAAAAAAAAAAAAAAGATTTTAAATCATCTGAACTTAACTGTGAAAAATAAATTATTCTATTTACAAATATATACACAAATATGTAGTTCATCTAAAAAAATGCAATTCCATGGAAAAGGCTTTTTTTTTTTTTTTATTCTTTTTTAAGAAATGCTCCATACAGGGATAACTTCTTAGTCTTGAGGAGATTCTCGAGCAAAGCCAATTCAAGAACTTGAGACAGAGCTAAGTGTGGAGTGAGTGAGGCTGGAGTCAGCGCATCAAGAGCCATCACGCACAGACACCTATGGAGCGATATCGCGGACAATATTCAAATGCAATTGCAAACTTTGCATTACCGTTTGCTGTTTCGCCTTTGTGAGCGCGCACTGACTGCCAAATTTCAAATGAAAAAACAAAGTCCATTTGCATTTGTATTTCCCAGGTCTTACACGTCATGAACCTGTCATATTTAAATAGCAAAATCAATCACCACGTTTGCTTTTTCACCTTCTCTGCGCCGCGCGTCAAGCCGGCCAAAATTCAAACGCAATCGCTAATCCATTTGCAATTGCATTTCCAACACGTTACACAGAAACCTGTCAATCAGCGTCAGGGGCGGGTCTATACTGTGGGGCGGGATTGTATGGGGAGTGACGTCACTCGCAGTCACCGACCAAGAGGGGGATATTTGAGCACTGGAGGTGAACCGAGATTATCTCATTTGTTTATCAAGAAATAAACACACAAAAATGACAAATCGCATATTTTCTTGCTCCGGAGTGGACAGAGAAGTTTTTACAAATAAAAATTTTTTTAGATCTTCTCCTGTTACAGCCTGCTGGAGCTAAATCTTTCAGAAACGCTGCGTACCGGTGTTATGCGCTAAAATGCCTCCCTGCCACTGATTGCACCCCCCAACATAACCTCTATCAAATATTATATTACAACATAAATTAATAGGTTTATGATTTACAAATTGCACCAAACGAATTTGATTATAAAATAATCTATATAAAAAAAACACATGTAGTATAGGGGGAAAATATATTAATTGTATATTATTTTCATATACAACCCCTGGCAAAAATGATGGAATCACCCCTCTCAGAAGATGTTCATTCAAATGTTTAATTGTGTAGAAAAAAAAACAAACACATACATGCCACAAAACTATTTTCACTCAACAATCCAAACTTCTGGCTGTATAAAACACTTAAAAAAACAAAAACAAAGAAAGATAACTATAGTCAACGACAACTGTTTTAACAGCTCAAACAGAGGAAAAAAATATGGAATCACCAAATAAAAACACTACTTGTACTTTGTTGCAGCACCTCTGGCTTTTATAACAGCTTGAATTCTCTGAGGCCTGGATTTAACTAATGTCAAACTGTATACTTCATCAGTCTGTCTCCAGCTTTGTCTTATTGCAGTTGCCAGATCAGCTTTGCAGGTTGGAGCCGTGTCGTGGACCATTTTCTTTCATTTCCACCACAGATTTTCAATTGGATTAAGGTCCGGACTATTTGCAGGCCATGCCATTGACATTATATGTATTTCCTGTAGGAACGTTTTCACAGATTTTGCCCTATGGCACGATGCATTATCATCCTGAAAAATGATGCTACCATCACCAAACATCCTTTCAATTGATGGAATAAGAAAAGTGTCCAAAATCTCAACATAAACTTGTGCATTTATAGAAGATGTAATGACTGTCATGTCTCCCATACCTTTACCTGACATACAACCCCATATCAATAATGATTGTGGAAATTTGCATGTTTTCTTCAGGCAGTTGTCTTTATAAATTTCATTGGAACGGCACCAAACAAAAGTTCCAGCATCATCACCCTGCGCAATGCAGATTCGTGATTCATCACTGAATCTAACTTTCATCCAGTCATCCGCAGTCCAAGATTGTCTTTCTTTAGCCCACTGAAACCTTGATTTTTTCTGTTTAGATGTTAATGATGGTTTTCTTTTGGCTTTTCTGTATGTAAATCCCATTTCTTTTAGGCGATTTCTTACTGTCCGGTCACAGACATTGACTCCACTTTCTGCCCATTTGTTCCTCATTTGTTTTGTTGTGCATTTTCTGTTTTCAAGTCATATTGCTTTAAGTTTTCTGTCTTGGCGCTTTGATGTCTTTCTTGGTCTACCAGTACGCTTCCCTTTTACAACCTTTCCATTTGATTTGTACTTGGTCCAGATTTTAGACACAGCTGACTGGGAACAACCAACATCTTTTGCAACATTCCATGAAGATTTACCTTCTTCAAGAAGTTTGATAATTCTCTCCTTTGTTTCAACTGACATCTCTCGTGTTGGAGCTATGAGTTATGTCAATCATCTTGGTTCAACACATCCCTAATGTGTGCAAGCACTCTTTTTTAACTGTAGACTAATTAGCAGTTTTAGAAATGCAAAGTGCATGGTGATTCCATATTTTTTTCCTCAGATTGAGCTGTTAAAACAGTTGTCGTTGACTATAGTTATCTTTCTTTGTTTTTTGTTTTTTTAAGTGTTTTATACAGCCAGAAGTTTGGATTGTTGAGTGAAAATAGTATTGTGGCATGTATGTGCTTGTTTTTTTTTCTACACAATTAAACATTTGAATGAACATCTTCTGAGAGGGGTGATTCCAGAATTTTTGCCAGGGGTTGTACATGTATATTTTAATATTTCTTATTTATAATAAAAATCGCTTCGTGTAATTTTTCATCATAAACAATATTTGTTTAGTGTAAACATTTTTGTATTACATGACAAACCCCTGCAAAATAAATGTGCCACAAAATAAACATTATATTAGAATTTGTATTATGTGCCTTAATTTCCATGTCACGTGCTTAGGGTTAATTATAATAGTAATAATATATTTGATAATAATAATATGAATTTTTGATTGTGATGTCCTCATATATTTGACAGAGATTTTGTGGGGGTGCAATCAGTGGCAGGGAGGCATTTTAGCGCATAACACCGGTACGCAGCGTTTCTGAAAGATTTAGCTCCAGCAGGCTGTAACAGGAGAAGATCTAAAAATATTTTTATTTGTAAAAACTTCTCTGTCCACTCCGGAGCAAGAAAATATGCGATTTGTCATTTTTGTGTCTTTATTTCTTGATAAACAAATGAGATAATCTCGGTTCACCTCCAGTGTTCAAATATCCCCCTCTTGGACGGCGACTGCGAGTGACATCACTCCCCATACAATCCTGCCCCACAGTATAGACCCGCCCCTGACGCTGATTGACAGGTTTCTGTGTAACGTGTTGGAAATGCAATTGCAAATGGATTAGCGATTGCGTTTGAATTTTGGCCGGCTTGACGCGCGGCGCAGAGAAAGTGAAAAAGCAAACGTGGTGATATGACAGGTTCATGACGTGTAAGACCTGGGAAATACAAATGCAAATGGACTTTTCTTTTTCATTTGAAATTTGGCAGTCTGTGTGCGCTCGCAAAGGCGAAACAGCAAACGGTAATGCAAAGTTTGCAATTGCATTTGAATTATGGCACATAAGTTTGTGCGTCCACATATGGGAAACGCAATTGCAAATGCATTTGAATATTGTCCGCGATATCGCTCCATAGACACCTTCAGGAAATGGGCTACAACTATTGCATTCCTACTACGAAGCCTCTAATGAACCAGAGACACAGTCAAAAGTGTCTTATCTTTATTTGGAAATCAATACTGGATTTTTTTTCATAAATTGTAAGATGTTATCATTAAAATTAATTCAAAAATAGGCCTGAAATATTGGTGATGTTAATCTACCTGAGTAAGAGGGCATATGAAGTTCGTCTGGCTCTGGGTTACAGCAATGTCCTCATCTAGCTCCTCCTCCACACTGCCAGATGCCACCTGATTTGCTACACACACACACACACACACACACACTTATAGCATGTATGAGTGTATATGTACCGAGATACTTATTCAGAGATGGTTACACCCGACACAGAAAACAACTGAAGTCTAGACTGAATGCTTGAGGATCTGAGAGGGTGTGAAAATGTTCGCACCAGATCGCCTGGGAAACTTGTGAAGATACACAGCATTATGTCATAGAGACTTTCAATCAATATCTGGTTGGTTATATACCATGGTTATAGCTAGTACTTTGTGCAGGACACTGATTTAAAAGATATGTCCGAGTCTACACAGATACTGTTTAATGAACAAAAATAGAGAAAACTGTAGAGAGTAGGTGACAAGAGAGGATGAAGGACACTGGAAGATCTAAATAGAGTCAATTACAGGGATACAAGCTAATGATGAGTCATCTCATGTCTACAGAAGAGGGCAGATAACACGTTATCCTCAGGTGTATTACGCTGCCCTGGGACGCTGCATGAGCAGCAGCTCAAAAAGATGAAGCTGATGGACAGCACATGTCTCTGACCTTCGCACACACCACTAGGTAGCTTTTGTATAATTTTGTAGAACAGGCCGATGGGTGGAAATTGTCCGAGACTAAATCTAAAGATTCGAATCGGGAGAGAATCATCCTTTCACCTGCATGAATAATGATTTTTACCTTGTTGCAGAGATTTCCTGATGCTGTCTCTGAAGGCTACGACTTTACAGTGCCGTTCAATCTCAGCATGTGGGACTGCGGCCTTGAGTTCAGTGAATCGCTCCTTTACAGAGTCTTTCAGGTTGAACATGGCGTCCGGAGGTTCGTGTCTCACCTACAATTAGATGGAGCTCAGTGAGCAAACTGGGAAGCAACACTGTGATGACATGGGGTGAGAATTAAAAATATACTAACCCGAGCAATCATCTGTTCGACAGATTCCACAAAGCAGCTGATCTCACTGTCCAGTTTGGAACATTCCAACATCATCTGCTCCAGTTTCTTCAGACCCGGATTGTCATCAGTAGCTGAAATAAAAACCGTACAGACAATATTGATACAGTATATTTCACTAATAATGGCCAAAAGTATTAAGACTATGAGTATATGTATAAGTTCTCGATGTGCATAAAACTGGTGATTTCACTAATTAGTTTTAGCCAGGCTGAGGAGTTGTGCTAATTAAATGGAAAACTATAGTTATACCATGTTACAATGGCATTCAGCTTCCTGATCCATGGCCTGGGTCACATCCAGACCTAAACACAACATCAGCAATCAAGCAAGTATGGAATGAGCGAAGTGACACCAGATTACTGCAGACGTCTTTTTGACTCCATGGCCAGCAGGATCCAGCAAGTTTTGAATACTTCATACTAAATACTAATTGTTGTAGAGCAATTTCAATTCATAAAGTAACTAATTATCCTGATTATCTTGATTTCTTTGATTCTTTAAAACATCGAATTTCACATTTGGCTCAATACCTTTGGTCATAACTGTGTATAAGAATGATTGATCATGTTTATGCATGTCACAAAACAGTCCCTGCTGGAAACCATAATTCCATCCATCATCTAGTAGTGGTGGCTCAATCAGTTATGACTGTGGGTTACTGATCGGAAGGTCGGGGGTTCAAGCCCCAACACCACCAATCTGCCACTGTTGAGCCCTTGAGCAACCCTATCTACTCCAGTGGCGGGGTATCCTGGCTGACCCTGCACTCTGACCCTAGCTTCCAAACTGGAATATGCAAAAAAAATCTCACTGTGCTGTAAGGAACACGTAACAAATAATTTAATCATTAATTATTAACCGCTTATCCGAAATGGAATCATGGGGGGAGCAGTTCCAGCAGGCAAATATTATTCCACTTCCTAAAGGGAAAGTAGGGCTGGGCGATATGGCTGAAAACTGTATCATGATATCAGTGTTTCATATCGGTCGATAGCGATAATTATTGATATTTTTTATGACCCATTTAAAATAAGAACCAGTAGAAGAATATATTATATTTAAACATTTTTATTTTAAACTTAACCTTCCTATGATCATAGTCCCCTCAGTTATTAAGACAGAAATGTCAACAACCATGGGAAAATAATTAAAATGTAAACATAAGTCTAAAGTCACAATGAACACTTAACAATTATCTCTTAACATTTAAGGTGCAAAATTAAAAGAAAATGTAAGAAATGCTTAATAAAGTGTAATAAAATAGTGAAATGCGTTTATTATATCAGATGCCTTTATAAAAAACTACAACAAAAATATATTCTTGTAATATATTTGAGTTTGATGTTAATTCACTGGCGGGCCACCAGGGGGCAATACCGCGCTGTATACTATATGTGTCGTGTGCACTGAATGCAGTAAAAGAAGAATAATATTTCTTTTCCTCTGGTTGTCACACAAAAAGCAAGTAATATTATAGATGTTAGTTGTACATATTGATGCAAACATAACAATTGTCATACCAAAGAATAAACTACCCGCCAATGTGGCTAGTGAGACTAAAGTTATTACCCGCCACAGCCGAATTTTACCCGCATTTGGCGGGTGCCAATGTCAACGCCATCTTGTCTCCGTTCATGCTTCCTGAATCGCGACCGTACTACTTCCGGGTCCTAGAGCCGGTCTCGGAGCGAGTGCGCATGACAGCAATTAAACTAGCTTCGCGACAAGCGTTTTCTTCCTACAGAGGATAAAAAATATCGAACGTTCTATCGAACAAATTTTTTTTATTGATATCGATCACGTGTCTATCGCGAAACATATCATTATCGTTTTATCGCCCAGGCTTAAGGGAAAGTCATCAAACATTTTCCCATTTAACCAGGAAACAAAGTTATTTCACCTGCTGAAACCTAACACACAGATCTATAATCACGGGTGTATAATAATGTGTGGTCTAATATGTTCTACTGAAAATAAAGCCCATTTTCCACATTAGAAAGACTATGATTTCAGTATTGTCAAAAGCCATATTAGGAAATGCTAAAAATATCGAAATGTCTAAAAGAAAACTCTGTAGAAATTAGTTACTTATTTGAAGGTGAACTGTGCCTCCTCATAATGGATCAACACTACTCACTAAACTACTCTATAGTAGAGCTGTACGATTACTATTTATTATATTAATCCCATCGATTACTTTGAATTTATGTTTTATGTCAATGTTGAAAATTTAAAATCGGTTTTATCGATGCGACAGGGCGTCTTAAGCCTGATGCAGTGGACAGACTAAAAAAGAACATGTAAAAGGCACCTGATTTAATTTAGCATGCAAGTTGCATTGTAAATAAAATCAAATGTTTCTTTTTCTTTATTGATTTAAAAAAAATGTATTCTATTTACACCGCGTTCCAAATTATTATGCAAATTGGATAAAAGTGTCATAAACATTAAATGTTTCATTTTTAAATTAAACTCATGGATGGTATTGCGTCTCAGGGCTCTTTGGATGACTGAAATGAATCTCAGACACGTGTGATAATTAGTTTGCCAGATGAGCCCAATTAAAGGAAAAGTACTGAAGAAGGTTGTTCCACATTATTAAGCAGGCCACAGATTTCAAGCAATATGGGAAAGAAAAAGGATCTCTGCTGCCGAAAAGCGTCAAATAGTGCAATGCCTTGGACAAGGTATATATATTGAAATATTAGGTATTTCATGAAAACTTAAGCGTGATCATCGTACTGTGAAGACATTTGTGGCTGATTCAGAGCACAGACAGGTTCATGCAGATAAAGGCAGAATGAGGAAGGTTTCTGCAAGACAAATTCATCTGATTAATAGAGCAGTAAATGCCATTACAAAGCAGCAAACAGGTATTTGAAGCTGCTGGTGTCTCTGGAGTCCCGCGAACCTCAAGGTGTAAGATCCTTTAAAGGCTTGCAGTTCTGCATATACCTACTATTCGGCCGCCCCTAATCAATGCTCACAAGCAGAAACGGTTGCAGTGGGCCCAGGCATACATGGAGACAAGTTTTTAAAAAGTCTTGTTTACTGATGAGTGTCGTGCAACCCTAGATGGTCCAGATGAATGGAGTAGTGGATAGTTGGTGGATGGCCACCATGTCCCAACAAGGCTGTGACGTCAACAAGGAGGTGCCGGAGTCATGTTTCATGGGGAGAGCTGCTAGGCCGCTTTAGGGTCCCTGAAGGTGTGAAAATTACCTCTGCAAAGGTATATTGACTGACCACTTTCTTCCATGGTACAAAAAGAAGAACCGTGCCTTCCGGGACAAAATCTTCTTGCTGCAAAGATTACCTCTGTGTCATTGGCTGCTATGGGAATAAAAGATGAGAAACTCATGGTGTGGCCACAATCCTCCCCTGACTTCAAACCCATTGAAAACCTTTGGAGAATCATCAAAAGATCTATGAGGGTGGGAGGCGGTTCGCATCAAAACAGCAGCTCTGGGAGGCTATTCTGACATCCCGCAAAGAAAGTAAAGCAGAAACTGTCCAAAAACTCACAAGTTCAATGGATGCAAGAATTGTGAAGGTGATATCAAAGAAGGGGTTCTATGTTAAGATGTAACATGCCCTGTTAGGATGTTTTTGATTGAAATAGCTTTTGATTTCAGTAAATCAATGCTAATGCTGCAAATTCAACAAAAGCCCATTTTCAGTTTTTTACAACCTATAAAATGTTTTAATTCTGTTGTGCATAATAATTTGGAACAGTGCATTTTCAGTTTTTTATTTTTGAAATAAATATTGTTATCATTAGGAGGTCGGTTCAATAAAATTCTAAATATACCCTAATGGTTGATGACTTGAAAATTATACAGACTGTCATTTGCATTTACTAATTATGAAAATCAGGGAAAGATATCATTTGTGTGATAATTTGGAACATGGTGTGTTTATTTTTTCACCTATGTTTTTTTTTTTTTATAAAAAGTAATTGCGGTCCACAGCTTGCACTTTACCAATCCCACATATGCAATGTTGAGTTAGATTACTTGGATTACTTTTCTAACACGTTAGGTCCACCATTTAAGCACTCAGTTATTTTTTTTTAAATTTAATCCATTATTCAGACAATTTATATAAACTGTGAGCCAGACAGCAGTCATTCCCAAGCCGTTAGTGTGTGTATGTGTGAAAGTCGTCCTACAAGCCCCCTAAGCCCTCCCCCGTAGTTACGGCCACCGTGCAAAACCGCGTAGGTGAGATAGGGGTATTAGTAGTTAACAGATTTTGGGCCAAACTTGGCTGAGTGATGATGGTAGAATAATTATAAAGGTCTTGACTAAAACAACATGCATGAGGAATCACAAAGGAGTTTTCATTTTCTGCAACGGAAAAGTACCCGAACTAGTTACTTTTATCAGAAAGTAACTCTGTAATGTAACTGATTACTTTTTAATGACAGTAATTTTGTAATGTAATTAGTTACTTTAAAAGTAACGTCCCCCAACACTGCTCATATTTTGCTAGAATAACCAGAACTTGTAAAGACTGGTGAAACTTTGCACTTTATTAATCCCGAAAAATTGGTATGTACCTGTATGATGATGTACTGATTACTGTTTTTTTTTCTAAAATAACAAGAAAACTTGTTAGTGAAAGCAAATTTGCACTTTTTAGTCCAAATAAGTAGTTCATGTTTGGTTATATTGTTTTTTGCTTAAAAAGAAAAAAAAACTATGCCCTCTAGTGTTTTATTAATTTAAAAAAATTATTGCTTTGAAATAAAAAAGTAAATTTTCTCTCAAAAAATTGGAGATTCATTTTCTAAGACGTACAATATCGCCCAGCTCTATTCTATGCTCAAACACAGGGTTTCTCAAAGTCCGGACTCTGGTCTGGATCCGGACTGCGCTGCAAAACTCAATCCAGACCCAGCCAACCTACTATTAGGAATATAATAATACAGACGTAATTAAGTGCATGTTACCTACTTTGAAATAAAAATGTGTTATACTTATTAATAAACTGTTAGTTCTGTAGCGTATCTGGAGATAATATAAGGAGATAATATAAAGCGTGCTGACAATAAAGTGGCTCCACTGCGACACTCGTGCTTTTTCCACGTATCCCGACACCCCAACTTTTTAAAATGTCTGTTTATGTTTAGGTTAGTGGTATATATCCAGGTATAGTGCCCATGTGAAGACATGCCTTGGAGTGAAGTGTGCCGGGACCCGTAATGTGAACTCACACACACACACACAGGAACTAACTTGTTTTGCAGAAATTCAGTCTAAATATTAGCGAAGATAAGTAGATAGTAGTTACTAATTAAATTACCATGTGTTATTTAGTAGAAAATAAATAATAATAAATTTTTTATCATGGCCAACTGCTGTAGGAATAAAGCACTTCAGGACTCCACACCACCCCATCGTCGCTTATTTTCCTACAACCGCACGCTCTCAGTGTTCACTCATCATTATTAAAGTCACCTTGGGCTTCGACCAGATCCAGAGCGACTTCTGACACAATGTCCATCCCTGTGCCGATGTCCGTCTGACATGACTTCAGGGAGGACAGCTGGGGCTGAATGGAGTTCAGGGACATCTCTATAAGCTTAAAGAGAGAGAGAGAGAGAGAGAGAGAGAGAGAGAGAGAGGGAGTTTGTATGTTTATAGAGTTTATAATATGATTATAATGTTTATATATGTTTATAAATTCAGATTGATGTTATTTATAACGTAATCAATCTTTTATGATTGCTTTGTCAACAACATAATTTTTTTGTTAACAGTCATATCAATAAAGCCCTTCTGAACTGAGAGAGAGAGATGGGACAAACATCCAATCGAGACCCTGCATACAGAGTTCTGCAAAATGATTTTAAAGGTGCAAAGAATTGCAGAATTAGGCCAATATCTGTTACTAATAACAATACAAAAAAGGTTTGAAAACCGGAAAACAACTAAAAGAGAGCAAGACACACTTACACCATTATAAAACTCTGCAGTACCAAGAGCTGAGCAAAGACACCATCAGTCCGCTCATCCAGCTGGTCCTGAGTCACTGCCCCACAACACAATGGTCACACACTAACACACGCCATCACACACACTAACATAATAAAGACTCAGGACCAAACAAAATTATCAAAGAAAATTAGAATAAACCAAATTACACAATACTAAAAAGTAACTATTTGAACTAAACTGCAGAGTAAGATGCTGTTACTGTATCTGGCCCTAAACAGACACTACAGTGTGGCAGACTATCTGAGCACGGTCACGGTCACCCAAGGCTAAGAAACACCCTGCGCCAGCGGTGCACGCTCAATAAAATTCAGACGGAGCTGCACTTCCTCACGGAGTGCCTAAAATATCACCACATTCGCACTGAATTCTTCAAACTGCCAGCCAGACAAACTGCCCCACCTACTGGGGGAGCACAGGGAGAGCTGCACACTACCAGCACAATACACACACACACACACACACACACACACACGTGACTGACCACACCACACCATATCTCTCTCTCACACACACACACACACAGAAACAAATATATCCTGTCACTGTTATTATTACTATTATCATTATAATGTATATACTTTCCTTTATTTTTATATAATGTTCAGAAGAGTCACTTTATTTTCAACTAAATGTCTATATATTTTAGATACATTTAAATCAAATCAAATCAAATCAAATTTATTTGTCACATACACAGTCATACAGTATGAAATGCAGTGAAATGCTTTTTGCGACCACAGGGTCGCGACGGCAGCCATTTCCCAGGCGCCATCATAGAAAACAAGGAATCAGATACATTAGGATAACGAGGGTAAAAAAATCCCCTCCCAGACTGTCCTTCGGAGAGGGCAGTGTGGGATCAGGGGTACAAAAAACTACCTCAGCAGCAAGCACAGAAAAACATGTAACAAGACATCAACATTGCAACATTAAGGGTACAGGGATAAGAATGTCCAATGTAGGCAAACAGCTCCAGTCCCTGCAGCTAAAGAGCGCTGGTCCCGATTCCGTCTGCCCACACCGAGGGGAATAAGCACACGAAGGCGTTGGAAATGGGGAAGGTAGAGTGTCTATCTGTAGCTGTTCTGTGAGTGTGTGCGTGCATGTCAGTTTGTAAGCCTGTAACATCCCGTAATAGTCTGCGCCAGGTGACCTTGAAGGGGGAGGGGGGTAGATTCCAGAGCGTCTCGTTATCTTGGTCTTCGGGGAATTGTTATGTCTCCAGCCACTGCCTTGAAATGCAGTAGCTGGAAAGAAGGGCAGAAAAAAAAAAAATGTCCAAATTTCGATCAATACCTGCCAATTTCACAGATATTTAATGTCCATCACTGGTCTCCAGGTCCGTCCAAATTCCGTTGTATAGCTGCCAGTCTCCCCAAGATGGTATCCAATTTGCGGTCCATAACCACAGTCTGATTACTGACAGCTCTCGTCACCATTATTTCCCAGCCAGCCAGTCTCTTGGGGTTGAGACTGACTGCTTTTAAGATTTTTCGATATCCAAGTAATCCACCTAATCCAATCAGCAGAATCCCAGTTATCAGAGTTCCGAATAGGTAAATATCTTCAACGTCCTCCAGAGACAGTGCGGCCAGGCACACAATGCGCCACTTCTCCCAACCGTCCATCGTGTATCCAGCAGCAAACGTCCCATCAGGACAAGTAGGTTCCCCAGAACCCACACTTCTCGTCGAGAAGATCGTGTCAATTGCATTCAGAGACCACTTGATCAAATCCATTCCTTTTATTTCAAGAGCAAGACGAGGAGAGTCTCTGAATAGTATTTCACAAGACAGACAAGAGAAGCAAGCGGGGAGAGATAAGGGAGGGAAAGCAGATGCGACCGCCTTCGTCAAGAGCCAAGAGGGAAGCAATTTATGCAATATTTATGAAATAATTTATGCATTATTTCTCTTTCTATACTATTCTGTTTTTGGTTTTTTTAAACTATCATCTCCTGTTATTTTCTTGTGAATTATTTTTGGCAATATGAATGCAGCTATTCATCATGCCAATAAAGCACCTTTGAAACTTCAAAGAGAGAAAGAGAGAGAGGTTTTAATCTGCTTTTTGAGAATACAGGTGCATCTCAATAAATTAGAATATCATCGAAAAGTTTATTCATTTAAGTAATTCAAGTAAAACTGATTTATAGATTCATTACACACAGACTGATTTTATATATATATATATATATATATATATATATATATATATATATATATATATATAAAGTGTTTATTTCTTTAGATTTTGATCATTATGGAGAGCTGAACGCCGCCATCAGAGTAACCTGGACTTCCCCATCAGCAGACTGATCGCCTCCACCACACACTGCTGCAGTAATACATGCAAAAGGAGACCACACTTTTCTACATTTCTGTGTTAAAAAATGTTTTTTTTTAAAATTGGTTTTAATTAACATTCTAATTTTCTGAGATACTGAATTTGGGGTTTTCATACCTCAAGTCTAATCATCCAAATGAAAAGAAATAAACGCTTGAAATATATCAGTCTTTGTGTAATGAATATATATAAGAGTTTTTGAACTGAATTACTGAAATAAATAAACTTTTCGATGATATTCTATTTACTCACATGTACTCTGTAAACCTCTGTGTTCGGTTTGTTTACAGGTTAGCACAGTTAGCCGGCCAACGCTAACGGAAATGGTCTTGAATTGATTCTCTCACTGCTCAGTTAAAAGCGCAGTAGCATCATGTCTCTAATAAAAGTGTCAAAATGTAAAATATCGCTTACAAACCGCACAGCTACTTTCAAATATATTGTACGGATCAGTACATCTCCAAGTAACGCGCCACAGGTACAGCTTCCGGAAATCAAAATAAAAGTCTCGAAAAGGAAGTTGCGAATGTCAGTTATTACTACTACTACTAGTTGTAAAAAAAAAAAAAAAATAATAATAATAATTGTTATTATTAAATATTATTAATGCTTCCACTTCATGTAGGTTCCAGCATGACAAGGCAGGGTTCATGGAGACAGAGTTTACCGAGGTTGGAGTGAAAGAACTTGACTGTTCTGTATTAAACCCTGACCTCAAACCACACTCGACATTTTTTAAATTAACCACACTGACTGTGATGGATGAGTGTCCATAAACTTATGCTCATAAACCATGTAAAATGTATTGTGAAAGGCTATTATTGATTACAGGAATGTGTGTATGTGGCGTTAACCGTATATCTGTAAAATACTATCTATCTATATATATATATATATACACACGATACAGTGGCGGCTGCTAACTTTTGAAACAGGGGAAGCTCATATTAGGCCTTCATCATAAAATTCATTATGTTATTTGTATGCAAATTCTGGCTAGTTTCCCCTTTCACAAGCTACTTTAATTATATGAACGAACTAACTTTACAATGCTGAAACAAGGAGCAAAGTCAAGAACGCTATAATGTTTTTTTTTATTTTTATTTAAAGAATGATTTGTACAAACAAAAATGCTTTATATAACCAGCAAACAATACAGAGTGCAGCAGTTCGTCATACCACTTCACCTGCAAATCCGCATGGGACTGAACTCGATTCTCTGTAGCTCTGATGTATACTTAAGACATGCTGTCAATCAAAAAAGGGGTTCCGCCCTTTAAACAGCTCCTCCAATCATCATGCAGCAGCCCAGCGTCCTGCTCCACTGCTCCTCTCACTCCTAGAGAAGCTGAGCTTCCCTGGAAGTGACGATTTTGGTGGTGACTTTTCTGCAGTGAAAAAAACTCCTCTGTGCTGCTGCCTATAGAGATCCAGTGAAGCTGGGCTTCAGGGCCCGTATTCACAAATCTTCTAAGAAATCTCTCAGAGAGCTCCTATCTTAGTTTTAAAATTCTTAGCTGGGAGTCTTAGACTAAAAGTGATTTAGAAAACTTCTTAGAGTAACTCTGAGTAAGGAAGGTACAAAAACCTTTACCTTAGTCAGGAGGTGTGGTTGACCCCGTTGCTAGGGATGATGCAGCAATTCAAGGACTGTGATTGGTTGATAAAAAATTGCCTCTGACCTCTGTAAAGGTCTTGAAATGCGGTCTTTGTGAAAATAGAATAAACAGTGAAATCATAATGTTTGTATATAAAGAAATTGTATAATCATGACTACAGGCTACTTTATGCAAAGTTTCTGTTATAGGCTAAACATCTTAAAGAGATATCTTAAATTAAAACAGCCAAATGTTGAAATACTTTTGAAGCAACCAATTTCCACACAGTAATTAGTATATTTAAGTTTTTACATTTATTTACCATACTGATTTTTATAGGAGCAAAATGGCTCACCTTTTACCAATTTACATGATTGCAGGACGGTCTATTTACGTTGCACATTTGGATGGTATGTAGCCAACAATCCAAGAGAGATGGAAGGAAGTAAAACAACAAGAAAACCAAATTGGACAGAAGAGCAGTGTTTACTTTTAGATTTACGTTCAGTTTTTGGAGAATATTTCTTCTTTTTCCGTCATTTTGTCCTCGCTATAGAAACTCTTAACAATTTTTACCTTAGGAGCTGTTTTTAGGGATAAGATGTTTCGTGAATCATTTTTATCTTGAATCATTCCCTATCTAAATTTAAGGGAAAATTCTAAGAAAATGTCATAATTCTAAGAATTTTCTTATAATTTTGTCACTAGGAGCAACGTTTAGGCTTAAAAAGCTTTGTGAATACGGGCCCAGGAGGGTTTAATGCGCTGTGCTGCACAGAAATGTATGACAAAAAAATCGTATCAAACAATTTACAATAAATACCTGATTCTGAACGAGCTAGTCACAAAGTTGAACGTATTCTAGTGCACTTTTATTAAAACCAATATAAATACGACAGTGCATATATGAGCATTTATTTATTTTAGTAGAGGAAGCTGAGCTTCCCTTGGAGTCTTAGAGCAGCCGCCACTGATACGAGATAGATAAATAAATATATATATATATATATATATATATATATATTTATCGGCTTTTATTTTGACGCTTTATGTGAAAGCAGAAAGTTGTAACTCGCGTTACAACTACAAGTTGTAGTTACAAGTTGTAACTCGCATTATTTTGGTTCCCAATCGGGTTTAGACAAGCTACACCTCTTAGGCTGCGATTGGCTAAAAGCGCGAGCGGTACCCATGCGCAGCTTTCTGATTGGACGAACACGTAAAGGATTCTGATTTCGGACCAATGTACGAATCCCAGCGCATGACGAGCCGCGATGTGTCAGAAAACGGGTGGGGGAAAGTAGCGTTTAGTGCGCGGCCACGTCATTGTAAATGGAGTGAAGGTAGGCTCGAACCAAAATAGACGAAACCGAGAGAGGGTGTAGGAGCAGCATAGGAGTCAGGAGAGGTTATTAGAGCCACCCGATCGGCTCTGTGTTGTAGGGAAACATGTCTGACATCGGGGACTGGTTCAGGAACATCCCGTTTATCACGCGCTACTGGTTCGCGGGCTCCATACTGGTGCCGCTGATCGGGAAGCTCGGCTTGATCAGTCCCGCGTACCTCGTGCTGTGGCCGGAGTCGTTCTTCCACAAGTTCCAGGTGAGTCAGAGCAGCCCTGCGGGGAGACGGGTGTCTGTCTCACTGTGTGTGTGTGTTAGTTATAAAGCCGAGGCCTCAGGTCAGTACTCCGGTGAAGCCGCGCGCAGATCAGGGTTGTGTCCCAAATCACGCTGTTCTACACTACACGGTGCAGCGCGTGAGGTGTGAACGAGCCGTTATCGGTGTAGAACCGGATCAGACACACATTAGACTTCTGCATGTTAGACGCTGTGTGTGTAACTGGTCTATAGCTCACTGACACACAGAGTGCTTCCGGGTCTCAGAGCTCGACATGCAGGTCACCACACACACACACACACACACACACACACATTACTCAGGTTTATTTGTCCTGTTCCTGTTAGTTGTGAGTCTGTAATTGTTAATAAATATTTTCTTCGATTAATTTTTTTATCATCAATTGCTTTACTTTAAAATTGATTATGGTGGTGTACAGAGACAGGTGTTTAAAATAAAATGTGCAAAGGGGAAAAGGAAGATGGATAAAGAAACACTCAATGTTTTCTTGAAAGTTAGCAAAAATGTCTGTAAATAAAACATCACTGTAAGGCCGTTTAAAGAGAAACCACGAGCTTGTGTGAAATAGCAGAAGAACTGCAGGTACAAATATGTTGATTAGTATATTAATAGTGCCTTAATTGTCCTGCATTGAAGTGCCACAAGATGGCGCCAAACACACACTGCATGTGCAGTGAGTACATAAAGTAAATGGTTTAAAATCCAAGTCTGTTGAGAGAAAAGATTAAGCTCTTTGTGTAAGTTGTTTATTTTTTTAGCATCAGTTAGAGTGAAATCTCCGTATAAGAGTCTACACACTACAGTAGTGTTCGTTCCAAGACTGTAGTCTGAAATTACAGCCCAGGCCTGTACGTAGAGGATTTGGACAGTGACTCATATTATTTGTCTCGGTACACCAACACAGTGGATTTGAAATGAAACAATCATTATTTGATTTAAGTGCAGACTTTGATCTTCAATGGGTTTAATTAAATATGGCATCATAATTAAGGAATTGTACGGTGCTTTAGTGGTTAGCACTGAGGCCTCTCACCTCCAGGGTCGAGGGTTTGATCCCCTGAGGGCTAATTGGCGTTACCGTAGTGACTGAATGCGCCGAGGGTCCTACCACCGTCATACAATAGGAATCAATACGATGGTAATCACTATTGGCCTCCACAGTCCCTAGTTGGACTAGGAAGTTCCTAAATGGATAGAATTAAGGAATTATAGCAATTTATTTTCCAAGGTCCTCCATTTTCACAGGCTGAAAACTCCTGAGTTATAAGTAGTTTGAGGAACAGTTGTGGCCTGTTTTAGTTAATTCATGACAGATTAAAGGTCTGCATTTCATTCCAAGTGTTGAATTTGCATTCCAGTCCAGAGAAATGCCAAAGGCAGGTGATGGAGGCCATCATTCAGAATTAAGCTGGAGAAAGCCGACAGACCTATTACACTGAGATAGATGGCAGAAAATTCAGAAATGGCCAAATCAACAATCTGTACGTTCTTAAAAGCAAGGAGTTGGTGAAGGGGGGGAAAAACTTTTCACAACTTCTAATTAAGTCAAGAACACATTTTAGAAACTCTATAGTCAAGGAGTGTAAATACTGTTAACTGTAATCAGGAGACATTTGGCGCCTCATTATACATCTGAGCAGTTAAGGGTTAAGGGTCTTGCTCAAGGGCACAACTTGGTTATTGTGGGGTTTGAACCTGGGACCTTTCGAACCGTAGTCCAATGCCGTCACCACCAAGAGCTACCTCTGCTCTTCTGCTAAAGATAATTTTTAGTGTTACTTTGTCCAATTACTTTTGAGCCTGTGAAAATGGCTGTAAATATTTCATTCGGTACTTTTGCTAAAACTTATTGATTAAAGTTGAAAGTCCGCACTTTATTTAATCATGGATCATGGTGGTGTACAGGGCAAGCATTTTTTTTTATTTTATTTTTTTTAAATTGTCATTGTCCAAATACTTATGGACCTGGCAGTAGAAAATGAAGCAGGATAAGGAAGATAAAGATCCAGTCCTATGCATAAGTCTTGAGCCATCCCTTATTTTCTCATATTAAATACAATTAAATACAATTACATTAAAGAAATGGGAACAAATGTTTGACTACGATGGGATTCAAAGTGCCTAAAGATACAATTTACAAATTTGGTGGTTTACATACTGTAACAACCTCAGCAGCGACCTTATTTCCCCCCTCGTCCGTTCCAAACCTTCAGCATCAGCAGTATACTATACTAACCACCGGCCGGATCGTCTGTTATCTGGTTTATTCCTTAAGTTAGACGAGTTTTTATGCTTAATGGGACAAAAAAAGTCCTTCAGGAAGTCTGGAGAACTATTCCTCAAGATTACATGAAAAAAAGGCAAGAAAGGTTTGTGAATTCCTGCCCAGTTCCCTTTGATTCAGCTGAACACAGCGACTGAATATAAGTGTATTAAAGAATCTAGAATATGTTCCGGTTCATCCTGTCTGAGACAAAACCCTGCAGTGTGTTACGTGTTCAGTACGAAACAAGAGGATGAAATAACCTTAAACAGAGTCTCTCTAATGCGTAGGTGACGGTTTGTCCTCCACATGCAGAGCACAACATTTACATTTTGTCCTGCAGCTGTGTGTGTTCATGCGGATGATGTTATGGTCTCAAGTGGTGTTGAGGAAACTGTTACGAGTCTTTGCAGACCGAGACGAAAAACCTTAATGCTACGTGTCGTGTAGAATTTCACCTCTTTCCTCCCAAAAAGTGGATATTTATACAACAATATTTCGTACATTATATACAATGAATGTGTGAAATGTTTTTATTAAAAAATTCCGTGTCTGGTTCAATAATGTAAAAGAGTAAGCAGTAGGAATGAGGTTTTCACGCCAGTATTAGAGACACGTCCATGTCTGAAACTCCACCACTTTTCCTTCTTTTCTCCTCCACTGAATGTACTGTGTCCTGCATCTGAATTATTATTTTTTTTTCTTTCAGTTTTGAGAAGCTGAGATATTTTCATAACTGAAAGTTTCGACTCGGAAGATATTTGCATTATATGATGCCGACACCATCATAGTGCATGTGTTTAGTGCGCTCTTTGATATTGAACGCAAACCGAAATCATCTCAGCACCACCACACATCTGCTCTCGGCTCGTATGAGACCGTGTTTAACCTTCAGCTTTTTTTTTTTTTTTTTTTTTGCTCGGATAGAATTCTGCATCAATTGCTTTGAATAAAACGCGTGACCCGTGAACATGCAAATACACTAGAATTTTTTTTTCCAAGTGTGTGACGATATTTCATATTTCATCATACAACATCTAACCTGCACTTAGTTTAACAAGCACACAGTTTTCTATTGAGAAACTGGATCTGTTTCTCTCTCCGTCTCTCAGAGTCCCGTGGCGTGTGTTTGCTCTAACTGGGTTTTCTCTGCACTGCAGGCTGCAGCTCAGCACACACACACACACACACACACACACACACACACACACACAGAGGTGTAGACCAAGGTGGAGTGGTGTGAGGTGCTGAAGCGTGTGAGAAATAAACACTGCCTGAGCTAGATCAGTTTACAGCCCAATATCAGTGCAGGTGTTTATCAGGTTAGGGAGAAAACGCCCCAGTATTTTTATAAAAAGATTGTTTTTGGCAACCCGAGTTGGAATCACACTCACGTTGCACACTGACTGCCTCGTGACTTGGCTTGATATTTCAGTCTTTACAAAAATATAAAGGAAAATTAAATGCATTGAAGCTCTTTGCTCTGATACTGTGTGTTTATACAGCGCGGAGAAACCGATCAAGAGATAAAAAGGTGTTCTTAAAAAAAAAAAAAAAAAAAGTGTATTCATGATTAAAGGAAGTTACACACTATAACTAAAAAGGTGTCATTTCTAAAACTACATCAAAACCACTCTGCACACTGAGATGTTGTGTTTATCCTCACGGTAATGAGGCTAACATTAATCCATCAACACACAGAAGTAGCACTCGTTATCCTGAAACGTGATTTTAAAAAGATTCAAATAAAAGCTCCTCCACTTCTTTTGAGATTGAGTTTTGAGTTCGATTCTTTTAAGCGGTGTAACGTTTCTGCCACTTCCTGCTTGAGGTGTTGTTCAGGCGTCATCGTTAAATGCTGGTCGTTTGCGGTGACCTTTGACTTCACGCGAGCTGTACAGTAGGTCACTGCTGTAGGTGAAGATGCGTCGGTGAGGAACCCAAACTTCTTGCAGCCTACGGACGCTTGTACACTACTGGGCTGTTCGGTAGCACCAATCCCACTACGACACTGTACAGTGGTGACCAAAAGTATTGAAGCAAAAATGAAATTCAATGTTTTCATGACATTCTCAAGCTTAAGTCACGTCATTTATTCTTCAAAACCTGCTGGATCCGACAGAGTCGATAAGACGTCACTCACGTCACCTGGTGTCACTCACTCGATCCATGCCTGCTCGATTGCTTTCTAAAGATCACGTACAGAAATCTGCCACAGATGTTCACTTGAGAATTCCCAAGAAGTCCTGCCACATATTTATTCCATCCATTTGGGCGAGAACTAGTTAGTGACATCACCTGTTTTGTACACAGGGAGGACTATAATACACGGCATATGTTATCTTAATACTTTTGGCCTCCGTTGTATGTCTTTTGAACCGTTGGAGGAAACCCGAGTACCCAGAGGAAACCCGTCAAGTATGTACAGAATGAGGAAAGGAAACCTTTCTATTTTTCACATTAAAACCCACTTTAAGGAAGATTAGTTAGTTTCAACTGTGTGTCATCTGTCTAACTCGATATCTAGAAACTGATGTTATTTCAGGCCAGATGTTTAACATATAGAAAAGATATTCATTCTCAGGTTTCATCTTTTTCATTTCTTTTTACAAGTCAATTAGGACTTTTAATACCATCATTTGACTGATGTAGTTTTGAATTGCAGTGGGTCAAAACTTTAAATACCCCACTTAATCCGAGACAAGCGGGACCGGATACCTGTGTATGTGCCTTTACCATTGGAACTGACGAAACCAAAGGGAAAGAGGGGGGATTAGTGTGTGTGTGTGTGTGTGTGTGTGTGTGTGTGTGTTCCCCTCTGATTTTATCTCTAATGTTTAGTCATTGTCAATTTCCACCCACTTCCCTACCAACCAGGATGAGACAATGTTCGGGAGTGTCATAACACACTCTGAGGACACAGCTATCCGCCCACTTCCACATGCATGGGATCACAGACTCCATGATCGGCCAGTTTGACTGATTGGTTTTTGAGGATATCTAAATATCTGTCTAGATAGATAGATAGATATCACAGTCCAATACAGCCGAGACAAAATGGTGTTCAAGTGCACAGTAAATACCACACAGTGTTGTCGTTAACCCCCCACCCCCCACCCCCGACGTCTCCGCAGGCTCCCCTTAAACGAGGTAGGCTGACCCCTCTGCGTCACAAGTACTCCCTCGTGATTTAGAAGTCGCAGTTTCACAAGAATTAAATGCGGAACCAAATACATGTGTGTGAAAGTTATACAAGATTCACTTACAAACAAATCGGAATCCCATGCATATTCTCTTTGTACATCCGAATGAACGTGAAATTGAGCGCACGTGCACGAGCGCAAAACCCCTCCCTGCTTCCTCCCCCGTATAAATATGGTAATGACTCCACTTTGGCAAAACCAAATGAAAAAGCAATGGCTAAAGCAAGCAAGAAGAGAAACTTCACAGAATGTGAATTGGAGGTGCTCCTAGCGGAGAGAAAAACGGTGTTATTTGCAAGTTTGTCCTCCGGAATTAATAAAATAAAAAAAAAAACTTAACTGGAATAATATCTTTAAATACATCACTCACCAAGAAGACACCCATCGTGCACCCTGCCACCTTGGAGCCTCATCCCAACCATGCTGTTTGTGAGGATGAATGAATCATGGGTTGACCCAGGCCACCTCGCCACAATATTTGTTAGGTATATTTGTTATTTGAGTAGGGCCGGGTCTAGACCAGACCATATGGGGGGCAGTCAGAAATTTGAAGGGGGCATCCTGGTCTAGCATTGTTTTTCCCCAGATCATGCGACGGGGGCGGGGGTTGCACGTGCTGCAGCCTGTGAAATCTAATACCGTATTATGTAGTGTCCCTTTAGGCGAATTTTTCCGCTAACACAGATCATTTTATCAACTTGTTATAAATTCATTTTGTGAGTATATTAACATGTGCTTTCTCAACATTTAAAATATTTTATTTGAGGGGGAAAGACATTTATTTGCCCCCCGTAGAACCGGCCCTGTTTGAGCATCACATATTATTTGCACATTTATCGAATGGAAATGTTTCCGATTCACGTATGCAAATTCGTCTTCAGATGGCGCCTTTATAGCAATGTGCGTGCAGTCGATCGCTCCGATTACATTAGGAAAACCGGCGATCGCTGCAAATTGCACTTTAATGTTTGGCTGGTCAACTGCATGATATGGAAACCTTACTGTACCTGCTAGACATGCGGGTGATCCCGTCCCATACAGCTGGCATTTCACGGCTCAAAGACGACCGCTTAACCCCGAGCGGTCTGCCGGTTCCCTTTGGAAAGAACCAGTTGCCAGGAAACCAAGCGTTGTCAGCACCTGTAAGGGAACGGGTAATGCGTGGCTCCTCGCTGTCTCTCTTTCCAAATTTGAACCAAACTCAGCACAGAGCTCCAAGAGGATAGCTCTTGTAAATCTGAAACAGCTAATAAGCCAGTCATCAGCATGGGCCAGAAAACACTGTGATCCCTAAAAACGCGTTCCCTTCGGATTCGGCCATTGACAATGTCCTCTAATAAGGCCAACACTGCCACATGTATAAGGGTTGTATACATTTGCAAATGCTTTTATATGTTCTAAATCAAATAATTGGTAGAAAAATATTGTGTCAATTAACCCATTTTATCAATTATAAATGAATAGCAATGTTTTTCACATGTGTTGGTGCGATACTTTGTAGTGTGCAATTTAACATAATTGCCTCTAGGAGACGCCAACGGAAATAAAACAAACACACACAAGAAGAAATACGCGTACGCCAGACATGAAGTTGGCGTGGAAGAACGCACATTCTCACGTTAATTTCACTGTTAGTAAATCCGACCGTGAGCGCGAAAACTGGCGTAAGCAAAGTTTTTGTGTGCGTTGATACATGATGCCCCAGGAGGAGTGAGCAAAAAGTCCAGATTTTTAGTGGGTCAGAAGTGGGTTAATATTTGGTTGCATCACTTTTTAATTGCTTTGCTAGAATCAAACACCTGGTTAGACATTCACAAGCTTCTAACCGTACTGGACTTACGTAGGGATCAAGAAACAAAGGCAACTTTTCTTATCTTCATCTTTTGATCGAATCATGATCCTCATCCCTGATTTATGTTTTAGTGATATGATGTGATATTATTGTTGTTAGTGATCAGAACGTTTTTAAGTTCAAATTGGGAGAAATATGCGCTATCCTAAACACTGCATGTTACATAGAAGACCTGCTAGACCATAAGACCGTGGCTACGTAATCGGCTAATCTATGGTTAGGAGAGGACACTCTTAAACAAGACACTTTATAAATAAGGCCTTTTAGTGCCACTCCACAGATGATATAAGCTCTTAGCAGGTAATAGATCTAATGTAGTTAACGCTACACAATCATAAGTGTGTTGAAAACAGGTTAATTGACGTTACGCTGATGTGGAAAATAATGACAGTAAAAAGTATCGTTAGAACTGACGTGGCGCGGCGTCGGGGATGTGCGTTTGAGAATAAAACATGATGTCCAGTGAATTAATGAGTCTCTAATCATTTGTTCTTTCTGCAGATATGGAGACCGATTTCTTCAACCCTGTATTTCCCAGTCGGTCCAGGAACAGGTTTTCTGTACATGGTCAATCTGTACTTCCTGTATCAGTACTCGTCCAGACTGGAAACAGGTACGACTCGCCGTACACCATAAATAATATATCAGAATCATAAATGTTGATTGCGCATTAATAATATCGAAATACAAAGGGTCATTCAAGTCAAACCAGGACATAGTTGTGAGAGTAAAGCTCCCTTTATTTCTACACTTCACGCACTTATCCCAGTGTTTCACTAGTGCTTGGACACCATCAAGGTAGAACGTCCTCTCAGTACGCCAGAGCTGTGATCAGACTTCCTGCTTCACACGTGTGAAACACTGGCCTTCCAGGAACTCCATTAATGGCCCAAACATGCGGAAATGTCTTTCAGCGGGGTCAGAACTGTATGGAGGATGTGGCGATAATCCTCCAGCCGAGTTCCTGTAACGTGCGAGTGGTGTTGGTGAATGATGTGTGTACAGTTCACACAGACTGATGCGTCTATTCCACAAGTTGACCACAAGATATCTGTCGATTTTTAAGGATCAGACGTTTCTCTCGCTAAATGTTGACCGTATCGACTGTAGTGTCTCTGAGCCAGGGATCGTCATTCACGTAATGTTCGGCCTTCTGTAAAATGCTCGTACCGTTCAAATGTTTTACCGCGGCTGAGTCTCTCATCACCGTACAAAGTCTTGTGTAAACGTCAGTCGCTTTTACACCTTCATTCATTGCTAAGGGTTTAGATAAGTCCCAGTTCGATTTGAACGCCCCTCAAATTTTCATATTTTCTTTGTTTTTTTATTAATCTAAATCAGTGATTGTGAAGTGTTTAATCAAATGCATCATCTTCAGTCCTTTGGAATTAAATCATCAGGTAGTGAATAAAATTAAAATCATTCCGTTCCTATTTTTTTCCGTTCCTACGGTTTCTCGCTTCCCAGCACATCCGATTCTGAACTGAATAGTGTGTGTGCACTAGAGCCCGAAAACTCTCAGGTTCTCCAGGAGAACTGTCGGTTTACAGAATCATGAAACGAGGATAGTAAGTTCCCTACATACGAACAAGTTCTGTTCCGAGAGCTCGCTCGTAAGTCTGATTTGTTTGAAAGTCCATCAGACGTTGTCCATGTATTTGGGATACTGATACTTGTTCGTATGTAGGAGACTTACTGTAGTTGTATTCGCACTCCACCAGGACATCGGCTATAAGATATAAACATTCGATTTGGGAAAATTTCCGGTCACCAAACTATTTGAGAAAAAAAAAAAAAAAACGCCCGAGACACTCAGCTCACACAAAGTCGTACAAGCAGGAGAAAGTTGTTGTGATGGATGCATTTATTGAATTGCAAACCTTCCATCTTTCTCTCTCGCGCACACACACACACACACACACACACACACACACACACACACACACACACACACAGAACATTCATTACATTACAAAGTCAGAACTCTTCCATTAAGCTCTCTTTCCTCCACTAGGGGCCTTTGATGGAAGACCAGCAGACTACATCTACATGCTGCTTTTCAACTGGATTTGCATTGTTGTATCCTTATCACTTGTGTGTGTTGCAAAAAAAAATAAAAAGTTAGATTCCTGACTGGTTTCAATTGTCCTTATCTACATGACCCAGATAACCGGATTAATGATGGACATGCAGGTTAGTCGTCTGGCTTTTATCCTTAATTATTATTTGAAACATTTGTATGCTTTTACACTGACAGTCTCTCACACACACACACACACACACACTAGGTCTGCCACACAAATTAAGTAACAGTGTATATGAGTGAGTGTAGAAAGACAGGAAGAAATTTAGTTTCAAAGAGATGATGTTTATATTAAGATGAATTTCATACGTCATCTTGTACAAGACAGCGGTGCTTGAAGAGTAATCTTCAGGCTAAAACACAAATCCTGTGGATGTGAAAATGTATTTAATATTGTCTTCTTTTTTTGTTTTGTTAAAGCTCCTGATGATCCCGTTGATCATGTCCGTGCTGTACGTCTGGGCCCAAATGAACCGTGACATGATCGTGTCCTTCTGGTTTGGTACGAGGTTCAAGGTACAAATCCAATTTTGTAAAAATAAATAAATAAATAAAATAATAAAAAATTCACGATCTCTTTGCAGTGTGTATAAATTCCTTAAAGTGTTCTGACACCAGTATGAAATATTTGCAGGCCTGCTATCTGCCCTGGGTCATTCTGGGATTCAACTACATCATCGGTGGCTCGTAAGAACCTCATTTCATTTTTGTGTGTTTTTTTTTTTTTTTACACTATTTATGTGTCTGACAGGGTTTTGTACTTCGTTCTTATTCTTTCTATAAAAGACAAACATGAGATTTATAGTTGTTTTGTCAACACGTTAATATCCGTGACCTTTGCTGAGGAATGACAGCTGCTCAGTGTGAATGATGTACACTAAGAGCTTTATCATGATCTCTCCTCAGTGTTGTGAATGAGCTGATTGGGAATTTAGTGGGCCACCTGTACTTCTTCCTCATGTTCAAATATCCCATGGACCTGGGTGGTAGATCCTTCCTGTCCACACCAGAGACACTGTAAGCATCCAGTCCACATATTGTTTAAACCTCTTTAGACTATGTATGAGAGGGTTCCCTCAACATTAATCCGTTTCCTTTACTGAATCTCAGTGATCACAGCTGCTGATGTTGTTGTGTTGTAAGACACAAACATTCGTGTCTTTATCTAAACCGTCTAGTTTTCTCGACAGCTACCGGTGGTTTCCGAATCGGCGCGGTGGAGTTTCTGGATTCGGCGTCCCGCCCGTCAGGAGACGCACCCCTCAGGAACAAGGAGGAGGGGGCGGAGGAGGAGGCGGAGGACGTCACAACTGGGGACAAGGCTTTCGGCTCGGGGATGATTGAGGACGTCCTACTGCTGAAGCCACCGTGCACGCCGATGCTCACCAGGCACATAATAAAAACACTGATGCTGCAGAACACAAGTTTGCGTAGGTTTGGGCTTCGGGTTCAGTTTTTCTCTCTCTCCTGCCGACTCGGAATGAAAAGAAGGTGATCACAAACACAGGTCTCCGTCACACCACGTCAGCGTGCTCGTTTACTCTTTAGTGAAAGCGTACGTCACACCGTTACTGGGTTTCTCACCGTACACAAGCAGCGCTGCAGAATGAGGAGCTCGGGCAGTGTTTGTGTAAAGGAGATGAATTAGTACAAGACTGACATGTTTTTTTTTTTTTTTTTTTTGCCCCCTGTAAAACCTAGCACACTGTGGCAGTGTGTGATAGCTTCAGATTAAGACTTTTTTTTTTTTTTTTTTTTCCTTTTAAAACTAAATGAATGCTTTAGTTTTTACTGTCCTGTTGATCGTCATGTACAGAGTTTTAACGCATTTTTCTTTTTACTAAGATGTGCAACTCTTGTGTTAATCGCTCTTATTGTAAATTGTTTTTTGTTCAAACCATGTGTTTATCAGGGTTTGAAATATGTACAACACATGTCTAATGAGCTCTCCTAATAAATAAAAATTCATTACTGAAATTAAGACAAATTAAATACATAGTTTCAGCCTGTAGGGGTCAGTATTTCACAGAACTCTTGACAGTGGTAAGAGACGGTAAATTTAAACCTAAAACGTTTTAAAAATATATTTAAAACTCTTGAGTTTTATATCCAACATGAATTATAAATCATGATGTAATCACAAAAATACATCATGACAAAATCATAATGTAATCACAAAAACATGAAGCTGACCTTTAACAAAGCACTGAAATTCTGCTGAAACGTACTGAAACGGAAGCCTGATGGGCAAACAGCTATAGTTCAGTAGTTTCATTCTCCAAACACACAGACCGAAGAAAACATTTACTGTCGGGTGAGAATGGAGTTCGAGATGCACTACAGTGATGTGACCTGGACTGAAAACAATACAGGCTTTGGGAGGGGAAAAAAAACAGAACACAATTTTGGGGTACAATAGACTGAAAATGGCAAATAAATACCTCAAGAGCAATTCATCAGAGTGAAAATGTGTGCAGTTAAATAAAATAGTACTTCAGGTTAAGTGCTGGCTGACGAATTACTAAAATCATGTGCTTTATTTGTGGGCCATTTTTACTCGGCTGAAAGAAGAACTTGGCAGGGGAATTTCACAACCATAAAGAGAGAGTGTATCACCCTGTGGATGTCGAACGGTGCAGGTTACAACAGACAGAGAAATTAATTTCAATCGTTTGTTTTATTGAGTTACAGCAGACTGTTTTAAAGAAGGAGCAAGCATGACTCTTGATACCCATACAGTATTCCTGATACATGTCTGAACATGAGGAGAAGAAGAGTGGCAGGGGAGGGCGAGAAATACACCGAGCTATCTTAAAGCAGACCACAGCGGAGACGGTGAAATGGAACTAGGCCTTGAATGTGAAGAAAAAAAATTAATAAATGCTATTCTTCTGTGTGTGTGAGAGAGAGCGAGTAATATTGCAAAGATGAACTACAAATAAAGAGGTTTTGTGCCTTGCTGCAGTCATTTCAACATGGATTACTGGACGTCCATCGTGTGCAGGCAACGCTTCCATGGTCCAAAAGAAGAAAAAAAGTTTGTACTTTTACTTGGTTCGAGGAATGAGATCTAAAAAGCACCGCCTTGTCTTTGTCCACTTCACATATTAAGTGCCATAGAGACCGAGCTCATCAGCAGGTCCATCGATTCCTTTCAACTTATCAAGTCCAAACGTTCCATCAGGAGCGTTAAGCAAAAATGGCTGAGGGAGGGGGGGGGGGCAGGGGGGAGACATCTACAGTATTAGAAATGTAACAAAACTCATCCTCAGAAAATTATTTTTTTTTTTACAAATCTGTCAGAAACATATTTACATGGGGCTCTTCTGCTATAAAATAACAAAAAGATAGCCTTAAACACCTACGTAGTAATAGTAGCATAGCAGTCTGACTTTGGCACTCCACGGTCAGCGCTTACACACACACGCACGCGCACAAACACACTCACAGTCCTTTTATTCCTCTGATGAGATCAGAGTCCAGGCATGAGATCATTGGTTCCAAGTATGTCAAACGCAATTATTTTCCTTCCCACTTCAGGGTTAGTCATAGCAGCCTAGTCTCCGGCCTGCAACGAAAAACAAATACACATTATAGTTTTAACAGAGATACCACTTAGACGTCGTGCTGACGCGTGTGTGTGTTTATGCTAGATGATTTAAACAGTGACAGTAAATACCTTACAGAAATAAGGAAGCAGATCATATTGTAGAAAGCTATGACCTATTGTTTAGTGAGCAACGATGTTTATTTTCTTTACAACATGGAGGTTGGGATAAACACCAAACTTCATTTCACAGGAAAAAATAAAAACAGGCAGTTAAGCAAGTCTAAGTGAAACTTTAGATTTGACAATATTCTTTACTGCAGCACATCGGACTCACAGGTGTAGAACACTGCTATACTGGCCATCTGAAACAAGCAGGATATTTAAATTATTATTATACAAATCAGCTCTTCATTGAGAGGTCCACAGGGCACACACACATTCACTAGGCTGGTAAATGAAAGCAACACCAGATTATATTAACAACCTGAGAAAGGAAAACCCTCTTTATTCGTTCATTAATCTTCATTAAGCGCTCCATCCTGCTCATGGTCACGGTGACTCTGGAGCCGATCCCAGTACCACGGAATTATCATAACACATCATTCATCTTCATGTACAGGGGCAGGAAGATGTCCCTTTTTAGGCGTGAGACAGGGTACACCTTGGACAGGGGTGCCAATCCATCACACACACACGGTAGGCAATCTGTAAACGCCTAACCCGTCATCATACTGTGGGAGGAAACCTACCATGTGAGAACATGCAAACTCTACGAACACAGAGGTGGGAATCGGACCCACTACTCCATCGTGGCGCCTAACCAATAAATTTATATATATACTGTATATTTCGTGTGAATGCCGTGGTGCTAGCTAGTCTTTAATAAATCCCAGAACCTACAACATTGAGGAAACCCTGATGGACAACCTTTCTGCAATCCAGCCCGAGCAGAACATGGGCGATTTCATTATTTATCTGTGAGCTCGCTAATGAATTTATCACCCGTCTACCTCTGTGTGTACAATGTTAACGCAGAGCTGTTCGTCTCTGCAAACCGTTAGCTATCTATGTAGCCAGCTGTAGTCTGCAGTCAGGGCACTGTGTGGTAGCTATGGTAACAAGAATAAAGAAATCATAAAACCAGTTGTTGGTTTGATCGAGCTTTGGGACCATTAAAAACCTCCATCACCAACACTTGAGTCATCTCTCGTTTTTATTCACCATATTACGAACATGACGTTTTTTCAAAAGATATCAGATGCCCGAATCTTCTAGCACAACTGTTTTGCTTTGTATTTGCTGCACACTTTCAAATATAAATTGGGAATTTTTTTTTACAAGATCTAGAAAACGTTCTACAAAAAGTCCTTACCTTTCTCAGTTCATCCCGACACCGTGTGTTCTGTGGTCTGAACCTCAAGGTCGGTAGCCACTCTCCGTGTCTCAGAGTCTTTTCTTTCATTCTCAGCGGCCATGGAAACTTTAACCCATCCCCCACTGTCCACACTCACCAGTCCATGTTGGTCCTTGCTTCTGCTAATGTCCTGCATGTTGTGACCCAGCTTACTGGTGACCCAACTGACTATGTCCTGACTGACGAGTTTCGAGCGCTCCGCCAGCTTGTCGTCGTCCTCTAGTTTTAGCAGCTTCGCCTCAGGGAAATTCCGCTGTAGTACACCGCGGGCCGGTTCGGGGCTCGGCAGGCTGTTCTGGCCGTTGTGTTTCTTGTTGCTCAGGTTCTCGAACTGCTCCATCCATTCCAAAGTCCCATTTCTGAGAGCGGAGCGGTTATTCTTAAACCAGCGTACGATTTCCGTACGAGGCAGCCCAGTCTGGAGCTCCAGTTCACTGTACTCCTCCGGTGACGGCCACTGCGTCTGTGAGAAAACCTCTTTCAGAAGGTAGAGAGACTTGCTGTCGATTTCAGAACAAGCGGAAGTGAGAAGAGGAAGGGGTGAGGACTTTTCCCGACCTTCCTGCTCATGTATGCCATTCAGCGCTCCCCTGTCCAGTCTTTTAAAGCCCATGGAGTTGAGCAAGGCTTGTTCGAGGTTATCTCTCAGGGCACGACGCTCTGTAAACCAGCCATCGATTTCTGTTTTGGAAATCCTAGTGTCAATCGCAAGGTTTTCAATCTCAGCCTGTGACGGAAAGCTTGTCCTCTGGAAACACTCCTCTAACATTTTTATTTGTTCAGAGGATTTTCCCTTTACCCATTCCAGAAGGGGAAACTTAGTGGCTACAGCTTTCTGAGGCTGGTTTTCCTTCGATGGAAGTTCAGCCCTTAAAGACAGTACAGTCTTGTGGTTCCCGAGACGCTGATCGCTGAACCACTTTTTAATTTCACCCCAGGAAAGACCAGTCGTCTCAATAAGACGATACACCTCTTCGTCATCGGGAAACTGACACAGAGTGTAGCTCGCCATCAGCTCTTTAATCTGACCTGCTGTTTTTTTGCAATCTGAAGAAAGGCTGGGAGTAGGAGAGGCAGATTTATTAGTATTCTGAACTGTTTGTATTATCGACGGCCTCTTCAACTCTGGAGAAGCAACGGGCGACATGAGGGACCTCTTGACAGCGTGATTTGAAACCGTTAGTGCAAGCGGACCAGAGGTCGCACCGGACCCGTTGGTCACTGGTGTCAACACCAAGCCGGACTGTCCAAGAACGTGGTAGGGGACGGTCTGAATAAGGGACTGTGAGTTTTTTGCGGATTGGGTCAGCTGAGCAGGTAAGACCGTGAACGCTTGTTGAAGAGGTTGAATTGTTCCGTTGAACATTTTCTTACGCGCTTCCTCAACCTCCTCTGGCGACCAGCTGATGCCTTGTTTCAGCCTTTGGGTCGTGAACCACACTTTGATTTGCTCTTCTGGGTGCTTTGATGCTGCAGTCAGCCATGAGAGCTCGGCTTGCGTAGGATACGGAAACTTATTAAAGGAATTAATTAGAGTCAGGTTTCCATCTAGGGACGCGTTGTATTTCGATGTGTTTAAAGGAACAGCGATTTTTGGCACTAAACTGTAGTTAGGTGGACGCTGCAGGGACGGCATTATGTGCGAGAGACCCTCTTTGAGTGTTGCGTCTGGAATGATCACTGTTCCGTTCACGTTCACGGCAGTGATCTGTTTTTTGGATAGCTCTGGGGTGAGCTTGTCTATCTGACCGTCTCCCAGAGGGCGCTTGCCATCGGTTTTTGGTTTCTTCAGAGCCATGGATTTGCTTGATGGCGAAAGATCCTCTCCTGGCTGAGGGCTCCTGACATCATAAATGGCTGCACAGTTTGAACCTTCAATTGTCTGCTCCAGGATGGTCTGACTATTCAGTTTTATCCTCTTGAACTTGAAATTGCTCTCTCCGGGATGGAATTTCTCGTTGTGTTCAGTCAAGGTGTCGAACTTTTTTGTGTTGAAATTGCAGACAGCACAGAGATACAGAGGGTTGAGGATGACATTAGGATGGTTGGAATCCACGTGTTCTTTGAATTCAATAAGGTTCTGTGTGGAGAAGGTGCAATATTTGCACTCATAGCCTCCCTGCACCCTCTTCTGTGGGCGAATTTCTGCCTCTGGCTTTTCTGGATCGACTACTGATGGTATAGTGCTTACTACATTCTTCTGGTCTGTCCAACTCTCACTAGCAGGAGTACACGAGGATCCGTTCTCCACTGTACTGTCCACACCGTCGTCTGCGTCCTGGTCCAACATGTCATCTGGCCGAATCATACAAGGGGTGGTGGACTTCCTTCGACTGGCCATGATCTACTGTGGAACTGTGCAATAGAGATGAGGGCCTGTTAGAGAAAGTGGACTGGATCTTTGTCTGAGGGCTTACTTGAGAATTTTTCTGCTGACCATTAATGTCAGCTGCAATGGGTGACTTCATGAGACTTCATCGCAGGACACACAATCTAAAAAAGAAACAAGAAGAGAAAAAGGAAATTTGTTAATACATGAGCAAGTTTTAATATAATAAAGCATTCTTAATTTAACAACACACAATTAATTGTCTAGGAAGTGTTAATGATTAAAGGTTAAAGGTTGAGCCTCGATTTGCGAAGGAGTTCCATTCCGTTCACAAGTCTGATTTGTTCTTAATTCCAACGAAGTGAGTCTTATACGCCTTTGACACAAATATAAAATATAAAGCATACCAATTCACTCGACTAAATCCCTGTCCCCTGTCCCGACACCGTCATCATGTGGCCAAAAACCATAACCGCACCTAAGGAGTACTTTAATCTAACATGTGAAATGGAACAGCACCGTCCCTGCGCCTTTAAATGGATGCCATTTTGTCTTAGAGCCGTTTTTCCATTGTATTGGACTGTGAACTGTGTTTTGTTGTGGATTTGAGGATGGTGTTGAGGAAATTAGGATTATTCATCAGTCAGGACAGATTTACAGAACAGCCATTTTCTATCAATGTGCCCCCGGACTGATTCGTTGAAACCTGTGAGGCCGACTCATTTCTCCCGCACCACCACACGCACGCACACATACTGTATAATATACCAGATGTTGGACATTTTACACATTCACTGAAAATAATTGTACATAACTGTAAATATTGGTATCTGGTGTCAATGTCAATTTTTGTTAACAACACACATGAGCTGCTTCCAGGATTGAACCGGAAGTAGGTCCGTTTATATCTGCGGAAATATGTAACTCGAATGTTTGTAAGTCCTGGACAACCTGTGCTACTCATGTTTGCATGGACAATATTTCTCCAGTCCGGTTGAAATGATCCCGATTAAAGATTCCAAGTTAACTGTTTACCGGGACGCTGATCTGATAAGATGTGTTTACATGCAAAAATATAAAATAAAATAAAAACATTATCAGAATACAAATTTTTTGACAAGTGCAAAGTGGTTGTGTCTGCATCACATCACACAAACTTACCCCTAAAGAGTGAGTGAACATGTGCTATAAATAAAACAACACATTCATTCCAACATGAGGGAAACGATTGGATTTACATGGCTAGTATCAATGGATTAATAATTCAACAGAATAATCCTATTCGACAGATTATTTTATTTGTACACCACCGCTCTCTCTCTCTAATTGAAAACTCGGGCTGGGTCAGGTCGGGTCAGACTGATGCAACTGAGGTGATTTCTTTTTCAGTTTAATTAAATTTTATTCGTACAGCTTGTTTAGCTTGTCATTGTCGCGAAGCAGCTTTATAGAATCAGAAGTAAATCATGGAAATGTGTAAGAAAACGCGTATGAATCAGAATGATCAGATTGTCCCTGATAACCAAGCCGAGTGCGAGAGGAAAAACTCTCTGAGAAGCCATTAGGAAGAAACCTCGAGAGGAACCGGACTCGACAGGGAACGCCGGCAGGGATTTTTATTCTGAATGAGCTCCTATTAGTAGAAAAATAGGGTCAATGCAGACACAGCTAATGTTGCTCATGTGCATTTTCTACACATTTAAATCTTCTGCTGATAAGTGTACGTGATTCCTGTGTGACCTCGCCATCTCCTACCATCACGTGCTGTTTCACAATTGTTCATTTACATACACTGGAGACATTATCTCCTGACAGCAAGCTTAATTACACATTTCCTACTGTTCTACAAAATACAGCGAGACTACAAAGAAAATGAAAACTCAAGTTTCCATTTTTCCCCAAAATGACATTTTGCCTAATTACAGTCATCACAGGATTTACAGTAAAACAACCTACATTCTCTGAAAGCATGCAAAACTACATTCTAATTTACAGATTATAAGCAATCTATACAGCGTTTTAGCTAAAATAATGAGCTGAAGGACTTTCGAAAACACCAAACTTTCAATTCATATTCACTTCACATTATGAGCGCAGGAAGGACTTGTAATCACTCAGGAGCTAGAAAGAATTTCTTGATTCGTATTGGATTTGTCCTGTAAGAGTCCGAGCGGGGCTTCATTAAAAATTAAGACGGGCCTTCTTTCCATGTTGCAGTCGTAGCGCCTGCGTTAAGTGAGTGGTATGCAGCACTTGTGCTAGATTACGACAGTGGATTAAGGATCCTTATATGGTTTAATTAGTGTGCAAAGAGATGCAACTGTCAGAGGTAGGAAAAATGTCTTCTAGCAGGTCTGATTGGGTATCTGGTAATAATCTTCCTCTGGCTTGCACTGACCTCAGGGTCTCAGTACACTGGAGAGTGATGAAATATGCATGAGCCACAGTCCTCTCGTATCTCAACCTCACAACCCGGCTCCGGCAGAATCAACCAGGAGCACAAACGGCGGAGCAGTAAATCTTATAAAATGAATAATGTGTGAATAAAGACGGACAACGTTCGATGAGATATGGCTTGGTTGAAGTTTAAAAAGATCCCTGAAAAAGACAATTGGGTCACCAGAGTTGTTGCAATATATCGACTCATCCAAAAATAAATAAATAAATAAAAAATGAAAAACACCACCCTCCCTGTACTAGAGCACAGTTTCCTCTCTACTGCCTCTGTTAATATGCATATTTGACAAACGGTTGAATGAAATGTGTTTCACAGAGGTGGCGGAGAGCACTAGAGAGCGGAAGATGAGCATTGTGTGCCTTTCCGCTGCCTGAGCTGCATCCTTCCACGGGAGGACGTAACTGTGTTAGTGCTGTGTGAGGAGGCGGAGACAGTGTCTCGTTAATACTGTGCAGTGCAGCAGGGAAGGGGCTGAATTCAGGATTGAGGCAGAATTAATTTAAATCTCATCAGATGGGGCCTAGAAACCCCGCAGCACTGAACTGAAACTTGCTTCAAGATGCAGAGATGCACAAAACTATTGTCTCGAATTACTGTACCTCCCCCTCTAATACAAGCTTGTAGCGGTTTTGATGCTTGTGTGATGGAGGTAAAAAAAAAATAAATAAATAAAAAACATGTCTTCTGAAGGTAAAAAGTGACAAGTGTGTGAGTGTATATGATTACAAGTGTATGATTTAAATCTTAGTGAAGACTGTTTAAAACGAGTCTCAAGGACAGTATGAAGAAAGTATGAAATGCGTTCCACATAAACGGATAAGGATTCTGCTTGAGAAATCAATACACTTCTAATAATTAATTAAAGCTAAAACAGTCAAGTCATGAAAACAAGTTTATAAAAATACCTCGAATTCTTCGCATGTTGCCTGCATGCCATGACCAACTTTAAATACAACTTTTTTTTTAGCCTTTATAAGTTTGTTTCTGCTCAGGTTACATTTTTTGGGGGTAATCTTGAGATGAGGCTTGGAGGAGAAAAAAAGAAAACAGAGAGGCCTCCTGGGTTGCCATGGAAACGGCCCTAGGCACGAGGGTGGGAGGGTTTTTCTCACCAGAGGTCCAGATGAGGATCCGCATTATTCCGCATTCCTATTTTTGGCCAAGACAATTTTTGCGGGTTAAAATCCACACACAGCAGATGTGTGTGAAGCCATTTACACTCTTCTGTGCAGAAACAACTGACACTTACATTTGCAACGACTGCCCCTGCTGAGTAGACAAAACCTGTGATCATTACAACACTCAAAAAAAAAAAAAAAAAGTTTTAGCGCCGTAAAACTAGTAAGCAAACACTAATAAACCTAAGCAAATAATTACTTGAGATTCTTTTGATTATTATGAAGATCGAACATTCTTCAAAAAGCAAACTGTTCCAGGCTCATTTCTCAGCCTCAGACTTATTCATCTAAATCAGGCACCTGAGCATCTTTTAGCCCCGTAAAAAAAAACCTAACAAACCAGTAACAGTTTAGAAACACACACAAGCCAATAGAAATGTGCTGTTTGCGTCACAATTAAAGCATGTATCTAATCATAGTCATGATTTAGATGTCATTTAGCAGCAACACTCAGAGAAGCGGTCCTGCCTGTCTGCTTACACACACACACACACGCCACCTCCACAGCACCAGCTTTTGTGCTCTGAAGTCATGCTGCCTCGTCAGATTTAACAACCCACTGTTCTTTCATTTCAATTGTTTCAATGTGATACTCCCAACAAGCACCAATCACAGGCCTGGTCCAGAAACGTAAACTTTATTTTCACCAACATACCGAACTCCCATCAAACACAGCCATCTCCCAATACGAGAACGTTATTCACATAAAACTGTGATGCAGAATAACAGGGTATGTTTACGAGAGTAAAATATTGTATATGATTGTAAATATTGGTATCAGGTGCACTGCAGTGTCATGAGCTACTTCCGCATCCCTTTAATTCCCCATCTAGGAATGTTCATAGAACCGCTGTCCGTTTGTATCTGCGGAAATTCCTCACAAATCTTTTTTAAATCACGTTGAGCTTCATATTTCTTCCTTCATAATCATATATAAATCTATTTATTAATAATAAGCAAAGAATATGTTGTTCCAGGCCGGTGCTCACTTTCTGCTGCAGTGGATGGTTCACACACAGATACCCTGAAGACTACACTTTAATCCCAAACTCGCGTCAGTGGATAATCTCACCTGGATACTGTAGACTCGTACCTGCTGTAATCAAAAACACTTTCTCCCAGGAGTCTTATTCATAGTCTGCTCACGCTGAACATCCACTCAACACACTCAGTACTGTTTGTCTTTACTCCTTTAAAGCTGTGTGATTTATAGTCACACCATTCAGCATCATTAAACATAAAAATAAAAGATAAACTGCACAGTGTCACCCAAAGGTTTTATCACCTTTGGATTGTTTGTTATGGATCTACATCTCTATCTGTAAAAACTGCTTTTTATCAATGTTGACTATTAAAAATGCTTTAATTAAATTGGAAATGCAATTTTTTAAGCAGAAGACAAATCTCAGATATCGGTCATGGCTGTCATTTCAGTTATGAAATATGATCAGCTTTAAGAGATTAGCGTCACCACTTCAGTAATCTATGAAGTAAAAAAAATATAAAAAAAGAATAAATAAAAGTAAACTAGCAAACAATTAAGAATGTGCTGGACAATATTACCGCACACCGTATCAAATCCATAGAGCCGTCAAAACGAACAGGTCAGTACACGAGCAAATGACCCCGTGTATCCACACGTCCAAAAACACAGATTTAACTAAATAAATAAATAAAAATAAAGGGCCTCTGGTTACTGTACAGTAGATTATGATATTTTTTGTTTATAGCAAGTTATTACTGGGCTTTACTGGAGTAAACAGTCACTGAAGCCCACATTTACGGTAAGAAGCGGACTGTAGCATTAGCTTGCTGCGCTACGGTTCCCACGGTGAAGCTGAATCTACAGATTCCTCTTATTCTGCACCAGGCTCACACTGACGCTCAGGACGAGCTGCTGTATCACAGAACATATCATTCATTCATATTAACAATCATTGGAGGACAGCTGCTGAGGATTGCTGCCTCGTGGGTCGTCTCAGTGGACCCAGGCTGTGCAACTGGAGCGAGGAGTAAAAGCACGTCAGAACAAAATGGTTTTAAATATGACTTGTGTTCGAGTCAAATCAGGACTTCAGAGGTGTAAAAATCTGTGATGAGACTCTTAAATCCTGATATTTAAAAACCGACATAACTTGTCACCAACTTGCGGAAGAAACGCATCTGTCTGTGGGAACCGTACACACACTCGTTCACCAACAGCTCTTGCACATTACAGGAGCTCGGCTTGGAGGTAATGCTGCATCCTCTGTACAGTTCTGCCCTCACTCCAGGCCATTTCAAAATGTTTGGGGCATTAAAGGAGTTCCTGGGAGGCTAGCGTTTCAGACAGGAGGCAGGCAAATTGATCACAGTTCCGGTGTACTGAGTAAACTTTCTTGATGGTCTCCAAGCACTAGTGAACTGCTGGAATAAGTTGGTATTAGTAAGCATTAGTGTAGCGGGAGATTATGTAGAGAAATAAAAAGACAGTTTTTACTCTCATAACTGTGTTCTGTTATTCGGCGCAATCAAAAGTCCCGGTTTGACTCGAATGCCCCCAAATTAAAAACAAAAAGAGAGATGATGCTGTTCACAGTGGAAATATGGAGACATCCAGGAATAAACAAACAATCCAATACCTTCTCACTCCTAGTTAATGAAAGGCAGATACACAAAGACCAAAGACAAGCAGGTGGTACAAATCAGGTTAGAATAATTCCTTCTTTCCCTTCCATGTTTCTGAAACTAGCTCCAAGCTGAAATCACTGCTGTCACTTGCACTACAGATCCAGGCACGTACATTGGCTCTGTCTTTGTCCTGCTAAGAGGACCACAGTGGTTTTCATCAAGACCTTCGTCGTCATCCAGCTGTGAGTCACCGCATCCAAACACTTGATTCACACAACATCCACACTGTTAACACTCAGATTATAAGAGTCACTCAAGGGCATAAAAGAAACAAATGTGAAATGTAAAGGGAAGGAAATAACATCAGGAGTCCAGTTATATGCTCGGGTGTTTTATTGATTTTTTTGTTTGCATCTAAAAAGCACTTTCTCTTTTAAGTTTAAAATCGTGCTTAGGTAACCTCACCATGTACCAATCTGAGTCAGAACAATGTTAAGGCCAAAAAAAAAAAAAAAAAAAAAGTGTTTTACTGATGGCAAAGGCCAGCCTTGTAGTGCAATATAGCACCCGGTTTAGCTGGATGAATAACACAGGCCGTCGCCAATCACAGGGCGAGGCAGAGGGGGAAAAAGAGAAAGAAATCACAAACAGATGTACAAACACACTAGAGAATAATCTTGTGGATTTCTGGCAAATGCATCTGTGTCTTCGTATATATATATATATATATGTATGTGTGTGTGTGTGTGTGTGTGTGTGTGTGTGTGTGTGTGTGTGTGTGTATGTATGTATGTATGTATGTATGTATATGTATACATGTACATATATTAATATATATACAAAAAAAAAAAAAAAAAGATACTTCTCGCCGTGACTCGCCGTACAGATAAATCATTAAAAAAGTTATCTTTACGTTTGATTATAGTTTATAACATAAGAATCTGAAGCAGCTTGTGCTTTTCCTTCTCTGCTGCTGGTTCAGTCAGGATGCAGTTAAATTACTGAGTCCCGAAAGTTCACTCGCAGCCTTGATGTTGTGAAACTGAGTATAAATGTGAACTGGGATGGTGTAGAAAGTTTAAAAGGGCAACAAAAGTACAGGCGTGTTTAAATTTTTCTTTTTAAAAAAACAAAAAAAAAAACAAGCGGATTTATTCTCATAGAAACAGGAAACATCTCCGAAGAATAATTTCATAATGGTTCGGGTCATGCTACAAATGACATTTAATTGTTCACTGGCTGCAGTTTTCAGGAAGAGTGGCTCGGGCTGCCAACACGATGTCACTAGAAATCACGTCTCTACTGTGTTCCTTCATCTGTCCACCAGTTCTGTGTTTCTGCTCCAACACATCTGACTTCACATGCGAACGACTTTACACGACCCAAATGTGGCTGTTTTAAAACAGTGGTAAGTTTTTTTTTTACCTATAGATTTTCTTTGGTGAGAGGCTGTAGTGTTCATTAAAAGATTTTAAATAAGCAAGTCAGGGACAACCTCCACTGGAACATGTGATCTAGAACAGATACGGAAGCTTTTTCCTCAACTACTGTTCTTTTTCCCCCCACAATTAATCCAGATTTCAATGTCCTACGTATGTCACATTATAGTGCTGTTAAAGCACGCATCCTAAACCTGCACACATCCTCCACGGGTCATCAGGCTGCTCTTTTTCTGTGTCTGAATTTCGAAAGGACGAGACTGAAGACATTTTGCACTGCCCAGGTCAGATAGCGCCATTATGTTATTTCCCAATGTACTGAGTGTATACAGTTAATATATAGTTGGACGGAGTTCCAATAAATGCTATTGTAGCTGTGTGTCAAGGTCAAAAAGCCTTTGAATAGGCTGGGGAAAAGTCACAGCATCTTTATAAAAACAAGACTGCAAGAAGAGGAACGCTCACTGAACAAACTTTCTGCAACAAAAGACACGACTTGCGTGCAGAAACCGAACCAGACCCTGAGGACACTATGCTCACCTGAGGAGAGACGTTCAACTAAACTCAATTTTATTTGTACAGCTCAATCAACAATGTCATAAAACAGACAGGATGTCACAGAATTCAGGATACGGTTCTATAATAGCTTTAGTAATATATATAATAGTTTATATATTAAAAAAATATATTATAAATTCATAGATTCATCCCAAGTAAGCCCTAAAGCAAGCTGGAGGTAACGGTGGAAAGAAGACGGCATAAGGTTTCTAACTGGAGTCATCCTCCGTGATCTTGTATCTTTACATACATCTTCTAGTAGTCTATATTATCATACTGTACATAAACAGGACTGACGTGCTATACACTAGAGATTGGAGAGCGGAAATCAATTTAGTGATGTATTGTGATTCATACGTATGGCCATTCGTGTATACCCACACTCAGAAAATGTCATTATTCCTCTACAATCCTAGGAGGCAAACTCTAAACTAATTTACATTTAAGCATTTGGCAGACGCCCTTATCCAGAGCGACTTACATTTTTATCTCATTATACATCTGAGCAGTTGGGGGTTAAGGGCCTTGTTCAAGGTCCCAACGGTTAAAACTTGTTGGGTTGTGGGGTTTGAACCTGGGACCTTCCAAACCATAGTCTAATGCCTTAACCACTGAGCTACTCCTGACCCCATTTATATAGGTTTGTATAGAATTAAAAAATAGATATATTGAATTGATATATTTATAAAATCCTGATACGAACAGATTCGCAATACAAATCGAATCGGCACCTGAGTATTGTGATATCGTATCGGATGATCCCTGGTGTTTCTGCCCCCTGTACTGACTGTGTTGTGCTTTGGCAGGACGTTGGTTTGTCGCAGGCTACCTCTGCCAACTCTACACATTAACAAACAAGAGGACTTTCAGCTGAATCGCCTTAACAACAAACACAACCAAGAGGCATTAATTAAACTGACAAGAGAAAATTATTAGTTAGTGCTCTGGCAGCTTCACAACTCTGGGCTTATATTTATCTTCTTATTAAAGTTTATTATTTTTTTCGTTAGAACAGCTCACCCCATGAGTGTTTGGAATGTAAATATTTCCATAACATTTCTCATGCAAACATCTTCACCTCATTAAATTTAATTGTTGGCAGAACCTAAAGACTAATTGCGTGGCATGTCGCGTGCCGGAACTTTTGTGGAAGTTGCTGCTGGTGTTGAATTCCCCCACTTTATTTTGTTTATGTGACTGTAAAGGACAGAATGAAAATGTTATGATTAGAAACGCACCAAACTGTTGACTCTTGACCATCTGGGTGTTTTATTTTTTATTTTTATTTCTTAAAACATGCAGTCCGAGATCAATTATCATAATGAAGACAGCGGATCTGGCAGCCGAAAGGGGCAACAACAGATGCCTTAATAATCTGCTCAGTAGCAGCACACGTGCATCTGATATGGATGAAGATCTCTTTAGGAAAACAAATATTTATGTGCCAACAGCAATTAGTGATATATTGAACAAATATTAGTTTATTATTATCACATATATAAACTACACCCACAAATAACACACACTCTACTGTACTGTGTGTAGACAGTATAAAAATAATACTGCAAGTTAAAAAACTAAACTTTTTGTGTGTTCCAGTGAGCACATGAAATCCAGCAGGAATATGAACTGTAATACATAGTGGGAACTACACCATGATTCTATATTATTATATTTAGACTATAGTACTATACAACTTTCCTTCTAATAGTGGTTTCTCAAACAGTCTACATTCAGAGACAACAAAATTAACAGCTCCCCTAGGTACATGCTTGCATAATATAAATATAATCCTAACTATTTAAATATTAGTTATAAATAGTATATTGGCTATCTACTCAAGCCATATGGAGCACAGATTGTATTTGCTTATTTATTTTTACATGGTCCGTTTAAGAACCAGGCTTTGAGAGAATTGTGCTGATAGTGTTGTGATGGTGATGTTTTGATACATAATAATGGCTGAAATATATCCATCTACATCAGGAAAAGAAATGCTGGATCACACCGACACCAGAACCAGTCCCAAGTGAGCTAAAGCTAAAGACTACACAAGCAAGAGGAGATTCTGCCTAGGGAAATACTCCTCGGTCTCATGTTGTGCACCCTTACCTAATCCAGCACTAAGAAAGAGTTATGCTACATGTATGACGTAACACAAAGTAACACAAATGCAAGACACACACAGTGTTGCACTAAATATATCATTTTCTACTTCTACATTTTTCTTCATGTTGTCAGGCTTGGAAAGGCTTTAATAAAGACATTTTGTTGGGCATACTTGTTCCTGTTAATTAAAACCACTGCAGCTCTGAGTGGGATGATGTATTATTCCACAAACACCGAAATGCATTGCCGGAAACACAAAATGATGAATGCGTGAATTCATAAAGCTATAACTTGTTGATCTGTTTAATTTCAATGACACACAGGTCAGAGGCCAGGAATGCATAATGTCTTCTAAGGTTATCCTTAATGGATAAACTTATCAAACTTTCTTTCCAGAGATGAACACGGAATATTTACAGCCTTCAGTAGGGATTAATAATAAATCAAATGAGGCAAGACACCCGTACAGTGAACCTTTTCCATTCAGTGAAGTCATCATCACCACCAGCAGCAGAGAGCACACAGCTCTGAAAGGAGCCCGGCCCACGGCTATGACATCATCGCCCCTGCTCGCTTAGTCACCGACGGCCTGGGCAGCAAAACCGCCTCTTCAGTGACGTCAGCGCTCTAGCACCGACGCAGGCAGCCATTTTGAATCCAGCCAGTCACCTGGCACAAAAAGCATTTGGTGCCAGAACTAGAGAAGCTGAATCAGGATTTAATAGAATTACATATTTATATAGTGTGCAGAAGCTGCAAATACTTTTCAATCATAATTTAATATCACTGATTTAAAAAAAAAAAAAAAAAAGTTGTCAAACAAAATTCAAAAAACTAAACTCCATGCAGAACTTTTTTCTGGTGTTGCTGACCTCAATGTCTATTTATAGTCTATACTTTGAACCAAATGTACACAAGATATCCTTCAAAGTTGTCCTTTTTAACAGATCTGGACCGGTAACAGACTACTCAAAACAAAAACCAGACAACAGGGAAACTGCGTTTGTACGCCAACACGCTTGTAATACTCACTTTACAATAATGCATATGCAACGAGCTTATAGAAAACTCCTTTTCATTGTGCAAGATACACAAATCGGAGATGTCTTCCGACTGTGATTCGCTTAAAGCCAGTCCTGGAGCGTCTTATGGCTTACATGCATCAAGCTCTGAACTTATCGATGAATAAGGAATTGTTAGAGAGGTGGGGTAAACAGTCCTGTCAGGGGTAGACACGTAACAGGCGATAATCATCACACTTAACATAATCAGGCAGCAGTTCTCGTCATTACAGCAATGCACCGGTGGTGTTTTACACACCATATCTGAGATCTTCTCCGTAAACGCTTTTGAAACGGTAGCCTGAGACAGAGATGTGCATAACAAGCAAACAAGGTGATCTTCAAGGCAATCCTCCTCAGCCAGTGGTCCAGTTAAAGACACTTCACAATTGAGTAAACTGTAAGAAAGCTGAAGTTAAAGTGTGTACTTCTCTCTCTCTCTCCCTCATATCAGAAAGGATGTCAGAGGGAGCCTGGACCAAAAGGTATGCATGATATGATCTTCCAAAATCAATATGTTTAATCAAATGCTCTTAGGTAACGATGATGTAAACAGATTGAAGTTTGTGCTTCATGTGTGACTGTGTGGATGGAGTGTGTGGAGCGCAGTGCTGCAGTGTGTGTGCTGAGGGGAGAAGAGGCGTCACCTGCCTACATCACAGCTCAGAGCAGCTCGGTAGCCGTTCCTCAGGTCCTCCACTGATGTTTACTCGGTCCCTGACACTGAATAAGCGCTGACCGGCGCGTAAACAACCCCCGGACGTCGGTGGTGAGCCCGGTACATGAGATGGACGGACCGACACCGAGCCGTGCTCCCGCGTGAGCGCCATGTCGCCATATTATTCTGCTGTGGTTTTTTTTTCCCTCCCCTATCTCGACGGCGGAGTGGAGACACGCTCACGCGCACACTCACAGCCCCATTTAAACGGCGTTTTAGCGAAACCGCTCGCGCTCGAGCTAACGTCTAAACCGGACGCGTTGATTTAAACCAGGACAGGAGCGCGAGCTCGCTTTATTTCCGTTACCCTCTCTAAACCGATACGGACCGGACAAACAAAGTTCAATGTATAACTTAACACCAGGGAGTTCAGGTTTAGGCCACGGCGCTCAGCTAACTAGTTAGCAAGCGCAGAGATAACAGTTATAACTTTTTTTTTTTTCGGGTCGGCTCGCTCATTCGGGTCTCTGGCTGATATTTATCTCGGCTGATTTTCTTACCTGTCCACGGGGTAGGACGAGCCGCGAGGCACCGGCAGTAGATCCGAAAGTGCGTTACTTTCCCGAGTGATGTGCAGAAACACACACACGGCCGTGAGAATGTACAGATTCTAACCGAACCCTATAGACAACAGCCGAAAAAATTGCGCGAGCGCAGGGGGTGCGACGCCAAAAGCCACGTGATTGCACACGTCAGAGGCCGCGTTTGCATACGCGAGAAGAAGCGCCTCCATGCCGTCCTTCAGACACGGCGGAAAAGTAAAAGTTTCAGAAAGTAAAAGGAAGTATGAGGCAGCAAAACCCCGTCAGGCAGAGCCAAGCGGCCTGCCTTCTCTCACACTACTGAAGCTCTGAGGGTTTAGGTTAGAGGTCATTGGATATTAAGCACCAATGGAAGTCTCTCTCTCTCTCTCTCTCTCTCTCTGACCGTTACAGCAGTTACAGCATTGCTAAAGAATGGAAATGAGCCATGACATAAGACATGTTATGCAAATATCAATAAAAAGAAAACAAATACGCCTAATCTCTCTCTCTCTGTCTACATACAGATCATACACAGGTGATGGTGACACAGTGGCGTAGTGGTTAGCATTGTTAATTGGCGTTCCCAAACTGCCAGTAGCGTGTGAATGAACGTGTGAATGTTGACCCACCACCATCGTAAAATTGGAACAAATCCACTGGTAATCACCACTGGCCTCCATGGTCCCTAGTTGGACTACAGAGGTTTCTAGATGGATGGATGGAAGTTGCGATGTGGAACCTGTATAGATCGGACCTGGGAACATAGGGGCAAATAAATAAATAAAAAATACACTTTAAAATCATGAATATGGCTTTTGTCACCAAATATTATGAAGTGTTTTTTTTTTTAACAGATTAGGATGCAACTTCTACAAACAGTTTTGTACTCAAGTCTCCATCAGTAAAGAGCTGTCAACTGTAATAAAATATACATAATGTTGAAACTGCATTGCCTGTGTGTGAATGAGCTTGTGAGTGTGTGTGTATGTGTGTGTGCCCTGTAATTGATTGGCACCGCATTCATGGTGTACTCCGCTTCATGCTCTAAGTCTCCTGGGATAGGCTCCAGCCCCCTGTGACCCTGTGTGCAATAGACAATGATGAGATGGTTTATATCCTGAATTCAGATATTTCTGTAAAGTTGCTTTGTGACAACATGTGTTGTTAAAAGTGTTATACAAATAAAATTTTATTGAGTTGAATCAGACTTGGTGTCATGGTGACAGTGGTCCTAGGCCCTAGGTCCTCACGCCTTCAGGGCAAGGTTAGGTCCTTGCATCTTCAAAGACATGCGGATTAGGTTAATTGGCATTCCCAAATTGCCCTTTAGTGTGTGTGGGTGTGTGCCGTGTGATGAATTGCCACCCTGTCCAGGATGTAGCACACCTTTTGCCCAAAGTCTCCTGCGATTGGCTCCAGGCCCCCGTGACCCTACACAGGATAAGTGGTATAGAAGGTGAATAAATTAATGAATCTGGCCTCTTTTTTATGTTCCTTGAACTGTTCCTGATCATTTTTTGCTGTGTGGCGATGCACATTGTCCTGCTTAAAGAGGCCACATGCATACACACCTGGCGATCCATGTGATGTAAAAATAGACATGATTAATCAGATGAAACCACCTTCTTCTATTCCTCGATGGTCCAGTTCTGATGCTCACGTGCCTATTTAACCAATGGAAAGGGTCAACATGGGCACTCTGAGCTATCTGCGACCACGCAACTCCATACACAGCAAGCTATAATGCACTGTGTCCTTATACCTTTAGATCACAGCATCACCAAGTTGCCACTTCTAGGCTGCTGAGTAAGGCCCTCAACTGATGTTGATGTTGAGATGTGTATAAAACACATGTAAATCACTGTGGATAAAGGTTATGGCTGATCAGTGTATACCTGAATTTACCTAATGAATAAACAAGTCTACAGGCCTATTCTCTTAATTGTAAGGGCATTGTACACAGCCCAACCAAAAAGGGTCACCAAGTGGATTTAACTAAGTAATAGCCTTCCTTTGGATAATTAATGCAGTAATTAATATGTCTCAGCTGGCAACAAATTATTGTAGTGAGTAGCTCCTCATTTCTTAATCAACCATGTGAGAAGACATAGCCTGTGGTCGTGGCAAAAATGATGGACGGGTCAAATAATTGTCCTACATTAAGCAAAGGAAACAACTAAGGAGATTTGTTGAAAGTACTAAAATTGGGCTAAGACCTGTAAAAAAAAATTTAATCTGGAAGCTTAGTGGTAAACCATCATCTTTGATGAAGAAATGTGGTCGGGAAAAACATCCAAAATGAGCGTGATGAGAGACCACTTAAATGTTCAGTGAAATCAAATTGTAAAGAAAACTCACAGCTATTTTTAATAGTAAAACTAAGGGCATTTCCACAATACAAAAGAACTCAATGGATTGGAACTAATAGCCGGAAGAAAACCAATTATCTGTGAGGTTAATCAAGCAAAAATCTTCAATTTGCTAAAGAGCACCAAGAATGTACTGAAAAGGGTCATGTGGTCTAATGAGTTCAGGTTTACCCTGTTCCAGAGTGATGGGTGCATCAGGGTTAGAAGGGAGTCCAATTAAGAGATCCATCATGAATAGTACCCACTGTACAAGCCTGTGGGGCCGAGTTATGATCTGGGATAACATACTGTAACATAGCATAACATAACATAACATAACATGTTATCATACAGTTATTCCTATAGTTACACAAACACAATGTGCTCGTTTAACAAAAGCATAAATTAAGAAATGATCTCATGGTTACATGATTTCTTTTAAACATATTAATAATCATAGTTGCTAAGGTCTAAATTCAGCAATGTTGTGTGTTCAAAGAATGTGCTCTGCTGCTGACCTGAATATACAGTACTGAATGATTAGGTTTTTTCATCAATAGATTTTTCTTCCCTGATATAATGGGCATATTCCTACAGTAGATGATGATGCCAGGATTCATCAGGCTCAAACTGTGGAAGAGTGGTTCAGAAACTATAATAAAATCAACAACTGTAATCAAAGCAAAAGGTGGTCTAATGAAATGTTAGAGTGAGTGACTATAGTGTAATTATATAGTAATTATCATTAACTCATAATACATAGTAATGTAATTAATACTCATTAAACATTAGGACTAGCAACTGTATTTTGTCATAAGAAATAATAATGATTTGCATGGCTTTTGGTAAATATGTGCATTATTTATGGCTATTGATTGGGACAATAGTTTTCTGTATAGCTTAAATCAGTTTACAGTATTTTACAGTACCCCTGCAGCATAAAGTTGTCTAGCACTTGTTGCCCTCTACTGGATATTTTTCAAAGTGAAGTAAAAAAAAAAAAAAAAAACTCTAACATAACACTTCTCACATCTGACATCTTTACAATACAATTAACATGACAATGACTTGTTCCTCAACTAAAGCAAAGATTGTTGGGTGTGAAAATCCCAGAAAATCTACATTTTCTGAAATCACCATCAAAATCTTAGCCACAAATATTACCTGAATGTCTTGAACTGTATTATTTATGCATCATGTTAGAGCTGGGCGGTATGACCAAAAATGTATATCACGGTATTTTTCAAAATTATATCGATGTCACAGTATTTGACGGTATTGTTTTTTCCCATGCATGATTAGGTGTTAACCCCATTTCCTAATAAATTAGAGAATAATTACTGCAGTATATTGGCTTACATTGACCGGACTGGTATTAACCCAGGTTTGATTGGTCTCACAAAATGCTGCTGTTCACAAAGAGGTGACGGTGGCACTCATAATTGTAATGAGGTGAAGAAATCAGAATTCATGACTTGCAGTCAAAATACACAACACTTTATTGTGCAAGTTTTGCAACTTGAAAACATCTTTAAGCTGGCTACAATGTAAACAATATGTCCCCTGTAAGTGCAAAATGAAGAAAAAAAGGAAAAAATCCACTGGATTTTCATTAAGGCAAATTACCTGAAACCGGTAAATACAAAAGCCAGACAACTTTAGCCCGACAACATTTACATATGATGTTTGTTTGATCAACGTCAAATTTTTTAAAACTGAAGTATTTCCACACAACCGACACGGCTCCTCTTTTCGGAAGAAGTTCCTCTTTGCCTGTGACATTTTCTTTGTCCATGCTGTTCACCGCTCAACACACACGGGCCGCGCTTCCACCGCTCTCATGCAGACGCATACAGCTTGTTTGGTACCACAGCAAAACAATCCCCCTCTCTAGCAATGTCCCGCGGCAGGACATTCCACCGCTCTGTGTTCCCGACGCTGTGTACGCACACACTCACCGGTATTGGGGTATAAAAAAAACACCGGTATTCGGTATGAAAAGGTATACCGCCCAGCCCTACATCATGTTGTCATTTATTTAAGATATCAGTAATACTGATGTCATGTGATTAGAATTAGACTGAAATACCATCTAGACTTGAACTTTTTATACAATTGAATTTTTTATTCAATCCCCCCAGTGCCCCCTCCCCCCAAAAAAGTGTTTTCCCCCCCCTTCTGGCTATCATGTTTGCTTTTCAGTCCATGAAGTCAAAAGATCATTATAAAGCATTGCTTAACCATAATAGATTTATTGTCTTGCAAAAGAATCTATTAGATTTTAGCTCTATCATCATGACCGGTCATTACTGATTATAAGTAATAAAAATTATGGCCACCATTAAAAATGGACAAACAGACATTACAGTGGTTATTATTCAGCAAAACATGACATTGTAGGTGTTCATTTAATCCTGTTAGTTATAATCAATGTCAGTAGTAAAAAGAATACTGTGCAATGTTTTGACACGCAAAAAATGGTGCTGTATCTTGTCAGTGTACACTGTAAAAAATGTTGGTAATTCTAACAGTAAAATACTGTATAAATGCTATAGAATAAAACCGTATTTGACAAAACTTGAGATAACCGTAGAATTTACAGTGAAAAACTGTAATTAGTTTTACAGAGTAAGACCTTAAATTTAACAGTTAAAAACATACGAAAATATGGTTTATTGCAGTAAAATTTGATATACTGTATTTATAAAAAGGAAAGTCTCAGAGAAGATCTTCGTTACTAATATCATGGAGCATCAGTTTATATTTTACTAAACCTTTATTGATAGAGTTTAAAATCAGAAAAATATCTGCTCTGTAAAAAATAAATTTTATGGTAAAAAACTGGCAGCTGTGGTTGCCAGAAATTTACCATAAAAAATATGGGAGCAACACTATTGGTTGTACGGGACTGCACTCATTATACTGTATATTTTACGGATTTTAATATTTTTTTCTACGGTTTATAAATAAACCGTAAATTTTACGGTAAGAAACTGGCAGCTGTGGTTGCGAGAAATTTACCATAAAAAATACGGTAGCAACACTGTTTGTACGGGACTGCACTCATTATACTGTATATTTTATGGATATTAATAGTTTTTTCTACGGTTTATAGCCGTCTAATTTACATTAACCAAGGACTTCATATTCGTGAATGGTATTCCACCCTTTGATGACTGTAGCGAGGACAGTCGCTAGCACGCGCCACTTTGCCCGCCGCCACCGACAGACTTAGATTGTCTGCCCAAAAAATGTCCACCCTGACATTTGTATATTTGATTTTGAGAATTTAAATATTGTTTTGCTGTCTTTATTAAAAAATACATGGGGCCATGCTGATGTCCGAGTCTTGAATACATTTTGATGGGTTTTGATGATTTGATTTAGGTTTGTATTCATCAATTAGTATAAAATTACTCTTAATAGTTTCTTAACAGTAAAATCCGAATGCTTAGCAATGTAACTTCTATCTCTTTTAGCTCCCAGCTAGTGTGATAAAATGATGCTTTCACAGAATTGCTGAATCAATTCACTCTGGTTATTCATAATAAAACACATAGTACAACGATGACAGCAATTGTGTAGCCAGCATGGTAGTGTAGTGGTTAGCACTGTCGCCTTCCCGTCTCTGTGTGCATGGAGTTTGTATGTTCTCCCCATGCTTGGTGGGTTTCCTCCAGGTACTTGTCACATCCCCCCCCCCCCCCCCGCAAATATATAGGATAAAGTTGTATAGATGATGGGTGAGAGTGTGTGAGTACTGAGCTGTAAAAAAGATGGAAATAAACCGTTATTATTACTAGGGTTGTTCCGATTCCGATACTGGTATCGGAAATGCTGCCGATACCACAAAAAAATCTGGCATCGGAATCGACGAGTATTTGAGTCCACGTACCGATCCGATACCATTTTCCTAAACATAACCTATTTATGCCCACTAGCTTTGCTAGCTTAGCTTACTTACAGAGTGTCACGGCATGCGTCTGTGATGGGCGTGCGCCCAAATTGATATCGCTCCTCGCGCACTAGTTAGGCGGCCTCCCCACCCTTTAGGTATGTGAAGGAGCAGGGCCACAGAATCAGGCAACGGCTCATGAGCTATCGCCGCTAATGATCCCGGTGCCTTTGATCTCCGCGAGAGGAGCGCGTGAACGAGCTGCGCGAGCTCCCGCGGCACCTTCACTTCCGCGTAGATCCCGCCTTCGCATCCCTGCCGCCGAAGGGGAAAAGACCGCATAGAGCCTTTAACCCTTTCCTTCCCCATTTTTCTAAATAAATGACCCTTTTTCCTGTAAGACCTCGCCTCGTGTCCGTGTTTCATGGTGTCGCCCGTGCACTTAGGGTCGAACCCGTTACACAGGGCTAGTAGTATTTTACTTAAAAAAGAAATTATATATATATAACACACACACACACTGTACAGATACATACACACCCAGGTATCGGATCGGTACTCGGTATCGGCCGATACCCTGAGCCCAAGTATCGGAATCGGTATCGGGAGGGAAAAAATGGTATCGGAACATCTCTAATTATTACAACATAAATCTTTAAATTAGACAGTTCTGACCTGTAAAAAACATGGTTATGATCCGTATTTGTTACAATGTAAACCCTGGAATTTGACGGGAATAAACTGTTTTTATAACAACATAAACATGTTAATTAGACAGTTATAAACCGTACAAAAAACTATTAAAATCTGTAATAAATTTTTACGGTAGAATTCTGGCAACCACAGCTGCCAGTTTTTTACCGTAAAATGTACTATTTATTTTTTACAGTGTACAGATATTGGGGTGAGTATTGGGGGGGGGGGGGGGGCATTATATGTTCCCTGTGGACGTAAATGCACAAATACACAATGTTCTTTTTCCATGCAGCACTGTTGATTTATAATTTATAATACTGAATGTGAAAATATTTTACTGTAAAAGTTATAACTGTACTACATGTGTTTAAGTAATTTGGGTGTTGATTTCATGTGAAAAGGACCTCAAATATTGATTGGCTCTCATAGGCTGGTCTGAGTCTCCCAGGAAACAAAGCTATTGAGGGTAGACTTTGCCCTGCGTGGAGCTTTTATGGAACAGAGCTGCACTGAGGCCGAGAGTGAAAGGTAAGACAGACATGAATTAAGGTAACATCTACGTGATAACAAAAATAATTGTAAACTATGATTATTAATATGTTTAAAAGAAATCATGTAACCATGAGATCATTTCTTAATTTATGCTTTTGTGAAACGAGCACATTGTGTCTGTGTAAATGTAAGAATATATAATTAACATATGTTAAGTGATTCAGTTAAGTGTATTTTCTGTCTTTTTTCATTCAGAAAATTTGATCTGGTTTTTGTTATATATCGCTAACTAAACTAAACTAGTGAATGTGTTTAATGTGTGTGTACTTCAAATGTATCACTGTTCTAAACAACAAAACAAGGAAGATTTTTAAACTGAATAATGCACAGTTATAAAAAAAAAAAACACTCACTTCTTTCATTTAAATAAACTATTTCCATTAATCAGGTTCACATCATTCATTATAAGGCCCCCTTATCAAGAGCTCCTTGGTTACACAAATTCACATGGAGAGACCAGCAGCGGTTAATGGGGATCAACTTCCTCCTCCTTACAACTCCACATACCCACAACCCAACATCCATGGAGACAGGAATGTCGGGGAGTCGGGAATTTTCACAGTCACTCAAAGTAGTAATAATGTAGGAACAGCAGACGGATTGCCTCCAGAATACACACAGCACTTTGAGGATGATAACTGCTTCTCTGAAACTTCCATCAGACGAGGTATGTGAGGTGATTGCTTAACTATACTATTTATGCCGCTTTTCCACTGCATAGTACGGCACGACACGGTTCAGTTCAGCTCACTCTTGAGGGGGTTTCCACTGGGAACAGTACATGGTACCTGGTCCTTTTTTTAGTACCACCTCAGCCGAGGTTCCAAGCGCGCCGAACCGTTACCAAAACGTGACGTGTAAACTCTGCTGGTCACTGATTGGTCGGAGAAAATCGTCATTACTGCGTCACTGAACTGCGACACGAGACACAACAGAACCGCTATATTTATTACAGCCAGAGAAGGATCGGACGCACCTTTTTGTATTAACCAAAATTTTTCTTTGGCTGCCATCAGCGTCTTTTGAAACAAACTCCTTCGTCTCGCTGTTAAAAACATCCACATGCCGAGAATGAAGAACACCATGCCGTCGATATGCTCCATTGTTGTGTGTTTGTTTGTGGCGCGTTTACGATGATGTCACGGCAGTAGAGGCGCCGCAACTATAACGACACGTGAATAATCCCGCCCACTCTAAAGCGTTACTAAACTGCAGTGGAAGCGCAAACCGAGCCGAACTGAGCCGAGCTGTACTGAACCGTGCTGTGCCGTACTATGCAGTGGAAAAGAGGCAATATACAGTAGGTACGGAAAGTATTCAGACCTCCTTAAACCACCTCTTTGTTGTATCACAGCCATTTGCTAAAATATTGATATTAAAAATATTTATTAAAAAAGAAAAACTGAAATATCACATGGTCTTAAGTATTTAGTAGAAGCACCCTTTGGATCTAACACAGCCATGAGTCTTTTTGGAAAAGATGCAAGAAGTTTTTCACACCTGGATTTGGGGATCCTCTGCCATTCCTCCTTGCAGATCCTCTCCAGTTCTGTCAGGTTGGATGGTAAGCATTGGTGGACAGCTATTTTTAGGTCTCTCCATAGATGCTCAATTGGGTTTAAGTCAGGGCTCTGGCTGGGCCATTCAAGAACAGTCACATAGTTGTTGTGAAGCCACTCCTTCATTATTTTAGCTGTGTGCTTAGGGTCATTGTCTTGTTGGAAGGTAAACCGTCAGCCCAGTCTGAGGTCTTGAGCACTCTGGAGATGGTTTTCGTCCAGGATATCCCTGTACTTGGCCGCATTCATCTTTCACTCGATTGCAACCAGTCGTCTTGTCCCTGCAGCTGAAAAACAGCCCCACAGCATGATGCTGCCACCACCATGCTTCACTGTTGGGATTGTATTGGACAGGTGATGAGCAGATGATGAGCAGTGCCCACATACCGCTTAGAATTAAGGCCTAAAAGTTCTATCTTGGTCTCATCAGACCAAAGATTCTTATTTCTCACCATCTTAGCAAACTCCATGCGGGCTTTCATGTGTCTTGCACTGAGGAGAGGCTTCCATCGGGCCACTCTGCCATAAAGCCCAGAATGGTGGACTCAGTTGAAGGTGTAGAACCATCTCAAGGATGAGATGTACAGCACCTGTGTTAAGTATATGAGTGTCATAGCAAAGTGTCTGAATACTTAGGACCATGTGATATTTCAGTTTTTCTTTTTTAATAAATGGATTTAGAGTTTGAGAAATGAAGGCCAAGAATGTTGTTTGTAGCATGTCAGGACACAGTATGAAAGAGGCCACTGTTTTTAGAAAATACGGTTGACATTAAGGGGTTTATTTGATTTGCAACAAAGTTTAAGTAGGTGGTACTTATGTCAAAGCAACATCACATGAATGGCAGGACTGAGGTACCTGAGCAGAATCTGGCCAGCTTGTCTTTCCCACAGTGCATCCTGGTGCGAATACTTTCTTCCCCAGCTAACTGACACGGTCCACATGATGTAAAAGAAAACATGATTCATCATGATTCATCAGACCAGGTCACCTCCTTCAGTTTCTCCATGGTCCAGTTCTAATTGCCCTTTTTAGTTCTTTTTGACTTTTTGACAAGGGCAGCAGGGGCACTGTGAACGACCTGCAGGAAGAAAGGTGTTCTGACACCTTTCTTTCACAACCCGCATTGCCTTTTTCACCAATTGGTACTACAGTAGGTCTCCTGTGTGGGTTTGGAACATAAGGGCTAGCCTTTCAATGCCCATACACATTAATAAGCCTTGGGTGCGCGTGACCTTGTTGCCAGTTCTGCATGTGCTGTGCTTTTGGAGCTGCTCTGACCCAGTTGTCTAGCCATTAAATTCTGGCCTTTGTCAAAGTCACTCTGATCCTTACACCTGCTTCCAACACATCGACTTTGAGAGTTGACTGTTCACTTACTGCACACGAGCATATCGGCCACCCCTTATTATAATAATATGTCATTGGTTTTATTGCTATGACTGACCTGTGTATGTTTTCCAGGCTCACCCTCCATAGTTGATTGTGGTTTATATATTTATCTTCAGGTTTTATCAGAAAGGTGTACCTCACCCTTATGGTTCAATTGCTGATAACAGTCGGAATAATTTGTGCATTCCTCTATTGGTAAGTAACCCGCTGTTTAAGTTAATCTCATACTATCTGAAGGAAAATATCTGAAGCAGGCATCTAAATATCAGCAAATCCTCTGCTCAGGTCTAAGAATTTAAATATGATTCTCTAGTAATTCTTAGGGTTACTTTTGTCCCCTTTTCACAGGAATGCTCTTAAAATATGGGTCATCCGCACCAGTTGGTTTGCCTACACGATGATGTAAGTGTTCTTCATTGCTTAACTGTTTGTGGGCTTGTGGATAAGGAAATGTACGTAATACAGTAATCAAGTTATCTGGCTATCAGATTGATACAGAGGGCTGTAAATAAGTCAGTAAATTGGACCTTGACTAAAGCGGGAAAATGACCCTGAATGTACTGTACTCTACCTCCGTGCACCTGATCCATTTGGTTTCATCTTGTTAAAAACTAAGCTGTATCTTGGAAGGGATAAATTCAGTATATTGAAGCAGAAATGCATAGTTGATTCATTTCTGCCCTGTCTGTTCTCCCTCTCACTAACTCCATGACAGGTCAATACAGGTTTGTGTGTGTGTGTGTGTGTGTGTGTGTGTGTGTGTGTGCATGCATGTATGCTTTTTCAACAGGGCGATAACACTAGCTCTTATCATTGTGCTTTCCTGCTGTGGTGATGTCCGCCGAAAAGTTCCCTTGAACTTCTTCTTCCTCGGGTTGTTTGTAAGTAGACATCAGCCTGCCCTATGTTTGAGAAAACACTGATTATACACAGGGTATCTTGGTATTATATATACTAATATATTCCCGAACAGACTGTTGCAGAGGGTATGGTGCTTGGATCAGTGACTGTGTAAGTAAGATGTTTTACAGTTTTCATATTTAGATAAATAAAAGAAAGGTTTTGTCTGTACATTGGTCAGAGTTCACTCTTTCAGTGATATCTTTACGTTTCATACATTACATACCAGTCTCAGAAATTCTAAAATTAAAAATTATGTCTATCTGTATGTATGTCTGTCTGTCTGTCTGTCTGTCTGTCTGTCTGTCTGTATGTCTGTCTGTCTGTCTGTCCAGACAGATTTTGTTCAATATCAGACAAAACTGGATGGACAGCATTTATTGAAACTTTTGCAGTACTTACTGTAGATATCTGCCTAAAGTTTAATCTGCACCATAAGTGAAATCAAAAAGTTTATAAAAGAGTAAAAGCAATGTTATGGACAGTTATGTGTCCCAGATTTAATATTCTACTTGAAAATAAGATACTAATAAGCTATTTGCTTAATGTAAACAAACACCTGCATTAATAGATATTAATTTAGAAAAGCTAAACTGATTATTTTTACTGGGATTCGTTAATGTTTTACTGTTGAAGTAACAGTGCTGAAGTGGTATAAGAAGATTTTTAACGCGCTGGAGTCATTTTAAGAGAAAACTTTATCTGATCTGATTTCTCATCTGTGATTCACTCTCTGATTACAGAACAGGGAGTTTATTTGGCGTAAACGAGGCCTAAGATACTCAACCTTACAACAATTTATTTCTTTGTATTCAACCTAAAATAATAAAATCCCTGATTACATTAAAGCTGATCATCTTATTTTTAGCTTTAACCTTTTAACTATTTCTACAAACTCTTTTTTTGTCCATGAGAGGTACTTATAAGTAAATTCTAATTTTAAGTTTGAGTTCATTATCAAAATGTGTTCTTATTTCCTCCATTTAAAAATAGACAAATTGGAAACACCTCATAAATAAATACTGAGAATTGCACTTTTTTCCTAATGGTTATTGATTAATAAATGATCACAAACTTTACTTAACAATAGTAAACCCTTACCTACTTCCTAAAATACCTTAAACTACATTACCTCAGTATAATAAATGTAAATGTCTACATGAGTTCTTCTTCTTCTTATTATTATTATTATTATACAATATATAGAAGCTCATGTGTGTGTTGCTTTCATTTACAGTAGCCAGACATGGCCTAAAGAGAGAACAACAATAAGATACAAATCAATAATGTAGTTTGAGTAAATTCATAATTAACACTGTTCCACACTGTAACTACTGAAGAACCACACTGCAACACTTATCATTTATACTGTTTATATCAGGAAAATATATGCAGGGCAATATGGATATATGATTCATGATACATCTTGGAGCATAACTTAAAAGTAACCTTCATATTACTTAAACCATTCAAATAAAACCATAAAAATAAATCATGTTAACAAACAGCAAATTGGCACACTGGTTACAGTGGTTTAGATTTTCTTCACATGTACAGGTCCTTCTCAAAAAATTAGCATATTGTAATAAAGTTCATTATTTTCTGTAATGTACTGATAAACATTAGACTTTCATATATTTTAGATTCATTACACACAACTGAAGTAGTTCAACCCTTTTATTGTTTTAATATCGATGATTGTGGCATACAGCTCAGGAAAACCCAAAAAATTTGCATATTTCATCCGACCAATAAAAGAAAAGTGTTTTTAATACAAAAACAGTCAACCTTCAAATAATTATGTTCAGTTCTGCACTCAATACTTGGTCGGGAATCCTTTTGCAGATTCTTGTGTCTCTCAACTTTCTCTTCACAATATCCCACAGATTCTCTATGGGGTTCAGGTCAGGAGAGTTGGCAGGCCAATTGAGCACAGTAATACCATGGTCAGTAAACCATTTACCAGTGGTTTTGGCACTGTGAGCAGGTGCCAGGTCGTGCTGAAAAATGAAATCTTCATGCTTCCATCTGCTGAAAAGCTTTATGGAGATGAAGTGCTCCAAAATCTCCTGATAGCTAGCTGCATTGACCCTGCCCTTGATAAAACACAGTGGACCAACACCAGCAGCTGACATGGCACCCCAGACCATCACTGACTGTGGGTACTTGACACTGGACTTCAGGCATTTTGGCATTTCCCTCTCCCCAGTCTTCCTCCAGACTCTGGCACCTTGATTTCCGAATGACATGCAAAATTTGCAACCTGTAGCCCATTTCCTGCACACGCCTGTACACGGTGGCTCTGGATGTTTCTACTCCAGACTCAGTCCACTGCTTCCGCAGGTCCCCCAAGGTCTGGAATCGGTCCTTCTCCACAATCTTCCTCAGGGCCCGGTCACCTCTTCTCGTTGTGCAGCGTTTTCTGCCACACTTTTTCCTTCCCACAGACTTCCCACTGAGGTGCCTTGATACAGCACTCTGGGAACAGCCTATTCGTTCAGAAATGTCTTTCTTTCTCTCTTGCTTGAGGGTGTCAATGATGGCCTTCTGGACAGCAGTCAGGTCGGCAGTCTTACCCATGATTGCGGTTTTGAGTAATGAACCAGGCTGGGAGTTTTTAAAAGCCTCAGGAATCTTTTGCAGGTGTTTAGAGTTAATTAGTTGATTCAGATGATTAGGTTAATAGCTCGTTTAGAGAACCTTTTCATGATATGCTAATTTTTTGAGATGGGGATTTTGGGTTTTCATGAGCTGTATGCCACAATCATCAATATTAAAACAATAAAAGGCTTGAACTACTTCAGTTGTGTGTAATGAATCTAAAATATATGAAAGTCTAATGTTTATCAGTACATTACAGAAAATAATGAACTTTATCACAATATGCTAATTTTTTGAGAAGGACCTGTATATAATAGGTGATAAAATACAATTTTTTTTTTACAGTCTTCACCTGTGTGTTTTAGGTACTTTAATGCAGAGGCTGTTCTTTGGGCAGTAGGAGCCACTGCCTTGGTGTCTTTTGGTCTGAGTGTATTTGCAATGCAATCTAAGGTCAGTGTCATGGCAATAGAAAAACTCCATAAAAAGGTTAACCATGTCCTTTCTGTCCATTTCTATTACTGTATGTGGAAGGCAAACAAAACAGTACTTTGCAAAACTCTTGAGTCACCTCAGCAGCAACCTTGTTTCCCCTCTCAACAGTTATTTGTTCACTCGGCATCACCAGTATACTAATCACTGGCCTGATCATCTGCTATCATCTGCACCTGTTTCTCATTAGATCTTTGATAATGCTTAAATGATTCATCAAAACTTTCTTGAAAATGTGCATTGAAAATGCGAGTGGTAAATTTGTCAGAAATGGGAGCTAAAGACCTCCTTCAGAACATTTGGAGAATGATTCCTCAACACTCCATTAAAAGTATAAGAAGTTTAATTATTACTCTTTGGAAGAAAAATATGAAGAAATGAGGGACAGCTCAAGACTTTTGCATGGGACTGTATAGCCACCTTTTAAAATATCTTTCACAAACTGGTATAAGAAATTGTCTGAAAAAATAGAATGATCCTGTGAAAGATACTGTAAATTGTTGGAATTTGTATGTACTGTTGCACTCAATTTCCTTTTATATCAATTTACATTTTGAAAATGTTGATATTGCTAAATAGTTAGTGGGCAAATAAAGGTGAGACCCTTTGTGTGAACCCAACCCCTTTACTGAGATATACAGTCAACCAGACTCAAAGATACAAGAAGACACAACAGAGACACAATTTTTTATAATATGACAAATAATGTCATGTTTGTGATAAAGATGTGAAAACCGATAATTGGAATAGTTTTACCATAAAAAATATGAAACTGTATTCTTAGTTATGAGAACTACTGAAGGCTAAAACGACAAATTTTTTTCTGGCCAAAAAATCTGAACTATGTTGTGTGATACATGAGATGTTGGAGCCAAACTGACAAAGCTTGCATTGTTAAATGTGTTGAAAAATAGAAAAAGAAAACCTCTCTCAATAATTTTGAAAGATATGTATGTGCACATTTTTAAGAGTTCCTGAGTACATGACATTTTTATGACATTTTGCACTTCTCAGCAAAGTTCAAAATAAATCATTCTTCCAACTCTTTTACTTATAGTGGGACTTCACAACCATCAGTGGAATCCTTTGGGCACTATGCTGGACTCTGATCTCGTTTGGAATACTCTGTGCTATCATGAGATCCCAGGTAAACAATATTACTGACAATTCATTGAACATGAATGATAAGGTCTTCATATTTTATTTATTCTTTATTATACTTTTTATCTACAGTACCTGCACATTGTTTATGCATCACTGGGGACACTGGTCTTCTCTATAGTAAGTACTGTATCAGTCCAGATGTGCTCTTATTGAGCTTGTTTGGAATGTGTATAAAGTACAGCATATTACTTGTCAAAAAGTATTACACTGTTTACTAGAAGGAACTACTTTAAATACTAACACAAGTCTTATATCTCTGATTCTTTCTGCTAGTACCTGGTGATGGATACACAGCTAATGCTGGGCGGGAAACGCAAATACGCCCTGAGTCCAGAAGAATACGTTTTTGCTGCACTTAACCTCTACCTAGACATTGTAACACTTTTCTTGATGATCCTTCAGCTGATCGGGCTCTGCCGTTAATGTAAATCATAACTGATCAAAAAGACTAAAAAGAACTTTTATCAAAATCTCTGCACTTTCTCACAGTAACTCGTATTACATTCTGCAGCACTGTGACTCTGCATTTATTTACACATGGAAAAAATCTCATTTGTAAAATAATCAATAAATACATATAGTCATGCTGATCCAGGAATACATGCTACCTTGTAACTCAGGGATTTTTATTGATGCATAATAAACCAATAAGACGACTGTAGATATACTGAATGTGTGTCATGGTTAATCTTGAAAATAAACCATACAGCAATAAGTTAAAGCCAAATAAACAACCGAATACAAACATAAATTAGAATTATTTCTTATAGATTTAAGGTCTTTTGCAGTACACTAAATTATCTGACAGATATTCTGAAGTCTCAGTTTAAAAATTTGCTTGCTTGGACAAATATTCATATATGAGTTGTTATGAGTTATGATGCCTTTTTTTTTTTACACCTTTTAATGTAAATTGAACAAAATGTATTTATTCTATTTGAAGATCATGTTAAAGCATAATGTCCTTTAAAAATGGAGAAATGTCAGTGCAGTTTTTAGTGTTGCTGCCTCACATGTGCAGGACCCCGGGTTAACCCAGAGCTCATAGTAGCAAATATTTTAAAACATATGATGCAAACAGACATTGATCTGTCCATATATCTTTGAAGGTTCCGTTTTCATTGTCTACTTTTCTTTTTTGTAGTAAATCATGCTGTGTTGCTTTTTTGTTTTTGTTTTGTTTGGTAGCTTGTGTCATTCCTGGCTTTTCACATACTTTGTCTATAGATGAAAACTATCGCATTGATTGGCTCTTTTAAGTGATGTGTGTAGCCACACCCACCTTGAGGGGAAAAAGCTTATGCTCATAACTTCTTTTCTAAACATATTGATTTCATTCATGACACAGGCTGAACTTCAAGCAAAACCAAAGCATTTGCAAAAGTTTCATTAAACTCTGTCCAGCCAGTTTCGTGTGATGCTGTAATAAACTCTGCCTGGACATACATACAGACAGACAGATATAAAATTTTCAGTGACTGGTTTTATTTACGATGTATGAAACATATGATATCATCATAAGGGCAATGTACAGACACCTTTCTTTTATTCATTATATAGTAGATGTGCCTGCAATTGTGATTTTAATTGCAATCTTGAGCGCGTTTGAAAAAATTTACTTTGCCATCTGTTGAATTTTGGAATTGACTAAAATTTCGAGGTGTTTCTAAGTGTACAGAATAAAGGGGTGAGGTCACGTTTTTTAAGTAGATTTCAATTGCACACTCATAAGTGCGTATTAGAAAAAATATAGCACCATCTGTTGAATTTTGAGATGAACTAATGATTTTTCCAATTCAATTTTTTTTATGATATAAGGCCGTTTTCCACTTAAATTTTAACGTAGTATGAAACAAAGCCTATATGTTACCTCAAGCTTGGCGAGTTTTTAATTTTTTTTTACATGATGTAGTAGTTTTTACCTGATGCGTGCACAAACAGACAGATAAACAGACAGACAAAAGTTCCCCAAAACATCTTGAGGTGTTCTATTACTCATCTTACACCCCCCAAATAATTCTTCCGCAAATATCTTACAGCATTATTATATGTATAGATATAGGATTTAGCTAGCCATGATGTTTCTGTGCACTAGATAATAATATTTTTTAGGATCTTTGCCTGGCATCATAGCCCACATGCAGCATTATACTTGATTTAAGAGTCACTGTGTGCAGTTTTGTGAAGGCTTGTAGTTGCTCTATGGCGCCCCCTGTGTGCGTGTTTACAGCAGTAAAAATACAAACGCCACTGCCGTATTCCTCAGTATATAGAGGTTCACTGGGCTGTGTTCCACACCGCACGCCGTCCCTCTCCGCGCGCACTACACTGCACCTGGCACTAATGTCTCCTGCGCCCTGGGTAGTGCACTACGCGCTGCATAGATTAGGACTCAGTTTAGGAGTCAGACCCAGGACGCTGGAGCTCAGAGCTGTCATGGCGGACTCCGACGGAGGAGTAGAGGACCTGGAGAAGACTGTCTCCAAAGCCCGCAGTGGGATTAATGACGGGAGGGAGATGAACGCGGGGTCACAGAGCGAGTCGGACTCACTGTCCAAGTCCGAGTACTGTGAAAAGCTGCAGGAGTGGATGTGGCAGTATTACTGCGGCTATGTGAGCTGGCACAGCTGGCTCTCGGTGTTTCCCGGCTGCCTCCCCACACACGCAGCGAGTCCGAGCCTGAGAGCGGCGGTCTGGGGGCCGGACATGATGAACACAGACCCTCGCGCCTGGGTCGCTCCTTCAGCTGCTCTCCCTTTTCCCGCTTTTCCGTCTTTCCCGACTCAAGCAGAGGCCGAAAGACAGGTGGAGATCACACAGAGGCAGAATGCTCATGTCCCCCAGCACCTGCAGCACAACGGACACGCCCAGCAGCCAGGTACACACACACACACACACACACACACACACACTGATCAGACATATCATATCAGTATTGATTGAATAGGACCCCCCTCCCCCCTCTCTGCCATCAAAACACTAATGACTTGTGTGATGTGTTCTGACACTTTTCCATTGGAACCAGGATTAATTAATCCTTCCCTCAATTTGATCTACACCAGCGCTTCTACTGGATCAGACTTCACGCCCCATGTACATCAGTCAACCTTGCCAACCCATGATCCTGCATTTGGTACGTCCTGACCACTGCAGACCAGGAACATCCCACATGAGCTGCAGTTTTGGACTTGCTCGGACCCGGTCGTCTTGCCGTTACAATTCGGCCCTTCTCACAGTAGCTACATTTTCAAGCAAGTGAACCTTGATGTGCACGGTGGTGTAGTGGTTAGCTCTGTCGCCTCGCATCTTCATGGTCCGGGTTCGATTCCCGTCTCATGTTCTCCCGTGCTTGGTGGGTTTCCTCCGGGTACTCCGGTTTCCTCTCACAGTCCAAAGATATGCAGGTTAGTCTAATCGGTGTTCCCAAATTGCCCGTAGTAGGTGAATGGGTGTGTGTGCCTTGCGATGGATTGGCACCCTGTCCAGGGTGTACCCTGCGTCGTGCCCTAAGCCTCCTGGGATAGGCTCCAGGTCCCCGTGACCATGAATACAGGATAAAGCGGTATAGAAGGTGAGTAAGTGAGTGACCACTGATGTGTTGGAAGCAGACAAAATGGGCAAGCATAAGGATTTGAGTGATTTTGAGAAGAGACAAATTGGGATTGCTAGAGGTCAGGGTCAAAGCAACTCCAAAACTGCAGCCCTTGTCTGATGTTTTTGGTTAAATTGGTTTTAATTCCTTGCACCACATATGGTGCGTCCTGACCACTGCAGACCAGGAACATCCCACAAGAGCTGCAGTTTTGGACTTGCTCTGACCCAGTCCTCCAGCCATCACAATTTATCTTTTCTCAAAATCACACAAATCCTTATGCTTATGTTACCAACACATCAACTTCAGGGACAAAAGCTTCAACTCCAAGCTGCAGGTCATGTGGGATGTCCCTGCTCTGCAGTGGTCAGGACATAACAAAAGTGATCCAAGGAAGGAAAACCGTGGAAACCGAGGACAGGGCCTTGGGTGGGAAAGGCTCACTGATGCACATGGGGAGTGAAGGCTGGCCCGTGTAGTCTGATCCAGTAGAAGCGCTGATGTAAATCAAACTGAGGAAAACGGCAATGCTGGTTGTGATAGGAAGGTGTCGGAGCACACAGCCCACCACTGTTATGGTGGCAAAAAATGGGACCGACTCAATGTTAGGTACTGTAGGTGGTCACTATGTTATGGCTGATTAATGTAAGTCTTCAGTTAAATGTCATTCCACTCAGAGGTTAAAACAAGCTAGAGAACTAGGAATCTACTGCTGGTCTCCAGGACCTGTAACATCATATATCAACATGTTTACTTCCTGGATCTTTTTTAGGTCGAGAATATTTTATTCCCTCTCCACTCCACCGCTTCCTGGCTGAGATGGTGGACTTCTTCATCCTCTTCTTCATCAAAGCAACCATCATCCTAAGCATAATGCACCTGAGTGGAATGAAGTGAGTTGGGCCCATATTCTGTGTTTATAGCGGCAGAGGTTCATTTCATTAAACTTTCACATTTTCTGCCATGTTTACACACAGAGAGAGAGAGAGAGAGAGAGTGAGCAAAATGTGAGCAAAATGATTTGGTCAAACCTGTTGATTATTGAATTGAGGGGTTTCGGTCAGGCTCCTTATCCCTAGTGAAGAGCAATCTTAATGCTTCAGCTTACCAAGACATCTTAGACAATGCAACACTGTGACCTCAACCCTGTCGAGCACCTTTGGAATGAACTGGGATGGAGATTGTGAGCCAAAGTGTGTATAATACAGTAGGCATAAAACATGCTGAAATATTGAATGAAGGTGACTATAAAATAAAGCTTTGGTTGCATGTGTAAATTATTTCTTTAGTTTTATGTCTTATTGTCAGGAAAAAGGGAATTATGAAAACCACAAAAAATACTCCAGTCCCAGTGAGTAACCAAATCATCATTAACTCTCATAGATATTTGAGTATTAAAATAAAGCAGCAGGGGTGTTACTACCATGAAGGTCCTTCTGTCTTGCCCATAACTCCTCCACAGTGCATGAATAATAAAAAAAAATACATTTATGTCCATTAAAGTGCACTGTTATACAGTACCGCACATTGTGCCTTTAGCAACACAGTTCCAGTCGTTCGTATTAGTGCATATGGCAGTCATTCGTAAATGCCGACTGCATGAAGTAGCTATGCTAGCTAATAACATTAGCCAACAAGCTACTAGGCTTCCAATATGCATTCAGTTTTTTTCCTTGTGGTCCGTCACAAACAGCTACCCGGAACATGAAGCAGAGTCGACATGACCCGCTGGTCTACCGTACACCAGAAGAAAACCGACACCTGTACATTTCGTAATGAAGCAGTAGTGTTTTTAAAATAAGCCAGATTTTAACATTTGCATTTTCTTTGACAAATTTCACAACCAACAGCAACTTTAACTTATAAAACATCTTGGTTGTTGCCGTTCTCATGGTATTGTTGTTTTTAGGGACATATCCAAATTTGCCATGCACTTCATCGTAGAAGAAATAGATGAAGACACATCGATGGAGGAACTGCAGAAAATGATGCTTGTGGCTCTTGTGTACCGGATATTGGTGTGCTTCTATGAGGTCGGTCTGCTTCAATACTCCGCTCTAATAAGAACTTGAGTAAATGTATTGGTTCTCTGGACTTTTGAACATGTGTCAAGGCATGTGCCAATAATAAACCTTCCTAACCTGATAATTAAGTAACCTTATCAGGCTACCAATAAACCGTCTACCACTGTCATCACGAGAATATGAGACCACTTTGCCACAATCGTCATGCCATTCTTGTTGAATACGGTAATGCATACTCCTGTGTGTGTGTGTGTGTGTGTGTGTGTGTGTGTGTGTGTGTGTGTGTACCAATTCATCCACATACCTGTATGTCACTCACTGTTTAGATCATATGTATTTGGGGAGTTGGAGGAGCCACACCAGGGAAATTTCTGCTTGGCCTGCGAGTAGTGACGTGTGACACGTCTGTCCTGGTGCAGCCCAACCGAGTGCGTGTGGTGCCTGCGACTAACGTCAGTCTGTCAGCGTAAGTTCCTGTTCAGCTACACATGAACGCTGTTATCTAGTCAGCCAATCGTGAGGCATCAGTGAAATACAAAAACATGCATACTGTACACGTCAAAAACATCAGAATGTGAGAAAAACTAGTCACTGTCTGTTGACTTTGCCCTCATCCAAAACTGGGCGGTTGAATCCTGGAAAAACAGCAGGTGGTGGTTTATAATATTCTGTCCAGCGTCTGGGAGTCTGATCTGGTTTTAGATTCCAGTTCTTTCCTGACGGGACTGGAACCCATAGTCTGCTGCTCCAGCTTATCATCTCAAGGTTCACCATGCTCAACATTACTTGTTACCAAGCTGTAAAGATTTTTTCTTTCCTTATCTCTTTTACTTCCTGTTAGCTCAAACCAGTTATGTCATCCTCCTCAGCCCTTTCTTATAAACAAGGCGTCTCCACCCACAAAACTGTCACTTTCTGAAAGCCATAACTCCTAATTTCTGATCTTTGATTCGACCACCATTTCAGTGACATCAAACCTACATAACTCATCCCAGCATCAGCAGTATTTAAGTCATATTCACTTGTTAAATCTATAACGCTGACAATGCGTCTCTGTGTTTTGAGGAGGAACATATAAATTTTAGTTTCTGAAATACTGAAACCAATGCCAGGCTCAAAGTATGAGGGGCGTTCAAGTCAAACCGAATGTTTGTTATTCTGTAGAATAACACGACACAGTTATGAGGGTAAAAACTCCCTTTATCTAAATATATATATATAATATATGTCTGTACATTGAAGATATTTGCAAGAAAATAATTTGTGGGGACTTAAAATGTAATAGAACACATCAATATGTTTTATTTTTTATTTTTGTCTGTTTGTTTGTGCACGCATCACGTAAAAACTAGTGCAATAATTTGAATGGGTTTTGCACATGTGTATTTGGCTGAACTTGAGGTAACATATAGGCTTTGTTTCATCGCAATCAGCCCACAGGAAGAGAAGATACGCCACTTTGAAATTTAAATGAAAAACGCCTTTATATCATAAAAAAAATAGAACTTTGTTAGTTCATCTCAAAATTCAACAGATGAATTGAGTGCGCAATTGAAATCTACTTAATCTCAGTTACTCTCACACCTTCATTCCGCACACTTAAAAGTTTAGTTTATTCCAAAATTCAACAGATGGCGCTGTACATTTTTAAAACATGCTTATGAGTATGCAATTAAATTCCACGCAAACTAAGTCACATGCATGTCTAGTTTCTCTATATAATCCCCTGCTCACGCGGAATTTTTCTCAGTACGCTGCAGCATTGATCAGAATGTCTTGGAGCGGAGTCAGGACTGTACGCGGGTGTGGCTGAGTTGTGCTGTAGTGTGCACGTGGTGCAGTGGGCAGTAAGAGGTCAGGATGCCTTTGATGCTCAAACCAGACCATTTAGTCCATGTTTAAAGGAAAGGGCCATGAAAGGAGTTCCTGGGGGGCCAGTATTTAACAATAACATGAAGTCGGCTCCGGTGTACTGAGAACTTTCTACCTTGATATGATCATAAAACCAGATTATAACTTAACCCGGTTTTGATCATTAATTGAAGCTCTTGACCTGGATCTGCATGATATTAGATCTTGTGCTACAGCCACATGATTGGCTACTGGTTGTTTTGGGGGCTTGATTGGAGGAATAGTGGGATTATTGAACAACACAGGTGTCAGAGTGTAAGACTTTTAATATGATTATACATCAGAGAAATATATTCAGGAGTGATTTTCTACTTGTCTCTTTTATGAACACATGCTGTAAGACATGCTGTTGTTTGGTTACAATTTGCCAGAACAATAGAGGGATTAATGGTAGTTAGCTGAATAATCCACACTGTAGAATTTGTGTTGCACTGACTACTAATGCAAAAACTAGTGCCTGAGCTATCAGGTAGCTACATCATACAGAACAGTATTTCATTTCCATTTATTCACGTGGCAGATCGTACGTATTATTCAGACCCAGCTGAGCAGTCGAGCTTTTAGGAAACGGGGATGGAAAGTGTAAGCTGTATTAGGAACCCCAGAGGGAACCTCATGTTTTTTAGTATAGACTAGGCTTATTTAGATTAGCACAGAGTACTCTCGCTCTTTCATGATAAGGAACTTTAAATGAATGTTGTTAATCAGAGTTCTCATCAGCATTCTATTCTATTCTACATCTAGCATTGAGAATCTATTGTGCCTGCACTGATCTTGGTAATTCTATATGTATTTTTCAACGGATACAGTATTAAGTTGAAACTCTGCGTAATCCATCATGTTATCGTATCTCTTCTCTCTTAGGTCAACCATCCGAGCCTTAAACAAAAATTTCTCCATTGCGTTTTTCTTCCCGGCGTTTATCACGCTGCTGTTTTTCCAGCACAACAGAACTGTATATGATATTGTGGCAGGGACGATAGTGGTCAAGAGGAACAGACATAGGTGATGTGGGTGGAGGAGCGAACCTGCGGAGCAAATCCACATCAAGAACTGATCCAAAGAGCTGCTGGGTTACAGGAGAGAGAGAAACCCATGAAATCCTCAGAGCGGTGGGTGGAACAGAGAACTGTCTGACTGCATGTATTCTTCACCACAGGTACTCAAAAGGAGCGTTTGAATGATTTGATTTGACACTTTTTTTAATTTTTTTTTGCCTTTTGGCATTTACAATATGAATTTATTGATATTTTTTTTTCTGAATTTCATAACATGCCATGCAATGAGTCACATGCAAATTTCAATATGTGTACATTGTCTTTGCTAATTACTGTATTTAACAGTAAAACTTATTCTGTGTTTGATCTGCATATCAGCAGCGTTTAACCTGGAATAAACGCACTCGAGACAAGTCAGTCAAAATGATCTAAATATTTATGGCCCTGAAAGACAGAATAATGCCAAGGGTTGAGACTTTTAAGCACTCAATCAGATTAGGTTTCAACTAAGTTTTAGCAGTTTAAAGTTTTTTCTTTTTTTCTGCCTTCCTAAGTTTTTTTTAACAATTCAAGCCCAACTTTTTTGTGACAGTATCTTGGCAAACATCATTCATTAAAACCGCACCTAGCAAAAGGTCTTCGTTAATTTGACTCTATTTATTTTACTGATCATGCCTTTATCGTGCCTTCAATATGAATGTGCTAATAAATTTCTCCAGTATGTAAATGATGATGATGATGATGTGTATTATTTTCCTTTGAACTGAGTTTTCTGAATTGAGTTTTGCATTGATGCCTGGTGTGTGCAAGTTTAAGGACTGTCACCATTTTCAGTTAATAGTCCAGGCACTGCAAGAAGAAAAACAAAACGACAGAACAGAAATTATTGAGTTACTATATGCACTATTAGGTGATATGTTTTTACTGATTAAAGAATTTTATATTAATATTAGGATTTATGTGACTGGTTCAGTTAATACTAGTCGTTGCAGCGGGTGTTTAAGGAGAAGATTTTCACCTAGTGAAAAAAACACAAGCTTTCCTGCTTTTCATTAAGCACATGAGGTCAAAATGTCACATTGAGTTACAAGATCTTCACTGCTCTGAAAAGCAATTGGCAGATGATTGCTTTTTTCACAATTTAATGCGTTTAGTGTTTTAGAGGTGAGCAGTATCCGTCCCCCGTCCTGTTGTTATAATAAAATCACAATATAATAACCTTTTCCGGGAAGGCCGTCCTAGATTGTGGAGTGTGTCTGTATGGATTTGCGCTCATTCAGCCCTAAGAGCGTTAATGAAGTCGAAGGTGTAAAGTTCATTACAGAAGTGTTGAGGTCAGGACTCTGTGCAGGTTGTGTTGCCACCTGTCCCAGTTGTTCCAGCGCTGTCCCACTTTAACTATCTGTCCTGGAAAATATATAAAATTTGTACTGTTGTTCTACTGTAGGGTGGACGTGGGAATTATACATGCTATTCATTAAACTATGTATTTTTCTATTGTTAGCACAAGATAATAGCCCATTTAAACCATCTGTTGTCTCCCCCTATTAACATGCGTGTGCTTGTTTGTAAATAGTGTGTATAAGATTTTCCTGCCTGTTACATTTTGATCAATGCTCCATGGTAGTAGCACACATACCAAAGTGACCCTCCTTCATTACATTAATATTTCATCATTTCTGTTATATGTGAGAGAGGCACAGTGATGTTACTATTGTGCAACATTACAATAATAATAATTATAATAAGACATTATAGGTGCTTAGTGGATGTGATTAACTGTTTCACTATGCAAAGTGGAAAGAAGAGAAGGGCAGTGCATCGTAATCTCCATACCAGTTCATCCCAAATGTTGAGGTCAGGGCTCGGTGCGGGCCAGTCAAGTTCTTCCACACTCATCAAACCTTGGACCACTAGTACACAGTCATGTTGGAACAGAAAAGGACCTTCCCCTAACTTTTGACACAGTTAAAGGCATAGCATTGTCCAAGATGTCTTAGTGTGCTGAAGCATTATGATTACCCTTCACTGGGGATAAGGGGTCTGATTGATATCTTTATTTATTTTTTATTTTTTACCCATATAGTGTTTATAATGATCACATAAGCTATCCTGGAACTGGTTGCCATGACAATAAGACAAAGAAGCCCAACATTCATGAAAAATTAGGTCTCTTCGGGACGGTCAGTCTTTTTATGAGTCAGTCATCTGTTGTGTTCTTTGTGCAGGCAACTGACGGTCTTCTACTCCAGGCTTGGCAAACAATGTCCTTATACAGCTTGAATTTTAGATAGGGACTTTTTGTTATGCTGAAAAGAGTTGATCTTATATCCAGTAAAAGGTGTAATGCTTAATGTTACAAGACATTTTGGACAATGTGAATGAGCCTGTAAGTGTGTGTGTGTGTGTGTGTGTGTGTGCCCTGTGATGGATTGGCACCCTGTCCAGGGTGTACCCTGCCTCATGCCTTAAGTCTCCTGCGATAGGCCCTGGCCACTCTGTGACGATGTATGCAGGATAAAGAGGTACAGATGGTGGGTGGGTGAGGGAGGGAGGGAAACCCCACATATACAGTGGTGTTCAAAAACAAATATTCGTCTGTTCAAAATAATAGCAGTATGGAGTTCAATTGGAGAGGTCAATTATTCAAGTTCCCCTTATTTAAGGATAAATGCAGAAAAGGTTGTCCTGTGCATTTCTCTCTGAAAATCTGAGTAATATGGGTCGTCCAGACATTGTTCAGAAGAACAGCGTACTTTGATTCAAAAGTTGATTAGAGATGGAAAACATATAAAGAAGTGCAGAAAATGATAGGCTGCTCTGCTAAAATGATACCAAATCATATTTAAGCTTTAAAATGGAGACCAAAACCAGAAAGATGTGGAAGAAAACAGAAAACTACCATTCGAATGGATCGAAGAACAACAAAATTGACTTAAAGAACATCTAAAGTTACCTGTTAGTGCTGTTACTATTAGAAGACGGCTATGTGAAGTCAAGCTATCAGCAAGACGCCCCCACAAAGTCCCATTGTTGAAAAAAGACATGCTGAAGAGGTTACAGTTCGCCAAAGAACTCATTGACTGGCCTAAAGAGAAATGCTGTGGACTGATGAAAGCGAGATTGTTCTTTTTGGGTATAGAGGCCGCAGACAGTTTGTCAGGCCCCCAAACACTGAATTCAAGCCACAGTACACTGTGAAGACAGTGAAGCATGGAGGCACAAGCGTCATGATATGGGGACGCTTCTCGTACTGTGGTGTTGGGCCTATTTATCACATTTCAGGGATCATGGATCAATTTGAGTACATCAGAACACTTCTTTAAGTGCATTTCTTCTTCGGCATGAGGTCATGTTGCCTCATGCCGAAGAAGAAATGCCCTTGAAATGGGTGTTTCCACAAGACAACGACCCCAAACACACCCGTAAGCCAGCAGCATCTTGGTTCCAGACCAACAAGATTGACGTTATGGAGCGTCCAGCCCAATCCCCAGACCTTAATCCAATAGAAAACTTGTGGCCTGACATTATAAATGTTGTTTCTGAGGCAAAACCAAGAAATGCAGAGGAATTGTGGCATGTAGTACAATTGCCACAGATGTGAAGCAGTTCTCGGAAACCTGGTTATACAACTAAATATTAGTTCAAAGATGCACAAGAAAGATTAAACTCATCACTTTGTAATGATGAATGATGACACTGCAATTTTTTTGAACAGGCTAATATTTGTTTTTCTTCACTTACATTAAACTAATAATACATTTAGCACATTTTTCTACATGTTGTGATTCAGAATAGAATGTGCAGGGTGTCCAATGCCTTTATGTGATTTAAATTACAAGTTATTATATGGATATGGAGCTTTCTCACTTTTTTTCAACACACTGCTATTATTTTGAACACCACATATACTGTAGGTGTGATCCCCAACATGTATTGGATATTACTGATGGACGTCGAAATGCTGATGGAAGTGATTGGCTCTCACTTTCACATTGAGAACATTTTGACTCTTGTGTGTGCGAGGTACCAGTGCCACACTGTAACTCCGTTGTTGTTCAATCACAGCCCTCCTCTGTGCCCGCTGGCGTGGCTGTAACAGGAGAAGGTGAATAGTGCCCGCTTCTTCATTAATACTGCACTAAAACATTCAGTGTTTATCTGGTTAAAGATTAACAGGTCTTATACCTTTAGAGATAATGTATGTTCAGACCTAAAAAGGGTGTGTGTTTATTCCTAATATAAAAAAAAAAATAATAATAATACAACCCTGATGAATTGTGTGTGTGATAGATGCAGGATCTCTTCTCAGCAGGAGAAAGGCCACACTGCAACATGCACTACACTACACTACACCTGAATCACCAGCAGATGGAGCAACAAAGCTAAATATTCCCTGCATTGACTGAATTGATGAAATTTACAGCTACAGGCTCTCTGGAACAGAAGATCCTAAGTGGCAAAAGCAGTAGGTTATGATGTGACGTTAGACCTGATATTGATGTAACAGGAACTAATGTCAACCCCTGGCCTTCCTGGAACTTCCCAGCCTAGAGGTAAGAAGGATCTATCCACTGGTCAAGGCTAAGTGGAGGAATAATATTCTGTCGCCTCATTGTTTGCTGCATGCAGATTAACATTGTCTTTTGTTAAAGCAGGGAAAGTGTGTACGCTTGTTCTGTACAGGGAGTGGCAGGCTCAGTGGGTAAGGTGTTGGCTTTTTGATTAGAAGGTCATAAGTTTAAATCCCAGCACTACCAAGCTGTCGTTGAGCATGGGCCCTTATTCCTGAACTTCTTGGTAGTGTTAAAAAGTTGTATAACTGTAGCCTGGTGTGGGTGTCTGCCGATGTACTGTATGGTCATCCCAATGTTTCATGTGCTGCTATATTTTTGTCAGTGATGTATTATTGTGTTGGGTTTTATCAACATTGAAAGAAAAGCTGACAGGGACAGATGGTTCTCTCTCATAATCAGACCCTGACTCCCCAAAGACCTCTCTGTCTATTCTGTCTATTGAGAGAGAACTCAGTCTGTCACAACCTGCCTCGTCTTCATCTGACATCTGACATGGGCAGGTAAAATCCCCAGTACAATGACATTTGATAGGAAAGTTAATATAACCATAAAGGTCCGAAAAATACAGGAAAAACCTAATGGATGGATGTCTGTGCTTTGGATAGTAAGAAAATCAGGAAAGATTCCTCACTAAGTAAAGAAATACAAAGGCATTGTTGCTTCTAAGCTTCCGAATGCCATTAATATTCCATATTCCTTGTTTTTCTTACATGCTATGTGTTTAGAAATATTTGCATCCTTTTCTATTCTTTGTGTTTGGATTTTCACTCTGTGCATTACAGTATGTCTACAAGACTTGCGTTAGTATTTCAGCTCCTGCTGCAAAGGTACGTAGCTAGTAGTAGTAGTAGTAGTCGTAGTATGCACACACACAGTAGTGCATATATACGTGTGCCAATGACCGTGAGAGCAGAAGAATCCCTCAGAAAGAAAGGACAGAGTCAGGCTGTGTTGTCAAGGGCTCCCTTGGAGCAGCTCATTGGCTCACTGTGCAGCAGCCCTGCATTAATTGATGATGCATTTGGCCTGTTGTAGTAATGATGTCATCTGCAGCCAATCCAGGACCATAGTGACTGTGATTGGAGCATCCCGATTGGCTATTTAGAGAAAAGGGGAGGGGTGTTGTTTTCCATCAGCCCACACTCCTATACTCCATGAAAAAGGATGGAAGGAGCATGCTCTCACAAATCACAGATGAATATTCTCTCACTATATCTGAATAAAAATACGATTATATTAATCCACTGTTGCTTACTTGGATTAATCTCGATAGTGTTTCTAGACCTCAGCATAGGGCCTCATAACGTTGAATTATAATCCATGTGTAATAGTCTGCAGTCCATAAGTCAATCCTTCTGCCCTGTAGCGCATTTGCATCGTCTCTCCTCACACCTGTGCAGTTTTGTTTAATACTGTACATACACTCTATTCACGTTACTGCTCTGTTGTACTTTGAAGCCCTGTTTATTATAATCATCAATATCAACTTACTCCTTGTCTTAACTTAGTTATTTAAATGATAACTCAGTGACGGTTGCTCCACGTGCAGTGGGTAGTGTCCTCACCGCGCAGCTCCAAGGTCTCCAAGGTTTGATCCCATGCTTGGGTCACTGCCTATGTGGAACTGTGCGGGTTCTCCCTTGTGTCCTCCCACCTTTAGAATCATGCTGGATGGTGGACTTGCTGCACTAAATCTCCTCCAGATGTGAATTAGCATGACGCCATTATGCATCATGGATAGAAGTCCAGTCTTTCACTATGACTGTCACTATGCACATAATCATTTACACTTGAAGGAGAAATAGTTTAGCCAATTCATCTACAACCATGTTTCCTGGAGATAGGATCACATCTGCGACCCTGTCAATCAGGTGTGAGCTGTAATACTACCTAATGTCAAATGTCATCTTTGTGTGTACGCCTGTATTATGATTCTTGCACAGTATGTTTGGTATACTGTAGTGTATTGCACTTATTTCTGTTATTACTACAATGCAAAATTGTGAATTCAGAGACTTTGCGGTACAATACAGTACTACTGAATAATAAATAAAATGACAGAACATATTATGCTAGAGTTTACTTTAACCATAATGTAAAACTAATATGTCTTGTTATCTTTATTACACTAACATATTCACTTTGTGGGAAGAATTTCTATCCCGGAGCAGAAACACTGTTGCGACCGCACCTTCAGAGCAGACTCTCTCCATCGACTGCATTCTTATATAATCTTTATATTTCACAAAGCTCCCTCATACCTAGGGATTTGATTCATACAGTCCTTGAGACTTGATTTCTTATGGTGAGCTATTAGAGGCTGTGACTAGTTGCTGCTCCTGCAGGAGGTGAATGGAGTCTGTAGTTTTAATTAAGAAGAGATTCACTGCAAATGAAATGAGAAGTTTGCAGTCCCTGAAGACACCAGCTTGGCAATGGATTCCTTTACATCCATTCTGTAACTGAACTTATTTTGTAGTAAGCCTGCCTGTAACACCTCCAGTGGGAGAGTTGTTGGGTCATGAGCTGAAGGGACCACCAGTTATTGTTGTTTCACCATTTTCACTTCCAACAACAACAACAACAATGCTACTATCACCACCACTAACCGCAACACAGTACCACTAAAAACACAATTAACAATAACACATACAACAACATCAGATAGCATCAACATCATTAACAGCACAGGGAAACCAACACCCATACCACCACCATCAACACCACTTATGGCAACATCACTAACAATACCAACAAGAGCATGAAACCTAAAACCACCACTACCATCAACAACAACACCACCATGCACAGCAACACTACAAACAATATTAAAATTAGCACAAAAACTGCAGACAACATCAATAACAACAACGCTATCAACACCAGTGACACCCCCATCAACAACTCCCCCACTAACAGCAACAATTACCAACTACAATAACAACATCAGCACCAGCAACAACAGCACCCACACCCCCATGATTGCCACTAACAGTAACACCAACAACACACCAACCACAATGTCAAAAATATCACCCCATAACACCAACAACACCACAAACAACAATAAAATCAACACCAACACCACAACAACACCAATGATAACAACAATATCGCTAACAATACCAACAACAACTCAAACAACACCATCAACACCAGCACGACTGGCAACAATAACAACAGCACCCACACCTCCATGATCACCACTAACACTACCAACCACAATGCCAAAACCATCACCCACAACATTTACATTTAGGAAACGCACTTATCTAGAGCGACTTACATTTTTTTATCTCATTACACATCTGAGCAGTTGAGGGTTAAGGGCCTTGCTCAAGGGCCCAACAGTGGCAACTTGGTGGATGTGGGGTTTGAACCTGGGATCTTCCGAACCGTAGTCCAATACCTTAACCACTGAGCTATCCCTATCCCATAACACTAACAACAACAATGTCAATACCACTACCATCACCATCAACAGCAACAGCAACACTGGCAACAACACCAATAACAACAGCATCCAAAAGCTCATGACCACCACTTACAGTAACAACACATCACCAACACCATCGCCATCACCCATAACACCAACAAAAGTGACAACAGCACCAATAATAATATTACCAACCACAACAAATATTTTAAGCCTAAAATAGAATACCTCTTTAAGATGTTTAATCAGCATGAAATGCACATCAAGTCACAGAAGCCCTGTCCTGCATCCTAAACATCTTCTCCTGTGTGCCTCATTAATGCTTAGTATGAAAATTTATGTTTTTTTTCTCCACACATCCAAGAAGTGGGCTGAATTTTAACACCTTAAACTTAAAACAAGTGTTTGCTCATTTAATCATCTTCAGTAGTCTTTATCCGCTGAGGATCACAGTGGATCCAGAGCTTCTGGGCAGGAATACACTCTCGGGTGCCCGGCTCCCACAACAAGGGCAGAAAAAGATGTTGTGCCGCTCCAGCTTTCCACTTTGGTGTCAAAGACAGGAAAGCAGCACTTTGGATCTGCCAGGCAACATGCAGTGTGTACCAAACACACCCGAGTTCTCCTTCCTAGAACTGATGCATAGGATCCCTATGAGTCCGCTAGTGCACTCCAGGGTTAGTACGGAATATAGAGTGCAAATTAAAAAATAATTTATACTTAGTTTATACTTTCTGAACAAAGATCAACTGTATAAAACTGTATACAAAATAATATTTCAGTTGGCCTTTGGGGGAAATAATAAGAATTCCAAAGATCAAGAACATATCTCTTGATTTTTGTTAATGAAGATTGCGAACCCTGTCTTTCATACAAAAGTAGAATCAAAGGTTCAGCCAAAAGTTAAGATTACAAAATTTTTACCAACCCCAAAAGCTATGAACAAAAATATAATAATGTAATATAATAAAATGTTCACAACACAGCACAGTCATGATGCTCAGAATTACCAACACTGTTTCCATCAACAAGAAATCTGGATTTCTCCAATCTGACATGCACTGCCTCTTGCCTGGTATCTCATTTCCATGTTCCTATGTTCTTTTATGATGTAATAAGATAAACCGTCATGTGTTCAGTGTGTTCCTTAGTTTAGTCTTAGTCAACTTCATGTGATCATCAGGATTATTAAGGTGACGTAGTCTGGAAGGATATCTTCCACATGTTTCCACTTGCAAAAGTGCAAAAGTGCTTGCAAAAGTATTCGCCCCCTTGAACTTTTCCTCATTTTGTCACATTACAGCCACAAACATGAATCAATTTTATTGGAATTCCACGTGAAAGACCAATACAAAGTGGTGTACACGTGAGAAGTGGAACGAAAATCATCCATCCATCCATCCATCCATCCATCCATTTTCTTCCGCTTATCCGAGGTCGGGTCGCAGGGGCAGCAGCTTCAGCAGGGATGCCCAGACTTCCCTCTCCCTGGCCACTTCTTCCAGCTCTTCCGGGGGGATCCCAAGGCGTTCCCAGGCCAGCCGAGAGACATTGTCCCTCTAGCGTGTCCTGGGTCTTCCCCGGGGTATCTTTCCGGTGGGGCGTGTCCGGAACACCTCACAAGGGAGGCGTCCAGGAGGCATCCTAAATAGATGCCCAAGCCACCTCATCTGGCTCCTCTCGATGCGGAGGAGCAGCGGCTCTACTCTGAGCCCCTCCCGCATGACTGAGCTTCTCACCCTATCTCTAAGGGAGAGCCCAGACACCCTGCGGAGAAAACTCATTTCGGCCGCTTGTATTCGCGATCTTGTTCTTTCGGTCACTACCCACAGCTCATGACCATAGGTGAGGGTAGGAACGTAGATCGATACTTAAACTCCTCCACTTGGGGCAGGAACTCACGAAAACCACACTGCTCCTCCTGAATCCGAGGTTCAACTATTTTACGGACCCTCCTTTCCAGGACCCCTGAATAGACTTTCCTGGGGAGGCTGAGGAGTGTGATCCCTCTGTAGTTGTAGCACACTCTCCGGTCCCCCTTCTTGAAGAGGTGGACCACCACCCCGGTTTGCCAGTCCAGAGGCACTGTCCCCGATGTCCAGGCAATGTTGCAGAGATGTGTCAACCATGACAGCCCGACAACATCCAGAGCCTTGAGGAACTCCGGGCGGATCTCATCCACCACGGAGCTTTTTGATCGCCTCGGCGACCTCGGCCCCAGAGATGGAAGAGTCCACCTCTATGTCCCCAGACCCTGCTTCCTCATCGGAAGGCATGTTGGTGGAATTAAGGAGGTCTTCGAAGTACTCCCCCCACCGACCCACAACGTCCCGAGTCGAGGTCAGCAGCGCACCATCCCCACTATACACTGTGTTGACCGTGCACAGCTTTCCCCTCCTGAGAAGCCGGATGGTGGACCAGAATCTCTTCGAAGCCGTCTGGAAGTCATTCTCCATGGCCTCCCCAAACTCCTCCCACGCCCGGGTTTTTGCCTCAGCAACCACCGAAGCCGCATTCCGCTTGGCCTGCCGGTACCTATCAGCTGCCTCCGGAGAGCCACCAGCCAAAAAGGCCCAGTAAGACTCCTTCTTCAGCTTGATGGCATCCCTCACCGCCGGTGTCCACGAACGGGTTCTTGGGTTGCCACCGCGACAGGCACCGACGACCTTACGGCCACAGCTCCGGTCGGCCGCCTCGACAATGGAGGCGCGGAACATAGTCCATTCGGACTCAATGTCCCCCACCTCCCCCAGGATGTGGTTGAAGTTTTTCCTGGAGGTGGGAGTTGAAGCTCGTCCTGACAGGGGACTCTGCCAGACGTTCCCAGCAGACCCTCACAATACGTTTGGGTCTACCAGGCCTGACCGGCATCCTACCCCGCCAACGAAGCCAACTCACCACCAGGTGGTGATCAGTTGACAGCCCCGCCTCTCTCTTCACCCGAGTGTCCAAGACATGTGGCCGCAAGTCCAACGACACGACCACAAAGTCGATCATCGAACTGCGGCCTAGGGTGTCCTGGTGCCAGGTGCACATATGGACACCCTTATGCCTGAACATGGTGTTCCGTGTTCCTGAACATGGACAGTCCGTGACGAGCACAGAAGTCTAATAACAAAACACCGCTCTGGTTCAGATTGGGGGGGCCGTTCATCCCAATCACACCCTTCCAGGTCTCACTGTCATTGCCCACGTGAGCATTGAAGTCCCCCAACAGAACGATGGAGTCCCCAGGAGGGATGTTCTCTAGCGCCCCCTCCAGAGACCCCAAAAAGGGCGGGTACTCCAAACTGCTGTTCGGCGCATTAGCGCAAACAACAGTAAGGATCCGAATCACTCTTTGTCTGTTCCCTCACCTAGGACCAGATTGCCATGGGTGACCCTGGCAGAGGCATGAAGCCCCCGACAACATAGCTCCCAGGATCATTGGGACACGCAAACCCCTCCACCACGATAAGGTAGTGGTTCAAGGAGGGGAACGAAAATCATACATGATTCCAAACATTTTTTACAAATAAATAACTGAAAAGTGGGGTGTGCATAATTATTCAGCCCCCTGAGTCAATACTTTGTAGACCTTTTGCTGCAATTACAGCTGCCAGTCTAGGTATGCCAGTCTAGGGTATGTCTCTACCAGCATTGCACATCTAGAGACTGAAATCCTTGCCCATTCTTCTTTGCAAAACAGCTCCAGCTCAGGCAGATTAGATGGACAGCAGTTTACAGATCTTGCCACAGATTCTCGATTGGATTTAGATCTGGACTTTGACTGGGCCATTCTAACACATGGATATGTTTTGTTTTAAACCATTCCATTGTTGTCTTTATGTTTAGGGTCGTTGTCCTGCTGGAAGGTGAACCTCCACCCCAGTCTCAAGTCTTTTGCAGACTGCAAGAGGTTTTCTTCCAAGATTGCCCTGTATTTGGCTCCATCCATCTTCCCATCAACTCTGACCAGCTTCCCTGTCCCGGCTGAAGAGAAGCACCCCCAGAGCATGATGCTGCCACCACCATATTTGACAGTGGGGATGGTGTGTTCAGAGTGATGTGCAGTGTTAGTTTTCCGCCACACATAGCATTTAGCATTTTGGCCAAAAAGTTCCATTTTGGACTCATCTGTGTCCCCCACATGACTTGTGGCAAACTGCAAACGGGACTTCTTATGGTTTTCTGTTAACCATGGCTTTCTTCTTGCCACTCTTCCATAAAGGCCAACTTTGTGCAGTGTACGACTAATAGTTGTCCTATGGACAGATTCCCCCACCTGAGCTGTAGATCTCTGCAGCTCGTCCAGTCACCATGGGCCTCTTGGCTGCATTTCTGATCAGCGCTCTCCTTGTTCGGCCTGTGAGTTTAGGTGGACGGCCTTGTCTTGGTAGGTTTACAGTTGTGCCATACTCCTTCCATGTCTGAATGATTACTTGAACAGTGCTCCATGGGATGTTCAAGGCTTTGGAAATCTTTTTGTAGCCTAAGCCTGCTTTAAATTCCTGACCTGTCTGGTGTGTTCTTTGGACTTCATGGTGTTGTTGCTCCCAATGTTCTCTTAGACAACCTCTGAGGCCGTCACAGAGCAGCTGTATTTGTACTGACATTAGATTACACACAGGTGCACTCAAATTGTGAATAAAAACTGAATGCAATGATGTGGAGATGGCAAATGTCAATATTTTATTCAGAATAGAACATAAATCACGGAACAAAAGTTTAAACTGAGAAAATGTATCATTTTAAGGGAAAAATATGGTAAATCAAAATGTCATGGTGTCAACAAATCCCAAAAAAGTTGGGACAAGGCCATTTTCACCACTGTGTGGCATCTCCCCTTCTTCTTACAACACTCAACAGACGTCTGGGGATCCAGGAGACCAGTTTCTCAAGTTTAGAAATAGGAATGCTCTCCCATTCTTGTCTAATACAGGCCTCTAACTGTTCAATCGTCTTGGGCCTTCTTTGTCGCACCTTCCTCTTTATGATGCGCCAAATGTTCTCTATAGGGGAAAGATCTGGACTGCAGACTGGCCATTTCAGTACCCGGATCCTTCTCCTACACAGCCATGATGTTGTGATTGATGCAGAATGTGGTCTGGCATTATCTTGTTGAAAAATGCAGGGTCTTTCCTGAAAGAGATGACGTCTGGATGGGAGCATATGTTGTTCTAGAACCTGAATATATTTTTCTGCATTGATGGTGCCTTTCCAGACATGCAAGCTGCCCATGCCACACGCACTCATGCAACCCCATACCATCAGAGATGCAGGCTTCTGAACTGAGCGTTGATAACAACTTGGGTTGTCCTTGTCCTCTTTGGTCCGGATGACATGGCGTCCCACATTTCCAACAAGAACTTCGAATCGTGACTCGTCTGACCACAGAACAGTCTTCCATTTTGCCACACTCCATTTTAAATGATCCCTGGCCCAATGAAAACTCCTGTGCTTGTGGATCTTGCTTAGAAATGGCTTCTTCTTTGCACTGTAGAGTTTCAGCTGGCAACGGCGGATGGCACGGTGGATTGTGTTCACTGACAATGGTTTCTGGAAGTATTCCTGAGCCCCTTCTGTGATTTCCTTTACAGTAGCATTCCTGTTTGTGGTGCAGTGTCGTTTAAGGGCCCGGAGATCACGGGCATCCAGTATGGTTTTACGCCCTTGACCCTTACGCACAGAGATTGTTCCAGATTCTCTGAATCTTCGGATGATATTATGCACAGTTGATGATGATAACTGCAAAGTCTTTGCAATTTTTCGCTGGGTAACACCTTTCTGATATTGCTCCACTATCTTTCTGCGCAACATTGTGGGAATTGGTGATCCTCTACCCATCTTGGCTTCTGAGAGACACTGCCACTCTGAGAAGCTCTTTTTATACACAATCATGTTGCCAATTAACCTAATTACTGTTAATTGGTTTTCCAGCTCTTCGTTATGATCAAATTTACTTTTTCCAGCCTCTTATTGCTACTTGTCCCAACTTTTTTGGGATTTGTTGACACCGTGAAATTTGGAATCAACATATTTTTCCTTTAAAATTATAAATTTTCTCGGATTAAACTTTTGATCTGTCATCTATGTTCTATTCTGAATAAAATATTGACATTTTCCATCTCCACATCATTGCATTCAGTTTATATTCACAATTTGTTTAGTGTCCCAACTTTTTTGGAATCCGGTTTGTATTTATTTGTAAGAAAATGTTTGGAATCATGTATTAATTTTTGTTCCACTTCTCACGTGTACACCACTTTGTATTGGTCTTTCATGTGGAATTCCAATGAAATTGATTCATGTTTGTGGCTGTAATGTGACAAAATGTGGAAAAGTTCAAGGGGGCCAAATACTTTTGCAAGCCACTGTATAAATAAAAAAAAGTAAAAAGTAAACAGTATAATAAGCTTAATGCTAAGGAATTAGTAGTACTTGGTGTGAAACCCTTCAGTATAATCACCTCAGTGTGGGTAATGTAATTAATTTAAATAGTGGGCACTTGACTGGTACTAACAGCAATACTGACCTTAGAAGCAATATCACTCTATTAACTCTGGCCTTATAATCACAACTGTGTAATAATGTCCAGGTTACTATATGCAGTGGTCTTTCTATGCTTAAAGTCCCGTCTAAAGTTCCTTCCAGGGTGTATACCCAGAATACAAATTTGCTGTGACCCTGATCTGGATAAAGAACGTTACCTCTAATTACATCTTCAGCATTCTCTGTTTCTTTAAAAAATGCATTAGACCCTCAGCAGGGATAGTTTTCACACAGCACACTCAGATTCAGTCTGCCAAGTCCATTTTTTTGCAATTACTCGCAAGATTTATGCTTAGCAGGTGTTTGTATTTCATGAAAAAGAAATGGCATAGAGCTTGAAGGTTTATTTAAAAGCTTAAGGTATGAATGCAGGTGACATGGTGGCTTAGTGATTAGCATTGTCGCATTTCACCTCCAGGTTATTCCTAGGGTTGGGTATCGTTTGGGTTTTTTTCGATACCGGTGCCAAATCGATACTTTGAAAACGGTACCGGTGCCAAAACGGTGCCTGAACCGATACTTTTAAGTGACTCAAGAATTAATTTTTATTGAAAAAAATTTTTTATGCTTAAAATTGAACAATATATTAAAAGTTTAAAGTATATATGAATATGTAAGCTTCAAATTTTAGCAATTCTTTTGCAGAAATTTCACCATATTTGCCTTTTCTGTCAAAATACGATACCTTTCCTGACTTATTGCCCTGCACAGGACATGCATAGCCTTCTTTACAATGGTAAATGGGGTCACTGTTGTAGTTGTACACTGTTGTAGTATTACTAGTACTAGCTGGAATGCCTTAATTATAAACAGAATCCATGTTACATTAGTTTTTTACAAATCGTTTGAATATTTGTTAGCATGAATGCAAGATTTGCATTTTGCTATTAACGTTACATTATCCTATTACTAACCTGCGGAAAGGCTGCTGACGTCATCATAATCAGTGACTCCTCTTTGCTACGGTTGGTGTGACTGGGACTGAGGGTCGTCCACACTGATAGTGCCAGCTGTTGTCCACAAGAAAACACGGTGCCTCCCTCTGCTCTTAACTTTATTCCGTCTGCCCTCGAATGTTTCATTAGATTTGACATGTTTCCCCCTTTACACACAACTGCTGTGAAACATTTGCTGCACGTCGCGGTGTCGGAATCCTTTCTTGTGAAATACAGCCACACTTTCGACCGTTTAGTTTTAGGCATTTTAATGAAAGTTGTTTAATTTAGCATGCTAAGCTATCGGTAGACCGCCTGCTGCCGTCAGAGCGAGTGTAACGTTAGTTACTGCATTCACGCGCATCTTGGATGGTCTATCATTTCCGGATGATTTGTGCTTTTAATTTCTTTAATTTAATCTAATAAACTATTAATCTACAAAAATATATGAATCTAGAGAACAAATATTTCAATCGACAGTTCAGGCATTTAAGTGGCACCGAAATGAGGCACCGAAATCCGCGTTCTGTTTCGGTCCGGTACATACCGGTTCTATAGGTACACAACCCTAGTTATTCCTGCATGGAGTTTGCATGTTCTCCCAGTTCTTGGTGGGTTTTCACCTGGTATCAGATAAGGCTATTTCGTGTTCCCCGTCATAAGATGGGAATAAATACAAACACCACTGGCCTCCATGGTGCCTAGTTGGACTATACAGCAGGTCCTAGGTGGATGGATGAAAGTTGGGAGGTGGAGCCTATACAGGCTGTATTAGACCTGGGAATATAAGGGCAAGATAAAAATGACATAAAAAACAGTCCAAAGACATGCAGATTGGGCTAATTGGCGTTCCCAAATTGGCCGCAGTGTATGAATGAGCCTGTGAGTGTGTGTATGTGCTCTGCGATGGATTGGCACATCAAGAAACAAGAAGCCTTTCTAAGATTGTCTCTACTTGCCATTTTTGAGCAATTCTCTCACAAGTTCACTGAGTCTAAAATAGACAGTAAAATGAGATCACTTAACCATGACATCCACTCCTTTTTCTCGGTTTGGTTGTAAAATCCAGTGGCGAGGCTGGCCGTCCTCTCTGCCTCATGCTCAACGCTGCTCTTTACACGATCAGCAGATAAAGGAACTGTTATTACTCCTTCCAACCAGCCTGGATTTATGGTAATTCAGAGTTGTTATCCTGGAGTGCATTTGATGAGTGTAACATGTGGAGGAGTGACCGCAGTGTTGCAGGATATCGTGGTAGCTCGGTTAAGTCAATACTTTCGTTCTTTCCTTTTCTTTTTATCCCCTGCTTCTTGGGTTGCATTCTTGCAGTGCCGTGCGTAAGCAAAGCCAGGCTATTTTTGGGATGAATGGAGCTCTTGGCACTAATAGACATGGGAAAATGTTTTAGCTGTGAAGAAACAGGGCGGTCCGTTGCTGTGGTCAGGCTTGTTTATCAAAAAAAAAAAAAAAATTCTTTCCATTTTTACAGAAACATAGATTGCAACAGTTTAGAGTTAGGTGTTCCATATAACAAACATGTGGTTTCTGAAATTGTTCAACCTCACATGCCCTGCCATATTCCTGGTATCACATGACCTGTATTTGCATATTGGAACACGATAGGCTTTTACCTTTAATGACGTAATAACATTAAACTTTCACCTGTTTAGTGTGTTCAAAGATCCTATCCAGGGTGTACTCCTACAGTACCTCATGCCTGGTGTTCCAGGTACGTGCTGTGACCCTGACCAGGATAAACGCATTAACTCTAATTGCATTTTCAGCATTCTCTGTTTCTTCAAAGAATGCACCAGAGCCTCTGCAGGGACAATTTTCACTCTTTGGTTAGTCTGCACACTCCGATTCAGTCTGCCAAGTTTTTCTTTTTTCTTTTTTTTATTTTAACCAGCAGGATTCATGTTTGGAGGTGTTTGTTTTCATGAAAAGTCTATCTAAGATTCCATGGCATGGTCCATGGTCAGTGATAAACAGCTGCGCTGGCTCGTGCTCAAGTTCTTAAAAAGCCAACCTGAGGCAAATGTTTAACAGGAAGATATTTTCCTACTGACTCCACCTGTGCGCTGGAGTTTACAAGGCCTGCTGTACCCAATACACAGAACCTTATTCTCACTAGACTCTTTAATACTCAGACATACAGAATCACAACTAAACACACTTCCTGACTGCTATGTGCATACATGAGCATGCAGATATGCAAGTGTACAGTAAGTGCAGTCACACAACCAAAGGTGCATGCTAACAGACTCACATACTGTAACAAGTGCGCAGTTTTAAAGAAAAGAAAACGTCTGTTCCTTAATGCATATCCATCGACCTGTGTTACCTTGGCAACCCAGGTTACATATTCTCTACACACTAAGATAGCAGCACTAAGACGTTCGTTCTGAATAAGGCTGATATTTTCTCTCTTGCTCCTTTTTCTTCTCTTTATGCTTCATTTTCTCTCCCTCTCTCTTTTACAGACACATACACATTTGTGCAGTTGATAGCTTTTTGTTTTGTTTTTTTAACCAAAGGACATCTTCATGAATCCAAACATTTCTGCAAGTCAGTGTGACTGTGAACTATTGATCTGCATTTTAATGCATTAATCTTTACAGGAGAGATCACCTGAGGAACTGAATTTTGTCTATGTGGACATGGACATGGCCTCTTAACCTGTGTCTTTGTAACCAACAACAACAACAAAAAAGTGAACATGAATGCTGTCGCATTTATTTAAAAGACTAGACACAACCTTGTTTATTACTTTGAAATATTAATTATTTTATTGTACTGATTTTTCTTTCCATGCTTCTACTTTTACATTTATCATGGAATTCGTCAGCATCCACCAGTGAGCACCATACTTATATAAAAAGTGGAGAATAAAGGAGTGCCTCAGGGATGTATATTATGGCCTTTGCTATTAAATTACTATGCATACAAAATTTTAGTTATGCATTGGTCAAAACTATAAAAAATGGCACACACCATAAAAGGTGTCCACCAAATTAAATTCAACAAGATTGTATCTTTTACTGTTATCGATCTGGTGGCACAGTGGCTCAATGGTTAGTTACCTTGCACCTCCAGGGTCTGGGTTTGATTCCTGCCACGTATTTGTGTGCATAGAGTTTGTTTTACAATTCTATAATTTATTGTGTCTAGTTGGGGATCGTGTTGCATGGAGGAATGCGTGAAGGTCTGCTTGGGATGTGTAGTGACTGGGTACGGAACCACCTGACTGTGAAGATCAAGTCTTAGACTTGCCTGATGCAGACAGTTGTTCTCTGATGACTTGAAGTCGCTCAATAGTTTGGGACTAAAATTCCTACAAATAGGAATATTAACTTAAACACCTCTCCTGTTATACTGAACATCGAGCCTCCTGACATACAGTATGACTGCAGATCAATATCTTGAATCACCTAAATGAGGATGAGTTCCCTGTTGAGTCCAATTCCTCTCAAAGATTCTTCTTACTGCCATCTCAGGGGGTGTTTCCTTGCCACCTTCGCCTTTGGCTTGTTCATCAGGTGCAAATTGATCATTTTGATTCATCCATGTTTTCTCACACATTACATACTTATTTCCCTAATTTTCTTTTGATCCTGAAAATGATCATTGATAAACATGCAATTGAATGTTTTTCGTATACATGTTAACATTTCTCTCTCTCTCTGTTTCTCAATCTCTCTCTCTCTCTTTGCCTTGGAGCAACCACACACCAAAACCAAGGGCAGGTTTCCACATTAGTTAGCAACACTGAATAATGTACAGTTTTAAGGCAGTGCTGATGGGGCACTGTAACCAGAAAGTGTGAGATAAGAAGTAAGTATAAGTAAGACTTTCTTATAAGAATCTTGGAAAGACATATTGGTGGCAAGCAGATTAACCTGAAAAGTCTTTTTATTGGGCCATTCTTTATTCTTAATTGGACTGCTAAGAGTTAGGAGAAAATAAAGATAGATAGAAATAAATAACAGGTGTCAAGGTTAAAGATTTTTTCTTCCTTCTCAAAATTTTATTCAGGTTATCCTTTCTTTTAATTAAGAAAGCGATTTGCATGGTTTTTGGTGGCACTGTGGTCTTGCATGTCCAGGGAAGGGGTTCTACGGTTTCCCGCCTCGAGGTCTGTGTGCCTGGAGTTTGCATGTTTTCCCGGTGCTTGGTGGGTTTTCTCTGGGTTCCGCCTATAGTCCAAAGACATGCAGATTAGGTTAATTTGCATTTTCAAGTTGCCTGTAGTGTGTGTATGAGAATCAGGCATCGGGTTGAGCTTACGCAACTGCCACAGAAATGATCAATATACCTCCAGGATGGAGAGAGTTTGTTGCCTGATGTGTCGGATTGCACGTGGATGGACCAAAATACCTAAATTTAGGTATTTATTCTCCAGAAAGGAGAACATTTCTGGAAGGTGCAGTATGAGTACCAGATTGCCTATGACACTATGACATTTTATCTTTAACTTTTTATACAATGTTGGACTTTTAAACACCTTCCTTTCACATATGAAACTCTTGACAAGAGAAATATATATATAAAAAACAAAAGAAAGTTAAAAAAAAAAAAAGTTAAAATAATCTGGCACCTCAACAAAGTTTAACTTTTTAACCCTTTTTAACCTTGTTATTTATAGCCCCTGATGACTAGCAATGGGCGGAGCATTCTTACACTTATGATCTTTGTTTGCATAAAAGTGGCCAATCAAATCTTTCCCCTCCTTCCACATTCTTTACACTAGAGTTCTGTACACATGTGTGCTGCTCGGGTCCAGGCCTACTCAGGCCTTCTTTCTGCATGTCTGAACATGTCGGGACATGTCTCAGGGTTCCTACATGAATATACTGCAGCAGTATTGGAGAAACCTCACCTCAGTGTAGTGAGAGTAACAGGTGCTGAGACAGAACCATGTGAGGACAAGCTATTTTCTACTGGAAAGCACCACATCTGGGGCCACACAGTGAGTCCATGCTTGGTGCTTTGTGTGTATGTGTGTGTGTGTGTGTGCGGGCGGTTATATTTATATATTTAAGCAGGATCTAATATTGTACTGCAGTGATGTCCTTCTTGTTTACTCTTTGACAGTTATGCATTCGCCTGTGAGTAGGGTTCTGAATAGAGACTCTCATAAATGTTTAATATTTGTAATAACTCTAAATACACTAGGAGACCATATGTGCACCATGTTTAACTCGCGTGGCTTCATTTGACTTTTAGGCTCTGTGATAACAACCATGCAAGGTCAGCGATGCATATTATTCACTCACTCACTCACTCACTCACTCACTCATCTATACCGCTTCATCCTGTATGCAAAGTTGCAGGGGGCCTGGAGCCTCACCCAGGAGACATAGGGCACAAGGCATAAGGTACACCCTGGATGGGGGCCAATCCATCGTATGGCATACACATACACCACACACTCACATGCTCATTCACACACTATGGGCAATTTGGGAATCTGCATGTCTTTGGACTGTGGGAGGAAACCCACCAAGCACAGGGAGAACATGCAAACTACTGTACATGCACACAGACCCTGAGGCGGGACTTGAACCCGGACCCTGGAGGTGCAAGACGACAGTGCTAACTGCTAAGCCACTGTGCCGTCATGTGGTTATTATAATGCGACTTTATTAATTCATCAGCAACATGTTGCATTGTTACCTTTCTATTCCTCTAATGTACTGACTTTAGACTTTAGGAAAATGCACTAGATGTGAGCCTCGAGTTTAATGAAGCACTGTTTTGAGGGTCACACACACACACACATGGAGAGAGAGAGAGAGAATTCACCTCTTCCCCCAAGTGACTGCTTGGGTACAATATCCTCTCCAAACAGAGTAACGTAGCAACGCTGCCAAAACCCTTCTTCTATTAAGAGGAGTGGAGCTATCAAAGGTTGTCACTCAGCATGGCTTTGTAGGCTTTAGGCACTGAGCCCTTGAAGCTGAAAGCACAGATTGTAACACACTTACTCTGTCTGGGTTCGGTTTCTCACACACTGACCTTAGTGACTCCTTTGGTGCACTTATAGATAGAGTCTAGTGTGTCACTGTAAAAAATCTTACAGTAATTTGCCAAAAAACAACAACAACAACAACTGCTGTTGTAAACAATGGTAAACATATTTACAGTGAAGTACTGTAATACTTTCATGTTAAAACAACAACACCACATAGTCCACTACATTTGCTTATTCAAATATCAACTCCAACCAAATGTAGGAGATTGCTGGCACGGCTGGGATTCGAACACACAACCTTCAGATCTGCTTTTAGCCACAACAACCATCTCAGACTGTTCACTGGACACTAATTAAACCTCATTTATCAATTCTAACTTGCAGTAAAGGATTGCACTATGCACAACCCGATGCACAAATGTTGCTCTGTTTGCAGTGACTCAGTGGTTTAAGCCTTTGAGTTAAATAGCAGGAGGTTGCAAATTCAAATCCTGGCAGTGCAAACCTGCTTTGGTCGGGTCCCTCAGCAACATCTTTAACTCGTGTCTCATTTGTATCCTGCATGAACTGTGGAACCCTTTTCACAAAGCATCATTTGTTGAACACACTCACCTAACATTGTGTCATGAATAGGAATCACAGCTATAGTACTGTAGGTTCTTATGCAGACAGATTACCAGTGCAGTTATTATACGCTATGATTCAGCATATAAACATCTGCTCGTGATTATTGTACTCATGCACAACAGGTTTTGAGTCGCATGTCGGGTGTTATTGTATGAGCCACACTTACTGTACTTCTTACTGTACTTTGTTCTACCTAATAATTATTTACTAAGTATCATTTGATTGCTACTTATGCGTCTACTTCCTTTTATCCTTTCCCCATGCTTTGTTTGCATGCTGTACCAAGGTCATTTCCCCTGTGTGGTCAATAAATTCCCTGCTTGTCTTCCTTCCCACCTTCACATGTTTTAACATGAGGTTTCTCATGCTGCCAATCAATGTCTGGTCTCTGTCTGGGCACGTTCTGCTCAAAAAGGGTGGTTGAATATAAGCAGGTTAGTGAAAGAATACTTGATTATCATTAAAAAAACAGCAATAGTATTGCACATTCAGAACGGAATGACTCGCTGTTTAGACCTGGTATTGACACAAGATGAAAATATCGACTGCAGCAATAGACTGTTAAAAAACTGTATGGTGAGCAGTAATATATTTCGGGAATGATTGATAAGTACATTGCAGAACTAATAAGGACACGGTAAATAAGTTACGTAATGATTAATAATGTATTACACAGCTGAAGAGAATATAGTGCACTGTAAATAAACTGTGGGATGGTTAGTGAATGTATTGCACCACTAATGATAATATAGACATCACGTCATGTTCTTTTCATATTTTCAGATGTGTGCACAAATGGACTTTTCCAGTAGTCGAAACTTGAATGTTAAGATTCAAGATTTTTATTGTTATATATACCTAGGTACAATGACTATTATTTTGTCTTAGCCTCTCGAGAACAAGGAGGTAGAAGGGCAGTGAACAATACAATTACAGTAAGAGACTAATATATATAAATATATATAAGAAACAGTAGAATATCATTTTTAATTTACAGTGTAAATTAAGAAAATTATTGGTTCCCCTTTTGCCACCAAAACAGCCCTGATCCCTTCGACCCACTTCACTAGATCTCTGAAGGTGTGGTGGTGTACCCCGGCACCAGAACATTAGCACGAGACTCTGTAAGTGCTGTAATTTGCAAGGTGGGTTCTCCATGGATCAGACTTGTTAGTTCACCACGTCTCATGAACGCTCGTTCAGATTGAGATTTAAGGAATTTGGAGGTCTGTTCAATAACCTTGAACTCTTTGCTTGCTAAGCCCCTTACACACCAAGCATTGAGGCACTGAGTGTTCTCATATCTTTCTGTCCTTGCCAGCATTAACCTTATCTGCAATTTGTGCTACATTCTGTGGGATCGGACAGGATGGGCGGGCCTCAGGCATAAAAGAGCCTTAGGTGCCCATAATCTTGTCACCAGGTCAAATGACTGGAATTGATAATAATTATTCATATTAGAGCTGTTCGTTTTATTATAACGTTTTCAGCACAGCTCTTGTATAGGGTCCATGTTAAATTCAAAGGTGTATAACAGTATTATGTTAAGCGTTCCTAACTGCGAACTTTTCCCGATTCGGATACGATTGAGCAGCTTAATGATTGATCAGCTTAATGACTGTAGAGAGAAACTTTAGTTTTACAGACAACGGATCTCTAGGCCTACGTATAAACCCCCTCACCTAGAATGAAGAATCTCTGGCATAGACAGTTTATACAATATAACATTTTAAATAATAATGGTATAATGTTATTACTTTAAGGTAGCATGGTGGCATAGTGATTAGCACTGTCGCCTTTCTCCTCCAGGGTCTGGGTTCGACTCCCACCTGTGAGTTTGCATGTTCTCCCCGTGCTTTGTGGGTTTCCTCCGGGTCCACCGGTTTCCTCTCACGGTCCAAAGACATGCAGATTAGTACCCTGCCTCATGCCCTAAGTCTCCTGGGATACGCTCCAGACCCCCTGTGACTCTGTATACAGGATAAGTATAGATGCATAGTGAGTGAGTGTTACTCCTTTACTATTCAAAGAGAATCTCTACAATTAACATGTGATCTTCACTGGTTAAATTCAGAGTTGACTTATGTAGTTTAAACGACCATGTGTGTGTCTGTTGATAGCGGCTCCAGTGGGAGTTGATTCTTGTATCAACTCCACATAAAGAGTCTGCAGCATTTTGTACTTTAGTCTGTCTATGTCTCTTCTAATGTAGGTTTGAAAAATGTTTCTTGTCTTTTCATTGTAACTGGAATAACAACAATGCAGCACAAACCAGCAAATAATCACGCTTTTTGATACCAGTTTTGATGTTGTGCTTTAAAAGTGTTAAACGAGTTACTGTATACTGTATGTTAAAGCAACACAATTGCTCTGTTCACTTTTATTAGTATAATGTTTGTTTATTAGTTATAAATTGTCATATTGATGAATGTTTTAATTTTTATATATAAAAGAAAAAAATCATTAGCTTGACAGTTGGTTTCTTTTCAGTTCAGTTCAGTGTGTGTGTGTGTGTGTGTGTGTGTGTGTGTGTGTGTGTGTGTGGTGATATGGTGGAAGGGTCTCGGTAGCTCCCTAACAGCAGGTGCAGAAGAGGTTAACCCAGGACAGTCCACAGAGCGCAGCAGCATGCAAATGGAATTTGTTTCGGCGCTGATTTATATAGTAACATCAAACCCGACTGTACTCTGGGAGACCGGGAATACATCGTGCACTGAGGAGGAAAACGTAATTAGGTCACAAACACAAACCCTCCTGTAGTAGCTCGGTATGTTGAGTGCGCATACGTGTGTAATCCTTTCCAGAGAGCATGTATTTTGTGCTCATCCTCCTGTGAGTACTAGGTTTCTGCCTCCGCCTTCCCTGCGTAATTCTCCCTCTCCTCTTCTGTCTTTCCTCCCTCCCTCTCCGTGAGTGTAGCTTGGGCGTCGTGCCAAGTGGAGTGTGTTTTTTGAATGAATACCTGATGAGGCTGCTGAGGCTGACTGGGGGAGGAGGAGGAGCTGCATTCAGCAGAGCACCGAGCATGTGTGTGCGTATGTGTGTGTAGAGCGAGAGAGAGAGCGAGAGATTGGGAGTGAGGCAGTGTGTATGCCTTGCATAACATACTCCGTACCTCTTGTACGCAAGGGCTTCATGTGAGACAGCCCAGACAAGGGGACTTCCTTTCCATTCACTCCTCCAGGGCCACTGCAGAAGGGAGAGGAGAAGAGACCAGGGGGGGGTCCAGGAGGACAGGACAGGAGAGCAGGGGACATGGAGGTGAAGATATGACGAGAGAGAGATTGTGGATCTGACTTTGTGTCTGTGTTAAACCTGGACAAAGGATGGCTGGTGAGGAATAGGGTGCCTTGCACGCACATACTACGCCGTGCAAGCAGGCGGGAGAGAGAGAGAGAGAGAGAGAGAGAGAGAGAGAGCTGTTGTCTCCATGATCCAGAGGTAAGTGTCCTGACAAAGGAGTCTTCATCTATAATATTTTCTAGTTTAACAAGTCGAGCGTGCATGGCGTAGTCACTAAGAAACGATTAGACACAATCTGTTTGTGTACGTTCTGCTGAAATGATGCGTTTTGTGATGTGATACTTTTTCCAGAGAGAGAGAGAGAGAGAGAGAGAGAGAGAGAATATGTCTAGAATAGCAGCCTGTAGTCATTGTAAAGCAGCAACAGCACTGTTTGGATTCATGTCTAGCTTAGGACTCCCCAGTCCGCCTCTTAAAGGGGCAGGTACCTTTACCAAAGGGTGGCAACGTGCAGAGAATAGTTGTTTTAAGGCATTGTCTGGCAAAAAGCACCAAACACTTCCATGCCTATTCCGAACAATTGTCTATTTCCTTTGGTTCGAAGGTGGTCGAGGTCATGCCGAATGCCGTGTAGCATCTTATCGCACTTTGTCTGCTCATTTGGGGATGACATCATGTTTGGTTAAGGTCCCTGTGATTGTAACATTGTTAAAATGTCTTGACATTCAGTGAAAATGGAATAACTCGTGAATGCAAAAATCAGGTCAATGTTACTAAAACCACGTAGATATTTCATCGAGTGTTATGATAAAGACGCAGGACAAACCATTTCCATGTGAATTTGCATAGTTAAAACTGTGCTTTGGCCTTTGGCTTGTGTGATGTGTTTGTGTGATGTGTTTGTGTGATGTGTGTGTGTGTGTGTGTGTGTGTGTGTGTGTGTGTGTGTGTGTGTGTGTGTGTGTGTGTGTGCGCGTGTGTACCTACTGAGGATAGGTAGGTGTGAACGAGTTACGCTGGGGGCCCGGGCAAGCTATCCGCAACAGGGCAGCAGTGTGTGATGTCTGATGTAGTCAGAGCTGGAGTGATGCTGCAGTACTAATCTCTCTGACACGGACAGAAGCCTATCTGTGTGTCAACGTACATGTGTGTGAGAAAGAAAGAGAGAGAGAGAGAAACAAGTGAGAAGTCAATGCAGTTACTGTAGCATCTGGAAAAGAAGCAACACCAGGATGGAAATGCAAAAGGAATCTAGAAACATGTCAGGGATATAATTAGTGATAGAAATAATCTCTCTTAACTTTATGAGAAGACAAGACATTAAATGTTTTCTATAAAAGAGACTCAATCAAGATTGTCGAAAGCCGCCGTAAATGACACACACATACACACATCAGTACAAGCAGCGTTTTTTAAGAAGGATAAGTGAAGAAAGACTTGAGCAGTTTTTGAGCAGTGCTATTCTTATATCTTTATAATGTACAATGAGAAGCACTGTGTTTAGTTTTGCTTTTTTTTTTTTCCTTATGGGAGGCTAAAGGGGAAGTACTCCGTCAGGATCAATGTGAGCATTTATGATTTTCTGATTCTGTCTCTGATCAAGGCACAGACTGCAGTGAGGTACGACAGTAAGGCAGAGGATTCCAGATGATTCCACATGATGACTTCAGTAACAGTTAAGAGGATCCAGTGACTGAATCTGATTTACAGTATATCCGAACGCAGGATCTAAAAAAAAAAAGAGTAATTTTTACACAATGGACTTCGTGAGCAACTGAAAACAAGTCCAAACCCATCTAGTGTAGAAGCACATTAGAGTCAAAGAGTGAAATATCATGAAGTCCCATCAGGAGCGTAGTAATGAGTGCCTGCCGCCAAAGAAGAGAGAGATCCTGGCACTTGAGGAGCGGCAGGTGCTGGTAGCATCAACTGTGAACGAGAGCCATAGTGGTGAGAACTTGGCATGGCTTGCTAGTGTAGCCAGTATGGCCAGTATGGCTACTGTTCCCAACCTAGTTCCATCACAGAGTCACAGTTCTGAAACTAGCAGCCCGACTGCATCAACCAAAGCCCTGACTATAGTCACGGAGTACCCGCTTTCCACCTCTGCCTCCAACAGCTCTTTGTCATCATATACAAACTCCATAGGTCTCTCTGGAACGACCACAATAACAGCCAATCCAGCCGTCCTCTCCTCCAACCTTCCTCAAGCAGCAGGACCCATTCAGTCCACTCAGCTACCACCTAACTTACAAATCATTGGACCGTACACCAGTTATATCTCCTCTCAGATAGTGTCAGCTGCAGCAAGTACAACTCAACCACGCAGACCCACCCAGGAGGTTTACGCTGCCACAGCTGTCATTCCACAAGCTTCTAATGGAAACCCACAGAAGCAGCATGTAATCTCATCCTTACAGAATGTAGCTCACCCCACCAGCCAGTGCATTCAGGTAGAGGGCACTCCAGTCGGCTTGCCAGTGATTTCCCCAACTTCCCAAGTACCCCTTCAACTTCACACTCATTCAACTGTTCTTGCCCCCCATGGCTTGACTCTTGCTCCCCCTCAGGTGCTTGTGCATTATGCTGATGGTCTTATCACAAAACAACCTGATTCCCACTTCAAAGATCTGCAGAACGGTCCTCTCGGAGAGGTCACAGTGGTCAAACACACCACCAGCATTATGAAGGGAATGCCTAACAAACCAGAAAGTGATGATTGCCAAAGGCAAATCCAAAACTTGAGTCTCCCAGCCCAAACTCAGGTCTTACTTCCTGCTGACTATGTTCCTCATGACAGTGCAGGACTTCAGACATCGGTCATGCTGGTGTCAAGCAACCACCTGATGGCCAATAACAGCACTGAGCTTCAGAGCACCCAGGATAAAGAACACACATCTCTGGCTCGGGTTGAGAGAACAAGACACTCTGTGGGGAAACCAGTCTCGAGAGTTTCCTCCCTTTCTCTCTCGTCATCAGACAGCATGGGAGCATCTCTCGCTCCAACACTCTCCCCTCACACTCTCCTGCATGCATCTCCATCCGCTCCGACCCAGGAGCTTTCTACAAACCTTTTCTCAAGCACACAGCTGCCTATTATTGGATACATTACTAGTACATCTGGGGCACCCCAACAGGCTGTGGCCAGTTACCATAGCAACCTCCCACAGCATCTAGTAATCTCAGGCAGTCCCTCCCTCCTTATTCCTGTGAGTACTGGCAACATTAACACGTCATCTACTGAGTCAGAGGTTTCTCGTTGCTCCATCCCTGCCATTTCTGCTACCAGTGTACAGACAGTAGCTACAGGTCTGCCTCATGCCTACATAACTGCAGCCACACCTACTGTTACAACCTCCATCCTCCCTAATGGCAAAGAGATCACAGGCCCAGAGGAACATCATGCTGCACCGGGTGTACAGAGCTCCACACAGGTGCAGCTTCCCCTGCTTTCAGCAGGGGTTGTAGCAACACCAGCCCCTGTGCTCGCTTCAACACCCACGAGTCCACAGAATGCACCTCTCTCTCCATCGTCAACCTTGCCTTCATACTTCATGAAGGGCTCCATCATCCAGCTGGCAGATGGAGAGCTCAAGCGGGTGGAGGACCTGAGGACGGAGGATTTTCTACAGAGTGCAGAAGTCAGCAGAGAACTAAAAATTGACTCAAGCACAGTCGAACGAATAGATTCCAGCAAAACTCCTGATGCAGTCATTATACAGTTTTCAGTTGGGGAACACAAAGCACAGGTGAGTCATGTTGTGATGTATAATATTTTTTAGGTTTCTCCAAGGGTGAGTCAAAAATTATCTGCACTCAGGCTGTAGAATGTATTTTAATTAACTTTTATAAAAGACAAATACATCATTGACACAGTCAAAGCTTTTCAATGCACTTTCAACCCTCATTGAAAATATCACCTGGAGAGTGTGAGTTTGAATCCTGGGTGATGGTGTAGCCTTCCACAGATGGCGCCCAGAGAGAGCTGATTGGCCGAGGGAGGGGAGTCATCTTACATCAATCATGGCTCTAAGCCAATCATGTGAGCTCATACAAGCGGAAGGAATAGATGTTGCTCTCAATGGCGCTTGAGAGAGCAGTTCGAAAATATGCGGTTGGCCAGAGTCACGTGGCTCGGAGGAAACACATGATAGTCTTCGGCCCTTCCTGACCTATATGTGCAGCCTTGATGATGATATGTGGGAAGTAGAAACGACTAAATTAGGGAGAAAATCAAAAAGAAAAAAAAATGTTTTAGACTGAGCTGAGAGCCACGCTGTCTTCACTTCTTCATCCATAATGATTCTTTGTCCATGTAGAGCTGCTTTCGGGGGACCAAACAGGTAAAACACTGATGGAGAAAGATCAGGACTAACTGTGGCAGAACTGTGTGGACGTACATCATCATGCAAGATCACAGCGCCCTTGATTGGTCCTCAGTCCTCTGTGTCTAGGCTTCAGCTCATCAATAAGAAATTATCTTTTTTTTTCTGATAATGCTCCAATACTGACCCTTGAAAATCCTTGAAAACTGTAAATGTCCCTTTTTCCGCCCAAATGGTCGACTTTTGAAATTTTTCCCTGGTCTGCGATTGAGGATGTTTGTGTTTTGTTTACTCTCAGGCTCGTAGTGATGAATCCGTGTCTCATCACCAGTAATGATTCTCTTTAAGAAACTTTCACCTTGATTAGAGTTGTTGGTCTTTTGGCAGCTCCCGGTCAGGGGTCGCCAAAGCGGAATATCCAGTCCGCACAACAACTTGGCACAGGTTCCGGGCCTTCCGCATGGCAGGCGAAACACCTACCACTGAGCCACCAGTGACTACGTTTTTCACCTTGATTAGAGTATCGGTCCAAATTTAGTTTGCAGATATCAAAACGCGATGTTGGTACACCCACAGACCACCAAAAAAAAAAAAAACAGAATCACTGCACGCTGCTCTTCTGGTTCATCGCACCGCAGTTCCAAATGAACTTTTTGAGCTTATGACCTAATTTTTGACTCACCCTCGTACATTTCCACAAACATACAATTCATGTGTACAATAACTTGCCTCAATAAGACTCCTTGAACCTTAACATAAAAATTTACAATAATTACTATAATAAATTATAATAATATAGTCATAATAAATTGGTTATTTTTCTGATTGCTATCCGGTTCAATAATCCTTCAACATGTCCTCATGGTGGATCCTGCTGATGTTTTGCTTCTCTGTAGGTATGTGTGGAAGTGCTGGTTGAGTACCCTTTCTTCGTGTTTGGTCAGGGATGGTCATCCTGCTGCCCAGACCGCACTACCCAGTTACTGGCTCTGTCGTGTGCCAAACTCTCTGTCGGTGATGTCTGCATCTCGCTCACCCTAAAGAGCCTCAGGAATGGTGCATTAAGAAAAGACCAAACCTGTGGTCCTGTGAAGAACCATAATAACACCCATCATAAAGCAACCAAGCTCAGTGGGGGGACTGGAGACTCACAGGCTCAGAGGGGGGATCAGATGGATGGGAACATTTTTGTAGTGGAAGGGAAACAAAAGTTTGAAGGTCATGAGATTAAGAGTCCTGACTCTGGTAATGGTGTGATCATAGGAAAGAATGAAGAAGGGAAAGCTCATGGTGCAGGAAGTCGCAAGAGGAGGTGGTCTGCCCCGGAGAAAGGAGAGATAGATAGGGCACAGGAGAACGACCAGCCCGAAACTCTGCCTAAACTTTCCTTCCTCTCGCAGGAGGTAAAGGTCAGCATCGAGGGAAGGTCCAGTATGGGCACCTGAGGTATCTTGTGAGCCATTAAGAAAAGAGGACACTTTTGTTATTCGAGGAAAATAATCTTCTAAACCAAGGATCGTTGTGGTTTATTCTGTTACTTGGTTACTCGGTGTTGGCTGGTGATGACGTTTCCAAAACCATATGTATTCTTCACTGGGCAAGTGAAATGCAGCAGTGCAAGAATAACAAGATTATTACGGTTATCTTCTCATGGCTTATTTTAGTTTTTGTCTGACAGTATTTACAGGATATGTTTTTGTAATAAAACAATACCAATAATTCCTGGCATTTGTCCTAGGGCATACATACTGTATAATAAATATGATGAGGGGTACCTATTTTTCTAGTTAATCCTGCCATGTATTTGTTTTTGGCACTTTGTCTATGTTCATGTAAATTGTAGCACAATTGTATTTCAGTCATAACCAGTAAGTCAAACACATATAAACCTGTAGGCTGGAGAAACTGGTCAAAAGCTCGACTTGCTGTGACAAAGTTACCCCCTAAATGTAGTTAAAAGTACATTACGATCTGCTATACGCCTTAAGTATATAGATAATCTATGTCCGTTGTGATGAAAAAAAAAAAAAAAAAGCTCTATGATTTGAATGAAAATCTACCATATAAAAGGGAGATACAAATTTGTGAATTAACAATATCTGTTTGTGATTGAGCGGGATCGATTAGGTGTGATTTTAAGATAATCTGTTTATCTGTTTCAGATGAGTGAATTTTGTTAACCAAACATGTTCCAATTATCGGGACAAAACTGGACTGTAACACTGAATGTTAAGGATTATACATATTTTTACCAATATTTTAATTACGTAAATACACCAGAATTTTAATTAGTCAAATCCTTCTAGATATGCAATATTATGATTATTCACATACCTCAAACATGACACAAGGCTGTTTCAGGTTCTGATCAGGATCTGGGATCTTTAAAACCACGTCCAAAACCCACGTCCCTGTTCATTGTTCATGTTCATACAGTGAATATGTGCAGGTGAATTCTCACTCAGCCTTTCAATATTAGCACTTTACTGAAGGCAATGGATGATTAAAACCCTCACCTCTGCTTTGTTGCCTAAGCAACAGCCATTTGCACAATGTCAATTTTAGCATAATGTTAGCTGTCCTGTATGTTCTAACCCCGTTTAAAACAAATTACAACCGTCACATTGATGCATTTGAAATCCAGTTGGAGTCTGCAAAAGCGTTGTGTTATTACAATTCTTGTGGGGCTGCAATTTAACCAACTGAATTTCTGTGTACAAAATTCTCATACACTAGTGTAATATATTGTGTGTGTATATATATATATATATATATATATATATATATATATATATATATATATATATATATATATAATGTACAATATATTCTGTTCAGGAATATATTGATAACGTATAACAATATATTCCGTTTCCACAGGGGTTGGTTGTGTATGTCACTCTCTTTAGGGGCTTCTGGGTAACACTTTACTGTAAGATCCACAAATAGGCACGCTCGGTGTGTTACGGCTCTGAGTTACTGATTGGAAGGTCGGTGGTTCGAGCACCCTGTTCCGTTAAGTTGCTGCTGTTGGGCCCTTAAGCAAGGCCCTTAACCCTGTCTGCTCCGGGGGCGCCATAAAAATGTCTGACCCTGCGCTCTGACCTCGGCCTACTAACAAAGCCGGGTATGCGGAGAATAAAGACTTTCACTTTAGTGCAGTAATGTATATGTGTTACGAATAAAGGCCGAACTGAACTTCTCATATTTCTACATTTTCTATATAAACAAACATAATACAGAATAATAATGCTAATATGTTAGTTACGTATTAACTAAGATGTTAATACTTAAATATTATGATTATTAATAGTTTTGTATACGGTGTACGACTCAAACACCATGTCTGTGATTAGTACAGTACATATATTATATACAGTAATACCTGCTTATTTGTGGATCTTATAGTGCAAAGTGTCTGGCTATTGTACTGTTTAGGGCTCTTGAAGCGGTTTCAGTGTCCCAATATCAACTACAGGAAGTGGAACATTTCGGACTGAGAAGGTTGCTGAGAAGTCATTTCATTAAACAAACGTCCGTCATTTAGATCCGATCATAAAACTCATGATTTTCTTACGTAGTCTATAATGCACCAAAATGTTTCATGTTTAAGAATTTCCTGTTTTATTTTTTTCCTAACGAAATACAGTACGCTGTCAAGACTCAGCTAAATGTGCACAATGCACAACTCACTCAATTCTACTGGCTGTTTAATACGAGAGAGCCCTACTATAAAGTAACAAAGCTATACTTTGTATAACAGTAATTCAATTCTTTGCTATTTGCACAAGTAGAAATATTAAAGTAGGTTTACAGATTGTCTGTCTTTCAATTATCTTTGTTATCTGTCTTTATTTGCTCATTAATTATGGGTTGGTAATTCCTCCATAAGGGTGTGTGAGTAAACCAAAATGACATCCATGTGTCTGTATGTCAGTGTGAGTCTGTGTGTGTGTGTTTTTAATGGATTCTGAGAGAGAACGTTTTGGGGGAAGTAATGCATGATTGCACATTTCGGGTAGAGTTTATGCACTTTCAAAAATTTGTGTGTGTGTTTGAACGAGAGAGAGAGAGAGAGAGAGAGAGAGCACATAGAAAATGTATATGGGTCATGAGATGGTCATGTATAGTTTAAGTGTCTTATAGGTATGAAATTAGCATTATAAACACATTCCTAGCCCATGGAACATACAGTAAGTTCAGTTTTCATTGTTCCTGCAGTTAAACAATTGGTGCTATGACATTAGAATAGAAGCCAGCTACATCAAAGTCTGTCTCCAGTCTCTTTTATTCAATGTCTTCTCTCTCTTCTGTTTAATGGAAAGCCTAAATATTTTTAATGTTAATTGTGTGGATTGTATCTAATATTCGAAACATATCCTGGTCTCAGTGTACTTCTGTAAATGCTTGTAAAACTAACAATATTTCCTATTTCGATCTGTCCGACAGCAATTCAGTGCACATCCACAGGGCATGCAACTTTAATACCAACATGGAGCTTGTTTGATTTTTTTTTGTTTTTTTTTGTAACCGTTTCAAAGGATATATTTGTGTATAATACCTGTCTGTAATTCCTTATTTGTAAAGCTTGCATGCAAAGCCTTGACAATGAAACAGTATCGTTAATCATCCTGCAAACTCCAAAAGCATTTCAGCAGTCATTTAACATTCCAGACATGCCATTTATTCAACAAACATATGAGCAGAGAGAATTAATTTGGACAAAAAAACCTTGAAAAAAAGATGCTGAAGCGCTGAATTCTAAGCAAGGGAGACGACAAATCGACATTCTTCAGGCTCAGGTGAAGAGACTGGTGCGGTGACTTAATGCCATATTTACATTACCGTCCATTCAGATACTGAAACGTCCACTTTTGCCTTTCTGACAGGAACCGGTGTCCATGTCCACCTATTCTGAAGGACTCAGTGTATAGCTGCGTGGAAAACGTTTTGTTTTTATGATCAGACGCACAAAGACATTTCTCTTGGGTTTAGTTTGCAATGATTGCAATGACCAGGAAAAGCCTCAAGCAATAGCACCATGTCACACTAAGGGCAGGACACGAAACTGTCCATTAGACCTCTGGACTCAGACAGCTGTGCAAGTCATCACCAGGACATGGCTCTCTTCCTGCCTTCACCAGAGCACTCAGTGGTTCACTCGGACTTACTCACTATCACCTCCTGCTGGACAAAACATCCTTTGGGCAACTCTTCTATCTTTGTAGTATCTCTATTTATTCATTTTCCTACCAATCCATTGATTTTATGGGATTTTGACTACAGCAGTTTAAGTACGTGCGGAGGGTAGATTCCTTCGGTTCACTGTGTAAAACCTCAAAATGTAAAAAAAAGAAAGAAAGAAACACAAATTTTTTTTCTGGAATAAAAGCAATGTGGTAAACTCTTACTATTTGTGTGACTAGTGTAGTTATGTGTGTAAAATTCTTTTCTTGTTCTTCTGACCTATTGATTTTTTAACCAACAAAAAGCAAATAAGACAATTAAACCTCAGATTTGTTTTATTATTGTAATTATTACTATTATTATTATTTCTTGTGTGTGTGTGTGTGCGTGTGTGTGTGTGTGTGTGTGTGTGTGTGTGTGTGTGTGTGTGTGTGTGTGTGTGTGTGTATTGCTGTAAATGATGCATCCAAGACTGTTCAGTGGATTCAGTGATCTCTTTGGTTTGTGGTGATTTTTATTTTTTATTTTTTAATAAATAGACTGTTGTTTGATTTAAAAGAAATATAAACAAATGTGGGACTCATTTTTAAATGTCTGGTTTAGAATTTACTTGTTGTACAATACACAATTAATGTCCCTGTATACTCCAATAAAATTCTGTGCAAGTTTTATTTGCCTTTATTTTTTTAAAACTTGAAATGCTGCATGTGTTCAATCTCTCTCTCTCTCTCTCTGTCTCACTCTTTCACTCACTCTCTCTCTCACTCACTCTCACTCTCTCACTCACTCTCACTCACTCTCTCACTCACTCTCTCTCTCTCTCTCTCTCTCACTCACTCTCACTCACTCTCTCACTCACTCACTCTCACTCTCACTCTCTCTCTCACTCTTTCACTCACTCACTCTCTCACTCTCACTCACTCACTCTCTCTCTCACTCACTCTCACTCTCTCTCACTCACTCTCTCACTCACTCTCACTCTCTCTCTCACTCTTTCACTCTCACTCACTCTCTCACTCTCACTCACTCTCTCTCTCTCACACTCACTCTCTCACTCTCACTCACTCTCTCTCTCTCACACTCACTCTCTCACTCTCACTCACTCTCTCTCTCTCACACTCACTCTCTCACTCTCACTCACTCTCTCTCTCTCACACTCACTCTCTCACTCTTTCACTCTCTCTCTCACTCTCTCTCACTCTTTCACTCACTCTTTCACTCACTCACTCTCACTCTTTCACTCTCACTCACTCACTCTCTCACTCTTTCACTCTCTCACTCACTCACTCTCTCTCTCTCTCACTCTTTCACTCACTCACTCTCACTCTCTCACTGCTTTCTCCTGTATACAGGGTCACGGGGGGGCTGGCGTCTATCCCAGGAGACTTAGGGCACACACACCAAAATTCACACACTATGAGCAATTTGGAAACATCAATTAGCCTAATCTGCATGTCTTTGATCTGTGGGAGGAAACCGGAATACCCAGAGGAAACCCACCAAGCACAGGGAGAACATGCAAACTCCATGTGCCCTGTGGGAATCTGGTGACAGGTGACAGTACTAACCACTGAGCCACTGCACAGCTGCGTGTGTAGACAGTAATTATAACTAGATGTGCCTGCAATTTCGTTCTCGTGGAATTTAATTGCACACTCATAAGCATGTTCTTAAAAAATTTACAATGTTGATTTTTGGAATTAACTAAAATTTTTACGTTACCATGAAGTGCTTTTTCAAGGTCGATTTTTTTTTTCAAGGTGGCGTATCTTCTCTTACCGTGGGCCGATTGCGATGAATGAATGACGATATGTTACGCTCGGCCAAATACACCTGTGAAAACCCCATTAAAATCATTTAGTAGTTTTTATGTGATGCATGCACAAACAAACAGACACACAGACAGACAAAAAATCCAAAAACCAGCTTGATATATTTTATTACTCATCTTATGCCCCCTCCCAAATAGTTTTTTCGCAAATATCTTTAATGTACAGACACGCCAACTTTACAGTTCTATTATGTGTATAGATTAACCTTTTAAGTGTAACTATGTAATGTACTTTAGGGCCAACAGGGGGCACATCTTCAACTTTAATACTGCAACAAACTCTGCAATAATTAAATACAGTATAATCTTATAGTTATTAATAATCATTAATGATTATAAGAATGATTAATTATGCAAACACAAAGTTCCCTAATTAAAAATCTGTTAATCAGCTCAGATGAATGCACATGCTGAATCCAGGACTGTGTCTTACTAGAGATTATTCTGGACATTTTGCACTTAAAGTAAATGTCATGCTTGTGATTTCTTTTAATTATTTCTAGCACAGCTCATGAAAAAATTCTATCATTTTTGCCCACAAACCAACACTGTATGTTCTATACCAAAATGCCCAGGCACCGTAACACAGTCTTAACACCATAACAGTATTATACAGTATTATAAGCAGAACAATGTCTCAGCACAACACAGGAGGGTAGAAACTGCAGTTCAGCCCTCAGTGGAACATCTACAAGTGAATTCTGATCTGATGATTCGATAGATTTTCCCCCAGTGCTTTGACCATTTCACACCTCTGCAGCTGCACATACTGTACTGAGCGACTCACCCGTTGAACTTCACTATCTAACTACAATGAACTACATGACCTGATGTGAAATGCAGATAACTGAGAAGTTAAACACATGCACTTGCATGTACTCGATGCACTTGCAGTGCAACACCATGACCTCACGCAAACATAACAACGTACTGACCATTTGAAGTTTCCAAAAGTTTCCTCCAGGATTTATAAAGTTTTATCTTATCTTATTTGATCATGAATTATTGATTCACAGGGGGCCTGGAGCCTATCCCTGGAGACTGAGGAACACCTTAGCACCTTGGCACCACCTTGGATGCGGTGCCAATCCATGGCAGGCACACAAACCTACAGTATACACACACTCGTTAACACACTACGGGCAATTTGGATTGCCTAATATGGTTAGCGTAATATGCATGTTGATGGACTGTGGAAGGAAACCAGGGTACCCAGAGGAAACCCTGCACAGGGAGAACATGCAAACTCATTGCAAAGAGATGCTGAGGTGGGAATGGAACCTGGACCCTGGAGGTGCAAAGCGACAGTGCTAACCACTACACCACTGTGCAGCCATACAGTATGTGCAGTCATGAGTCACATTGCGTTCGAGCTCTCCGGTTCTTCATTCTGTTCTTGGATTTGCTCGTGACTCCGACTCTGCCTGCTCCTGTTTGAACATCAGATCATCGGTAAAGCGTACATCTAGCATGACAGGACACGCTGGTAGATCTATCAGATCCAGATCAAATACAAATGCAGAAAAGCATATCGTAGCATATCATACATTTTATCTGAATGCAGATTCAAGGTAGTTTTATCGCTCAGCCCTAAAAAAAAACTTCAGCTACTCGCTTCTCACATCCTGAAACACTATTGCACATCTTTTTACCATAAATATTTGAAAATCTTTCCATGTGTTCTTGCATTTTGTCCTGTTCCTACGGCTCTGGTTCTGTTTTTGCAGAAGGTCTAGGTCATTGGATAAGGTTATAAAAATGAGAATAAGCATCTTCACTAAAGAACTCTGCCTGTACTGTACTGTAGTGTTGTTACCTGCGTTATTGTGCTCAAGCTTTCATTATCCACACAAATTCTATTTCAAATGTACCGTATATTCCATTTTTTCTTTTAAACAGACATAATAAGAATACAGAACGAGTCCCTGAACATTTGTAGGATTTATATGGAAGTAACACTGTAGCCTGCAGATGAACTGATTGGATTTTGGAATTGATCCAAACAGGGTCAAGGTTAATTCATTAATTGATTCATCATCTATACTGCTTATCCTGTACAGTGTCTCCAATCCCAGGAGACTTACACCCTGGACAGGGTTCCAATCAATCAAAAGGCACAGATGCACACACACAGTTATATCCTCTTTCACACACTACAGGAAATTTGGGAACGCCAATTAACCTAATCTGCATATCTTTGGAGTGTGGGAGGAAACCGGAGAACCCACCAAGCACATGGAGAGCGTGCAAACTCCATGCACACAGAGGTCGACTCTAGACAAAGTGCAGGTGCAAAGCCACAGGAATCACAACCACTACGCCACCGTGCCACTCATTCATTCATTCATCTTCTGTACCGCTTTATCCTGTATTTAGGGTCGCGGGGACCTGGAGCCTATCCCAGGAGACTTCGGGCACTAGGCGGGGTACACCCTGGACAGGGTGCCAATCCATCGCAGGGCACACACACACACACACACACACACACTCATTCACACACTATGGTCAATTTAGGAACGCCAATTAGCCTAACCTGCATATCTTTGGACTGTGGGAGGAAACCGGAGTACCCGGAGGAAACCCACCAAGCACGAGGAGAACATGCAAACTCCATGCACACAGAGACGGGAATCGAGCCTGGCCGGGAATCGAACCCGGACCCTGGAGGTGCAAGGCGACAGTGCTAACCACTACACCACCGTGCCACTCATATCGAGGTTAAATGTGTGAAATAGTTTTTCCTTCCTGTTTTGCGATACTTAGATATCTGTGGTCAGGGACGTAACACCAATATTTCATTGCTTCATTTTTGTCCCCAGCGATCCATCCTACTCCATCCATGTAAGCCGGTATGTGCATCACAATTCTCATCTGGGTGATACCTCAAGAATGAGTGGTTGAATAGGTTTAGATTAGATTTAGATTTAGGAGTCAAGGTCACAAAATTGTGCTGTAAGAGAAGTTCTAGCATACAAATGAGTCCCAAGAAGGACTAGATTTGATGGTGGAGGAAGCATCTGTCCAAAAATCTATGTGTCATTTCAAGGTCATGTCTCTGCATGTCATAAAAATAGAATTGAAATACTTAAAAACTGACAAATTCAATGAAGATAGATGTGTAGAAAAAGCTTTTTATTACAGGAATATAAACCAATAAGCCATAGTATTACAATGAAAAACATTATGCTCAGTGTTGTGTAGGTAAACTTCAGATAAGATAAGTACCGCCAAACCCAGACTCGTCCATGGGATTGCCAGACAGAGAAGCGTGATTCGTCACTCCAGAGAACACGTCTTTATTGCTCTAGAGTCCAGTGACGGCGCGCTTTACACCACTGCATCCGATGCTTTGCATTGCACTTGGTGATGTAAGGCTTGGATGCAGCTGCTCGGCCATGGAAACCTGACCCCTCGCTTCGACTTTAATACCACTAACGCGGAATGTTTAGTAGCGAGGAAACTGGACTTATTGCACAGGTGGCATCACGGAGAGCGACCCATTCTTTTATAAATGCTTGTAGAAGCCCTCTGCATGCCTGGGTACTTGATCTGTAACCATGGAAGTGATTGGAACACCTGGGTTCAATGATTTGAATGGGTGAGTGAATACTTATGGCAATATAGTGTAATAGTGTAGCTTTGGCATAATGTGGCAGTAATGACTGAAGAGAAGAATCTATGAAAGGCGAAGGGGTGGATATTCTGTAGCCCTACACTTCTACAGCATTAACCGAACCTGAAAGCTGCGTCCAGTAGAAAATGAAAAGAAACGAATGATCCCGATGCAGGATGAAATATTCAGTGACAAGACTCCAAAAAAAATAATACTCGCAGTAAATGCAGGAAACAATAAGTGTAACATGATGACAAATGTGATAGAAAGCGAAAGGAAAAGCGGATATACACATGCCTCACTGAATGCCAGATGTTTAAACATCCTCATGCATCAATATACAGTATTAGACCGAAGATCCTTTACATGAAGCATGATAATCTGTCGGTAAACAATCTGTAAGGTATTAAAAATACTTCAGCTTTTTCTATACGTGATTCCACATAAAAAAAATTAAAAATGCATAAAGAATGGAGTGTTTTTTTTTTTTACATACTGTACATTCTCTTTCATGATCATTCATTCATCTTCTATACCGCTTAATCCTGTGTTCAGGGTCGCGGGGGACCTGGAGCCTATCCCAGGAGACTTCGGGCACTAGGCGGGGTACACCCTGGACAGGGTGCCAATCCATCGCAGGGCACACACACATACACACACTCACACACCCAATCACACACTACGGGCAATTTAGGAACGCCAATTAGCCTAACCTGCATATCTTTGGACTGTGGGAGGAAACCGGAGTACCCGGAGGAAGCCCACCAAGCACGGGGAGAACATGCAAACTCCATGCACACAGAGACGGGAATCGAACCTGGCTGGGGAATCGAACCCAGATCCTGGAGGTGCAAGGCGACAGTGCTAACCACTACACCACCGCGCCGCCTCTTTCATGATCATATTTCATCAATTACGATTTCAAAAGGAAACAAATAAAAACTAAAATGTTTTCACTTGGATGAAAAAAAACAACAACAATAATAGCACGGTGTGTGAAATGAAGAGGTGTGCTGGTGTTTCTTTTGTCACAGATATGAGCAGCAGATTCCTGTACCATGTGTTACAGGCTGCACCGACTCAGATGTATGTACTGGTCTCTGGTACTGGTCTGGTGGTCTCTACTGGTGGACTGGTCTCGTCATTGCTTCTCTAACCTCCTGGCGGACATCTCTGCGTCCACTGCTCACACACCAACATGGTTCAGGAGACTGGCAGAAGTGGGCAAGTAGACGTGCTGAACACAATCAATCGCCGAACGACACACCGGGCAGAACTGAGGGGAAACAACAACGTACGTATTATTAATATTAATGTGATACAGAACATCAAGACAATTGTGGGCCTTTAACCCTTAAATATCGTGCTGACAGCATGGATGAATAAAATGACATGTGCTTATATGGAAGCCTGGAAGAAGCCCTGGTGTGTGTTAACTTCAGACTTCAACCTGTGCATTTGGGTTTTCAGATACGTCTGGTCGAACAAAAGTTATCCTTACTTTTATAAAAGGGTCAATTTGACCGCTACTGGAATACAGGAATGATGTCGCAAAAATGTAGAACTCGCAAAATTATCATATGATTATAAAAAATTTTTTTCATAGAAACAGCACTAAAAACACATGGTCATGTGTATTTGTGCCATTTCTTTGCATAGGTAACCCATTTTTAGTTTTTTTAGTCATGTTGGCTAAGTGGTTATCACTGTCGCCTCGCACCTCCAGGGTCCGGGTTCGATTCCCACCTTCGATTCTGTGTGGATGGAGTTTGCATGTTCTCCCCGTGCTTGGTGGGTTTCCTCCAGGTGCTCCGGTTTCCTCCCACAGTACAAAGACATGCAGATTAGGCTAATCGGCGCTCCCAAAGTGTGTGAGTGTGTGTACTCTGTGTGTGTCTGCTCTGGGGTTTGGCACCCCATCCAGTGTGTACCCCGCCTGGTGCCCCGAATCTCTTGGGATCGGCACCAGGCCAAAACAAACAATGGCTAAAATGTTCTGAGATGGTGTAATGATCGGGTGTCCACATACTTTTGGCCAATCAGTTTAGGTCTAAAGCTATACATTGTCAAAAGTTTCAGGCTCAGTAGCTTCGCTAAAGACTGTAGAGTGATTGAATAATGCTGATTGGTCCTGTGTAGGTGTGAACCCTGACCCATTCCCGTGGATTAGACAAGCTGATGGTCGTCCAGTTGAAGGCTGTTGACCTTCAGTCACCCATAATCTGTGCCCCAGTACAGAACAAGCTCATCCTCAGATTCAGAGCACAGGCTAGAGGTAACTAGCGGTTAAGCAAACCATATAGTGTGTGTGTGTGTGTGTGTGTGTGTGTGTGTGTGCGCTCAGTAGGTAACTTTAGTGCTCACTCGATGCCTGCAAGCTCTGTGTGACACTGAGCATCTGTTTATTTACTGACTGATAAAAGTTGCAGGACTGTAGAGCAGGTCAGTTCACTCAGGTCCGAGTCTGGCTCATCAGAAAACATGGAGTAAAGACTGCTCAGAAATTTTAATCAATATTTAAAAGCATGTGTAATAGTTTTCTCAATACCGTTTATCTTATACAGGGTCACAGGAGCCTTTCCCAGGGTACTCTGGGGCATGAGGCGGGGCACTCCCTGTACTCCCTGAACGGGATTCCAATCCAGTGTGACTTGTTCTACCCTGTGCACAATCATACACACTTTTGGTCAGTTTGGACACAGCAGTTAGTCTATTCTGCATGTCTGTTGAACAATGCAAACTCCGTGACCTTGGAGGTGCGAGGCCACAGCGCTAACCAACACGCACCACTGCAGTAGTTTTTTCTTCTGTTATTGTTTTATTTTTTTGGTAGTACAGTGGCGTTGTGGTTAGCACTTGTGGCCAGCCGTCTGTCACTGTCGTCCAGGGTGTACCCCACCTCATGCCCCAAGTCTCCAGGCCCCCTGCGACCACGTATACAGCATAAAGCGCTATAGACGACGAGTTGATTTTTTTAGTGAATGCCAGATCAGGCTTATGGATGTATGTTTAAATGAAAAGGCAGATTTTCTTCTATCCTAATATAACAAATGTGGCTTAATCCTAACCAAGACATTTATTTATGAGAGTAAAAACTTATTTTATTTCTCTATATAATCCCCTGCTACACTAATGCACTTATCTCACTAGTGCTTGGACACCATCAGAGTAGATCGTTTTCCGCTGCCTGCTTCATGTCTGAAACACTGGCCTCCCAGGAACTCCTAAACATGAAATGGTCTAAACATGTGGAAATGGATGGTACAGTAGTTGATCGTAGTGCCGCATGCACACATGTATTCAAACCCGGCGTACTTTAAGAATACTGTTGTGCTTTGGGAGGTGAGAGGACTCGGGATGACATGAAAACAAAACTATTACAATTTTTCCCATTTTAGACTTTTTAAATACTCCTATTAAACAATATTTCCTACATTATATACAAATGTTTAATGTATACAGTATAATGGACATTCAGGAAACATTTATTGACATAAACAATAAACAAACTATTTATATGAATTAATCTAACTAGCTTTCTTTCTTAAAAAAAAAAAAGGTTAGTTCAGTTAGCTAGTGACTGTAAATGTGCACAACACACTATGTGCTATGCATAAGCCATTGATATTTTTCGTTCACCTGAAGCTGAGCAGAGCAGAGCTGACAGCAGACCATGTGACCACAAGGGCAGAAGGCGGTATTGATCTCTCCGTCACAGCACAGAGCACAAGTCAAAGCCTCCTGTAGTCTCTGGAGTTTGTCCCGTAACGCACGAGTCCCCCTGCAGCCCTGACACGAGACCTCGTCCTCTTCCTCCGTAGACATCCTCCTCAGCGGAGACACAGCGGAGGACTCGAACAGGGTGCGGCGAGCTCGGTCATACACCTCTTTGGATGTGCGCTGGATGTCGAAGATGTACTTCTTCCCCACATCAACACTGTCATTGAGGAAGAGGGAGGCCAGGTGAGCCTTAAAATCCCGACTGTGCTGCATCATCACCGTGCTGGTGACTGTGTCGCACCTGAAGGGGCCAAAGAAGTCAGAGTCAATCGAAGCATGTTATTGACACAAGGCTCCGTCTCGAGGTTGCTGTAGATCTCACAAAGCAGTTTACTGTACTGCACTCGGACAAAACATGGTATTAATGCTAAAAAGTGTCTCACCTGGGTGACTTTTCAGATAATATCATGTAACACCGTTTTTCATAATACTTCTTAAATAATACTTCTTTACATAATACTTAAGTAATTAAATAATTCTTTTGATTGTGTAAAGCTGTTTTGAGACAATGTCAATTGTTAAAAGTGCTATACAAATAAAACTGAATTGATTTGATTTGATTCAAGCTTATAATCCATATAAAGTTATAATAAAGTTTTTTTGTAAATATGCACATTTATATTTAGTCAAATAAAAACAACCACATTTGCTAAATACAAACCAGATTCCAAAAAAGTTGGGACACTAAACAAATTGTGAATAAAAACTGAATGCAATGATGTGGAGATGGAAAATGTCAATATTTTATTCAGAATAGAACATAAATGACGGATCAAAAGTTTAATCTGAGAAAATGTATCATTTTAAAGGAAATATATGTTGATTCCAAATTTCACGGTGTCAACAAATCTCAAAAAAGTTGGGACAAGAAGCAATAAGAGGCTGGAAAAAGTAAATTTGAGCATAACGAAGAGCTGGAAGACCAATTAACAGTAATTAGGTTAATTGGCAACATGATTGGGTATAAAAAGAGCTTCTCTGAGTGGCAGTGTCTCTCAGAAGCCAAGATGGGTAGAGGATCACCAATTCCCACAATGTTGCGCAGAAAGATAGTGGAGCAATATCAGAAAGGTGTTACCCAGCGAAAAATTGCAAAGACTTTGCAGTTATCATCATCAACTGTGCATAATATCATCCGAAGATTCAGAGAATCTGGAATCCGGTTTGTAAAATTTCATGCCCTTTTATGTCTGTAGTGTCTGTAACTTTTTTGAATTCAAATCCTTCAGTGATCTTAACTTTCATTCAGATGAAACTTCGCCGAATTTAGATTTCACATGAAAAGACACTGAAAAAGTGTTTTATTCTAAAATGCAAACTTAGAAAGATATTTGCCCGAAAGATATTTCAACATGACTTTGACATGGTTACGGACACGACAGATTTTTTTTTTTAGATCTTTTTGAGATCTTACCAAAAACTAATTTAAGCAACAGTTTGTACAGATCATATGCTTCTAGAAGCATTAGTATCAATACTCATAAAGAAATAGGAATAATTTACATTTGAAATGATTATTGTTTTCAGACAGTAAAACACTGAAAAATGGGCAATTTGGGGGCACAAATAAAATCATCTCTCTAAAACAACTTGACATTTTTAGGGAAGCAAGATTGGTCACTTCCATGTTGCATAAACTTCAGTAGCTTCTCTGGCACAAACATTATCTGCATTATACAGCATGTACTGTATAACATAAAAAAAACACAAAATCAGCAGCAATATTGTGTTTTGGGCGACTGGATATTAGTTATTGTGGGTTCATTTTTTATGACGTTACCCCACCACTCGACATAGCAATAAGGCTATTAAAATATTACGCTATTATTAAATAATTTCAATGATATTTTTACATGATCTTAAAAGATAAAAAAATCTTAGGAAGGTTCTCAGGACTAAGATAATAATAAATGTGACATGCAACATGCACATGGTCTAATTTTTTATTAAACATAATTGAAATGGTGGGTCAAATAATGTCATCTTCCAAGCTACACACCGAAGAGCTGTAATATAATCTGCTTCTACAGATAAAAACAATCGCAGTTACAAAATGTCTTCAGGAGACCAAGTTAGAAAAACACCTACATGTTAATGCTTTGATGCAGAACAAATCGGAACTGCTACTGTAATTTCACTGCAAGGGAAGAAAACAATCTGATATTGAATATTTTGAATCGATTTTGTTGATAGTTCAGGTTTAGAGGGTCAAGAGCACACGGTTCCCCAATACTAAAAAAACACAGCAAAAGATAAGAAACGAAAGGTCTCGTCACCTGTAGAAGGCATGGATCTCAGTAATGGCTCGGTAAAGTCCACTAGCAGCATAAGTGCTGATGAATTTAAACAGCAGTATGAGGTTCTCTCCACTGTCCTTGGTGATGGTCACGTACACATGCTTCCCAGACTGTGTGGCCATCTGAATGGCAGGATATATAAACCTGCAAGCAAGTCAAAGCCCTCTAGTTCATATCCTCACTTCAGACACATACAGTATTAGATGGTAAATCTTGTTGAGAGGTTTACCTGTTAACAGGTGTAAAATCCTGTTTGCAGATGAACAGGCCCTCAGGTCCAACCCCAATGCCCACTTTATGCCCCTCAGCATCCCGTGCCCAGTGCCACTCAACGCCGTAATTCTCCAGAGATGACACGAGCTGCAGGGCTTGGTACTCTGCTGAGGCCTGACTCATGTCATGGAGCTCTTTGTGTCTCATGATGATGCTGAACGTTATATATATTAAAATAGTAATAAATACATTATACATATATTAATCTGTTAGTTCCTAATCAGCTAGCCAGAGGTAACAGTCACCAGAAATAAGTTCCTGAGCCTACATGAAGAAGAAACCTTGAGAGGAACCAGCCTCAAAATGGGAACGTTTAGGTGATAGCTCCAGCTGGATTCTGCTTCATGATGGTTGGAGCTACACATGCTGCTCCTGAGCTCCCAGTGATCCAGACCCCATCTGCCCTCTGCACCTACTGACTTGTCCCTGTGCTGAACTGGACTTCATCTCCTTAATTCAAAGAACTTCTGTTATATTGAACTTTCAGCTGCATAACACACATGATGTTATATAATTTCTATCTGTTATCACCCAAATGAGGATGGGTTCCCTGTTGAATCTGGTTCCTCTCAAGGTTTCTTCCTAATGCCATCTCAGGGAGTTTTTCCTTGCCAACATTGCCAGCACCCTCAGCTTGCTCATCAGGGACTCTCTCATTATTATGTAGACACATTTTTCTCACACATACACACTTCCATAAATTTTCTTTTCAAATGTTCTCTTCATTTTTGTAAAGCTGCTTTGAGACAGTGACCATTGTTAAAAGCGATATATAAATACAATTGAATTGAATTGAATCCAAATGCACAGTTTGGCGTCTCCCTGTTAACACACACCACAAGACTTCTATATAAGCACTTTGTTTCTTTTTAATCATCATCGACCTCTACTTGGATTTTAAGGGTTAAGTCCATGACAGAATTACATAACTGAAGAAATGAGTTCACGCGGCAACTTTCCAAACCAAATAGGGAAGTTTCATATGATGGAACTTTACAGGCTACATTGGGTTAGTGAGAGAGTCACAGTGTGTGAGACTGTAAGTTATTTACAATATTCTAATCCCATTAAACTCCATTTCAGCCCATGATAATAACACATCCAGTATTGTTTTATTGTAGTGTTTTTCCTTTCCTGTCCTACTCTGAACCTCCTATTTAACCTGAGAACGAATCTGAATGAACAAATTCATCTTTCACATTATGTGAGTGTATACAGTAACTAAGGGGGTGTGTTCTTTCCACCTGAGCTTTACCTGTTCATGGTGATTGCGTCTGGTTCCTGTCCACGGATCTGTGTATAGAAATACTTGGCTGTGTTCTGATTGTAATCACCAAATTCTGCCTGGGCCAAAAGGGCACAAAGTTCCACCACCTGCTCCGAGTCCAAGCTCAGGCTTCCTCTCATAACGTCCTCCTTCACATGCATCAGGAACAAATGCCTTCATGGGAAGATACGGACAGTTTGACAGCAAAATGAGATAACTCCATTTGAGAAATTTTGAGAAAAAGTTTTTTTTATAAGCAAAGTACTGTAAGAAGTATGGCAAACTGATGAGGAATATTTTGTCCATGATTTATTTAAGTCACAAGAATGTTTAAAAGCACAAATGCCAAAACATGATGGGGAAATAGTTTGGGCTATATCTGTATGAACTTTGGATTATTCTGCTAGAACTCTATCTGTTTCATCACGATGGATGAATCAGCCTGCCACTGTATTTGTCCCACCAAGAACCCTGGAGGTGCGAGACCCTTAATAAACATTATCTCTCCGTTTCATGTTCTTTCTACTGTGTAGCGAATCATGGCTTCCAAACGATGTGAAACCAGTGATTTTCAATAAAAATGTTTTGTTATAGACAACCATAGGAAAAGAATTTACCAAAATTGGTAAAAGTCCAGTCAATCTGTTCATAAATTTCCATAAAAGCTTTTGATTGTAGCCCTTAAAACTCAGCATTTTCGAACCTTTTTGGTTTTGCTGGGGTTTTTTTTATAAACATGTATAGGGTTCAGGATTGTGCAGAACAGAGAGACGTATCCTTTCTTTCAGCAAAACCTAGGCAACATGATGACTGATACAAACGACTGAGCAAGAAAAAAAAAAAAGATAAAAATTAATGGGTCACATATGAAAAGAAATAGCACAGATACACGTGATCATGTGTTTTATGGTAATTTTCAGTTGTTTCTGTGACCAAAATACTACTACTACTACTACTACTACTACTACTAATAATAATAATAAAAATAATATGTTAATTCTGAGAGTAATGTTTCTACTGTATATAAGCACTTTTATCTTTTAATCATAGGTCATTGACCTTTGCTGTGTTGCCGTCACAGATTTGTGCCGCTTGGATTTTAAGCGTTAAGCCCACAACAGAATTACATAACTGCAAATTTCCAAACCAAATAAGGAAGGAAAATAAGGAAGTTCCATATGATGGAACTTTACAGGTTACATTGGGTTAGTGAGAGAGTCACAGTGTGTGGGGTCAGTCACCATGACACCAGGCATTAAAATATAACCTACAGTATTTATGATCTAGAAACTGAGGCTGTAAGTTATTTACAATATTCCAGCTATAACTAAGAAGCATCCGCATTGAACTCCATTTCAGCCCATGATAATAAAACATTCAGCCAACATTTTCACTCACGAACCCAAACCTGCTGCTAGTACATACCTCATATCGACATGCAAAACTGACATGCAAATAAGGGAGGGGACTTAAACAAACAGCCTGATCGTACAAACATATGTACTGAGATTCAGCTTCACCTTGTTTGGTCTTGCAGGATGAGGTGTGGCTCTACAAAGAACTTCACACGCAACTTCAATCTGCACAGGGACACGTTGTCCACTTGCTGAGAGATTCGGTTTCTTAGATTTAACCAAAGACTCTCTCCCTTACTCCCAGTGTACTGTAGTCCAAAATAGTCCACCTCAATGATCCCCAGTCTCTCGCACACCTGCAACATAATGTTGGGTTATAGTCCATGTGTACAAGGTGTTCTGTAGCCCATCTGTAACCTTTATTCCATCTATTAACTGAACCAGACCACCATCAAACAGAGCTGTTCACTCACTCATCCTCTAAACCACTTTATCCTGTATTCAGGGTTGCAGGGGGCCTGGAGCCTATCCCAAGAGACTTAGGGCACGAGGCGGGGTACACCCTGGATAGGGTGCCAATTCATCGCAAGGCACACACACACACTACGGGAAATTTGAGAACACCAATTAACCTATCCTACATGTCTTTGGACTGTGGGAGGAAACCGGAGAACCCGGAGGAAACCCACCAAGCACGGGGAGAACATGCAAACTCCATGCACATAGAGATGGGAATTGAGCCTGGCCAGGAATCGAACCCGGACCCTGGAGGTGCAAGGAGACAGTGCTAACCATTACACCACCGTGCTGCCCAGGGCTGTTCAATTAATTGCATTTCAATTTCAACTACAACTTTGGCTTCTGTTGGTTATGAAAACAAGATAATTGACAAGAAATGATGACTGTGCTACATTCCTTGATATTCTCATTTACAACACTTAGAACGCCATCTTAGCCCTTTTAATTTAAGGCGGTACAGTACGAGGAGTTTGCATGGCACTCTGTCCAGGCGTACTTTGATTCGTTCCCTATGTCTCAATCAGTATGACCAAAACAATCGTAATTATGATTTTAGCCATAATTCACAGCATGCAGCCTTACCATGAGACACTGTGAAAAGTAACATAATGAAACAGTCATGGTTTTAAGTGCAGCAGTGGCCCTGGGGTTTAAACACCTTATTGTATAGGTAGTCGAGGATGAGTTTTGGCTCAAACGGCTAAGATTCTAGGTTGTTGATTTCAGAATTACAGAATCCGGGTTCGAGCCCCTGCCACACCCCATAGTACCCAACCCTGGCTTGAAAAATGTGAGGGCTGTGTCAGGAAGGGCATCCAACATAAAACCCGTGCCATGTTGGGTGTGGACTGGATGGTCTGCTATGGCGACCCCCTGAAAGAAAGTACTGCATCGGTAGTCTGGGGCATTGTTGACGTGGTGGTACGTTTCTTGCCTACCCTGCAGAAGGCCCGGGTTTGATGCCCAGGCTTGGATAGAATGGGAGGGACGCGTCAGGAATGGCACCTGGTGTAAAACCTGTGTGTGTTGGATGGTCTGCTGTGGCGACCCCTTGCTGGGAGCAGATGAAAGGCTGACTACACAGGCTTCACTCTGACACACACACACACACACACACACACACACACTCTCTATACCAGTGGTTCTCAAACTTTTTCTGTCATTCCCCACTTAAGGGGCTGAGCGAATTTTCAAGCCCCACCTGTCAACAAAATAATAACGAAATCGGCCAAGTTTACTGTTTATTGAAATATCAATTCCTAAACCAATACGATCAAACACCACCAAGTTAAAAAAAAAGATAAAATACACGTGCAATTGTTACAAGGCTTACGTTGTCACTTATCTTTGCATAATTGACCCCATGTTTATTAGCTGCTCAACAATCGTTTGTAGTTTTTTTTGCACTGGCCAATTCTGTATGCAACTTTGAATGAAGCCACTTGTGCTTTGCTGTCCACTGATTCAGATGTTACCATGCGATTCTCCTGCTGTCTGTATTCTGCCAGCTTTCTTTCAAAGACGTCCAGTGGTTTATTAACGTGACTGGAGTGTGTTGTCTCTAAGTGTCTTCCTAATTTGTTGGGTCTCATGCGGTCTGCTGCCAGCAGTTTAAGACACAAAACACACACAAGCCTCTCCTCTGCCCCCACCATCACGACCATGAATCCAAGCTGAAGTTAGGCTTCATTAGGGGTGGGCGATATAACCAAAATCTTCTATCACGGTAGAAGCAATTTTCTAACTCAATAACGATATATATCACAATATAGCAATTTGTATCTGAAAATGCATAAATAAAAATGAAAACACAAAGAAATTGTTTTACATAATTTAAATTTTTTTTAATGTAATTTTATTTAAACTGTGAATTGCTGAGGTTTGCCGCATTTTTTTACTTTGGCCATATTCAATTTGGATTTCAGATGATAGAAAAGGTCTAACGTGTTTCCAGCACTTGTTAAAACAGTGCACTTGCGTACCTTCCAAATCACGTTCATCTCATGCGTATCACTTTTCTTATACCCAAACCAATTCCACACCACAGACGAGGCAGCTTTTTGCTTTACAATCTCCTCGTCACATGTAAGCAAACTCACTGCTGCTGTATTCCATTGTCGAAGTGTATGTGAAGCCAAACACATCAAAAGTGGGACGAAACCGCGGCACCCGATTGAACCAAATATCTGCGCAAATACAGCGCAGCACGACTATCTGGATAGCGCAGTGATGATCTGGTTTATTTGCGCAGCCCGGTGGATCGCGCAGCGCCGCTCGAATCACAAACCTGCGCGACCCACTGTGTTTTATTTAAAAACAATTCATTTAAAATGTCAGGACTGTTTAATATTGTTTCCGCCTTGCCATGCCTGGTTTGTACGTGCGCATCCCAGCGGGGTAAAATGTATTTTGAAGGTCGGCGCAGCGCTGCCCAGTGGCTCGCGCAGGTTTGTGATTCGAGCAGCGCTGCTAAAGTTTGTCCGATGTTAAACCATTATTGTTGCACTATGGTTCCACTTTTTCTCCCGGCCCCCAACTGATGTTATTTTAAATTTACTTGTATTAATGATCCATTTATTTGTGTGTGATTGTTTAGTTTTGAGCGTACGCTCTTCATTATCAATAAAGAAAAGCATGACTTAGAATAGGTACTTTCCTGTTTTTCCTCCGGTTCATTGCGCCCCACCTGTCATGTCTGTATTCCCCACTAGTGGGGCGCGCCCCACACTTTGAGAACCACTGCTCTATACAAACGTCTCTTAATCTCTATACAAAAGTTGCATGACTACCCAATATTATTCTATATTATAATTTATATGAAACCTTTCTGCCCCTGAAACAAAAAGTCTGCAGAGTGCTGATACTGAACATCTCCATAACTAATAAAACTCATGCATGACCAGCTGCAGAATGAGGTGCATGATCAGTGTTTTTAGCTCTTTACCTTATTGAGACAATCCTCTCCATTTGCTTTGGGATCAACCGCCACCTCCAGAACGACTGAGTCTGGACAAGTTACGTGACAGTACATGCTGAGACTGCGCTCTCTCTCCTGCTCTGATCGCCTGGCACTACAGTGTGCTGCTCCACAGAGCCACTACTAACGCGCAAAAGGGTGTCAATGAACCACTGCGTCATTGACCACGCCCCCTATTCTCTGCCATGCGACCAATCAGTGTACGCGTCACTGAGGGGGCGTGAATATTGTACACGGAAGTGGGCATTGTTATGTCCGTTACATCTCATATCTAAGTCCCGCCTTTCCTCAAGGCTGAGAGATTACCATCCAATCATATAACTGGAGCATTTCACTAGTGCAAGTACTAGCCAATCAGAACACAGGATAAGGAGTTTCCCGGAATACCAGGAAGGTTTGATGTGACAGAAGTGACAGTCGGATATGGTGTGGAGTAACGTAAATGCTACACCCGTTTTAGTATTCAGATTTGGGGAGGAAGTTTGCGTTGTTAAAATGAGCTCGTGTTCTAGATTATAAACAGGAGACTGGAGCTACATGCTAACACTGCGGTGCTGTAGTGAGCGTTTAATCCGAGCAGAACGGAGAAATGTTTGAGAATTTCAAAGAGAGACTGCAGAGCGTGCAGCAGGACTTCACATCAGGGTACGTACACACACACACACACACCACTAACAACAACAACAACAACATCTCGGGATGTCTTTCTCCCGAATTAAGTCGTTTAATAAAAAAAAATAATGCGTTCCCCCCGGTGTTAAAGGTTCACGCTTTAGTAGTGTAGTGTGCGGATTGGGACACAGCCCCGGAGTGCGCAGGGTGAGCTCAGCCGTGTTTTTGGTTCACTCCAAAGATTAGTGTCTTCATGCAAACACTGCACACATTGAGAGAAACAAGTTAATAAAGGGACATGTATATCTGTGTGTGTTAGCTAGCTCAGCGCTATCTGCATTCCAGAGCACTCGGCTCAAACCAAAGCCGTGATCAGGTGACTGTCATGTGACCAACTGGAGCGAGGGCACTTCTGTTCTAAACAGCACGCGCTGCTCGTTTCACCAGATAAACTGCTGAAGTGAACTTATGACGTAAATAAAATGACTGACAGCCAGCACTATACACCTATAACATTTTACATACTGTATAAAATGTTATAGTGTACACACACACACATATAAATCTGTTTTCCAAAACAGAAAATGTAAGCAGTCATCATGTTTTTGGTAAGCTCAGGCTTTATTAAACCAGTCACTCCAGATACACATAAGCGCTGAGGAACAATACTGTACAGTCTTAATCTACCCCTCATTTCTTCATGTTAAATTAAATCATGTGGATCAAATTAAAGAAATGGGATCAAATGTTTTACTGCGACAGGCTGCTAAGAGTCTAAATATACAATTAAAGAAATTGTTTATGTAACAACCAGAGCAACAACCTCATTTCCCCTCTCTTCTGTTCCAACCACTCAGCATTCAGCATCAGCAGTATACTGTACTAATCACTGGTCTGATCATCTGTCGTCATCTGCATCTGTTTCTCACTGGTGCATGCCTTAAGTTAGATGTTTTCTGAAACTGGCAAAAAAAAGTGGAAGAGGAAGAACTATTCCTCAAGACCTCTTTGAAAGCAAAATATAAATAAAGGCATTGTTTTATCTCATGTACATGAACTGTACCATCCGAACCCTTCATAAACCTATTTTTAACCCTTTCAGAATAAAGACCTTGAGTGACAAGTCCAAGGAGGCCAAAGTGAAGAAAAAACAGAGGTGTGTACATGTAAATAAACGGCTGGTAAAGTTTTGTAATAATATCACTGATTAGTCAACTAATTAAATAGACATTAAAAAATGTCATGGAAATAATTTCGCCGTGTGTCTTTTAGGAGAGACGAGTTTCTTCCTCAGTATTCTGCTGGGCTGGATCTGTTGGATCGGTACGTGTTCTGTAATGAATACACTCACGTGCATTAACTGCTTAATGGCAACCTCTTTTAAAGCAGTACATGATTCCAATTTGCTCACCTATTTAAGAAAAAAAAAACACTTTTATCCTGTAGATATGAGGAAACCTGGGTGTCACTGCACAAACGAACCAAAGAATCCGCCAAAGCTGCAGAAGTGAGTAAATAAACGCTTTTACCATGTTTTCTTGTGTCTAATGCTGACACAACCATTACACATGTTTTCAGCTACTAGTTGATCAAATCTTCAAGTTTTGTTGCGCTGATGAAATGCTGGTGTAATATTCTTTGTGTCCAATAAGTTGCAGGACTGAAAGCCTCAGTGTTTTTTAGGGCTGCAACTAACGATTATTTTGATAATCGATTAGTTGGTCGATTTCTTTTTCGATTAATCGATTAATCGGATAAAAAGTGACCGTTTTAATTTGCTGTTCTGCTTAACAATATAAAACCATAAATCAGGGTATTATTTATGTATAAATGTAAACTTTACAAAAATGCAATAGCCACATAGAGTATAATGATCTTTAATTTTGACATTTAAACCTTAGTTTATGTAAATCAACATTCTTTTTTAACAATAATTGCAGATGGCAAGTTAACAGTGTTGATACGGTGTATGTGTGTTTACATATATATACACACACATACACACACACACACACACACAGTAGTTTAAAAAATACACTGACATATTCAGTTGTTAAGAATGACCTCAATTTTTAATTCTCTTAAATTAATTCAACTTAATAATAAGAAGAATAGACTTCTAGATTATTATGATATTTTTAATTGAAGTGTCTACTACATCCTTGTCACGGTTTATACATTATCTCGATCCTCTCGGGTATTTTATCCTTTTTTGTTGTTGTCTCAATAAATAAAAAAAAATATTTTTTATATATATAGACCATTTTGCTATACTAGACATTCTCGTAATACGGCGACGTAGGGAGAGAAAAAAACTCGCCGCTACTGGGTTCACTCTGTTTATTTTGCCCTTTTCCCGCATTTCCCCCTGTATAGCCTGTAGGATGATGGGATATATCCGGTCCTCAGAAGTGTAAACTGGACGTGAAGAAAACGCACTAGAAGTGTTTTCCTTGCATTCCTAACCCTGGGGATTTGAACACAAAGAAAAAGCTGCATGCAACGTTTTTTTTTTTTTTTTTTACCCCGTATAACCGGGCAGCCGGACAAACGCACGTCACCAAAGCCCGTGTGAACTCTCTCACTCACTCCTTTTTTTTTAGTCGTGGCCAATTCCTCCCCGTCGCTAGGGGCTCCCACATGTGTAGAAAACCCTCGGCACTTCATCCGCGCTCACCGGACACTACGACCGGCAGAAACCCGCTCGCTTTTAACGCCCGATAAGACGTGTTTAATGTAAATTGCTCCCATACCTTGGAGGACTTGGGGCGCGCGCTTTTTCCTGCAAACGCTTCTGTAACCGCCATTGCGCGAGCGGCTGTGTATTTGTGCATCTTGTGGTCGCGCGCCTCAGTAACGTGAGCAGCCCAACTAATCGATAACGGCATTCGTTGACAACGAATTTCATTATCGATAATTATCGATTTTATCGATTAGTTGTTGCAGCCCTAGTGTTTTTACCAACGCAAAGCTGTTTATAGCAGAAATATGAGGTTATCAGAGGATGAACATAGTTTCCTAGGAAGTTTGATTAATTGAAGAATGACTTTTAAGTAGTTTAGAGACTTTTACTATGGATGAATAGGCTGAAACAGGGCAAATTAAGAGTCACAAATAACGATATATTATACCTTATGGCTCTGAGTGCACATACAGTACTGTGTTTAAGACTTGTGCAGAGATTACTGTATTTATCACTGCATTGTATGATCATATGTACTCATCAGGTGGTGGATGGAGAAGTGGTGATGCTCTCGGCTCACTGGGAGAGAAGAAGAGGAGCGCTGCTCGAGCTGCAGGAACAGTTACAGCAGATTCCAAACTTCCTCAAAGAACTGGAGTCCATCACTGCTCGAGTCGGTGAGACTGGCACTAAAAAAACACTATGTGGTCCACACACGTGTCACTATATACGGGTCTTGAGCTTTGCATACTGTAACTTCATTCTTCTGAACTCTGTGTGTTGCATGTGGTCTGAGTTAAATGGCGTTTAGATCTAAATGCTAGGACTGTTGTGTGTTGGACACCTTATGCTCATCCCTCAGCAGTTTAGAGACTTGTCGTGCGTGCTGTGCAAAACACTTTCGCCGCATCATGAGCCTCACTGGCGCCAGAGAAATTACGCTTTTTGTTGGATCACCTTGAGTAACCTTGGAGAACAGCTGCTCAGTAATATATGAAGGCACTAAGTGGAAACTCCTGTGGAGTGCCATCTGCTAGCACTCGCAGTTCGTATTTATTCCCTTGAGTTCTCTCTGTCTGGTAGCGACAGGTTCTCACCATCACTTTCATCAGAATATGTTGCAGGCAACAGCTCATGGCTGATGTGGAAGACAAACTCAATGGCGAAACAAACAGGACTTCATCCACTTATTGCCCAACATTTCATAATGAGACATTAAACAATGTAATCAGGGATGCGCCTGATCTAATCCTGTCCTCAGGATCTTTGTTGGAGTTGTTCCTGTCTCCATGTGGCTTTCCTCTGGACTGTCTGGGTTCCTCTGACCTTCCCGAAAACATGCCAGGAGACGGGTAGAAAGGATATTCTACAGTCATCAGTGTTGATGAGTGTGTGGATGTGTGTGTTAACAGTTGTCTCTGATGGACGGAGGCTCATCAGGAGTATATTTCCTCTTCGTAATCTGTGTTCCCAGGATGGGCTCCGGATCCGTCGCAGCCTTGATTTGGGATAAACTGTTCACGGAAAAGGAATGTATGAGTGAGCAAACACTGTGAAACACTCTGGATCCTCAGCGTAAACAGTCTCGGGATTGAGACGCACAAAAAAGCAATGATGGTGTCTCAGAGCAGATGTTTTTTTTCCGATGTGTTAGAGTCAGATTTGTGGTCCTTGGATTTTAAACCCTGGGATTTTCACAGTCGCCCAAAACCACTGTGTTAAATTCCAGCGCCCAGATGTGAAATTCCAGTTTCAGATGTGTTTAAGTTCCAGGGTGCAGAAGACTGAACCACTGCGAAGTCTTTCTCTTGTGTTCATTAAAAAAAATGCTTGTATAAAGCAGAAATGGATGGAAATTTTATTGTTTTGTTGAGCAACACGTTTTTTTATTCTGATCAGCACTGTCTGTAAAAGAAATTATAATACATAACTGAAAAACGTAGTTTGCCAAAACTGGCAGAAGTCAGACTGCAGATCTTGAGGAAACGGCAGCAGCGCGGAATTTATCAGAATGCTATTACATCTGATTCTTATTCTATATTGACTTTTAAATTATTGTATCGTTAATAGCTTTTTATTTGAAAAGGTGTTAATCGAAGCATTTTACTCGATCAGGGTCTTAGGTGGGACTTAAACATTTCTCCCAGGTCATGTACAGAACATTTTATCTTTTACTTTAAGTACAAAGGGCTTTTTCGAGCTGAGCCACATGGTGGCGCTGCAAAGCTTTGCTTATGTTTCTGAGAATGTTAAACTGTGCATTCAGCACGCCAGACACTGTTCTTTATTTGCTTATGAGATCAACTTTTGTGGCTTAGCAGATGAAACTAAATTTATAAACAGATGCAACACTAACAAACAATTCAGTCTAATTTAATCAGCCAATCACGTGGAAGCAGCGCACATGTACATGTACATTCAATCAAGAGGTCAAGAGCATTAGACATTAGAATGAGGAAAAAGTGTGATCTCTGTGACGCTCACTGTGGCCTGGTTGTTTGTGCCATACAGACTGGTACAGTATGAGTATTTCAGAACCAGCTTATCACTGCTCACAACAGTCTCTAGGATGGTGAGAGAAACGGAACAAAATATAGTAGCAATCAACATTGATCGGGCTCGAACCCCTGTGCCATCGCCGGCCGGGTGCACCACGCACCTGTGAGGCTTTTGCGCCTGTTAAGACCTCCAAAAAGCATCACGCTATGAGGTCACTCAGTTTGATGTTACTCAACATGATATAACTCAGGAAGTTATTAGCCACTTTTCAGCACAAGTTTAAAGCATCGCCATGGCTGAACCCTTTGAGATCAAAAAAACCCTTCGCAATTTTGCATCCTCAATGTCCTGAGCTCATATTGGCCTGGTTTGGTGGCGATTGTATAAATGCACTAAGACGAGTACATCAAATTCCATTGAATACCTGCCTTCCTGTTGGGAAGCGCCCATGGCCTGCACAGTGCAAGTTGTTCAGCTCAATGAGATGTGTATCAGATTTAGCATGTACAGCATCTGAACAGTCCTAATGTTAGACGATCCCAACACGTGTGCTGATTTTCATGAGCCACAAAATGCTAGGATGCTGGGGAAAAAATCCTTAGAAGAACAAGAGAGCCCTGCACACACTATGACTATGAGTGCATTATACTGTAGGGCTGATTTCATAGTGCTTGGGCCCTAAAAAGGGCATCATGTGAGAGAAGGGGATGGTGAAACCCTGTTGAAGGGAGAGATCAGAGGAGAATGACTAGACTATTTTCAGCTGACAGGAAGTGTACTGTATAGTAACTCAAATATGCACTCCTTATAACCAAGGTGAGCAGAAGAGCGCCTCATGACACACAACACAAAGTTTGAAGTACTGTAAATGGATTTTGTGTTCTGTATGAGTGCTGTGCAGCAGAAGACATCGGGTTTCACGCGTGTCAGACATGAATAAGAGTCCGAGGCTCTCATCAAAATGACAGAGATCAGGTTTCTTCCACATTCTGAAGTGTAATGTGATCATTAACCGAAACGTTCGATGTGCATTTGCATGTTTTGCATTGTGCTGCTGCAACATGGCTGACTCATATAGAGCATATAAGAGCATAAATGTACAGGTGTTCCTAATAAAGTGCAGTGAGTGCACACAAGGCATGCAATGTACAGTAAGTATGTGATTTATTTATCTCGATGTGTTGTTTTTTTAAATACAGTATGGTTTCCTGCTTGTTTTTTTTATTCAGCAGTGGTATAAAACCTGCACAAGCAAAGAATGACTGAAGCAACATGCAATTAGATTTTACTGTACAGTATATAGTGCTTTTACTGTAACAGTGGTCATTGTCGCAAAGCAGCTTTACAGAATCAAGAATCAGAAAAAAACAAAAATGAAGTAAGTTCGAAAAAATGTGCTGAATTGTCCTGGTCCTTGAAATTTGATGGATAGTTTGTCTCCAACTAGCAGAAGAGACGCATCTGTCTGTGGGAACTGTACACACAATCATTCACCACTTGCACATTACAGGAACTCGGCTGGGCGTTATTGCCACATCCCCATACAGTCCTGACCTCACTCCAAGCCATTTCCACATGTTTGGGCCGTTTAAAGGAGAATTCTAACATGTAGCAGACAAACCGATCGTGTCTCAAAACGTTCTACCTTGATAGTAACCAGGCACTCGTGGAACGCTGGGATTAACGCTACACATTAGTGTAGAAGGCGATTATAGAGAGGAATAAAGAGAGTTCTTACTCTCATAACTGTGCTCTGTGTTTTATTTTTTGATTTTCGATTCATACTTGACATATTTTCTCACATTTCATACACATTTCTATAACTTGGTTTTGATTCTGTAAAGCTGCTTTGTGACGATGGCCACTGTTTAAAGAGCTCTACAAGTGAAATTGAATTGAATCGTTCTGTTATTTTGCTCGATTAAAATCCTGGTTTAACTCGAACAGCCCTTGTATTATAACAAGAACAAAACCAGGAACGTGCCACAAACACACAAACTGAAGCCCAAATCACAGTAGACAGACCGAACTTCCAAAGGAGGTGACCAAACTGAACTCCACCTGGATTGAACATACTGAACATTTAAACAGTACACACTGACTAAATGCTGTGATCGAACACTGGGTCTGAGCTCCCAGATTAAATACCCTAATTTAGGACTCAGATTGAGTGGCCAGACTGATGAGTAAATGATGAGACTGGAGTAGGCCAGAGTATATACTTAGCATATAATTAGCATATAATTATAAAGAAATTATCAAAATGAGGCTAAAAGCACTAAACCCTGTAAAAGCATCTAATCTGTGCTACAGCTCAACTGGAAGAGAACTTTCAGGAGACGGAGAGTCATCTGACGTACTTGGAGGATCTGTGTGGTCAGTGCGAGCTGCAGCGCTTCAAACACCTTCAGATCGTACAGCTGGAGAACTACAAAAAGAAGAAGAGGTGATTACATTACTGTCAAACCGCGTTCTCTCTTTCCCATATCTCCTTGTTCCTGAATTGCTGTGGTCAATATGGTATTTAAGAAACCCAAGTACATTTAAATCTATTCTGCTGTCAAAACTTCGAGACAGCAAAATAGATTGAAATGCACTTGGGTTTCTCAAGTACATTTAATTCTATTCTGCTGTCTGAGTATAAAAAGGTGTTATGCCTATGCAGCGTTCACAGCTTAATGAACTCTAATACCGCAGTGTTATAATTTGCCTTAAAATTCCCTTTACTGTACTCCATATTCTACATTTCTATTATACGTATTCTGATTTTATATAATGGAAGTTTTTTCCTCTGTTATAATTTTATCAAGCGATTTTACATCTGATCCTCAGTGAGCTTTCCTATTTCTAAATCAGTACATTTCCCTGAATTGATTCCTTCCTCTACTCTCGCTCTCCTCTCCATTTCCTTCTTTTCCCTATCGGCTCTGTTTTTCAGATCTTTTACAGATGGTGAAGTAGGTATAAAGGAAGCGCAGTGGAGACATGGTTAGGAAGGAAATGCTGCAGCACCAAAGGCTCATGAAAAGCAGAATGCTATTAAATCCTGTTGATACACAAAATTCAATTCAATTCAATTTTATTTGTATAGCGCTTTTAACAATTGACATTATCTCAAAACAGCTTTACACAATCAAAAGAATTATTAAAATTTCTATGGAATGTGAATGTGTATGAATGTGAGCAAGCCGCGGGCGACAGTGGCAAGGAAAAACTAGTAATAGGAAGAAACCTTGAGAGGAACCAGACTCAACAGGGAACCCATTCTCATCTGGGTGAAACAGATAGCAGGAAATGATCTGCAATTATACAGTGTGTTAGGTGGCGGGCAATTCAGCTATAATAGTTGATGTTAATGGAGTCCAGGTAGTTATTGGAGACTCAGATAGACTTGTAGAAAGTTCCAGTCCTGAACTATCGAATTGTCAAGTCCTCAGAGAAACAGCTGACACCAGTCGATGCCAGAACCGTCTTCTAAGTAGAGAGAATCATCCCCAGACACCAAACGCATCCCAAAGAGACACACGGGGCATCCATGCGACGAGACCTCCAACCAGAAGCGGGGCACCAGGATGGATCAGACAGGTCCGGAGGGTAGAGGGAGTCTGGATCACTGGCAGCTCAGGGATGACATGTGTAGCTTGACAGAGCGAGAGAGAGAGAGAGTGAAGGGGAGAGACAGGGGGAGAGAGGAAAGAGAAAGAGGGGGAGAAAGAGAAGAGGAGGAGAGATGGCAATTAGGTATGGTCACAGTCACAATGTATAATGTGAATGTATATTTACTGTAGAGTGCAAGCAGGGACTCCGGCAGGCTAACTATGACAGCACAACTAAAAGGGAGAGCCAGAAGGAAACACAAACATGAGGGCTCCCTGCGATGTAAAGCAAACAATCACCTCACCGTCAACAAACCTGAGTGATCAAATGAGAGTGAGGAAGACAGCATCTAAACATACCAGTTCACCGTAATACTCTACGTCCATGAGTCCCCCAGATCTGCTCCTTTACCTAAGGCAAATCTATTTATAAAAATGCTTGGCTAAATAAATAGGTTTTTAGCCTAGATTTAAACACTGAGACTGTGCCTGAGTCCCGAACACTATTTGGAAGACTATTCCATAATTTTGGGGCTTTGTAAGAAAAAGCTCTGCCCCCAGCTGTAGTTTTCATAATACGCGGTACTGACAAGCAGCCTGCATCCTTTGATCGAAGTAGGCGTGGCGGATCGTAAGACACTAGCAGTTCACTCAGATACTGCGGCGCGAGACCATTTAATGATTTATATGTCAAGAGTAGTATTTTAAAATCAATGCGAAATTTCACAGGGAGCCAATGTAGTGAAGATAGGATAGGAGTGATGTGCTCTCGCTGCTGCATTCTGGACTAGCTGAAGCTTGTTTATGCACCTAGCTGAACAACCAGACAGTAAGGCATTACAATATTCCAACCTACAGTAGAAGTGATAAAAGCATGAACTAGTTTTTCTGCATCGTTTAGCGACAATATATTTCTTATCTTGGCAATATTTCTGAGGTGAAAGAATGCTATCCTGGTGATATTATCTACATGAGATTCAAATGAAAGACTGGAATCTATAATCACTCCGAGGTCTTTTACTGTTGCACTTGATGGAACAGAAAGGCCATCTAAAGTTACGGTGTGATCTAAGGTTTTACTCCTAGCTGTATGCGGTCCTATGACTAGAACTTCTGTATTATCCGGATTAAGCAGAAGGAAGTTAATTAGCATCCAATTTCTTATGTCCTGCACACATTGCTCAACTTTAGTTATCTGGTTTTTCTCATCAGGTTTTGCTGAGACATATAACTGTGTGTCGTCAGCATAACAATTAAAACCAATATCATGCTTACGGATTATGTTGCCCAGAGGAAGCATGTAAAGGGAAAAAAGCAGTGGGCCTAAAACTGAACCCTGCGGAACGCCAAACTCCACTAGAGAACATACAGAATAATCACCATTCAAGTCTACATACTGATAACGATCGGTCGAATAGGATCTGAGCCAGGAGAGGGCTGTACCCTTAATTCCTACTACATTTTCTAATCTGTGAAGAAGAATAGCATGATCAATGGTGTCAAAAGCTGCACTGAGGTCGAGTAATACAAGCCTAGTTACACAACCCTGATCAGAGGCCAATAGGTCGTCATTTACTACTTTAACGAGTGCTGTTTCTGTGCTGTGATGAGGCCTAAATCCTGACTGATATACAGTAGTTCATGTATGCCATTTCTATGTAGATATGAGCACAGCTGCTCCGCTACTATCTTTTCCAGAATCTTGAAGATAAAGGGGAGGTTCGATATTGGCCTGTAATTGGACAGCTGACAGGGGTCGAGGTCAGGTTTCTTAATTATTGGTTTGATAACTGCTAATTTAAAAGATTTTGGAACATAACCAATGCTGAGTGAGGAATTAATTATTCTCAACAGCGGTTCTGTTATCACTGGTACTATGTGTTTAAGGAAATGTGTCGGTATAGGATCTAATATACAGGTTGATGAATTTGCAGAAGAGATGAGTGAAATTAGTTCATTCTCTTCAAGAGGAGTAAAGTATTCTAGGTTCCGATCTGACATGGCTAGGTTAACATCTGTATCAATTACATTGTTCGGTTTCAAAGCCTCAATTTTATGCCTGATATTTACAATTTTATTATTAAAAAAGTTCATGAAGTCCTCACTATTGCATGATGTTGTTGTGGAGATTTCTGAAGTGGTCTTATTTCTGGTTAATTTGGCTACAGTATTAAATAAAAATCTAGGATTATTTTAATTTTCTTCTATAAGAGTGGAGAGATACGTTGATCTAGCTACACTAAGAGCTTCCCTATAGTTCAGGATGCTCTCTTTCCATGCTATTTGAAATACTAACAATTTAGTTTGACGCCATTTACGCTCTAATTTCCGAGCAGCCTGTTTTAAATTGTGCGTGTGATCGTTATACCAGGGAGCGGGTTTCTTATCTCTAATAATTTTTCTTTTAGCTGGAGCTACATTATGGTACAACGAAATGTCGACTCTAAATATTCAGTCGCCTGATCGAGTTCTGTGGGGTCAGACGGTGACCTAATCGAAGTTGGTAACTCTGAGAGATTACTGATAAAACTCTGTGTGGTAGTTAATGTGAATGTACATTTAATACGGTAGCGCGGTTCTGTGCGTACATTCACTGTGACACACTTGAATGGAGACAAGATGGTGATCTGAGATAATTTCAGACAGTGGAATTGTGAATACATTTCTTATACTTAATCCGAAGAATATTACTAAATCTAAAGTGTGACCTGCTTCATGAGTGGGTCCTACTACACACTGATTTACGCCTACGGAGTCCAGTATGGACATAAATGCTGTTCTCAGAGGGTCTTCTGGATTCTCAAAATGAATGTTAAAATCTCCAGCAATTAACACTTTGTCTACAGAAACGACTAGGTTTGAGATTAAATCTGCAAATTCACTAAGAAATTCATGTAAATTGTATGTAGCTGTATCCAGGAGGACTAGCTTCATTTAGAGCTACATTCTCGTCCTGTTTAACCCATGTTTCAGTTAAACAGAGTATATCAAACGCCTGATCTGTGATAATTTCATTAACAATAACTGCTTTTGATGCGAGAGATCTAATATTTAACAGTCCTAGCTTCAGATCAGAGGTGCCGGCTGCGCATTCAGTGTCATCCGAGTTTGTGGTCTTTATGTTAATTAAATTATTAAAACAGACTTTCTGAGTCTTTTTACATTTTTGCTTAGATCGGGGAACAGACACAGTCTCAATATGGTGAACCCTGAGTGACGACTCTATGCAGCTAGCAGACGGTTGGTTTAGCCTGTCTGTCTGCTCCCTGGCCTGGGTTCTGGATTGTCACCGATTAACCAGACCTCTACTGAGACTATGAGCTATACTACAGGAAATGAGAGCAGCACCTTCCCGAGTGGGATGGACACCGTCCCGCCCTAACAGGCCAGCTTTGCCCTCAAAGGTCTTCCAATTGTCTATGTAGCCCACGTTATTTTCGGAGCACCACCTGGACATCCAAGAGGGTGTCTCATCTCTTTCTCGCACACACTTCGAGCATCTTTTTTCTTATTTAAGATCATATTTGGCTCTGGAGTTGATTTATTTATTTTTTGTCTGTGCATTATAACCTCTGTTATCAGAATGACTGAAATAGGATCAGAGCACAGCTGATGTATACAGTACGTCTTGTGTTTACACGGAGACGGTGCATTTTTATGGAGTAAAATAAGCTTTTTGGAAAATGTAATAAATAGTAGGTGTGTAATGTTTAATGCACTGCTTGTTTGTGCTCTGTCAAGGCATCTTTCAAATCTCTTAATGTTTAACGTGCAACAGGATTGAAAAAGAGTGAAAATCACAGAATTATAACCGCACTGCCTACTGTAACTGGAGTTCTCGTTTTATCACCAGTTCAGTTAAAAAGTACACGGTTAAGGGGAAATTGCTGGAGTCGGGTGTGAAATAATAGACAATAGATAACAGACAGTTTCAGATGACCATGTGACCATTAACCATTTTTTTTTTACATTTTGTTTGTAGGAAAGAACTGGAATCTTTTAAAGGTAAGAAACTAAAACATTAATTTATTATTCATTCTGTATAATGTGGTATACTTTTATCTAATTGTCAGTGAACTACAGTACAGACAGTCCACGATTGAGCTGGGAGCGAAATAACAAAACGATTGCTTTGGGAACCAATACATGTGTGTGACTTCTATTTTTAAAACCCATCCAGTCTGCACTGACAGAGTTCTGTTATTAATAAAGCTAGAAGAGGTTTCGGTATTAGACAAATGTGTGTTTTCGAGGTATACAGTAGTGTCTGTCTGTGTGTTTGACCTCTGATTTTGTCATTTCTCATTTACCTCCTGCACCTCATTTACTGCCCCACAGTGAGGAGAGCTGTTCAGTAATTAGCTGCTAATTAACCTCTGTGAGTGAGTGATGTGTCAGTGATTGTTGTGATCTCAGTTCATTTTTTTTCATGCAATATAATGTCCATGATATACTGTAAGGATATCTCAGGTTAAGTTAATAAAGCGGAGCATTTTTTATTTTAAAATAAAAGTGTAAGATTTTGGCTATTATTATTATTATTATTATTATTATAATATATATATATATATATATATATATATATATATATATATATATATATATTTAAGGAATTAATTTGAGCTGGCTAAAGTGTAGAAATGTTCGGTTTAAGGTATTTACTCAGTTCCTTTTATGAAATGGAGGGATGCTTTGGAATTTTGGTCTGACTTCAATTTCTAAATCCACTCGGTAGTTACTCGGAGGTACTCCTGTACTCTCTTTTGTCAATTAAATAAAATTTTATTTGTATAAGCCGAGGACGACGGCGACAGTGGCAAGGAAAAACTCCCTGAGATGGTAATAGCAAGAAACCTTGAGGGAAAGAGAGAGAGAGGAGAGGGCAGAAGAGAAGGAGAGAAGGCAGTTAGGTATGGTCACAGTCAAACAATGTATAAGGTGAATGTACTGTATATTTAGTGCAGAGTGCAAGCAGGGACTCCAGCAGGACTGACTATGACAGCATAACTAAAAAGGAGAGCCAGAAGGAAACACAATGCAACAGGAACTCACAGGTTTGGACTAATCAGAATCAGAAACTTAAATTTGTTAGGGAGAACAAAGACTTTGTACTTTTGGAGAAATGGAAAAAGGGTTATGTAGCCTGATGAGTGCAGATTGACCTAATACTGTACCAGAGTAATCAGAGTTAAAAGAGAAGTGGACGAAGCGATGCACCCATCATGCATAGTGTCCACTGTACAAGCCTCTGCAGGTAGTGTTATGATCTCGGGTTGCTTCAGGTCCAAACTCAGAAATCTTATTTGCCATAAGTTATAACATCTATTGATTTGTTCATGAAAGAGTAGAGGAATAATTTTCATGAATTAACTACCGCGTGCTATAATCAAAGCTGAAGCTGGTTAAATGTAATAGTGGTTCCAGACGGTGTATAGTGACTGTAATAGTGATTGTAGCGGTGGTGATGTGACCATACTGTACAGTCAGAACACGTGCCTGCAGACAGTGTGGATATGTGAGCTTAGGTCCTATTTTTGGTGGACTTTTATAGTAAACTCGGTTTTCAACATTCTGTCCAACTGCTAAGTGCTGATTTTGCTAGTAATCAAAGTCAAAATCTTAATGCTCTCAAACTGGGCTAGAACAGTCTGTAATTTAGGGCATAAATACAGTTATTCACCTAAAAATTAAGTCTTAACACACGTGTTCCTTTTTCCGAGTCTCTGGGCTACATTGGCTAAATTCCTTCAAACCGGTTACATAACATGTCATCACATAGAACGGATTAAATGTAAAATATTTCTCTTGTACTGTGTGAAAACAGCCATGACTACAGATTTGCTAAATATGACTCAGCAGTTTCTTTTCCTCTTACCACTGTGTTAGACAGTCATCATGTAAAGATAATTATTTGTTTCTGTGTAATATGACATCAGGTACTTAGTTAGTCGAATTAAGTAGATATCAAGACGTGCTTTCCGCCCCCACATCGCTGTGAATGGTACATTCCAAGCTTGCTTCTCCTTTAGCACTGTGTCCCTGAGCAGGAGATGCTTCAGCATCAAACAGAGTAAGACACAGCATGTACGTACGTGTGCGTGTGTGCGTGTGTGCGTGTGTGCGTGTGCGCGTGTGCGCGTGTGCGCGTGTGCGCGTGTGCGCGCGTGCGCGTGGGTCTGTGAGAGACCTTCAGATTGGCTGTACATGCTGGAGAAGGTGCGAAGGGATGCAGATTTAACCTTTTCTCTTCTGAAGCTGTCTTTCAGCCTCGGATTTTTCGTCCCTTAGCTCGTCTTCACAGGAGCATGTGCACACCTGGAGCTGTGGAGGGCAGTAAGAGGAAACTGTGTTTGTTTTGCTGTGGATGCAGTTCAGCTGTCGTGGTGATCTGGGCCAGTTTGGCAGAATTGTATAAATGATCCTTTTTTTCCCTCTTTAAGGCGACTCTGTGAGTCACAGATGCACTGTTGTTTGGCGGGGAGGGGTGCTCGAGTGCCCTGTGAGATTTGGTGAAACTGGTGAAAGGTTTAGTTGTGGCTTTTGGGCTGTAGTCCAAGCACACTGGAGGTGGCCATGCTGGTCTTTGTAAATAAGTCTGTTTTGGCTCTTGTGTAAAGAACGCATGTGGCTCTGTTCAGCTGCTGTTTACAGACTTTGTGAAAGATCGTTGGCTTTGCACACCAACTGTGATATATTTATGGTTTTGGAATAGCTTTGGAATTTTATGACTTTATTATTTATTATAATTTTTTTTATTATTAATTCACTGCGAAAGGTAAAAATGGTTTTGTCTTACACTTGGGCGTTAAGTGATTGAGTGAGTCACCTGACAGGAAAAGATTTTGTTTTTGTAAATACTGTAGCTGGATCGTGTTTGGGTAATGCATTTGCATCAGGATTGTGGAAATATTTCTGTTTCAGAAGAAATAATCCTATCCATCTATTCAGGCTGTTCGATTGAAAGCCCTGATTAGCAAGTACTGCAAATGTTGTGGCACGGGAACCTTTATTGTGTTTGGCTTCTGGATGGGAACCCAGGATAAACCAGATGGCATAATTGGAGAAAAATAAGCACACTGTCTGTGTACATCATGTAAGCAGAGTTGAGGAAAGAATCTCTGGTAGCTTTCACAACATGGCAGTACTGACCTGACTGCTAAATACTTCCATTCTTCAGGGATTCTCAATGGGCTGAGAAAAAAAAGCTGAATCAAATAGCAATATAGAGTATTATCAGTGTTTTAGGAAGGCTCAGGGTAACCTTTGCTTCCAGAGCAGCTTTGATCCTTTTTGTAATGTAGTAGGAAATGTTATAACATCCCAGGAAATGCACATCATATGAGTGTTCATATATATGTTTCAGATAATGAAATCATCCTCCTCCTCCTTAAATATTGTAATTTTTCTTCTTTTTTATTTTACACAGGCAAAATTTGCATGTTATTAAAAGTTATGCAAAGTGTGCTCTACGACTTAGAGACAGTGGCACTGAAGAAAAGACAGGAGGCAGAGCTAGAGGTAGCAGAGCTGAAGATGTTGAGGTTCTCTTTGGGGGTGACAAGGATGGATACGATCAAGAATGAGTTCATCAGAGGGACAACCCACGTTAGATGTTTTGGAGATAAAGTCAGAGAGGCCAGATTGAGGTGGTTTGGACATGTTCAGAGGAGAGATTGTGAATATATCGGTAGAAGGATGCTGAGCTTGGAACTGCCAGGCAGGAGGTCTAGAGGAAGACCAAAGAGGAGATTTATGGATGCAGTGAGAGAGGACATGAAGTTAGTTGGTGTGAGAGAAGAGGATGCAGAGGATAGGGTTAGATGGAAGCAAATGATTCGCTGTGGCGACCCCTGAAAGGGAATAGCCGAAAGTCAAAGAAGATTCAAAGTTATGCAAAGTGATGATGTAATTATTCCCTTTAGACAGCTGTCCAAGACCTTGGGGTAAACACCACCTTAGGTCAGTGTAGCCAGATTTATGTGGTGAATTCCATCTTTAACATCTTGAGACCCGAATGTCCTCATATGAGGACATGTCGTTTTATCCCAACTTAATTGTTTATATATTTATCCTTGTACTATCCTCATATGAGAACTGAATAATTCTTTTGCCAAACTTCTTCCTGGTTGAAGATATTGATTGAAGTTATATATTTCAGCTATAAATAAAGAGAACTTCAGTAGAAATTGCAATGTACACAAGAGTAGAGTCTCAGTAAGACTCTTCAACTGCTGAAAATATTTGGTCAGCATGCTTCATTTCAGCATTGTGTCACTGTAGATTTGCAGTTTGTAATGCTGCACCCACACGTAAGAACCTTGCATATCATCTCAAGTTATAAAGTCAACAGCAGCATCAATGCAAAACCATCACCTACTAGACGACGGGAGTGTCGATGAGAGAAGCGCTCAGCATGGGAGCATCCTTTAATCCTCTAGTGCACTTGCTAAAAAGCACCACAACGACAGCAGGTCAGCGTCCTCGTCTAGTAACCAGTGAGAAACGAAGTGGGTGTGTCTGTCCATTAATGTCATAATGACTCATTGGCTGATGTACTGGCGGTCTTCCTAGGTTTTGTTTCCACTTGTCTTATAAATTGTATAATATTTAAAGTCTACGAATCTCATCTCCAATGAGTATAAACCATTTTTTATTGAAACCACCCAATCTGGCAACACTGCTTTTGGCTTCATCTAAACATGCACTAAACCATCTTTCAGAAGATTTTCAGAAATCTGGATTCTGTGCATAACATTATTACTGATACACCTGTACACACTGTACTGTTTGGCTTCATGCATCATGTTGCTTTAAAATCTCACACACCGAACTGCTTTAATATCTGATGCATCATCCTAGTACATCTCCCCTTTACACCCGTGTTTGTAGTTGTAGTGAGGTGACATTAAAGTCGATGTGTTTCATGTGCTGATGAAAGGATTCTCCTGTCTCTTCACTAAGATGGTGCATTAGCAGTTAGAGCTGCTCTCATTATGATAAGTTATTAACCTAAGTGGCCCATGGGCTTTGCCTCTGCAGTTACCAATCACACTAGTGTCCTCAGACTGATTAGTAGCCAGGAGACTGCGCTGAATTTCCTTCTCAGATAAAGCATGCCTGTTGCTCAGGGACAGAGATTGAGTGTCCGATGGATGCGACTGCAAAATATCAATTGTTAATCGCTATCACAGTTTTGGCCTTTTCTTAACTGATAATGCAGGGAGCTGTAATCTCTGCACAATCCTGACCTGCGAGCATCCAGACCAGCCTCGGCAAAAAAAAAAAAAAAAAAAATATATATATATATATATATATATATATATTGTTTTGTTTTAAATGAAGCACAGCATGAATAATCCAACTAAGAAATCTAAAAAATACTCAGGCCCGGATCGAGATTTCTTAATGTGTTATAATATAATAATTCCCCCCACTGTTCTTGCAATGTGATTTATATCTCGTCCTTATCATGTGTTTCTGATGTTGAATAAGTTACCATTCAGCACTCGCACTAGTTTACGTAATGGGCGTGCTAGAATGGGATGAATTACTGAGGGTCACACAATGACTTCAATCATCATTTAGCCTCCAGTGTGCAAAGAAAATAAAGTAATACGCAGGTAGACTGTGTTGATTCAGAAGGTTTGACTTTACAGAGCTGTTTAGAACACAATACATTAGTTTTATTGTTTTAAAATAATGGCATGAGGGTGAACAAAGAGTGCAGTAGTGCTTTAAGGGAGTTCACTTTTTAGAAGACTTTAATTTTTAGACTCCGATGGGTCTCCAGTGTGCAGTCCAGGAGGAGGAAGATTTCTGGTTTACTTAAGTACGTTAACAAAGTAAATGTACTTGGTTACCTTCTGCCTCTACTGCTACAGTGGGTCTGATCTATTTCATAGTTACTGTATGTCTGTTTTATTAATCTACACATAACTAAGGGTGATTTCACTTTAAACATCATTTTACACCTGTGATTTCTCTCTGAACAGTAATCTAATATTTATGAGCTGCTGTTGCATTTCAGTTCGCCAGGAGACGCAGTCAGGACCGTAAATATTAGGACACTAGCAGAATGATAACTATTTTAGCTATTTATCTACCCCATGTTATAGTTTTTTAAATTTAAGAATATTTACATCTGCTGTGGTGTTGAAAGCATTGCAAGCTTTATATTTGGCTGCTCAGAATGTTTTCTAGTGAACTTTTTTGGTTTTCATATACAGAAATTAGCGATTCATATTAAACGCGTTGTGTGAGCAGCCAGTACACCGTCGCGCTGGTAAACTCGTCACATTATGCCTGAGCGAGAGTTAAAACACTAACTCTTGTGACTTTTGTGCTGAGTCCTGCATGTACTAAGTCCCAAAGCACACTTTCAGGATTGTTAATACACTAGTTTCATATTTAAATATAGAATTAACAGGTACAGAATGTCAGCTGTAATTATTAATAGGAATTCATCTGCTTTTGTGCATTTGAAAAGAAAAATTAGTTTTAAACAACTTGAGGAATTACTGCGGAAGCAGAGAGGCCAAGATAAAAAAACAGTCCCACGCTTCATAAAATGTGCCATCCAAGTTGTATTGTTTTATTTAATATAGTTTTAATAATGTCCAGTAGTCTGTGGAAAATCTAGTCCAAAATAGCTTCGAACTACAAAAGTTCACCCTGCTTTCCTTACCATCTACTCACTGTTACTTGAGTCGTCATGTGAAATTACACACCATGTACAGTATGCATCGAGTGACGTTCAAGTCAAAGCGGGACATGTGATTACATTTCTTCTGAATTAAGGCATAAAACACAAGCACAGTACAGTGATGAGAATCTTAGCCGCACTAAAACATTTGAATGGTGCAAATATTTTAAAAAAGGCTGTATGTTTGTGAAGGACGATCCTGGCCAAGATGGCTCGGAGCGCTCTGCAGTCGTTCCCGTGAAACATTTAGAAAAACGCCTGATCCTTGAATATCGCCAAGTAACTTGTCGCCAGCTTGTGGAAGAGACGCACATGTCTGTGGGAAGTGAACACAAAATCATTCACCGACACCACATGCACAGGCAGTCCGATCCAGCCTCCAGCCAGTGGTGGACAAAACACTAATGTTTACTTGCGTTGCTGTAATTGAGTAGATATTGTTTGTGTACTTATACTTTAAGTAGTTTTACTAAGTATGGTTTGTTTGAAGTATTGTACTATACTATCTGTACATTTTTAAATAAAAACACAAGGGGAAAAAAAGTCTCTGGCTTCCATCTACAGTACTATGCAGTGCCGTGGATGCTGCAGTGCATCATGGGCTGGAGAACAATGCCAGGGGTAGCTCAGTGGTTAAGGCATTGGACTACGGTTCGGAAGATCCCAGGTTCAAACCTCACAACCACCAAGTTGCCACTGTTGGGCCCTTGAGCAAGGCCCTTAACCCTCAACTGCCCAGATGTATAATGAGATAAAAATGTAAGTTGTTCTGGACAAGACCGTCTGCCAAATGCCTAAATGTAAAATGTAACAAACTGGCACTAGTGTTGTAGTCACCAGTGGGTAAGCAGACGCAACTGCAAGCGGGTCTGTTTTAAATGTTGTGTGTCGACATAATTAATTTTGTCACTGCACTTCAATTCGTAAAGGTGATAATTTTCTTAAAAAACAATTAATTTGAGATTTTAACCCCTCGTCCTTTTTGCACTACACAGAAATGACGTCCATTCCCCGCTTTGTTTAAAACTCAATTTTACTCTGAGTAAATTTTAAATGAGCTACTTTTTACTTTTACTTGAGTAAGATTTAAAGAAAGTAATAGTATTTTACTAACTTGCGTAGTATAATATTTTTACAACTCTTCGCTCCGTCATACTGAGAAAACTTTCTACCCTGATGGTATCCAGGCACCAGTGATGCGCTGGGACAAGTGCCTTAGTGTAGCAGGGGATCATATAGTTTTTACTCTCATGACTGTATTCTGCACAATCGAAAGTCCTGGATTGACTTGAACACTAGTACAATAGAGGATTCTATGAGACCATTATCTTTTATTTAAAGCTTTTAGAATTGGTTTGCCGTTTGTTTGTGTTCCCAGTGTAAATGCTCTGTATAATTGATGTGATGTTAAAGGGCAGGTCCAAGCTGAGCTCATGTTGCCTCGGGTCTAAACAGAAGTGTGAATCATGGGTGTAAATGAAGCGAGGGAAGAGGGATGGATTTGATTCTGCTATGAAACCTCAGCGATGTACCAGAAGCGATGATCCGAACAAGCAGCCTGAGAGGCACGAAGTTGATGTGTGAATATAATAGATGTTAGGGGATGTGAGTGCGCTGTGTGCGGTGATACAGTAGGTGCGAACTACAGTACATGAAGAAGGATAGAGTGAAGGTACAAACATTTGTAGACCTCATCCTTTTGATAATTTTATCAGATCTGCAGCTGCATGATGTGTTTTTTTAACATTTTGCAAATTTGTCATAAATGCCATGCGTTGTGAAATACCGTGTTTATACAGTACCAGGTCTTTTTGATCCCTTGATACCTAACTACAACCGTGTATATTTCAGCCGTGTGTGTGTGTGTGGTTTGTACCATGCTTCTGCCTCCATTCCATTACAGGATGTTCGTAGGAGTCCTAGCTTTAGCGCCTACCTCTCGTTGCCTACACATAGAAGAGAGAGACGATGCCACTTCAGTAACAAAGGCATGCTTCCTGCTATTCAAGTGGAGCGAGCTCTCTTCCTGTTGGAGATATAAAGAAGATAAAGAAGCGCAGCCGATAACACATACTGCACGCGCTCGCACATGCACATTCACACATTCTGAGCCAGTGTTCATTTGTCGGCTCTCTGCAGGAGGAGCTGGTTTCAGTGCAGAGTTGCTTGGATTCGTCTGCAGCTACTCGTGCACACAGTTGGGGTTGTGATCTCTGCAGGAAGTCGCAGTAGCACGTACTGTACAATAGTCTTCACAGGAACACTCAGGACAGGAACTAGCAACAGGGTTGGCATATCGCTCGACGTTTTATTCCATTTTGATTTTCATGAACTAATAGGACATAATGCTTTGAGCTTCAGGAGTGTCTGAGACAAATGTTTGCTTTCTTAATCTGTCCTTATGCGCCACTCTCTCTCTCTCTCTCTCTCTCTCTCTCTCTTTCTCTTCCTGTTGTCTGTTCTTCATGCTAGCCGAGTTGGATGCTGAACACGCTCAGAAGGTCTTGGAGATGGAACACGCACAGCAAGCGAAGCTAAAGGAGAGACAGAAGTATTTTGAAGAGGCGTTTCAACAAGACATGGAGCAATACCTGTCCACTGGCTACTTACAGATCACTGACAGGAGAGGTTAGACCTTCACATGTGCTTCTGCTTTTTAATCCAGATTTGGGAATTGCAAAGACTTTCATCATGAGCTATAATGCTCGAGCCTGTCAGTTCTAACGTGTACATGCAGTAGACTACAGACTGGAGTGTAAAGTACTGCGCATTTCTCTGCTTAAATATTAAAGAGTGGTAATGCTGTATAAAGTGGCAGCATAATGGAGCTCTGATCACAATGTAGGGCCATTTAAACTGACTGTCTCATCTTTCTCGTCTCTTTCTCCATCATGCTACTATCCTGCTCTCTTTGAGGTACGCTCAAGCTGAACCAGATCTATGCATGGATTTAAAATCGTGTTGTATCGTATCGTACATCCTTTATACCTGATCCTAACCCATAATCTCTCATCCTCGACTAAACATCCTTAACGTTTTTTAATTTCATTCTAAAGTCTAAATACCTCCTTCATCCCTCACTACTTACTACACACTCCAGCATGATCGACCTGTCATTTTATTTATTGTACTTTTGTGTGTGTTTGAAGATGGATGAAAATGGCTTAAAGAACTTGTTGTGTGTGTGTGTGTGTGTTCCTGGACAGCATATCCAATAGGCAGCATGTCCTCTATGGAGGTGAACATAGACATGTTGGAGCAGATGGATCTTACAGACGTGTCTGACCATGAAGCTCTGGATGTTTTCCTCAATTCCGGTGCTGATGAGAGCAGTCCTGTGTCTGCAGTCAGAGGTAATGTTAGCTGTAATGCACAAGGTATCAGTACTGAAGTGTGTGTTTCTTGCTGTAGTAACTTTATGCCTCTGGAGTGTTTGTGCCATAGCCATTTAACTGAGCTGCTAGTTACAGTAATCAGAGATACTCCCTTATTATGAATTTTACAAACAATTTGGATACACTCCATTCATCCACCCATCCATCCATACGGAGTCAGTCAAAAAATGTGTACACATCAGGAAAACATATAAAAAATCGATAGCAGTGAATTAAGTATTAACATTTATATAATATAATAATATGATGATATTAATAATATTATATTTATGTAGTATTTATGTAGTTCCTAAAATATGTAATTTGTTAACTTGTATAACTTATGTTATACAGTAATAATACTTTATATTATTAAATATAATAATACTACTTAAAATACTTAATAATAATAATAATCATATTATTTGTAATTATCTCTCCTATTACTTTATCAGTCTCTCACAAAGTCTTGCTCCATTCTTTTTTGCAACAACATTGCTTCAGTTCATTGATGTTTAATGTTAAAAGGCATTAAGGTTCCACCACAACATTTGATTTGGGTTGAGGTCTGGACTGACTAGGCCAATTCAAAACGTTGATTTTTTTTTTTTTTTTTCAGCCAGCAGATTTACTGCTGTGCTTCAGATCACCATCCTGTTGCATGACCCAGTTTTGACTAGGCCCTAGCTGTTGGACAGATGGCTTAACATTTGCCTCCAGAATACTCCATAGGACATTAGTTTCAAAAGTCGTTTGGTTTGTAAACCTAAATTGTGCCTTTGTGCTCTTTATAGACAGACGATGCTTATATATAGGGTTGGGGGAAGGTATACAGTCAAAGGTTAGACTATAGGGTTTGACTCTGACCTCTGCTCTTTGGACAATTTGAAAATGTTAATCAGCAAAGTCCACACACACAAAGTGTATGTCAGGGTGAGTGAATGATCTCCTCCAACCCTACACAAGATAAGAGGTGTGGGAAATGGATGGATGGATGGACTTGTGGTTAGCTATTTGATTAAGGGGTGGGTTAATGGAGTTGGAGGGCAGCTATATCACCTAAATGCAATAGATACAGTAGATGGGTTCTTGTCAATGACAAAAAAAAGTGATTACATGGAAGCCTTCCTGGTTTGTTTTTTAACGGGGAGGCTTCAGGCAAATAACTTTTATCATTACTTTTATAAAGAGTAAATTTTACCACTACCAGAATATGGGAATGAGGTCGCAAAAAAAAAAAAAAAAAAAAAAAAGAAATTCAGTTCATTATGTTGCCTATTTAGTGCTGAAAAAAGGATACGTCACTCTACTGCACAATGGCTATACAGTGGTGTGAAAAACTATTTGCCCCCTTCCTGATTTCTTATTCTTTTGCATGTTTGTCACACTTAAATGTTTCTGCTCATCAAAAACCGTTAACTATTAGTCAAAGATAACATAATTGAACACAAAATGCAGTTTTTAAATGAGGGGTTTTATTATTTAGGGAGAAAAAAAACTCCAAATCTACATGGCCCTGTGTGAAAAAGTGATTGCCCCCCTTGTTAAAAAATAACTTACCTGTGGTTTATCACACCTGAGTTCAATTTCTGTAGTCACCCCCAGGCCTGATTACTGCCACACCTGTTTCAATCAAGAAATCACTTAAATAGGAGCTACCTGACACAGAGAAGTAGACCAAAAGCACCTCAAAAGCTAGACATCATGCCAAGATCCAAAGAACTTCAGGAACAAATGAGAACAAAAGTAATTGAGATCTATCAGTCTGGTAAAGGTTATAAAGCCATTTCTAAAGCTTTGGGACTCCAGCGAACCACAGTGAGAGCCATTATCCACAAATGGCAAAAACATGGAACAGTGGTGAACCTTCCCAGGAGTGGCCGGCCGACCAAAATTACCCCAAGAGCGCAGAGACAACTCATCCTAGAGGCCACAAAGACCCCAGAACAACATCTAAAGAACTGCAGGCCTCACTTGCCTCAATTAAGGTCAGTGTTCACGACTCCACCATAAGAAAGAGACTGGGCAAAAACGACCTCCATGGCAGATTTCCAAGGCGCAAACCACTTTTAAGCAAAAAGAACATTAAGGCTCGTCTCAATTTTGCTAAAAAACATCTCAATGATTGCCAAGACTTTTGGGAAAATACCTTGTGGACCGACGAGACAAAAGTTGAACTATTTGGAAGGTGCGTGTCCCGTTACATCTGGCGTAAAAGTAACACAGCATTTCAGAAAAGGAACATCATACCAACAGTAAAATATGGTGGTGGTAGTGTGATGGTCTGGGGTTGTTTTGCTGCTTCAGGACCTGGAAGGCTTGCTGTGATAGATGGAACCATGAATTCTACTGTCTACCAAAAAATCCTGAAGGAGAATGTCCGGCCATCTGTTCGTCAACTCAAGCTGAAGCGATCTTGGGTGCTGCAGCAGGACAATGACCCAAAACACACCAGCAAATCCACCTCTGAATGGCTGAAGAAAAACAAAATGAAGACTTTGGAGTGGCCTAGTCAAAGTCCTGACCTGAATCCTATTGAGATGTTGTGGCATGACCTTAAAAAGGCGGTTCATGCTAGAAAAGCCTCAAATAAAGCTGAATTACAACAATTCTGCAAAGATGAGTGGGCCAAAATTCCTCCAGAGCGCTGTAAAAGACTCGTTGCAAGTTATCGCAAACGCTTGATTGCAGTTATTGCTGCTAAGGGTGGCCCAACCAGTTATTAGGTTCAGGGGGCAATTACTTTTTCACACAGAGCCAATGTAGGTTTGGATTTTTTTTCCTTCCTAAATAATCAAACCCCTCATTTAGAAACTGCATTTTGTGTTATCTTTGACTAATAGTTAAATGTGTTTGATGATCAGAAACATTTTGTGTGACAAACATGCAAAAGAATAAGAAATCAGGAGGGGGGCAAATAGTTTTTCACACCACTGTAGATGCTCTGAGGTTTAAGAGATATCAAAAATCTTTGGTAATATTTGTGGACCAGTTACAATATAATTACATTTCAGGTTTTTTATTGGGTGAGTCTAGTGTCCCTTCCTTATTCCACTTAAGCCATGTTCATTAACACTGGAGTTGTATTTGATTCAGTGTATTCACTGATTCAGCAGCATAGTGTTTCCTCCAGGGACCCCCGTTTCCCCCCACAAAGACATGGACTAATAAGACCATTTTAAACTGAAGTGTATGTTAACGCTGTATTGTTGTGCAGCTCCAGATGCCGAAATCAGCCTGAAGGTTCCGAGCCACACGGAACTGAGGCAGAACGTCTCATCCGTCTCCTCGTCCTGCACGGACTCGTTCAGCGGTGTCACAGAGGGACCGGATGAGGAGGATGAAGAAGCCAGCGATGAGAGCAGTGACCCCGGACACTCGCCCCTGGTTCAGTGCGACGAGGAGGAGGTGCAGGCTGACACGACTCTCGCGGGCCTCCAAGATGCTGAGGAGGGACCTAAAAACTCAGATGATAGTGACACAGGCAGCTCGGTGCCTTCTGAGGAAAGGAAAAAGGAGTAGAGATCTACTCAGACTGCTGAACCAGAGACATCACCGCCTGGACCCGAGTGCTCTGAACTCTGAACCCCAGGTGGAGTTTTGAGGTGCTCTGACTCTCGCAATCTTCCTGCTTTTTTTTTTTCCCAGCACTGTGACTTGACTTAAATCCTGCACATTGTATCTCACGTCTAAGTATTATATAAAAAGTCTGCAGCATCTCGAAGAAATAAATCTATACTTGTTCTACCTGCTCAAAACAATTTCACATCAAGACAGTGAACTCTTAAGTTCGGCAAAAACGGAACAAACTACAGTTTATACAGTATAAACAACAGTATAAACTACAGTTTTGCAGTTTAACATTAAAACAGTTGAAGCAGTATACATTTTTGGAATTTTCGAATGCATTTAGAGTTTTGATGCATTTCATGAGTTTTGATCAAATTCTTTCTTGTCTTTCTGAGCTTCTGAATAAACTACCTGTCAATGTTTAGATGGTCGGTGTTGAACGCAGGGGGAGATGAAGTCAGTCATAAAAACCGAAGTGAAAGGACGTCAGAGAGAAATGAAGAAATAAACGAGAACCAACAGCCAGTTCTTTTTATGTAGTTTACAGACTGGATGGCTAGACGGAGACTGAGCAATGTTATGCGGAGTTTCATTTTAAATCAAACATTGCGGTGTTTAGCTGCAGCATTTACAATTTTTGACCCCTACAGCTTTAAGTTTTTCAGCAGCTGGAAAAGCTGAAGGGGGAAAAAGACACTGGATATTAAAGATGGATTTGATATAGTATATACAATATAGTTGTACTGTATGTGCATCTGGACGGCAGTATGGACAGGCCGCTTATATATACAGCTGACTGCTTGTACGAGCCAAATGTTTCTGCTCATTGCGGTTATATATTAGTTTACCCACTATGTGTTTTGCTCTTATCCTCTTAGCATTGAGCTCTCCCATGTGCACATTTTGTTCTCTTCCCTGGCCCCTAGGACTGTACTAACAATAGGCATATAATAATAATAATAATAATAATAATCACTCACTGAAATACATTTTGCAGTCAAGTTTGTGAACATTCGACTCAAAATACACTTTTTTTTTTGAACATCCTCCACACTTCTGAGGCGGCTTTACAATAGATTTCAGTTTGTGGTTGTGGGGTTTTTACTCACTTAGTCACACAAGCATTATCCATGTGTTCAGTGGAGTTGAGGTGCTCCGGGAGTATACTGTAGGAGCATATTGTACATGAATGTACAGTGTATAAAAATAATCCGAGATAATCAATATAACTGCATATTTACCTTTGTGGCCTGTAATGGTCTGGTGTCCAGAAACATTTGGACATATTTATATACTGCCTGAACAAACAAACAAAAAAGTCGTACACTATAATATGTTCTTTAGCTTTGATTATGGTCTACAATATGGCGGTTAATTCCTAAGTGAGAATGATCTTTTAATTCATTTGAGACCTGGAACATGTCCGTGTTATCAGGAAAGAAAAACTCCATAGTTGTGATGATTCGGTCGTTCAGGACATTCAGGTCGTCAGCTGACTTCATTTTATTGCCACATAATATTTCTAAGCCTCAACTTGGACTGAAAAAAGGTTTCAGATCATGACCCTGCCTCCAGAATGCATGATGGGAGCGTCGCTTCACACGCTTCCCTTCTTACTCGCCAGTCCACATGACCGAGTCCAATCTTTATGCTCCCTCACAAATTTAAGCTTTTTTTTCCCTAATGAGCTTTACTAACATGGTTTTTTTTATGCACACACAGCTGTTTAGTCCCAATCATGTGAAATTTAGTTATAGTGTGTGTGTGAGTGTGTAAATTCTCTTACTTATCATTAAACATCTTATAATTCTTCATTAAAAGTTTTTTTCCCCAACGTTGCCGCTTGTTGAGGTTCAGTACGATCCTTTCAGGTTTTAATAAAGTATTGGACGGTTTTTAACACAACTGTGGTTGTTTTAATGTTTTTTCTTTTTTTGACGCAGGAAATCACTTCACTCTTATGAAACTGACACTTTGTTTCCAGCGAAGCAGCTAGAAAATGTCCAAGCACACACACCTGTCAGCGTAATTCCTCTAGCCATATTTTTACAATACAAATTACTTCAGGCAATAAATGTTATATGTTATCGTTTCACACGGATACACCATAATCAAGCCATAAAAAATGTTAGCAGTGAGGGAGACAGTAAAACTCCGTCTGTAAATCTTTTCTCCAGCAGGTCTAATCAAAACGACACACTTTTGCAGAACATTCTTGGTGTGATGTCGCATATTCATGTGTTAATAACACCATGTATGTTTTGTCTGGTACTGATTTTGCTGCTTAAACTGTGTCCTGAAAGTACACACACAAAACGTGAACACAACTCCAGCTGACAGCTGTTACAAGGTCTGTCATTATACTGAAGTATAAGACCATTGAAAACTACTGTATGAAGGGCGTTCAAATCAAACCAGGACTTCAAGTCAAATTTCTCATGAATATGAGGCTGTGAAAGTGACATGTACAGAAGACTTAAAGCACAGTACAGTGAGGAGACTCTTAGCCACAGTAAGACATTTGAACGGTGCAAATCTTTTAAAGAAGGCCGTAGGTACGTTAATGATGATCCCAGACGAGGTGGCTCATAAACACTGCAGTCATTCCTGTGAACATTCAGCCGGATGACTTGTGGAAGGGACACACCCGTCTGTCTGAACTGCACACACAGTCACCCCCGTACAGTCCTGTAGTTTATTCCATTTCCACATCCTGGGAGTTCCCGGGAGGCCAGTGTTTTTAGTCACTGCAGTAGCAGGCAGGCTGACCATGGCTCTGACGTACTGAGAAAAGTTTCTACCTTGATGGTATCCAGGCACTAGTGAAACACTTCAGTGCGTTAGTGTAGCTGAGGATCATTTAGAGAAATAAAGACATTTTCACCCTCATGCCTGTGTTCTGTTATTCTGCGCAATCAGAAGTCCCGGTTTGACTTGAACACTCGTCATATATTCATATTCTCAATGAGCACACAATCAATCATTAGACATCCAAAAAAAAAAAAAAAACATTTTTGAAGGATTGACAGTGATTTGTTTATTACAACAAAATTATACAAACCTAAAAAGTAAAAAAGGCCAGTAACCAAAACAACACTAGAAGATTGAAGACTGAGAATCAACGCTTATAAATAAAACGTAAGCCGAGCAAGAATTTTACGGTAGAAAACAGGGGAGAAGTGATCGGAAACATTTTAAGGCCATAAAAAAAGTTTACAACCACATTTGTTTGGAAACACTGTTCAGTTATACTATGCTTAAACACCAGTCTTTTGGAGAAAGAGGTGAGGGGCGGGCGGGTGTGTGAGGGGTGTGTGTGGGGGAGAGACATCTAGGCAGGACTACGGGACTTCATTACAGTCAGTGCATTATGATAAGCTACTACATGGTAAAAGATTTTTTTTTTCCCTTTCAATAAAAAAGTAAAGATAAAAAACTAGGGCTCACCACTATTACATACTTATTGAGTGATTAAGCAGCACGTTTTCCCCCATATGTTACAACAGCAACCCTGTGAACATCTAAACTCATCGAGACGAAGAAAGCAACATGGGAATAAGGCTTTTTCTTCATCGTGGTTTCCTCATCGAAACTGATACGCCTTTCTCTCGAAAGGTTTCCTTTTAGGTGACTAAAGGTATTGGCATATAAACATTTCGAAAAAATTTGCATTAGACTCTAATGTTATAATAGTTATTCTATGTAAACAAAAGCATATTCTTTGTAAAGGAGGGATGGAGGGAGTATTCTACACGGCGGGGGGGTGAAGGGGGGGTTAACACACGCGCACACACACACACACACACACACTAATCACCAATCACAAAAGCTGAATCAGAGGAACGAGACTTACTGTAATGGTAAAAAAGGGAAAGTGCTTAACTATTTCAATAGCTTTAATTGCTTAAAATATAGATACAAACTGCTCCGGGCATCAGCTTTAATTCTAGTTATTATCGAACTAGCTCATTTCAGATTGAATTTCGTTTGGAAAAAGGCCTCAAAATGTGCTTCGAAAATGAGTCCAAATGCATCAGCAAGGCCTTCAGAAGATGTGCAGTAAAGAAAAAACACTAACATAATCAGAATCACACACCTTCATATACCACAGGGAGAAAAAAAAGATGTTTCGTACAGTATATATTTATATACGATATACACACACATATATATATATATATATATATATATATATATATATATATATCTCTGTATATCAGGCTACTAATAACTATTGTTTATTGTATCTGACATTAAAGGGGGCTTGATCATACATGTCTCATACCATAAATAAAACTAACCACATGGGTGAGCGCGAGAGAAACAGCCTGGAAGGCCTTATGGAAGATTTGACACTACAGCACCAGTTCAACACAAATGGTACAGTATAGGATATATTCATATTTATGTATATTTATATTTAACTTGAACGCTGAAACAACTCAAAAATACTAAAAAAAAAAAAAAAAACGCAATCTCAGTACTAGTGCAAAAAGGATTTGTGTGTGTGTGTGTGAGATCGGGCTCCTCAGTCTCACTCAGCTGTCCCTAACATCCGTGTTCCTTACTATGTAGTGTGTGTATGTGTTTACTTCCCATACATTCAAATCTTTTTAATGCCTCCTGCTAATAACTATGCATATCTAATATAAAAGTACCCCATGATGTCACATTAGACTTTTTTTTTAAGCTTGTGTGTGTGTTTCGGACCTTTCCACCGCGACGTCGTAGGGACGCGCCAAGTGAACTGGAACTGGAGTGGGCTGGACAGCCAGCATGAAGTGTGACGTCAGGAACAACGAGGGAATGGTCAAACAGTTTGGTCAAGACAGTTTGGTGTTTTTCGAGGCAGAGCGTGAGAGCGAGGCCTGGTAGGGGCTCTTGTTCCGGGGACTTCGTTTTGCTGGTGGCGTACTCGAAGGAACCGCTTTCCGCTTCTCCCCAGCCCTTTCGGACGTTTTCCCACACACCTGGTTTACCAGACTGTCGAGTTGCTCCTGCAGGACAAGACACAGGACAGACACAGTGCAGTTAGCGTAAAGCTTCATGTGATGAGAGATGATACAGATCACTGGTTCTACAGGTATTAATACTTTATATGCATCATAAACCAGGAGTGGACGACTCACTACCCCGGGTGCCTGGAACGAGCCGTACATACAGTGCCGTGCAAAAGTACTGTATGTGAACTTTTCCACATTTTGTCACGTTACAGCCACAAACAAATGTATTTCTATTGGGATTTTATATGATAGACCAACATGAAGTGGCACGTTGTGGACGAAGTGGAAGGAAAATGATAAAAGGTTTTTACACACAAATACAGTGGCTTGCAAAAGTACTCGTCCCTCTTGAACTTTTCCACATTTTGTCATGAATCAGTTTTATTGGAATTCCACGTGAAAGACCAATACAAAGTGGTGTACACATGAGAAGTGGAACGAAAATCATACATGATTCTAAAAATTTTTTTACAAATAAATAACTGCAAAGTGAAAAAGTTCAAGGGGTATGAATACTTTTGCACTTTTACACTGTACACCTGGGCTGTTGGTTTAAATTTTTGCACTTGGCATTGAGAAGGCAGTTTTTCATATACAGTACCAACCAAATGAAGAAAAAACATTCTTATAGACTTTCACAAAGCAATTAACATATATTTGTACCACATTCCAGTTTTAGGGTGGAGTGAGACTAACAGGATGCACTATGCATTTAACCGTCTCTAAACAGGGGAATGTATTTCGTGCTCCAACACAAACTTTCCAATAACCTGGGCTAAAAAGTAATAAAGGTCTTTGTCATCGTACTAAAAAAACAACTTGATCACAATTACAGTATGTAGCACATAGGGGTAGAAAAACATAGGAGAACCTGAGCAAAGAGAAGCGAAGTATTAATCGGGACATGAGGATCAGTCAGTCAGTGGCTGTAAGGAATCTTCAAAACTTTGAGCATTCACTAGATATCTTGGTCGTAAGTACTGTACGTATATAAATAGCTCTCTGTTCTTTGGGGTCAGAGTAGATTAATCTGTCAACCAGCTGGTAACCAGGACACGAGATCAGGCTGCTCAGAGGAGTTTCGACTCTCCTGATGTTTGTCCACTCCTGATTTCCAAACTCACTCTGTGCATCATTCATACACTTCATTAATCCAGTTATAGTAAAAGGAACCAATTTGACCTTAAGTGTGTTAAAGAATAAACTCAACATAAACTCACTTCATGTACCACTGGGTATTATATCACTAAACGATGTATATACTATGTATGTATATAATATGTATATACACTGCCTGGCCGAAAAAAATGTCAGGAGTGCAGAAGGGTCAAATTACTGGGTTGGATCAAGCAACGACAACAACTAGGGAGATTTAAAATGAAAATAATTGAAATAAATTGGGTTAAGAACCCATCAAGACATTATTGAAACCTGTAAGGATAAACCTGAACCATTAACTTTGTGGAAGGCATGTGAATGGAAATCACTTGGTGAAGAAAAAAAAAAGCAGAAACGTCTTGTTTTAGACCCAATAATTCATTAATATGGTGTAGGGCCTCTTTTTACGGCCAATACAGTATCAATTCCTCTTGGGAATGAAAGATACAAGTCCTGCACAGTGGCCAGAGGGATTTTGAGCCATTCTTCTTGCAGAATAGTGGCCTGGTCACTACATGATGATGGAGGAAAACATTGCCTGAATCGCTCCTCCAAAACACCCCAAAGTGGCTCAATAATATTTAGATCTGGTGACTGTGCAGGCCATGGGAGATGTTCAACTTCACTTTCATGTTCATCAAACCATTCTGTCACCAGAGTGTGTATTGATGCATTATCATCCTGAAACACAGCACCGCCTTCAGGATACAATGTTTGAACCATTGGGTGCACATGGTCCTCCAGAATGGTTCGGTAGTCCTTGGCAGTGACGCGCCCATCTAGTCTAGCACAAGTATTGGGCCAAGGGAAGGCCATGATATTGCAGCCCAAACCATCACTGATGCTTCACTCTGGGCATGCAACAGTCTGGGTGGTACGCTTCTTTGGGGCTTCTCCACACCGTAACTCTCCCGGATGTTGAAAAGACAGGGAAGGTGGACTCATCAGAGAACAATACATGTCTCTCATTGTCCACAGCCCAAGATTTTCACTGCTGGCACCATTGAAACCGATGTTTGGCATTGGCACGGTTGACCAAAGGTTTGGCTATAGCAGCCCGACCATGTACACTGACCCTGTGGAGCTCCTGATGAACAGTTTTGGTGGAAACGTTAAGAGTTGAGGTGCACATTTAATTCTGCAGTGATTTGGGCAGATGTGGTTTTATGTTTTTTGGATACAATCCGTGTTAGCACCTGGACATCCCTTTCAGACAGCTTCCTCATGCGTCCACAGTTACTTTTGTTGGATGTGGTTCGTCCTTCTTGGTGGTATGCTGACATCACCCTGGATACCGTGGCTCTTGATACATCATAAAGACTTGCTGTCTTGGTCACAGATGCGCACCAACAATTTGTTCTCTTTTGAACTGGTCAAATTTAGCCATGAAACCTCCAACACTAAACTGGCCAGTGTTTCAGTTTCATTGTCCTGTAAGTTCAATAGTGAAAATAACAGCACTTCCATACGCACACAATGTGATTTTTATACACAGGACTGGGACGAAACAGCAGTGTGGCCAAAAGAAAACCAATTGGTAGTGAGACTAATCAGAAAAAACCTTGATTTTGCTATGGCACATAATACTGGATGGTGAAAAAAATCATGTTGTCTGATGAGTCCAGATTGACCCTATTCCAGAGCGATGTAAGAAGGGAACGATGCACTCATCATGCAATGCGCCCAGTGTACAAGTCTCTGGAGACAGTGTTATGCTTATCTGGCGTCACTTCAGTTGGTCAGGTCTAGTCTCAGCAACGTTATGTTTCCATAAAATGAAGTCAGCTGTCGACCTGAATGTACTGAATGACCAGGTTATCACATCAATGGAGTTTTTCTTCCCTGATGACACGGTCATATTCCAGGAGTGGCTCTGAGAGCATGAGGAATCATGAACCGGCCACCACATTGTGTGTGTAATCAAAACTTAATGTGATTGAATGAAGCCTTATAGTAAATGACTTTTTTCACCAGCCAGTGTTTTGCCAGTGTTTTACTGTGACAGGTGGACAATTTTACATGTCAATAAACGTACCTCAGTGTAACGAAACATCATTTTCAGCCCCCGAGGGGACCTGCGCTTCTGGATGTAGCGAAGTGCGCACTCCAGACAGAACACTACATTATCACTTTCATGAACCACCTGAAAGTGATGGAAAAGTAAGAACATTGTGAGTAAGGACAGCATGTGACAAAGCTGAAGCGGAGAATTAGTCTAGTGAAAAGCATTTTATAACTTTAACTTTTCTGTCTGAGCTATAAAAGACGATAGAAGACAAGTTTAGCATGTTTTCTGCTGACACATCATCATTTCCCTTTGTCAAGTCAAAAGCCTTGTTTATGCTTCTGAGAACTGAACAGTCCTTCAGAAAACCTGGAATTTGCAGACAAACTGTGATGCTGTCTGGTTGACCCATGACAAATATAAAAATAATGTTGTTCATGGATTAGCTGACCTGAATATTGAAAGCTAAAATGTAAAAAATAAACAGCTTGAATTCAATTGGACAATCAGTCAGTCAGACAGTCAACCAACTGACCAACCAGCCAGCCAGCCAATCAATCAATCAATCAATCCATCAATCAGCCAATCAATTAATTAAACAATCAATTTATTAGTCAGTTAGTCATTCAAACATTCCATCAATCAAATTATGACTTCCTCTGAAGACGTCCCTCTGTCTGGAACTCCAACCATAAATGTTAAATAAACGTCTCCTAATGTAAAACTTCACTCCGTCAAGAATTTGACATTTATTTGTTTCTTTAAATCTGACTCTTAGCCTTAGATTACGTTGATCGTCTGAAACAAGTTGCTGTGGATGAACACACAATAGGACGATGTATTAGAATCACAAGATCCAAATAAACGCATCACCCCACTGGCACTACTAAGATCCCCCACAGCACTGTGGTTTAACTCCTATACATCGGTTTAAAGTGTTACTTTACAGTAACATGACAGTAACACCGTAACACGGCAGTAACACCGTAACACGACAGTAACACGACAGTAACACCGTAACACGACAGTAACACGACAGTAACACCGTAACACGACAGTAACACGACAGTAACATGACAGTAACACCGTAACACGACAGTAACCCAACAGTAACACCGTAACACGACAGAAACACGGCAGTAACACCGTAACACGACAGTAACCCGACAGTAACATGACAGTAACACGACAGTAACACCGTAACACGACAGTAACACGACAGTAACACGACAGTAACACGACAGTAAGACGACAGTAACACGACAGTAACACGACAGTAACACGACAGTAAGACGACAGTAAGACGACAGTAACACGACAGTAAGACGACAGTAACACGACAGTAACACAGTAACACGACAGTAACACGACAGTAACATGACAGTAACACCGTAACACGACAGTAACACGGCAGTAACACCGTAACACAACAGTAACACGACAGTAACACGACAGTAACACCGTAACACGACAGTAACACCGTAACACGACAGTAACACGACAGTAACACCGTAACACGACAGTAACACGACAGTAACATGACAGTAACATGACAGTAACACCGTAACACGACAGTAACCCGACAGTAACACCGTAACACGACAGTAACACGGCAGTAACACCGTAACATGACAGTAACACGACAGTAACACAGTAACACGGCAGTAACACCGTAACACGACAGTAACACGACAGTAACACCGTAACACGACAGTAACACGACAGTAACACCGTAACACGACAGTAACCCGACAGTAACACCGTAACACGACAGTAACATGACAGTAACACGACAGTAACACCGTAACACGACAGTAACACGACAGTAACACCGTAACACGACAGTAACACGACAGTAACACGACAGTAACACAGTAACACGACAGTAAGACGACAGTAACACGACAGTAACATGACAGTAACATGACAGTAACACGACAGTAACACAGTAATACGACAGTAACACAGTAACACGACAGTAACACGACAGTAACATGACAGTAACATGACAGTAACACGACAGTAACACAGTAACACGACAGTAACACGACAGTAACACGACAGTAACACAGTAACACGACAGTAACACGACAGTAACACAGTAACACGACAGTAACACGACAGTAACACGACAGTAACACAGTAACACGACAGTAACACGACAGTAACACGACAGTAACACCGTAACACGACAGTAAGACGACAGTAACACCGTAACACGACAGTAACACGACAGTAACACGACAGTAACACGACAGTAACACAGTAACACGACAGTAACACGACAGTAACACGACAGTAACACAGTAACACGACAGTAACACGACAGTAACACGACAGTAACATGACAGTAACACGACAGAAACACGGCAGTAACACCGTAACACGACAGTAACCCGACAGTAACATGACAGTAACACGACAGTAACACCGTAACACGACAGTAACACGACAGTAACACGACAGTAACACGACAGTAAGACGACAGTAACACCGTAACACGACAGTAACACGACAGTAAGACGACAGTAACACGACAGTAACACGACAGTAAGACGACAGTAACACGACAGTAACACGACAGTAACATGACAGTAACACCGTAACACGACAGTAACACGGCAGTAACACCGTAACACAACAGTAACACGACAGTAACACGACAGTAACACCGTAACACGACAGTAACACCGTAACACGACAGTAACACGACAGTAACACCGTAACACGACAGTAACACGACAGTAACATGACAGTAACATGACAGTAACACCGTAACACGACAGTAACCCGACAGTAACACCGTAACACGACAGTAACACGACAGTAACACGACAGTAACACAGTAACACGGCAGTAACACCGTAACACGACAGTAAGACGACAGTAACACGACAGTAACACCGTAACACGACAGTAACACGACAGTAACACCGTAACACGACAGTAACCCGACAGTAACACCGTAACACGACAGTAACATGACAGTAACACGACAGTAACACCGTAACACGACAGTAACACGACAGTAACACCGTAACACGACAGTAACACGACAGTAACACGACAGTAAGACGACAGTAACACGACAGTAACACGACAGTAACACGACAGTAACACCGTAACACGACAGTAACCCGACAGTAACACCGTAACACGACAGTAACCTGACAGTAACACCGTAACACGACAGTAACACGACAGTAACATGACAGTAACACGACAGTAACACCGTAACACGACAGTAACACGACAGTAACACCGTAACACGACAGTAACACGACAGTAACACGACAGTAACACAGTAACACGACAGTAAGACGACAGTAACATGACAGTAACACGACAGTAACACGACAGTAACACAGTAACACGACAGTAACATGACAGTAACATGACAGTAACACGACAGTAACACGACAGTAACACGACAGTAACACGACAGTAACACAGTAACACGACAGTAACACGACAGTAACACGACAGTAACACGACAGTAACACAGTAACACGACAGTAACACGACAGTAACACGACAGTAACACAGTAACACGACAGTAAGACGACAGTAACACAGTAACACGACAGTAACACCGTAACACGACAGTAAGACGACAGTAACACGACAGTAACACCGTAACACGACAGTAACACGACAGTAACACCGTAACACGACAGTAACCCGACAGTAACACCGTAACACGACAGTAACATGACAGTAACACGACAGTAACACCGTAACACGACAGTAACACGACAGTAACACCGTAACACGACAGTAACACGACAGTAACACGACAGTAAGACGACAGTAACACGACAGTAACACGACAGTAACACGACAGTAACACCGTAACACGACAGTAACCCGACAGTAACACCGTAACACGACAGTAACCTGACAGTAACACCGTAACACGACAGTAACATGACAGTAACACGACAGTAACACCGTAACACGACAGTAACACGACAGTAACACCGTAACACGACAGTAACACGACAGTAACACGACAGTAACACAGTAACACGACAGTAAGACGACAGTAACATGACAGTAACACGACAGTAACACGACAGTAACACAGTAACACGACAGTAACATGACAGTAACATGACAGTAACACGACAGTAACACGACAGTAACACAGTAACACGACAGTAACACGACAGTAACACAGTAACACGACAGTAACACGACAGTAACACGACAGTAACACAGTAACACGACAGTAACACGACAGTAACACGACAGTAACACAGTAACACGACAGTAAGACGACAGTAACACCGTAACACGACAGTAACACGACAGTAACACAGTAACACGACAGTAACACGACAGTAACACAGTAACACGACAGTAACACGACAGTAACATGACAGTAACACGACAGTAACACGACAGTAACACAGTAACACGACAGTAACACAGTAACATTACAGTAACACCGCCACTTCACTTCGCAACGAGTAGATCTGACACTCATTCTCCAACACCTGCATCTAATCACAGCAGCAGAGCTGGCCGGTGTGATCACACACTTCTGTGTTTCACACACTGACTTTCCCAAACTGCCTCGTCCCCCCTCTCGCCAAAAGTACTTGTTCCAACATTCCATAGGCTTTCAGATCCTGTTCAGAAGGAAGCTTGAACTGCGAGGAAAAGAACTGGTGATGTAATGCTGCTCTGAGTGACTTTATTTTCTCCTGCTGAGTAGCGATGTAAAACACAAACTTACCATGGAGAGGTAGCAGAGGTGCTGGCACACCTGGCAGCGTCGGTCAGCCGTGTCTTCGCTCAGCCTGGTGCGGTGTGTTTTCTTCCTCTCTGTGGGAAACTCGCCATCAGGCTGGTTTCCATAACGGGCAGAAAGCCTGAGACCGGCATTAAAAAGCTGCCGCCGTTGGCTAATCTCTGTGTCCCTGTTTATAGGAAAACAAAGCAGAAAAGAGACAGAGGACAGGCCGCGGTAGAGAAAGGGGAGAGATGGCGAGAGACAGGGGAGAGGAGAGACAGAGATACGGAAGAAGGGAGACAGGAGAGGAGAGGGGAGGCAGAAGAAACAGGGGAGATGAAAGAGACAGAGGAGAGACAGCGGAGAGAAAATAGACAGCAAGGGAGAGCGGAGATGGAAAAGACAGCAGAGAGAAAAGAGGAGAGATGGGGACAGACAGGGAGAGGAGAGAGGGGAGAGAAATGATATGGGAGGTGTAAGGGGAGAAATGCAAGAGATAGGGAAAGACAGTAGAGCAGTGTAGAGACAGCAAAGAGACAGTGTAGACACAGGGAGATGAGAACAAATGTTACTGTGTTTGTGTAAAAACAGGATCTTTGCTTTATATCATTAGTCGTGAGCCTGAGACCGAGTTTGGCATTTCCTGTGCTGAGACTTTAAACCCACCTGAGATCTACGATAAGTGAAGAAGCTGCATTCAGAAGATGTTTGTTTTCCTGTCTGGGTTCAGACGTGACGATCTGGCAGAGCAGTTTCTCTGTGGAAAACGGTTCCTCTATGCGTCTCCTCTTTAAGTCCTGCAGAGCAAAAAGAAAAGAGAGGGGAAAAAAACAAACACACACCATATGGTGAAGCAGAAAAAGCAGGACGTCGTCCAGATCCACATCACAACGGGGAAGGGGGGGGGAGACGTGAATAACTCGGCTTACTTGCTACGAGCTGTTCTCTTTTCCTCTTTAAGAGAGACACTCACCTTCGCTGCCTCATAGCCCAACTTCATCCACTCAGCTGTGGCAAAATGCACTGTCTCAGACACACTATAGCCACAACACACCTTGGACACGAAGGTCCCTGGGAAACACACCATGAACTGGCCGCTCTGCTGCACCGTCCGGTGCACCTTCACCCCTTCTCGACATAGCACCTCTGGAGAGATCTGTATCGAGAGAGAGAGAGAGAGAGAGAGAGAGAGAGACGGAGAGAGAGACAGACAGAGTTTCAGCATCAGACTGTGGGCACTTCACCCCGGTGGTCTTTACAATCTGCATCTCACCATAATGTTCTTCTCCAGCATCTCGAGCCCGGGGGTTCCGTTGGCCTGCAGCAGTGTGTGAACTACTTTGTCAAGTTTTGACATCTCATCGGCAGGAATACAGTACCTGCATAAGACATCACAATGATCAGGAAGATGCACAAACGTTTCGGATTTACATATTCTGCACATTGTTTCTCTCCATATCTATCGTTTATAATCGACCGAGATTCAGTGCCGAGAATAACAATCCTTGATCTCAATTCTTCCTTTATGTTGGGATTCTTAGCAGTGGAACTGTTATCTGTCACACTTTCATGCTCCAAAAGTAGTGAAACAACAAGGACAATCCACTTGTAGATATCTACTGTAGATGTGCTGAGCAACTCAGAACATGGGCACGTTTGGTGCCACATAATGTAGTAACCAGACAATTTTTAGGTGAGCAAAAATAATGGAACAATTGGACTTTTAGACTAAACTAAAATAAATAACACTACTGTGTTTGGTCACATGTCTCTTGCTTACAACAACTGTGTCAAGTCAGCTCCAATGGCTTGCTTTTCTCCCATATACTGTACAGCTGTAAACCTAGTCCTCTCAGGTGAAATCTAGCGTGCAAGCCAGGAGAAGATATTCAGAGCTAGCAAGTCATTAAACAAACAGTCAAACTACCAGGACACATCTGGTCAACAACAAACCTGACTGTCTTTTAACCACTCTCTCGCTCATCGTCTACACCGATTTATCCTGTATAGTACCTGTATAGAGCGTATCCCAGGAGGCTTAGGGCACGAGGCGGGGTATACAATCGCAAAGGGTGCCAATTTATCTAACCCGGACCCGGGCGGTGCAGGGCGATATTGCTACTATAACTACTAGCCACCCTGTCGCCCCTGCCAGTCATGTGTTCCAATATTTTTGAACACTCAAAACAACGGGTTCAGACATAAGTCCCATGTTTTTTTTAAACACTTCAAGATGTAAATATCTAAAAAATGAAGGCTGAAGTGATCGCAATCTTTATTTTTTTTGTCTCGCCCAAAAAAAAAAAAACCTTGGCATTCCAATACTTTTGGAGAGGAGTATATGCAGTACATTTCCTAAACACAATTTACAGTCACAAGTCAAACACTTCTGTAGCCGTAAGAAAAGCCTTTTCATTGCTCATGACGAAGAAAAATAAACGACAAAATTTCCTCAAAATCACATTTAAGTGCCAGGAACAGTGAATTAAAGTGGATCAGCAGAGTTGTGTTAAAAGTGGGAATAAAAAAACTAACAAAAAAGGAGCTTTCTGTACAAGCGAAGCTAAAGTAAATGGTGTCAAAATATTGAAGAGACTGGTGTAGACACGGGTAAAAAAAATAGTTGTAATTATATAATTACATTAAAATAAAAAACTTAGAACAGATTGATTTATAACCTGTTACTTTTATGATCACTGAATAATCACAAGTCCAAACTGCTCGTGTTATTCTTCTTCTAACAGACTAATCACTCAGGATAATGGTACATGATATCTGTCTATTACTCTTAATTTTATGTGATCTATAATTATTAGGTGATGAATGAGACGGTCCGTGACTGCATGTTTTAAACAGTGGGGAAACTCAGAGCAGCTTCATTCTGCAGGTGCTGCAAAGGAACGTCACACTAGTGGGGAGAGGTAGAGAGAGATGGAACTTACTTTCACAATGTTTGCTGCGAATCATTTACGTATTCACAAATCACGATGAGCTATGGACCGCTATGTGGCAATATGGCGGTTCACTGGGTGACACGCAGCGTTTCGGAGCCGGCGGGCACGGACATGGACACTTCAGCCGTTTTAGAGAGATTATTTTATTTGTGCCCCAAAAATTACCTTTTTTCAGGGTTATACTGTCTCGCTTCAAACAATAATCATTTAAAATGCTAATTATTCATATTTCTGTACGAGTATTGATACTAAAATTGGTGTCATATGGTGTCATATGCTTCTAGAAGCATACAGTGGCTTGCAAAAGTAATCGGCCCCCTTGAACTTTTCCACATTTTGTCACATTACAGCCACAAACATGAATCAATTTTATTGGAATTCCACGTGAAAGACCAATACAAAGTGGTGTACACATGAGAAGTGGAACGAAAATCATACATGATTCCAAACATTTTTTACAAATAAATAACTGAAAAGTGGGGTGTGCGTAATTATTCAGCCCCCTGAGTCAATACTTTGTAGAACCACCTTTTGCTGCAATTACAGCTGCCAGTCTTTTAGGGTATGTCTCTACCAGCTTTGCACATCTAGAGACTGAAATCCTTGCCCATTCTTCGTTGCAGCTCCAGCTCAGTCAGATTGGATGGACAGCGTTTGTGAACAGCAGTTTTCAGATCTTGCCACAGATTTTCGATTGGATTTAGATCTGGACTTTGACTCGGCCATTCTAACACATGGATATGTTTTGTTTTAAACCATTCTATTGTTGCCCTGGCTTTATGTTTAGGGTCGTTGTCCTGCTGGAAGGTGAACCTCCGCCCCAGTCTCAAGTCTTTTGCAGACTCCAAGAGGTTTTCTTCCTAGATTGCCCTGTATTTGGCTCCATCCATCTTCCCATCAACTCTGACCAGCTTCCCTGCCCCTGCTGAAGAGAAGCACCCCCAGAGCATGATGCTGCCACCACCATGTTTGCTGTGGCCCCCACATGTCTTGTGGCAAACTGCAAACGAGACTTCTTATGGTTTTCTGTTAACAATGGCTTTCTTCTTGCCACTCTTCCATAAAGGCCAACTTTGTGCAGTGCACGACTAATAGTTGTCCTATGGACAGATTCCCCCACCTGAGCTGTAGATCTCTGCAGCTCGTCCAGAGTCACCATGGGCCTCTTGGCTGCACTTCTGATCAGTGCTCTCCTTGTTCGGCCTGTGAGTTTAGGTGGACGGCCTTGTCTTGGTAGGTTTACAGTTGTGCCATACTCCTTCCATTTCTGAATGATCGCTTGAACAGTGCTCCGTGGGATGTTCAAGGCTTTGGAAATCTTTTTGTAGCCTAAGCCTGCTTTAAATTTCTCAATAACTTTATCCCTGACCTGTCTGGTGTGTTCTTTGGACTTCATGGTGTTGTTGCTCCCAATATTCTCTTAGACAACCTCTGAGGCCGTCACAGAGCAGCTGTATTTGTACTGACATTAGATTACACACAGGTGCACTCTATTTAGTCATTAGCACTCATCAGGCAATGTCTATGGGCAACTGACTGCATTCAGACCAAAGGGGGCTGAATAATTACGCACACCCCACTTTGCAGTTATTTATTTTATTATAGTTATTTAGTTATTCCAATAAAATTCATTCATGTTTGTGGTTGTAATGTGACAAAATGTGGAAAAGTTCAAGGGGGCCGAATACTTTTGCAAGCCACTGTGTGATCTGCTTAAATTAAAGCATCCATGCAAAATTAACGATATCCCCCTAAAACAAATCTGTAGTGTCCATAACCATTCAAATTCATGTTGCAATATCATAACATCTTTGGATTTTAGAATAAAACACTTTTTCAGGTTTATGTCTTTTCATGTGAAATCTAAATTGGACACGTTTCATCTGAATGACAGTTACGATCATTGAAAGATTTGAATAAAAAAAAAAAACAGTTACAGACACTACATAAAAGGACAGGAAATTGTCTTCAGCAAATGTGCTGAAGCAAATGGCCTTCTGTACGCAAACATGAGAAAATTGACATAGCAGTGACTGTACATGCAGCTTTAAGCTAAGAGATATCGTTTCATCCCGACAACGGAAACTACAAGACCACGAATCCGGTGCCACAGCAAGCCACGATTTTGAAACCGTTGCAATTTGTAACAAAAATTCTGAAAGTTGGAATGGAATATGGAATTAATATGGAATATGGATCTGGGATTAAGAAGATGATGGAGTTTGAAGTGGGGGCTTTATCCCAAACTTTGGTTCTTTTTTAACTTAATTTTATAAATCCATCTTCTGTAGTAAATATGTAGTTTAGCAGCATTATTGAAATAAAACAAGCAAACAAAAAATTTAAAAAGATTCGACTTTATGCTCTTACCAAATGCAATCAGCACCAGTGTGTAGATAATCTATGTATGGAAGGCTGTTCTGGTCCCTGGACCAACATGAGGTAGAAAACACCATGCCTATATTCAGCCAGGGGATGGTCACTCCTGCGTACAAACACAAACTCATCGGCACACAATCTAATGGACTCTGGAACTACTACGAAAAATGCAATGCAAAAGAAAAACATGTAAAACTAGAGCATGATTTTAATGACAGTGTACAAGACTGAAGAAACTAAAGAATCACAGAGATCAGAATCAGGAAAATCAGCCTCACCTGGCACAGCACCAAGGTGACGCAAGATGGATCCTGAGTTATTGGAAAGCACAGTAAGATTCCATCCATGCCTGGAAAAGTCATACAAGTTGAGTTATAATGTGGGAAAAAATAAATAACATGACAGAAATCTTTCTATAAAAGGAATACGATCGCTCCAGGGGATGAAGCGCTACAGAGCGGACACACATTCACTGGATAGAAGGTGAAGCAAGGAATTACAGTACACTAGCACAGATACCGTGACGTGCATGCAACTCGTCCCCTATTTTACTAAATTTTACTTACAATAAAAAAAAACAGATGGTCAACAATCTCTAAAAATAAAATAAAATTTCTACATCTCAAACATTGGAGGACCCAAAATCAGTCCCTGAGAAATCTTCGTGTCTGTTCACCCTGATCACGCAAAACCGGCTGGACAGAATTTAATGACACTTTCTTAATAAACCTGTGCTATGAATTCAATCAAAATGTTGCGTAGATGTGAAGTTAAGAGCAGTTATGTGCCAGATTACGAACCGCATACTGTTTTTGAAAGCATACTGCACATGCATTAAACCGTGGGCGCGTCTTAAATCGACCGCCGGACAGAATTCATAATGAAACTTTGGCAGTACTCGGGTAAACCTGCGCCATAAGTGAAATCTAAATGCTGAGTAAAGGTGCAGTTAAGAGCAGTTATGTGCCGGATTGCAAACTGCAAGTTTTGATTAGAAATCACTGGGTCAAATTAGTGAGTGGAGTGATACTCAACCAGGCAGTGTTTTATTTCATTGTATTAATAAGTCAGACAGAGAGTTCTGCTATACTGAGAGACAGACAGACAGACAGACAGACAGACAGACGTGTATGTGGGCGTCAACCTGATATAATGACATCACTGATTACATTAAAGCTCATCAGGTTTATCTTTATCCTTTTAACTATTTCTACAAACTCTTTTCCCATCAACGATGCTACTGTAGTACCAAAAACAGAAATTAGACGCATCGTGCAACAAGACAACAATGTAAAATATAGAGTAAATATCAATCAATATATCTGGAGTTACTTCTTGTTAATTAATAATGCATCCCTCATTATATCATTTCCTTGCTAATCAAAATCATGTACACATGGTCAAATATTTGACAGTTTTCTATATGACTGAGTCCTATGAAGAAAAAACATGACCTGATACAGTAAGTAACACGGAAGATGTTGTATAAAATGTCTTATTCTAATTAAAGCCTATAAATTCATAGCATGTGCACCGCCAAAACATTGTCAAGCTCGCGCGTATATATCACGGCGAGATGGCAACCTGTTTGTTCTGCTGAGCACTGATTTACGCAGTTAATACTCAGGCTGTTTGGGAATTACAGCTTAATGATGTTAGTAACATGCAAAGCACAGACTGTAAGCTACAGAATTCTGCTTACTGTTTATCACCTTCCTCTAGCGACGCACAGCCGCGGCGAGGAGTGAAGCGGGCATCAAGTACGGCGGAAACCGCCACGGAGAACACAGCAGTAAGCGGTGTAAGAGCTGTTCGAATCCATAACGGAACAGCTGGAGGATGGAGGCACGGGCCAATAGCAAGAGCTGTTTGCAACAATACAACACATGCGTGGCTGATACAGCTGTGCAGCTTAGAGTCAGAACGTGACATCTGTGGCTGTGTTTCATTCTCTGAACTTGACCAAGACTTCGGTCTGCAAAGCAGAGTCGCAGCAAAGCCCTGACACTGAAGAGACTGAAACCGTGCCACCCAATAAAGTGATTAATCCGTGTTGTTGTAAGTGCACCCATGGGCTATGCAACAGTGTACCAATTTCACTAATGAGCTCGTACTGAACGTGCGTTCCAAGACAGCGGAGACAAGACAACCAAGCTACAGGGGCCGCGCCAGCAGGAAGTGAATCACTGGGCTGGGAGTCTGGTGACAACAAGCTCTGGTTCGGTGGGTGAACAAAGCTCTAGAAGTGTGCATGTATACTGTAGCTGTTGTGTTTCTTAGCTACATACAGTATCTATGAGACCAACACAGCCAATCAGCCAAGGTCTAGACCTGTTCTTGACATGACAGAACCTAGAGTCCAACAGGAGTCACCACAGCACAACAGACTGCACAGCGTGAAATGACCAATGGGAGGGACAACAGCATCCCGGAACGTTTGCGAGGGATCAGAGAGAGTCAGTCGTCGCTACAGCCAGGTAAGTCAGTGAAATGCGTTTGTTATTGTCTGGCACACATTGTTAGTTTTGGGAAGTGGAGTTCATGTCACACTGTGGCTGAAAGTGCCACAGCAGATGGGAATCTTTCAGATGGGAATCTGCCCAGTCCAGCCCTGAACTCAGTGAAAGCTCTGAAACCTTTATGGAGAAGTGACGGGCAGTTGTTGGGTGGAGCGTGTTGTGTGTCTGGTGTGTAAAGACTAGTTACACAACACTGAGTGCTGATATAGAGCATAACAGCACTGGGGCGTTTAACTATGTGTACCCCTCCACATCAATCAAGGTGCTCCAACAATCGTTAATTACACTAAGTGTTGGTCGCTAGTATGGGTGAAAGCAGATCTGGAAAGAGGAGAGAGCAACTGCCTGCCAAAACCCACACTCACAACCAGTCAAGAAACACACACCTCATGACGTTATGAGATCTTAAACATCACTTTGTTTCCTTAGTAATTGCTTCCCAGTCACTTTCAGTTGCCTCTGAACTGTCGATGTTGTTTTGCTTACAGCTAATGTGAGCAGAAAAAGCCTTCTAAATCTCAAATCCCTCTTTAACCCCTGACCTTTTGGCTGTATAGAACCAGGAAGAATTTAAAACTACTTTCACAGCTGTGTGTGTGTGTGTGTGTGTGTGCGCGCGCGCCCTGCAGTGGATTGGCACCCCGTCCAGGGTATACCCCACGTCGTGTCCTAAGTCTCCTGGGACAGGCTCCAGTCCCATGCGACCCTGTGTACAGGTTAAAGCGGTATAGACGATGAGTGAGTAAGTGAGTGTAGTTCAGGTCAATGGACCAGCAGGTAACAGGCTTACATTACGCAAAACAAACAAAAAAAAGTACGAAGGAAGCAATTAGAAAAGGGGGGGAACTCCATAGCCAAATGTAGGGATTCAGGGGTAGCTCAGTGGGTAAGGCATTGGACTACGGTTCAGAAGGTCTAAGGTTCAAACCCCACAAAAACCTGTTGGGCCTTTGAGCAAGGCCCTTAAACCTCAACTGCTCAGATGTATAATGAGATAAAAATGTAAGTTGTTCTGGATAAGGGCATCTGCTAAATGTAATGTAGAAGTATGTGGACTATGATATGATATGTGGACATAACACTATGATGTGATTATTAGCAGTCCCATTCCAGATCTCCTCCACTACTATACAGTACAATCATATAATATACTGTATGCAACCGGTTTCCAATTATTAATATCTAAACACCATGTTGTTGGTATAAAATGGTTTAATTTCTACCCTCCTCACATTTGCAAACTTCTGCAGGTAAAATGTAATGTTTATGCATAAACCTATTATTATTATTACTAAACTATTGCATACCGTTATAAACTTAACAATGCTTTTGATATTCTATAACGCAACTGATACAGGCTCTTACTTTGAAAATGGCTCAGACTTGCTCACAGGAAATCCACTCCCATGAGTCTTTGTATCCACTCGCCCACAATGCACTGCAACATGGCATTCTTTTTCTTCTACAAGTCTCCAGTACTCTTGCTAAAGAAAGACAGAAAAAAGGGTACGGGCTCAAATTGAACCGTTAAAACAGAATTCTTGCCAATAAGGAGGAAAGAAAAGGGTCCTGTCGGGTCAAAACCTTTTGGAGTGAAGAGTTCAATCCCACTTATTTTAAGAAATATATACATATATACCTCTACTCCAGCTGTGTCTGGCTCCCGGCTGAAGCACATATTCATGGTATTCCTGGCTGCCCGGTAAAAAGTTGTCAGAGAGAACGATTTCCCCTGCAAATTTATATATATACACATACATATAAAAAAAAAAAAAACTGAAAATGCCCTGTACAGTTGCATTCCAAATGCAAAACATATTTCATATATATAGTACTATTAAAAAAAAAATAAAAAGCACCTTATATATGCATTTGTGCAGCTCAGTCAGTATACCGCCTTCTTCTTTCCTCTCCTGCCGTCCCTGGCGTCCGTTCCTGGCCATGGGGTCGAGCTCCCTGAGGCGCTCGCGTACACCGCTCCGGTGAAGAGCGCCGTTCACCAGGCCGTTCTTGGGTTCGCAGCGTGGCAGGAGCATCGCGGCATGTTGAAGTATGTCTGCCTGTCCCTCCAGCGGCCCGTTCCTCCTCTCCAGGCTCTCCTTCTCCGTCAGCACGCCCTTCTCCAGCTGAGCCCGCTGTGCCGGAGACAATGAGTCATAAGAGAGCAGGTATTTGCAGTAGGCCTCCTGCAGCTTGGCGAGCCGGTCTTGTGCGGATCGCGGAATGCCCAGCAGGTCAGCGAGACGTCCCCAGGTCTTCAGATCCGTCACCTGCTGCATGCCTCCCATGTCATTCAGGAGCTGAAAGAATCGGGCCAAGTCCAACTCACAGCCACCTGGGAAAGAGAAGGAAATGAGGATGATTCTTTAAAAAAAACACCCCTGCTGTTACAAACTATGGCTTAAGTATGAAACAAACTCCTGTGTCAAACCATGAGGTTAAAACACTCATGTAAGGTTCATGATGTTCAGGATCTGCAGACATCAGACGATCAAATAACCAAATGGAATCTAAAAGCCTCGGCCCAAACAAGACGAAATGTATTACTGCTCCAGGTAGAAGGCCAGAAGATAAAAACTGCTGAATAGTGATCATTAAAAACAAATATACCGGCATATCTGAAGCATATCTCAGGAGACATATGGCACAAGGCGTGGTACACTTTGGACAGTGGTCCACTCCATCATAGGGCATCTTTGGGAATCTGGGAACGCCAATCAGCCTAATCTCCATGTCTTTGCACTTTTGGAGGAAACCGGAGTACAAGCAGGAAACCGACCAAGCACTGTGAGAACATGCAAACTCCATGCGTGCAGACCCCGAGGCGGGAGTCACACCCAGACCCGAGGTGCGACAGTGCTAACCACTAAGCCGCTGCGCCACCATGCTAGGAACAAAAAAAGACAAACGAACATGAACTTAGCCAGGAATTGAGATTGATATAGAGAACAGAAGTGAACTGCATTTATAATAATATCTCAGTGGGATTAAATTCTATGGGTAAATTGAATGTAGCAAAAGCCAATTGAGTTTTCTCATTTGATGGATGAGAGGCGGCGCTTCCCTATTCGCCACTGATTTCCCTCCTGCTTATAGGAGCTGAACACTTAAGGTGATGATCCAGTCCCAGTGTCAGGGCAGACGCTAGTTAAACATACAGTAAGATCTACAGTATGTATACTGTACAACAAACCAAAATAGAAATACAGCAGATGTGTCAAGGGTGAGACTGGTACTCATGCACATGTGTACTACTGTGAGAGAAATAAAATATGCAGGTGCATGCCTGCTGCTGGACACCCCGAGGTCTGTATAGCACTAATACACGAAGACATGATGCGTTTAATGAGAAGCAGAGCACGACAGGAAGGTTCAACAGTCAGTAGAACATGAGGCTCAAAACAGCAGGGTCTACAGAGACACAGCGAAGAATGTCACTGAAAATGTTCCAGAATTAACGAAAAAATCTGTACTAAAGAAATGTCACCCCCTGCTGTACTAACAAAGGCAAAAAAAAAGAAAAGAAAATATGAACATGGAACATTCACTCTTATACTGCTTTATCCTGTATACAGGGTCGACGCGGGTATCCAAGGAGACTTGGGGCACGAGGCGGGGTACACCCGCCCGACGGGTGGGGCAATCCGTCACAGGGCACACACACACTCTCACACACTATGGGCAATTTGCGAACAACAATTAGCTTGATCTGGATGTCTTTGGACTGTGGGAGGAAACCGGAGTACCCGGAGGAAACCCACCAAGCATGGGGAGAAAATGCACACAGACGGGAATCGAACCCTCAACGCCACACGGTAAAGATATGTGAGAATCCAAAAGGTAATCAGAAGATAAGCTTGTAAATAAACTGATACTTTACATCTATTTTATTTTTTTTTTAAAAAGGCTAGATAACGATATTTTTCAACTTTATATTTTCCTCTATAAAGTGTTAGTAATATTTACTTTTCTTTAGTCAATCAGAGTGTCCAGGTGTCCCAACCAAGCACAAGCTGAACTGACTCAGACACCCTTTTGTTCTTCACTGTTAGGAGTCGTCCCGGGGCCCGCTGTGGCCGTGTGTGTTCAGTGTCGAGGCTGTCAATGTGGGTCATGTTGCAGTGGCACCGACAGGCTGCCAGGTGCTTCTGTAGAAGCTGAACATTCTCAACTGACTAGATCGAGCTGGCACACTGGCACTGGGATGTGTCTAGATTTGGTGTGGTCTATTCAAATCGAGCCGCCTAAAGACCTAGTTCTCGTTTATACGGAACTCACAGGGTCACACCGTATAATAAGGAAGAAAGGAAGAAATATAGGTCATGATCATGAGAACAGACAGTCGGCAAGAGACATGGAGACGATGGATGATGACAGACTACAGCGAATTAACTACATCCGAGGAAATGTTTCGAACCACAAACAGCCATACTGTATGTAGTACATTCAAGTTGTGTCTCGTGTCGCAAGTTCGGTGACGCAGTAATGACGATTTTCTCCGGCCAATCAGTGACCAGCCGTGTTTACATGTCACGTTTTGGTAACAGTTCGGCGCGCTTGGATGTGGTACTAAAAAAAGGACCAGGTACCAGGTACTGTTCCCAGTGGAAAACCCCCCAAACACTACCTCCATAAGCTTGTACCGAGGGGACTACAGTATGCATGAGGGGTGCATCGCTTCGTACGTTTCCCTTCTTAGTAAAACATCTAAAGAAGACCTGATCCTTAAAACCTGATGGATAACTTGATAACTTGTCGCCAACCAGTGGAAGAGACGCTCCTGTCTGTGGGAACTGTACACACAATCATTCACAAACACCACCTGCACATTACAGGGACTCAGTTGGTAGTTATTGCCACGCCCTCCGCACAGTCTTGACCTCACTCCCAGGAATTCCTGGAAGGCTAGCGTTTCAGACGTGAAGAAGGCAGTCTGATCATGACTCTAGTGTACTGTGAAAACTACCTTGATGGTGTCCAAGCACTAGTGAAACACTGGGATAAGTGCATCTGTGTAGCAGGGGGTGATATATAGAGAAATGAATAACGTCTCATGTTAGAGACTGGAACGCCCCTCAAGGTACAGTATGATCGCAGATCCAGTACCATCATGATCTGACATCACGAGTCTTCAGTATAAATACTTCGAAGACACTTTGTGTGTTTCAGCACCGTTTGCTTGGCATGCTGGTCAACTTGCTTTTGCCATTACGTCTTGGCAGGATTTCGGCCATTATCTTAAGGGCCTTTTAAATCTTTAGTACAGCTGAAGCGATGCTGTTAAATGAGCTTTTGATCGACCGATAGATCAACTCCTATGTCCTTGCTTAAGAGATTGCGTCAATCAAATGCAGTTTCCTCTGCAGAACAAAAAAACAACCCAACAAAAAAAAATCTGTTCATGTGCATAAATTAAATTCTTTTCACACACACGATTTATGTCACTAATCCGCTAATTGGGGATTAAACAGACAGTCAGGGTATTAAGATACTTGTGGAAGTGGGCAACAAACCTGCGTCCCTTTGTGCCAGAGACAAGACTGACTTCGGATAGATCCACATGTCGGTGACAGATTGTGTAAACACTTCACATGGATTTGAACCAACGTTTTATATACTGTACAATCGAAAGCTCTGAACATTACTGGCTGAAATCTGTTGCTATTTTGCAAGAACCTCAGGCAGGAACTTGAGGAAACTGCATTTAAAGTCGTGACTCAGGAGCATCACACACTTTTGTCACGTTGTAATACTGTCTGACACTGATTATATAAGGACTGTTCTCATCACTGCGCTTCTCAAACTGGCTCCTCTTTTTTCCTGCAGAAAGGTGGCCAAGTCAAAGTTAAAAAACAAATATTTCCACAACATTTTGGTGAAATTTGTATCTAAAGTCAATTTGTCGGAACAGGGTATCATTTCAGCCGAAACTTGAGTTTTCTCTCTTTTTTAAATCTTTGCCTTAACTACACAGCGCTAACCATTTGTCAAAAGGCAATTATGGTAGACCACGTATCTACAAAGGAATTTATTTGACTGCCATGCCCTTTTTGGAAAAAAAAACAAAAACTAAACAAAATACTAGACTAAATTAAAACAAGATTCAAAACACCATTCCATTGTGCATCCATACCTATTAACGGCGGCTCCTCCATGTTGATGCCTTGGGCGCGCAGGTGTTTCCTGATGCAGGCGAGCCGCTGCACGTTAGGGCCCCAGCGTCGGCCCAGCTTGTGCACATGTTGCACGTGCGAGACGAAACGCAGCTCCTCTTTCAGCTTGCACTCGGGCCGCCACCCGGTCGGTGGGACCACCCGAAAGAGACCGAAAGTTTCGGCCTGCTCACGTACCAGTTCCACATACGCCAAAGGGTCGTGGAACTCGCGTGGGCTCGGGTGGAACACGGGAACCTCGGCCATCTCCGGTAAACTGCCGCACTTTCCTCGCTCCTTGTCCTGAGCGACTTTGGGCTCTGCTGGTTTGGGAGATTTGGCTATGTTAAGTGAGTCACCAGGGTCAGTAGGATGGTTTGATTTGACAGGCTCGCTGGGTCTCAGAGGCTTGGCTGGTTTGGCAATTGTGGCTGGTTTCAGGACGTTACTGTGGTGATGATGAGCTGAGGTAGCGGAGCTGCTCTTGCCCCGAGATGTAGCTTTACACTGCGTCCGTTTGACGAGCGGTAACTTCCCGGCAGAGGCTCGTTTGGGTCTCTGCGACGCCGTCACTCGCAGTTCCATCGTTCCTGCATGCAACGTCTTTTGAGCCGCTCTTCTGCTCCGGGTATCCAGAGGAATGACCTGCACCTTGACCCTTTTGACCTCTACTTCAGTCCCTGCTTGGTTTGGTTTAGCCCCCGCCATCTCCAGCTGCCTCTTCGATTGTCGCAGTCCACTGCGTCTGACTGTGGATGATGGTGGTGGCAACTGTTTTTGTGTCCTGCTGCGACCGGTTTGGGCTTTTCCTGAGTTATTGTGCTGAAGGTGTGTGTTGCTGTGTTGCTGTGAACTTAAGTGCCGCCTCTGGGCGCTTAGCTCAAGCTTTGCCTCTTTCAACAGTCTGGCTTTGGTGTAGGTCACATGGCCCTTGGGGTATTTCACAGATTTGGTCAGGGGAAGCGGTGGCAAATCCTCCTTCTGCGCCTTCCGACTGTTAGCTGAAGCGGCTCGCTGGGGTCGCGTCACTTTATGTGGCTGGTGAGGGGGGACAAAAATGAGGGCGAATGAGTGTCACACTTGTAAAAATCCTCACACAGTGCGGAATTAACCTTTTTATTTAAGGGGGAAACTGATCAGGAGAAAAGCCACGTTTCCCCACTAGAGGGAGGGCTTCAGGTTTCGGGAAGCGCGTGTGTGTACATCTGCTGTGATTGTTCAGCCTGTGAATGTGCAAGTGGTGGGGGGAGGGGAAGGAGTCTATGTCACCCAAACCCTTGCCATCCACCAGCACACTCATTACCCACATGGCATGTCAAAGTAGTTTATGACACTCCACAGCGAACACTGCGCTTTTGTCCAGCTTTTATCTAGCATGACTAGCTCTGGTGCACTAAATGTGTGTGAGGGGAGAAGGGGAGGGAGGGGGGAGGGAGAGGAGAAAGGGGTGTGTGTGTGGGGGGGGGGGGGGGGATTACGCAGCGATGTGATGACATCATGTGTTGCTATAGGCCTGCTGCAGGCTGTAACTGTGAACTGAACAGATTCCAGAACAGCAAGTTCTTATATTTCTACAGGAAAAATGTCTACGCGAAATGTCTTTCTGTCCATTTTACACATGATTGAACACACTGGCCCTGTCATCGTCCCTCATGCTCCGGCAAAGTTAGAAATACATAAATATATCTAAAAATGAACATAAAATATAATCTCTTTCAGTCTAGCATCGTCACAACCCACCGTCTATAGTATACAGTATATAAGAGCACATCAAATATTTCCGGACCTTTTTACTCTGTTTAAAAGCAGATTAAAGTTCATGTATTATTCAGAGGCAGCATTACCTGCTGTTTGTGTTCCAGTGGAGGCTTGCTAGGCCGGAGATTGTGTGTGCTTGAAGCCCTGGTTGTTTCTGAACCTCTCTCCCGGGCTTGGGCTCCATCTTTCCCCCTGACCCTCAGGCTCCTCTCCCGTTCCCCGCTTGGCCGGGAATGCCCGTTAAACACTGACGGACATGCAGAGAGACGCGTGTCAGAGCCTTCATCTTCACAAAGAGCATTTTGTAAGTGAAACAGTTCAAAGGGAAAATCGGACAGACGGACATAAAGAGACAGAATGAATGACAGACGGAGACACGGAGACTGAATGACTGATGGACAGACAGAGACTCAGACAGACGGACAGACAGAAAGACTAACACTGGTTTCTTTAAAGCACAAAAGGAGAGTAAAACCCATACTAATGAGTAGAGTCGAATATGAATGAATGAAGGGATAGAACTGAATATAATTACGGATACAGTTTACAGAACAATATATCAGGTATATTAGGGTTTTTTTTCTGATGTTGTGAACTTTTCCATGTTTCTATCTTTTACATCTCTCTTTGTTTTACATCCTCCTGTATGTCTATAACAGCCTCCTCTTCCTCATTCTTTATATCGTGATACTTCCTATGGAATGCTGACACCCCGCTGGAATGTGCTTCCTGTCTGTCTGTCTGACTGTCTGTCTCCATACAACTTACCTGTTAATAACATTTGTTCAGTAATATACAGTATGTGACACAGGGTGACTGACCAAAAGCTTAAATATGATCTCTTTGCTGACAATAAACAGAGAACTTTCTGACACCCAATGTGTGTGTGTGTGTGTGTGTGTGTGTGTGTGTGTGTGTGTGTGTGTGTGTGTGTGTGTGTGTGTTTGACTGCGATTCTCCCAACGATAATAAGCATATCGATGCACAGCCGACACATTAAGCAACAAATTATCTTCCTTTCGTTTATTTGAAAGGCAAAAGATATGAAGTCAGTATCATGTCAAACAGTGCTGCAATCTGTACACATCAGAACATCTGCATACAAATTTAATCTGTTCTGGTGGCGAGTTCTCATTTCATATTTTATGATAGGAAATAATGTAAATGTTACCAATATTGCTAATTTCCAAAAAAAAAAGTATATATTTACGTATATAAAACAATCAAAACATTCAGAAAAGACATGTAAATGAAGTAAAATATTAAATAAATATATTATATATTATACCGATTCAATAGTAATAATATAAGATTAAATAGATATTAAACATCAGTTAACCTTAATTTAGGATTTTTCCTGGCAATAGCTGCTTTAAAAATGAAACTGAAAGCGTCTCCCTTGTCTTCTTGCTACGTCCATGCTAACCTTCTGGAGACCCCATGGTGCAACGTCTTATTATTGTTTATTATTATTATTATTATGGTGCACTAATTCCTGCACAAAATGCTAGTTTGACTTTCCACTGACGCAAACAAGTTTTGAACGGCTCCCGGACGTACATGCGACTTATCCGACGCTCGCTTGGACTCGGGTCGTTTGCTCGTATGCCGAAAATGCCTCATATGCCAAGGCGAATTTTTTTTTGTAAAATTTCAGTTCTTAAGGTAGAAATCCGTGAGTCGGGCGTTTGTATGCCAAGGTACAGTCCAGTACCACTTCACTTACATGTGGGGGTTTCCAGTTTCTCGTTTTGTACAGTCTCTTGAGCAAAAAATGCTAAACATTTAGCAGACGCTCTTATCCGCAACTTAACTCATTACACATCTGAGCAGTTGAGGGTTAAGGGCCTTGCTCAAGGGCCCAACAGTGGCGGTTGTGGGGTTTGAACCTGGGATCTTCCGAACCGTAATCCAATGCCTTAACCACTGAGCTACCCCTGACCCAACTGGCTAAACTGGCTCAGTACAACATACGTTTACGAGCTAATTAGAGTCCATGATCAGCTTTACATATACAGGATGCTGAAAAAGTATAAAACCAATAACAGGAAAACTAAGTTGGCCTCCGAGTGGCGCAGTAGGTTAAAGCGCTCGCCCTATTACCCGGAGATCGCAGGTTCGAACCCCAGGTGATGCTGTTTTCCTCTCACAGCCGGAGGCCTCGAGAGAGCTAAATCGGCCGAGCTCTCTCAGCGGGGAGGGATGAGAGGTATTAGTATTAGTGCTCCCACATTAATTGCACGGCTCTACACCATTCGGGGCGTCTGAGGGATGGAGGGAGGGAGCGGATAGAGCTAGCGAGTGTGTTACGACGCCCCCAACGGTGCGTGAGCGAGCAATTAGAAAAGATGCGGTCGGCTGGCGTCACGTGGTTCGGAGGAAACGCGCGATAGTCTTCGGCCCTCCCGGCTGAGTGGTAGTAGTAGCCTTAATGTGGGAGCCCCCTAGTGACGGGGAGGAATTGGACACGACTAAATTAGGGAGAAAATCGGGGAAAAAGAAAAAAAAAACAGGAAAACGAAATATAGTGAAGTTTAACAAATGTATACTAGTTTACTAGCAGTTAGCCACCAAGCTACTTATGTAAAATAGCTAATTCCTAATGGTATACGGTGTATGTTCATAATTTAGTTTTTGTTTTATTCTGTACTAAGTGCACGAGTAAGGAAATACGTATATAACTAATTAAAAAGCTTTTTTTTTCTGATGAGATTCTGTGTAAATTATTTTGAACAGGATGAAACGAGTTATGTTGGAAGATTTTAACCACGAAAAGAGAAACACAATCATCCGAAATCATTTCCTACCCATTCTTAATACGTTCAGCAGTTTCCACCCACCCTTTAAACATGTCCGACACCTGACCTCCAACATCATCCAGTTCAAATATTAACAACACGACTACTGACATGTTTTTGGTATCACTTTTCTGTATAAAGCTGCACTCTAACTTCTCCTGGGATCAATACATCACCTGCACTGGCTGGTTTTCAGCCAACAACGCACATAAAAGTCATATCTAGATCAGTAGCTTACTGAAAAAATGAGAAGGGAACAGAGAAGCGCCTTTTCTTTATGAAGCACTGCGGCACAAAACTGTCGATTTCATTATGTTTCACACGGAGCTGCCTTTCTGAGCCGAGCTCCTCGAGCAGGTACCGTGTGCGGCACAGCAGTGATGAGAGCGACGCTCGTTCCAGCACGGGATGAGGAGGGGGTCCTATCTCAAAACTAATTTAACGCAGCTTGAAAAAGAATATAGAAACATCCAGCCATGAGAATTAAATTAGATGCTTTGGAGGATGGATATAATGTAAGCTGGGAGATTAAAGTGAGTGCGTAAACAGATTTGTGTGTGTGGAGCTCGTTTAACGTGTACATTGTGCAGAGAAGGATTAGGTCACTGCAGAGCTGGAATTTTAAGGTTGTACTGGGTGGGCAACAGAGTCCGGTTACATGTAGGAAGTGGTGCATATACCCCAATCAGCCATAACATGAACACCACTTCCAGATCACCAACTCTGTACAAGAAAACTGATGACAGAATCATGGGCTCCAATACCCCAAAGGCCAGCCTGTCCAGCCCAATCCACAAGAAAGTATCTGAAGAAAAGTCAAGCTTCCCCGATAGAAAGCATGGGGCGGAGCAGGAAAACAGCCCCAGCCCGCTGACGCCACAGTTCCCAACCCGATTGAGGTCATCTATGGGGTGCACTAGGACAAAAAGGTCCCACCCCACATCTAAAGGATCTGCTGTCAACATCCTAATGCCAGATAAAACAGACCAGCTCTATAGACCCTGCAAAGCCACACCCGAGGGGCCAGAGCTGCCCTGGGAACCTTCAACCTACAGTAGGTCCCAATGGTTTTAATATCATGCCTGATCGGCCCTACAAACAAACAAGTTCCATCCCGAGAGTCCAATTTGTTCAATAAAAACTGTCTAGGTACTAGGATACAAATACAACTGGCAATCCATCCATCCGCCCATCTAGGAACCTCTGTAGTCCAACTAGGAACCGTGGAAGCCAATGGTGACCAACGTGGTAGGACCTTCAGTCAACACTCACACATGCTTTCACACACTACGGGCAATTTGGGAACGCTCATTAACCTAATCTGCATGTTTTTGGACTGTGGGAGGAAAGATGAGTGCCCGGAGAAAACCCACCAAGCACGGGGAGAACCTCCGTGCACACGGGACTCAAACCCAAGAGCTGGCGGTGCAAGTCAACAGTGCTAACTACTAGGCCACTGTGACGGCAGAAATTGCTGTACACGGAATATTACAGGACATCGTTCTGTAGAATCATGCAGACAGTTGAACTATTCATGTTAAAAGAAACAGCAAATGTCCATCTTTTCATTTCGCTCCATTCTCTCAATGTCTTCACCGTTATTGCCTGCCGCTTCTTAGCAGTACCAGCTTCATCGCTGCTGTTTTTATGCTTGCCCTCAGACGTCGTGACCTTGTCCTGCACTTGCAGAGCATGCCCGCTGCACGCACGTGACAATGCAACGTGACAATGTAACGTCCGCGATTGAATGTGCGCGAACGCATGCAAGTCCATATGTTCATACTGTATGTAGGGGAGTAACTGTACTGTAAATAAATAAAGCTGTGCCGTTTAACTGATTGTGCAAAAGATGACGCAATTCTGAGATGATTGCAAAGTGCATTCACTGCCACCTACTGGACTGGAGTGTGGTGCAGAAGATATCAGTGGTGCAGACGTTTAATCAGTTACTCAGCATTTCAATGATTATTAGATGTTTTATTAGAAATTTATTAATTTCCCAGCCGGAGCGATGAAGTATAAAATGCTTCTGGCTCTCGTATTAAATGTACAGTTCAAAGTTTACAGCCCCACCCGCGGTCAGACCGCTAAAGAACACACTTGCTGTACAGCAGATTTTATAGTTTTATAACTGGGTGGTGACATAATGGAGCTTTGCATCTGCATGCACATGTGCAGCAGGTCTCAGTAACTGTGAAGTCTCTGTGCTACACGGCCAGTGTGCAGCAAACGCTGGCAATCTGACAGAGTGCTGTGCAGAGACACACCTCATTAACCGCATGGTGAGAGGGAGAGCGGAGCTATAACTCACCTGCGCAAAGCTTGTGACATGGGAAGCAAATGTCTGCTCTGTTTATTATGGACGTGCAATAATGTACTTCATGCTCTGATGATTTTGCTTATGAGAAGAAAAAAAAAATCAAAGAGAAATAAATAAAAGTATAAATGGAAGGAGAAAAATCCCCCCAACAAAAAAACAAAAGAGAAAGTACCATTTCCATTCGTGACGACTCTGCTCGAGGCTTTACTCTTGCGTGGAGTGACCTGACAGGAAGCTGTGACGTTACTAGGAGACGATTTCTTTCGTTCGTTCTCCTCCGCTTGTTCTTCTTCGTCGCCTTCTTCCTCCTCTTCCTCATCAGCGTCCTCGTCATCGTGAGCACTTCCGAAGTACTTCATGTTACTGGGCAATGCTGCAGAACCTGGACCAGAGGGAAAGACACACAGCGGTGGCGTTCAAGCAGTTTTATGTAGATTTTATCAGTAAGTATTTAGTCATCAGTTACCTAGAATAGAGGGGGGGAAAAAAAGAGGCAGAAATCTGGTAATAATCTGTACGGATGGATGGATGTATTGCAAATGTCAGTTCTGAGAGCTGCTGTGATTTACCAGGCGAGTGTTAATGCTGCAGTGCCCCGACATGTGCTTTAACATTGCCAAGAGCACAGGAGGGATCTAATTTTAAAGAAGCTGACATGCTGATAAAGTTATTAATGGCAATGTTTAACACACAGCATTTGTACGGAACACTTAATACTGTCAGTACTGCGCTGAAATGTGTTCCAGCTACATGAGAAGCCAGGACTTTTGTGTACTACCATATTGTGTAACTCACAGTATGGTAGTTAAATTAGACCAGTTTAAATGTTAATTAACCCTGTTTAAAAAAAAAAAAAAGGTCAAACTCAACACAGCAGTGTTTTGCACATCTATAAGAACAAAAGAACAAATTTAACTTTCGCTTCATTTGCTATTTGGTTTGGTTTGGATTCACACAGCACTGGCTGAAAGGTGGCCATTAGTGATGGGAGACGGTAACCATTCCATCATCAATCATCGGTTAAAGCTGAGGTTCGTATGAACTTTCTGCAGTCTCACGGAGATAAATCGAGTTGTATCTTTTGGTGCATGGTGCATTTAGCAGAAATTTTACTCTTTTCTTTCCTGACAAGACAAACGACTACATGGCTAGTTCTGGTTAGCCATATATATTTTCATGTTGTGAGCATGCAAGTTATCAGCATTACAAGAATGCACATTTCCGCTACAAAACAGTTGCGAAGAAAAAAAACTTACAAAATGTACCATTTTTCATAATCGATCATTTGAAATGCACAGGAAATCAACTGATCATCGACTATAATCAATGATCATCCCATCGATAGTGTCCATCCATCCATCCATCTATACATACTCTACATACATACATACATCTATACATCCATCCATTTATCTATACATCCATTTATCCATCTATACATCCCTCCATCTATCTATGCATCCATCCATCTATCCTTTCATTCATCAATCCATCCATCGATACATCCATTCATCTATACATACATTTATACATCTATCCATGTATGCATCCCTCCATGTATACATCCATTCAAACACCCATCCATCTATCAACTTATCCATCCATCCATCTATTCATCAATCTATACATCAATCTGTCTATCCCTCCATATATCCCTCCATCCATCTATACATCCATCTGTCCATCCATCCATCCATCTATACATCCCTCCATCCATTCATATATGAAGCCATCAATCTATTCTTTAAAATATTCATCCATCCATTTATACATCCCTCCCTCCATCCATACATCGAATATCCATCTATACATCTTAAACATCCATCTATCGATCCAGGCATCCATCTATACATGCATCTACCCATCCATCCATCTGTCCATCCATCCATATATACATCCATACATCTATACAGCCACCCATAAATCCATCCACCTAGGCCCCTTATCCTGTGTAGGGTCATGGGGATCCAGGTACACTCTGAAAGGGGTACCAACCTGCCACAGAACACAAGCACACACAAACTTAATCATACACTATGAACAATGTGGAAACACCAACCATCGTACACTGTGTGTTTGGACTGTGGGAGGAAACCCACCATACTCAGGGAGAACATGCGTGAGGGTGAGATTATAACTCCCGCACATGGACAAGGATCACCACTCTGCTATGCCGCCAGCTGAGGAGTGTGTAGGGCTTTAAAGTTACAAATAAAATTCTTTTACTACAGACGCGCCCTAAAAGACCATGTGTACAGAGCGGTATAGCTGATGATCTATAAAAATCTTTAAGGCTTAAGGATTGAATATCATCGCTGAGGCTTCTGATTAATGTTGTTGGTCTTTCGGCTGCTCCCGGCAAGGGGTCGCCACAGCGGAATATCCAGTCCGCACTACAACTTGGCACAGGTTTTACGCCGGATGCCCTTCCTGACGCAACCCTCCCATTTTATCCGGGCTTGGGACCGGCACTGTATCCAGTGGCTGGGGTGTGGGCACTGGCTGGAATCGAACCTGGGCCTTCCGCATGGCAGGCGAAACACCTACCACTGAGCCACCAGTGCCCTAGCTTATTAATAAGCTGCAGAAGAGTTACAGGTCAACAAACCTGATTTAAAACTGAATATTCAGATATTGAAGACATCATAAACTTTCAACAGTAACTGCTGCTCTGTGTAACGTCACCTGATCACGCTCTGCCTCATCTTTACTTTGCTCGTCTTTTCCATTCCTAACCCGAGAGAGCATAAAGGGGTTAACAGCGGAGACAGCAACATGGCCACAGTCTCGCTTCATCCATGCTGCTCCTAATCCTTCCTGAAGGCTCTGGAGCTCATAATCGAGGGGCTGTTCTGAAGCTCTACACATGCCCTCAATAGCCATTTATGTGAGGGGGGTCACGGAGTGCGTGCAAGCAGGGCTGTGAGCTATAGCATGTGATTGTGTGTGTGTGTGTGTGTGTGTGTGTGTGTGTGTGAGAGAGAGTGAGAAAGTAAGTGTGTGTGTGTGTGTGTGTGTGTGCGCGCACATGGGAAGGAAGCCATTCTGATAAAAGTGGGAAAGGAAATGGATGCAAGATAGACCAGAGTAAAGACTGAATCCCGGAGCCTCTAATTCAGCCTGTCTACAGCTGCACTACACAACCTTTCAACTCGACAGGAAGTCAAACAGATTTACACGGTGCTGTTTGAAGAACTCATCGCTTTGTACACTTTATACCGCACATATCCCAGTGCTTTTGGTCTGTAGTTTGTCCTGTTCAGGGTGAGACATTCTCCCTCACACGTCCACAAACCGTAGGTGGTTTCTCAGGTTGTCGGACGCTGCCAAGATTTCTTTTTTCTTTTTTTAAATCACAGGTTGCACGATTCTTATAGGAATGTGAATCAGAATTTCTCTCCAGGGGAACTGAGACATGTGTCGTCTACGCAACTCACTTGTAAAATAAAAAAGGTCTTATTTTAGAGCCCTTATAGTATACATCTTAAAAGCCTTTAAACATCAATAGAACATTAACAATAATAAATAAAAAAAAAACTAATAAATATAAATAGTTTTTCCAAAACTCAGCCAATTAAAGTACTTATTTACATTAATCTGCTCTGAAGGTGATATCTCATATTGTGAAACGCATTTTCCCAGAGGAAACAATGTAAATGCAGATAATCTGTTCCAGACACCGGAAAATCTTACCAATATCAATCAATATTTGATCAATATTGATCAAAAATCAATCAAAACGTTTGGAAAAGACATGGAGTAAAATATGAAATAAATAGGCATTAACTCCATCCATCCACTTAACCTTAATTTATTAATCAAATTTAAATTTTATGTCATATACACATGTATGCCCAAAAAAAAAAAAAAAAAAAAAGGATACGCAAAAAAATTTCAGACACATAAAATTGTATATATTTTTTTTAATCACATAGTTTTTGAGCGCATGACGAAGACGACGTCGGCGTCATTGGTTGACTCTTTTGAAATAGCTTTCACCAACACGAACAAGCTTCAAACGGCTCCCGGGCGTAACACGCCGCTGGGCATCCCAGAGTTCGGTTCGTTTGTTCGCTTCAATTCTTTAGGTGAAAATTCATAAGGGGGGGGACATTCGTATGGTGAGGTTCCCTGTATGCATCATATGCATTAGTTTATATCATTACTATTCTTATTAGTATAGGGGGGGGGCACTGGTGGCTCAGTGTTTTGCCTGCCATGCGGGAGGTCCGGGTTCGATTCCAAGCCGGTGTCCAAACCCCCCAGCCACTGGATGCAGTGCCGGTCCCAAGCCCGGACAAAATGGGAGGGTTGCGTCAGGAAGGGCATCCGGCGTAAAGTTGTTGTGCGGACTGGATATTCCGCTGTGGCAACCCCTTGCCAGGAGCAGTCGAAAGACCAACAACATTTCTTATTAGTATAAGGTTCATGTCACAGTTCGTTAGGTAGCTTTAAATAAATTTCACAGTTTACAGTATAGAATTTATTGTTGTCAAAGGTTTTATTGCTTTGTCTTATCATACTGCTGGCGTACTGTAACTCTCTGTAGCTTTCAGAGTCTCTGTGTAACAGCTGGAATCAACGCGTCAGGTTTAAATAAATAATATAGTGAGTTAGATCTCAAGACGGTAGTGTATTTTTTTTTGTGAATTTACTTTATTCTGCGAAAATAAAATGTATACTATACTAATTTATAAAATAACAAATAATAATAATAATAATAATAATAATAATAATAACACCTGAAAGGCCTCCATGCTCCTAATTGGCTGGTACTGTCCCTCCTTTAACCTCTGATTGGCTAGAATTAAGCGAGCGAGCATTGAGATATTGAGCGCGCACAGGAGGGACAGAGCGAGAGTGGAAATACAATTTGAGCACGCTCGAGAAAAAGTTTGAGCAAGCACGAACATGATTTTTTTCTTTTCTGCCATGAACATGATGCCGTACAACCCCGACTCCTCCGAGTAACCTGACTAGTCCACGTCTGCTGCCCTGTTACACGTCACCCGAGTGATTGAGGAAGTGAGATCGTATTTTATGCCTGAACCATCCACTAATCTACATCTATCTCTGGTCTAATTGCTGAATTAGTTTTACACTGTGTGCGTGTGCGTGTGTGTGTGTCTGATACAGCAATCCGGGATTGTCGTCAAGTACATAAGTGAACACATGAACGCAGAGAATCATGCGAGTGAATCTGCGTCATTCAGAAATGAGATTGCGTGTGTGCATATATATATATGAATAGAGATGTTGATTTTTTTTAATTACTCACGCAGACCTGGAACACAAGTATCCAGTAAAACCTGCCCGCTCTTTTATCTGCTGGTTGACGTGTAAAAACGTGACGCATCAGTAACATCGTTATTTTGATGGCTGGTTAAATGTGCAGGCGGATTCCTGCATGACGTGACTGTGGATGTCGCCTGCAGACGGTCCACGCTGTCGGTTCCCACGCTGTCGGTTCCCACGCTGTGGAATTTCCCTCCACCGTTAACATATCGAGTTTTGAAAAAATAAATATTGTCTCTAATTCAGCCATTATGTTTCAACATGCTTGTCATTCTTTTACCTTCATTCTTTAACACTAAAATAAAAATGTGAGAAAGATTCTGTTTGTTCCTCCTCCTCTGCAGGAGACGTTATAACTCCAGGCTTGTCTGAGACTTTGTGCGTGTTGTGTTTGCCTAAAGGTGACTGGAGACGCTCCTGCGTTAGTATCAATGAGCAGCTTCATTCGCGCTGGAAATCTCTGCAGCTGTAAAAGACAGATGTGTCTGACAAGAACATTTTCCACATTTTCTGCTCTTCCTCTCCTCCAGCTTTCTTACTTGGGCTTCATTCTTCCTCCATTAATCACTTCCTTTTTTTTTTTTTTTTACATTGCATCACATCACCACTCAGCTTGGGTACAGTTTATTCTACTTCTTGGTGCTCTCGTTTTTTATTGTTTTTTTGTATATTACAAAGTGTTTAAGCGAACCCGGCATGAATGCTCGGTCACATTTACAAGAGTGTGGTAACGTTAATTGTAAGTTGTTCGCAAAAGTAGAACGTGGGCGGACATTAATCGTAACAGTGACGTTAATCCGTAACAGAGTAAAAATAGATTTGCTAACGACTTGTTTAGGCGAATGTGAGCCGACTCTTTTTTTAATAGACAAAAACTTCATTTATCGTGCACTGTCGATAGATAGTGCACAGATAGTGCAGATAGTTTATGTTCACATACAGCTACATGACACTGCATGAAAGATCATATTTGAAAACGCATAATAGGGGCTGTTTAAACGACTCCAGCGTGTTTAAATTGACTTATACCACTTCAGTGCTGTTACTTCAGTGCTTTTATTTCTGGCTTGTAATCTGGAACAAAACTGCCCGTATCGATTTCAATGATTTCGTTCATGGCGCAGCGTAAACTCCAGGTAAATACCGAAGTAGTGCCAAAGTTATAGTAAATTCTGTCCAGACAGATTTGCGTAATGCTGTCACAAAATCTAGCCGGGCAGACAAACAGACAAACATACAGACAGACATAGAGATGGACAGATTTTTTTTTTTTTTTTGGACTGGTTTCGGATCCTCTGATATAAGAAACAGGAAGGTATTACTGAAAGACTTCTGTTCTGCCCATCCATCCATCCATCCATGCATCCATCCATTTTGTTCCGCTTATCCGATGTCGGGTCTCAGGGGCAGCAGTTTCAGCAGGGATGCCCAGACTTCCCTCTCCCTGTCCACTTCTTCCAGCTCTTCCGGGGGGATCCCAAGGCGTTCCCAGGCCAGCCGAGAGACATAGTCCCTCCAGCGTGTCCTGGGTCTTCCCCGGGGTCCCTTTCCGGTGGGGCTCACAAGGGTTCTTGTTCTGACCAAATAACCTGCAAAACCCTTCTTATATTCCTACAGATTATTGAATACTATTATTCAGGTATGCTGACGTGTGCATTACGTTCATGTTCATGTTAAGCCAATAAACATTACATTCTTTCACGAACCACACCGTATCATGGGATATGAAATGATAAAGCAGACTAATGACACTAGGACAGATGCTCTCACTTCCATGCTTCAGGAACAGCGATTCATTAACCCACTCTGCCCTCTGTTAATAGCTTAATACAAATCTAATCAGTCAGCTCTTTGTCTTTACACACCTCAGAGGCGTGTGTGTGTGAGGAGATCAGTGAGTTTCTTGTGCTATATATATTTTTCTCTGAACACAGAGTTCCAAGAAGAAAATCATTTCAGCAGGTAAGAATGCTTCAAGGACCTTTATTACATTTACATTTAGGCATTTGGCAGACGCTCTTATCCAGAGCGACTTACATTATATTATACATACAGTACTCATTATATATCTGAGCAGTTGAGGGTTAAGGGCCTTGCTCAAGGGCCCAACAGTGGCAACTTGGTGGTTGTGGGATTTGAACCTGGGATCTTCCGAACTGTAGTCCAATGCCTTAACCACTGAGCTACCCCTGGCCCTATTATTACTTTTATTATAAAAAATATTTCCTTGAAGCTGAAGCCGACAGATTTCTGCTGACGTGGGATAAAATCAACCTTTCAAACTAGCTGTTTAAAATTGACGGAATATGTTCGTTACAACATGGTTGGATTTCAATCCTATTTCTAATTCAACTCCAATAAGAACAGCTTGACCCAGACATGACCCAGAATTCTCTGGGCTGTCTATAGACAGTAAGAAGTGATAGAATGTTTTTCGACAAAAATGTAGTTTATCTAAGAAGAATGTCGTTCCTGTACCTTCGCCGCTAGAATAATCAGATAAGCCACGGAAATAAACCACCCTCGGCTGAGGTTTGGAGATGGAGAGGACTGAGGTTAAACAGATTTGGAAGCCAGAGCTTAACACTCAGCAGTTTCTGCCAGAACGACAGAAGCAGTCGCTGCACATCTGGGAGAGCCGCCAGAACTCAACACCGTCAACAAACCAGCAGCAACCAGATCTGCTAGACTCCATCCGGCATTGGCTAACGGCTCTCTGGGTGCATGGCGGCTCCTGTTCCCCACTATGGACTGACTTACCTCTGAGACAAAGGAAGGTGAGGAAGTCCTCTGTTTTGGGTTTGCACTTGGTGAGATCGCTGTAAGGAAGGCTGTGGCTGGATTGTGCGACCTCCAGGAGTTTAACCGGAGTGACGTGAGGAGAGCTCGGCTGAGATTGGGCAAATTTCCTCTGTGCTTGCAGCCTGGGTCTGGAAAAACAATAGAAGAGGCGTGCATTTAAAAACCATTCCACATTTTGTGAGTAACTAAAGCTGGAACACCAGGCAATGCAATAACATGTGTAATTAATATATGTTGTTGTATTTGCCTAATACTAAATCAGCTATGATCAGATAATTCTATTGATTTTACAAATTTTAAGGTTCATAAGCTTTACAAAGTGCAAACAACCTTTGAACAAGATTACATATACAGTACACACACACACACACACACAACCATTCAAAACTTGGACACACCTTCTAACTCCATGGTCTTTTTTTCTTTTCACTCTGTAAATAATATATTTAATAATCTCCTTTGAACAGTTGATATTGACGTGCGTCTGCTACTTACTGTATGTTCTGTAAATCCTCTAATATGAGGTTCTGTTTTGGACCTTGATGGGTTTTGCACATGCCCTTGATAATACTGTTCTTGCAGGAACTGTTCCAGAACATCTGACCTACATGTCTTAAAATAACAACTGACTTTTGTTGTTGTTACTTAATAACTTAATGCCATATGTGTTATTACAAAGTTAAAAAAAAAAAGACAAACAATTCTAGAATGTAGAAAATAAAAATTCTAACTTACTTCAGACTCTACACACACACACACACACACACTATATCCGTCCATCTAGTAACCTCTGTAGTCCAACTAGGGGCCGTGGGGGCCAGTGGTGATGACTATTGTATTTATTCCCATTTTTTACGAGCGTGGTGGGACATCCGGTCCAACATTCACACGCCCATTCACACACACTACGAGCAGTTTGAGAACTTTTGAGAAATTTGCAAAATCAATGCCCACAGACACGAGGCGGGAATCGAACCCGACCCCTGGAGGTTCAAGGCCATATACATAGTTTACGGTAACTTTATTTGCTTATTATTATATTATTATTATTATTATTATACACAATTCATTTATTCATTATTTTATTTGTGTAAGTTCTTGGAGCATGAAAATAATTACTAAATATAAGTGCTGCTGAAAATACAATTACTGATTAAATGACGTGGCCTCTTTAAATCAGCACTAATATAACATCCATACATCCATTCATCCATTTTCGTCCGCTTATCCGAGGTCGGGTTGCGGGGGCAGCAGCTTCAGCAGGGATGCCCAGACTTCCCTCTCCCCGGCCGCTTTTACCAGCTCCTTCCAGGGGGATCCCAAGGCGTTCCCAGGCCAGCCGAGAGACATAGTCCCTCCAGCGTATCCTGGGTCTTCCCCGGGGTCTCTTTCCGGTGGGGCATGTACGGAACACCTCACAAGGGAGGCGTCTAGGGGGCATCCTAAATAGATGCCCAAGCCACCTCATCTGGCTCCTCTCGATGCGGAGGAGCAGCGGCTCTACTCTGAGCCCCTCCCGGATGACTGAGCTTCTCACCCTATCTCTAAGGGAGAGCCCAGACACCCTGCGGAAGAAACTCATTTCGGCTGCTTGTATTCGCGATCTTGTTCTTTCGGTCATTACCCACAGCTCATGACCATAGGTGAGGGTAGGAATGTAGATCGACCAGGAAATTGAGAGATTTGCCTTTTGGCTCAGCTCCTTCTTCACCACGACGGACCGATGCAGAGCCCGCATCACTGCAGACGCTGCCCCGATCCGCCTGTCGATCTCCCGTTCCATTTTACCCTCACTCGTGAACAAGACCCCGAGATACTTAAACTCCTCCACTTGGGGCAGGATCTCACTCCCAAACCTGAGAGGGCACTCCACCCTTTTCCGGCTGAGGACCATGGCCTCAGATTTGGAGGTGCTGATTCTCATCCCAGCCGCTTCACACTCGGCTGCGAACCTATCCAGTGTGAGCTGTAGGTCACAGGGTGATGAGGCCAACAGAACAACGTCATCTGCAAAAAGCAGTGACCCAATCCTGAGCCCACCAAACTGTACCCCCTCAATGCCCTGGCTGCGCCTAGAAATCCTGTCCATAAAAATTATGAGCAGGATCGGTGACAAAGGGCAGCCCTGTCGGAGTCCTACTCTCACCGGAAACAGGTCCAACTTACTACCAGCAATGCGGACCAAGCTCCGACACCGGTTGTACAGGGACCGGACAGCCCTTAACAGGGAATCTGATATCCCATACTCCCGGAGTACCCCCCACAGGACTCCCCGAGGGACACGGTCGAATGCCTTCTCCAAGTCCACAAAGCACATGTAGACTGGTTGAGCAAACTCCCATGCCCCCTCCAGGACCCTGCTAAGGGTGAAGAGCTGGTCCACTGTTCCGCGACCTGGACGAAAACCACACTGCTCCTCCTGAATCCGAGGTTCGAGTATCCGACGGACCCTCCTTTCCAGGACCCCTGAATAGACTTTCCCGGGGAGGCTGAGAAGTGTGATCCCTCTGTAGTTGGAACACACTCTCCAGTCCCCCTTCTTGAAGAGGGGGACCACCACCCTGGTTTGCCAGTCCAGAGGCACTGTCCCCGATGTCCATGCAATTTTGCAGAGACGTGTCTCTTTCAGAGATGAAAGAGTCCACCTCTATGTCCCCAGACTCTGCTTCCTCACCGGAAGGCATGTTGCTGGAATTAAGCACCCCCACCGACCCACAACGTCCCGAGTCGAGGTCAGCAGCGCACCATCCACACTATACACTGTGTTGACCGTGCACTGCTTTCCCCTCCTGAGACGCCGGATGGTGGACCAGAATCTCTTCGAAGCCGTCTGGAAGTGATTCTCCATGGGCTCCCCAAACTCTGCCCACGCCCGGGTTTTTGCCTCACTAACCACCGAAGCTGCATTCCGCTTGGCCTACCGGTACCTATCAGCTGCCTCCGGAGTGCCACCAGCCAAAAAGGCCCGGTAAGACTCCTTCTTCAGCTTGATGGCATCCCTCACTGCCGGTGTCCACGAACGGGTTCTTGGGTTGCCACTGCGACAAGCACCGACCACCTTACGGTCACAGCTCCGGTCGGCCGCCTCGACAATGGAGGCGCGGAACATAGTCCATTCAGACTCAATGTCCCCCACCTCCCCCAGGACGTGGTTGAAGCTTTGCCGGAGGTGGGAGTTGAAGCTCGTCTTGACAGAGGACTCTGCCAGACGTTCCCAGCAGACTCTCACAATACGTTTGGGTCAACCAGGCCTGACTGGCATCCTACCCCGCCAACGGAGCCAACTCACCACCAGGTGGTGATCAGTTGACAGCTCCGCCCCTCTCTTCACCCGAGTGTCCAAGACATGTGGCCGCAAGTCCGACGACACGACCACAAAGTCGGTCATCGAACTGCGGCCTAGGGTGTCCTGATGCCAGGTGCACATATGGACACCCTTATGCCTGAACATGGTGTTCGTTATGGACGATCCATGACAAGCACAGAAGTCCAATAACAAAACACAGCTATGGTTCAGATCGGGGGAGGGACGTTCATCCCAATCACGCCCTTCCAGGTTTCACTGTCATTGCCCACGTGAGCATTCCACGTCCCTAGAGCCAGCTTCTGCAGCCGAGGATCAGACCGCAAAGGCCCCTGTCTTCGACCACCGCCCAACTCACACTGCACCCGACCTCTTTGGCCCCTCCTACAGGTGGTGAGCCCATGGGAAGGGGGACCCACGTTGCCTCTTCGGGCTGTGCCCGGCCGGGCCCCTTGGGTGCAGGCCCGACCACCAGGCACTCGCCATCGGGCCCCACCTCCAGGCCTGGCTCCAGAGGGAGGCCCCGGTGACCCACGTCCAGGCGAGGGAAAAACGTTTGCCAAAGTTTGTATTCATCATAAGAGGTCTTCTGAACCACTCTTTGTCTGTTCCCTAACCTAGGACCAGATTGCCATGGGTGACCCTACCAGGGGCATGAAGCCCCCAACAACATAGCTCCCAGGATCATTGGGATACGCAAACCCCTCCACCACGATAAGGTGGTGGTTCAAGGAGGGGTAATATAACATCAGAACCAGAATTATGGGAGGGCGGGGGGGGCGGTGCAAGGCAAGGTAGTGCACGTAGCCCTGCGTGTCACACATACTATAATAAGTAATAGAAAGTAGTAGTCATGTGCAGTAAGATGGAAGCATGATGTTGCTTTTACACAAGATCTTCCATCCATCTAAGAACTTCTGTAGTCTAACTAGTGACTGTGGAGGCCAGTGGTGAGCATTGGATTTAGTCCCATTTTGTACGACCGTGGTAGGACAATTTGGGAACGCCATTTAGACTAATCTGCATGTCTTTGGACTGAGGGAGGAAACCGGAGAACCCAGCAAGCATGCGGAGAACATGCACCCAGATCCTTCGCGGGAATCGAACCCAGGACCTGGAGGTGCGCGGCGACAGTGATAACCACAAAGCCACCGTGCCGCCGATATACAGCACTAGATGTTTTTTTATTGGGCCTTAGTTGTGAAAATCAATAGGATACAAAAATGTAGAAATTTCCAAACATAGTCACAAGGTGATGCTGAGACTCTGTATCTATTTAGAAATCTTACTTCACAAGGAAACACAAGTTAACGCCAATGTAAATCATTTGATTTGGCATTCTTACAGCAATCTCCCTTGTGCTGCCAATGCAGGCTGCGTTATATTCACGTTCCCTGTTATTTACTGTTCCCTAAAGCTGTTCCCTTCCCCTAAGAAGCTTAGTGCTTCAGGATCAAATTTCACACATTCATAAACATTGCATGAATCTTTTAGAGAGCGATGCTGTAAAATGTATGAAAGGCGCGCCCAAACTAGTCAAGTCACATTAGAGGTTTTATGTGACTTTATATCGATGAGAGATGAGGAAATTACCCTTAATATCATTATGATTCGATCTTTAAAGCAATTTTCAGAAGATTCTAAAAGGTATTCAAAGATGACCGGCTGATGCATTTCAAAGGGTTCTCTTAACCGTTATTAACGGACATGTGATTACAATTTCACTTTGATGTCATTAAAATCATTCCTCTAATAAATAGCATGTAGGACAATTATTCTTCACAACACAAATGGACCACCAACACTCGATTCTGTTCTCCTATTCATAAGCAAACACTTCCAAAAGATAAGATAATACATAATGGACGTGCTGAGAGATAGAGAGAGAGAGAGAGGGAGTGAATACAGTCTCAAGCATAATAAGAAAAACTAATGTCCTCTACAGTATTATAGATCATAAAAAAACATTTATGTAATCTCCCTGGTTTGGACCTCAGCCTTACATAAATCCTCCAGTACTGCGTTATAAAATATTTACGCTTATGAATCCATTATGAAGAACTGATGTCTATACACTCCGAATAAAAAGTTACCGAATATTCTTTGCTCAAAGCTACCACTAAAACATTTTTAATAGCTTTCTCTAAATTTCAGCGGATGCATTTAACGCTTTGAAAATGAGTCTACTTCATTAAAAAAATTATGACAAATTTAAAGGTATATGATTTAACAAGACCTAAAAATGATGTATAGTTAATTTTTTTAACTCTATATCTCACCTTCTCTGTACAATATATATATATATATATATATATATATATTAATTTTTAATTTTTTAATTTTAATTTTATAGAACTTTATTAATCCCAGAGGGAAATTGCTCAATTTTCACATATCCCAATTAGGAAACTGGGGTCAGAGTGCAGGGTCAGCCAGCTTACGGAGCAGCGCCCCTGGAGCAGATAGGGTTAAGGGCCTTGATCAAGGGCTCAACAGTGGCAACTTGGCGATGCTGGGGTTCGAACCCCCGACCTTCCGATCAGTAACCCAGTAACCCACAGCCTTAACCGACTGAGCCACCACTGCCCCAGTATATATATATATATATATATATATATATATATAAATTGGAGATATATATCAAATTTAATTGATTTAATATCAAATTAAATCTAATTAAATTTATATAAATTGGAGATATATACCAGTTACATAAGGATTCAGAGTTGCCAGCTTGATGACATCTGATTGTCATTTACTACGTGCAAATTGGGAACGCTAATAATCTGAATCTGAATGTCTTTGGACTGTGGGAGGAAACTACAGAACCCAGAGGAAACCCAGCAAGCACGCAGAGAACAGGCAAATACCATAAACACAGACCCCGAGGGGGAAAGACGACCAGACGCAGGAGGTGCAAGACGACAGTGTTAACCACTGCGCACACACACACACACACACACACACACGTATAAGGGACCAAAGAAAATTTAAACACACTTCAACATGAAAAATATAAGCCTCTCCTGTGAAGGTCACATGACGGCATCAACGATGGTGCGACTGCTGACATCTTTAAAGGAATCATCATACAACACACTGCTGCCATAATACAATTCTAGTATAGAGAACTTTTTTTTTTTACAGATTTTCTCCCTAATTTAGTCGTGTCCAATTCCTACCCATCACTAGGGAGCTCCCACATTAAGGCTGTTTTCCCTGAAATGCTGGCTCACACACCGCGCTATCCGCTCCTTCCACTTGCGTAAGCTCACAGACGCCCCTGATTGGTTATAGAGCTGTGATTGACGCGAGAGCACTACTTATGTCCCTTATCTCACCAGGCGGTCGGTCCGGGAGTCGAACCAGCGATCCCCGGGTGATGAGACGAGCACTTTACCACTGCGCCACTGGGAGGCCTCTAGATAACGACTGTCGAGGTGTTTATACACATCATACACATGAGGACATGAAGCCACGTTAATAAGACACTTTCATGCGTGTTTGCACACAATAGTCAGTTTTTTTTTAATTTACTCAAAAATTTCTAGATTTTCTATATTGTACAGAATATTTAGATTTTTTTTTTTTATCCTAGCTAAATTGTATTTCTTTTTATTCATATTTATTTTCAATTAAAAACCTTTTATTTGTAAGGTCACGGGCGGTCGTATAAGCATTTCACTGCTCAATAATGCTGCATGGCTCACACACACACACACTTCTGAACTTACACAGTGTGATCAGTGACGCTGGTACAGAACTTGGGCAGATTAACTGCACTGGGAAACTGGAAACAACTACTTTAAAGCCGCTCGTGTCATCACCGTGTGCTTTTGTACAGTAGCTCGTCTTTACACTGCGGCGGAATCGAATCTGGAAGTAGCGGGTGAGTCTGAGCGTTAAGAGCACAGTGCAAAAGTCTCGGCACTCAGGCGATTATCCAGGGCCGCTCTGCTTAATGAGCAGCGGATGTTACAGAGACATGAGAGCATGAGCAGCCCCTCTTTCTCTCATGTGAATACACACGCCGATTCAGGCTTTTATTAACCTTCAGCTGAGGATGAAAGCTCGTAGAGCTGGAAGAGCATGAATGCGAAATAGTTCAGTGTGTTCAGAGCAATGGAATGCGGAGACTCCTACTCGGCTCGAGGCCTCGCCAGTTCTGTCGTGGTTCTGATTTAAAACACTGGAAATGACAGATTGAAGAGTATCGTACTCGCCTCTTTCTCACGGGTCCTCCTGAGAATTCGCTATCCGTCTGCGCCGAGCGTCGAGGCCTTTCCGCCTTGCAACCGCTCGCGAAAAGTCCCGTTTTCACTCCTGACCCATTGAGATGCCCGTTCACGAAGGAACCTGAGACAGAAAATCGACAGCGTCAGATTAGAAACATTAACGTGCAAACGTGACAGAAAAGCATTATTGTAAAGACATCACAAATCTGAACACTGCCATGGCTCTGCAGGGAGAAAGTAAAACAAACCCTGCCACAAGGCATCGCTCTGCCCTGTCCATTGGCGTAAAGCTGGCGAATAACGTGTTAGAGGACATTAGACGCTACTCAGTGTGTGTGTGCGTGTGATGTTACAGGTGGAGCAGTCGGGCATCTGCGCTGGACTCCGGGATGGAAGCGTGTAATAGTCTTCATTCCTCCCTGCAGGTGGCTGTGGTGTGATTATGAAATGAACACGGCATTACATAAGAAATGAGAACAATATAATGCAACACTTTATATGTTTTGATGTTCTCCAGCCCCGTCTAGAACCTCTCGGTTCTTGGATGCTCCGCTTACAAACCGCACCGGCTCAGTCATCGCTTTCTACACATTCTGGCCACAAAGTTGAAATGTTCTGCATTTTTTCGGAGGAAAAAAGTTCTCAGAGTGTCTCGTTTGAAGAACTTCGCAGTGACTCAACGAGACGTGTTGGCTAACGCGCGATGGGAAAAGGTCTGGGATTTATCATGACCGTGTCAGTAGAATTGCTTCTTACATGGGACCTTTAAAACCCCAGCAATTTTCCTAAACCTCATATTACTTGCAGCGGCACCATATAACTAACACGTCAGTGTCACTGCTGTGTTGAGAATTAATCACACACACACACACACACACCCAAACATAACATCTGCTCAGTGGTGGTCCTGTGGTTATCCTATTCAGTGATGAAAGCGAGGCTGACAAACAGACGGGCTCTAGTCAGTAAGACTCTAACTGTACCTAGAAAATAATCTATATTTCTGTCTGTGTGGTTTTATAGAACTTACTTCTTAATACATTTTCATACGAAGAAGAATATTCAATTATTTGTCACATTGTACTTTACAGCACAGTGAAATTCCTTCTTCGCATATCCCAATTAAGAAACTGAGGTCAGAGCGCAGGGTCAGCCAGCTTACAGCGCCCCTGGAGCAGATCGGGTTAAGGGCCTTGCTCAAGGGCTCAACAGTGGCAACATGGCGATGCTGGGGCATTCCGATCAGTAACCCAGTAACCCACAGCCTTCCGATCAGTAACCCAGTAACCCCGACTGAGCCACCACTGGCTCCTTTATACATACTTGGAAACATAAAAACATTTGGTTGCTATAATGTGGTCCTTTAGTGATGTTTGGATTTGTCACTTCCATTACTCAAAGACATAATGCATTACACCATTAAAACAGCTTTTGTTTATAATTTATACAGTGGCACGTCATGTACTGTGTACACTAAGGACCTCTAGTAGAAACTCTAACTTCCTTTGTGTTCTCCTGGTCTTAAATGCTATACAAATGAAATCGAATTGAATTGAATTGAATTTTAAGGAATTGTGCACGCACTCTAGGAACGCATTCTGCTCATGCACTTAACAATTTCATAAAATATATATCAATACTGTATAAGCTGTGGTATTGTTAATTACTGTAGTCTGGGTCATTCACCAGAATTACTTACTCATCATATTCCGTTTTATCCTCCAACTCACAGTCAATCATTTACCCGCGTCTGCAACAACAAAGGTGGACTTGAACACCTTTTACTTTCATTAAACTTTCAGTCTTGGAGCACAGAGATACACCAGGTACTGATTTATGATCACACTATCTGATATCACCCGAACGAGGACGTGTTCCCTCTGGAGTCTGGTTCCTCTCAAGGTTTCTCCATTTTTGATACAGTAGCACATGCACAGGCATCCTCATTTTCTTACAAACCTCTTCAAGTCGATGACTTTAAAACCAAACCGAGACTTTTTTAGCTGCTTACTTGTACAGTGGATCACCTGAGCAGCCGTTTGTCCCATTACTTCATTTGGTTAAAAAAAATGGCGACGATATCAGTCTAAAAAGTGCTTTAATTCTTACACCCTTCACCTGACGATGTAATGCAAAGAGCCTCTGATAGTCTACAGCTGAGTTCTTCTTTGTATTTATTATTATGTAATTAAGTCATTATTTAATTCATTAGTTAACAGGATCCCAGTTTAAAGACTCAAATGTATTTGGACAAACTAAGAATCATAAATTAAATTGACATTTTTTCAATACCTGGTTTCCAATCTTGAGACTGTCTGACGTCTGGGACTCATACACGTCTGGCACTCATGAGTTCGTGTCAGAGCAACTCCATAACTGTAGGTCTTGTGGGATGTTCCTGGTCTGCAATGGTCAGAACGTACAGTAGGTACCCAATCGGAATGTTGGTTTTACCGCCGCAGCGAACGGCGGCAGCATTTGGGTTTGTGCGTTTGCTGGCTTTTACCGCTGAGTGGCGCTATATAACTACAGACTGGCGCCTCAGGCCTTCGTTCATTCTCTCCAGGATTAATGAGCCGCAGCTCCTTTAGAGCTGCACATAGTAGCGGATAAAAGCAAGTGAAACGTCTGGGACTCAGACACCCATGCACCGGATGCTGAATTTCTTCTCCTGGTGATGCTCTGCCAGGCCTTTACTGCAGCTGTTTTCAATTCCTGCTTGCGGTAATGAACACCAAAGCATTTGGCTGAACCTGAGCAGATAATGTCGTCCTTACCACTTCAAAATTTGTCCAGCTGATTTGTCAGGCGTCAGGTCGATCAATACAAGGGAACAAGTTCCACCGGCAGCCGTACATACACACCCAGGGTATGAGGTGGAAAGCTTCAGATCAAGAGCAGGTCCTTTACTCCTCCTCTTATAAGTTAATATAATATATGTATATTTATCTCAGGATGCTGCTCCAGGACTGTATATGACTTCCTGGCTGCTTGATCTGGCCAAACGTTGTGAAAATGTGGTCCATCTGTTATCCACACATGTCTTGTTTCTTTCTGGACTTTTCCGTGTTCCTGAGCTCACCAGTACATTAATTTTAAGAATTTTTATATATATAGTTTTAAGAATGTAGCAAGTAACTGATCTGATCAGACAGACTTCATATTGAGAGGTAAAAGCACCGGAATGCTGCACCTCTACACCTTTTCATCTCCAAAACTGTAAAAGACGTTATGAGGAAATGACACACCTGGCCGGGAAACAGCTGATCAGCCATTTGTCCCATTACTTTTGAATGGGAAACACGTAAGTGCTCAAATTCCTACGCAGCTCACCCTATTTGACTGCGTGCACACACCTTTACACACACACACACACACAAATGTCTAATAACCAGTAAAGGTATTAATGGCAGATGTTGTCCATGACGGAGCCAAAAATATGACAGAAATGTACTTTGATCACAAACCTGTTTGGTCACATACTGTATTATAAAAGATTTTCAAAGCAGAATTTATGACCTTGCTTTCTATTAATTAATGTAATTGCTACAGGACATAACCAGACAAATGTCATGTCAGGATGAACAGGAGACGACTGGCAATGGAATCCACAGACAATTACAAACTCGCAGGTTTTTGATCTTTTTTTTTTCCTTCTCCAAAGCAAACAGTCTGCTTAGAATGTATCAGCTGTGTGTGTATAGTCACTGATTAGCTGCATTTATTTTGTGATTGGATTTTTATTAAGCCAGACAAAACCTGCTATTATACAGAATAATACTGTTTTGTTTCAGAAACATCATTACAAGAGCAGGCCAAAATACACAGTATGTTAAAAACATGCACAGTCGACCTTTAATCGCATTTTCTGCTCTGACCTGAACTGGAAATACAGGAACTCACTTTTATTCAATTATTTTTCACAGAATTATCAATTATTCTTCCCATAACATTATGACGACCCGCCTAATTTTGAGTAGGTCCCCCTTTTGCCACCATAACACTGATGTACTGTGTGTTCTAACACATTTCTATCACGACCAGCATTAACCTTTTCAACACCATCATCAAGTGTCTCTTCTATTGGATCGGACTACATGGCCAAGACTTCACTCCCCATGTGCATCAGGAAACCTTACCCACCCAGGACCCTGTCCACCAGTTCACCAGTTTTCCTTCCTTCGGTCACTTTTGGTACGTCCTGACCACTGCAGACCAGGAACATCCCACATGAGCTGCAGTTCTGGAGTTGCTCTGTTCCTGGTCTGCAGTGGTCAGGACGTACCAAAAGTGACCCAAGGAAGGAAAACCGGTGAACCGGCAACAGGGTCATGTGTGGGCAAGGCTCTCTGAAGCACATGGGGAGTGAAGTCTGACCCGTGTAGTCCGATCCAACAGAAGCGCTGGTTGTGATAGATAAGTGTCAGAACACATCACAAAGGTCATTACTGTTTTGTCGGCAAAAGAGGGGACCTAATCAATATTAAGCGGGTGATCATGATGTTATGGCTGATCAGTGAGTGTATATCATAAGTGACATGAATGAAGTGTCATGTTGAAGAATCGTGTTTTTCTGTTTTCCTGCTCATTTCTTTGTCTTCCTCGTTTTTAGGACAAAGGCTCAACTTGTGTGCATCTCTTTAATTTTTGGCCGGTGTAGCTGACTCATGAATATGGCTTTGGCCATGATGACCCCTTGGTGACCTGGATTGTAACCAGTGGAATTGTCTAAATAAAGCCGCTCTGTTCTCACAGCCTACCGACACTGACACATGCAGTTGGGAAAAACTGTTAAAGAAGTGATGTAATGCAGTGAAAGCATATGCACGCCACATTGAGGAGAACAGCACACACAGCTGACTTCACTCATTAAACCACAGCGGCTCGGTGGGAGAACGTACTGTAACGCAGCCCAAGCACATGGAACCCACAAGAGAGAATAATTCAAGCTAAAACTTGCTCCACTTGCATACACTCAGCCCAATTACAACAGAACGACATCATGTTGAACAGAGGCTAAGAAAATACAGAATAAAGAGGGACGCCATGATGTCATGAGGGTGTCCCGCATGGAGTCGTCTTCTCCAACATCCACAGGGTTTGGATCTCTCTCAGTCACTGGACAGATGAAGTATTACAATATGTTATTCGTATGCTGTGGTCTTCACAGGCACCAGATCTTAACCCAACTGAACACATGCGGAACATTTCGAAGCGATGTGTCAGACGGCGCTACAACACTGAATACAGTCCTGACGGCGAAGCACAGCGGTAGGATCGTAATGATGTGGGGCAGGAGTGAGTGCAAGAGGTGTTGGGGAGATGACACTTGTACAGTACATGGCACCATGAGCACTTGTGGATATGCCAGAATTAAGGCTGACAAGATGACGGCCGCTGTCCTGAAGTGTGGCAGAAGAGGAATATTCCTGCATGATAATAAGCAAGAGTGTCTAAATGAGAAAATTTGGGCATTTGGCAGACACCCGTCTACAGAGTGACGTACACTTATTATTATTTCATTAAACATCTGAACTATTGAAGGTTGAGGGTCTTGATCAAGGGCCCCAACACTGGCATCTGAGAAGTGCTGGCATTTGAACCTACGACCTTCTGATCAGCGGTTCAATAATTTATTGACTGAGCTACGCCCAACAGTATTTGTTTGTACTGAATTTGCTGCATTTAATTCCTATGAAAATATAGGAAATATAGTCTTTTTAAAGAGAGAACACCCTACTAGTAATACAATACTATCAACTTCAAGGTGATATAATCTTAAACCCTTTACATCTCAGCATCTGACAGAAATGTCACTCACATTTTTATCTCATTATGCACCCGAGCAGGTTGATGGCAGGATTTGAACCTGGAACCCGAACCACTGAGCTACCCCTGCCCCCATCCTGTGAGGTTTAAATAATCCTGCACTCGTACACCGTCGTATACTGTATGGACAGGACATGATGGCTATGACGAAAATGTTAAATGGTTAATTGTACATGCTGGAAGTTCAAACTAACTGCATATGACATGTGAACTCAGGGGTAGCTCAGTGGTTAAGGCATTGGACTACGGTTCGGAGGATCCCAGGTTCAAACTCCACAACCACCAAGTTGCCACTGTTGGGCCCTTGAGCAAGGCGCTTAAGCCTCAACTGCTCAGATGTGTAATGAGATAAAAATGTAAGTCGCTCTGGATAAGAGGGTCTGCCAAATGCCTAAATGTAAATGAACATATAAACAAACACTCTCGTGCATGTGTGGAGCATGTGTTATGAGCTTCAGAATAGCAGTTCGATGTGTTGTTGATTTGACGAGGCGTCTCCCTTTAATTTGAAGGAGTTTATTATTTACTAGCGTTACTATCCGTCTTTGATGGGAAAAGAGTTTGTAGAAATAGTTAAAGCTAAAAATAATCTGATCAGCTGTAATGTAATCATGTAATGTAATATTATTATTTCAGGTTGAAGCCCATGTACACGTCTGTCTGCAACAAAGATGAACACATACTGTATTTTTTTTCTTTTTACCGTAACTGTAATTTCACAGACTTTTCTTTGTTGTGACGCCCTTATATGGTACTGGTTTCCACTGGATTGGTGACTAAATATTAGGAAATTGTACAAAATTTACCAAGTTCACGGCAAGATTTTGAATCTACTGTCCTTTCATCTTATTACAATCAAAGAGAAGAAGAGGATAAACGTTTATGAGAAACGTTTATGTTTAGAAGTTGTACTTCTTTCATCGTTAGCCAAATACACTCCCTGTTTTAATATAAATTTTAATATTAATATTGCTTTTACTCAACATTGTGATTTCACTAATGGTGCAGGGTAAACTTCAAGCAGATATCCAAGCACTGCAAAAGTATTATTAAACATTTCGTGTCCTTGAATGTATAAAACGTAAAGACATCATTGAAAGAGCGAGTTCTGATCAAATATACAGACCAAACCTTTCTTTTATTAATATTCATTACTTCATTACTTACAGTATGTGAGATGTACGACAAATTATAGAATGCCTGAAATATTTTCACAAACAATAATGCTGTAGGTTTTTGGCTCTTCAGGCAAATCAAACGGGTTATTTGACGAGTTGTTATCGAGAGCAAGTCCCGGGAGTGAAGCTTTTATCTGGAGCAGGGTTTTGGTGTTAACAGAGGACAAGAAAGGAAGAATACTTACGCTTTATTATTCCTGTTCCATTATCAACGCGGCTTTTCTGAGTTCTCTTGAACTCTTTGAGCGAGAGATAGAGCACTCTGCGCACCACTCGCTCCTCTGACCAGGGAATCCCGTCGTTATCATCCTGTAATAATAAAAAAAAAAAAAAAAACATAGAAACAACATTAACACCTTCAACTCCACACTTCTATTCCGCTCTACACAGTTGTATCGCTTGCTGTATAGATCAAAGGCGCTCCAAGATAATATGCTTGAAAATTAAAAAAGTATCCACCTAATTGAATAAAATTAAAGGTCCCATATTGTACCATTTACTTAACAGGTGAGCATCAGTAATCCCCAAAGTCAGAAAACTTTTTTTTCTCATAACTCCATGTATGTCACTTAATTTCCAAACGCACCGTTTTAGTGTCTATGTAAATGAGCTAGTGCTGAGCCACGCCCCACTAGAGAACACCAAAGGCTCTACTCTTTTCACTCACTTTACATTTACGCTACAAGCCACATTGTTCAATTCCTTTTTTTTTTTCTTTTTTTTTTTTTCGAATTTTCATGTCATGACGGTTCACATCTGTAGTAACAAGTGACTTTTATCTGCCTCTGACTCTAATTTGGCCACATCTGGCGAGCAGTTATTCAGCTGTACTAGCTGAAGTCCAGAAGAAGGAAGAACGCCAGACGCCACGCTTTAGCTGTTTTAGCAGTTGTTGCTAGCGCTGCTATGAAATCCCTGTGCTGCCGGTGCTGACTGATGACGTGAGGGTCCTACGCATGCGCAGAGGCAAAAGTCCCTCCTCATTCAAGTCACATGACCAGGAATCGGATATATAGCTGATCTAGGACCACATGCGGGAGTGACTCCGATCTGATCAGAAAAACATAAAATTTCATTAAAAATAATAATAATAATAATAATCAGAAAATTACATTCGAATAAAAAAATCATTTTTTTTATTGCGTCACTTCAGGCTTGTAATATGAACATAGCCAAAAGATGAAAAAGGATTTTTTTTCTCACATTTTTTTTGGTTCATGAGCACCAAAGACCTAATATGACCCCCTCAACTGTCAAATCACGTGCTGGTGCTTTCGGGATCATGGACCAACACAGAAAATACGACAGAAACAAGATGTGAAGCATGGGGTAATATTATGTTTCATGTATTAGCTGACACAATAGATATACTGGGACACATGACAGTGCTGGAGGTGACAAGGATTAGTATGACATCTAAAACACAAAATGTATCAACATGCACTCGAATTTCCATTTTCTGCTCAATGGGACTGAAAACATACAATAACATCATAAGCTTCTGATACTACTGATATTACAGCTTGGTTGGTTTCCTCCTGGTCCTTCTGTTTCCCCCCCATAGTCCAAAGACATGCAGTTTAAGTTAACTGGCGTTCACAAATCACCCATAGTGTGTGCGCATGTGTGTATCCATGCGTGCCCATGGGCACCACTGGATTGGCACCCTGACCAGGGTGTACCCTGCCTTGTGCCCCAAGTCTCCAGGGATATCCTCCAGGCCACACGCGACCCCGCACAGGACAAGCGTTATAGACGAATTAATGAATGAACGAATCAATGATTAATAATAAAAGAGAATACATTTGAACATGGTCCGATTCTGGTAAAGAGCATTATCCTGAGCTGGCGTATCTAACAACTGAAAGCCCAGGATCCGGCAGCGGTCAGACAAAAAAGCCCAGCAGAAGGTGAGAAGACAATCGAGAGAGATTGGTCAAAATGTGTGGTGGGAACGGAGGTCGGAGACAACGGGGGAGGATAGTCATTTGGATGCCTTAAAGATGAGGACAAGAAGTTTATAATCTTAATGAGCCTTGATGAGAAGCCAATGAAGATTTTAAGACTGGGGTCATGTGTTCATTAGGATACAGAGAGGGTAATGAGGCCATTAGCAGTGTTCTGGGCTTATTATTTATTTTTAGTTTTAGTACGCTTGAAGGAATGCCAGAGGTAATGGAATTACAATAATCTAAATGGGAAGTGACCAAAGCCTGAAGAAGTAATTGAGTGGTGCTGTAGATAGAAAGTGAATGATGGAGTCTGGAGATAATGTACAGCTGAAGGTAGGCAGTGTACGTGATAGACCTGATATAGGGCTCAAAGGATGGAGCAAGGTCTAAGATGACACCGAGACGTTTCATAATGGAGGAAGAGAAAACTGTGCTCATAGCACATAGAACATAATAATTGTTTTTTTTCCCGTCTGGTTCATTGACAAAGGCACATAGAATTGTACTGAATTTATGGAATTAAAAAACCTGAGCAAAAGACTGAGATGATTTAGAAAAGTCAGAAATCCAATCCAGAGTTCATTAATAACCTCCTGTGCATTGTCGGGACTGATAACTGAGTGATAGCCTCGAGGGTTCAAGGAGGAGGTTGGAGTTCAGATGTAGTTGCTATGACAACATGTTCAAGAACTTAAAATGGAAGCGTGAAATTAGGACGGTGGAGTAAAAGGGAATGTTAATCCAGTGTCATGGGGCAAAGTGGAGTCTGCGAGGGATTACACCAATAACACGCTGATTCCAGGGAGGGATGAAGATGGATGAGGTGATGTTAAAAAGGATTGTGGTGAAGGTTCTCAAAGAGGAGAAAATAAGCTTGGTTGTTTAATGTTTTCCCTTAAACTCCACCATTTTGAAGTACAGTGGGTACCTCGGCATGCGAATGCCCCAGCTCGCAAACGTTCACCTTACGAACTGAAATTTCCAACATGCGATCGACTGAACCGAACGTCAGGTAGGTTGTGTGTACATCCGGGAGCCGTTCACAACTTATTTGGGTCAGTGAAAAGCCAAGCGCAACAAGTTTATGTCTCTTTTCCTGTTTTTTTTCTGGGTCCCAAGAACGTTATCAAGGGTGGTAGAAAAAAAAAGGGGGGGAGCCACTGTCAGTTCCATTTTTAAAGCAGCCGGTGCCAAGAGGAATCATAAGTTAAGGTTAAGTTTAATGTTTATTTATTCTATACTTTTCATTTTCATGTCTTTTCTAAATGTTTTGATCGTGTTTATATACAAAAATATGATTATAGTGTTTGAAATTGGTAATATTGGTAATAGTTTTGGTTGGCTGGAACGGATTACCTGCATTTACATTATTTCCTATGGGAAAATACATTTCGCAATATGAAATGTTGCGTTAAGAGCTCGCTTTTGATTTGAAGAGGTCCGAGATGTTAAACATGACAAAGCTATGGTCAAAGCAGAGAAACAGAAGTGAAATGGGGGAGTGCAGTAACAGTGCAAACATGGTGTAGTGTGCGGCTCATGGACTGGGGTGGAGAACGTACATGCTCAGAAATGTCAAAAGGCTGCAGAAGCGGCAGGAAGTTAACAGCCAAAGGGCAAGAAGCAGAATTAAAATAGATATTGAAACCACCAATAAGTAACACATTTGGAGATAGCCCAGAGATAGCTGCTAAATAAGCACATAGCAAACAGAACCACATTTGTGATGTCGATGGTAGGTAATAGAAAGAATGCACAGAGTTTTACAGACAGGAACAAAAACAAAAAGTGTAATAAAAAAGGCTACTCACTTATAACTTACTACAAGTGCTACAGGTACCAGAGCATGGCTGGAAAGCCTTGATTAAACCTACAACATCATTGGGTGGTTTTGAGGTCTGGTCCAATATAAAATGTTCAGATAAGAATCACAAATATGGTAATTAATCAGACGTCTGGTCCTGAAGGAGTGATCTGAGAAGCATCATCAGGGTGTCCATATTAGCACCAGCTAGATGGTGCAGCGTTTGCCACTCTAATGTTGGTGTTAGATGAGAAAGGAGAGATCTCAATCCCACACATTCTTGCAGTTATTATTTTTGCATGTGCTTGCGTGTGATATTTTCTACCAAACACACACAACATTAATGTCAGTAATAACATTAACACTAAAAAGCATTAACAATGATTATCAATTATATACCAGTAAACTGGTGCAGGATCATGGCAACTCAAGGCTCACCCATGCCTGCGGGGACCAAATGCCAGACCATCTGGTCTAATCCCAATCCAATAAAAGGACCTACGGGACACAGAGCGTCCTACCTATAAAGCACAGCACCCAAAGGATCTGCTCACAACGTCCTGGGGTCAGACACCACATCCCGCAGAGCCACGCCCCAAGGGGTCAGAGCGACCCAGGTGGAACAAGGGGAATCTACACTGGAATTTCCTTCAGGATGAATAAAATATATACAGTATCTACCTACCTATGATGTTATGTAAAGTTACCAGTATATGTGCTTTAATCCCCCCCCTCCCCCTCAAAAAAAACCTGATCATAATAAAGCATTTCCTAAAAATGAATGAATGAACGAGTCTCACGGTATTTTCCAAGGCCTTAATGCACCCGCAGGTTAACGAACATGAACTTTATTTATGATGCAAGCTTCATATCAGACCGCTTGCCTGAAAGAACCCCGCCCCCCCCCCCCCCCCCCCCCCCGGCAACTTGCTGTGCTGGAACACGGAGCACATCAAACCTGATTCACAGCTCTAGTCGGAGCGTCAATAAGATTAGATATGACTTTATGGCGACTCCTGTTCAAACAGTTAGTAAAATCCTAATTGCCCTGATGGCGAGATCCGACATCAACAATAACCTCACACAGTACGGTTTCGTCACTGCACAGAAACAGAAACCAGACCGAATGAGTTCTGTCCAAGAGAAAAATACATAAATAAATAAATAAATAAAAAACACATTGTGACTAAGACCAAACCCGGGTCTTATTATATTGTTTATACTTTGACAATGATTTTACTTTATGTCGTGGCCAATAAAGAATAACTGCAGCAGATCAGGGCTGAAGGATGTAGTGTTGGTGAGGAGATTTGTAATATAAACAGAAGGAGGGGAGCACAGTGTAATGGCTGCTCTATAAATAGTGCAGTTAGTGCACAGTGTTTGAAAGCATTGCAGAACCAGAAAGCTCTTTATTACTGTACACACTGACTGCTACCATAAAACATCTCCTCTGTGTAATCTCAACATACCTCATCCATGAGCTGATGTGCCAAAATTATACACTCTCTGGCGATCGCCAGGCTTCACCTTGTGTCTGTTTCTACTCTGTGTTTACAATTTCTACAATACTCCCATGTGTATATACAATATAATCTGTTGCTCTTTGTGCTTTTCCCATTTCGAGTGTGTGTGAGCGCTAATAAGCCAATAAGAGTATCGCAAAAATGGTCGGAACAACATTCATAGTTGATTTATTTCATTATTGAATATCTGAATTATAGCCTCCGAGTGGCACAGTAGTAAAGTGCTCGCCCTATCATCCGGAGATCGCTGGTTCGGTTCCCGGGTGATGCTGTAACCTCTCACACCCGGAGGTCTAGAGAGAGCCGATTGGCCGAGGGATGAGAAGTACTTAGTGCTCCCACGTTAATCACAGCTCTACAATCAATCAGGGGCGTCTGTGAGCGCACGCAAGCGGAAGGAGTGGATAGCGCTGTCCTCCGAGTGTGTTGCGCTGCCCCCAACGGTGCGTGAGTTAGCAGTTTGAAAAGATACAGTCGGCTGGCGTCACATGGTTCGGAGGAAACGCGTGATGGTCTTCGGCCCTCCCGACTGAGTGGTACTAGTAGCCTTAATGTGGGAGCCCCCTAGTGATGGGAGGAATTGGACACGACTAAATTAGGGAAAATCGGAAAAAAATCCAACAAAAAAAAAAAACGAATATCTGAATTATTCATGTTTATATGCATGTCTAAACATTGTCTAAAATGTGATACTATGCAGTGCCGTTCAGAAAACTGGGAGGGTTGTGTCAGGAAGGGCACCCGGTGTAAATTCTGTGCCAAATTGTGTGCTGATTGGATGATCTTCTATGGCGACCCTTAGCCAGGAGCAGCTAAAGGACATTTTTATACATCTTCTCAAAAAAAAAAAAAAAACAAGATGCATGAGCAGGTGTAAATATGAAATACATAAATGACGCCAGAGTTTATGCAGTTTAAAGTTCTCCCACAGACGGCTCTCTGGTCCTCATTTTGGTTTATCCTTTTCAAAAGCAAACACAAAGACTTCACAGGCAAAACCCAGGGCTCAAAACACAAGACATTCAGAGCTATTAACAGGAGACACCTAGGCGACAAGAAAGAGTGGTCGGCCATGTGTTCCAATATTTCTGGTCACTTGAAAAACGGGTGAATTCTAGGGATGGGAATCACCAGGGACCACCGGATACGATGTTATCACGGTTCCCAGTCGTATTGCAATTCTGTAAGATCCCAAACACATTTTTATAACTACAAAGAGCTTGCTTTCATCTGTCACCATAAAAAATATTAGGGTCTTCATTTGACAGAAAAATGGAATAGGACGGCATAAAGCATAGAAAGTATACACTTATCCGTCATTTTGCTATATGAAAAAAAATATTAGCAAAGAAGTGAGATGTTGTAGTACTATGATGCAACAAGGTCATAATCATCATCAGTGCTTCAGTGCTAAATGATGGGGGGGGGGGGGGATCTTAGTACCGTGGCACTGTGTTGGCCAAACATCAGCAAAATAATATCCTAATATTGTGATCAGATCCAGCACAATTGTAAATTAAACATAAATAGTTAAAAACCATATTGTTGACGATTCATGCCACTGAGCTACCTCAAATACTTACATAATAGCAGCAGCTTTTTATCACACTACGATTATCGAGATGAGGAAAATAGTGAAAAAATCGTACAGTTTTGTAATATGATATATTGGACACCGTTAACCACGTCCTAGAAATGTAAAGTTATTCTTTATGTACTGGAAAACAACTTTTTAATGACACTGTGAGGTAATAAGAAACCAGAGACACACACTAGGTCACCGTTCCCTCACGCTAAACGCACACTGATGCTAGCTGTCTGTGCATTGTCCCTAAATCAAACATGCCACATTAATGAATCACGTTACCTTCATGTCATGGACAGGCGAGCAACAAGACTGACGTAGAAGCGTTAACGTCTCATTCACTTTACATAAACAAAGGTGTTTGGCCAAACCTGCAATGAAATTGTATCCAAATACATATATTTTAATATAGAGTTGTTTCCCCTTACGCAGCCATAACAGCGTCCACTATTCTTGGGAGGCTGTCTACAAGATTTTGGAATGCTTCTCTGTGCCCATTCAATCTGTAGAGCATTTATGAGGTCAGAAGGCACTGATGATGGATGAGAAGTCCTGGTTCACAATCTCCATCCCAGTTCATCCCAAAGGTGCTTGATGCGGTTGAGGTCAGGGCTGTGTGTTCGGGCCAGTCGAGTTCTTCCACACCGAACTCATCAAACCATGTCTTTATAGTCCTTGCTTCGCGAACTGGGACACGGTCATGTTGGAATAGAAAATGGCATTTTATAGACTTGATAACATTGTCTGAGATGTCTTGGTATGCTGAACCATTAAGATGTTTGAACGTTCTGAAGTTTTAACGTTCACCGTCTGTTATATTCACATAACTCCCCCCTAAAGAGTATATTTAAACCATATATCAACCACTTAAACCATATATACCGATCAAAGTTTGTACACAAACTTCTAATTCCACGGTCTTTCCTGATTTTTATTGTAAACCAATGCTGAAGGCCTCGATGCCGAAGAGAAGGTCTCCGTGAGGGCCGGTTTCATCATGATGCTTGATGGGTTTTGCAAATACACTTGACAATACTGTTCTTGCAAGAACTGTTCCAGAACAGCTGACCTCCCCGTGTCTTAAAATAACAAACTGACTGTTTCGTTGTTACGCAATTCAGTAATTCCATATGTGTTATTTAAAAGTTTTGAAATCTGCAGTATTGTTCTAGAATATAGAAAATAAATCACTCAACAAAAAACATTGAATTAGAATGTGTGTCCAAACTTATGGCTGGTACTGTATACACACACACTGTACATCCAGTAGTAAGGCACATACATTACTTTTATTATGATTTTAATTAACTGAGAACAATTAAATTTTTTACTTTTAATAAAATTGATACTAAATAGGTGGTGTTTATTGTTTTTCGTCTCATATTTTTTGGGTCTGGCGAATATCAATCTTCCCATTTGTGTATTCATCTTTATTCTTATCAGGGTCATGATGGCATTGAAGTCTTTTCAGGGGACACTGGGCATGAACCAGAAAAGTTATCAAGACAGGAACAAGAAAGAGAAGAAGAAGCCTTTTATTTATCACATATACAGTACATCACTGTAAAGTTAAATTATTTCTTCACATATTCAAGCTTGTTACGAAGAGCGCAGAGTCAGCCATTAAACAGCGCTCCTGGAGCAAATAGGGTTAAGAGCCCTGCTCAACCTTCTGCCCAGTAACCCAGAGCCTTAACCCACTGAACCACCACTGCACTTATGCACCTCAACACACCCGGAGCACCACCGTACACCTTAGTGCAGTCAGTAAACATGTTTTTGCGAAGTAGGAGACAACCGGAGAACCCAGAGGACACCCACACAGACACACACAAACAGTAACCTGCACTCTGGGGACCCTGAAGCTGTGAGCTGGCAACGCTGCCCAGTTCACCATCATGTCTTCCTCAGCCAACTTTCCAGACTAGGGCTAGTCTCGCATCCCATAATTATCCTTTGAACCCAAAATCCCATCCAAACGCATAATTAATTTGAATAGATTAAAATGTGTAATAAGCTTTGTTTTCCTATAGGACCTTGTTTCACACCATCAACCCATCGTAATTTTTTATTATTTCTCAGTTTTTAAAAGCAATCAGGTACAGCATAGATTATTTCTTTCTTAATTGTAACGCTTGTATACTTGCTTCGCTTGGCTTTCCAAGTTATGAAGTTTTGAACGTCTTCCAGACGTACGGGCACCTTATCTTACGTAGCATACCGTGAGGCTCAGTTCGTTCATGTAGGATATCGCAATATTTCATATAAAAGCATTAAAACACCCAGAATCTGAGATCAAAGTGTATATCAAAGATCGAAGTCATACATGGATAATTAATGAAACTGTCAAGTACACATCTACTTATGCACGTTAAACTTTAATCATTAAAACATTATAATGACATTTATTTGATTTTATTTCTCCATATCCATATAGTGATATCTCATAATATCTCATATAGTGAGATCTTTCAGCTGCCTGCACGGCCACAAAGCTCTCTGTCCGTTTTAACAGAAGAGAATGTTAAGGGAGCATTCAATATTCGTTTTCTTCCAAAGACAACGAGTCAACGTCCTGTTTCCTTTGCACAAAGACATGTTGTATATATGAAACACACATTCCTCAGATGGAGATGTCTGTGACGGCTAATGTGCAAAAGTCTACAGCAATTTCTTTACCCAGAGGGATTGTTTAATAAAAGGTCATTCTGCGAGGTGTACTCAGCCATGACCATAAAATGCTCTAAATCCCTCTAAAATATTCCTCGTCAGTAGTTACAACTGGGTTGAGACTAATAAATTAGGCTCCGAGCAACACAATGCTGCAGTGTCTGACTCAGAACCCGGGACTGGAACACACACCTCCTTGACATACAAGAGACTTAATCAAATGGCGGGGGTGTAAATATGCTACCACACACCGGTTCAACTAGTTTTTAAATTGAGTTTTTTTTTTTTATATCAGCTAGTTTTACCTACGTATAGTTCAAATAAAGAATTATTCCCACTTGTCTCTCCTAATAAAAGTTTTCTTCACGGTTTCTCAAACACGTCAGGACTACAGTACCCTGCTGCATTTATTACTTCTCCATTGTCTTTTTATCGCTAGAAGGGTTGAGGAGATAACATCACAACAGGAAAGACATACTGTACCCAGATACTGTATGAGTAATAAAAACCCAGTCTTTAATCCCTCATGATGTCCTGACCAGAAATCAGAGCAGGTAGTGTCTGAACTTCATTAATAGATGTGTTTCCATGGACCTTAATATTCCAAACCATCAGAATAATTGCCAATCAGAATAAAATGCATCATCTAAACACCTCAGTTGGAACAATCAGATCTGATCCAGACCGATCAGAAGGAATTTCCAACTGTTAATGAGGGGGACGGTGTAAACCTTTGATAATCCAGTGAAGAGGTAAACATTAGCCATATAAACATGTGAACAGATCATTAGGATAAATATCTTCTTTTTGCACATGTTTGCCCCATGTGAGGGTAACATCAGGTGACGTGACAAGTTTCTGGGAAGGAAATTGTTTCCATTCGCAATTAGTTACCTAAATGAGAACAACTCTCTCCCGCCAGTCTTTACTCCAGACTACTCCAGTTATATTCTGATTAAAGGTCTGGTACATGTAAACACCAGTGTTGGTGCCGTCTCCCTCGGCCTGCTCACCAGGGGGACAATCTCATCGTTTTGACTTACGCATTTCATACACGTTTTCTTTTCTTTTGATTTTGTAAAGCTGCTTTGCTAATGACTAAGGATATTCTGTTTGGGGAAACTTAAGCCATGCTACTTTATCAGACAAATTTTTTTCTCTCCCCCATACAGTTCACAATCAATGCATAGATCTACAGTCAGGCCCATAAATTTTGGAACACAAGTATCTTGCCATTTGGCCGCTGTAAACCACCACATTGAATTTGAATTGAAACGCTCAAGATGCGAGTGAGATATAGACTTATTACATCAAATGTTTGCCTAATGTGTAGCATTAACCCTTCAGTAATTACAGCCTTTTTCATACACACACCCCATTTTGGGACTGACTTGGCCAGTGAAGAATATCCAATTTCTTTCCCTTGGGTAGCTTTTGCTGTACGATTTGGGTCATTATCGGTCCGCAATATGAAGCGCCATCCTATCGGTTTAGTAGCCTTCGGCTGAATCTGAGCAGAAATTATATCCCTACACACCTTAGAATTCATCCAGCTACTTTAAACAGCAGTCATATCATCAACAAACACCAGCGACCCGGTTCTATCCCAGAATTCCACGGCCGTTTGCTGTTGCTAAGCTTGCCAGGCAACTCCTTCTTTTGAAGAATGTTTCAAAAGTATTGTAGTATTGGCCACATACAGTATGATATTTTTGCTATCTCTCTACAGTATATTTAGGCTTAATGATGGCATCTTTCACTTTCATAGACACCTCTTTGGACCTCATGTTGAGAGTTGGTAGTGAACAGATACCAAATGCAAATGTAACACTGAGAATCACCTCCAGACTCTTTATCCGCTTGATTAGTCAGGGAACTTTTCTGAGGAAACCGGCCACACCTCGCCCTTGATTACTCCTGCGGGAACATGCCACACCAGGCCACGCAACTGCTTGGCCGCCATTTGTTCCACTATTTATGAGCCCCCAAACGAGTTGAGTGTGTAAAATGCCTGAAATTCCTGAATGGTTAAAGCCACATTTTTAGGTCAAACCCCTCGGCCTTGGCCTTGCTCACATCTTGAGTGTTTCATTTCAAATTCAATGTTGTGGTGTACAGAGGCCAATGCCAAAAAACAAAACATCCTTGTTCCATAATTTATGGACTAATTTATTAATTAATTTATGAATAATGTTAGCCACATTTCAGTATCAAATGACAATATTATCAAGTTTTGATAGTAAGACAGTATTTGAACTGGAAAATTAACTTCAGCAAACAGGACATGTCTTTAACCCTTCGGTCATATGTTGAAACTTTCAATCTGTGCATTTCAGACTATAACATTAAAATAAGTCACTGCATATGTATTACATTGTACATTGTAAGATATCAGCTTACAATGTACAGTATAAGATATTCAAAGTGTTTTATATTTTCCTATGAGTAACTATTCTGCACTTCACCTGGATTATAAAGTGCTGACATTTTGGCTTTCTAATTCATCTCGTGTAGGTGCTACTAATTAATAATAATAAAAACGTATTTGCTATATGTTACTAAAGTTAATTGTGTAATAACACTTAACTAAGAAGATAACAAAGGAATACTACATAACATGTCTTATAAACTGCATATAACCAATCAAGTTGGCAAGCTAAACTAAACCTTGAGAATAACTTCTGGCAATCGAGCGGCCATAGCTGTGTGTGCAGCCAGGCATTAATTAGCTTGCTAACTGCTAATTAAAAGAGGCAGGTAAAATATGTTAGGAAATGTCCAGGCAGGCATTGTGTTTGTTTGGATTTATAGTACTGGCAGAAGAAGTATAACTGTCTTATGCTGGATTGTAGAGCAGATATAAGGCCCAGACATGTATGCATGGAGAACATGAGTAATAAAGAATGAAGAGGTGCAGGATATCGTAATATCTCACAATAGATCTTATTTCTAAACTCTGTGAGAAGATACATCAGACCACTGATTATGTGCAGACCGAGGTCAAAATGGTGCTGAGGATTTGTCCATATCCTTGCGCTAAGTTTGTCACCCAGAGAGACAATGCGCACATTGAGGGTCTTATGTGTTGTTGTTTTGTGTGTACAGTATGTGTGTGAGAGAAAGAGAGAGCCACTTGAGCTGCCAGTTGTGTGCTGATAAGACCGACACTGACAGGCTCATTTATATGACTACATGGTCAGCAGCAGCTGGCTCAGGCTCACTGCACTCCCACAAATTAGACTTTATGACCAGCTGAACTCATTGGGGGGCAACACACAAAGAGGCGATGCCATTTTCACAGCCTTTTACCACCACAGTACCAGACAGTCTTTAACAGTATTGCCAAAAAAAACAAAAAAACAGGCAAAACAGACAGACAGGTTGTGCAGTGCAAGTCTACAGTATATTAACTGTGTCGATACACAACAGGTCTCATAAGATATATATGGGCTGGATTAGCTTTACCAGCTGCATCATGTAAAGGCTTCCTGGGTACAACAAAACGCTTTGTTTTACTTTTAACTCATCAACTATTTGGAATCAATGAGTATATCTAAAGTAAGCAGACACACGCTGTTATTTATTATACAAGATAAAACACCTTTTGTTATCTTTGAACATTTTGAAGTCACAACCTCAGTTGGTGAAGGTGGCATTTTAGGACACACACATATTTCTTACTCACAAAGCACCATTAAGTCAGCTGTGTAGCGCTTGTTGTACCATGAACATTTAACACCATAATACGAACCAAACGATTAGCCAAAACCATTAAACCACATGATTTGTTTGGGTTGTTTACGTACAATAAATACCTACAGTAAAGTTACATTAACCAATGCAGAAATGATGAATGTGTCAATTATTTGAATATATATATATTACTCCACTGTGATATGTTTGCACAGTGTGTGTGTGTGTGTGTGTAAACTGGGTGTCCATTAAACAATGCACAGAGGATGGATGCATTAAGAGGATGGATGTCTATGGTGTTGGGAGTCCTTATGCTGGAATACTAATCACTTCACGTGTGCCTGTGTGTGCGTGCGTGTGTTCTGCTCTAACACACTGGATTAACCCTTAAAACACCACAATGTGCTGACTTCAGGAGTAAGCGCACAGAAAAAATGTTCTTTAAAATGATTTACAAGAAAACTGCAGTCAATTACATGTAATGAGCTCGTTAATAACAATAACAACAACAATAATAATAATAAACAAAACGTTTCTGATTGCAGAACCCGGAAACAGCACGCGCCTGAGTGTGACTTCACAGCCGCATAGATACAGCAGCTCGTGCACGGGAACATTCACGCACACTAACGCGTGGCATCTCAAACTACTGCCTTCATCGTGTAGTATGCGGTTGTGTGGGGCGCGTGCACGTACACACGCGCACACACCGCAATATTTGGGTCAACTGCGAGACCACCCAACCCCCCCCCCCCCCCCCCCACACACACACACACACACAGCCAATCTGTCGTTATATTCAACCAAAAATCCAGTGTGTTATCAGCAGTAATGAAGACCCAGCAGTGTGTATGATGTAGGATTGAACAGAGATCTGTCTCAGTGCTCGGCTGTGCGCCGTAACAGGGACAAGGACAAAACGTTCAGCGTCATATAGAACTTATAGGTTGCACTTACAAATTTCTTCTGAATGATATTTCTCTTCGGCCTTTCCGTGCTCATCTTGCTCTCTTCTAATGGGTTTTCTGAGCGATCAGACAGAGAACATGAACGTGCATGAAACCCTTGTCGTTCCTAACACGTGACGATTTAAATCCCTGGTAAGCAATATGTCGAGGTAGACAGGCAGTGTTCTCCCGGCCGACTCTCTCTCTCTCTTTCTGCTTTTCCTATGATCGAACAGTCAGTCGCAAGGGGAGAATCCCAGAATTTAAATCTCCATGCCGATTAAAAAGGTGGGATCAATAAAGAGAAAAGCACGTATAATCCGCGCAAACGGCTCGGAGTGTCTCTTTTCCATTTGTTTAAAAAAAACGTCTCGTCAGTCCTCCTCGAAGCAGCGCCACATTTCTCGTGGTCAAAACACAAAGCCAGTGTTCGGCCTCAGCCTTCGCGTTTCTCGGCGCACGGTTGCATTTTTACATGCTGCGTGTGTTGGAGACAGGAAAACGCCGAATATGACGTCGGGAATCGCGGTTTTCCTGTTCTTCTGCTCGCGCATATTGTGTAAACTCGACGGACCCGATGCTGCCGCGACCTGCTGGCGTCTTTTCTTCTGCGCCTCAGTCCTATAGCGCGCCGCCGCCATCTTCAGCGCCAAATTCAAACCGACACATTTAAACCGACGTTCAGTTCGTCGTCACGCACAGGCCTCTTTATTATACTTTAACAGTTTCAGACAGAATTTACTCTGTCTTCTTAACGGTCGCTTTTATAAATAAAATTACATGTCGTAGAACCATGAAGCAAATAGTGTAACCTTGGCATACGAACTTAATCCCATCTGTCCCTTCGTAAGGTGAAATGTATCGCAAATCACATTTTCCCATAGCAAATAATGTAAATGCAGATAATCCATTCCAGCCACCCAAAATATTACCAATATCACTAACTTCCAACACTATAATCATATTTTTTTGCATATAAAAACAAAACATTTAGAAAAGGCAGGTCAATTAAGTAAAATATGAAATAAATAGATACCCAACCTCACCTAACCTTGATTTATGATTCCTCTTGCAACTTTAAAAACCAAACTGAAAGCGGCTGCCTTTTCTTCCTGCTCCCGGCCTTGCTAACATCCTTGGGACCCATGGTGCTGCTGCATGTCTTCACTAAATCTTGCACAAAAAAAAAAGAAAAGTAAACTCACTTTGCTTGGAAGTTTTGAACGGCCCCTAGACATATGCGCAACTTAGCTAATGCTCAGTTCATTCGCTCGTATGTCAAAATGCTTTGTATGCTGAGGCAAATTTCTTGCAAAATTTCAGTTCTTAAGGCAAAGCGTTGTATGCCGAGGTACCACTGTGAATGAAATAAACACGGAGATAAAGATTAAAACAAAGTTTGCATAGACTAGTTTTTGTTAGGACACCAAGTTAGGGGAGGCCGCAGTTTGAATGGTCAGGCATCCAAATCTCTGTCCGACTTTTCACTGGTTATCAGCTGAAAGGCCTTGCCCAAGGGCCCAGCAGTGGCAACCAAGCTAGTGGTGGAAGGGCTACAACCACCAACCCTCCAATCAACAACCTTAGCCACCACTGCCCAACATCAGAGGTGTCAAGTAACGAAGTACAAATACTTCGTTACCTTACTTAAGTAGAAATTTTGGGTATCTATACTTTACTGGAGTAATAATTTTTCACCCGACTTTTTACTTCTACTCCTTACATTTTCAAGCAATTATCTGTACTTTCTACTCCTTACATTTTAAAAATAACCTCGTTACTCTATTTTTATGATCAGAACGCGCAACCCCCCCCCCCCCCGGTCGCATGATAAGAATGCCCCCCCCCACCCGGTCGCATGATATGAACGCGCACAACACAGACCCCCCCCCCCGTAGTATCATCAGAAAGCGAGACCTTAATGCTTTTGTCGCCCCTCACGGTACTTTTACTTTTATACTTTAAGTAGTTTTGAAACCAGTTCTTTTAAACTTTTACTTAAGTAAAAAGCTTGGGTTGATACTTCAACTTCTAAAGAAGTATTTTTGAACCCTAGTATACTTCTACTCAAGTAATGAATGTGAATACTTTTGACACCACTGCCCAACATAGGCCATTGGCTTTTTATTCATAGTCTAATATTGGAACAAAATTTGGTTAATTGTACAAACCAGATTCCAAAAAAGTTGGGACACTAAACAAATTATGAATAAAAACTGAATGCAATGATGTGGAGATGGCAAATGTCAATATTTTATTCAGAATAGAACATAGATGACAGATCAAAAGTTTAATCCGAGAAAATGTATCATTTTGAAGGAAAAATATGTTGATTCCAAATTTCAAAAAAGTTGGGACAAGTAGCAATAAGAGGCTGGAAAAAGTAAATTTGAGCATAACAAAGAGCGGGAAGACCAATTAACAGTAATTAGGTTAATTGGCAACATGATTGGGTATAAAAAGAGCTTCTCAGAGTGGCAGTGTCTCTCAGAAGCCAAGATGGGTAGAGGATCACCAATTCCCACAATGTTGCGCAGAAAGATAGTGGAGCAATATCAGAAAGGTGTTGCACAGCGAAAAATTGCAAAGACTTTGCAGTTGTCATCATCAACTGTGCATAATATCATCCGAAGATTCAGAGAATCTGGAACAATCTCTGTGCGTAAGGGTCAAGGGCGTAAAACCATACTGGATGCCCGTGATTTCCGGGCCCTTAAACGACACTGCACCACAAACAGGAATGCTACTGTAAAGGAAATCACAGAATGGGCTCAGGAATACTTCCAGAAACCATTGTCAGTGAACACAATCCACCGTGCCATCCGCCGTTGCCAGCTGAAACTCTACAGTGCAAAGAAGAAGCCATTTCTAAGCAAGATCCACAAGCACAGGCGTTTTCATTGGGCCAGGGATCATTTAAAATGGAGTGTGGCAAAATGGAAGACTGTTCTGTGGTCAGACGAGTCACGATTCGAAGTTCTTGTTGGAAATGTGGGACGCCATGTCATCCGGACCAAAGAGGACAAGGACAACCCAAGTTGTTATCAACGCTCAGTTCAGAAGCCTGCATCTCTGATGGTATGGGGTTGCATGAGTGCGTGTGGCATGGGCAGCTTGCATGTCTGGAAAGGCACCATCAATGCAGAAAAATATATTCAGGTTCTAGAACAACATATGCTCCCATCCAGACGTCATCTCTTTCAGGGAAGACCCTGCATTTTTCAACAAGATAATGCCAGACCACATTCTGCATCAATCACAACATCATGGCTGCGTAGGAGAAGGATCCGGGTACGGAAATGGCCAGTCTGCAGTCCAGATCTTTCCCCTATAGAGAACATTTGGCGCATCATAAAGAGGAAAGTGCGACAAAGAAGGCCCAAGACGATTGAACAGTTAGAGGCCTGTATTAGACAAGAATGGGAGAGCATTCCTATTTCTAAACTTGAGAAACTGGTCTCCTCGGTCCCCAGACGTCTGTTGAGTGTTGTAAGAAGAAGGGGAGATGCCACACAGTGTTGAAAATGGCCTTGTCCCAACTTTTTTGGGATTTGTTGACACCATGACATTTTGATTCACCATATTTTTCCCTTAAAATGATACATTTTCTCAGTTTAAACTGTTGTTCCGTGATTTATGTTCTATTCTGAATAAAATATTGACATTTGCCATCTCCACATCATTGCATTCAGTTTTTATTCACAATTTGTCTAGTGTCCCAACTTTTTTGGAATCCGGTTTGTATATGTAGTACCCTTAACAATTAAAAAAAATACAGTATATTTGAACTTTGAGCTCTTAGTCAAAGTTTCCCTTCTTTGGGCCTAATGTGGAGTGTGTAAGCCTACAGGTTTCTCTTGTACACGTGATGTAGGGAGTCATTTGGGATTCATCCCTGCACTTAGGAGAGCAAGAATTTTTCAATTGTGAAGCAATAAATTGACCCTAATTGTACAATCACTATTATTATTTTATTTAGAATGAGAATTATATTATTATAACACAGGTAAGAATAGTAACTCCAGAAATTAAAGCTGCTGTGTAAGCTATGTATAGATGTCTTTTCACTCCCACACCTGCTCTGTTAAAGAAATCAATGCACACAGTGAAATGGTAGGAAAAAAATAAAATCGGGAGTGGATTACAAATAAAGAAACAATATTGTGTGTGTATATCTTAAAAATTTGAATATCATGGAAACACTCTTTTAGTTTTGATGTTGATTATGAATTACAGCTCATGAAATGAAAAACAAAAATTATAATAATAATCCAGCACCTCAAAATGTTAGAAATTTCCTAAGATCAATCAAAAAAGCATTTATAGGACAGAAATGTCCAACTTGTAAGAAAAGGGGCATTTATTCACTCATTGCATTATCAGGGCTCCTTTAGCATGAATTACTGCATCAACATGGCGCTAATGACACTCCTCTAGTACCTTAGAGATTAAGGCATCGGACTCTTGATCAAAAGGGCCCAAGTTCAAAGTTTCTACTGTTGGGCCCTTAAACCTCAACTGCTCAGATTGCATATGGAAAATGTAAGTCACTCTGGATAAGGGCATCTGCCAAATGCCATGAATGTAATGTTAAGGTAATTTGAGTTGTTATTAAAGACCAGGGTGCTTTGACATCAGCCTTTAGCTTGTCCATATTGTTGGGCTTGACTGTTTCTCATTGTCCTCTTGACAATAGCCCATAGATTGTCAAGGAATCTATCATACATATATTCCCTTATAGACTTTTTTTCTGATAAATATGCTTCAATAAAGCAACACTTTCAGCTGTGACCCTTTGTGGTTTACTCTCCTTGTGGAAGGTGTCAATGATCATCTTCTGGACAACTGTCAAGTCAGCAGTCTGACCCTTTGTGGCTGCATATACTAATTGTTACAATTGTTTGTTTGGAATTGTACAATTGTTACAATTCCAAACAAACTTACCAAAAAATTCACTTCCACCACTCAGGATGCTGTGCTACCTGCCAATGTGTGAATAGTAAAGAGCACACCAACTGTAGGATTATAGTGCAGCATTTTAACACCTCCAATGTAAACATATCAGTGAATCAGTGTGACAGAATCAGTGAGGTAGTACATGAATTAGGAAATGTCACTGAATTTTTTCCCTAAAAATTATATCTCTAATACATACAGTGGTGTGAAAAACTATTTGCCCCCCTCCTGATTTCTTATTCTTTTGCATGTTTGTCACACAAAATGTTTCTGATCATCAAACACATTTAACTATTAGTCAAAGATAACACAAGTAAACACAAAATGCAGTTTTTAAATGAGGGGTTTTATTATTTAGGGAGGAAAAAAATCCAAACCTACATGGCCCTGTGTGAAAAAGTAATTGCCCCCTGAACCTAATAACTGGTTGGGCCACCCTTAGCAGCAATAACTGCAATCAAGCGTTTGCGATAACTTGCAACGAGTCTTTTACAGCGCTCTGGAGGAATTTTGGCCCACTCATCTTTGCAGAATTGTTGTAATTCAGCTTTATTTGAGGGTTTTCTAGCATTAACCGCCTTTATAAGGTCATGCCACAACATCTCAATAGGATTCAGGTCAGGACTTTGACTAGGCCACTCCAAAGTCTTCATTTTGTGTTTCTTCAGCCATTCAGAGGTGGATTTGCTGGTGTGTTTTGGGTCATTGTCCTGCTGCAGCACCCAAGATCGCTTCAGCTTGAGTTGACGAACAGATGGCCGGACATTCTCCTTCAGGATTTTTTGGTAGACAGTAGAATTCATGGTTCCATCTATCACAGCAAGCCTTCCAGGTCCTGAAGCAGCAAAACAACCCCAGACCATCACACTACCACCACCATATTTTACTGTTGATATGATGTTCTTTTTCTGAAATGCTGTGTTACTTTTACGCCAGATGTAACGGTACACGCACCTTCCAAAAAAGTTCAACTTTTGTCTCGTCGGTCCACAAGGTATTTTCCCAAAAGTCTTGGCAATCATTGAGATGTTTTTTAGCAAAATTGAGACGAGCCTTAATGTTCTTTTTGCTTAAAAGTGGTTTGCACCGTGGAAATCTGCCATGCAGGCCGTTTTTGCCCAGTCTCTTTCTTATGGTGGAGTCGTGAACACTGACCTTAATTGAGGCAAGTGAGGCCTGCAGTTCTTTAGATGTTGTCCTGGGGTCTTTTGTGGCCTCTCGGATGAGTTGTCTCTGCGCTCTTGGGGTAATTTTGGTCGGCCGGCCACTCCTGGGAAGGTTCACCACTGTTCCATGTTTTTGCCATTTGTGGATAATGGCTCTCACTGTGGTTCGCTGGAGTCCCAAAGCTTTAGAAATGGCTTTATAACCTTTACCAGACTGATAGATCTCAATTACTTTTGTTCTCATTTGTTCCTGAATTTCTTTGGATCTTGGCATGATGTCTAACTTTTGAGGTGCTTTTGGTCTACTTCTCTGTGTCAGGTAGCTCCTATTTAAGTGATTTCTTGATTGAAACAGGTGTGGCAGTAATCAGGCCTGTAGGTGACTACAGAAATTGAACTCAGGTGTGATAAACCACAGTTAAGTAATTTTTTAACAAGGGGGGCAATCACTTTTTCACACAGGGCCATGTAGATTTGGAGTTTTTTTTCTCCCTTAATAACGTAAACCTTCATTTAAAAACTGCATTTTGTGTTCAATTATGTTATCTTTGTCTAATAGTTAACGGTTTTTGATGAGCAGAAACATTTAAGTGCGACAAACATGCAAAAGAACAAGAAATCAGGAAGGGGGCAAATAGTTTTTCACACCACTGTATTTTGGAAATGCCAATTAGTCTGCATGTCTGGACTGTGGGAGAAAACCGGACCACCTGGAGGAAACCCACCATGCATGGGGAAAACATGGAAACCCCAAGCACACAGACCTGAGGCAGAACTGAAACCCTCGACCAAGGTGCGAGGCCACAGTGTTAACCACTATGCTACAGTATTGATTTGATTAAAAAAAACAAAAAAACATTTCAATGGTTTCTTATTTTTTCCAAAGTTATACTGTACATAAATACATATATACATACAGTAGTAGTACCTAGAGCCACACACAATGCCAACCGTTGACCTTTGGGAGTTAAGGTTTCTTCCTTATGCCTTCTAAGAGATTTTCTTCTGTTCTTATGGAGCATAGGGAGTCTACATTCAGAAAAATTAGATTTTTCTAATGCTGCTTTAAGACAGGATCGTAGGATTATACAATAATACACATTGTAGGCCTTTGCTAAAGTTATTGCAGCTACATTTTGTACCTACTGATTCTTACTTAGCTACGTAGGTTACTATGGGACAACTGTTTTCAACTTTATTAACGTCTTTGTTATTAACAACCAAAAAAACCTACTGGTCCTCCATCATATAACATTAAATGCAAAAAAGGGTGGAGTCTGATATGGCCTAAATATTCATGGGATGGATAGAGAGAGAGAGAGAGAGAGATAGATAGATAGATAGATAGATAGATAGATAGATAGATAGATAGATAGATAGATAGATTGATTGATCCTGTCAGTTATAGAATCATTCCCTTAATGAGTTGCTTCCATAGCTTCATACCTTGAAATTACCTGAAAAAATAAAGAATTTTTCAGCCACAGATATAAAATTCCAAACATTTTGATGAGCTCATATGACTCAAAAAAATTATTCAGCTAGTTCTGATGCAACACCTAGAAACTTAAATATATATCCTCAACCTTGACTTATTTCTGCTTATTATATTCATCATTCAAACATTACACATTTATCAGCTCTTATTGGTGTATTATTAACTTTGTCTTTATTCTTTATTTTCTGTACTTGGAGTCTTTTATCATTCTTGTCTGTGCTCTTGAATGATTAATCATATCTCCTGTCTGCCTTTCTGAGGCAAAGTGTGAGGCACAGGAGAAACGTTATCGTTCTACTGGGGCCTGAGGGCAAATGGGCTGCTTTAATTGGAACCGGGTTAAAAATAACCCAGAGAGAATCAGAGCTATAGCGTAGCTCGAGTACCTGTTTCATTACAGCACGAGCTCTGGGTCGGGGAGTAGGAAGTGCCAAGGACAGGAAAAGCACATAGTCAGATGAAATTTTTACCCAATTACACATATTCTGTATAACAAAACACAATTCAGGCACAAAACTGCAAAACTGAGCAGCTAAAGAATAACAACCTTCAAGGGCACGATTGGGATTTGAAGTTGCATCTGTAGTTAGTTACGTGAAAAACATAAACCACTAGGCCTGTCCTTCATAAAATAAGGATGTTAAATCTTACAGAAATCTTTTTTGTCACTTTAATAAGATTTCTGTATTAATTGATCGATGTTAATAGATGAATGCAGAATTGTTCAGTTAATATTATCTGTAAAGTAGCTGTAGCCCAGGACTGTTAAATGGTCAGTTGTGCAGAAAGGGTTGATTAAACTTCTATATAATAAAAATAAATAATAAATAAATAAATAAATAATAAAAACTGTACAGGGTTGACACTTACAGTGGTGTGAAAAACTATTTGCCCCCTCCTGATTTCTTATTCTTTTGCATGTTTGTCACACAAAATGTTTCTGATCATCAAACACATTTGACTATTAGTCAAAGATAACACAAGTAAACACAAAATGCAGTTTTTAAATGAGGGATTTTATTATTTAGGGAGAAAAAAAATCCAAACCTACATGGCCCTGTGTGAAAAAGTAATTGCCCCCTGAACCTAATAACTGGTTGGGCCACCCTTAGCAGCAATAACTGCAATCAAGCGTTTGCGATAACTTGCAACGAGGCTTTTACAGCGCTCTGGAGGAATTTTGGCCCACTCATCTTTGCAGAATTGTTGTAATTCAGCTTTATTTGAGTGTTTTCTAGCATGACCCGCCTTTTTAAGGTCATGCCACAACATCTCAATAGGATTCAGGTCAGGACTTTGACTAGGCCACTCCAAAGTCTTCATTTTGTTTTTCTTCAGCAATTCAGAGGTGGATTTGCTGGTGTGTTTTGGGTCATTGCCCTGCTGCAGCACCCAAGATCGCTTCAGCTTGAGTTGACGAACAGATGGCCGGACATTCTCCTTCAGGATGTTTTGGTAGACAGTAGAATTCATGGTTCCATCTATCACAGCAAGCCTTCCAGGTCCTGAAGCAGCAAAACAACCCCAGACCATCACACTACCACCACCATATTTTACTGTTGGTATGATGTTCTTTTTCTGAAATGCTGTGTTACTTTTACACCAGATGTAACGGGACACGCACCTTCCAAAAAGTTAAACTTTTGTCTCGTCGGTCCACAAGGTATTTTCCCAAAAGTCTTGGCAATCACTGAGATGTTTTTTAGCAAAATTGAGACGAGCCTTAATGTTCTTTTTGCTTAAAAGTGGTTTGCGCCTTGGAAATCTGCCATGCAGGCCGTTTTTGCCCAGTCTCTTTCTTATGGTGGAGTCGTGAACACTGACCTTAATTGAGGCAAGTGAGGCCTGCAGTTCTTTAGATGTTGTCCTGGGGTCTTTTGTGGCCTCTCGGATGAGTTGTCTCTGCGCTCTTGGGGTAATTTTGGTCGGCCGGCCACTCCTGAGAAGGTTCATCACTGTTCCATGTTTTTGCCATTTGTGGATAATGGCTCTCACTGTGGTTCGCTGGAGTCCCAAAGCTTTAGAAATGGCTTTATAACCTTTACCAGACTGATAGATCTCAATTACTTTTGTTCTCATTTGTTCCTGAATTTCTTTGTATCCTGGCATGATGTCTAGCTTTTGAGGTGCTTTTGGTCTACTTCTCTGTGTCAGGTAGCTCCTATTTAAGTGATTTCTTGATTGAAACAGGTGTGGCAGTAATCAGGCCTGGGGGTGACTACAGAAATTGAACTCAGCTGTGATAAACCACAGTTAAGTTATTTTTTAACAAGGGGGGCAATCACTTTTTCACACAGGGCCATGTAGATTTGGAGTTTTTTTCTCCCTTAATAACGTAAACCTTCATTTAAAAACTGCATTTTGTGTTCAATTATGTTATCTTTGACTAATAGTTAACGGTTTTTGATGAGCAGAAACATTTAAGTGTGACAAACATGCAAAAGAATAAGAAATCAGGAAGGGGGCAAATAGTTTTTCACACCACTGTATCATCTATAACACTTTATCCTGTATACAGAAGACTAAGGGCACAAGGTGGGGGTACACACTGGATGTGGTGCCAGTCCATCACAGAGCAAACACTTACACACACACTTACAGTACATGTGCATTCTCACACTGTTCCGGCATTGATGTCTTTGAACTATGGGAGGAATACCTGGTGGAAAGCCACCAAGTGCATGGATAACATGCAAACTCCATGCACACAGGCCCTGAGGCGGATATCGAATCCGAACCCTGGTGGTGCACTAACCACTACACCACCGTGCCATTTTAAAGTAAACTTTTAACCTTAAGTTTTCAGGATGGCAGGATTTGTGGTTTCAGCCTCCTCTATATATAAATAAATAAATAATTAAATATACATGACAATCTGAATTCCTTTTTGTTTTAACTTTTGGAGAAAGATTTGATGACGGACAGATCATCACTGTGGTAATGTAATATACAAACCGGATTCCAAAAAAGTTGGGACACTAAACAAATTGTGAATAAAAACTGAATGCAATGATGTGGAGATGGCAAATGTCAATATTTTATTCAGAATAGAACATCAATCACGGAACAAAAGTTTAAACTGAGAAAATGTATAATTTTAAGGGAAAAATATGGTGAATCAAAATGTCATGGTGTCAACAAATCCCAAAAAAGTTGGGACAAGGCCATTTTCACCACTGTGTGGCATCTCCCCTTCTTCTTACAACACTCAACAGAAGTCTGGGGACCGAGGAGACCAGTTTCTCAAGTTTAGAGATAGGAATGCTCTCCCATTCTTGTCTAATACAGGCCTCTAACTGTTCAATCATCTCGGGCCTTCTTTGTCGCACCTTCCTCTTTATGATGCGCCAAATGTTCTCTATAGGGGAAAGATCTGGACTGCAGACTGGCCATTTCAGTACCCGGATCCTTCTCCTACGCAGCCATGATGTTGTGATTGATGCAGAATGTGGTCTGGCATTATCTTGTTGAAAAATGCAGGGTCTTCCCTGAAAGAGATGACGTCTGGATGGGAGCATATGTTGTTCTAGAACCTGAATATATTTTTCTGCATTGATGGTGCCTTTCCAGACATGCAAGCTGCCCATGCCACACGCACTCATGCAACCCCATACCATCAGAGATGCAGGCTTCTGAACTGAGCGTTGATATCAACTAGGGTTGTCCTTGTCCTCTTTGGTCCGGATGACATGGCGTCCCATATTTCCAACAAGAACTTCGAATCGTGACTCGTCTGACCACAGAACAGTCTTCCATTTTGCCACACTCCATTTTAAATGATCCCTGGCCCAATGAAAACGCCTGTGCTTGTGGATCTTGCTTAGAAATGGCTTCTTCTTTGCACTGTAGAGATTCAGCTGGTAACGGCGGATGGCACGGTGGATTGTGTTCACTGACGATGGTTTCTGGAAGTATTCCTGAGCCCATTCTGTGATTTCCTTTACAGTAGCATTCCTGTTTGTGGTGCAGTGTCGTTTAAGGGCCCGGAGATCACGGGCATCCAGTATGGTTTTACGCCCTTGACCCTTACGCACAGATTCTCTGAATCTTCGGATGATATTATGCACAGTTGATGATGATAACTGCAAAGTCTTTGCAATTTTTCGCTGGGTAACACCTTTCTGATATTGCTCCACTATCTTTCTGCACAACATTGTGGGAATTGGTGATCCTCTACCCATCTTGGCTTCTGAGAGACACTGCCACTCTGAGAAGCTCTTTTTATACCCAATCATGTTGCCAATTAACCTAATTACTGTTAATTGGTCTTCCAGCTCTTCGTTATGCTCAAATTTACTTTTTCCAGCCTCTTATTGCTACTTGTCCCAAATTTTTTGGGATTTGTTGACACCATGAAATTTGGAATCAACATATTTTTCCTTTAAAATGATAAATTTTCTTGGATTAAACTTTTGATCTGTCATCTATGTTCTATTCTTAATAAAATATTGACATTTGCCATCTCCACATCATTCCATTCAGTTTTTATTCACAATTAGTTTAGTATCCCAACTTTTTTGGAATCCGGTTTGTAGAATTAACTTATTATGAAATTAATAAAATGTACTTGTTCTTTAATCAATTAGGAAAATTAATAATTGGTATTTGCATGTCATTCTAATGGTTTTCTTTGTGGTATTCTTCATTTAACTGTAATTCTGCAGATAAAGCAATTCAATTATTTAAGCAATAAATTAGTTCTGATCTAAGCTCTCATCTAGGATTTAGTTAGAATAATTGTGATCAGGCGGCGCGGTGGTGTAGTGGTTAGCACTGTCGCCTTGCACCTCCAGGGTCTGGGTTCGATTCCCCGGCCAGGCTCTGTGTGCATGGAGTTTGCATGTTCTCCCCGTGCTTGGTGGGTTTCCTCCGGGTACTCCGGTTTCCTCCCACACTCCAAAGATATGCAGGTTAGGCTAATTGGCGTTCCTAAATTGCCCGTATTGTGTGATTGGGTGTGTGAGTGTGTGTATGTGTGTGTGCCCTGCGATGGATTGGCACCCTGTCCAGGGTGTACCCCGCCTAGTGCCCGAAGTCTCCTGGGATAGGCTCCAGGTCCCCCGCGACCCTGAACACAGGATTAAGCGGTATAATGAATGAATGAATAATTGTGATCAAAAAGCCATAGTTGTACAAAGAATGTAAGAGAACAAAACCATGCAGAAAAAAGGTACAGTAATCGATCAGCACTCAACAAACATTTGATGATACAGTATACACAATACAGTATCACAAAATGTTTGTTCAGTATTGATCAATTGATGACGATTGTAAACTCATCACCTACTGTAAGTATTTCATGAATTTTCCTAAAGATGAATTTCTTCCCACAAGTATGTACTCTAAAAAGTTGAGCTATAAATTGGACACTGTATATGACTGGGTTGGAGACGCTAGTTTTGCCAGCAGGACCGGATGGGCTCAGGATGTTCAGGCTGAAAGCACAAAGCTCGAGTGCTCTGAAGCAGGCCAATCCGAGACACCCGCCGACTCACATTATGCTTAGTTTTCCCCCACATACTTACAGATTGCTTCAAAACCTTACAAATGCAGATTAAATGCTGTGTATCAAACAAAACGTTACATTTTCTGTATCTATGCATTGTAACATCTATCGAAAAGGGCGGCTTTAAATGATTGATATGCACACTTTCTGTGGAATTGATGAAGCAGATGGTGGGTACAGGAAGGTGAAACATCACAGCAGGCTACTAGCATTAATTCTATCCAAGATTCTACACGATTCAGTGCTTGGCTTTGACCATGTTTGTATATTTAGATTACATGTAGATTAGTCTCTAAGTGCAAAAATGCTACTTATTGTGCATCGTTGGAACTTATAATAATATATAATAACTCAAATGCCTTTGCATAAAATCGTCGAAGGAACACTGGCTTCCTCTTGTTTGCCAGCTGGTACTATGATGTACTACTCCGTATTCCTATTATATCCTAGATAAGATTTTTTTTTATTGATTTATGTATTTTTTTTAATAGTAAGGAACATCTCAGACATTTATTGGTTGAGTAATTCAAATAAGCCTTGAATAAGCAAGCTGGAAACAAACTGGTCAGTAACCAGTTGGGGGAACTGGTTTACAAGTCTGACCAGCTCAGCATATGTTGTGGCAGTACATATCTTCTGACATCAGACTGGATTTTTTTCAGTAGCATAAAAAAAAAAGGAATTACATAGTTTATTAATTATTTAACCTTCATCCGGAGTTCCATTCCACCATGACTGAGCACAATGAGTCAATCAGTCCACTGACTTTATAATCCTCCATGATCCAATCTCTCATACCATTTAGCCTGATTTTATGTATGTATGTATGTATGTATGTATGTACTATATGTATGTATGTATGTATGTATGTACTGTATGTATGTATGTATGTATTATTTATTTATTAAAATAATAACTGCCTGATATCGCTCTGGCTCCTCCTCATGACCGTGTGCGGAGCTGCATCCTGCACAGTCTGCTCTTCAGTCTTGTATGTTATGGTCTTTACTGCCAAAAATCACTGTTTCTTACACTTTCCTGTGAGTTACAGTTTAATAAAATGAACTTTTAACCGCTGAAACCATAGTCTTTGGAAATGCAACGCGTCTCTGGTGTGTTAAATACTGGTAGAGCCAATATGCGACTCTCTGTACAGTATATGACATGGGCAGCTGTGGAAGACTCAATCATAACTATACAGTAATTGGTCATCATTGCAGGCTAGCTGACGTAGCATTGTCTGTCTATGCATTTATTAATTAAGCAATATCACCAGAGACGGATCGCTGTAGTACTGAATGTCAGTGCTGATATTCGGTACAACAGCACAGCCTTGAGTGTGATATTGATTTAATAAATACAGGGAAACAGTTCCACAAACTGCATTTATATCCTTCCACAACTGCTGGAACTAGCGTTACGCCGGCACCCGACAGTTAGTGTAATTAACAGAAGTGAAAGTTGTTTTTAATTCTGACTGGTACTATGTATGTCAAAGGTGAGGGAAAGAAACCTTTTGTGATATGTATGTGATATGTAGGTTGTAGAATCCCTTGTTCCAAACACCAAATAGTGTCCGGTGCACGGTGGCTTATTAGTTAGCACTGTCTCCTTGCACCTTCAGGGTCCGGGTTTAATTCCCGATAACTTGCATATCTTTGGACTGTGGGAGGAAACCGGAGTACCCAGAGGAAACCCACCATGCACAGAGAGAACATGAAAAAATCCACGCACACAGACCCGAGGCGGGAATCGAACCAGAGCGCTGGAAATTTGAGGCCACATTGCCAATTCCAATATTAATAATATTGCCAAACGGCCTGGCTAGAACTTTAAATAAAACACACAGACAGGTTAGAATGTATTTTTTTCCCCTTTTATGTGGGTCACTCCTGAAGACCACACCCTTGTTTTGGATACAAGTTGGCACATTGTGTATAATGCCAGCTTTCCTACACAGGGCTGAGGATCGGTTAGTTATTGTACCACTTCAGACTTATTTCTATTGCACAGTACACTGGTTTCCTCTGAAACCTGTCTCCATAACAAACTTGCTTACTAAACTTACTAAACACTTTCCTCCAAAAAAAGGTAACATTCTGTTCTAAGGCAATTTGGTCTAAAACACTTTCCCCGCAGTCATTCCTAATGTGTGCTTAATTACTATATCAAAGATTGTAATGAACAGTGAGAGATTGTGCTAACATGTTCTAACAAGAACATAACACACAGATGGAAACATCAAAGAGGTAACATGCAAGTAACCTCAACTCAGAAACAGAATGTTGGGAGCTGAATCCCATGTCAACATAAAATTCCTTAATATGTGCGCACAGCCCCCTCTAGTGGACAACCATAACAACTGCATTTGGTTGTAAAATAGCATATTAAAATTGAAACATTAACTTTTTAAAATCTAAATATTGTACTTGAATATAATGAAGTGCATTTGGTTTTTGTTTGTGTAACTCACCGAATAGTGTCCTTGTTAAGAGGGTTAACGATTATTACACATATCATTAAACATCCCAGTGCTGCAATACTCAGCAATATATAACATTACATATCTAATATTAAATAAATATAATAAATCACCTTCTTGCACTACTAAGAAGGTGATTTATTAAAGAATTTCTGAAATTACTTAAACAAAGTAGGTGACAGTGGTATAGTGGTTCGCACCGTGGCCTTGCCCCTGCTGGGTCGAGGGTTAAATTCCCGCCTCGGGCCTGTGTGCATGGAGTATGTTCTCCTTGTGCTTGGTGGGTTTCCTCCCACAGTCCAAAGACATTCAGATTAGACTAATTGGCATTTCCAAATTTGCCTGTACTGTGAGTTATCAGGAGGTCCTACCACGGTCGTAACAATGTTAATAAATACCGTGGTCTCCATGGTCCCCAGCTGGACTACAAAGGTTCCTAGATTAATGGATGGATGAAACAGTAATCTTTTTTACAGTACATCACATTTAAATATACTGTATATACTCTGTATAATACCCGTTGATGATTTGGCTGTAAACTTTGTTAACTTGTAGTCAAGATGATTACTTGCAGGAAATGCAAGTCCTGAACCTTTAGTATAATGCAGCATTGCAGTCTTGGTGGAATGTTACATAGTTGCCGGTGTCCTGCACTTTTCAGACGGTCCCTTATTGACAGCCTGTGGGAGGCACAGAGTTTAGCGAGGTTTAACCGCACAAGAGGGATCTCTTTACACTTCTACATTTCTCTCTCAGTTCCGAGGTAATACACACATTTATTTCTTTAGAAACAGAACAGACAATCTCAAATGTGTAGTAAATGTCCATTATTCTCCAAAATTAAGGATCAGTTTTTTTTTTTATTTTTTTTTTTACACATGGTCTATGTGCTGTATAAGGACTGAGCAGAAACATTAGTTGTGGATTAGTAGGGCAGGGGAGTCCGTACACAACAGTTACTGCACACACTACTGTTCGCAGAAACTGAACTAGAGTATTAGTTGAATCTCTATAAGTGTCATCAAGTAGTGGAGATTAGTGATAAAATGATTGGTTATCTGCCTGGGCCTGTAGTATACCTGTATCATACACATATAATAGTAAAACATGTGAGTTCATGTGAAGTCTACAGGGTGCAAAATGAACTAGGCAAAATTTGACAGCTATAGAGCTAGAGCACCACCTCATGGTGCACCACCCCATTGTGCTCTTACTGTGTGTGCGTGGTTGGACCACCATTTTCCTGGACTTCAGGCTCCTGGACCTCATGAATGGCCTAAAAGGAGGAGCTGTACAGGACAAAGCCTTCAGGATTCAGAATTCAGGAGGGTCTCAGCCAGGGGCGTTTCTAGGATTTTCAGTTAAGGGGGGCTCAGCCCCCATAGATGTTTAACACATATTTGGCTTGTTCAGAATCAGTACTCAAATGAGTCTTCTTGATCACTCACACTGTTTACCGTATAAACCTTATCTATCTATAGGTACAATCAGAAAAGTGTAACCAGAAAACAGCATATAACTTTAAACTTACATTGATTAGCAATATAAACACCACACCTATGAGGCTGGACAATGGAATAAACTGTGTGGGGGCCAATAGTGTCAAACATTTATCTGTTCATTCTTTGACAATACTGCTGCTTTTTGTTGGAAACTGGCAGACATAAAAAAAATGTGAAAAATAGTTTCTGATGCAATGACTTCAATCAATGTTGGGAACACAGTGTTAATGTGCCTGAGAGGCTGCGCTTTTAGAGAACTGAACTGTACAACTGAACAGAGAACTGGAGAAAAACAGGTTTTTTAACTCACATGGGAGTCTCCAAATGAGCAGCAGGTAAGAATAGAACATCTTCCATCTCCAGTTAAATATAACAGGGGCGTAAATCCCGGGGGGGGACGGAGGGGACATGTCCCCCCTAATCCGCGGGTTGTCCCCCCCCCCCAAAAAAAAACGCATTCTCATGTTTGTATACCTAAGATAATTGTGTAAGTAGAAAAAAAAAAAACCCTGCAAAAACTGCATTTAGAAACGGTTGAGTTCCCCCCTCCCCCTCCGCTTCCTCACAGTGGTTTGTCCCGCTGCCTCCTGCTTTCTCAGGTCAGTTCAGGTTTGTTGCTGCGGCTCAATTAATGTTGAACTCCAGTAAGTCGGGTATTTTATTCACTTTAAATAAAGCGATTCTCTTTCATGTAGTTGATGCAGACTCATTCATAAATTAGTTGCGGCATCTAGTTAACGTTATCTTGTTTACAATAGCTTGTTTACATAGTGACTGTAACTAACACGACAAACGCCGTTTCCCATGCGGTGTTTTATTTATGACGACTTGGCATAATGTTAACTTAACATTAACAACCACAATTAGCATATTGTTTAGCTGTACATTTACTAAATGAGCACTGTGTCTAGTCCGAATTGTATATTTTTGTATAATCAATATCCATTCTGTTCTAAGTGTCTTAATTAATTTAAAATACAATTTTAAACCTTTTTTTAATTCCTTGTTTTTATTGTGATTATTTTTTGATAGTTTTACTTTCTTTATGTAAAGCAATTTGAATGACCATTGTGTATGAAATGTGCTACAGTATAAATAAACTTGCCTTGCAGTGTCCTAGATAAATGGACATAAGATAATTTTTCAGTGACCTAAACGCCAAGTAAGTACAACACGTTCACATATTAAGGCAATTTGGCTTTAAGAATGGGTGCTTATGAAAATACTAATGTCACATAATCAATCACAGGCGAAGGAGACAGAAATGATTGAGGGACAGGTAGACCAGATGTACAGTGTCGGGTAAGTGTGGTGCTTTTATTGAAGGGATGACAGATAATGAAGATTGAAGATAATGACAGATTTAAATTTTTTTTTTTTGGGTGAACAATTTCTTTAATGTTTTCGGACTTGTGGCTGTTCAGTAGAAAGTAATAGGCTCACCAATTTACAGTATGATCTTTCAATTTAACAAGTGTAATGTAAAGTTATTTATTATGAGTATGGAAAACATGTTTTCCTGCATTTTTTTCTGCTTCAGGAGTCAGTCTGTTCTGAGACAGTGAGAGTAGAGCAGTGGTTCTCAAACTTTTTCTGTCATTCCCCACTTAAGGGGGTGAGCGAATTTTCAAGCCCCACTTGTCAGCCAAGTTTACTGTTTATTGAAATATAATTTTCTAAACCAATAAGATCAAACAACACCAAGTTCAAAACAGAAAAAATACACGTGCAACTGTTATAAAAGGCTTACGTTGTCACATATCTTTGCATAATTGACCCCATGTTTATTAGCTGCTCAGCAATCATTTGTAGTTTTTTGGCCAATTCTGTATGCAACTTTGAATGAAGCCATTTGTGCTTTGCTGTCCACTGATTCAGATTTTACCATGCGACTATCCTGCTGTCTGTATTCTGCTAGCTTTCTTTGAAAGAAGTCGAGTGGCTTATTAACGTGACTGGAGTGTGTTGTCTCTAAGTGTCTTCCTAATTTGTTGGGTCTCATGTGGTCTGCTGCCAGCGGTATAAGACACAAAACATGAATCCAATCTCAAGATAGGCTTCATTAGGGGTGGGCGATATAACCTTCTACCTCAATAACGATATATATCACAATATAACAATTTGTATCTGAAAATGCATAAATAAAAATTCAAACACAAAGAAACTGTTTTACATAATGTAATTTTATTTAAACTGAATTGCTGAGGTTTGCCGCATTTTTTTTTTTTACTTTGGCCATATTCGTTTGGATGCTTGGATTTCAGATGATAGAAAAGGTTTGACGTGTTTCCACCACTTGTTAAAACAGTGCACTTGCGTACCTTGCAAATCACGTTCATCTCATTCGTATCACTTTTATACCCAAACCAATTCCACACCACAGACGATGCACCTTTTTTCTTTACAATCTCCTCGTTGTTGGTTTCTTCACATGTAAGCAAACTCACTGCTGCTGCACCGTCTTATTCCATTGTCGAAATGTATGTGAAGCCAAACACATCAAAAGTGGGCACCCGATTGAACCAAATCTCTGCGCAAATACAGTGCAGTGCGACTATCTGAATAGCGCAGTGATGATCTGGTTTATTCGCGCAGCCCGGTGGTGGATCGCGCAGCGCCGCTCGAATCACAAACCTGCGCGACCCACTGTGTTTTTATTTAAAAAAATTTATTTAAAATGTCAGGACAGTTTAATATTGTTTCCGCCTTGCCATGCCTGGTTTGTACGTGCGCATACCAGTGGGGTAAAATGTACTTTGATGGTCGGCGTGGTCTATTTCTGTCAGAGTCGCGCAGCGCTGACCAGTGGGTCGCGCAGGTTTCAATTCAATTTACTTGTATTAATGATCCATTTATTTGTGTGTGATTGTTTAGTTTTGAGCGTACGCTCTTCATTATCAATAAAGAAAAGCATGAATTAGAATAGGTACTTTCCTATTATTTTCCACTAATTTCCTCCCGTTCATTGCGCCCCACCTGTCATGTCTGTATTCCCCACTAGTGGACTTCCCCACACTTTGAGAACCACTGGAGTAGAGGAAGGGGCAGATTCAGAACCAGGGAGGGAGCCGGAGACAGCAGAACAAAGAGATGATATTGCCAGCACCAGCACAGGGAGCACAGTTTTTAGTTTAGATCTCATGTTTACATTTTATTGTATGCTGATGTAAACAACATAAACAATGCAATAAATAGTTTTTGAAAAATCTTCTTTGTCATTGAACCTGAGAAAAACTTTGAAAATAACCATAATGGCGCAGTCTCTATACTACAATAATAATGATAGAAGCAAAGTTTTTCACTGTGGGGACATATCTTTATAAGAACAATTTGAATGTATTATATGTGTCCCCTTCAAAAATTGCTCATGAGAAATTTTATATTTATTGTCCCCCCCCTACTGTTAAATGAAATTTACGCCCATGAATATAAATATTAAAACTTTAATTTAGTGTTTTAGCTACATATATAGGTTCTCTATTCAACCCCTTAAAATTTCATAGCTACTAGGATATTTATTCAAATTCATTAATATAGACAAACATTATTTTAATGTAATTAAACAAAGCATCTTTTTAATATCATTCTTTTTTTTCTATTCATTAAAATCACACTGCTATGCAGTTAAACCGTCTGTCAGTATTTTTTAATCATTATGTGCATAACTCTATGGTAGTTAATGCCATATGCACTGTGTAATGTTTTATATAGACAGTTAGGTTTTCAAATGAAAACAGTGATGGCATGATTGTTTTATAAAGTAGACTATAGGTTCATAGCGGATGATGTATTAAGGGCTTCATTTTCACTGGAGGAAACAGCTGGTGTGATGAGGGTGAACACAGCGAAGATTTAACGGATTAATCCCTCATGACATTTTGTAAACTGTATTTACGAGAAAGGACTGCACTGATGTAGATAGAACAATGCAGAAAAACACACACCTCCCCCTGTGATGGCGAACTAAAGACCGCGCTGAAAGACGGGGAGGAGCCGAACTCTGCCAACACTTTCATATCAAATTTAAAGGGGACGATGGGCGACCAGCAATTTGTGTGAAGTTTATGAAGAATTTTTAAGGGGGCTGAGTACAAATGTTACTGGACCTCATGAATGTTAAAAATGGCCTAGTGACTAGAGCTGAAGATCTTTGCCCGAATCCGATGGGTTCGGGCTTAATTAATATAATTTTACACGGGCTCGGGCAGGGCTCGGGCTTGCGCGGTAAATGAGCGGTCATGTGATGCGTTTTGTACGGTGGCCCTGAAGTGGAAAACAAATTAACAAAACTGAAAACAAAATAACAAAAACAAAATAACAAATTCAAAAACAAAATATCAAAACCCAAAACAAAATAACAAAACTCCAAACAATTTTCTTTTGTTATTTTGTTTTCGGATTTGTTAATTTGGTTTTGAATTTGTTAATTTGTTTTCCGTTTTGTTAATTTGTATTGCACTTCTCGGCCAGTCTGATACAAACCGGAAAAGGTAGGTATAGTTCGCGAATGAAATGCTTACTGCTGATTGGACGAGACATCTGTCACTCAAGATATACAGGAAGTACTGTAGTAGCTGTAGATTTGTGTGTGTATGAATGTGCAAACATTTTTTATTGTGGTTTCAAATATGGCATTCTTACAGTGGCCCTGAAGTCAGTTTTAATTTGTTTTGCACTTCACAGCCATCATAGTTTAAAGTGAAGCAGAACACACAAGAAACAAGGATGGAGAAAGTTCTTACTTCCTGTATATTTTGAGTGACAGATGTTTCGTCCAATCAGCGGTAAGAATTTCATTCGAAACTATACCTACCTTTTCTGGTTTGTATCGAGAAGTGCAATACAAATTTACAAAACGGAAAACAAATTAACAAATTCAAAACCAAATGAACAAATCCGAAAACAAAATAACAAAACCAAAAACAAAACAACAAAACTCCCCCCCCCCCCCCCCCCAAAAATAAAAAGGTTTTGGGTTTTGTTATTTTGTTTTCGGATTTGTTCATTTGGTTTTGAATTTGAATTTGTTAATTTGTTTTCCGTTTTGTAAATTTGTATTGCACTTCTCGGCCAGTCAGATATTAGTTATTTTGTTTTCTGTTTTGTTAATTTTGTTTTGAATTTGTTATTTTGTTTTGGGTTTTGTTATGTTGTTTTCAGTTTTGTTAATTTGTTTTGCACTTCACGGCCACCGTAGTTTTGATTAGCGCGAGATGCGAAAATGGATGCTGAGGAGGTTTATTATTTTTTGTGCCAACTTCCAAGATGCATGTAGCCTATACGTTAGTCATAAATAATTTAAACGTATAAATTACTCATTCTTGACAAAAGGCAAAAGAGCTGTGCGCTTGCGCACATTTGAATAATGTCGGGCTGTAAATGAGTTCGGGCTTTTAAAAGGCTGTCAATCAAAATGTACTTGTCGGGCTCGGGGGGGGGGGGCTAACTTTTAAGGCCCGATTACAGCTCTACTAGCGACGCTCATGGTCTCAGCATTATCCCCAACCAGTTTATTCAGACGACCAGTTTATTCCATCCCCAGCCGTCTGTGGAAACTAGTTGACGCCACCGATGACTTTGTTGAAATTCAAAGACTTGCTTTCATTTCTCCTTTGTAATTAAGTACTTGTACAATTTGTTTCAATAAATTTGTATTAGAAATATGGACTTTATTACCAATTCTTAATACCTAGTTACTTTTCACCCACACTTATACTGTATAAATAAAAGAAAGGCTTTGTCTGTACATTGGTCAGAACTCGCTCTTTCAGTGATATATTTACGTTTCATACATTGGAAAACACTAAATCAGTCTAGGAAAAATTTGTCTGTATGTCTGTCCAGCTAGATTACGTTACAGCATCACACAAAACTAACCAGACAGAATTTAATATAGTACTTAGATATTCGACTGAAATTTAATCTGCACCATAAGTAAAATTAACATGTTGAGTAAAAGCGATGTTATTAACAGTTATGTGACATATTTAATATTATACTCCATCAATAGATATCTATTTGGAAAAGCTAAACTGAATATTTTTGATTGCTTGATTGAAAAAAAAAAAACATGGCTCATCACGTTAAAAACACGTTCCATTTTCACAGCCTCAAAAGTAATTGACTAACCCATCTACAGTAACATAATATTTGAATGCAAAAAAACTTCTATCAGCAGTAACATTGACTTTAAATCTATGAAATGCTGCAGGTTACAGTTTTTGCCCTCCATGTGTGCAGATTATGGAGAAACCCTGCATATTGACCACCGAGCTTGGACCAAAGGGGATCTACAGGTGTTTTAAACCAACTCTTGAGAAGCATTTCACAATAATCGAGTATGAGACGTTTATTGAAAAAAAGGAAGATTATGCAGGAACTATCCAGGCTATCTTTGTGTGTGGTGTCCTATTAAAGGTCAATATGGAACTTTTACAAGCATTACCCAAACTTCAGGTTGTTGTGAATTGTGGTGTAGGAGTGGACCACCTGGACATACCACTAATCAATAGTTTTGGAGTGAAAGTGTGCAACACTCCTCATGTAGTCGACAATGCCACAGCGGACCTTGGGATGGCATTGATGTTGTCATCAGCAAGGAAAATTATTGAAGGTGAGGATCATTCATGTTTTCACCTTTGTACACATATTTCATGAATACCACTCCTCATGAGTTGTTCATAATTTTTTTCATGCAGGACATAACTTTTCAAAATACCATGAATCAGAATTCTTGCCTGAGACGTCTTTGGGGACTGATGTCAGTGGTGCCACATTGGGTATCATTGGTATGGGAAGAATTGGATTTAAAGTTGCCAAAAGAGCTCAAAGTTTTGACATGCGAATCCTCTACCACAACAGGAAGCGCAGGTAAGAACTCGTGTTATACTTGAAGGCAGCTCTAACTATTATTAAGGAACCAGGTGATTATTTATCTTTCTCTGAGTTACTGATTGGAAGGTTAGCGGTTCAAGCCCCAGCTCTACCAGGTTGCCGCTGGTGGGCCCTCGAGCAAGGCCCTTAACCCTGTCTGCTCCAAGGGTGCCGTATAACCCCTGGATTTTTCTCGATTAGTATGTGAAGCACTGAACATATAAATAATAAAAAACATTTTATATGAGAGACATTAAGCTATGTTTTAAAAATGTTTTCTCACTTACCAGGTATGATTCTATAACATATTTTTAAATAGTGTGATTAATTGATGATGGTCATTATAACCAAGCATTATTTCTACAGCTGATTAGGCGATTCTTTAAAAAAAAAAATCAGATTTCTCTGTGGTTACAGGACAGAGGAGGATGAGAGGGCTGTTGGTGCTGTGTATTGTGAGAAAATGGAAGAGCTGCTGCAGAACTCGGACTTTGTAATGATTGTGGTCAATCTGTCCCCTCAAACACACAAGCTGATTGGTGCTAAAGAACTCGCCATGATGAAGTCCAGCAGTACCCTCATTAACATCAGCAGAGGTAAAGTCATAGTGTAGTTCTCTCAAAATAAATGTCAGTCATGTTTCTGAACAGAAAAATAAAACAAAAACACTCTCCGGCTTGCGGGTCAGCAGTGTGGGTCAGGTGAATTCTCTGCTCATCTCCTTCTGGCTTTCAACTCATCTCTTCGCTTCTGTACCAGACCCCAAAAAGAAACTCTTTCTGCAGCTTCTGCCATGCTTTTCTCTCATGCTGTTTTTTTTTTTTTTTTCATTTTACTATTTCATCACAGCCCTTCTTCAACACTTCAGTCGGCTCCAACATGATTTTCATCCCATCCATTGACCCCCTCCTACATCTGGCCTAATTGTAGTGTGCCATACAATGTCTGGAATAGGAATATCTCAGGTTGCCTCTCATCTCCCATATCAGAGTTAGATAGTAGACTGGGCCTGGCTTAAATACAGACAGAATTCACCACCTTTTTTGCATCTTTTCCTGATCCCCTTTGCTCTTCAAACGAAATGCAAAATTTACTTACATTTGACAAGAGGACTTTCGATCACTCTACAATGGTCCAGTTCTTTTTCTCCTTAGTCCAGGTTAGACGCTTGATCGTGTGTCGTATATCGTGTACCAAGTATCGTGGCTCGATACTAGAATGCAACAGTTGTAGCCCAATTCCTGAAAACATTTGTGTGTGGTGGCTCTTGATGCACTGGCTCCAGCCTCAGTCCACTCCTTGTTGTGAGGATCTCTCAAGTTTTTGAATTAGCTTTGCTTGACAATATTCTGCGGTCATCCCTGTTGCTTGTGTGCCTATTCCAACCACAGTTTTCCCTTCCAGTCATCTTTGCATGAATATGCTTTAATACAGCACCTTCTGTGACTTACCCTGTTTGTAGAGGGTGTCTATTTTTGTTTCTGAACAACTGTCAAGTCGGCTGTCTTATCATGCATGAATTGAACAAGTGATGTAATGACATTAAATATTAAATGTTTTTTTTCAGATACTGGATTTTTGATTTTCATGAGCTGAAAGCCGAAATTAACAAAAAGTAAACAAAACAAAAAAAGGAATTCAATGTTTTACTTTTCATGTAGTGATTCTAGAATACATGAAAGTCTGGCATTTTAAATTAAATAAATAAAAAATTAATAAAAACATTCTCTTGACAAGGTTTGGTTGTTGACCAAGATGCTTTGGTTGATGCACTTCAAAAGAAAATTCTAAAAGCTGCAGCTCTGGATGTCACCTACCCTGAGCCACTTCCAAGGTGCAGTCCTTTTTTTTTAAAAAAAAAACTCAGATCAAGATAAGCAGTAAGTGAATGGGAAATTTATAAGTCTAATTCTCTGTATTGTCTGTAATTTTCATTTTTGCAGAGATCATCCTTTATTGTCATTTCCAAACGTAATTGTCCTGCCGCACATGGGGACACGCACTATGGAGACCCTTCAGGTCGCTGTGGAGAGAATGATTGTCAATGCCTTGGCAGTTCTAAACGGAGAACAACCTCCAGATGAAGTGAAGATATAGATCACATCTACATGTGTCACACGCTCATCTTTGTAGATTAGAGTTGATAAATAAATAATAGCAGACACAATAACTTGGGTCAGTGATAAACAGTCCACAACATACTTTTGGTTCAGCAGGGATAAATGTTATATTTTAAAATTTTATATAAAATCAGGTTATTTCTGATCTGATTCGATCTGTCAGCAATTAGGAGCACGTCAAACTTCAATACAGTACATCTGTATAGCTTTTTTTCTGTTGCAAATTAGTCATCATCTATATATCAGACTGAATAAAATGTTCAATAAAAGGGCACAGCATTTCCAGCACTATTTAAACATATGCTCAGATTTTCTGTTTTCTGGATACTACATTCAGGTTTGGACATTTTGCTGTTGGTGTAAGCATAAGTTGTCGTAATAAATCCTCTTGATTTAGTCTAATATTGCCTTGTGTCTAGAATGGAAACGCACTCAATCTTCATCAGCCTGTGGACCATTTCAGACTTAAATGGCTGAAGTGACAGATACTAGTGAGTGATATGTGTATGTGCATCTTTCATGCAAGTGGAGCATGGTCCTGTCCCAACAGATATTATTATATTATGGTAGGATGTGGACCACCCACTTGATTTATATACTGTATACGTATACAAAACACTGTCCACATTGCTCCTATTATTTTGTAGTAAAGAAATATGGACATGCAGCAGTTGTTGTGATGTTAAAAATAAATATAATTACCTGAAAACATCAGAAGAAAAGATACATTTTAAAATGTTAAGATAATTATTTTGTGAAAAACCTTTTGGGTTTTGGCAAGACTATATTGACTATAGGGTTAATAATAACAATAATATTCTTATTGCTAAAATGTTACATTTACATTAACCATTAGGAGTCTGAAGGTGTTTTGGAGCCCTGAAGAGATTCTGACATGTCCTGATATTTGTGTATTTTTCAGTTCCTTATAAACATATAAATGCCTAAAGTCTGATAACATTGTATTCAGCACAAACTGGGCTACAATAATATATGAGCACCAATGTATGTACAAGTTTGTATATTGGAGAAAAAAAACAGTTATGCATGATTATTGAAAACAACAACAACAAAAAAAAAGTCACTGAAATAATACCACACATGACATTTGTAACAAAAATTCCAGGAACAAACTAAATAAAAAGTGCAAACAACATTCAGGGTAAAATGGTGCAAACCAAAAACAGTGTACTGTAGGTTATAAACTGTGCAAAAACAGACATGTAGGATATAACTGCAACAGGAACAGTGCAAAATAAAAACTGAAAAAAAAAAAAAAAAAAAACCCAGACATTTAAAAGCAAATGGTGCGAACAGTTCCTGTTCAACTGAAGACACCGGGGAACACTGCATGCCTGGCATTTCCAAGTAAGTTTTTTTTTTTTTTTTTTTTTGCCACTTGCCATGCACTGCTTTGCAATGAGCACAAAACCTGCGACCAGGAGTGGCAACATCTCTGGCATCCAAGGTCAACTCAGCTCCTGGAACTGGTACATCATCCGTTTTGGTGATACTTCCTGATCAGGGAGGCATGAGGAGCATTACTGGCCAAGCTATTGATGTGCGGTGTGGAACATGCTAGCGACCTCAATGCCTTCTTTAACAGATTTGATGTCCTTCTGTCTCACACCTACTTCAACTTCAGCTTTAATACAGGCTCCCCTGCTCCCCCATCCACCCACACAGAAAACGGCCACTACTTCTTCGGCAATCCCATCTAACAACATCTCAGATGACCAGGTAAAACGCAGTCTGAGCAGGCTCTGACCTACAAAAGCTGCAGGTCCAGACAAAATCAATCCAAGGGTCCTGAAATACTATGCTTCTCAACTATGTGGGGTCCCACGGCACCTCTTTAGGCTGTGTCTGTCTCTACAGAAAGTCCCTGCCCTGTGGAAAACATCCTGCATTGTTCCTGTCCCCAAGATACCACTACCCTCTGCCCAGAACGACTACAGGCCCATCACTCTATGAAGGGGTTTGAGAGACTTATCCTGGATACACTTCATCCCCAGGTGAAGTCTTCTCTTGACTCTCTACAGTTTGCCTGTCAGCCATTCCTGGAAGTAGATGACGCCATTATATACACCTGCTCCACCGAACCTACTCCCACCTCGACAAACCTGGGACCAGTGTTAGGATTATGTTCTTTGACTTCTCCAGTGCCTTCAACACCATACGACCGGCAGTACTGGGGGAGAAACTAAGGATCATGCAAATTGACACTCCCTGGATAATGGACTACCTGACCTGCCATCCCCAGTATGTCGTTTACAACACAGTGTCTGACACAGTGATCTGTAGCACTGGTGCTCCTCAGGGGACTGTTCTGTCTCCATTTCTTTTCACCCTCTATATATCTGACTTTAAATATAATTCAGAATCATGCCATCTACAGAAGTTCTCTGACGACTCTGTGGTGGTGGGATGTATTAAGGACAGTTGTAATGCTTGGATTAATATTAAACCGTTTGTTACAAGATTACGGATTCGGGAATATAAATATGGGCTGGTAAACCCCACTTCCGGTATTGCGCAACCGCGGCGGGACAATATACGACGCGACACAAAGGATAGTAGTGAAATAAACCAAAGTGTATTATACAAAATCAAACCAACAAATAAACACGGTGCACCGAAACCAATATATATAAATATAATACAGATATAAACAATGTGTGTGGTGTATGCAGGGTTGTGTGTGTATGAATGGAAGTCCAGGGTGTGTGGTATTGCGTGTATGGAATGATGAGTGGAGAGATTATTCTCCGCCTCACCAGGATAGATGGCAACTCTGGGAGCTCGAGTAACGGAACGAGAGGTGAAATGTGAGTGTCCAACGAGATTAATCCAAGCAATGATGATCATCCGTTAGGAAACAACAAACAAACTCTCTAATAGTCAGCGCTGCAGTAATCTCTCCGTGCTGGCTTCCTTGCCGGTTCCGGCATTATGCCGGCACACGTGATCAGCTTCACAGCTGGGTTCCCTCGCGTCGCGATCGCGCATGCGTGTGGGAGCTTGCACGGTGACCACCACTGTCACAAGGGGAAAATAACAACCGCTAGGGTACATCTTTGGCCACAGGTGAGCAGCATTAGCTCTTCAATCCTTTCCCTGCTATTAAAATGTCCCTTTATGTGGCCGCGCTACATGGTGACATCTCCGAGTACCAGTCTGTGGTGGATGACTGTTTTCTGGTCTGAGCGTAACCACCTACAACTCAAATCAAGAAAACGAAGGAGCTGGTGGTCAACTTCAGGAAAAGTGGAACCCCTGTGACTCCTATATCTGTCCAGGGAGAGACAGTGGACATGGTCTCTGAGTACAAATACCTGGGAGTGCATCTAGATAACAAACTGGACTGGTCAGTTAACACAGTGGAACTCTACAAGAAAGGACAGAACGGGTTGTACTTTCTGAGAAGGCTCAGGTCATTCAACATCTGTAGATCATTCAACATCTGATGTTTTACGAATCTGTGGTGGCAAGCGTCATTTTTTTATGCTGTGGTCTGTTGGGGCTGTAACATGAAATCAGCAGAAAGAAACAGACTGGACAAGGTCATTAAAAGGGCCGGATCTGTCCTGAGCTTGGATCTGGACTCTGTTGATGTTATAGCAAGGAGGAGGATTCTGTACAAAATACACACAATCTTGAACAGTCCTTCTCACCCACTATACAGAGTTCTCTCTGACCAGAGGAGCAATTTCAGCCAGAGACTGATTATGACCAGGTGTTCTACAGAGCGCCACAGGAGATATTTTCTCCCAATGGCCATTAAACTATACAATTCATCTCTGTAACATCTTCACTATGGGACAAGAACTATGAGTAGTTCCTGTTCAATATTTTACATCACTACTGTTCCCACAACTCAAATTCCAAGTGCAATATTTGATTACAAATCATTTGTGCAATATTTCTTTTCATTTACACAGCATTTCTAGTGCAATATGTAACTTAATTGTGTGCTATATTTAATTCTATTCTACTTCTATTTTTACTGTTTTAAATTTCTTTAATTAGATTTTTTCCTGCCTAATAATTTTTTCGTAATATAATTTTTTCCTTTCTTCCTGGTAAATTAATCAGAGCAACTGTATAACCAAAACAAAGCAATTTCCCTCTGGGAATAATAAAGTTCTTTGAATCTTGAAATGTTAGCAGTGTTATCTACATGCTACACTAAACTATGTAAATGTTTCACATAAAAGCCAATGTTTCACATAAAATTGGCAAAAGTTAACCGAGGTAAGGGAAATATTTACTAATATACTAGTTTAATATTATCAGAATAAGAGTTATATAAGACTTAATAACTTACCTATTGTCATAGCAGCTTGCTTGAATGTCCTCTGCTCTAACTATTCTCTCTTCAAAATGCTCCCGTTTGTCGTCGAAGTCACACAATGTTCCTTTGAGGAAAAGGTAAATTCTTCTAAAGTGCCACCTTCTAAACACACAGAAAACGCACAGAATCTGTGTGTTCTCAAGACGGTGTTATGCCCTAAAACGCGTCTCACAACGCATGTCAAATCGCATAGGTGAGATAGGGGTATAATAAAAATGAAGCAATGTACCCATGTGTGGCGGAGGGCTCAATCGGGCATCTAAGTTCACTATGAACACCTAGAGTGTTACGAAATATACGTTAATACTGATTACGCCACCCCTTTACAGTAAGGGGAACTAAATACTGAATCGACTCAGGCACACAAGTTTGTTACCATGGAGGGCAGAGACATGAAATCAGTATGCAAAAATGTTTATTAAAATTACATTGACCAGGTACACATTTAAAAGACCAAATAAAATTTAAATTGGATGAACTAATCAGCGTAGTACCCCACTGATTATGAGGCCACCAAGGCTTACCCGGAGCTGGATAGGCTAGATGTAAACTAAGTCTTTCTACATCACACACGCACACAGTGAGGTAAGTGATCACAACCAATCCACACTCTGTGCTCCTGACACCATGGTACTAGAACAGCTAGCCTTCCAGCTCAGGGGCCTAAACAAGCAAACACAAAACACACAAAATTATAATAAGTCTGAATAAGAAATGCAATATATCATACTCATTAACAAGAAACAGTTGACACTTCACTTAAAGAAAAAGAAAAGAAAGAAACGAAATTATAAACAACATTTAATCAGACTAAACAAACAACAAAAACCAAAATCAAAGAAATCATACAACCAAAGCAACCAAAACCCAAATACATGTAGACAGAAGCAAGAGAATAGCAAGACCGAGTAGCAAGTCAAAGTAGCAACAAATGTAGCAAAACAGTATATCAAGAGAGAGTAGCAAGACAGAGTAGCAACAAAGTAGCGCCACAGTTATCCCATTCTGTATTTAAAAAAAAGGCGCTCCCAATGAACCAATTTGTCCTGCAAGTGTTGGTCTCCAAGCCACTCAAGTTAAACGGTTGCTCACAGTCAAAATCTCTGCAGTATACTCAATGGTAACGAACTCAAACCAGTAGGAAATAAATAGCCTGCACACCACCCCGAAGCCAGGAAACAAGGTGCTGCTCCTAGACAATAAGTAAATATGGTTAGCCAAAATGCACAAGTTCACTGCAGCATTAGAACATAGAATGTATATAGCTAGAACATACCTGCTAGAAAAGGACCCACACACCCCAATGGTGGAGCTGGCAATAACGCATCCCAGGTAGCCTGCACACCACCCTGAAGCTGTGAACCAGATTCCAGCTACAATAAACAACGCAGTTAGCTAAAATGTACAAGCTCACTGCAACATTTGCCCAACATACCTGCTAATTAGAGACCCACACACCCCAAAAGTAGAGCTGGCAATGACATGTCTCTGGTATCCTGCACACCGCTATGAAGCTGCAAAGGTGCTATTCCAGCTACAACAAACAAACAGTTATTGAAATGCACAACCTCACTGCAACATTAGCCAAATGGCTAAACCTACCTGCTAACCAGAGACCCACACACACCAAGGGGGCGGAGCTAGCAATGACGCATCCCAGGTAGCCTAGTTGCAGCCTTTATATAACCTGTACCAAGCTCTGATAGGATAATGTTGTAAATAATAGGTGGGAACTTACCCACTTGACCACAATCTACCCCTAGTTCCTGCATCGTCGCCCCGACGATGGAACAACTACAAGTTATACAATTCAGTTCCAGGGCCTAAATAGGGCAGAAACTGAATTAGATATTGAAACCCCTGTCCCTGACCCTACCACTTCACCTACTGCCCCTGGAAGATGGTAGCGATTGGAATGCTGCCCAGCATGAATTCTCCCTGTACGTCGCACAGAAATTTCACCGGAACTAGACTGATTTAGTGGCAAGGGTGCAACAACTGATGAACTTGGCAGCTTCATACCAGATGGTCCGGAAGTCCCCGTGGTGACTGATTCAACAGCCTCAACCACCCCCTGAGATACCGCAGGCCCCAAAGACACTGTGTCCTGTCTTACTGGCCTATTACACAATTGGGAAGTTTCAGAAACTAAAACCCACATATCCACTTCATCCAATGATGAGGACTCCTCCAAGGATGGTGCCTCACTGACCACTGAAACTCCTGTGCTCCCGGAAACGTGAGAATCCGCTTGGACTTTTAGCAGTGATCGATGGACATGTTTCACCCTACTCAAATCAGCTACCGGTGCTATGGTATAAACAGAACCTCCCAGTTTAGGTGCCCTCACCACCTGGTACACCACTGGGGTCCAGATATCCTGGATCTTACACCGACCTCTCACACCATAATTCCGGAGATAAACTAGCTGACCCTCTCCTATTGGTGCATCCTGAACATTCCAGTCATGTTTTTCTTTGCAACGACTTGCAGCTGCCTTCAAATGGGCTTGAGCCCCTTCAAAGGCCACCTGCAACCTTGTTTGATGCTCCAACACCCACTCATTTATACCCCTTGAACCCTTCTCCGGCCCCCTACCTAACAAAAAATCAACAGGGAGCCGTGGGTCTTGGCCAAACATTAGAAAATAAGGAGACTCACCAGTGGTTCGATGAGGGGTAGTGTTGTAACAAAAGAGCAGTTGAAGTGCAGAAGGCCAATCTCCCTTTTGAGAATTTGGTAGAGTACGCAAAAGATTATGCAAAGTCCTGTTAAAACGCTCACATTGCCCATCGGATGATAAGGGGTAGTGTGGGACTTCTCAATCTGATAAAGACTGCAAAGTTGTTGGATGAGAGAGGACTCAAAATTGCGGCCCTGATCTGAATGAATACGGGCAAGCACACCATACTTATAGAACCATTCGATCACCAATACCTTTGCCACAGTCTCAGCCCGTTGATCTCGAGTGGGCACTGCCAACGTATACTTGGTGAAGACATCAGTCAGCACCAAGACATTCTCCAGCCCCCCAAGGGAAGGGTCCAGCAAAGTGAAATCAATAGCCAGAATTTCGTTCGTCTAGAAGCTAGCAAATGGCTCATAAAACTTTGGACAACTGGCTGTGAGTCCTTAGCAGCCTGACACCTCTCACAGTCTCGACACCATTGAACTACATCTGCTGTCAGGCCTGGCCAGTAACAACGTTGCTACACCAATTCTGTGGTACGATCAACACCTTGGTGCCCATGTCCTTGATGCAATTGAGTCAAAATCTCTCCACGTAGGGCAGATGGAAGAACCAGCTGCAAAACCTCTTCACCCCCATCTGAACGAAAAATTCGACGGTACAAAATCCCTTCTCTTTCCAATAGCCGATCCCACTGGCGAAGTAGAACCAAAGCAGGCTTGGACAACCATTTAAGCTCCTCAAACGTAGAAACTCCTTGTGCAGAAATTACATGTCCCTAATATTTCACCTCACGTTGGAAAAATGCACACTTGCCCAAGTTGGCTTTCAGCCCTTCACGCTCTAGTCTACCCAAGACCACTTCTAACCGCTCTAGATGCTGAGCCACTGAGGAAGAGAACACAATGATGTTGTCCAGAACTACCTAACATACACACTGCTGATCCCCAAACACTCGTTCCATTAAACGCTGGAAGGTGCCTGGAGCATAGCAGAGCCCAAAGGGCATCCGATTCCACTCAAACAATCCGAAAGGAGTGCAAAAAGCAGTCTTAGGCATATCTTTCTCAGTGACAGGGACCTGATTGTATCCACTAGCCAAATCCATAGTGGAAAACCAACAGGCCCCCGTCAAGGAGTCCAATGATTCCTCAATTCGCAGCAGAGGGAAAGCATCTTTTCTTGTCTTGGCATTTAACTGACGGTAGTCGACACACATACGCAGACTGCCATCTTTTCTTTTGAACGATTTTGGACGCATAGGGGCTACAGCTTTCCCTGACAATGCGAGCCTCTAACAGCTGATTAATGTGAGACTTTACGACCTCATATTCTGATGGTGGGATCCGTCGGTACCGCTGCCGAACAGGAACAGAATCCAACAGAGGAATGTCATGAGAAATCAAATCAGTGCATCCTAGATCACCCTCATGGGATGAGAACACAGATTGAAATTTGTACAGAAGGTCCCGAACCTGGGCCTGTTCCGCCTCTGGCAAAACAGACAGATCCACTGCTTCAATCTGTTCCTGTACAGTGGGGGTCGCCCTCGGGGCTTGTGAACTCACTGCAGCTGCAACTGACTTAACTTCAGTTACCCCAGCAGGCAGGCTTACCACACAAACACTATTTAAAATGCCCAAAGTAGTGGTAGAGTGCAACACAACATCAGCAGTACCCACATTTACCACAGGTATGTAGGCAGTACCTCTTACAACCTGCACCAATGCTGGATAAGCCAACAAACCAGCAGGTAGTCCTGACTCTGGAGGCTCAAACAGTACCACCCCCTCCCCATATTGCTCAGAACAAGTTGCTTCTACAAACTTCATCGTGCCCCCTGGGATGCGACATGACTTACGACCTCGCAATCTAACAGGACCGTAAAGGTGTTATTGAACCCCGGTTGTCCACTTTGACAATACTGAAAGGCCTGCATAACAAACTTAGGAGCCTCAATGGTTACTGTGGAATCAAAAAGAGCAGGACCATGTCGCCCAAATAGCTCCTGGTAGCAGCGGCTCAGGACATTCATCCCAAGCACCCCTGGAACCTGGTTACAAATGCCACCCGGAGGATCCCGGACAACAAGCACTCCACATTTAGAGATAACCTGCCCACACAACTCAACATCCAATTCCATATAACCAATATATGGAATTAAAAGGCCATTAGCAGCCTGGAGCTGCAACCACTGGCAGGACTGAAGTTGATCCTGACCCCATGGCTCAAAATGTTCACGGAAACAACTCTCTGTAATGGCAGACACCATGGAACCAGTATCAACCAAACATGGAACACAAACTCCTCCTAATTGAACAATGTGTGGACAGGAAGACATTAAATGAGACATACTTTGACTTGAGCCATTCATTTCCCCAACTGCACCTTGACTCGGCGACATGGTGGGAATTAGTTTCCCGACAACGCAGATGGGCCAGGTTGTTTATCCCCCAACGATGAAGGAACAGACAAACGAGGTTGAGGGCCAGGGGGAACACTTACACTCTCTGGCAAAATGGCCAGGTCGTTGGCACCTCCTACATATAACAGGGCCACGATGTGAGGACCGACTATGAGGCTGAGGGACCTGTAACCGAGCAACATTTTGAGTCAACTTATTTAACTGTTCTTGTTGTGATCTCAGCATTTCTCTCAACTCACCCAATTCGGATTGAAAAGGAGGTCCCTCAGCACCCAACTCCCCCTGCATGCCATGCTGAATCCCATATGTAGATGGGACAGAATTACTTTGGCACCTCATATCACCCACCATACCCTCGCGTTCCCATCTTAGGGCTTCGCTACGAACCTTTAAAAATTTTAAAGTAGGCTGTCGACGACGGCTTTAATTCTCGGCGGAGGGCAATGTCACCAACATGCTCGCTAAACTGATCATGTAGCAAACTTTGGAAATTGGGCATAGCATATGGCAATTGCTGCTTCACACTAGAAGGCCCATCAGGGCGAGGGAAAACTTCAACAATGACTCACCCTCCTGCTGCTTCCTTGAAAAGAATGCCTCCTGCAAAGAGACATACAGATGTCGCCATTAAAAACGGACGTTTCGAGAAAAGGGATCCAGTGACTTGCCGCGGCTTTGCGCGGCTGCGTGCGGGAAGCTGTGAACATGCCCTTCATTACCTGTAGGGGGCAGTCGTGTTTCAGTCTGAAGTATTGTGTGTCTACTGAAGCCGAAAATGTGTCCAAATTAAACCGCGCATGCGTGTTTGGAGACGCTGTGCCCGCGCTGTGGATCAGTCGGTTGGGGATCATCACGGAGGTACTACACGGTGGCTGGAGCTGGAGTTTGTCGTGTTCGAGGTAAGTTTACCTTTCTGTTTTGGATGTGATTCTCACTTTCATGACTCCCAATTAATGTTCATCTTAATCTCAGGACGTACAATTAGCAATATTTCAGTTTTTAATAGTGTGGATATTCACAAAACACCGTTTACGTGTAAAAACCTGAACCTACGGAGCCCCCCAGGGGTCCTGTGGTAAATAGCCGAGCGCGCGGATTAATAAACCGAGATGTGTGTTTCTTACCCCCACCCTTCGTGAAAACGCCGTGTTCAGACAAACGCTCGCCAGTGAGATGGCATTTCTGAACAAACTGAGTCGTGTGTGTTAAAGCATTAAATGGTAAAAGAGCACTAGCAATAAACGTTTTTTTCTGAATCCAAATTTTATTAATAAGTTACAAGTTAAATTTCAACTGTAAAGAACCTGAACATATGTTATTACAGTATTGACAGCAGCTCTAATTTGTCTAAATCGCATTGCAGACAAGAAAAAGAAGTAGAGTCATCCTGTGACCTTGCATGCTTAATCTTTCCACACATGATTCTTGCTTCTCACTTTTTCCTTAATCTCCGGGTCCGGTTCTGGTTTCGGTCTGTTCTCATAAGTTGTGAAGCGAGAGGAACAAAGTATAAATATTGTTCATTTGCTAAATTAAGTATCATGAATTTTAATTGAATTTCTATCTCTGTATTTTTTCACAGCAGTTTGTGACTGAATGTGTGTCTGCATCTGACTTCAGGAGTTTCCTGACCAACGGTCATATTTAAAAATCATAAAGTACAAAACGTTTCTGTTGGTGTTTAATTTTGTTTCTATGATTAATATTTATTTGTGGTTTATGTTTTGTACATCTTTTCAAATTGAGACCTCATTTGTAAGTTACTGTTATCTCGTTTTCTCATTTTTGTATAAATTAATCAAATGTTTGCTTGTTATTAAATGTATTTTTTATAAAAATAAACGAATCTGTGTTTTATTATTAGCTGAGAGTGTGGTTTATTTATTTATTATCATATTTGGTCATTGTAACATGCATTAGGGAGCATTATCTCTGCAACGTGTGTGTTATCTGGGAATGAATTAACTTTATTTTAAATAAATCTAATTTGTGCATTAAATATAATTATGTAACTTTTATTTGATTTCTTTGATTGTTAATTTAATTAAGTAGATTTTACCTGACAATTACAGGTGAGTTTTACTTAATATTGGAGCAATAAAATTTACTTAAAATCTGTGTGCAAATTGTTAAGAGGATTTTATCAAGTAAATCTTACAAGTTCTTTTTTTTCAGTGCATGGGTGAACACGATGATTTAAGAATTTAATTAAGCACATATCTATCTATCTATGTGAATACTGTATATGTGTGTTTACCGTATAAACTTTTTTCTATGTACAGGTACAATCAGAAAAATGTACTGTAACCAGAAAACAGCATATAACTTTAAACTTACACTGATTAGCAATATAAACAACACACCTATGAGGCTGGACAATGGAATAAACTGTGTGGGTGCCAATAATATTAAATATTTATCTGTTAATTCTTTGACAATACTGCTGCTTTTTGTTGGAAACTGGCAGACATAAAATATGAAAAATACTTTAAATAAATATAAAGGGGACGATGGGCTAAAGCCCCCCTAAAAATGGCCTAGCGATGCCCGTGTATATATAATGAAAATATCATGTGTAAAGAAATGATAATTTATATATTCATGTTTAATTACAAAAAAAAAAAATAATCATTTTAATGGTTAGTGATTGTTGCAGACATTCACATTATTTTTTGCGGAAGAGCTTGGCTTGTACAGGCTACTATACGCTCATCAACAGTCGGCGCCCCGCTGTAACCAACAGATCAAAGGAGCAGTTATCGGCTGACACGTAGCCATCTGAGTTTGGAGACCCACAGAACCCCCACTGTAATGCCTCTTCTTACCTTTCATTCATGATCGGTTTCGCTGATGGGGGAATTCGTAGAATTGGGGGTTTTAAAAACAATTAACAAGGCCGAGTAGACGTCTCTGCCTAAAATGTTTTTCGCCAGCAAAACACCTCTCTCTCATTATATATATATATATATACACATACACACACACACACACAGTGGTGTGAAAAACTATTTGCCCCCCCTCCTGATTTCTTATTCTTTTGCATGTTTGTCACACAAAATGTTTCTGATCATCAAACACATTTAACTATTAATCAAAGATAACACGTAAACACAAAATGCAGTTTTTAAATGAGGGGTTTTATTATTTAGGGAGAAAAAAATCCAAACCTACATGGCCCTGTGTGAAAAAGTAATTGCCCCCTGAACCTAATAACTGCTTGGTCCACCCTTAGCAGCAATAACTGCAATCAAGCGTTTGCGATAACTTGCAACGAGTCTTTTACAGCGCTCTGGAGGAATTTTGGCCCACTCATCTTTGCAAAATTGTTGTAATTCAGCTTTATTTGAGGGTTTTCTAGCATGAACCGCCTTTTTAAGGTCATGCCACAACATCTCAATAGGATTCAGGTCAGGACTTTGACTAGGCCACTCCAAAGTCTTCATTTTGTTTTTCTTCAGCCATTCAGAGGTGGATTTGCTGGTGTGTTTTGGGTCATTGACCTGCTGCAGCACCCAAGATCGCTTCAGCTCGAGTTGACGAACAGATGGCTGGACATTCTCGTTCAGGATTTTTTGGTAGACAGTAGAATTCATGGTTCCATCTATCACAGCAAGTCTTCCAGGTCCTGAAGCAGCAAAACAACCCCAGACCATCACACTACCACCACCATATTTTACTGTTGGTATGATTGTTCTTTTTCTGAAATGCTGTGTTACTTTTACGCCAGATGTAACGGGACACGCACCTTCCAAAAAGTTCAACTTTTGTCTCGTCGGTCCACAAGGTATTTTCCCAAAAGTCTTGGCAATCATTGAGATGTTTTTTAGCAAAATTGAGACAAGCCTTAATGTTCTTTTTGCTTAAAAGTGGTTTGCGCCTTTGAAATCTGCCATGCAGGCCGTTTTTGCCCAGTCTCTTTCTTATGGTGGAGTCGTGAACACTGACCTTAATTGAGGCAAGTGAGGCCTGCAGTTCTTTAGATGTTGTCCTGGGGTCTTCTGTGGCCTCTCGGATGAGTCGTCTCTGCGCTCTTGGGGTAATTTTGGTCGGCTGGCCACTCCTGGGAAGGTTCACCACTGTTCCATGTTTTTGCCATTTGTGGATAATGGCTCTCACTGTGGTTCGCTGGAGTCCCAAAGCTTTAGAAATGGCTTTATAACCTTTCCCAGACTGATAGATCTCAATTACTTTTGTTCTCATTTGTTCTTGAATTTCTTTGGATCTTGGCATGATGTCTAGCTTTTGAGGTGCTTTTGGTCTACTTCTCTGTGTCAGGTAGCTCCTATTTAAGTGATTTCTTGATTGAAACAGGTGTGGCAGTAATCAGGCCTGGGGGTGACAACAGAAATTGAACTCAGGTGTGATAAACAACAGTTAAACAACAGTTAAACAGGCAATCACTTTTTCACACAGGGCCATGTAGATTTGGAGTATTTTTTCTCCCTTAATAACGTAAACCTTCATTTAAAAACTGCATTTTGTGTTCAATTATGTTATCTTTGACTAATAGTTAATGGTTTTTGATGATCAGAAACATTTTCTGTGACAAACATGCAAAAGAATAAGAAATCAGGAGGGGGGGCAAATAGTTTTTCACACCACTGTATATATATATATATATATATATATATATATATAAAAATTCACAATCACATTCCAGCTCTTATTCCCAGCTGTGGTTAAATAATGGATGAAATAATTATTCAATGCTGGACACAAACAGCAAAAAACATGAAAAGCCCTAAGCACTTTGCTTTTCATCATGTTTTTTGCTGTTTGTGTCCAGCATGTATATATACACACACACATACACACACATACACACACATATATATAGTTAATTCATGTCTATTTATGATCTAAAAAAAGTCTTTCTACATCTCATACACACACACACACACACACACACACACACACACAGTGAGGTAAGTGATCACAACCAATCCACTCCGTGCTCCTGACACCATGGTACAAGAACAGCTAGCCTTCCAGCTCAGGGGCCTAAACAAGCAAACACAACACACTATAATAAGTCTGAATAAGAAAAGCAATACATCATACTCATTAACAAGAAACAGTTGACACTTCACTTAAAGAAAAAGAAAGAAAATAAATTATAAACAAAACTTAATCAGACTAAACAAACAAAAACCAAAATCAAAGAAATCATACAACCAAAACAACCAAAACCCAAATACATGTAGACAGAAGCAAGAGAATAGCAAGAGTAGCAAGACCGAGTAGCAAAACAGTATATCAAGAGAGAGTAGCAAAACGAGTAGCAACAAAGTAGCGCCACCATTATCCCATTCTGTATAAAAAAAAAAGGCGCTCCCAATGAACCAATTTGTCCTGTAAGTGTTGGTCTCCGGGCCACTCAAGACAAACGGTTGCTCACAGTCAAAATCTCTGCAGTATACTCAATGGTGACGAACTCAAACCAGTAGGAAATAAACAGCCTGCACACCACCCCGAAGCCAGGAAACAAGGTGCTGCTCCTAGACAATAAGTAAATATGGTTAGCCAAAATGCACAAGTTCACTGCAACATTTGCCCAACATATACACATACCTGCTAATTAGAGACCCACACACCCCAAAAGTGGAGCTGACTATGACATGTCTCTGGTATCCTGCACATCGCTATGAAGCTGCAAAGGTGCTATTCCAGCTACAGTACAACAAACAAACAGTTACTGAAATGCACAACCTCACTGCAACATTAGCCAAATGGCTAAACCTACCTGCTAACCAGAGACCCACACACACCAAGGGGGCGGAGCTAGCAATGATGCATCCCAGGTAGCCTAGTTGCAGCCTTTATATAACCTGTACCAAGCTCTGATAGGCTAATGTTGTAAATAATAGGTGGGAACAAATAAAATTTGAATTTGAATTTAAATGTGAACTTACCCATTTGACCACACATGCCAAGCCTCTGGAGGCAGTGTTGTGATCTGGGGCTTGAGTTGCTCAACCTGAGGTCTAGACTCAGCAACATTTTTGTGGCAAAAAACAAAAAGAAGTCAGCTGATGACCTGTATGTACTGAATGACCAGATTATCACATTAGTTATTCTTCCTCAATGGCACAGGTGTATTCCAGGACTCAAATTGTGAGAGAGTGGTTCTGGGAGCATGACCACCATATGATGAGAATCTATACAGTTTTTTTTTTTATCCCTCATATACCTGTACCTACCCTTGGAAGGGGGCTACCAGTGGTCCAGTGCTGGCACGTATTATTTTTGTAGTGTACTATTCTCAGGATAGCAGTCTTGGCTGTTTTTAAGCAATTTTCCAGGATTTGAACAATATTGCTATGATAAAAATTTCATATCGGACATAAAATTTAACGACAGAAAAACACATTCCCAGAACATGAATCGCAGATAATCTTAATGCCGATTTCCCTACAGCATTCATCTGACCACTTCCTCCAGTTTTGTAGGGTTTCCTTGAGAAGATTTCTTACGCTGAAGGAGTAATTGCACTGAACAATTTTGAATGTCAATGTGTATGAATTCCTTGGGGAGATGATGCCATCACAGTCATTTACACGCTCCTCCTCAGCACATTAGTCAGCCATCACAGCTGCTTTTCCTGTGCCATAATGTGTAGGCATTCTCTAGTAATACTCATCAAATGAAACTTCCCAGGACCGGATTATAAAGGAAAAATGATCCGAAGTTTATGCAAATCATCGACTTGGCGCTCTCGCTCTGTTGTTGAAGTGAAAAGCAAGGTATGTTAACGTTTGTATATTGGTAGATTCATTGGTAGATTTAGAGGTAATAACATTTTTATATATGTTTGTGAGTGCATCAAATATCCATAGCAAAGACTGCATTAGCAAGGATGTTGTAATATGTTGATCATACAATTTAATTTGAGATGTATGTTCTTGATTTCTTTTACTAACTGTAAACTATTTAGATAGGATAATCACACAAGCACTATAAGCCTTTAGGTTTTATTTGGTTAAGATTTATGTCCATTTGGACAGCTGATCACTACAACATAGCCTCTATTTTACCACTCAACATTTTTGCTGTAATTGTTGTTATATAATTATCCATTTCTTTCTTAAGTTTGGTGCGGAGTTCAGGAGATTCTCTCTGGATCGCCATGAGCCTGGTATGTTTAAGGACTTCTGTCAGTTTATCGTCAACCTACACAAACTGTTTCGCACAGAAATCTACATCAGCTATGCAGACGTACATGGAGACTTACTGCCAATAAATAACGACGATAATTTTCATAAAGCAGTATCTACTGCACAGCCGATTCTGCGCATCTTCATCCAGCTGCAAGGTATGCTGTCAGGTTTTCTATAAATATGGGACGGTAGGGATTACTTCATCTCCAAAGTCATGAGAGGGGACAAAATTAATCCAAGGAATTGTTCAGGTAAACAAAATATTGCAGGAGATCTCAGCACATTAACATGACCAGGGAGCTGAACATTCCTCCTGCCATGTCTGTACATTCCATAACATGGATGCGGATTTTAAGAGAATGTTGACCAGAGGTCCTACCACGATTGTATAAATGGGAATAAATACATTGTTCACCATTGGCCGATACAGTCCCTAGTTGGACTACAAAGATTTCAACATGGAAGGATAGTTAAGCTACTGTATATGTAGACACCAAAATCCTCATTCAAAGCTTGCAGTTTAGTAAGAGGTTTAATACGTTCTTACAGTGTTGGATGAAACTGTTTAAAAAGACATATGCAGTATTGGATAAATCAATGAACCCACAATGTTAAAATAAATCTTGTTGAATGGACTTTTAACCAACCTACAATAGTTTTATATGATAAAGTTTCTTTACATTGTTTTGCAATGAAGTATCATAGAAGTTTGCTGGTTGTTCCCATGACTTCTTCTCCTTCTTATCTGCTGTGTGTAAATGGCTGTTTATCAGAGCACTCATCAAGCCATGTTTTTTTCCTTTCAACCTCTCTATCTCTAACAGGAAGTAATTTATCTCGTCAGGAATGACGTGCACTTAAATGTAATTTCTTCCCAGTGTGTTGTGATAGACTTGTTTACATCTTCCAGTCATATTTATTTGTAATTTAGAAGAGATCTCTGAACGCTAAAAGACCAAACAAGTATTAAGAAACTCCTGCAAATTCAAAGCTTCTTGTGAAAGAAATTTAATGTACAGTCATTCTTACAAATACACTGTGTGGCCAAAAGTAAGTGGACACCCCACCATCACACACTTACCGTATGTGCTTGCTGAAAATTTATATGAAGTTGGTTCCCTCTCCCATACACTGGGAAAGCTTCCCTATAGATTTTAAAGCATGGTTGTTGAGGTTTGCCCATTCAACCAAAAGAGCATTTGATTACTTGATTAATTAGTTCCAAATTAATTTAAAAAGTTGACGGTCAGAGCATGTCTTTATGGATCTTGCCGTGTACATACAGTAGGAGCACTTACGTGGTATAGGCATCTCTCTACCAGTTGTGAGAATGTTATAATTCAGGGTAAATAGGTTTACGCTACCAATAAGCTGATCAGCTTTAATGTAATCAGTGATATTAATATTTCAAGTTCGAAGCCCACGTACATGTCTGCCTGTCTTTCTGTATGGCAGAACTTTCTGCTCAACTTATTACTAAAATCTGGCTGGACAGACAGACAGACAGACAGACAGACAGACAGAAATACAGGCTTAAATTTTTCTTAAACTGGTTTCGGGTCCTGCCATGTATGAAACATAAAAATATAAAATTGATAGAACGAGTTCTGACCAAAATACAGACAAAACTTACATACTTTACAAAACTTTTACTTACATACTGTAGATGTCCTGTGACATATACTTTTTGCATCTTAGTATGCTAAGTTAGAAGCATATGTAGATTGAGCAGTTGTTTTGAAATGCTTTTTTAAATTTCTCTCCTTTTTTTGTGGGTTTATTGTTTTTGCTGTTAAATTAATACAACTTCAGAACATCTGAAATACTGTACTTACATAATGCTATACCTGAATAGATATGGACATCCTAAAACATGGTATAGTCGGAGTACTATAAGAAGACTTTTAACACTATGCAGTCTTGCAAACATAAAGTCAAAATTATATGCATGTGGTGTTGTAGTTTTAATCAACTGCTAAGAGCCAAAATTGATTGACTTGTATATTTACTAAGGTCATTTTACTATTTTACTTTCATTGTGGTCATTTAATGATACTGCTGTTTGGATGTTTTACAGAGGAATTGGAAGAGGTTAACAATAGTACCATCTGTGTGACCAGGAGAAAGAAGTCTACCAGTACAGTACGTGCTGATGTCACTCGCAGAGGACACATTCAGATCGGAGTGCCCCTGAACTTCCGTCCAGTCTCCTCCATAATTGATGTTGACATCTTGCCTGAATTCCACAGAAGAGTTCGTCTGTACCACCAGGGCTCAGACAGACCTCTGGGTTTCTACATCCGTGATGGAATCACATTTAATATAACTTCACGTGGACTTGAAAAAGTTCCAGGAATCTTCATCTCAAGAATGGTTCCTGGTGGATTGGCTGAGAGCTGTGGTCTTTTGGCTGTTAATGACCAGATCCTTGAGGTCAATGGTATTGACGTGGTAGGCAAGACCCTGGATCAAGTTACAGACATGATGATTGCTAATAGCCACAACCTAATCATCACCGTAAGACCAGCAAACCAGAACAAAAACACAAGAAATCCCATCGTCTCGCCGAACCCAGAACCCCAGCTTGATGGCGAGGGCTCTATAAGCTACCCAGGACTTCCTATGCTTATGGGGTCCTATTTTTGGAGGCGTAACGACTCTATGAGTGATGATGATTCTGACATGGTTGTGGAGAAATCTTTAAAACCCTCATCCCAGGGCTCTAGGACTAAAATGGCCCCAATATCATCTCAAACTGGCCTTCATAGGCACCAGAGAAATCACCAACCCTACTCGCAAGAATTGTGCTACTCACAGCCTTGCCTCAATTACACAGCTTATCCTGGTTCCAGTGTTTCACTACACAAAGATATGAGGTCAAAGCAACATTACAGGAGCAACCCGGCATTCAGACAGAAAGCATCTAGTACCTTTGACATCTTGAGCACATTGAGTGCAGATGTGAGACAGCGCCTCATGATACCTCAAATGGCCATGGAGGATGATGGAATGGTTATTACTTTATAAAGTAATGTTATTTAAATCCGTACTACATAAGCAATTTTTTTGTGAAATAAAAAAACACTAGTTTCCATGCAATATTTAATAAGAATCACATTTACTCCAGACATCTATTTTAATTGTGATATACAGTAGTATGATCATAAATGGAAATATATATTTTTCTCAATTATTCTCAATAAATACTCTATCTCTTATACTAGCCAGACAAAACACTTTCTCTTGAGGACTGTCCTGATGGTTGTGAAAGTGCCTGCTTGTGTGCATGTGTTTGTAAAAAAAATTATAGGTCATGTTTCTATAGGCATTGGAATTTAACCAACTGTACTGAGCAGACCATTCTAGCGAAACGGCTCTAGGTGACAGTAGAAATGAGTTAGGCCTTTAGGGCACCAGAAGCTTCACAGCGGTGAATCCGTAGCCAGGACAAACAGGGTTTTTCATATATGTCTTCATCATTTAGATGTTACTTAGAGTGACTTTGTGAAGTGTCACGACCCGGCCAGTCTAGGGTTGGCAAGGCCAAGGACAAGATAAAAGTTAATTTGAAAAGTAGCCCCTCTCCTGTGCCAGCTCTAATAATCACAACAGAGATTTCCAAAAAGTAACAGATTTATTTTGTTCTCAGAAAATAGAGAGGAAGCATCTCATCAGGGATCAAGGCCAAAACAATAAACAAAACGGGAAAACTAACTGGGTTTGCAGCGTTGACTTACATATTAAATAAAAAGGAGAAAAGAAAATACAGAGACCTTCCCTGTCTCCCTAACTGGCCAAAAACCAGGAGAAAATTAGAAGCCACAAAATGAAAAGGCCATCCCCAACCTACACCTTCCGACTAGAACAGGAGAAATAGATTTAGTGTTAGGAAGAGCGAAATTTACAATAAATTAAAAGAGAGTTAATAGTCTGTTAAGGGCTGACAGTATAAATTTTCACCCGAACTCTTATTCACATTTTCGTTACAATTGAACGAAGTTAGTTGGCAACACCACACACAAGTTGTCTGGGGCAGGAGACGAAGGGCAAATGATTCAACACACGCGCGGAGGAGCTTCACGACGCGCGCACACACAGAGTTCTTCCCACTCTGCTCGGCTTCCCAGCCTTTATCTCTTCCGCTTGCCTTGTAAGTTCCTGCAGCTGGGTCCAATCAGGCTCTACCAAGAGAGACAGAGAGAGAGAGAGAGAGAGAGAAACTGCGCACACTCCAAGGCACGCAACATTTACATACGTCCATTCAATACTTTATTTAACATAAACTACGTCCAGGGACGTAACAGAAGGTTTGTAAATTAGCAAAAGTGATGTTATATGCTCTGACTCCATTTCAATGTGGTGTGACAGTAGAACTTAAAGCACATTATGGTTGCTGAACTGCTGATTGTCCAGATGATGCTCCAAACACAATGTGCATAATTGGGGGCAAGGCTGGAATTACCTCCTACAGGGAGGACACAAACAGGCTAAACTGACTCTCTGCTAGCTGCACTGAATTGACACTCAGGTGCGTTCATATTAGGACAGTGTATTGCCCGAGTTCCACATGCGTTTAAAGTTCTTTATACTAACATACTGTATGTAGTTAAAAAATAAGTCTACCCCATCAATTGTGATAACTATTTATTATAGATCTCCACGACTCTATCCTGAACTTCTTTGTGAATTTAATTTTAAACCTATTTATTTCCATAGAGAAAGCATCAATTGTTGGAGAATTTAATAGTCATTTTGATAACGGGGGCGACTCTCTGAAAACAGCATTTCTAGACACAGTTGGGGTAAATGACTATATAGTAGAACCCACTACTAGATCATTCATATTAAATAAAGAATTAAATAAATATTAAATTAAATATACTGTAGGTACTTTGCCATGTCACCATGTCAAACATAAAGTCACATCAGACCATAACTTTATCAGTAATCTGCCTGATTTAGCAACTATGAATGTATTGCTGTCTTACCCATGAAACAAACAAACAAGCAATAATAATAATAATAATAATAATAATAAAAACGTACAGTAAATAAACAGCCTTATTATTATATATGGGTGACCTTTCTAGTCACCCATGGTCACTATATAAAATTCATACAAGAAATAAATATATAAAATAAAGTAGTAAATAACAGTAAAAGAATAGTAGATAATATAATTGACAGAGTTATCACTTAATAACAGATAAAGTTATATAAGAATTTGAGTGCAGACGTTAATCATGTGTGCTAGGCATTTCTATATAAACGGGTGTTAAAACGTGATTTGGATGTGGTTGGAGAATCTATATTAGGGATGCTTTCTAGAAGAACATTTCAGAGATGAGGTTGGGGAGTAAAATTGTAAGAGTTCTGATAGTTAAGGAGGAGCAAGATTATAAATTGCCTAAAAGTGAGGAAAAGAATTTTATGTGTTATTTGATAGGGAGACTATCAAGAGAGGAATGTTGAAGGGTGGAGGTAATATGATGCATAATTGGTATTAGGGTTATGATAAGTGTCACGGTCCATGCAGGCGCGGTGGATCCAAGCGCAGAGCGCGTATGGAAAACAGCGCCGGTTATCCTGTGATGAACTATGCGCTGATACTTTTATGAATGAAAGGAGGCGCGGCGCTCTCGAGTTGCCAATTCATCCTTAATTGAATCAGCAAGTCCATGGAGAAAAGCGTCGAAGAGTGCCTGATCATCCCAGCCACAAGAGGGGGCTAGGGTCCTGAAATCGATGGTGTAATCATGTACAGAGTGGAATCCTTGACTTAACTTGAGTAATTGGCCTGCCGCCTGGCGTCCTGAAAATGAAAGGTCAAATACCCTCCTCATTTCAGAGGTGAATGCCCTGTAGGTGGCGAAGCAGGGGACCTGGGCGTCCCATAGCGATGTTCCCCACTCCCTTGCTCTTCCAGTAAGGAGGGTTATAATGTACGCTACCGTAGACCGTTCTGTGGGGAAGGACGAAGCTTGCAATTCCAGTACAAGAGAGCATTGAGACAGGAATGAACGGCAGGTGAGTGGATCACCGTCATACGTGGGTGGCGCAGGAAGGCGTGACTCTTGGCGTGTGGTGGGCGCTAGTGGTACTTCAGAAGCAGGAGATGGAATAAGATGCAGCTGTTTAATCTGATCAGTGAGAGATGTCAGTGTTTGCATGACAGTGCTAAGCGTAGTCATGATGTGTTGAATATCCTGCTGATGAGAGCCTAAAAGCGTGCCTTGGTTATGCAGGGCCGTCTCCAGGCGCGCGATATCTGCTGGATCCATAACTGGCCAGATTATACTGTCACGGTCCATGCAGGTGCGGTGGATCCAAGCGCAGAGCGCGTATGTAAACTAGCGCAGGTTATCCTGTGATGAACTACTTTTGTTTTATGAATGAAAGTGTCATGCACACCCAATCTGCGGCCTTGCGCCACGAGGTTGCGGAGCTCAGGCGGGAGAACGCGGATCTCCATGCGGCTCTTGCTAGCGCGGCTAGCAGGCCTCCCGCCTTATGACTCTTCTTATGCCAAAGAACTGGGGGTAAAACTCGAGGCGTTATCCCAGGTCTTTTGCAAGAGGCAAGTTACCCATCTTCCTCCGCATCGTCAGTACGATCTTGTCATTGACCTCCAACCTGGCGCAGTCCCAACCCGCGGCCACCTCTACTCGCTGACATCTACAGAGACGCAGGCTATGGAGGAGTATGTGACCAACGCCCTTCGCCACGGCACCATCAGGCCCTCCTCCTAACCTGCCGCCGCGAGGTTCTTCTTCGTGAAGAAGAGGGGCGGTGAACTTCGCCCCTGTGTCGACTATCGGGGGCTAAACAACATAACTATCAAAAACCGACACCATTGCCTCTTACCAACTCAGCCCTGGACGCCCTCTCTGGTGCCACCATCTTTACTAAGTTGGACCTCCGGAGCGCCTACAACTTGGTGCGCATCAGAGAGGGCGATGAGTGGAAGACGGCTTTTATCACCCCAACTGGACATTATGAGAGTCTCGTCATCCCCTTTGGACTGTGTAATGCCCCCGCCGCATTTCAACATCTGATCAACGACGTCCTTTGTGACATGCTCGGTCGGTGGGCATTCGCCTATCTGGATGACATCCTCATATATTCACGCACCATTGAAGAACATACCCAGCACGTCAGGGCGGTCCTAAAGAAATTACTCGCCCATCAACTGTACTGTAAGTTGGAAAAGTGCGCTTTTCACGAGCGCTCCACCACATTCCTGGGTTTTGATATCTCGCCCCAGGGTGTGGCCATGGACCCGCAGAAGCTAGAGGTTGTGCGTCATTGGCCCCTACCCAAGACCCTCAAGCAGCTTCAACGGTTTCTCGGGTTTGAGAATTTCTATCGTCGCTTTATCCGGGACTACAGTACAGTTGCCGCCCCCCTAACCGCTCTGACTCGTCCCTCATCTCTCCCTTTTCACCTCAACCCTGCAGCTGTCTCCGCTTTCAAGACACTTTGTCACCGCTTCACCACCGCACCGATTCTCCTTCATCCTGACGTCAGTAAATCATTCGTTGTGGAGGTGGATGCTTCAGATGTGGGCGCTGGAGCCATCCTCTCCCAATGAGGTTCAGATCAGAAACTTCACCCATGTAGTTTCTTCTCCAGAAAATTTGACTCCACTCAGCAGCGATACGGGGTAGGGGACCGCGAGCTGCTGGCCATAAAGTGGGCTCTGGAGGAGTGGCGTCACTGGCTCCAGGGCGCCAGAGAGCCATTCATAATCTGGACGGACCACCAAAACCTCATCACTATCAGGAACTTGAAGCAATTAAATCCACGACAGGCGTGGTGGGTGTTATTTTTTGAGAACTACGATTTCCACCTCTCATGCCGCCTGGGGTCCAAGAACACGAAGGCAGATGCCCTCAGACGACAGCTGGAGTTGGACTTTCCCCGGGCGGATCCTTCGCCTGTCCTTCCCTCTTCCAGGATAATCGCCCCACTCCAACTGGACCTGGAAAAGAGAGTTCGCCAGGCGCAGGCCACAGAGACTGAACCAGCAGGTGTGCCACCTGGACGACTCTTTGTGCCCGACATTATGAGGTCAGGGTTAGCTAACCCTAACCCTAACCCTAAGTCCTCCAGTGGGGAGACTCCTCACCCATTGCAGGACATCCGGGCACACGACGGGCCGTCCAATTTCTCGAGCGTGACTTCTGGTGGTCATCCATCACGAGGGACGTCCAAGACGTCCAAGTTCGTTCAGGCATGCCCAGTGTGCGCCAGGGCGAAGAACACCAATCAACCGGCCCCAGGTGAACTGCAACCACTTCCAGTTCCTCGACGGCCCTGGACGCACATTGCCGTCAACTTCATCAAGGGCCTGCCGGCCCCCGAAGGGAAGGACACCATCCTAACAATCGTCGATCGGTTCTCTAAAACTGTGCATCTGGTGGCTCTCGCCGGACTCCCGTCAGCAAAAAAAACAGCAGAGCTGATTTTAGAGCACGTAGTCTGTCTGCATGGGAAGGACATCGTCTCGGACAGAGGGCCCCAGTTCACAGCCCGGTTCTGGAAGGCCTTCTGCCGTCTGATCGACTCCACCTGCAGTCTATCATCTGGATACCACCCACAGACTAACGGTCAGACGGAGCGGGCCAACCAACAGCTGGAGCGCTATCTGAGTTTCATAGCAGATCGTCAGCGCTCCTGGGCTCGCTTCCTCATTTGGGCTGAACTGTCACACAACCTCCACATCTCCTCTGCCACCAACCTAAGCCCATTTGAGGTATGCCACGGTTTCCAACCTTCAATGTTCAACCAACCAGAACCGGAGGTTGATGTACTGTTCGCCCAACGGTTGGTCCGCAGATGTCGGCGGCTATGGAATACAACCAACCGGGCCATCCAACGCGCCAATGCCCGCTACACTCACCAACACCGCCGCCGACATCCCCCGGGACGATTGTACCACGTAGGTGACAAGGTATGGCTTTCTACAAAAAAGCTCCACCTTCACACCGAATCAAGAAAACTTTCGCCCAGATTCATCGGACCATACCGCATCACCCGCAGGATCAACCCTGTCACCTACCGGCTCCAGCTGCCTGCCGCGCTCCGGATCCACCCAGTATTTCACCTGTCTCAATTGAAACCTTTCACCACCTCACCCATGATTCCACTCACCCCCCCAGCTCCTCCTCCCCGGATCATCGACGGTGGTCTCACCTACACCGTACGCCGAATCCTCGACTCGCACCCTCGGGGCAGAGGTACTCAGTACCTGGTTGACTGGGAGGGCTACGGCCCAGAGGAGCGGTCTTGGATCCCGGCTTGGTTCATTCTTGACCCCGAGCTGATTCGAGACTACCGTCGCTGGGTATCCTCCACCCCAGAACCGTCAGGAGCCGGTCCTGGACAGGGGGGTACTGTCATGCACACCCAATCTGCGGCCGGCACTAGGACCCGGAAGTAAGACGGTCGCCTACCAGGAAGTATAAGAGGAGTAAACAAACGATGGCTTACCGCTCAGTCATTGAGTTCGGCCCATGTCGGTTCAGGTTGTCGTTTCAGCAAACCGTGAGTACTCACCCTTTGGGTTATCTGCTTCCTGCTATTGTGTGTGTATTTATAGGACGCGGGTTAAATTTGTGTTTTTCCCTTGCTCCCCTTTCGTGAGAGTCCTTAGATTAAAGTTGCGTGGTTATCCTGCCTACTCGTTTCTTATCCGCGTTTGGGTTTACCATCCACACTACATTGGGCTAACCGCTAAAGCTATGTCTTCTGGTCCCCGAGCTTAGTTCACTCCTGACAGAAAGGAGGCGCGGCGCGAGCTTAGAGCAGAGCGTGCGGGAGTAAAGAGCCGGCGTGCGCTGAATGCAAGCCTGATCCGTGGGGAGTAATCGAGAGCATGAGCGTGTGTGCATGACCCCTTAATGGGCATGGGACGAGGCGGCGCAGCTGGGATACATGAAACGTGGGGTTAACTCGCCGCATTGTAGAAGGGAGCAAGAGTTTGACGGCGCATGGATTGACGATCTTGGTGATGGTGAAAGGCCCAATGTATCGGGGAGAGAGCTTACGAGAGGCGGCCTTTAAGTGAATGTCTCGGGTGGATAACATGACTCTCTGCCCTATTCTGAACTTGGGGGCCTGAGAGCGCCTGCGGTCTGCTTGGTCCTTATATCTCTTGTTGACTCGCAGCAAGGTCTTCCTTGCTTGCTGCCACGTCCTTTTACAGCGTCGGATGAAGGCTTGAACAGAGGGAACGTTGACCTCCACTTCCTGAGAAGGGAACAGGGGTGGCTGATAACCTAAGCAGCATTGGAACGGAGACAGGCCAGTTGATGACGAGATCTGGGAGTTGTGAGCGTATTCTACCCAGGGGAGAAATTTGCTCCACGAGGTAGCGTCCCGGGAGGTCATGCATCTCAGGGCGACCTCGAGGGACTGGTTCTTCCTCTCAGTCTGACCGTTAGATTGGGGATGAAATCCTGACGATAGGCTGGGGGTGGCCCCAATCAGTTTGCAGAAGCCCTTCCAAAATTGAGAGGTAAACTGTGGACCTCGATCCGAGACAACGTCTGTTGGAAGGCCATGTAGCTTGAAAATGTGGTTGACCATGAGTTCTGCGGTTTCCTTGGCGGAGGGCAGTCGTGGTAGGGGAATGAAGTGGGCGGCCTTAGAAAATCGGTCCACCACCGTCATGATGCAGGTGTGGTTGTTCGATGTGGGTAGCCCCGTGACGAAGTCTAAGGCTATGTTGGACCATGGGCGGTGTGGGATGGGTAGAGGCCTGAGAAGGCCCCCTGGGGCTGTGTTGGTGTGTTTAGACCTCACACAGATGTCACATGCCGCAACAAAGCTGGAGACATCCTCCTTAAGTGTGGGCCACCAAAATCATTGCTGAGTCTGTGCCAAGGTGCGGGTTATGCCCGGGTGACAGGAAAGTTTAGAGCTATGGGCCCACTCCAAGACCTGGGAACGCAGGTAGAGAGGAACGAAGAGGTGATTCGGCGGAACGTTGCTGGGCCCAGGTTCGTGGGTCAAAGCCTGCTTCACCTTGGTCTTGATGTCGAGTTCTGCGGCGGCGAGTAAGGAGGTCGGAGGAGGATAGCAGGATAGTGTCGTTGACGTGGATGTCGTGAGTGGCAGCGAATTGTCTTGAGAGGGCATCCGGCTTGCCGTTCTTGAATCCTGGGCGGTAGGAGAGGGTAAAATTGAATCGGCTAAAGAACAGGGCCCATCGGGCTTGGCGGGTGTTGAGTCTCTTGGCGCTCCGAAGGTATTCTAGGTTCTTATGATCGGTCCATACCATGAAGGGGACCTCAGTCCCCTCTAACCAATGTCTCCACACTTCCAGAGCGAGCTTATTGGCCAGGAGCTCACGATCGCCGATGTCATAGTTCCTTTCAGCAGGCGTTAGGCAGTGTGAGAAGAAGGAGCAGGGGTGCAGTTTGTTGTCGTGTGGGGCTCTCTGGGACAAAATGCCCCTACCCCCGTGCTGGAGGCGTCGACCTCCAAGGTGAACTGGCGTGAAGGCTCTGGAATGGTTAGGATTGGGGCGGACGTGAACCGTTGTTTTAGTTCCGTAAAGGCCTTCTCTGCTTCCGGGGCCCAGTGAAAGTGGTTCTTGGGAGAGGTGAATATTGTTAGGGAGGCAGCAATGGAGCTGTAGTTCCAGATAAAGCGTCGGTAGAAGTTTAGCGAATCCCAGGAATCTCTGGAGTGCCTGTCGTGAGGAGGGAGTGGGCCAGCTGGCCACGGCTTGGAGCTTGGTTGGTTCCATCCTGATGCCTTCGGAACCAATAACGAACCCAAGGAATGTGGTGGTCATGGAGTGGAACTCGCATTTCTCGGCCTTGACAAATAGGTTGTTCTCTAGTAGTCTCTGAAGCACCTGTCGGACGTGGTGTTGGTGTTCCTCCAGGTCTCGGGAGAAGATCAGGATATCATCAAGGTAAACGAATACAAAGGAGTTGAGGAAGTCTCTGAGAACGTCGTTGATAAGGGCCTGGAAGACTGCGGGGGCATTGGTCAGGCCGAAGGGGACCACCAGGTATTCATAGTGCCCCGTTGGGGTGTTGAAGGCTGTCTTCCATTCGTCTCCCTCCCGAATGCGGATGAGGTGGTAAGCATTACGTAAGTCCAGCTTGGTAAATATCTTGGCTCCCTGGAGAAGTTCAAAGGCGGTAGCCATTAGTGGCAGAGGGTAGCGGTTCTTGACAGTGATGTCGTTTAGGCCCCTGTAATCTACGCACGGGCGAAGAGACCCGTCCTTTTTGCCCACGAAGAAGAATCCTGCCCCTGCTCGGGAGGAGGAAGGGCGGATGGTTCCTGCGGCGAGGGATTCCGTGATGTATTGGTTCATTGCCTCATGTTCCTTTGGTGACAGCGAGTATAGGCGACCCTTGGGTGCTGTGGTGCTCGGGAGAAGGTCGATGGTGCAGTCGTATGGACGGTGAGGGGGCAGAGAGGTGGCGCGATATTTACTGAAGACCTCTCTGAGGTCATGGTATTCTGACGGGACGTGGATAAGATCGGGTAGTTCCCGCGCGGGGGCGGGGCTGAGGCATGGTGTGGTAGCAGCTCGTAAGCATGTCCTGGAACATGATGGACTCCAGGCCAAAATTGCGTTCCTCTCCCAATCCATTTGTGGGTTGTGCCGGATTAGCCAGGGCAGACCCAGAACGATCGTGGCGTGAGATCCTTCCATGATATATAGTGACGTCCATTCTGTGTGGTTGCCTGAGATCCTGAGGTTGACGAGAGGGGTTTTGTGGGTGATAGATGGGAGCGGACTCCCGTCGAGGGCCTGGACCTTTAGGTGGGTCTCCAAAGGCAGTGCGGGGATACCCAGAGCCTTGGCCGCGGCTGCGTTGATGAGGTTGCGGTCTGATCCTGAGTTTACCAGCGCCTGTACCATGTGGGTGTGTCGTTTGTAGAGGAGAAAGACGGGGAGCAGGCGGCGTTGGCCTGGGAGTCTTTTTGGAATCACGCCCTCTAGTGCTCCCAGCTGGACTAGACGGCACTTCTTTTTGCTGGGCAGTTTCTAAGCTGATGGCCCGATTTCCCCCAGTAAAAACAGGCCCTCTCCACTTGGCGTCGTCGTCTCTCCTCTGGGGAGATGTGCGTTCTGTCCAGTTGCATAGCTTCTTCCTGGATGTCGACTCATGGAGGAGAGGGTTGGGGGGGAAACCTGAGTGGTGGGCCCCGAGTAGCTCTACGGAGGCGGAGACGTGAATCCACTCGTCCGGCCAAGTCTATGAGCCCTTGGAGTGAGGAGGGTAGCTCTTGGGAAGCCAGCTCATCTTTGAGTGTCTCTGTCAGGCCCTCCAAAAACACGTCACACAGGGCTCGTTCATTCCATCCACTGGGGAGCGCCAGGGTTTGGAATTCAATGGCGTAATCGTAGACCGAGCGCGTGCCTTGTTTTAGTGGCAGCAGCTTACGTCCAGCCTCCCTTCCATGACATGAGCGGTCAAACACTCTCTTCATCTCCTGGGCGAAGCTCTCATACTCAGAGCAGCAAGGATCATGAGCATCCCAGAGCGCAGTACTCCATTCCCGGGCTCTTCCTGTGAGGAGTGTGATGACGTATGCCACCTTGGAGCGATCAGTGGTGAAAGTGGAGGCCTGGAGTTCGAAGATCAGCGAGCACTGGGAGAGAAACAAGCGACAGATACCTGGATCTCCTTCATAAGTGGGGGGGGGGCGGGGAGGCATGGCTCTCGTCGCTCACTGGAAAATCCATCTGTCGTTGGAGAGAGTCGAAGTCTTTGGACTTGGCTTGTGACATCGGTGAGCGACTGCCTTGTAGTGAGCAGCTTCTGCTGATGTGCTCCAAGCAGTGCGCCCTGGCTTTCCAGTGCTGTTTTCATGCGGTCAAAACTCGCTGGATCCATCTAGTGGCGGGATTATTCTGTCACGGGCTGACTGGGGTAATGATGAATCCAAGCGCGATTGATGATGGCAGGCGGAGAGGGCGTGGTCGAGGGGCGAAAGCGGAGTCGGCAACAGATGAGCAGGCAGCGGAACGTCGGGGCAAAAACGTGAGGCAGGCGGCGTAGTCAAAGGGGAAGCGAGAATTCGAAAACCGGGAGATCTAAGAGCGAGGCAAACAAAACCAAATCAAAAACCGAAAAGCGGAAACGAGGGACAAAACGAGTTCGGCAACGTGAAGATCGGAAAGAAAGAAAAACGTGAGAACATTGAGGCATGAAAACACACAATAATCCAGCGATTTGAGCAGCGCAGTGTGTGTGCTTAAATCACTGGAGAAATCAGCGTAGGGAATGAGGAACAGGTGAGCAGATGGGGCAGAAACGGGGGCGTGAGAGCGCACGTGACGGCTAGACAAAAACATGAGCGCGTGGCGAAGTGACAGCATGGGAAAAAAGACGGCAGACAGGGCGGGGAACATGACAATAAGTTGATGTTTATGGAGGACCCTTTGTGCTAGACCAGTAAAAAATTTATTACAGTAATCAATTCAGGAGGTGACAAATGCATATGCGAGAGTGGCAGCAGTTTGTGGGGTGATGAATGGGTGGAGACAAGAAATGTTATATAGCTGGAGGTAACATGATCTGCAGATACTGTTACTCTGGGAATTGAAGGACAGAATGCTATCAAAGATTACCCCAGGTTATTGACCTGGAGAAACTGAGGAACCATCAATGCAGAGGGAGAAAATGTTGACTGGTGATAAAGTAGATTTCGACTCTATAAGTAGAACCTCTTTCTTATTGCTTTGGGGATGAGAAAGTTGAAGGAAAACCAAGTGTTTTTTTCATAACAGTTGGAGGGAGAGAAGGGTGGAAGAGCAGAGTCTGCCTTTGCAGAGATGTAAAGCTGTGTGTCTTCTGCATAACAATGGAAATGTATACAGAATTTTCTAAAGATGTGACCAAGTGGGAGAAGATAGATGGAACAGAAGTGGGCCAAGGACAGAGCCTTGGGGGGCACTACAGCTGACAGGGATAGACTTAGAAACGTTGTTTGTTTAAATTGAACTAACTGTGTATAGTTAGAGAGATATAAAGTGAACCAGGTAAGATGGATGTCAGTCATGCTGATAGCAGCTAAGCAGCTAAGCATTTTTTAATAAAAATAGTGTGTGAGTCGGTGTCGAAGGCTGCACTCAGATCTAACAGGACAAAAATGGTTTAGAGGACAGAATCAGCCTATGTTTAGTACAGAACCCAGACTGCAAATTATTCAAAATGATTATTGTCACTAAGGTGAATATGAATGTGTATTGCTATACAAATATCTTACCTTTGTTCCCGAACTCGTACAATGCTAAGACCTCGGGAAACATTTTATTTTAGCATCCACTGCCAAACACTTAATGCGCTGAGCAATTCCATCACATTCATGCATACCAGGATACATGAAGAATAGCAGTTTTTTTTTCAACAATATTTTTATTGATTTTTAACAGGGATATAACAGGGTAGACATGCAATGTTTTAATACAGGTTTTATAAACCCCTTATAAACCCTATAACACCCACCCCGTCCCTCCCTGACTCCAAGCCAGTTTTACATGCATAAGAAAGGCTAGATGCCAGGCATTGAGAGAGAACAAAAAAGAAAAAGAAAAAAGAATATGGAGCTGGAAGTTTTTTGGTTCTACGTGCAAAAAATAAAAAGGAATAAAAACGGGAAAGAAAACAAACAAACAAGTAATTAAATAAGAAAGGAATCAAACTACAAATGTATATGAAAAAAGCGAAGGAAGGGCCCCCACACCTGTTGAAATTTCAAGTCTGAATAACGAATTGTGTAGTGAATCTTCTCCAGGGACAAACAGGACATAATATCCCTGAGCCACTGGGCGTGAGTGGGTGACGTGGCATCCTTCCACTTGAATAAAAGAGAACGCCTGGCCAGGAGTGTCGCAAAAGATAACAAACGCTTTTTAGCTGGAGTTAGACTCTTATCTTCCTCTCCAGTGATACCAAAAAGAGCAATCAGAGGGTCTGGTTCAAGATTGCATTTCAATACGTAGGACAAGGTCTTAAAAACATCCTTCCAGAATTTTTCCAAATTCGGGCATGTCCAGTACATATGAATAAGACACGCCTCTCTGCTTTTACATTTATTACAACAAGGATCAATGCCTGGGTAGAAACGGGAAAGTTTAAGTTTGGAGAGATGGGCCCTGTGTACAACCTTAAACTGTAATAAAGAGTGGCGGGCACATAAGGAGGTAGAGTTGACAAGTTTAAGAATTGAATTCCAAGTATCATCTGATAGTGACAAATTTAAATCCTTCTCCCAAGCAGTTTTAATTTTACACAAAGAGGTGTGACTCGAAGCCATCAATCCACCATAAATAGTGGATATTAGGCCTTTATGCAGCGGGGACAAACAGAGGAGATTATCTAGAATGTTTGCAGCAGGAGCCTCAGGGAAATTTGGTATTAAAGAGCTGTCACGTTTCTTACGGTGTCTGCGTCGGAGATGAGTGCGAGGCATGATCGCGGAGGCGAGCTGACGGTTTAACAAAGTTCTTTATTTTCAAGAATAAACAATACATAAACCCTCCAATACAAACTAAACTTAAATGACTAATGCTAGACGCCTGACTGAGATTCAGTCAGGCTATTTATAGAACTAAACATAAATCAACTAATAATTGGCTTACCTCGGTTCAGGTGAGCTTCTACGTCACCTGACCGAGGTGCAAACTGGGAAATGAAGTTTAACATTAAACATAAACCAAACTACAAAACAAAAACCAAAACCGGGTGTTAGGCGCCCTCTAGGGGTCAACCGTCACAGTACCCCCCCAAAAAAAATGCTCCTCTGGAGCATCATCGGAGGCCCCGGACACCCACCCCAATGTTCTACCTTCCACCTCCTGACCAGGAGGCTGGGTGACGGGGCTGGAGACGTGCTCGGCGGTGGCAGAGCTGGAGACGTGTTCGGCGGTGGCAGAGCTGGAGACGTGCTCGGCCGTGGCAGGGCTGGAGACGTGCTCGGCCGTGGCAGGGCTGGAGGCGTGCTCGGCCGTGGCAGGGCTGGAGACGTGCTCGGCCGTGGCAGGGCTGGAGACGTGCTCGGCGGTGGCAGAGCTGGAGACGTGCTCGGCGGTGGCAGAGCTGGAGACGTGCTCGGCCGTGGCAGGGCTGGAGACGTGCTCGGCCGTGGCAGGGCTGGAGGCGTGCTCGGCCGTGGCAGGGCTGGAGACGTGCTCGGCCGTGGCAGGGCTGGAGACGTGCTCGGCCGTGGCAGGGCTGGAGACGTGCTCGGCCGTGGCAGGGCTGGTGACGTGCTCGGCCGTGGCAGGGCTGGTGACGTGCTCGGCCGTGGCAGGGCTGGTGACGTGCTCGGCCGTGGCAGGGCTGGTGACGTGCTCGGCCGTGGCAGGGCTGGTGACGTGCTCGGCCGTGGCAGGGCTGGTGCTGCGCTCGACGACGGCGTTGGAGCGGTCACTGCGCTCAACGACGGCGTTGGAGCGGTCACTGCGCTCGACGACGGCGTTGGAGCGGTCACTGCGCTCGACGACGGCGTTGGAGCGGTCAGTGCGCTCGACGACGGCGTTGGAGCGTGCACGGCACTCGACGACGGCGTTGGAGCTTGGGCAGAGCTTGACGACGGCATTGGAGCTTGTGCGGAGCTCGACGACGGCGTTGGAGCTTGTGCGGAGCTCGACGATTGCGTTGGAGCTTGTGCGGAGCTCGACGACTGCGTTGGAGCTTGTGCGGAGCTCGACGACTGCGTTGGAGCTTGTGCGGAGCTCGACGACTGCGTTGGAGCTTGTGCGGAGCTCGACGACTGCGTTGGAGCTTGTGCGGAGCTCGACGACTGCGTTGGAGCTTGTGCGGAGCTCGACGACTGCGTTGGGGCTTGCGCGGAGCTCGACGACTGCGTTGGGGTTTTTGCAGAGCTCAACCGCGGCGTTGGAGCGTGCACTGCGCTCGACGACGACGTTGGAGCTTTTGCAGAGCTCAACCGCGGCGTTGGAGCGTGCACTGCGCTCGACGACGACATTGGAGCTTTTGCAGAGCTCAACCGCGGCGTTGGAGAGTGCATTGCGCTCGACGACGACGTTGGAGCTTTTGCAGAGCTCAACAGCGGCGTTGGAGCGTGCACTGCGCTCGACGACGACGTTGGAGCTTTTGCAGAGCTCAACAGCGGCGTTGGAGCGTGCACTGCGCTCGACGACGACGTTGGAGCTTTTGCAGAGCTCAACAGCGGCGTTGGAGCGTGCACTGCGCTCGACGACGACGTTGGAGCTTTTGCAGAGCTCGACAGCGGCGTTGGAGCGTGCAGTGCGCTCGACTGCGGCGTGGGAGCGTGCAGTGCGCTCGACTGCGGCGTGGGAGCGTGCAGTGCGCTCGACTGCGGCGTGGGAGCGTGCAGTGCGCTCGACAGCGGCGTGGGAGCGTGCAGTGCGCTCGACAGCGGCGTGGGAGCGTGCAGTGCGCTCGACTGCGGCGTGGGAGCGTGCAGTGCGCTCGACTGCGGCGTGGGAGCGTGCAGTGCGCTCGACTGCGGCGTGGGAGCGTGCAGTGCGCTCGACAGCGGGGTGGGAGCGTGCAGTGCGCTCGACTGCGGCGTGGGAGCGTGCAGTGCGCTCGACTGCGGCGTGGGAGCGTGCAGTGCGCTCGACTGCGGCGTGGGAGCGTGCAGTGCGCTCGACAGCGGCGTGGGAGCGTGCAGTGCGCTCGACAGCGGCGTGGGAGCGTGCAGTGCGCTCCACAGCGGCGTGGGGGCGTGCAGTGCGCTCGACAGCGGCGTGGGAGCGTGCAGTGCGCTCGACAGCGGCGTGGGAGCGTGCTCGGCGCTCGACAGCGGCGTGGGGGCGTGCTCGGCGCTCGACAGCGGCGTGGGAGCGTACTCGGCGCTCGACAGCGGCGTGGGAGCGTGCAGTGCGCTCGACAGCGGTGTGGGAGCGTGCAGTGCGCTCGACAGCGGCGTGGGAGCGTGCAGTGCGCTCGACAGCGGCGTGGGAGCGTGCTCGGCGCTCGACAGCGGCGTGGGAGCGTACTCGGCGCTCGACAGCGGCGTTGGAGCGTGCAGTGCGCTCGACGACGGCTCTGGAGCGTGCAGTGCGCTCGACGACGGCTCTGGAGCGTGCCGTGCGTTCGCCAGTTCAACGTCGTCCTCAAAGCCGGGAGGCGGCGGCAGAACAGGTGCGTGGGACAGCGGCTGCTGGCGTGCTAGCTCGCTGTCCTCGAAGCCGGGAGGCGGCGGCAGAACAGGTGTATTGGTCGTTGGAGCTTGCGCAGGGCTCGACGGCGTTGGCGCGTGCACTGCGCTCGACTGCAGCGTTGGAGCGTGCACGGCGCTCGACTGCAGCGTTGGAGCATGCACGGGGCTCGACTGCAGCGTTGGAGCGTGCACGGCGCTCGACTGCAGCGTTGGAGCGTGCACGGCGCTCGACTGCAACCTGTATTTTTCTTGTAATCAATACAAACTGTTCTACAATAATATGTGACCAAAATGAATGTATGTGTTTGCATTTTTAGGAAAAAAATATTATGCATGGTTAGTAAGTTTTGTGAAAAATAAAGTAGCTGAAATAAGGCCATGAAACTTATACAGACAATTTGTTCACAAGACATTGTTTCACAAGGGCTGGTGGACTAGTGTTTTTGCTTCAAAATGATGTGAAAATGATCTTGTTTACTTGCGCACAGAAAACAATATAGTGATTAACACTTTTTACGTCACTTTTTGAGTGTAAAAGGTCTATGGGAGAAGGCGTGATCTATCATTACTAATGCAGTGATTCACACCTGAGAAGACAAAGGCCTGCATACTGATCTGCATAATGAGGCATCAGACAGGTATGTGACTGAGAGAGGAGAGTTACAAGAAAGAATCTGAGGATAAAATAAGTTTATATATTGCCAGTGTTTAGGTTATTTGAGAATGTATTTGACACACACAAAAAAATCTTGAGATTCATTTACGAGTTCAGTTAAACAATTTATTAGGGACAATCAATGATGACTTTTTAGCAGCATTACTGCAGTCACTATAACAGACAATATAGCTAACAATAATATATATATATATATATATATATATATATATATATATATATATATATATATATATATATATATTATCATATAGAAAACAACAACAGCTATTTGTATTTACCAGAACAAATGACTTTACCAATACTGTACTACAGTTTACTATGATGAATATATTCATTCATTCATTCATTTTCTATACCGCTTAATCCTGTGTTCAGGGTCGCGGGGGACCTGGAGCCTATCCCAGGAGACTTCGGGCACTAGGCGTGGTACACCCTGGACAGGGTGCCAATCCATTGCAGGGCACACACACATACACACACTCACACACCCAATCACACACTATGGGCAATTTAGGAACGCCAATTAGCCTAACCTGCATATCTTTGGACTGTGGGAGGAAACCTATATTTATATAATATAGTTATATGTAACTAACATCTATGATATACTGAATGTGCACTTACTCGTGGTTCTCCAGCGAACTCGAAACTGAACGACACTCACGTGACTTTCTTGTGCACGGCGCCGGTGATGCAGCCACAGTCCTAAACAAAAACCAAAATTGAAACTTGAAGAATGGACACGCATACAATCATTCGCAAACAACAGCTGGTGAACAATTTGACCATTTGAAACACAGTCTAAACAATACAAAACACGTGTATATATATAAATAAATCAAACTTTAGACAGATCGTAATCAGATTTTATTGCGGGCTTTAACCAATTTTACTCTCGCTGGCATTTAGTATTTTCCAAATGTACGTATAAAATATAGAGCAATGATGGTGAGAATAAAAGACTTATTCGTCAGGAATTACATCCTCCGTTGAGTCCAGATGTTGTTCAAAATAAAGACGTTCCTCGTCTGAGTCTTGCTCTTCCTCTGATGAGAAAGTAAATTCTTCATCGCTGTCCAGAGCCATCTGAAGCGCTTCTTCACCCGTGTAGCGTGACATCATTCAAACGTGCAGAAAAAGTAAGTAACTCTATGATGAAGCTTGTTGTTTTATGCCATGGGGGCGTGTAGATGATTACCTGGCTCACCTCAGTTCATTTCCATATGAACAGCGCGCGCTGTGAGGGGTGCCCACTAGAGGGCAGTGTTTAGAGTTTGTAGTTTTTGTTGTAGACCCAGTTTCCCAGAAGGCACCTCGGTCAGCTGACGCGGATGCCCAGGTGAACCGAGGAAGCAATTAGTATAAGCATAAATACCTGTTTGTTCTGGGAAGCTGGGTCGAGCATTAAAGTAATATAATTTCTGTTATGTGGGTTTTGTTTTCTTCTGGTTTTAGTTTGGTTTGATTATAGTTGGCCTTTTGGTTTCTGGAGCTCTTTAAGTTAAGTTTGTTTATATTAAGATGTCCTTGTCTTTGTGTCTCCTAGCAGGATTAGCCTCTAGGAGAATTAGCTTTTTGTGTTTACCCTTTTGTGTAAGTAACCCCCATTGTATGTTTAGTTATTAGTCTGTTTAAATACTAATGAGGGTGATACTAACATGTTTAGATCTTAGTCTGTCTAGTCTCATTGTCTGATTAACTCTTAGTCTGTTTAGGTACTAACATCTTTAGCCACTAACCTTCAGAGTTCTTAGTCTGTTTCATACCTAGTCTGCTGTGTACCTTGTCTGTTCATCCCTTGGGTCTCAGGCTACTAGCCTGTTTAGCCATTAGTCTGATTAGTTACTAGCTAGCTTAGCAGCTAATGTGCAGAACAGGTGGTAGGCCTAGCCAAGCCTGTCTTGTGTGTGTTTATCCCTTGCATGTGTAGTCCCTTGTGTTTAGTCCGCTAGTCTGTTTAGTGTGTCTTGTCTCGTCCAGTTTGTGTCCCCATGTCTGTATTGTATATTAGTTGTGCAATCCCTAGTCTGATGTCTAATGTTTGAGTTCTGTTAACATTATGCTCCAAAGTTCATGCCAACTTCCTTAGGTCATCCTTTGTTCATGTTTGGTTTTTGTTTACTATTATTATTAAAAGTCTTTTTCACTGCATCCCCTCCGCGTCTATGCCTCCACACCAAGCCCACAGTCCAACAACCAGCAGAATGTGACGCGCGCAGGGAGGCGGGAGCACATTAGCTTTAATGAGCCGATACAGGAGAATCTGTACCACTCCTTACTTTCATACGGATTACATAAAAACAGATTATTTGTTTTCACTGTGACTTGCATTATTTAAAAGTAGACCCTTTAAGCTTTCTATGGATGTATTTCTCATGTGTGTGTGTGCAGTACACACACCGGTTTTAACAGCTCCAGACTTCAACCGCCCCTTCAAGGTGCAGACAGACGCCAGCAACGTCGGCCTAGGTGCAGTACTCACGCAGGATCACGAGGATGGGGAACATGTGATCGCCTACGCCTCCCGACTGCTGCACGGACCTGAAACCAGGTATTCGGCATCAGAAAAGGAATGTCTGGCGGTAGTGTGGGCAGTGGAGAAATGGTGTCAGTATCTGGAAGGAAAGACATTTACTATCGTCACAGACCATGCTGCTTTGACGTGGGTTTTTAATCAGCCAAACCCCTCCTCACGCCTAACTCGATGGGTGCTCAGACTGCAGGCATTCGAGTTTGTGGTGCAGTACCGGAAGGGACAGTGCAACACTGTACCTGATTCCCTGTCACGGTGCTGGGAGGGAGAAACTACAAATGCCCATCTGGCAGTACACCAAGGCAACAATCTGCAGTGGGGTCTGCCTTGTGACTGGGGGGAGTTAGAGAAGGCCCAGAAGGCAGATGAAGCGCTTCATGCCCTGTGGAGGGAGGCAAAGCTAGATCCTGATGTTAAGAGGATACACTATTGCCTAATAAACCAATTCCTGTATCGTCAAATCCCTAAGCAAAATGGATGTAGTCTCCTTCAGCTGGTCATCCCAACATCTCTCCGGCCTCAATATCTGCAGTACGCCCACGACAACCCTCTCAGCGGTCATCTAGGACATATGAAGACCCTGCGGAGGCTGCTGGAGGTCGCCTACTGGCCAGAGATACGACGAGATGTCTGGGCATATTGTAAGAACTGCGTAACATGTCAGAAATACAAACCCCGTATTAGTAAACTGGCAGGCTTACTACAAAGCACACCTGTGGTGGAACTTGGTTTTATGTTAGGAGTAGATCTCATGGGTCCTTTTCCATGGTCATCCCGGCTCAATGAGCATCTGCTGGTGGTCATAGACTACTGCAGCAAATGGGTCGAGATGTTCCCTAGGAGGACAGTGAAGGCTCACAACATAGCCAATATTTTAATTAGAGATGTTCCGATACCATTTTTTCCCTCCCGATACCGATTCCGATACTTGGGCTCAGGGTATCGGCCGATACCGAGTACCGATCCGATACCTGGGTGTGTATCTGTACTGTGTGTGTGTGTGTGTGTGTGTGTGTGTATATAGATATATATATATATATATATATATATATATATATATATATATATATATATATATATATATATATATATAATTTCTTTTTTAAGTAAAATACTACTAGCCCTGTGTAACGGGTTCGACCCTAAGTGCACGGGCGACACCATGGAACACGGACACGAGGCGAGGTCTTACAGCAAAAAGGGTCATTTATTTAGAAAAATGGGGAAGGAATTCAAATTCAAATTTTATTTGTCACATACACAGTCATACACAGTATAATATGCAGTGAAGTGCTTACACGACCGCCAGTGACCTTAAAAAGAAAATAAAAGCTTGTACGTAAAATAAATAATCAATAAAAAGGAAATACTAAAGAAATAAATGTAACTAGTAAAATTTACTGTACAATAAAGGCATAATAAAATATTGCAAAATATAGGGTAAGGGTTAAAGGCTCTCTGCGGTCTTTTCCCCTTCGGCGGCAGGGATGCGAAGGCGGGCTCTACGCGGAAGTGAAGGTGCCGTGGGAGCTCGTGCAGCTCGTTCACGCGCTCCTCTCGCGGAGATTAAAGGCGCTCCCCTTTTTAAAGTCTTTGGGCCGCATCGCATCGCCCCGCTCTTGTGCCACCGTCTCTCATAAAATCCACCGCGTCGCAAAGTCCAGCTTCCCAACAGTCAGACCCCGAGCTACACTCCCCGCTGTGTTTTATAGCCGGCGATAGCTCATGGGCCGTTGCCTGATTCTGCGGCCCTGCTACTTCACATACCTAAAGGGTGGGGAGGCCGCCTAACTAGTGAGCGAGGAGCGATATCAATTTGGGCGCACGCCGTGACACTCTGTAAGTAAGCTAAGCTAGCAAAACTAGCGGGCATAAATAGGTTATGTTTAGGAAAATGGTATCGGATCGGTACGTGGACTCAAATACTCGCCGATTCCGATGCCAGCTTTTTTTGTGGTATCGGTGGCATTTCCGATACCAGTATCGGAATCGGAACAACCCTAATTTTAATTAAGGAGATTTTCACACGGTGGGGCACACCAGCTTACCTGGTTTCCGATAGAGGTCCGCAATTCACTTCCCAGCTGCTCAACATCATCTGCCGGCAGTGGGGTGTCACCCAGAAGCTCACCACCGCATACCATCCCCAAACTAACATCACCGAACGTACTAACCGGACATTAAAATTCATGATGGCAGCATTCATCAAGGAAAATCACAAGCAGTGGGACCAATGGCTTCCTGAGTTCCGGTTTGCTATCAACACGGCCTGGCAGGAAAGCACTGACCATACCCCAGCGGAGATAGCACTGGGACGTAAGCTAAAGGGACCACTGGAAAGAATGCTGCACAAAAACATCCCACCTGATCATCCAGCCTATTCCACAGTGGAGCGGCAGGAAGCGCTGTTCCAGGCTGTCCGGAGCAATGTGGCCCATGCCCAGGAACGACAGGCAAAATACTACAACCTCAGACGACGGGCTGTCACGTACCATGAAGGTGACCTTGTCTGGGTCCGTGCTTTTCCTCAGTCTCGGGCAGGGGATTCTCACATGGCCAAGCTAGCTCCACAATGGAAGGGGCCCGCCACAATCATCAAAGTCCTTAACAAGGTAAACTATCAGGTGCGAATGATTAAACAGGCCGGGCCATTTACGGTCCATGTGGCCAACATAAAACCCTTTTATGGCGAAGTCACGGCTTTTTCCGAGGGGGAGGGGGTGTAACAGGCGGTTGCCTAGTTACGCGCTCCCGACCAGCGGGGACGTTGTGGCCGCTAATTACTTGATTTTAATAATAGAGGAAGAGAGGCTAGAGCTAGGTAACAGCAACCATACCACAGCTAATGCTAAAGGCTAAGGCTACTGCTAAGCAGCCCGGTGTTTTGTAAACCCGAGTGCGGGATATCTCTGTCCGATACGCATGTGAGTATGTTTGGGTTTGTTGCGTTTATGTTTAAATGTTTAATTGTATGAAGCCCGTGGAGGCAAATATATATTATACTGTATGTGTTTACTGTGCGCTTACGGCTTTCCTCCTGCTATGGTTATGCAGGAGGGTTTTTTTGTTTATGTCTTTGCTGTTGTTCGTGTCCATGTTTTCCGGAAGCTGCTGAGCTGAGCTGTCAGCTGTTCCCCTGGGAGTGAACACAAGCCAGGCGGAGTACGCGCGGTGCCGAGGGCTCGGCTATTCCTGCGCCCTCTGCAAAGGGACGTTTTGGGTACTATTGCTTGCTTTTATGGACTTTTGATTAAGAGAAGGACTCTGTATATACATCACCACAAGCACGGACTGAGTGAGTGTGTGGTATGAGTGGCCGGCGTGTATGAATGGTGTAATGTACAGCACAATATTGAATGTAAATACACTTTGAATGCTACAGCTGTTTCTCTGGTGGTCCTTATCCTACCCCCTGATTCTGTTAACGGCTAGTTATTGTTTTAATAGCAGTAACAAGTTTGTTACAAGTTTCTTGTAAAAATGCGATTGCAGTGTTAAGTTGTTTAAGGTGTGAGAGCACCTTCCTTCTCTTGACCGGATGGTTTAAACCCTTAACATTCCAGCTCACAAAGTTTAAAGAACTATTCATTCTCCCAGAGAGGAGATGCAGGTAGATAAACATGAATAATACTGAGATGCCTAATGTCAGCCTTAAAGTAGAAGTGTAAAACACAGAACAACGTGTTAAAAATACACAGTGTATGTAGGGAATATTTGATTTTTAGTGTGTTTCATGATACTCTGTGTGCGTGAGAACAGAATGTTTTTTCTTTCTTTTACCTCGACACAAGCTGCACTTTCAATAAACACATCCTATAGTAGTTTATATTAAAGGTCATAAAACTGTTGAACGCTCGTAAATGCAGAGCTACTCCCAATTTTATGTTCTTCTTTACCTTATCTTTCCTTAACATTCCAGACCAGATGTAAACACTCCTGCACCCACCTTTTCTTTGGTTCTTTGTGTGTGTGCGTATATATACTTCTGTCTTCCACAATAAACTTTGAACGTCTCACTGAGCACGGACTTGTGTATTATTGAGGGGTTCCCTGGTACCAGGCGGGAAGCAAAATACAGGCTGATCACTGAGTAGACCAAAGGGGGTCTACCAAAATTCAAGAAATCCTTACAGTGTGCAAAGAACTAACACAATACTGGCTTTGGAGACCCTCCCCCCCTGTCCCCCACACCCCTCCCCACACACCCCACTGCCCCCCAACAAACCAAGATAGCTGCTAACAAACAAAGCAGCAAGCTCTTCCATCCTTCCATTTTCCACCCAACAAATCTTCCTGCCGCTAACCACCCCATCTTCTGCTCCGACTCAATTTACATAAACTAAGAATTAAATATATGAATAAAACATTTCAACACTCCAATACTGAAATCTCTTAATGAGAGAAAAACACACCACTACCCCTCCCCCATGTCACATTGTAACTCTAAACACACAAACATGTAAATCACACTTGATTAGAAATAGAGAAAAATAGTAATAGAAAAATAATAATAACCCCTTCACAAGTTTAACACAACACTCTTACCGGGAAAGACGTAAACATGGCCAGATTTTTAGTTAAAAAGGGTGCTTTCCTGAGAAATGTAGTATTGCGTATTAAAATAATAATAATATAGTGCGCTATGTAGTTTTCGGCAGACTGTCTATGTGTTTCTGCGCCTCTTCTACCGAGCGGAGCCACTTCTTCTGTCCGGTAGAGAGAGTGATCCGGAGCCGCGCTGGATACAGAAGAGAAGGCCGGAGTCCACGGCTGTATAACTCGGACATTACTTCTCTATACTCGGCTCGCTGGTTTAAAACTTCGGGAGCGTAGTCTTCCACTATGCGAACCTGCTGACCGCGGTATTCCAGCTTCCCTCTCCGCCGAGCCTCCCGAGTCAGAAGGTCTTTCTAAGGTCTTTCAACTGGTACCGGTGTACACGGAGAATGACGGGCCGAGGTCTCTGTCCTGAAGCGGGTTTAGATGCAGGTATTCGGTGAGCTATGTCAATCTCCGGCGGGGATGGCAGCGTTTCACTCCCAAACATCTCGCACAGAAACTTGGAGAAGAACTCGGTAGGGAGTCCACCTTCAGTACCTTCTGGAAGACCCAGGACACGCAAGTCGCCAGCTCCGGCCTTCTAAGTTTACGACTTTGGACGTTAACTTCGAGTTACTTTCCCGAAGTCCGGAGCAGATATTCTCCAACACGCTGGCTCAGGTCATCTGTAGCGAGTTCTAATTAAGCGCTGTCCATGGTCCTCTACTTGGGCCTGAATTTGATCCAGTTTACTTTCTAGTAAACTAAATGAAGATTTAAACTCAGCTGCTAACGCATCATGTTTATCTAACAGCGCTGAGATAGCCTCGACTGTTAGAGGGGTCGCAGTGTCGTCCTTTTTCATGGCTTTAACACTCCTGATAGCCATTATAAATGAAATAAATATATAACCGTGGGGTAGAGTATAAAGTTATTGTCAACTAAGGATTTAATTTAACATTTAGAGACGAATAAGGGAGTGAAGAAATTCGAAACTGTCGGAGCACCTAACTAACACGTCTACTCCATGTGGCTGCTAACCGGAAGCCGTGACTAGCAGTTTTTTAACATTGTTTTTGACATTTCGAACATTCATATTGCAAGATCTACTTGATCATGCATTAGTTTTGTAAGATCTCTGCTTTCCTGAGCTCGTACAACGCTAAGACCTTGGGAAAGCTTTATTTTAAAAAATGCCTATGAACCTACATTTTTTCTGATTTTTTTTATTTTTTATGAATGGATGATTTGATAGAAAACAGAAATGATTAAGCTGATGATGGAGCAATGTCAAGATTTCAGATTCACCGGGAAGTGTAAAAGAAGAGAGAACAGTCAAAGGAGGATCAGCAAAGAAGTTGTGGAATGAGTTATAATTAAGCAATATCAAACGAGCAAGAGTGCTGTACTGCTGAATATACTGTAGCAAGGCTGTGAAGCTATTGGAGGCCGGATAAAGAACATATAAAGATATAGAATAAAGAATAAAACATGTAGTTCTTTAAATCTCTTAAATTTCTCTTTATTTTTCCAAATTCCATTTCACTTCGAATATCAGTTCTGTTATAGTAACTTCCGGGTAATGTGAAAAACACGACTTTTTTGTCGCCTTCAAAATTACCTGGAAACTCCCCAGATCTTAATCCCATTGAGAACTTGTGGTCAATCCTCAAGAGTCGGTTGGACAAACAAAAACCCACTAATTCTGACAAACTCCAAGAAGTGATTATGAAAGAATGGGTTGCTATCAGTTAGGATTTGGCCCAGAAGTTGATTGAGAGCATGCCCAGTCGAATTGCGGAGGTCCTAAAAAAGAAGGACCAACACTGCAAATACTGACTCTTTGCATAAATGTCATGTAATTGTCGATAAAAGCCTTTGAAACGTATGAAGTGCTTCTAATTATATTTCAGTACATCACAGAAACAACTGAAACAAAGATCTAAAAGCAGTTTAGCAGCAAACTTTGTGAAAACTAATGTTTGTGTCATTCTCAAAACTTTTGGCCACGACTGATCCCTCATGATTGTTTTCCATGACAAAATTTTAAACATCAGTTAAAAATATTGACTTTAAATGTAAACCCAGACAATTTGATTAATAATTTAGAAAATATAACTACAGTATATGTAGCAGGGCCCGGTTTCAACAAAATAATAACGAAATCGGCCAAGTTTTCTGTTTATTGAAATATCAATTTCTAAACCAATAAGATCAAAAACACCAAGTTAAAAACAGATAAAATACACGTGCAATTGTTATAAAAGGCTTACGTTGTCACTTATCTTTGCATAATTTACCTCATGTTTATTAGCTGCTCAGCAATCGTTTGTAGTTTGCTAATAACTGGCCAATTCTGTATGCAACTTTGAATGAAGCCATTTGTGCTTTGCTGTCCACTGGTTCAGATTTTACCATGCGATTATCCTGCTGTCTGCATTCTGCCAGCTTTCTTTGAAAGAAGTCGAGTGGCTTATTAACGTGACTGTGAGTGTGTTGTCTCTAAGTGTCTTCCTAATTTGTTGGGTCTCATGCGTCCAACATCCCCACCATGAATCCAAGCTCAAGATAGGCTTCATTAGGGGTGGGTGATATAACCAAAATCTTCTATCACGTTAGAAGCAATTTTCTACCTCGATAACGATCACAATCACAATTGCTATATCACAATATAGCAATTTGTATCTGAAATGCATAAATAAAAATTCAAACACAAAGAAACTGTTTTACATAATGTAATTTTATATAAACTGTGAATTGCTGAGGTTTGCAGCATTTTTTTTACTTTGGCCATATCCGTTTGGAAGCTTGGATTTCAGATGATAGAAAAGGTTTGACGTGTTTCTACCACTTGTTAAAACAGTGCACTTGCGTACCTTCCAAATCACGTTCGTCTCATTCGTATCACTTTTCTTCTACCCAAACCAATTCCACACCACAGACGATGCACCTTTTTTCATTACAATCTCCTCGTTCTTGGTTTCGTCACATGTAAGCAAACTCACTGCTGCTGCACAGTCTTCTTCCATTGTCGAAGTGTATGTGAAGCCAAACACGTCAAAAGTGGGACGAAACCGTGGCACCCGATTGAACCAAATATCTGCGCAAATACAGCGCAGCGCCACTATCTGAATAGTGCAGTGATGATCTGGTTTATTTGCAGCCCAGTGGATCGCACAGCGCCGCTTGAATCGCAAACCTGCGCGACTCAATTTATTTAAAATGTCAGGACTGTTTAATATTGTTTCCGCCTTGCCATGCCTGATTTGTACATTTTACCCCGCATCCCAGCGGGGTAAAATGTATTTTGATGGTCGGCGCGGTCTATTTCTGTCAGAGTCGCGCAGTGCTGCCCAGTGGGTCGCGCAGGTTTGTGATTCGAGCAGCGCTGCTCAAGTTGGCCCGACGTTAAACCATTATTGTTGCACTATATGGTTAAAAGAATTTAGTGCAATGTTTAATTTGCATAGAAAGTGCCATAGAAAAATCGATTCCTGAGCCACCGATGTCAGCTAATTCAGTACCTTCACTATAGACAGCGCCTTGTAACGTCGGACGTAAGAGGCAGCAACTTAAGAAGACTCCTAAGAGACAGTTCAAGAAATACACTTAGAAAAGTCATCACTTAACGTAAGATATATCTTAAGAGTCTTCTTATCGCGCGAATAGTGTGCATTATCGAGAAACCAGGCAGAACCAGAGAAAAATCTATTTTAAACCCCTTTAGAGGCTGAACTAATTTCACTAATTCAATTCAATTCAATTCAGCTTTATTTGTATAGCGCTTTTAAGAATTGACATTGTCTCAAAGCAGCTTTACACAATCAAAAGAATTATTTAAGTTTGTATGGAATGTGAATGTGTATGAATCAAAATGTTCAGATAGTCCCTGTTGAGCAAGCCCGAGGGTGACAGTGGCAAGGAAAAACTCCCTGAGATGGTAATAGGAAGAAACCTTGAGAGGAACCAGACTCAACAGGGAACCCATCCTCATCTGGGTGAAACAGATAGCAGGAAATGATCTGCATTTATACAGTCTTAAGTGTTAGGTTCAGCTATAATAGTTGATGTTAATTGATGTTATAATAGTTGATGTAAAATGGAGTCCAGTAGTTATTGGAGACTCAGATAGACTTGTAGAAAGTTCCCGTCCTGAACTATCGAATTGTCAAGTCCTCATAGAAACAGCTGACAACACCAGTCGAGGCCAGAACCATCTTCTAAGTAGAGAGAATCATCCCCAGACACCAGACGCATCCCAAAGAGACACACGGGGCATCCATGCGATCTTATCTTATCTAATCTTCTTGTCAAAATAATCAACTAAAAAAAAGAAATCTAGATTATTTAATTACTACAGAAATAATTCAAACTCTTTTAACAATTCCCAATTCTTCCATTCACACTGGTTATATACCAAAATCAACAGTTATCAAAGCCCTGACTAAAAACCTGACCTTGACCCCTGTCAGCTGTCCAACTAAAGGCAATCTCTCCTTTACCTCCAATGTCCAAGAAAGGTTATATCAGTCAGGAATTACGCCTTATTATAGTGCATAAACAGCACTACCTCTGTGTAATATCATTCTTAAAAATAATAAGTTTTGCCTCCAAGTGACGCAGTGGTAAAGTGCTCGCCCTATCATCCGGAGATCGCTGGTTCGGTTCCTGGGTGATGCTGTTACCTCTCACAGCCGGAGGTCTAGAGAGAGCTGATTGGCCGAGCTCTCTCAGAGGGGAGGGATGAGAGGTACTTGTGCTCCCACATTAATCCCGGCTCTAAAGCCAATCAGGGGCGTCTGTAAGCTCGCGCACGCGGAAGGATTGGCTAGCGCTTTCCTCCGAGTGTGTTATTCCGCCCCTAATGGTGAGTAAGCAAGCAGTTCGAAAAGATACGGTCGGCTGGCGTCACGCGGTTCGGAGGAAACCCCCTAGTCACGGGGAGGAATTGGCCACGACTAAATTAGGGAGAAAATCAGGGAAAAAATAATAATAATAATAATAAGTTTCCACGTTTAGGTTGATGGTAAACAGCTGTATATTTCAGCAAAGCCAGGTGTCAACAATGTCAATAATGGTGCTTTTCCACTGCATAGTACGGCACGACACGGTTCAGTTCTACTCACTTTTGGGGGGTTTTCCACTGGGAACAGTACATGGTACCTGGTCCGTTTTTTAGTACCACCTCAGCCGAGATTCCAAGCGCGCCGAACCATTACCAAAACGTGACGTGACGCCGGAGAAAATCGTCATTACTGCGTCCCCGTACTTGCGACACGAGACACAACAGAACCGCTATATTTAGAACAGCCAGAGAAGGATTGCACGCACCTTTTTGTATTAACCGTCTGCCTCTTTTGAAACAAACTCCTTCGTCTCGCTGTTGAAAACACCCACATGCCGAGAATGAAGAACACCATGCCGTCGATATGCTCCATTGTTGTGTGTTTATTTGTGGCGCGTTTACGATGATGTCACGGCAGTAGCGGCGCCGTGACTAAACGACACGTGAGTAATCCCGCCCACGCTAAAGCGTTACTAAACTGCAGTGGAAGCGCAAACCGAGCCGAACTGAGCCGAACCGAAGTGAGTTGAACTGAACCGTGTCGTGCCGTACTATGCAGTGGAAAAGCGCCATAAGTGATTAAGAGAAAATTGTTCATAGTTTGTTTGTTCAATAGTTCTACTGTCTGGATGATTCTGTAGGGAAATAAACAAGCTCCAGTTAGTCTAGAATGCAGCAGCCAGGGTTCTTACTAGAACTAGACGATACAGGAATCATCACAGCAACATGTTGGATTGATTTTTTTATAATAGTACTGTTGACTTATAAAACACTGAATGAGCTCATGCCACAGTACATAAGTGAACTGCTGATATTCTATCATTCAGTATGCCTACTTTGATCAAAAGGTGTAAACTATTCATTGGTACCCCATACAATGAGTCGATTTAAGAGGCTATTGGGGCCCTAGGCAAAAAAATTAAATTTTTTTCTTAAAAACAAACATTTTAAGTATAAATAACAACAAGATATCATTAAGGCATCATCTTTTCAAACATAGATTAGATTAAATTAGATTCATCTTTATTGTCAGTGCATTGTACATGTACAGAGCCAATGAAATGCAGTTGGCATCTAACCAGAAGTGCATAAGTGGCCTATTTACAATAAATAAATACAATGTAATATACAAACAAAAGATGCATTTGGTAATAGGGTTATGGTATATATAACGATATAGTAATGTTAGAGATGTTCTGATACCATTTTTCCCCTCCCGATTCCGATACTTGTATCGGCCGATACCGAGTACTGATCCGATACCTGGGTGTGTGTCTGTACAGATATATATATATATATATATATATATATATATATATATATATATAAGTAAAATAGTACTAGGCCTGTGTAACGGGTTCGACCCTAAGTGCACGGGCGACACCATGAAACACGGACACGAGGCGAGGTCTTATATGACAAAGGGTAATTTATTTAGAAAAATACAGGAATCGATACAGGAATCATCACAGCAACATGTTGGATTGATTTTTTTATAATAGTACTGTTGACTTATAAAACACTGAATGAGCTCATGCCACAGTACATAAGTGAACTGCTGATATTCTATCATTCAGTATGCCTACTTTGATCAAAAGGTGTAAACTATTCATTGGTACCCCATACAATGAGTCGATTTAAGAGGCTATTGGGGCCCTAGGCAAAAAAATTAAATTTTTTTCTTAAAAACAAACATTTTAAGTATAAATAACAACAAGATATCATTAAGGCATCATCTTTTCAAACATAGATTAGATTAAATTAGATTCATCTTTATTGTCAGTGCATTGTACATGTACAGAGCCAATGAAATGCAGTTGGCATCTAACCAGAAGTGCATAAGTGGCCTATTTACAATAAATAAATACAATGTAATATACAAACAAAAGATGCATTTGGTAATAGGGTTATGGTATATATAACGATATAGTAATGTTAGAGATGTTCTGATACCATTTTTCCCCTCCCGATTCCGATACTTGTATCGGCCGATACCGAGTACTGATCCGATACCTGGGTGTGTGTCTGTACAGATATATATATATATATATATATATATATATATATATATATATATATATATATATATATATATATATATATATAAGTAAAATAGTACTAGGCCTGTGTAACGGGTTCGACCCTAAGTGCACGGGCGACACCATGAAACACGGACACGAGGCGAGGTCTTATATGACAAAGGGTAATTTATTTAGAAAAATACAGGAATCGATACAGGAATCATCACAGCAACATGTTGGATTGATTTTTTTATAATAGTACTGTTGACTTATAAAACACTGAATGAGCTCATGCCACAGTACATAAGTGAACTGCTGATATTCTATCATTCAGTATGCCTACTTTGATCAAAAGGTGTAAACTATTCATTGGTACCCCATACAATGAGTCGATTTAAGAGGCTATTGGGGCCCTAGGCAAAAAAATTAAATTTTTTTCTTAAAAACAAACATTTTAAGTATAAATAACAACAAGATATCATTAAGGCATCATCTTTTCAAACATAGATTAGATTAAATTAGATTCATCTTTATTGTCAGTGCATTGTACATGTACAGAGCCAATGAAATGCAGTTGGCATCTAACCAGAAGTGCATAAGTGGCCTATTTACAATAAATAAATACAATGTAATATACAAACAAAAGATGCATTTGGTAATAGGGTTATGGTATATATAACGATATAGTAATGTTAGAGATGTTCTGATACCATTTTTCCCCTCCCGATTCCGATACTTGTATCGGCCGATACCGAGTACTGATCCGATACCTGGGTGTGTGTCTGTACAGATATATATATATATATATATATATATATATATATATATATATATATATATATATATAAGTAAAATAGTACTAGGCCTGTGTAACGGGTTCGACCCTAAGTGCACGGGCGACACCATGAAACACGGACACGAGGCGAGGTCTTATATGACAAAGGGTAATTTATTTAGAAAAATACAGGAATCGATACAGGAATCATCACAGCAACATGTTGGATTGATTTTTTTATAATAGTACTGTTGACTTATAAAACACTGAATGAGCTCATGCCACAGTACATAAGTGAACTGCTGATATTCTATCATTCAGTATGCCTACTTTGATCAAAAGGTGTAAACTATTCATTGGTACCCCATACAATGAGTCGATTTAAGAGGCTATTGGGGCCCTAGGCAAAAAAATTAATTTTTTTTCTTAAAAACAAACATTTTAAGTATAAATAACAACAAGATATCATTAAGGCATCATCTTTTCAAACATAGATTAGATTAAATTAGATTCATCTTTATTGTCAGTGCATTGTACATGTACAGAGCCAATGAAATGCAGTTGGCATCTAACCAGAAGTGCATAAGTGGCCTATTTACAATAAATAAATACAATGTAATATACAAACAAAAGATGCATTTGGTAATAGGGTTATGGTATATATAACGATATAGTAATGTTAGAGATGTTCTGATACCATTTTTCCCCTCCCGATTCCGATACTTGTATCGGCCGATACCGAGTACTGATCCGATACCTGGGTGTGTGTCTGTACAGATATATATATATATATATATATATATATATATATATATATATATATATATATATAAGTAAAATAGTACTAGGCCTGTGTAACGGGTTCGACCCTAAGTGCACGGGCGACACCATGAAACACGGACACGAGGCGAGGTCTTATATGACAAAGGGTAATTTATTTAGAAAAATGGGGAAGGAAAGGGTTAAAGGCTCTCTGCAGCCTTTTCCACTTCGGTGGCAGGGATGCGAAGGCGGGCTCTACGAGGAAGTGAAGGTGCCGCAGGAGCTCGCGCAGCTCGTTCACGCGCTCCTCTCACGGAGATCAAAGGCGCCCCCCTTTTTAAAGTCTCTGGGGCGCATCACATCACCCCGCTCTTGTGCCACTGTCTCTCATAAAAATCCACTGCGTCGCAAAGTCCAGCTTCCCAACAGTCAGACCCCGAGCTACACTCCCCGCTGTGTTTTATAGCGCCGGGATCATTAGCGGCGATAGCTCATGGGCCGTTGCCTGATTCTGCGGCCATGCTCCTTCACATACCTAAAGAGGGGGGAGGCCGCCTAACTAGTGAGCGAGGAGCGATATCAATTTGGGCGCACGCCCATCACAGGTGCACACCGTGACACTCTGTAAGTAAGCTAAGCTAGCGGGCATAAATAGGTTATGTTTAGGAAAATGGTATCGGATCGGTACGTGGACTCAAATACTCGCCGATTCCGATGCCAGATTTTTTTGTGGTATCGGCAGCATTTCCGATACCAGTATCGGAATCGGAACAACCCTAAGTAATGTACAGTATAATTGTGCAACATTGTGCAGTGAATGCGCTATAGTAATAAAAAGGTGCATTAGGTAATAAAGATGTGGAATATATATATATATATGCAGAGGTGGAAAGAGTAATAAAATTTTGTACTCAAGTACAAGTACTGTTACTTCAGTGAAATTTTACTTAAGTACAAGTAAAGTTACAATTATAAAAATCTACTCAAGTAAAAGTAAAAAGTAGCTCATTAAAAAATGTACTCAGAGTAAAAGTTACCGAGTTACTTTTTTATTTTTTTTTAACAGCGGGGGTGGGATGAGGCATTCGTAGTTCAAAAAAGATGAGCAGATATAAATCTCAAACTAGTTGTTTTTAACTGAAGGAACACCTTTGCATAATAAAGCTGTTGTCTTTCTTGTGCTTGAAAATCAAAGTGGTCACTTAAATATGGTGTTACGTCCCAGTCTAGGGCCATAGAGCAAAAGAATGGTTCAGGGTTCTATTTATAATATATATAACTGTATGGAAATGGTAGTATATGGCAGAAAGAACTAGATCCAATCATTAACTGATGAAATAATGAGGTTTGTACACAGACACACACACACACCAGGAGGAGGATCAGATTCAGGTTGGACCCAGGCCAAAATAATAAACAAAATGGTATTTATATTTAGCAGCTAGATTACCTGCAAAAAAAAAAAAAAAAAAAACACACACACAAACAAAAATACAGGTACCTTCCCGGACTCCCTAAACCAAAAACAATGAAATTATCTACAAACGGGCGGACTGGCCATCGGGAGCACCGGGAAATTTCCCGGTGGCCTGACGGTCGTTCTGGCCTGCCGGCTGCCGCTGTGCAGACGATCAACCTGGCATGTGATAGGCTGGTGTGCAACTACTAATTAATTGACGGATCTCTCAATCTACGAATCAGGCAATGGAAAGGGAAGATTAGAAGATCAGGAGGGAAAATTACACTCCCACATGACCTCCCACATGACCCAACGTCAGCGATGCACTGCCTAATATCTGGCTATATCCAGAGACAGGGTATATCTGACTAAATCGTTCAAAAAATGGAGCGTAAACGCAAAGGAGGAGCAGAGAGGGAGCGTATAAAAAGAAAAAAAGCCCCGGCCGCAGACGCAGTAAGCTGCTGCAAAATCCCAGCCATGTTCGCCAGTAAGGGAACAGGTCGGTCAAGATTACATTTACATTATATTTATAATAATTTGGCAGAGAACACTTTCTCCAAATCACTTAGATAATCACAATAGATAAAATTAAACCAACAAACGAGCAACAATATGTAAGTGCTGCTGTGCTGTGTCAAGTCTCGTTTCGTCTACATGTAGCATATTTTTAATATAATAAATAAAAATGAATAAAAAGTAGACAAAATAGTGTTAGTGGGTCAAATTTTTTTAATAATAAATAAATCAAGTAGATGGTATGGAAAAGAATACAGTATTAGTTATTTAGATTTTTCATTTCTAGTCTACAATATGCAGCCTACAATGTTTGTTTGTTTATTTATTTATTTATAAAAGGTGAGGAAGGAAGCAGCAGTAGCACTAGTGCTGCAAATGCTCCTGCTGTTGAGCTACAGTAGAGGCGGTGGACAGTCCAGCGTTAGAGTCAGAGCAGGAACCTTCAGGTAAAGTTTAAGATAAGCAAAACTAAACATGCAGGTAGCAGCTATACTTTTTAAACAACATGTGCTTTTTATGATTTATAAGATCAGTAGTAGGACTGTGATTTTGGGGACATACAACTGATGGCTGCACAATTATAAATACAGATTATTGAACACGCTTATTTCATATTGCAGAGCAACTAGATGTGCAGAGTGAGAGAAAGAAGGATTCAGGGAAAGATGAAGGAGACAGTGAAATCACTAGTAGTGCTAATTACTTACTGTTTACTCTTACTGGTCTGTTCCACATAATGCCATAATTGAGTAAACATTGTTATCTGTTACTTACGCTGTCATAGGTTTTGTTAAGTTTATTTGTGTTTGTGTTTCTGATACATTTGGTATACTAGAGTTGAGCACTGAAAATACATGAAATGTAAAATTTCAACATGTGAATGTGTCTCTTATTATCTCTTTTAAAAAGCCAATTTTCTATTTGTCATTGGTTTGGTAGTAATAAATGGTGTATTCCTAGTGAGTTGTTAAGGTTTTTTTTTTTTTTTTTCATTTATATTGCATCTGGTAGTCTACTGTACCTGTTACAATAATAGGGTTCGCCTACAAGTTTATCAGTCCAGTAGATTACATGAATAGGGTGGTGGTGACTGCAGCAGCAGAGGTGGCCTGGGAGTGGAGTCAAATTCCCGGCCTGAATTATTGTCCCAGTCCGCCACTGTCTACAAATATATACAAAGACCAACCAAACCAAAGGGACAAAGCAATAATCAAAGTCAATTGGAGGCAAAAAGTCAAAACCAGAATACACAACCAAATATCAAAACGCCAAAATCACAACCTCTTTCATCTTTCCCGCGTCTCTCTCCGGTTTATACATGGTCGCGCTAGTCGATGACGTCACTCAGGGTGGAAGCGACCGTGTGGAAGGTCAGGAAGATGCCGATGTCAGAAAACCTGGAGTGGAGTCTGGAGCGGCGCGCAACCAGGACATGATACACACACGCGAGCGCAACGGGGCATTTATAAAGCATAATATCTTTTATTATTTTATAATTTTCATTCATTTATTTTTTACTCAGTAGCGAATATGATTTAAAATGTAGCGAATTACAATAGTTCAAACAAAACGTACTTAAGTAAAAGTAAAATTACAGATTTTTAAAACTACTTTAAAAAGTAGAAATACACAAAAAAGCTACTCAATTACAGTAACGCGAGTAAATGTAATTCGTTACTTTCCACCTCTGTATATATGTATACATATATCTATGTCCACAACGCTGTACAGTATAATACAGTGTAATTCAGTAACTGTGCAAACATTGCAGTGGATTAGATGTCTGGAAGTGTGTCTTAAATGTAACAGGATAAACTTATGTCTCAAAAGTAACAGGATATACATATGTACATGTGTGAGTTCTTATTTCTACAGTATATACAGAATAAATACTGGTGGAATATCATGGTTAAAAAAACGCAGCAGTGCAATATAAGCATCTTGGTCTGTCAGTTATCACAGACCAAGATGCTTTTACTCACACAGCAGAGGCAGATCTCCCAGAAACCTCATCTACCCTCCAGTACTGTCTAATTGCCATGCACTGGTGGTAGGTGGGCTCTGGAACTGCTAATCTGCTGTAAAGAAAGCAGATTTGATCTCTGCCCTAGCTACTCATTACAATCATCATCATTAGCAATCATCTTTTGACTTTCTGGCACTAACTGAGACCTCCTCAGAACTTAGTCTTTTTCCTTCTGCTAACACTCTCACTGTTCTAGGAGATTTCAACTTTCCATCTGACAAACTCCAATCCTCTTTCCTTCTACCTCTACTTAACTCCTTTTCTTAAACTCTAAACAGCTGCCCTCCCACACAAAAGGCAGGGAATTCTCTCGACCTCGTTTTTTGCCGCCCTTCACAGATATCACTACTATTCCTCTTCATAAATCTGATCATTACCTGGTATCCTTCACCATACCCCTTCCTATTCTATGTAAACCTAACCACCAAGATTTCTCTTTTACCCACAAAAAGCTTCACTCTGTCTCCCCTTCCTCTGTCTCTTCATGCACCCTATCATCCTTCCCAGACCCAGACTCCTTCTCCTCTCTACCACTAGAGACTGCGACTGAAACTTTTCTCTGCCCTCTCTCCTCATCCATAGATCTCCTTTGCCCGCTGTCATCTAAACCAAGGAAGACGTCTTGTCCTGCTCCTTGGCTATCTGATGTACTACGCAACAACAGGAGAGAATTAAGAACTGCAGAGAGAAGATGGAAGAAATGGCAGCTTGATGCAGATCTCGTCTCCAGACTCTTCGCTTCAAATTCTCATGTGACGTGACTTCTGCCAAAACTACCTTCTACAGAGAAAAGCTGGAAGCCTCTGCACAAGATCCTGGCAACTCCACAACATCTTCTCCTCACTACTCAACTCCTCCTGCCCCTTCCTCTTTGACTGCTGACGATTGTGCCACATTCTACGATGGGAAATTGCAGCAATCCGCCAGTCCTTCGGTCCCAACCAAACTCCTACAGCAGAACCTGAGGACCTTCTCTTCTCTCCCTTAGCAGAATTCTCCAACCTGTCATCTGATGAGATTCAGCAGATCATCTCGTCATCTAACCCCACCACATGTTCATTAGACCCAATTCTTTCCACAGTGCTCCAGGCCATCTCACGAGACCTCCTTCCCTTCACCACAACCATCATCAAACATTCCATATCATTTGGTCATGTTCCTGCTGCTTTTAAGTAGGCAAGGGTTATTCCTGTCCTCAAGAAACCCTGCCTCGACCTATCAGAAGACAACTATCGTCCGGTCTCACCATCTCTCAAGTATCAAGGGCGGCATTCATCCATACTCTTTTCTGTTCTGGCACCTAGGTGGTGGAACGAACTTCCTCTAGATGTCCGTACAGCAGAGACTTTGACGATCTTTAAAGGACGACTCAAGACATATTTGTTTCTCCAGTACTTGGACTAATCCCCCCCCCCCCCCCCCAAAAAAAAACCTCAATGCCACTTAGTTATTAACCTAGTTAACCCAGTGTAAGTATGTATCCAGTGTAAACTTTAAAGCACTTTTTGTAAGTCGCTCTGGATAAGAGCGTCTGCCAAATGCATAAATATAAATGTAAATGTAAACAGAAAGTAACCATGCAGTGATATATTAGCTAACAGTCCATGATCAGCTGTTCAGTGCAGTAATAGCCACAGGAATAAAGCAATTTTTCAGTCAATTTTTTAGCCTGTCTGATGGTAACAGAGTGAACAGTCCATAATTTGGATGAAAGGAATCTTTGATAATGCCTCTCGCCCTTTGCAAACAGCGTCTCTTGTAAATGTGGTGGGTACCCAGGGTGGGTAGCTGGGTGCCAGTGATTCATTGGGCAGTGTTCACCACACTCTGAAGTGCTTTACGGTGCTGAGCAGTGCAATTTCTGTACCACACTGAGCTGCAGTTTGTAAGAAAGGTCTCAATAGCACAGCGGCAAATGTATCCTGGAACACAAGTGGGACTTTTTAAGTCTTCTCAGAAAGTACAGATTTTGCTGTGCCTTCCTGATCAGGAAAGAAGAGTTCAGAGACCAGGTGATGCCCTTGGAGATATGGACTCCAAGGAACTTAAAGATTGTTGGCTTCACACCATGTTACCAGATGCTTGATCTCTTCCCTTATAAGCCGTCTTGTCGTTACCTATGATCAGGACCACCACCATGCTGTCATCTGCGAACTTGATAATGCTGTTGGAAGCATTGGCAGGTATGCAGTCATAAGTGAAAAGAGAGTATAAATGAGGGGACAATACGCATCCTTGAGGAACTACAGTGCTGAGGGTGAGACTGGAGGAGGTGAGGTTATTCAGACTATGGTCTGTTCATAAGGAAGTCTAGCTGTTTTCAGGGCTAGCTTGGAAGGGCTAACTATGTTAAAAGCTGAACTAAAATCTAGAAACAACATCCTGGCATAGGTGTCGGCGTTGTCTAGGTGAGTCAGGGTAGAATGGAGCACCATGGAAATGGCATCCTCAGTTAACCTATCAGGGCTCTAGGCAATCAGGGTGATGCTGATCATGCAGGATGCTGTACCACATACCTGGTGTGCATACCTGTTCCCCCTTTTAGTAATGCTGTCATTGCTAGTCGTATGAGACTCATGTGATACTGAAATTGTCATGAATACTTTTGTACATGTTTATATAAAGTTCCTTCTTGACAATGTTCCTTGTTACAAGCACAATACAAATAAAATTTAATTGAACTGAAAATTTATAAAGATACAGTACATATTTGGTTTTTAACACTTATCAATTGCATAGATTTTCATGGTTTTCTGTTTTAACTGAAACTTATTTTTATTGATTGATTTATTAGCTTGTTATAATTTGATTATTAGGTATGTGCCCCATAAGGTTTTTTCTCCTACTTCACTATATCTCCACATCCAATTATATGGCACTCATTATCAGAACTGGGGAGTTAAGAAAATTAGTTATGGATGTTTGACGTCTACTTCTACTTAAGTCTACTTCTACAGGTTTAGTAGTTACTGTACTGTATATTCGGCACTAATTCAACTTCCATAATGGCCATTATTAATACTTTTAGTTTATGTGATACTGTTTAAAAGAAAATGGAATATTTAACAACGAACCTTTAAAATGTCATGAAAAATTCACAACAGTTCATACAAAACATCTGTCTATTTGGTGAGACTGCAGTGTAAAGACTGAAAACACTGAATTGAAACACACATTGATTTGAACCTCGGCATGCTATCTGTGCAGTGTATTCTATCTTTAAATTGCAGTCTCAGCAAATGGACACGATATTAACATATATCTTCTTCTTCTTTCAGCTGCTCCCATTAGGGGTCATCACAGCGGTCCATTTGTCTCCATCTAACACTGCCAACCGCATCTTCCTTTGTCACTCCAGCCTGCTACATATCCTCCTCCCTCACCACATAAATAAACTTCCTCTTGGGCCTTCCTCTTCTCCTCCTGCATGGCAGCTCCTTATCTAACATTCTTCTCCTGATATACCCCTCATCACTCTTCTGCACATGTCCAAACCAACTTAACCATCTTTTTGTCAGCGGCAAAGTCTCCAAACCGTACAACATTGCTGGTCTCACAACATTTCTGTCACTGATCAATCCTGTTGGGGGGGCCAGGGGTAGCTCAGTGGTTCCAGGTTCAAACCCCACAACTACCAAGTTGCCACTGTTGGGCCCTTGAGCAAGGCCCTCAACTGCTCAGATGTGTAATAAAATAAAAATGTAAGTCGCTCTGGATAAGAGCGTCTGCCAAATGCCTAAATGTAAATGTAAATCCTCCACTCATTCCACCCTGCTTCCTGCTCTTCTTCACTTCTTTACCACATGCCCCATTGTTTTGGAAGGTTGACCCTAAATATTCAAAATTCTCTTTCCTTCTCTAACTCTACACCTTGCAACTTCCCCCATTCTCTCTCTCATTTACACACATGTACACTATATACTCCATATAGTACACATATTAATATGTAATAATATATGTATATTGCATATATTAATATATAAAATGGTATACTAACATTTATAATGATAAAGTCCAAACTGCAGTGTGTTGTTAGGATGTTACCCAAAGGGTCAGATGAATGATTGAGCAAGCATTAGTTATTAATGTGCATCCTTAACATTTGTATTCCACTCTGACTATGACCCCAGATGTAACTGCATAATGAAGTGGTGGCCACGGGTGGGTGTTTATGACTAACAGGTAAGTTAAGAAGAAAAGGTGTGCAGTCACCATTAACTCAAATCATAAACGCCACTCAAATATGACGTTTCTGTTTGGCCACGCCCACCCAGTTTTATCTAAGGACTTTTTTCACTGTGCCATCCGCAAATTGTATACGTCACTTCCCGTCTTCCTGTGCGCCATGTTTTCCAGAAAGAGCGGACTGGTGCTGCACTGAGGTGGAAACGAAAAAAAAAAAATTATAATAATAATAAAAAGCGTAAGAAATGAGAGGAGGCCCGGAGTTTTTCTACAATCTGCAGTGAATCCACGCGAGCTGAGAGCCGAGCTCGCGCACGCCGTGGTTTCATCATCGTCATCATCATCACAGCGCGCGCGTCTGGGTGACGCCGGAAGACAGCACGCGCAGCCGAAAAGCATCAACTCGACCGCCTTCCTCCTGCGCTGAAGGTAGACACATGCAGTCTCTCGCGCGCGCTCTCTCTCTCTCTCACTCACACACACACACACACACACACACCGCCCGGCTTCAGATAGCGTCAGTGTTGAACTAGGAGTGTGTGTTAGTGTTTTGCTCCACTCAGACCCTCAGCAGGCCCGTCTGCCCCGCTCCTGTTACCTCAGCTGCTGTTACCCCAGAGTACCTGCTGTTACCCCAGAGTCGTTTTATTATCATTACTGTGTGTTAATGTAATGTAACTCCTGCACGTTGTCCACATAATGTGTGTATTTTTCACTAAGCAAGCTAGTGAACACTTTGACATTTCAGTACAAGTGTGTATTCACGTCTGTGTAGAAAAAAACTCTTATATTTGATTAACCTGTAATGACATCATTAAGCCTCTGATTTGTAAAACCAGAATAAACCAGATTTTCTCTTGCTTTAATCACTTTAATCATTAGCCACACGTGCATGTACATGAATGAGGATGATATTGATTTCATCCATAATCAATAGCATCCTCAACCATATTCACGTGTGTATGTATATATACAGTTATGGTCAAACGTTTGGACACACAAAACGTTCCTGCTTTGTGTGTGTATATAAGACAAGACATTTTTTTAAACTTCATGAACGAGCGAGGTCTTGATATATGAGTAGTACGCATACACTTTGTCTGTCGGCCGTCACGTGGTTACACCTGAGCCAATGGTTATTCTCTCTCGCGCACTATGGGATTATGGATAATTGCCTCCCATGCTTAGTCTCAGTGCGTGTGCGTCACTCGTATAGTCAACATCCGTGCGTGTGTACTGTTTATTACAACACCGTGACCATGTGTATGCACGCCAGTAAAGCAAAAGCAATTGTGTAATTAGAGAGGTTCCTTGTTTAAGAAGTTTCTGGACAAAGCAGTGTTTCTGTTAGTGTGTGTTAGTGAAAGTCATCCTACACAGTAGCCCCTTCCCTCCTCCTCTCCTCTCTCCTTCTCACAAACACACGCACACATAGAAACACTTTCTCTTTCGGGATTTAAAGGTAAAGTGCAGGTTAATTTATTATTATTTTTTTACTTTAAAGCAGTGATTTTGTTAGTGTGTGTGCAAGTGTCATTAGAGAGGTTCCTGGTTAAAAACCGTTTCCTGACAGAGCAGTGTTTCCATTGAGGTGTGTGTGTGTGTAAGTTGTCTCTTATTTGTCGTCTACACAGTAGCCTCCTCCTCTCCTCTCCTCTCGTGTTCACACACACACACACACACACACAAATGGAAACAGTGTGCTGTCGGGACGTTTTTTATGATTTCATTTAGTAATTGAAAAAAGCGGTCCAGGCCTACCTGGCCCTGTGTAAAAAATTAACCCCCCCCCCCCTCTCTTAATTCTGAATGTATTGTGATGTTGAATGAGTTAAATTTCACTTGGCAAACCTCTTGAATCAAGAAATCCCTTAAATAAAAGGTACCTGACAAAGTGAAGTACATTTTTAGAAAATCAACATGATTTAAAGAAATTCATCAACAGATGACAAACAAAGTCATATATCAGTCTGGAAAGTGTTACAAAGCCATTCCTAAAGCTTTTGGTCTCCAGCAAACCATGGTGAGGGCCATTATCTACAAATGGAGAGAACTTGGAAAAGTGATGCATTTTCCTAGGATGGGCTGGCATGCCAAAAATACTCCAAGAGAACGGCATTCATGATTCAGCAATATGAAAAAGACTGGGCAAAATATTCTAGGCATATAGTCTGTGGAACTGTGATACAAAAGTTGAAAATTTGAAAGGAGTGTGTCCTGTTACACAAGGCATAAAAATAACACAGTATTTCAAGAAATAATGAAAAAGAACATCAGACCAACAGTCAAACATGGTGGTGGTAGCGTGATGGTCTTTGGCTGCTTTGCAGCTTCAGGACCTGGACGACTCTCCATATTTAGTGAAACCATGAATTCTGCGCTCTACTAGAAAATCCTGAAGGAGAATGTCCGGTGAAAGTCAGGACTTAATTCAGACTGAGATAATCTTAAACAGGCTGTTCATGCTTGAAAACTTTCTAGTATGACTGAATTGAAACAATTTTAGAGTGGGCCAAAATTCCTCCACAGTGATGTGAGCGACTCATTGGCAGTTATTGCAAAAGCTTGTTTGCAGTTGTTGCTGCCAAGGGTGGCATAACCAGTTATTAGGTTTATGGGGCAATTACTTTTTTAAATAGGGACAGGCAGGTTTTTGCCTTAATAAATGAAATCATAATAAAAAAATCAATTTTGTATTTACTCTGGTTATCTTAGTGTAATATAAAAATTAGTTTGATGATCTGAATCATTTAAGTGTGGCAAACAGAGGGAAAAAACACATTTTAACAAAATACTTTTAAGTGGCATTACAGTAAATATTAAATATGTACATGGTAACGATTGTAATTATTGTTTATTCTGTATCCTGTAGAGCCAACAAGAAAATGTATCAAGTACCAGTCCATGATTTGGCAAAACTCAGAAGATCACGGAAAAAAGTGAAGAGTATTCTATGTGACATCGCGTTGCAGAATTGTCAGGACTTGATAGAGGTAAGTGTTGATTGGAAAAGTCAAGTCTACTTGTGATCAAACTGTCCTCTGGGGTTTAAATCTTACTTACACATTATGAACAGGAATACAGACCTTTTGATGCTGGCGAGGCAAGTTTCAACAACACCGAATGGAGTGATTTCACCGATGGTCATGTTGGCAGGAGGAGAAAAAAGGTAAGCATGTCTACCGTCCTGTTCAACACGCTCAGATAACTGATGAACATATTAACTTTTTTGTTATTTAATCTGACAGAGTATTTTGAAAAACAATTAGACTTGTATCAAGATTCAGGAGTTTTATTGTCATATGTACTAGTGCAAGGAAATTCTTACTTTGTTTACTCCTATCGAGAATGATAGGATAGAAGGGAGGAACATGCATAAATTACAATACAATACAAAAAAAAGTGTAATAAAAATGTAAGTAATAGTAGCATTACAAAAAAAAGTGATAAGAGAGAAAGAAAAATAGAGGACCTGTATTCTAACTGGAAAAACAACCAAGAAGATATATTTTTCAAAGTATAAATGTGTAAAAAAAAAAACAAGTTATATTCATTACCTACTAAGTTATGGATGTTGCTCAATAAAGCAAACCATAATAGTAATTATATTCCAATTTATTCTGTATCCCTAAAACATGTTCTGCATTAATCAATACAAAACCAAGAAATGCTCATAAATGATTTTTGTGCAGAATTAGTGGCCAGGTTCTCAACCCTGGTTTCTGAGGAGTAAGTGTCTTTAAACCATACACACTGACATTATAGTGGCATTAATTAATGTGTGTTATCATTGTACTACCTCACTTTAAAGGCTTAAATATTACTGTGAAAAGGCACCAGACGGTGGTAGAATAAAACAGTGCAGCTTTGATTGATCATTGCACTGATTAACCTTTACAGCTCTAGTAAATATGTCAGGTGACTAGTTTTCTCACATAAAATGAAATTTAATGAATGACGTATTACATTAAAAGCTGAATGATTGAGTGGCTTTCAGTTCTGGACAATCTTCATCAAAACACCCCAAGAAGATTGTTAAATGAAAATGTCAGTGTTAACTGCTTAAATGCTTCAGTGGTACATCATTTTCACATGGAAATTACTGTTGTTTTTTCCCTCCCCTTCCCATTAAGTGGAAATACCGGACGGAAGCGCTGTGCTGCAGCCTGTGTTGGTTTTCCTCACGGTCTTTTTACACCTTCAGAAGTCATGCAATGCGGTGTCATCGGGAGGAACTAGACCTGGCATCCCTTTTAGCCTGCCCAAGTTGCCCTTTTGTCAGCCGCCCAGAAACCATAAATCAGCACCTCAAGTATTTTCACCCCATGCCTCCAAAAGCAACATCTACACCCAGCTTGTCAATTATTCAGCCACCTAAAACTTTAACCCTTGCAGCCTCTTCCAACCTGGTGGATGATAGATACATGTGTGTGAACTGTGGCTACAGTGACTCTTTACTTTATGTGATGAAGAAACATGTTTTGGTGAATCACTATGCTACGTTATTAAACCGTTACTTTGGGCACAGATTGGAAAGTGTCCAAAACAAAGGCGGTCAAAACAAAACTGCCAGAGTTCTGAATTCTAAGTATTACTGCAAGGAGTGTAAACTGCCAGCAGAGACCATAGAACATCTCCTATATCACATTTTGAGCTCGGACAAGCATAAGGATCTGCACTGGCACATTATGCCATTTATCAGCGAAAAAACTGTCTCTGCCCAAAATGCTGCCCAGACTAACTTGCTGAATCTTGCACCAAATTTGAATCAGATTAAAAATTTTAGCCTGGTCACAGGATCCAATTTTGAGCAACAAGCTAAACAAATGAAAGGACATTTAATGGCTAAATCTAACGGCACAATGCTCGTGGCGGGGCCCACCAACACGGCAGGTCTTCTGTGCTCTGCTGGAGGGAGGCAGGTCTTCCTCTCCTCTCAGACTCCAGCTTTACTACAACAGCAGGCCTCTAGTGGGATCCATCAAGGTTTGCCTACCTTGTCTTCCTCTTCGCTTGTTAAATCTATACAGATGGTAATGCCAAATATGCAGAATGCGTCTAAACAGATTCCCATGACCATGACGGTGCCTAGGCTTTCACAATCTCAATCAGCCCAACCTGTGCTTCTGCCCCCAGGAGTTCAGGTCAGCCTCCCCGGCAAAACTAATGTACGTCCACCCATGCTTTTTACTCACAGGCTACAGCTAAACCAGTCTGCTCCCAGACATCCTCTCATAGCCTCTCAGTCTGTCCGACTCATTCCTACAGGCAACAAAGTGAATGGCGTCCCAACGTACACTTTGGCTCCCGTACAGGTTAACACGGTACCTGGCCAGCCCAGTGCTAGTCAAGTCGTCAGTCAGACTCCAATAGTCATGACACACAATGGGCCCCAGTCCTCAGGAACCTGTCCATCAAAGTCGTCAGTACCGCTTGCTAAGCCAGCATCTTCAGGCCAAAAAGAGGTGGCATATAAAAAAAATCGACCAAATAAACTGGCTGTTTTTGCACCGTTTCTAAAGAAACAGAATGACGATACTGTAAAATGCCTACGGTGCAAGGTTTTGTTGACCGAGCAGTGGATCTTTCAGCATTTGTTGCATGGTTTGAAGTGCCTGTTTTGCCCTCTGATGTTCTACTCCTTCAAGCAGATCATGGAGCACTCAAACAAAGAGCACAACTTGAAAATAAAGAAAAACCGAGACTTCATCAAAATAGAGTACAAACTTGACTGCGATGAGGAAGGCAACATTGAGTTTTCCACCTTCAGCTTGAACACAGACGTGCCCAAAGACCTGCTGGATAACCGAGAACTCAACCTTGTGCTGGTCACTAGTGCTCAAGAGAAAATCTACATAAAGATGTACCCAGACTCTGCGAAGGCTGTATACCCACCTACGCTGAAAAACATACCCACGATGTGTCCATTCTGTCAGATGAAGCTGCAGAATTTGGAGGACTATGAGCACCATTTAAAAGCCATCCATCACATTGTGCCCACCATCCATGCCATCTTGAAATCCCCTGCCTTCAAATGCATCTACTGCTTTGGGGTGTATTCTGAAAAGTCCACCCCCAAAACCATTTCTATACATGTGCAGCGATGTCGGTGTGCTCCCAAGAGTGTCAAGGAAGCAGAGAAGCGCCTGAATCCAGACACAACTGGGCATGCCAATGGCGATATGGTGAACTCCATCCAGCAGAGTTTCCAACCACACATCATACTGAATCCAGGAGACAGACAAATCATCAAAGAAAAATCCAAGAGGGAGTCTACTGCTGAGAAGAACACCAGCAGAGGCATCAAGGCCTGCAAGAATGATATTTGTGCCCCAGTCGAGCTGATACTGGACCCGTCAGGAATGGAGATGCGCTCTTTTGACGACAGGAAAGAGTTCCTTACAAAGTACTTTCACAATAAGCCCTACCCATCAAAAATGGAGCTGCTAACGCTTGCTGCTCGTCTTTGGTTGAACAAGACAGATGTGCTTCATCACTTCGGTTTGAAACGGAGCAGATGCATGAAAACAATCCAGAGGAGGAGAACTGTAGTACTGCTGGGCTTCAACATGGGGGAGGTGAATAAAGTGAAACATGACCTTCTTATTCCAGAGGTGGAGCCTGCTGTCTGAAGAAATACTGTATTTATAATAAAAGCATGCCTAAGTTAGAATTTGTGTTCTTTTAAATTCAGATATTTCCATCAGAAATGTTCTGGAGGGCCATATTATATCGTTCACCCGTCTACAGGACACACTGTTTTAGGATCATAAACAGCTTAGCTCATGATTTACAGCTGTTAAAGTTAAGGCAGCACTAAACTGTAATAATATGCGCCTCTCTCCCTTGGAGTGGGAATTACATCGTTAAGTTAGGTGTTGAAGATGTAATTCTCAGGTTTGTTTAAGGAGGGTGTGTAAATAATGACGGGCGGCGCGGTGGTGTAGTGGTTAGCACTGTCGCCTTGCACCTCCAGGGTCTGGGTTCGATTCCCCGGCCAGGCTCGATTCCCGTCTCTGTGTGCATGGAGTTTGCATGTTCTCCCCGTGCTTGGTGGGTTTCCTCCGGGTACTCCGGTTTCCTCCCACAGTCCAAAGATATGCAGGTTAGGCTAATTGGCGTTCCTAAATTGCCCGTAGTGTGTGACTGGGTGTGTGAGTGTGTGTATGTGTGTGCCCTGCGATGGATTGGCACCCTGTCCAGGGTGTACCCCGCCTAGTGCCCGAAGTCTCCTGGGATAGGCTCCAGGTCCCCCGCGACCCTGAACACAGGATTAAGCGGTATAGAAAATTAATGAATGATTGATTGTAAATAATGACAGATATGTTCATGTTTGGGTACCACTTATGATATTCCTTATGCCAGTTTGTACTTTGGCAACTTCTATCTAAGGATTATTTTTTACATGGCTATTCTGTACAAGCTACCGAGTGTATGAGCCCTCTGTACATTCTTATGTAAAAGTGCTTTCTGGCGCCTGTAGTATGCATTTCTTGTTCAGTTGCAATGCATTACTTCTGTATTAAAGTATATAGGTTTACCATTAGTACTTTTGACAAGTCCAGTGAACTGATTGACAAAATGGCTTTTTTTTCATGTTGAGTGTACTAATAGCGAAAAAAATGTTTGCCTTTTAAACCCATGCATATTCTATTAAAAAGACTACTTGGGATGGGCTGTGTTCTATTTTGAATCCATTATCAAATGGAGAGTGTCCTTAAAGAAAGAGAGAGCAGTATGAACTAGTGAGAGAGACAGCTGTAGTGCATGGTGATTAATGCTGTTCAAGAGTATATTCTTAATATTACATAAATATATATTTTTTATTTTATATGAAACCTTAATATTTCTCTAGCAGAGAAGTGGATTGTTTTTGGTACATGTGTGTGCAATAAGTCATGACCTGGTCAGTCTGCTTAATCTGTGACAGACTTTTCTTTCTTTTTTAAATTATGGAACCTAATTTTACCAAACAAGCTTTATAAATAAATATGATTAGGGAGATGCTAGGCTCAGTAAAGTCTGTACAGTCTGTGTACAGTAAAGTGATCGTCTGGGTTAAAATCTTCATGAACACAGACATCAATGTTGCTTGAAAGCAGCATTCCTGAAGAGACATGTATATATACCGTACTGCCATATGTTAGGGCTTAAATTAACAACAAAAAAAGGGGGTTGTGTGTGAGTACTGTAGGTTCAGCTTGTATGACTGGAGTCGAGATCCGATACAGTACAAAGGAAAAACTGAGGCTATCGTGACCCATTTACTTCAATACAAATGAACATGCATATATGAATACATCTGAGTACTGATGAGGCTGAGCTTGTTTAGCACACACACAGCGCACTTATTTACCTGTTTATGTCCCCAAATTGGTGTTTGGTTTAGCTCCATACAGAAATCTTGCCAAAAATCTTATTCATGTGGACTTTGTGTTCTTTTGTTGATTATCACTGAAATTCAGGATACAAAGGTTAAACGTACAAGTCTATAGATGTTGATGTATGTTGGATCAATGCTGTACTTCCCTGTTGATGAAAAATGTTAGTGTGCAGTGTTGTTCATCAGGAGAACCAAACAAGTCGTGCCGTTGCCACTTTGACCGTTAACACAAATTTAACTTTTATTCCTCACAGCACAATCCTATGAAAGTAGTAGTAATGTGGGTTTAATGATGCATTTTGTCACAGGAGTAATGTATACTTGTGTTCTTCACTGTGGTCCTAACTGTCGGGAATATGAAGTGACATGATCGAGGACTACATGCTTCATTTGGTACAATTATTTCATTACATTTTTAAAATTAATATTATTTTTGGATCATTCACAACTACTCCAGTCTCAGAGTTGCTTCTTGCATCAATACAATTGATCGCTAAGACTGCTCCGGAGCTGAACCTGTGTCTGTGTTGTGTGCCGTGTGTAGATCTCCACGCTGTCCTGTGTTTATTGTAACTAATTTTGTACACTTACACTATGTGAACACGATGTAGTTCTGTGTACAGAGCACTTACTGTCTTGTACAAGTGTTGCCCTTCAGTCATGGGGGTTTTTATATTTCATCTGACGGTGTGTCTGTTGTATGATGAGGATGACAATAAAAGTGGACATGAACTCTTCAAAGAAAACAAATTGAAATTCTGTCTTATAATGATTAAATTTGACTTCAGTAAAGAAATGAAAAGTGAACGACATGTTAATGCCTAAAGCTTATACACTGCCTGACCAAAAACAGACAAAAAAAGTTAGTTTTTTACAACTTTGCATACTTTATCGCGTTTTCAACGACTATTTGAAATGTCTTTAAATGTTTTTTTTTTGTCCAGAATTGCATTAGTTTTTGGCCAAGATCTTGTCAAGCCAAGAGTCAAACCACTCTCTAAAGTCTTTTCTAGCACACCCAAAAGACTTTTAATTGTGTTGAGGTCAGGACTCTATGGTGGACAAATGATTCCTCATTCTTCCAGAAACACTTTTTCTTCTTCTTCTTTGTCTTTCGGCTAGTCCCCTATCAGGGGTCGCCACAGTAAATCATCTGCCTCCATCTAATCCTATCCTCTGCATCCTCTTCTCTCACACTAACTAACTTCATGTTCCATCTCACTACATCCATAAATCTCTTTTGGTCTTTTTCTAAACCTCCTTCCTGGCAGTTCCAACCTCAGCATCCTTCTACCAATATGCTCACAATCTCTCCTCTGAACATGTCCAAACCACCTCAATCTGGCCTCTCTGACTTTATCTCCAAAACATCTAACATGGGTTGTCCCTCTGATGGACCCATTCTTGATCCTATCCATCCTTGTCACTCCCACAGAGAAACTCAACATCTTCAACTCTGCAACCTCCAGCTCTGCCCCTGTCTTTTCATCAGTGCCACTGTCTCTAGGCCGTAGAGCATCGCTGGTCTCACCACTGTCCAGTACACCTTTTCTTTCGTTCTTGCTGATACTCTTTTATCACACAACACACCTTTTCTCCACCCGTTCCAACCTGCCTCCACACATCTTCACCACCTCTGCAAACTCTCCGTTGAGTGTAGTCTAAATGTAGCCTCATTGTTACACTTGGGTCCTTCACACATGTATTCTGTCTTGCTGCGGGTAACCTTCATTCGTCTGCTTTCCAGAGCGTACCTCCACCTGTAGTTGATCCTGATGAATTGTCCTGTAATAGCATTGTGCCATCATAGAAGAAAAAAATCATTGATGTGAAAACTTGTACATTCAGGTAATCGGTTGACTTTGTTTTACTGCCACATGATACACACATCGCTCTGGAATTAGACTATTCTAGACTAGTGGTCTTTTCCATTGCATCTCTATCCTCACTTTTTTCCTGATCTTTGTGGTTATCTTAAGATCACACAGCTGTGAATTCTTGTTGCATCTTGCAGGTAGAAAAATTATTATCATTATTTGTAATAGTATACTGAAACCCCAAACTGATAGAATAAATTAACCTTAGTTATACAGTATAATGCTTATTTTTATCACCAGGCTCAAAGAAATAATACCTGCTAAATGATGCTTACAATCAACAAAAAGTGAGGCGTTATCATGCAATGTACATAATTACACACATATTAATTCACTCACTTGCACCCATCGATCCATCAAGGAACCTCTGTAGTCCAACTGGTGACTGTGGAGGCCGATTATGACCACTGCATTTTTTCCCATTCGTAAGACCGTGGTAGGACCTTGGGTCAACATACATATACTACGGGCAATTGGGAACCACCAATTAGCCTAATCTTTGGACTGTGGGAGGAAACTGTAAAACCTGGAGGAGACCCACCAACCCCCCAAAAATGTTGCATAAGATAAGACTGAGAACACAAAAACAACACAGCAACAGACCAATGATATAATAGATTATACATCAGGAATAACAATCAAGGCAAAAGAGAAAAATAAAATGAGACATTAAAAAAGCAGGGATTTAGAAATGTGTGTATATAATTTTCTAGACATTCTATTCATCTTGTCACGGAGTTTGAACGTTCTTCCTGTGCTTGGTGGGTTTCCTCTGGGTGCTCTGGTTTCCTGCCAGAGTCCAAAGACATGCAAATTAGGTTAATTGATGTTCCAAAATTGCCCATAGTTTGTGAATGAGTGTGTGTGCCCCGTGATGTATTGGCACCCCCCTCATGTGATAGGCTCCAGGGCCCCCTGCGACCCTGTATATAAAACAAAGCGGTACAGACAATGAGTGAGTGAGTGTGTGTATTCATCTTATCTATACATTTTAAAGACTGGAAGTATTAGACAAAGTTACACTTAAACAAGGTGAAGGGGGATTATTTTTTTCTTCCCACCTACAGCTATGAATATGGTATTTACTCACAATTAATACGAGATTAACAGTGTCTGACATACTACAATCAAGATTATCCATAATATATATTAGTGGTTAGCACTGTTGCCTTGCACCTCTAGGCCCTGGGTTCGATTCCCGCATTAGGCCTGTTTGCATGGAGTTTGCATGTTCTCCCCGTTCTTGGTGGATTTCTACCAGGTTCTCCGGTTTCCTCCCACAATCTAAAGAATCAGGCTAATTGTCGTTCCCAAATTCATTGTCAGTCATATGGAATGGGATTAAATACAACGGTCACCGTTGGCCTCCGCGGTCCATGGTTGGACTACAGAGGTTCCTGGATGAATATATCTTTTTTTTTTTTTTTTTAAATCAACCAGCTGTGTACATCAGACCAAATAGACTTGAAAAAATAGGCATGAAAGAAAGGGCTAAATATACAAAATATACAGGAACCTACATTCAATTGAAATCTTTTAGATGGGCAAAGTCACGTGGTTCACACAACGTCAAGCGACCATGAGCGCTCTCTCTCGAGCGACGCCGCTTGTTATCACGTGATTCTGCTGGAACCCGGCTCTGCGCTTTGATTGGCTACAACGTGACTTTGCTGCACTATGATTGGCTACAGCCTCTTACATCCGCACTATTACTATCAACCAATCCCAGCACAGGAGGCGGGATTTATTACATTCCCCCCCAGTAGCTTAGCTTGTTTAGCTTCCTCAAGTTTGGCGCGAGTCACACTGGGTCATGTTCGCGCTACACGGACGTCACTGGATTCAGAAATGTTTGTTATCCCGACCTGGAGTGAGCACAGTGCGGAAACTCAACCCGGAGACTCAAAGCATGTCCTTGAGGTGCGAGTGTCTCGGAGTAACACAGCTCCACACGTCTGTGTGTCAGTGTAGAGACCAGCTGAAGAAGTTGTTCAGTAACAGGAGGTGAGTGTGAGGAGGTTCAGTGACACAGCATGTCAGATAATCAAGACTTTCTCAGTAAACGCTTTCTCTCTCTCACAGGAAGAAGAGGTGGTATGAAACTCCTCAGGTAAGGGGAACAGGTTTGTAAACAGTGTTTATTACTGACAAACTCATTGCTTAAGGAGTGTATCTGTGTACTGTATGTATGTATGTATGTATGTGTGTGTGTGTTTCAGTCTGTACTCACAGGTCAGTCTGGATTTATGAAACCAGCCAAGAAGAGAAGCATGGAGGACAGTCTGCGAGTGAGAACCCTGAACACCATCCTGTACAAGTCCATCTCAGACCTGCTGTCATCTCATGAGCTCAATGCGCAGATTCCCAGTTACAACGTCGAGATCTCTAAAGTATGACAGACCTCCATTCATGCGTCAATAGCACATTGTACATATCTTGATAACCGTCCTGCCTGTTATCATCATAATCATTGCTGTCGCCTCGCACCACCTGGGTCTAGGTTCGATTCCTGCCTCAGGGTCTGTCTCTGTGTGTGTGTGTGTGTGTGTGTGTGTGTGTGTGTGTGTGTGTGTATATGTGTGTGTGTGTGTGTGTGTATTTTGCACATTCTCCCAAAGCTTGGTGGGTTTCCTCCCACAGTCCAAGGACATGCAGATTAAGCGTATATGGGTGGGAAAGGGAATCACCAATCACCAATATCATCACCATAACGATAAAATTGCAGAATCAATTAAAAGTAACGATTTTACTGACACTCGGTCTGGATCAGAACTGCAGACCACCGATTTATTAAGGCCCAGTTTAGATGATCATCTTCTGAGCAGAAGCAGGCCCTTACTGTAGCATGATGCGGTTACAAATTCAATTCAAAAGGAAACACATTCTCTTTGGATGATTCTGGAAAGTTCAATCACAAATAAATCCTTTCTATTATTGTGTGCTATATGATCAATGCAATGGTTTAACCAGGAAATAAATTTTAACTACATCATCACTTTGTCGAGGTTGTTCACTGATGGAAACATGGGTACAAACCTGTTTGTGTGTGTAATTTCAGTCAGAAATTCCGATTGCCGTCCCAGCGAAACTGTATGCAGCAGATCATATGGGATGATCCTTAGCAGCACAGTGAGTGATGTCAATGTGACGAGAACTCCAACCAGAGGTAGGGCACTAGGATGGATCAGGCTGAAGAAGTTGGGATCCAACCAGCTTAGGTTCGTGGTGTGGTGCGCTCTGATGTACAGCTCATAATGCTCATGAATTCAAACTCAAACCAGTCTGGTCATTGTAATGTAAGTTGCAGACTGGGTGTGTGTGTGTGTAGAGGCCTGGGAGAATAGGCCATACTGGGATATCTGGTTGCCCTGGTGCTGGTTGTTTGGTGTGGACATTTTTTCTTTAGCTCTTCACCCATTTATTATATTCATTACCATTTCTACCCGTGTCAGATACTTGCTGAACCGGTGGCTTGTTTTTGTAGTTGTTGGTGGTTCACATGTCTGTTACATTGTATTTATTAATATATGTAATGTAAAAAAAAGACAGTGAGCGAGAGAGATTGGAATCACTCGTACTTCAGAAGTGCCATGTGTATAACCGTGCTGCCACCACTGTGTGTATGGTGTGCTTTATCTTTTGATAATAATAATAATAATAATAATGCATTTTATTTATATAGGTGTCTTTCTGGTCACCCAAGGTCGCCTTCCAGATCAAACAAAAATAAATTAAACAGTAAAGTAAGGTAACATCGATAACAAGAGAGAACGCTGAGAAATAAGATGATTAAAAGCTAAAAAATTAAGACATTTTAAAAACAAATGAGGATTCAGAAGGAGGATAATTTTTTTTTTTTTTTTTTTTTTGCATTAAGCATATCGTTTATAAAATACTTTTGTCTTAAGACCATAACACACTTTGTTACATCCTTTGAGGTGACTAGTTGTTTTTATCATTATTAGTTTTTTTTGTGTGTCATCATGAGAAGGTGCTTCTGTCTGTCCACTTTCCTCTACAGAACAGTCATGTGAAGAATGAGAGTTTGTTCCTCAAATGCAGGGAGTGATTAGTCATTGATAGAGAGATTTCTGCAGCTCCTAGTGGCAGCTTTGATGATCATGAATGTGTCTGTGGTGTGGCATTTTCTCCCCTTGTTGTTAGAGTAATATTTTAATGATAGCTGGCATAGTTTACATAATGCTAAGTAGGTGTTTTCTTTTGTGATTTGATTAAAAAAAAGTTTCTGTGATTTTGTCACATATTGTGATTATAATTTAAACTGTGATAACTATTAAATGTACCAATTAATATTCCAACATATGTATTTATGCTAACACCAAATAATTGGGCAAATGATCTCATAAAGAGGATATTTATCAATTCAAAATTATTTTAAAAGATAAACAAATACTTAAAGTATACACAAAGTCTACATAAATTCAGGATTGTGTGTATATTTATGTATAAATTGCAGCCTTTTATGATTAAATAATTGTACAGGTGTTTAGTTGTGCAGCATTATTCTTTTTTTTTTTTTCTTCTAATCAGAAATATCCACCACTTTTTGTTCCAGGTTTCACTGCTGGGAGATTACTCTGTGTGTCGAATCTACTGGAAGACAAGTTTGTCTTCTGATCGAAATGGTCAAATTCAGCAGATTTTGGACAAGTGTGCCCCACGGATACGGTAGTCTTTTTTTTTTTTTTTTTAAATATTGCCATTAATTTATTTGGCATAAATAAATTAACATTAATTATGCAGTGAAACAAGAATGAGGTGATTTAAAAAAAAGATTATGTACTGCATGTTTCAGATACCTTCTCGTCTCCCAGCAGATCTTGGGCAGCGTTCCCCCTTTAGTTTTTGTGCTAGATAAACAGCATGCAGCACTCAAAGAGGTACTTTGACATTCTGCAGACGTGTGATGTAGGAAAACATGAATGAATAATAAATTATTTTTTTATTATTTTTTTTTATCACTCTTCTTGTGTCACTCTTTTTGTGACACTCTTGTGTCTTCTTTTATCACTCTTCCTCCTGATTTTAGGTGGAAAATCTTCTAAAGATAGCAGATTATGGCCCCACTGATAACTCTGAGAAGATGGAGCTTATTGGGAATGATGCTGAGTAAGGGTTCATACCACTAAACTATCATGACATTATAATTAAAATGAGTCTAATGTGTGCAAAAACTTGTCGGAATTTCCCACAGGACAAGAGTGCACGCAGTGGAGAAGAAGAGAGTGGTGTTTGGGATCGATCACGATGCGCTCTACAAACAGATCGAAGACTATAAACAGAAGCCGAGGGACTCGAGCACACAGACCAGCAGCTCGGCGTCTCTAACACAAGAGCAGCTAGACATGTTAGCAGAGATCAGGAAGCAAAAGCTCATCGAGAAAAAGAAACGCAAAGCAAAGAAGATGAAAGACGACGACATCACACCTAGAGAGTTTCTGCTCATGAGGCAATTACAGAAAGAGCAGGATGAGCAGTATGATGGCGAGCGGGACGCAGAGGACGACGGGGCCTCGGAGCGGACATGATGAAAAGAAAGACTGAATAGAGAGATTTGGCTTGATTTTTTTTTTTAAATACAATTTGCTACAAATAAATTATTTCATGTTGTTTGATGTTTGCTACATCTGTGTCATTTTCTAATTTTAGCAAGCAGTTTGGTCAGATTACATCATTAAGTGGGTATTTTTGTTCTTGCTTTTAGATTTGTGTGTGAGGCTCCTAAACCACTTCTTTAAAAAAAAATTATAATTTATTCTGATCAGCTGGATGTCCATCACTGTACAGGCATGTTGGTGTATTTGTGGAGAGAATGATCCATTCTGAAGGACAGAATGTGATGAACACCGGTCACTTCATCAAGTCTACACTAATTTTGTTTTTAACCAGTCCAGGTGTTATAATCACCTAGTTTCCGTTCGCAAAATGAGGCCAAAAGTCTCAGGTTAAAGGAAATTTTGTCCACATCTAAGATAATCTTTATGAATTACAGACGTTTATTTCAGCTTCAGTTTACTATATCACAATTCCAGTGCGATAAATGTTCAAGTTGATTGTCTTACAGGCTTTATTTCAGGCAGCCAGACCAAATCAGATTTTTTAAATTTATTTTTTGCTAATCCAGATTGAAATGAAATAGGTTTCATGTAGTCTGAAGTTGTTTTGCAAATATGATTGTAATCGCATCCTGAGATGGTTTAAAATTGGATTCCTAATGGTAATGGGATTCTACCCGGTTGAATCAGATTTCAAACTGTCCATGTACGCTTGAAAAGTGAGGTGAAAGTTCACGATCACATGGTATGAGCATGAAGCCATGGTTGAAAAATAAGTGAAAACGATTGAAGAAATGGAAATGAACAAGTGTTCCCGAACAGAGGACAAAGTAAAATGTCCAAAAAGCCAAATTCAATCTATTCAATCAATCACACTAAACACTACACTAATTAACCTAATCTGCTTGTCATTGGACTGAGAGGAAACCCACCAAGCACGGGGAGACCATCATGCAAAATCCCTGCACACCGAGGTGGGAATCGAACCCGGACCTTGGAGCTGCAAGGCAACAGTGGTAGCCACCGTGCTGCCTAAATTACTGTTCATACAGTGTAAATACCGTTTAACTCTTGGCCTAGGTCAGTGCACACATGAGGAGGACGTCTGACTTGACAGTTATAAAGATGGTGATCATCGACACCCTCACTAATCAGGCTGGATCAGTGTGGTAAGGATCAAGTCCCGTATCCACCAGGTTGCCGCTGTTGGGCCCTTGAGCAAGGCCCCGTCTGCTCCATTGGCACCGTATAATGGCTGATCTTGAGCTCTGCGCTCCAGTCTACTAACAAGAAGCTGGCATATGCTAAGGCTTAAGAATTTCACTGTGCAGTAATGTATATGTGACGAATAAAGGCTGAACTTGACTTAAAGAAGGTGCTGTATCGAAGTATATTCATAGATAGTTGAGTGGAGAAGAAAAGTGTGATAGAAGAACAAACCAACTGGGATCACCGTAAACCTTAGGAAGATTGTGAAACAAAGCTAATTGAAGACATTTGGAGAGACTTCACAAGGAGTAGAGTTCAGTGCAAGAGCCACCATGCACAGATGTCTTTGGGAAATGGACTAGAACTGTTGCATTCCTAGAATCAAGCTACTCCTGAACAGGGGGTGAACCTGGGCCAAGGACAAGAAGAACTAGACTTAGTACTGTAGTCCAAAGTTCTGTTTTGAGATTAAAGTAAATGTAAAAATTTCATTTGGAAATCAATGTCCCAGAGTCTGGATGAAGAGTAGAGAGGCTCAGAATCCAAGCAGCTACTGTAGGTTCCCCAGTCTGAGGTTGTTTGTGTGCCATGGTTTTATCTAACCCACCCAATGTAATCAAAGTCAATGTAGCTTTTTTGGAGATGGAGATTTTACATTACTTCATGCTTCTGTCTGTTGGCAAACTTTACGGAAATGCAAATTTCTTTTTCCTGGAGGACTTAGCACCTCTCCCACAGCGGCAAAACTACCACCAAGATAAAATAAGATATTTAATCGGGGCGGCGTTTCCTCCCACAGTCCAAAGATATGCAGGTTAGGCTAATTGGCGTTCCTAAAATTGCCCGTAGTGTGTGATTGGGTGTGTGAGTGTGTGTATGTGTGTGTGCCCTGCGACGGATTGGCACTCTGTCCAGGGTGTACCCCGCCTAGTGCCCGAAGTCTCCTGGGATAGGCTCCAGGTCCCCCGCGACCCTGAACACAGGATTAAGCGCTATAGAAAATGAATGAATGAATGAATGAATGAATGAATATCTTTAATCGTCCCACAGTGAGGAAACTTCATCCCACAGGGGCCATGATAATCTTTTCTTTATTAATCCAATATTGTCTTATGCCCTTGAAACAGGTCGCCTGTGCCACAATCAGCGACCACCATCATTGTTTTCTGACCATAATACTGTGCTTGCAACCGTACTGTTACTGTGTATTATTCACCTGACCTTATTATTCATAAGGTATTGTCAATGTACAGTACAGCTAAAGGCTGCCATCCAATCAACCTGGTGGTCAGTAATGGTGCAGCAGTACCACATGCCGATCTCCATGCCATGCCACATTGATGTAATGGATCTACTGTAAAATATATGAGTTTCACTTTTTCAATTAAATTGCAAAAAAAGTAACTTTGTTTTTTTTTTAAACAATATTCTAGCAAGAAAATATGGCTACAGTAAGACAAATAAGCACTTGTTCCAGCTCTGGTGAAAAGAAAACCATCTCAAAATGCACACTTGGAATCTGAAGCCACAGCAGGCAAACGGACACCATAAGTGAACAGCTTAAGACTGGAAAAATCACATGTTGCATTTAGAGAGTGTTCTTGGAACACATGGGCAAGTTGTGCCTAAGAACCAGACAAGAACATTGGAGTTTACCCCATGTGGTTTTACACACATCTGTATGCAATAGCCATTGACAAATCCCCCACCTTTTGGTCACACTCATTTGAAAAACAAATAAAAACAAAACAGAACGAACACACACACACACACACACACAAAATCAATTCACCATACATGGTAAACAACTTCCCTTCTTATGACAGAGGACATGGAGTATGAGTATGTGTGTTCATGTACAGGGTAGGTGAAAAGTATTTTTTTTAAATGGTTTGAAACAAATTCTACATGTATTTCTTTAAATTTCAAAGCATGCATCGGTGGCGTCACCGGCTGGGGGCTCTTCTGAAGAAATTCTTTTTTTTGTACTTGATACCTGAATGCATTATCACCATTCAACACTTTCTCACTCTTACTAGGTTGCAATCGTAATACTTTATGGTAACCCTAAAGGCGAAATATTACTCAACTTCTGTGGCAGATATTTCAGAAATGCTTAGATATTAAAACTTATATGACGTTCATTTGATATAAATCTTCCACTAGTTCATGCGAGAAATATGACAAACAAGTCAGTTTGACTAATGACAGTCTCTAATCCACAAATGGCAACAGTCAAAAACTGATGAGTCACCACAAAGCTACCGTGCCACCAAAATGAATTCACTCACTCACTCATCGTCTATACCGCTTTATCCTGTATTCAGGGTCACGGGGACCTGGAGCCTATCCCAGGAGTCTTAGGGCACGAGGCGGGGTACACTCTGGACAGGGTGCCAATTCCATCGCAGGGCACACACATACACACACACTCATTCACACATTACGGGTCTTTGGACTGTGGGAGGAAACCGGAGTACCCGGAGGAAACCCACAAAGCACGGGGAGAACATGCAAACTCCATGTACACAGAGCCGGGAATCGAGCCTGGCCGGGAATCAAACCCGGACCCTGGAGGGGCAAGGCGACAGTGCTTACCACATGAATTCAGACAAAACATATTTGTTTATCTACAAGATTCGGAGCAAAATGAGCACGCTAAATAATTAAGAAAGAAAGCAAATTAAGAATAAGTTTTTTAAAGACAATAATAAACGTGTTGTTCTATTTATTCATCTTCTACCGTAGCAATTTGCCAAAGATTCAGTTATTTATTGATTAATTTATTAATAATGACACATCATACTCTTTAAATCTATTTATAGTTTCTTTTAATGTTATGGAACATTTCAGAAACATGCTGTTCCTGTTATCACTTACAATACAGCAGCTGTACCCTGCTATCATTGTCAATCCCTGCATTCTTTCCCTCGTCAGCTTTTTTTGCTTGTTGTAGGACAAAAAATGCATCTCGTCATGGTAACGAGGAACAGGAAAGCGCAAAATCCTGTCCTGAAGTCTCTCATGTTGTAAAACGGACGTACAGAAAAACGAACATTTCCACATGTTTATGGATTCTGTTTATGTGGACTTCCACCATATTTCGGACTCTTTTGAATCGTGAATTTGACATCTCTGTAATATAGCATGCCCAGTACAGTACACACATTCTATCTGCAACTCGACTGGCATTCAAGCTCAGATTCTACTGAACATAAAGTCCATATGACCTCGGGTATAAATGACACGGGAAACAAATCCGTTCGGTAACAATGAAATGCATCAAAATCATTGTATTCTTAAAAAAAGGCTACAAACAATAAGTGGAAAGGAGATTTTCAGTAGACTTTTGTATTTTTCTGCAGAAAAAAAGTCATATCCTGATTTTCGTGTACTGCATGCATCTACTGCTGTCAATTTCTTTAAGCATTACCTCGTCGACACATTTCATTGCATCTTCTACATCTTTCCAAGCTTTTGAAAACCGTTCCATTTTTTTCACCTTCTAAATGCTCAAAAGTCTTTTAGGTCACCTCTGTAGTGGTCTCTTCAGCTTGGACAGCCTCCTGAACATAGACGATGAACTGCGAAGCGTCCTCACCCTGCGTGTACACCGTGACTGTCTTGATGCCTTCTACATCGTCTGAAGACACCACCAAGTGATGCTCTTCTCCCAGACCCACTGTGGCCTGCTGCAGTGCATCATGGATCATCATGGCATGGTCTGTCTGCTGCTCCTCCTCCGTCACCTTGTGGGATAAAGACATTGAGATAAAAGCAAGAAAAAGGTGCGCTATTTATGTCCAGTATGTCCACCTCACACACATTAGACATAAGCCAGACGAGCGCTGATCTTTTTAAACTGCTTAGTCTTAGTCTTAGTCCTGGGATGAATGTCCCTGTTAGTTTTTATCATATTTAGTCAATCTTATCCTATTTTTGTTTAGTCAAGTTTTAGTCGACTAAAAGTCTGGACATTTTAGTCTAGTTTTATTCAATGAAAACGTAACATTTTAGCAAGAAGATTATTATTAAGTAACCCCACAGTCAATCTAGTCTAGCCAAAATAAATTAGAAATTATTATTATTATTATTTTTTACAAATAAATTATCCTAACATTTAAAATGCATCTTTTCATCTGATGTGTTCAGCTAATTTCTGTATATGTATTTTTAACCATCACTGCTACATGTCCATATTTATTAACTACAAAACAATAGGAGCACTTGGACTGTTGTAGAGATACTGTAGCTCCTATGGGTCACAATCATTTTCTAGCCTATTAGCTTAATGTGTTTCGCAATTTTTTAACTAATAAAATTAAATTAAATACATCACAACATAATTATGTTAACATAAGGTAGGCTGTAAAGCTGGGTGATTTGGCCCAAAAATCATGAATAAAGAATGGTACCAAAACACCCTCCAACAGCAACTTCTTCCAACAATCCAACAACAGTTTGGTGAAGAACAATGCATTTTCCAGCACGATGGAGCACCGTGCCATAAGGCAAAAGTGGTAACTAAGTGGCTCGGGGACCAAAACGTTGAAATTTTGGGTCCATGGCTTGGAAACTCCCCAGATCTTAATCCTATTGAGAACTTGTGGTCAATCCTCAAGAGGCGGGTGGACAAACAAAAACCCACTAATTCTGACAAACTGCTCGTGCCATCATGAATGAACATCGTATCGCAGCATGTTGTGACAAAAATTATGTTAACGAAAGAAAAGACAGATGTTTCAAACCAAAATTTTAGTCTCGTCTTTTTTCGTCAACGATATTGCATGGTGATTTGGGTACAGTCACTGTTCATTGATATTTGTGACGTCACATCATCGTCTCGTCATCAACAAATATTTTCCGTCATTATTTCCTTTGACGGAATTAACACTACTGTATACACACTGATGAAAAATAGCAGTGATGCTCTGAGACCCCTTGAAGATGTCGCTTGTGCTTGTCTCCAGAAGAGTTCTTTATTTACGCTATTTTTACCTCCACGGCTTCAGCTTCGGTGCCAAACACACTAACCCTTGCCTGTGTTTTTTTCCAGCCTCTTTATTCATTACTGGAAAAAACTCTGTAGCTACTCCCTTGTTTTCAAACTAGTACACTTGCCTGCTCCACCACGGTGACTGTGCCAGGCGCCATGGCAACCACGGAGGCCACAGTCTCAGGGTTCTCCGTGCCAAGCTCGATTATTTGCTGAAGAATATTAACCGATGCCGGATCCAGTCTGTCTGCAGCTGCGGCCGAGACGACACCTATGAAAAAGAATGAATGAAAGAAGAGTTGGATATTTCACTGAATATTGTGTAGCCACATGTCGAAGATCCTGATACAGACCGTTCTGTGCATTAAAGCGAAGGTTCTGCAGTACTGAAACAGCAGCCTCTGTTCCCTGCACGTCCTCGGTCTCAGCAATTTGGAGATACTGAGTGTTGGGTTCCTCTGCTGATTCCACTATCTGAACAAACATAAGTTTGTATTGTTGTTACAGATATATCTATTTGTATCAACATCTATCTATCTATCAAAATACTTAAAAATGGACTCTTTCAAAGAACAGATTTGATTACTCTTTTTCCCGTAAACACTCACACTCACTCACTCACTCACTGTCTATACCGCTTTATCCTGTATACAGGGTCGCGGGGTGCCTGGAGCCTATTCAATTTTATTTGTATAGCGCTTTTAACAATTGTCATTGTCGCAAAGCAGCTTTACACAATCAAAAGAATTATTTAAGTTTGTATGGAATGTGAAAATGTATTAATCAAAATGTTCAGATAGTCCCTGGTGAGCAAGCCGAGGGCGACAGCGGCAAGGAAAAACTCCCTGAGATGGTAATTGGAAGAAACCTTGAGAGGAACCAGACTCAACAGGGAACCCATCCTCATCTGGGTGAAACAGATAGCAGGAAATGATCTGCATTTATACAGTGTGTTAGGTGGCAGCCAGTTCAGCTATAACAGTTGATGTTAATTGATGTTGGAGTCCAGATAGTTATTGGAGGCTCAGGACTGGACTCTATCCCAGGAGACTCAGGGCATGAGGCACACTCTGGAGCTGCCAGTCCATCGCAGGCCACACACACTCACATGCTCATACATTAACTGCGGGCAATTTGGGTAGAGTAAACTATTTAGTATTGCTTTATTTGCTGCACATGTGAAAAGTGTTAAATTTTAAAAGCGAGATTTAATTTCAGTCCAAAATGCAGCAGGATGTTTCTGAAGTGATAATGAAGTTTGGTTTTCTCACCTCCCACTGATTCTCAACAACTTTTAGTCCATGTTTGCACTTCAAATGTCTGTTCATTTCCCATTTTGTTCCATAGACGTAGTTACAGACTGGACACTTCACTCCTCCTGCAGACAAACAAAGCAAAGTCATCGCACCGCACTTCTCCGCCGTCAAGAGAGACTCAGTGAGAGACTTTTTGCACTTCAATGTATTCAAATGATACCAAGCAAATTAAAACTTATTTTAGCAAATACACTGTACCTTGCTCGATCACAGTCTCTGACGTGGGTGTTCCAGGACCTGCGTTGTTGTACTGCTCCCCAGGATGCTTCTTGTTGTAGTGTCTTTTAAGAGAACCTGAGATGTTGCACGAGTAGTGGCAGTGTGCACAACGGAATGGCTGAAAAGGCAATGTAGGAACACACACACACACACACACACACATACACATTGAGCACTCACTGAGCAGATGTGTTTAGGAACACCTGTACACATACTCATTCATGACATCTAATCAGTCAATCATGTTGAAGCAGTACAATTCAAAAAATGCAAACATGGACCAACATTTTCAGATAATGTTCACATCAAGGATCAAAATGATCTCAGAGAATTTGATCGTTGGTAGCAGACGAATGGCTTGAGTATTTTCCTTTTCACGTGAAAATACATTCTATAGACTTTACTCACAATCGTACATCGTAGAAAAAACATTAAGTGAGCAACATTTTCCTGAACAGAAGTGGCTTGCTCATGAGGGTCAGTGGAGAATGGCCAGACTGGTTCTAGTTGACAGAAAGGTTACAATTACTTGATAACCACTTTGTACAATTACGGTGATCAGAAGAGCATTTAAAAATCTACAACACATTGAACTTTGAGGCAGATAAACTACATCATCAAAAGGTCAGGTTTCACTTGTGTCAGCCAAAACCAGAAGAGCACAGGCTCACCAGTACTGTACGGTTAAAGATTGGAAAAAACATAGCCGAAAAAAACATTTTCTTGTCGGAAGAAAGGTCCGTCTTTGGGTCCGTCACTAGCAATCAACCTCACTTTAATCCCACAGCATACTGTATTTAACTATTCTTGCTCATCCTTTCATGCGCAGAATTGACCCCTCCCTAATGCAGGCATCACTAAATAGCAGATACTTTTCTGATAAATAAGAATAATTAATAATTAATATGCCAGCGCTTTTTACCTCTAGGTGGGCGTGGCTATACGCATCACTCGACAGTGCCGATCAACGCGATAGTTTATCGTGTATAGATGGAGTGTGTGGAAAGAAACAGGAATGAAAGTACAAGGCAGCTTTCTCCAAAAAACAAAACATGAAGCGTAGACTATGAAAACTGAACCTTCAAAGATGAATGGACGGATGAATATATGTTTATTATTCATGCAGGAAGTTTAAAAACAGTTTGTCACGTATGACTGCTAATAAAAAGCAGTTATGTGAAGCTCCACTAGGGGACAAAACGGGTCATTTGAACAAACGTATCCGCAGCAGTTTGAGGTGAGGGTGAGTAAAATACCCGAACTGAGAGCGCAGTAGGACGAAGCAACCAGGGTCCTTTCACATTCATTTACACCCCAGCACCGTGCAAATGAACGTTCACTAAAAACCGTTTAAAAATTGTTATTGTATTCCATATACAAGGAAATATATGAGGCCATCTTGATCTTGACAAGTTCAACTTGTTCACATGTTTAACATAGTCACTGAATATTGAGAAATATTTTTGAAATGCTGTGAAATTTAAAATTGCTTATTTTTTATGGACTTACAATGGCCGCATATATAGAGATCTGAATTCATACACAAATTTGGAACACAGCTTGAAGAAAATGCTACTTTTAAGACATGGTATTCCTGCAGATCAATCCCTGCTATCTGTTATCACCCAAATGAGGATGTTATCATCCTCATTTGTTATCATGTTATTATGTTATCATCCCTGTTGAGTCTGGTTCCTCTCAAGGTTTCGTCCTCTCAGGGAGTTTTTTTCCTTGCCACAGTCGCCCTCAGCCTGCTCATCTGGGACAATCTAATCATTTTGATTCACATTACATTAAAATTTTCATAATTTGTTTTAATTGTGTAAAGCTGCTTTGCCGCAATGACAATTGTTAAAAACGCTATAAAAATAAAACTGAATTGAATTGAACTTCCAGCATGATAATGAACCGTGCCGCAAAGCAAACTGGTTTTGTGACAATGATTTCAGTGTTATTCAGCAGTCTTCTCAATCACCTGATCACGTGATAGATCACATCTTTGGGAAATGATAGAACAAGAGGTTTATAACATGATATTGCGCTGAAATCCACGGCATGAAGCACCGAGGCTGTTTTGAAAGCGCCACCCTGTAATAGTAAAGTGTTCCTAATAAAGTACTCTGTGGGTACACAGGCTACATGGTCAGAAGTATGTGGACACCTGAGCATCATCACCGCCGCTTTATAATTTGCATGGAGGACCCACATAGAAATGTTAAGGTCAATTCTGCACATACATTTGGCCGTATAGTGCGCATAAAAAACTGTTAAGAAAATTTGAGAAACACTGTGCCAGTTTAAACATGCCTTAATGGTGAAGTGTGAATTAGGTTGATCACTGTGGAATGCCAACTTTTTCACACCACAGTGTTTGATTTTAAAGAAGGTTTTAATCCATAATTATTAGAATAAGACTTCCTACACAGTTATTACCCTGGGTCATACCTTACCACATCTGAATTGGCCTTGATGGCAACATGGTGGCTTAGTGGTCAGCACTGTCACCTTCCACCACTAGGTCCTGGGTTTGATTCCTGCCTCAAGGTCTGTATGCATGAAGTTTGCATTTTCTCCCCGTATTTGGTGGGTTTCCTCCCATAGGAAACCCACCAAATGCAGATTAGGCTAAATGGCATTCCAAATTGCCCGTAGTGTGTTGTGAATGTGTATGTTGACTGGAGGTCCTACCACGGGCTTACAAAATGGGAATAAATACATTGGTCACCATTGGACTCCCCTAGTCCCTAGTGGTCTAGCCCCATGGTCCCTAGTTGGACTACAGAGCATCCTAGATGGATGAATGGATGGAATTGCCTTGATAACTTGGAAAAGAAGCAGAGTTGTTCTTGCTGAAGCGAATTACAGTATGTAACACAAAGAGGAAGAGTGCTTTGCGAATCAATATTAAGGAGCGCATTTCCCCCCTAATGCATCCTTCTAAATAACAAAACATTTTTAAAATCAGATTTTTGAAATGGCTAGGTGTATAAGAAAACTCCCTTAACTCGCTTTCATTAGCTTATTTGAAGAATTCTTCACTTAAAATGTGAATATTATTTAATAAGTATGTAAACAGTGCATGCCGGGTTAAAGGTCATTTTATTTACCTTAAAGGAGACGTGCTGTTCCATGTGACGGAGGAGCTGTGGCTTCTGTGCTGCGGTGAAATCGCACTCGGTGCATTTGAACTGCTTACCTACAGCAGATCGGAATATGAGCAACTGTTTTAATACAAATTCAGAAATAAGAGCATTCCTATCTCCTTTCCATGCTAGTAATCCTCTTGCACCTTAGCTGATTCTACTCAAACCTGTCAAAATGTATGAAAGAATCCACAGAATTTTCAAACTTCTTACTCATTCGTTCATACGATGTAGTCTCAGTGTAATGAATACTAAATATTATTAATTATAATCGAGAATCAAGATGTATTCACTATTCTGTAATTATTTTTGCAGCATAGTATCAGTATGTACACTTTCCCAAACACATTTTAATTCTTTACAATTATTACTAGTTAGACTTAATACTATTAAGAACTCGTCTAATAAGATTTGTGTGTGGGATACACACAACACTTCTCACTTCACACTCCTCATCCATTGTTCATCTTCCTCCTGTCTGTCCTCATATTAGCTGTATTTTTTAGTGGTTCTGACTTCATTTAATAAATGAAGGTCATAATTCCTGTATATTCATTATACTTTTTCATGTTGTAGCCTTTTATTAATTTTAGTTTATAGTCTCCTCCTGAAAGGGTTCGGCAGCACCCATGTTCCTGTGTAACTGATCAATAAGCTACTTATATAGAGACAATAAAAGGCAATTCACCGTCAGCCGAGTGCATGAGCTTGTGGCTCTTTAGTGTGCATTTGGACTTGAACTTCTTCCCGCACAGATCGCACAGGTGACTCTTCTCTGTGTTGTGCCTGTTGAAATGAGACTTCAGGTTGCTTTTGCTGCGTGAGGCGTAATCACACAATGAGCATTTAAAGGGTTTTACTCCTGTAAGTGAAAACCAAAACGATATGAGAGCCAATTAGCTTGACATGTGCATTATAGGCAAGTTTAAAATATAATTAATAATGGAAAATGCATATACTGCATATAGGCTTAATGGTTTTAAAAGAAAAGTAAAAAGACACATACTTTAATTAATTTATTAATTAATTTTCTATACCACTTATTTTGGTACAGTGGATTCCAGAAGAGTTTGGGCACAAAGCAGGATACACCAAGCTATGCCAATCCATCACACACACACGCACACACACACAAATTTTTGGGAATGCCAATCAGCCTAATCGGCATGTCTTTGGACAGCAGGAGGAAACTGAAGTACCTGGAGAAAACACACCAAGTATGGGGAGAACATACAACCTCCACACACAAAGACCTGAGATGGAAATTGAACCCTCGACCCTAGGCCACAGTGCCACCTACTAAAAATTAACTGAATTCAGTTTTTATTGTGACTTGTTTTGATTGAAAAGATGAAGAATACATTTCCCCACCTTCATGGGCCCAGATGTGCTGCTGCATGTCAGTTCCATTCCTTGTGAAGTAGCAGTCACAGTACGGACATTTAGAAGCACGTTTTCCTATTACACCTTTTACATGGGCACGTATTCCCAGCGCCTCTAAAGTGGTTGTTAGTGATGTATCTAAACAGAAAGATCACTTGCTACAATTATATCACAAAAATTAGGATGAAGAACATCACCCGGTTGTGATGTTTTTTTTTTTTTTACCTGGATGGTTCGATTTGATGTGATGCCTAAGCTTGTCTTCTGGAAAAACCTTCTTACAGACAGGACAAACAAAACTCTTCTTAACCTAGAGATATTAAACAAAACAAATAAAAAAAGAACTATAAAATCTGAAAACTTCAACTTCCATTGTCTTCTCTAGACAAACCAACTTCATACTTACAATTTCCGAGTGCGTTTTAATATGAGCTTGCAGCTTATACTTGTCAGGCGTAGAGTACTGGCATCCCTCTGAAGGGCATGTGAGGAGAACATTACTGTGTCTCTGGATTACATGACGCTTCAGGCAGTTTTTGGTAATGGAAGAGTAGCTGCACTGGGAACAGTAATGAAGATGTTCCCGTGTATGTGTTCTTACATGCATGTTGTAGTGCACCTGGTACCAGAATAGCTTACCTAAAAAAAACACAATAAGAACGGTGAGATATCTTGACAGCAAAGAAGAGAACGATTGATAAAAAAAAAAAAAATTTAAAAAAGGAAGCAGTAGATTTGTGTATAAGATTACCACAGTATTCACACTCCAGATCTCCAAAGACTTTCCTTATTCTTTCGAAAACCTCCAGGTTTAGTTGTCTTTTCTGCATTTGTTCTAAAATCTGTGCAAAAGCAGTTTTTCCCTGTAAGGTTGCCATTTCCTCCGTACCACTATTATGGGATGGGTTGCTCCGAGTAACACCAGACTCGTTCTTGCTCTGAATAACAGAGATGTCTGTCGTGACCTCTGACACGATTTGCTCTTTTGGTAACATGCATTGTATCTCAGATGTAGAAGTTTGCGTAGGCAAGTTTGTATTTGTATTTGCTTCACCAGGATTATTATATTCCGTTTCACTACAGTCCACATCTGGCAAATTGTCCTGCAGCTGTTCTCTGTCTAGCAAATCTTCAGAGACCCTCCCATGCGGTTGAGTTTTCACAGCTGCACTAACTGTATCAATAACCGAGCAGTTGTTGATCCCTGTTGAAGCTATATCCTTTTGGGCATCATGTACCAGTTCCTCTGGAGTTAAACTGCCAGGTCCATGAACCTCTTGCTCCTCCACGCTGTCCATTTCAGTGGCAGGTATTTCCTGTGCATTGAGAAGAGACAACTCATTGCTAATTTCCAGCTCATCTTGTCTCAGCATGTCCCGCTGAATATCATCCCCAGGTTTCAACAGGCAGAAACTGCTTTTGATTGATTCAGCGAAAGTCGTGGATTCGTCCATTCCTGGGTGAGATTCCCCGAAGTGCATCTTGAGTCGCACAGAACTGACAAACTTCTGCAGGCAAACTGAGCACACGTACACAAAGGGATGCTTTCTAACGTGAGCCTGAAGAGCTTGGAACTTTGTCGAGCCATGATCGCACAACTCACAGCCGTACGGTCGGTTGCTCCCGTGGACCATCAGATGCCGGTCTCGCTCTAACTCGTACTTGAATTTACGGTCGCAGACATGACAGTCGTAGAGCAGCTGTCTCTTGCCTTCTCTGGTCTGAAGCCTATACTTGTCGTAAGAGTCCTTAACTTTTCCATCTTCCATATCATGACTTTCTCGTATGTGCTTGAGCAGGTTTTTGACGTCGGAGTACTTCTTCTTGCAGAAACGGCAGTGCTGCTTGATTTTCTGGTGCACCCTCTCCACGTGCACTTTAAGGTGACCCTTGCTCAGGCAGTTAAATGAGCAGTGCTCACAGCTGAACTTCTCCCCAGTGTGTTTGCGCATATGGACGCTGAGGTTGGCCTTGATAGCGCTGGCGTAGTCACACTGGCTGCATTTGAACGGCTTCTCGTTGGTGTGGATTCGTAAGTGGGCCTGAAGTGAATGTTTGAACTTGAAAACCTTGTTGCAGTATTCACAGGTGAAAATTTTCAACTGGGTCTGTCCTATCCTGTATAAAAAAAAAAGACAGGTACAAAAAAGTCATTTGATGGGGGAAAACATTGTTTGATGCTTAATAGACAGCATCTATTGGTTAAATGTCAAAATATGAACATTTAATAAATTATGCAGATGTGCTATTTGTTAGTGGGTTGGTAACGTCAGAACATTCTTGCGAGCAAATCTGAACAGCCTTGTTTTTTCCCATATTTTCTACCCAATTTGACCATTTGCCAATTCCCAGCATCGAGACAGCTCTCCATTATCAAATCGCAGCTACCAACTGGAAACAGTTGAAGTCAGCCATCTTTAGAACTGCTGCTCATGCCTCATCACAGGGCAGCGTTACATACAGGGACAAAAGCGCTGTCTATCCTTTTCCACATAGACATGAGCTCTTGGTTGTTTTGTTGCTGTGATTGACAGAAGAGACAGAGTATGCCATCACTTCCACTGATGCATCTTCAGGATTCAAACTCCTAATCTCTGCAATCTCCCAATGACACTTTTCTGTTGTGCTACCCAAAAGCCTAAACCAGGCGTGTTCAAAAAGAAATGTATACCTGTTGGATTTCAGCGGCACTTCATATGCAGCTTGCTGTATGGCATATTCTTGGTAACCTTTCTTCTGTGTGGAGTCTCCTGCAGTGCCGTCAGGTGGCATAACTGCCTCAGCTGGAGCAGCTTCAATAGGAACTATTCTTGTGGCACCTAGAATATAAGAGCATCTTCATTACACTTTTATAAAACTGTTCATGTATCTTCAGTTGGTTTAATAGCCGTATGATATCTCACCGGGAATGGCCTCATGTGCTGCAAGAACCACACTGACAATGGGGTTTTTGTTGCAGCCTGCTGACTCAGGTTCCTTTACACCAGAGACTTTGTCTGCCTTTGCTGTTCTCAACTTCTTTGGTGAGCATTCGACATCTTCTTCTTCCTCTTCTACTATCTCAATCGAACCAGGGTTCTCATCTGTACAGCATCGGGGTGACAATATTACATACACAAAAGATGGCTGGACTAAGAATGGTAATGATAAATAACCGTAAAGACTCTTACTGAGGAGGTCATCCTCATCAGGAACATTTTTAAGTTGTGCGAAACAGATATGTTTGGAAATCTGCCGTTTGTTGCTGAATTTGCGTTGACATTTTTTGCACTCCAAACCAGTGTCGTCTTCGGCATGTTGTGGTTTCACTGGTGTTTCTGACAGCACATCAGATACCTCTTTCTTTGATGGACTGAACAATTTGTTAGGCCTTTGTTCCTCTGCTTGGGCTTTCTTAGTGGATCCCTTTGGTCTACCTCTTTTCCTTTTGATGCCCTCTACAACAACATAAAGTTTAGCATTGTTGGCAATAATATTGAATTTTAAATAAAAAGTTGGATGTGGGTTTTGATTGTTGTATTCATTATGAAAACATACCTGGTAGATGTGGAGACTGTAAAGGTTTGAGGTGGATAATAATGTCCTCTGCATCTCCACCTTCGCCAGTGTGTTTCTCAAGTACATGAGACTGGAGCAGTGATTTATTGGGAGAGAACAGGTTGCATATTTTACACATGAAGACTGAAGATCCCTCTGCAACACAATAAAAGTTACATTATTGAAAGTGTTTTACGTAACCCAGCTTCTAATTGTTCTACAATGTGTTTAGATTATCATCAGGGTCGTAGTCATCCAAACTAGGAAGACCTGCTCGAGGATGTCTGAGGGATTGCTTTTTATACAAACATGGCAGATTCACTATATTCCCAAAAGTATTTGCTCGCCTGCTTTCACATATATATTTCAATTTTATTTATATAGCGGTTTTAACAATGGTCATTGTCTCAAAGCAGCTTCACAAAAATGAAAAGAACATTTAAAAAATAAAATTTTTGGCAGTGTGTATGGGTGAGAAAAATGTGTCTAGACAATAATGAGATGAATGATAAATGAAATTTCTCTGATGACCAAGCCAAGGGTGATGGCGATGGTGTCAAGGAAAAACTCCCTGAGATGGCAATAGGAAGAATCCTTGAGAGGAACCAGACTGAGAGGAACTGTGTCTGAGCCCCGAACATGGTCTGGAAGGCTATTCATATATATATATGAACATATGAACTTGAGTAACATCCAATTCTTAATCCATAGGGTTTAATATGATGTTGGCCCACCCTTTGCAGCTATAACAGCTTCAAGCCTTCTGAAAAGGCTTTCCACAAGGTTTAGGAGTGTTTAGGAACTTTTGACCATTCTTCCACACTAAACTCATCCATGTCTTATGGGACTTGCTTTGTGCACTGGTTCTCAGTCATGTTGGAACAGGAGGGGGCCATCCCCAAACTGTTCCCACAAAGTTGAAAGCATGAAATTGTCCAAAATGTCTTGGTATGCTGAAGAATTAAGAGTTCATTTAACTGAAAGTAAGTAGCCAAACCGACTGCTAAAAAACAATCCAACATAAGTTCCAACATGACTGTGCACCAGTGCACAAAGCAAGGTCCATAAAGACCTTCGTGTGGAAGAACTTGACTGGCCTGCACAGCATCCTGACCTCAACCCAATAGAACAGCTTTGGCATGAATTAGAGCCAGGGCTTCTTGTGTGCCCTCACAAATACGATTCTGGAAGAATGGTCAAAAATGCCCATAAACACAATCCTAAACCTTGTGGGAAGCCTTTCCAGAGGAGCTGAAACTGCTATAGCTGCGAAGTGTGGGCCAACATCATATTATAAACCCTATGGATTAAGAATTGGATGTTAAAAAAAATGGATGTGAAAGCAGGCGAGCCAATTATTTTTGCCAATGCAGTGTATGTGTACGTCTTCAATCTGGTACTTCATGAGTATAGTTGAAGATAAGATGCTATGGTATTGTGTCTTTCTTCTGGAAAGTAGAGCTACGACTTCTCAAGAATGTTTTCTATTTCATATCCTGGCTTGCTTATATGTGGACAATATTGCATTGAGGAGGGAATGTTCTCTCAAATTGCTGTACGCCATGTGTGGTGAACCTGTCTGTAGTGTTATAATTATTGAGAATTGGTCTAAATACACATTAAGTGTAAATGCATTGACCTTGTGGTGGCCATGGGTAAATCTATTTCTAAAGTAGGAAGTACAAGAGCACGTCTATTGCCCCTGTAATGGAACATCTCTCAGCATTAGGGCAAGCGCAGCAGTGTTTTCACTTCACTTAGTATATCTTCTATACCTTCACCTTTCTTCTGAAGTCAAATCTGAGAGCTTTTCTGGTATCATACTTATGACTATGTTTCTTTCTATCAGTCCCACTCTGAAAAAAAAATCAAATAGGTGATCACTGAACAAACAAACAAACAAACAAACAAACAAACTTATTAACAGTCCTGGGGTCCGTTCTTCGTATGTCGCTAACTCAGTTAGCTGGATTTGAATGTTTTGGATTTGTCCTGATCTTGGATTGTTTCGTTCTTTGATGCGCTTCTCGCACTTGTTGTCATAGCAACATGTCCGTAAGCTTGAGCCTGCTCGGTAGCAGGTTTATTTCATGTAAACAGGATTAAGGCTGCGCTCCTGCCGGGTTATGATTGGTTGAAATGGTGAGGTCACATCTGATTGGTTAAAGAGCGCTGACGCTCATGTGGGAATAGAAAAGTATCTTGCATATATGCCCCTATCAAATATTATATTAGAACATAAATTCCTAGGTTTATTATTATAAAATATGATATTACTATTATAATAAACCCTAGGCACGAGACCATTAATACAAATTCTTGTATAATGTTTATTTTGTAACACATTTATTTTTCAGGGGTTTGTCATGAATATGCAAATAAATATTTGTATATGATAAAAATAAATATTGAATAATATAATATGAATATGAATTCATAATTATTTTCATAATATGAAAAATTGGACGAAATAATTTTTATTATAAAATAAACAACATAAAAGTATACATGTATTTGAAAAATATTTAAACATCATGTTCTGACGTTACCAACCCACATAAACATTTATTTTCATATTGCATATTTTATTTTATTGTCTCATGTAATTTGGAAACCATTAACCTATGAATTTAAGTTCTAATATAATCTTTAATAGTGATTATGTGGGGGGGGGGGGCAATCCATGGGAGGGGGCATTTCAGCGCATAACACGTTACAAAATAAATTGCCATTTTTTTTGCCATTTCTTCACCCAATCGAAGGGCTTGTGATCAGTGTTTCTACTGTCGATGCATATCGCCTTTTAAACCAACGCATGAACGCACAATAATCCTAGACAACTCAATCCAGCTATACTAATCAACAACAACAGGTGTGCTCGAAGAACCAACTTAGCCAGAGCGTAATTAGCACGATGGTCTCATCTTAGATGTGTCAGTTCATCTCGGATGTATCAAGCGACGTACGAAGAACGGACCCCTGGTTTAGGAAATATACACTGTCTGGCCAAAACAGCCACTATTTCAGAAGGGTCAAATTATTGGCCTGCACCAAGCAAAGAAAACAACTAAGGAGATTTGAAATTGCTGGAATTAGTTTAAGATCTGGCCAATACATTATTAAAACCTAAAATGATAGTGCTGAACCATGAACTTAAAAAAAATTATAATGATAGTACAAAATAATTATGAATTGAGATCACTTAAAATTCCTGGTGAAGTTGCATTATAAGAAATCAACAGTAGAAATCACAGCTTTCTTAGCTTCTTAAGCCTAAAAGTTGCTCCTAGTGACAAAATTCTAAGAAAATTCTTAGAATTATGACATTTTCTTAGAATTTTCCCTTAAATTTAGGACAAAATCTTAGTAAAGATAAAAATGATTCACGAAACATCTTAGCCCTAAAAACAGCTCCTAAGGTAAAAATTGTTAAGAGTAGAGAGGAGGACTATTAAGAGGCTTAAGAGTTTCTATAGCGAGGACAAAATGGCGGAAAGAAGAAATATTCTCCAAACACTGAACGTAAAGCTAAAAGTAAACACTGCTCTTCTGTCCAATTTGGTTTTCTTGTTGTTTTACTTCCTTCCATCTCTCTTGGATTGTTGGCTACATACCATCCAAATGTGCAACTTGAACAGACCGTCCTACAATCATGTAAATTGGTAAAAGGTGAGCCATTTTGCTCCTATAAAAATAAAATCAGTATGGTAAATAAATGTAAAAACTTAAATATACTAATTACTGTGTGGAAATTGGTAGCTTCAAAAGTATTTCATCATTTGGCTCTTTTAATTTAAGATCTCTTTAAGATGTTTAGCCTATAACAGAAACTTTGCATAAAGTAGCCTGTAGTCATGATTATACAATTTGTTTATATACAAACATTATGATTTCACTGTCTATTCAATTTTCACAAAGACCGCATTTCAAGACCTTTACAGAGGTCAGAGGCAATTTTTTATCAACCAATCACAGTCCTTGAATTGCTGCATCATCCCTAGCAACGGGGTCAACCACACCTCCTCACTAAGGTAAAGGTTTTTGTACTTAGAGTTACTCTAAGAAGTTTTCTAAGTCACTTTTAGTCTAAGACTCCCAGCTAAGAATTTTTAAGCTAAGATAGGAGCTCTCTGAGAGAATTCTTAGAAGCTTTGTGAATATGGGCCCAGGTTTCTTAGTTACCTAGTTAGTTAGTTTGATCTATGCCGTTAATTCATGTTTGGTCCTGGAGGAACGTTGTTTCGTTTCACTGTGTACTCAACTGTATATGGTTGAAATGACAAAACCCTATTTTACTAGAGTTAAATGTATTCGTCAAAGTAAGAGCTGTTTTGCATCAGGCATTTCACTAGATGGGTTTGCATTTGTTTTTGTGAATGTTGTCAGATATCCAGCTTATTCTGATCACAATAGTGTGTCTGGGAAACTTGATTCGATTTCAGATATCCATGATAAGAAGAAAACCACTGGGACTTTTTGATTGTGCAGAACAACAGAACACAGTTATGAGAGTAACAACTGTCTTTATTTCTCTATATAATCCCCTGCTGCACTAATGCCCTGATCTGTCACATCAGGCTGATCTGCGGGGTCAGTACATCCTGCTCCTGAACCTGGACACTGACTTTAAGTTTCGTGAGCACAGTTTAGACTCGGGTGTGAACTGAGCTGCGATAATGAAAACACTTCTAGCAGCCAGTGAGAGAGTGAAGAGTTCAAGTTCAGAAGTATGCGGTGTAAATGAGTGTGTGACACGCAGTGATCACTCAGCGCGCCTGATGAATCGCCGCTAACTTTAGGATGTGAAGTTCCAGGCTGGTTTACCTGCTCGCTGCTCATCAAATCATCCGCATTGGCTGTTTCTTTTCATTACTGCAAACCAAGACACTTATTTTTTTACATACCTGCTCGCGCTGGGTCCATGCTTCTGAATTAAACCAGTAGCTCAAAAAACGACAAATACTTCTCATCTGTATGTTTGCATATAAACAACATTTTATATGGAATTTATTGTATTAAAATTACTTTAGCGAACGTTTATGGCGAATCTGCGACATCATATATGGCGGATTGAGTCTCCTTTTAGGAGCTGTTCAAGAGGACTATAACACTATGTAACTGAAAGCGCCACCTTGCGGCCTGGAGACTACTGTATCGCAGCACAGCACCGTTGGAGCTCTCAGCAGGAACACTGATATGATCAGACTATCTGCTTCTAATTTTACATAATGGCCATCGGAAAATTGCTGGACATGTTTTCTGACGTACTTGTTTGTTGTTTTGAGCCTTTTCTGGCTTATCAGAGCAGTGCAGAAATGTAGCTTTCTATGCTGACCTCTTTGTATGCTTTTTAATCAGTAGTTGAGGATAATTTAGTGACGTCATTGGTGACTGCATGATTATATTTCCTTCTCACAGTATGCTCATCTATTTCATCCAAAACCCCCTTCTGAGACATCCTTTTTTTGGTACGTTTTGAAGTAGGCTAAAGTGTGTGTGTGTGTTTGAAGAATTGAATTAACAAAGAAGAATAAACAAAGGTTACTAAAAAGGAACAAACAATAAAAGGATAATCCCCCACTCCACCCAGTGAAAACATTAAGTCTTTTGTAACATGCACCTCAGGTATGAACTGAATAAAAGGCATACAAATACACAGAAAGCAGTCTACTCCATGGAGTAAATACATCTCACATACACACCAAGGATTTTCTTCAAGAATTACTCTACTGTTAAAATAATTAGGTATGTTTAAAAGGGGGGAAAGTTTTTCCAAGCTGTAGATAAAACAGCATACTACTACGCACTCACAAATTCACCCCAGCACTACGCTAAACCTGGACATATAATTTTTTTTAAAGCATCTGTATTACTGTTGTAACTATTGTACTTCAGTCTTGCCATAACTGAAGCTCATAATTTAATCAACTGCTTGTTTTCCCCCACACCACCACATACATTTAGCTGGCGCTTTTATCCAAAACAACAGAGCGTAAAAACGGAGGGTCTTGGCAGAATGGTGGTGCTGGGATTTGAACTCGATGTACAGCCCGAGGTCTTAACCTCATAAAGCAAGTCCACAACAAGGCTCTGTTTAAAAGCCTGGGAACTGCTGCAACTTACTCTCCGCACATCAGCAAAGAAAGAAACGTCAAGACATTTGATTACATTTTGTTGTAAACCAACAACATAGCCAAAAGTAGACACCTGACTTCAATATATAGCAAAAATATGAATGTATTATAAGAAATAATTAATTCTATATGAATTAATTATTGGTAGATCCTGTTAACTGAACAGTCATGACGTGAATGTTTTAAGAGAGCCATTTGCAAACTTGATTGCACTTGATCAAATTACCTTGAACACCACAGAACAAACATTTGGTGCTGTTATTTTGCTATACAACGAAGTATTTCATCAAAACTTGCTCAAATCTCATGTTGATCTGATCATCGTACTTCTGTAAAAACAAACTCAGCAACGAACCGAACCAGCAGGAATAAAGAAAAAGTTTATTCAGTCATATGAATCACACAAATGCTTTTTACAATTCGATGCATCTCATCCATTTCTTCCTCGATCTTCTGAATGTAAGTGGTCCTCCAACCAGTCAAAGCAAACACCCTCCTCTCAGCGTTTTATCGACACTGAAGCTGAGTGTAGGATGTTTACACCGACTGCAGCTGGACTGTCACTAAACTCTCAACAGAGGGGGGAAAAAAGAGGGGGGAAAAACGCTCAGGTGTACCAACACTGTTTAACCAAGCATGACAATCCAAGCACTGTGTCTCTTTAAACAGCTTCAGACCAAATTCAGCATGGACTGATGATAAAAAAAAGAAGAAGTCTGCACCAAATTAAAAAGCCATAAATGGAAATAAAGTACAGTGGTAGTGGTGGTCAGTGGGAGCAAACATCCAACTGAAAGCTCAACACTTCACACACAGCTTCCAGTCGGGGATGTTTACAATCACAAACAACCGCCTCAGTTCTCTCGCTCTCACGCACAATCAGCATGTCCAGTACAGCAAAAAACAAACAAAAAAAGGAGAAGTGCTCGATGTAGGAAAGTGCAGTGCAGTGCAGTAGTGTGTGCGCTGCCCTCTACAGAGAGAAGCAGAAACAAGAGAAGAAACTCACTCTGCCTTTAAACCAGGAACATGATGAGGATGTTAATCTGAACACACACACACATTTGGACATGTCCCCCCCCCCTCCCTCAGTGTGCATAAAAAGGCAGGGTTAACCAGTTTAGTTATTGTAATCTGTTCAGGTTACACACTTGGCTAGATCACTTCTTGTGTAGAAAGCGTCCTCTTGCAAAATAGTCCTGCCAATAAGTCAAGATGTTAAAACAAAATGTTACGAATTAAAAAAAAAATCAATATTCTCAGGTTTACGTGTCTTTTCAATAAACATCTTTTAAAGCTTACACACATACACACTCTCTCTCTCTCACACGCACACACCAATCCAGATAAGAAGACATGAAGCAGAGGCCAAGTTGTTTTTGTACCAGTTACAAAGTTGGTCGAAGAGGAAGCACACAAGCTAACAGTGTCTGTGCGAAAACCCAGCCCGAAAACTTAACTTTCGTGCGGATTACAGACACACAACGCCAGCTCAGTGTGCGGGGAAGTGTTTTAACACACTCGCCCGACACGGCTCAAAGTCACTCCGGCGCTGAAGAGCGCACAGCGCGGCTAGCTAACGGCGGCTAACACTCCGCGAGCACAACTCTCCGCCGCGGACGGCGTCCTCTCACTCCGCTAGCTCCCCGCTACACTCTCCCTCTGCCTCTCCCCGACTCGCCGCTCGGACTCGCGCTACACTTTCTTACGCGTGTATTTCCTCCAGCTCTCACTGCCACAGATCCCGAAATCTCCGCCATTCCGCTTCCTTCCGTCTCTGTCGCTTGTCTTTAATTTGACCTTTAGTTACCCGACCGCGCGCGACACCAATGTTGACGTAATTGCCATAGTAACAGGATCCCGCCTCGTACGTGCAGCCGTGCGCGTTCACGAGAGGACGAAAGGCGCTAAGGTTAAGGACACCTGGAGCTGCGTTCCAATCCGCACCCTCAACCTGCACTAGGGTTCTGAGGAGTGATCTGATTTGGGACGTGGCCCCAAAGCAGCCCTGCGCGCGGATTCCTGTTGTAATTTCCTTCACTGAGAATCTCAACAGTGCACTTATTCTTTAGTGTGCACTCGGATGCTAGCAGTAGTAATGCTAATCATATATAGTGGTTTATAAGAATTAAAAGGACACTACAATTTGACTGTTTTATGTTTAACTAAGGTGGCACGGTGGCTTAGTAGTTAGTAGATTCCCACTTCGGGGTCTGTGTGCATGGAGTTTGCATGTTCTCCCCGTGTTAGGTGGGTTTCCTCCGCATACTCCGGTTTCCTCCCACAGTCCAAAGACATGCAGATGAGGCTAATCGGCATTCAGGAATAGTGATGGCACATGTACCCTGTGATGGATTGGCGCCTGTCCTGGGTGTACCCCGCCTCAGGCCATGAGACTCATGGGATAAGCTCCAGGCCCCCCAGAAACCTGTATACAGGATAAAGTGATATACACTACCATTCAAAAGTTTTCTAACACTTGCAAATTTCTTTTTTTGTTTTGTTTAGTGATTTATTTTCTACATTCTACAACGATACTGATATCCTGAATACTATTTTTGGACTGTGGGAGGAAACTGGAGTATGCAGAGGAAACTCACCAAGCACAGGGAGAACACGCACACAGACCCGAGGTGTAAGTTGAACCCTCAAACCTGGAGGTTATTATTCTAAGGGATATATTTTCATATTTTAGGGGAAATGGATGACAGAATAACGAAAGGACAGAAGCAAGCTTTAAAAGATTCTGCAAAGAAAAGATGTCAAATGGCAGGAAATAGTCATTTATCAAAATAGAGTTCAAATAGGACAGCAGTTTGAAAGATCACTATCATGTAATTTTTATGCCCAGAAATGAAACTTTATCAATACACTAATACCGCTGGAATATTTAACATGTTTAGTTAATGACCGACCAGATCAGTTCTATAATGTTTGGAAGCCTTATATTAGCAATCTAGAGACTGATTTGTCAACTATTTTGTGGAAAGGTTTTCCTCCCCAAGTACCTCAAGTGAGTGCATAGGATTTTGAATTGGTATTGTGCTACCATTATGCTTTACCTATTTTATTTTTAATTATTTCATTTATCTAATTATTCTTTTTTATTAATTTATGTATTCTGAATATCTTAAAACTTGTCCCCCCTTTTTTGTGACCGGTTAGATGTACTTTTGTTTTATGTTTTGTTAAAGTTGGAAAATGTTCAATAAAGATATTTGACAAAAAAAAAAAACTTTATCAATACTTCTGGTTATGTGCATGTGTTCCAAGTCATCAACATTGTCAAACAAAAATGTAACTGCATCTTATTTATTTATTACATACCTTTACAGTCCTATAAAGTATTTTTTGTGCCTTATTTCATGTGTATTCTAAAATTGTAGAGTAAAAACTTGAGAAGCCAAATCTATCTTTAAAAATGATATGTAAACAATTTTGTTATGTACAATTTGCAATATGCAGTAATATCCATAGAAAACAGAAAAAGCAACACGTTGAGTATTTAAGTAAGTAATCAGATCACAATGCAGGCAAACAGAAAATACATTAAAAATCACTCATTTGTTAACACTGCATGCAGGTTTGCCGTTTAAAAGGCAAATACAAGAAAAGAAACATTTTAAAACATGTATTTTTTTCACAATATTTACATTTTAAATTATTGTTAAAAATAATGAAGAAAACAGTTAACATATTTAATGTTTTTGAACAAAAGCAAAACAACAACAACAGCAGACTGTACATTAAATTAATAGAACTCCACACCAGCCCCATGTGTCTTGTGGAATAAAATGTCACAGCTTGAGAAAGAGGCATTTGCTAATCAACACTCTGGTTATAAATAGAGTAGTCCAGGCAGAAGCACAATGACACGTGATCAGAACAAATCCTGGATATTTGATGGTTTATATTTGGCAGAGATTGGGGTCAACGCATGAATGCAGTCAGTACTGGATCAGCTAATACTTCAGAAGTCACAAAGTAACTACAGTCCTGAAGTTTTGATGGAAATCCATGCAGTGAAATGCAACATTTCTATAAATACATGTATACGAATTTGTATGCATTACTTGCTGTACATGAGTAATTAAACTTAGTCGTATGTTATTTATGTCATGCGTTCAACAATGTACTTTGTCACAAAGCAGCTTTACAGAAAGTCCAGATGTAAAATTTAAATTTGAATCCCAACGAGAAATTCAGCAGTGATTGTGGCATGGAAGATAATGAAAACTTAAAAGGGAATTCATCCTCATCTGGGCGATACCAGTGGAATTATAAATTAGTGCTCTTCTCCCAATGTGTACTATAAATTCAAGCAGTGCTAAATGTGTTAATAGAAACTTGAGTATGAGCGTCGTTACCTTGTCTCTCACACTAAATTCTCTTGTCTTGGTATCTCTTTTAACAGAAGTTAATGACTGTTGAATGATTAATTAGTTATTGAGTGTAACCTGGGTGGCATGTTGGCTTAGTGGTTAGCACGGTCACCTTACACCTCAAGGGTCTGGGTTTGATTCCCGACCAGGTTCATTGGACTAAGAATGTACAGTATCGGAGTTAAAATGTGAAGGCTTTTCTCTCCCCTGCTGTAGCCTTCATTATTTGCAGTACCAACAAATAGCCAGCACCTTTAGAGCAAAGCAGACGTACAGATCAATGATTTCAAAAAGACTCCAGTTTCCTCCCACATCCTAATGCAGATTAGGTTAATTTGCGTTCCCCAAAATGACAGTGTGTGTGCGCTGTGATGGATTGGCACCCTGTCCAGGGTCTACCCTGCCTCGTGCCCGAAGTCTCCTCAAATAGCGACCCTCTATACAGGATAAAGCGATATAGATGAAGAGTGAGTGAACAACTACATACCGATGATGTGCTTCTTTCTATGGTCTTTCCCTAGTTATTGTTTCTAATAATTAAGGATCTTTTGGTATCTTTTATTATAATGCTTTGAAGGCTTCCATGTAATTTGGAATACTATAAATGTTTTTGATGCTATGGTTTTTTCTTATTTCTGAGTGGGCTCTTTTACAGTGCAGTAATCATTATACCAGGTTTTTAAAATGGGGCTACATTATCTAGAATGTAATAGATGGTTGACTTGATCAGTGAGTCTGCCCTTGGGGTCTAGAATTAATGTTAGTATAAAAGGATGGGAAGATTAAATTTTTTCAGCTATATGTTAGTGTTTGTACAAAGGACTTCAAAAGCGTCCGATTTTTTATTATTATTTTTTTACTACCTAGAATATCATAAATTACTGTGTCATCTCTTCTCCTGTTAGATACAGTAGATGGGGCTAATTGATATAATGGTATCAGTGAGGACTAGCTTACGTTAATGCTACATTTATTCGGTTTAATCCACTTTTTTGTTAAACATAGTATAATAACCTTCTGATTAAAAATAGTTTTACTTACAATTAGTGTACAATAAATGTACAAATAATGTACATTCAGATGATAGGTGCTGTGCATTCACTCACTCACTCACTCACCTATGACATGAAGCTTGAAGCATTTACCAGGGGACGCACCACGAGAAGTGGTGATGGACTGCCAGTCCATCGCAGGGGACACAAGCACCCACACTAAGGGTGATTTGGAAAAGCCAATTAGCCTGCTCTGCATGTCTTTGGATTGTGGGAGGAAACCGGAGTACCTGAAGGAAAGCTGCTGGACATTCAGTATGTTCTAATTCTTATGTTGCTTAAAGAATGTATTTCCACACTTTACTTTAGCTTGGGCAACATAAACCGTTTTAATGTGGTGGAACCTGAGTGACAACTAGTGCAGCTTACAGATGGTTGGTTTATCTTGCTACTCTGCTCCCTGGCCTAAGCTCTGGAATGCCACCAATTGACTATATATGTTCTGAGACTAATTATACATATAACTCATATCAGTGACATTTGTATGGTAATGTTCTGATTTGTTATGGGAATTGCAGGTTTGAATCTCTCCTCTGATCCGTGTGTGTGTGTGTGTATCCAAAGACATTTGTTGTACACTGATTGCCATCTCTCAATCGCCTGTTCTGTGAGTGTGTTTCTGCTCCCCATCCATGGTGTCCTCTTTTCTATTTAGAATTGCTACACTCAACTCTTCCCGGAGACTTTACAGATATAGTATACTGAACGTAAGAATGAATTGAACTGAGTAACTCATAAAAATAAACATCACACATTCTTGAAATCACCTTTAATAGAATTTCTGATACCATTTCTTGCATTGGGTTGTTATTACATTTTTGCTTATTTAATTTAAGATGAAAACACGTAGTGCAATTAATCCAACTTTTTAAATAGGATTTTAAATACACAATTCAAAGTTGTTTTGTTCAGTTTTTAATTAATATGTTTATGGTTTCATCACTGCATGTTTAATCTATTTTATATATTTATATAAAGCATCATTTTTCTTGATTCCTGTTTTGTTTCTTCATCACTTGAATAAAAAGACTAATAACTAAAAGTTAAATTACCACTGGAACATGAACAGTCAATTCTGGCATCTGTCTTTTTTTTTTAAAGCTTAGTATTACTGAACGGAAATATACGGAAGCTACATGTGATTTGCTTTTGTAGCACATACAGTACAGTATATGCTCTCAGCCGCTCACGTCTGTGGCAACTTCTCCATCGATGCTTGATTGGATATCCACGAGAACTCGTGCAAATCGGCTCCAGTCCTCTGAATGTGGCACCGCCAGTTGCTAAAAATGTACAAGATAACAACACAATCAACCTCGCCTGTCATTCTCAGCTGTCATGCTCACTAAGACAGGAGAAAGGAGATGTGAGCCACTTCTTATTCTTAAAAAACAGACTCACAGTGTTGCTGTAACGTGTTGGTGTTTGTACCCTTGCATGCTTTCTGAACAACAATATTGTATATTTTTTATTTTATAATTTTAATTAATTTCCAGTTGTATTACCTCTCCAACATCATAGATCCAGACTCGACCCTCAGAATCACCTGCTGCTACCTCGCGGCCCCCTGATGCCCATCTGACCCGGTTAAGAGCACAAGAGCCGTCCACTTTCACACTCGCTGTAGGAACCTGGTAAAGGGAATATAATAATTTGCTAATTGACATATTGCTAATTTCATAATGGAATTGGCCTTAAATTAGCTAAGTTAGTCTTTAACTCAATGTAATGTATGTTGTCTTGCTTGGGAACGGCACTGCTCCAGTGGCTGGGGTTTTGGCCCTTAAAACATAGCACTAGGATAAAATACAACAGTCATGCTTTTCACACCTGTAGATTTTTCAAGGTGTGTAAGTTAATATTCTTACTTCTGTGTCCTTATTAAGGTTCCAGATGTCCAAGCGACCCATTCCATCCACTGTAGCGAAGACAGCCGGGTGCACTGGAGACCACATGACATCAAAGACGTAGTCAACATTGTCCTCAAAGGAGCAGAGCGGTTTGTTGTGCTGTATGTACAGAACAGACATGACCAGGATATTAATAGTAATACAGTAAGGTAGATTCACACTAAAAATGTATGCAGCATTCTGACCTTGTGAACATTAACCAGGGGTCAGGGGAAGCTCAGTGGTTAAGGCATTGGACTACGGCTTGGAAGGTCCCAGGTTCAAACCCCACAACCACTAGGTTGCCACTGTTGGGCCCTTAAGCAAGGCCCTTAACCCTCAACTGCTGTGTCGTTGAGATAAAAAAATGTAAGTCGCTCTGGATAAGGGCGTCTGCCAAATGCCTAAATGTAACCACTGCGTGACCACTGCCCCTATAAATTACATCAGCATTTTACAGAATGGAAAGAGAAAAAAAAAAACTCTCATACTTTAGTCGACCACAGTTTGGCAGACCAGTCAAAGGATGAAGTGGTGAAGAGGTTGGAGAAATCAATGGGGCCCACAGCATTATGGCAGCTGATGCCAGTCACTGGCCCCTGGTGGCCCACAAACATCTCACTAATACCAGGCCTACTATATAGACAAAAGACAAACACATCGTCAGGGATTTGCAACAGCTTATGCAACATCTACAGTACATCTAGATACACTCACCTGCCATGCCGTGAGGCTGCGTATACAGTTCCTTCTTCACTCCCCACCACAAAGTTATTCACCTCACCAGCAGGAAAAGCCATTCCAGTCACAGCTACAACCTTAGATTTGCTATAGTGGAGCTCCATACTATCCTGTGAATGAACAAAAACTAAAAACACAATCCTATAATTGCCTGCAGACTTGTTTTTGTACATATTGATTGATATTGTACACATTATGATCACCTGCCTATTGAGTAGGTAATGCTCTGTGTGTTCTGTCATCTTTCTATTGGAACCAGAATGAACCTTTTCCTCAATTTGAGCTACAGCAGCGCTTCTATTGGATCAGATTACACGGGCCTGCCTTCACCCACATGTGCATCAGTGAGCCTTGGCCACCTACATATGACCCTGTCGCCAGTTCACCGGTTTTTCTTATTTGGATCACTTTTGCTACTGTACGTCCTGACCACTGCAGACCAGGAACATTCCACATGATCTGACGTTTTGGAGTTACTCTGGCCCATTACAATTTGGCCCTTCTCGCAGTAGCTACATTTTCAAAATTTCCTTACAAAGGCGGCTAAAAGTTGGTGGGATTTATTAAGCAGCAAGAGGACAGAGTCAGAAGCTCCAAAACTCTTGTGAGATGTTCCTGTTCTGCAGTCTACATCCCAAAAATAATTCAAGAAAGGAAAACTAATGGACGTGCTAGTGTAGAACAGATTGTTTAAAAAACATTGTTTAATGCTGGTGGTGATAGAAAGGTGTCAGAACACACAGTACATCACTGTTATGGTGGCAAAGGGTGTGGATCGACTCAATATTAAGCACGAGGTCATAATGTAATGGCTGATCAGTGTATATTATAATATATTACATTATATTATATTATATTTTGACTATTGTTCTCTCTGCCAGCTGACGATGTCTCTTTACCTGTGGCTGAGAGAGCATATCTAAACTCCAGGTGCATATTTTGCCATCCGTGGACACGGAGACCAGGTTGTGAGCGTTCTGCGTTCCCACCACAGTTATGCTGGACACAGGATGCTGCAGAACACAAAGTCATGATTGATTTATAAGCAGGATTGATGAACAGTGATCCACAAAGTCAAGGTGGAATAATTTTAAATATGTTTTGCGAATCGTCTAGGGAGCTTCATGAAACCTGAATTGAAACAGCTTCATCCTTGGTCACCGATTTATTCTAGTCAAGGTCATAGGATCTAGCCCAGGAGCCAACAGTGTACGGCAGGTATACACTGGATGGCACCAATAACAAACAAGCCTTATTCTCTCATAGGGGCAATCCAATGTTGCCATTCCCTCTACCAGCATATGTTTTGCAAGGTCGAAGGAGACTCACATGGATGTGGGTAGAAATAGCAAAGAACCTCCACACAGTCTGATCTCAGGATTGACCTTGGGGCCATGGACCTGTGAGATGGCCATGCTGCACACTACCACACAGTCCTGCCTAATTGTCTTGCAGATTAACTGTAGTTCTTAACAGATATTCTGTTGAGGTAAATTCATAATTTTGTCGCAGAGTGTTCTTACAGTATGAGCAGCAGTAGATAAAGGCGTCCTTTGTACCGGGGTTCTCCTGCGGGTCCGATTATCCCACAATGCAATCTGGCCGGAGTAAGTGCCCCCAACTATGAGGTTTGGATGAAATTGTGCAAAAGCCACTGACATCACAGAGGACTGCAGAAAGAGATATGTGAGATACACATTTCAACACTGTTGCATATTCACAAGAATTCACATAAGTCATAAGCAAATCAAATTATTTTTATTTAATGAAAATTAATTTAACTGTTGTACTACATGCTCACTCTAATAGTACTGTATTAAAAAAATAATATAAAGCCGAGTGCAGAAAATGGATGACGTAGTGTATAGTAATAAGATAAATTCAAGGTCATATTTATTATTAGAAGGGAACATGACGAGGGGGAGAGAAGGGAAGAGACAAATGGGCTAATTTCATTACTGCTGCTATTCAGGCAGAACACAAACAAAGCCTGACCTTAGTGTGCCTCAGCTATCTGGCCTGTAATTCATTCTTACTCCTGGATACTGCTTGGATACTTACTAATTTACAAAGCCTGTGTGTTAAAAGTACTGGTGCCTTCTAATGCAAAATCAATGTTTCTTATTAAGGAAATGCTTTAGTGTCGGGTTACCTGTCATGGTTCTATCTCCTACATGAGTATTTGTTAGATATTAGGACTAACAACAAACAAAGGATAAACAAACAAACAAACAAAAAAAAACACCTGACCTGACAGTGAAATATGTATTCTGGTGTTGTCTTCTTAAACTTCATATTCCACACCAGCACAACTCCATCTGGTTCCTGTGGTGCATGTTCGTTGGCATTGTATGAAGCCATTAGCAATTCTGAATACTGAGAAGAGGACATCAAAATATGACTGCAATAATAATCAAAACAATCACAATAAATACTCTAGATATACAAAAGAGTGTAGCAAAGAACTATCATTTAACATGCGATTAAATGCAATGATCAGTTTAGTAACTTAGTTTAGAATCAAGGTAGTTTTATTCTAGGAAAGTACCTACAGTGCCGTGAAAAAGGTATTCTGAATAAAATATATATTTTTTTGTATATTTGTCACAGTTAAATGATTGAGATCATCAAACTAATAAAGATAATAATTTATGATTTCATTTATGAACTGAAAAAAAGCTGTTTAAATCTACCTGGCCCTGAATCATTTAAGTGAGAGATATATGCAAAAAAAAAAAAAAACTTTTTCATGGTCCTGTCGGAAAATCGTGTAATTAGCACAAGGAGTAAAATTATTCTCATGTCCAAGAATAATGTCAGTATAATGTACAGTGATAGAGAGATCATTTCCCAATTGATTACAATTATTTTACAAATCATTTATGCATTACAAATTCAGCCTGGAAATAAAAGTGCAAAAAGTGAAATATTATAATTCACTTTTAGCTCAGTCACAACTTCATCCTTTTTAACTCCTGACCTAATATTGAAGTTACTGAAAATATTCTAGACTCTATGAGAAAGTTGTCTGTAGATGCACAAAAAAGGACCATTGCTTATACTGATCTGTGACACTTTTATTAAAGTGTTAAACGCTGCAAGAGCAAGTGTGTAGTTAAAATCGTGCATGATGCTGTATGAATTTTGAGCTTATTCATTTTCATTCATTCATTTTCTATACCGCTTAATCCTGTGTTCAGGGTCGCCGGGGACCTGGAGCCTATCCCAGGAGACTTCGGGCACTAGGCGGGGTACACCCTGGACAGGGTGCTAATCCATCGCAGGGCACACACACACATACACACACTCAATCACACACTACGGGCAATTTAGGAACGCCAATTATCCTAACCTGCATATCTTTGGACTGTGGGAGGAAACCGGAGTACCCGGAGGAAACCCACCAAGCACGGGGAGAACATGCAAACTCCATGCACGCAGAGACAGAGGGAATCGAGCCTGGCCAGGGAATCGAACCCTGGACCCTGGAGGTGCAAGGCGACAGTGCTAACCACTACACCACCATTTTGAGCTTATCTAAATATTATTATATATACACTGTACGCCCACAGGGCGAACTACAGCAAGTGTGTTGTTAGAATCCCTATTGTCAATGTTTCATAGAGAGCTCTATCAGACCACCTCCTTACCTGCGGTGACCAATCGAGACAGGTGACGACTCGATGTTTTGTCCATTGCTCGTCATAAAATTGTTGGTTGAAGGACAGATTTAATCCAGCTTGTGTGTCTCTAACAAACAAATATGTTAACTTTGTATTAGTTTAATGTTAGATTATAGATAACAGCTAGTTATTCACCTATTGAAAGTGATACAATAAACAATACACTACATTTTAACATTCTACCTTATAACATTCAATATCTTTCTAGTTCATGCATTTATATACAGTAGCAGTATCCCACATAACAACCATTGATGTTAACATACAGAACATAAAACGCACTAGGTGATGCACCTGATAAAATGACCAATAGGCTTAATTATAGCATAACTAATTACATTTCATTTTTTTTCTCTTTTCCATATCAGCAGGTCTCCTCTTAAAGTAAACACAACAACAATCACAATCATGCATCTTCAATCATGTGGAGCTGAAAATTCGCAAAACAGTGAATATGTCTCATATCCAGCGGATATTTATCAAAACTTTGTTCTAATGAGAAACGCCCTGACCTCTCTCTGTCTTGCATGTCACGTCCACTGTAGTCAGTGAAAATATCCAAGTCCTCAGCTAGTGTTCTCTCCACCACCCGGATGCTACGGTCGAAGAAGATCAGGAACTCCTCCGAGTGAACGATCTGCTCCTTCTCCTCCTCTGTGAGCTCCTTACAATCTTCTACAAAACGTAAATGCATTCATGAGCATAAATTTCCTTTTATGCAGTGATTCTGCAAAAGTGTTGTCATATGAGGTCACCATTAACTTGCATGTCCAACTGATTGTCCGCCACCTCATGTTCTTCAGATTCAGGCTTTGGTTTGATCACAGGAGGGGGTTCTACATCAGGTTTCTCTTCTGTGGAGTTTAAGAGAAGAAATTTAATATGACCTCGAATTGTTTAGTGATTTGTGGAGAGTGTAAAGTCTTACGAATATCTCTATAACCAAATGTCATTTAGATATAGATTATATAATCCTTTGAACTGTAAAACATAAACATTAAAACAGCGAGGTTTATTACATATACAGTATCAACATTGCTGAATGCTGGAGGAGGCACTGTATGGAGTTTTACCTTCAGACTGGTTTGGTGCTACAGGCGTCTGGGTCTCTTTACAGTACGTCACCTGTAGTTTGGGCATGTAATCAAACTGTACAATCTCTGTTGTTTCAAGTTTCTGCATTCTGCACTTGAGAAGAAAAAAAAAACAGGAAAAAACAAGAACAACAGGAACTATTATCACATAGACCCTCACCCCCCTTTCATTTGAAATGAATAAACTGGTTGAACACTTTCATTCATTCATTCATTTTCTATACCGCTTAATCCTGTGTTCAGGGTCGCGTGGGACTTGGAGCCTATCCCAGGAGGCTTAGGACACTAGGCGGGGTACACCCTGGACAGGGTGCCAATCCATCGCAGGGCACACACACATACACACACTCACACACCCAATCACACACTACCGGCAATTTAGGAACGCCAATTAGCCTAACCTGCATATCTTTGGACTGTGGGAGGAAACCGGAGTACCCGGAGGAAACCCACCAAGCACGGGGAGAACATGCAAACTCCATGCACACAGAGACGGGAATCGAGCTTGGCCGGGAATCGAACCAAGACCCTGGAGGTGCAAGGCGACAGTGCTAACCACTACACCACCGCGCCGCCTCCTGAACACTTTCAAAGACGTTAAATTCTCACCTGTGTTCCGAGTCTGCTAGGAGCTGGAGAACTGAGGGGTCCATGTCCCACTGCAACGCCCTGGACACACCAGGACAAGGGGAAAATGTCATAATAATCAGGATGGAGGGTGAAATGCATGCAATTTACTGTATTGATATGGTTAATAAAAGGAAGTAACTTTAGGTGATGTCTCTCTCTTGACTTGTGAGTGACGGGGGGGGGGGGGGCGTTGGATTGCATTTGCCATAATGTTTAGTGCTCACAGATCAGAAGTGCTCTCACATGTTTATTTCAATGCCAGACTCTCCTTAGTATGCTTGTGTGCACCTAATTCATTTGACTCACATTTGTAACGACCATACTCATTATAATTATAATATAATTTCACATTTTAATCAAAAATTGTTTTAATTAACTTAGACTACTTAAGCCCTTTAGATGCTTTTAAGACCATATGAGATCTGCCTAGCTCCATGGCACACAAGTTCCCCATCCTTCGAGCACACTGAAACATTTGAACAAAGTTTTAACAAATTTAAATTAAATTTATTGCCAAAAGTTTCCATGATACATGAAAAAGAATGAATTCTCAGCTATGGTGGCACCCCCGCACAGTGGACATAATGAATCTAAGAAAAAAGCAAACAGAGACAAGAACTGAGTGACATACAGTATGTCTAACATGAATAGTGCAAATAAAAAAACTTTGTTTTAATTTAAAAATATCAATATTGCAAGCAAATACATGACAATATAACTTACACCAACAGGAAAACAGAAAAAGATGCATAAGTGCTTAGATTTAAAGTGAAGTAATACAAAGTGTACATGTACTGAGAAAAAGCGCATTCCATATGTGAATGGTTCAGTCTGGTGAAGTAGGAAAAACAGCCAGTTTAACACAATTTTGGTAGAACAATCTCATTCATTCTAGGTAATTGAAGCAATAAATCAATAAATGCTTTTTAAACAAGTGTCCTTTTTTTTTTACTGTAACCATGAGCCATTAATGTGGAAAATATCCATCAATAGATACACTGGACATTTTACAGCCTTCATATCCATCATCATCAACACACCAATTGAGTGGTTTTATTTTTTTTTGGTAGAGGTATTTATATTTACGTTTATGGCATTTGACAGACGCCCTCACCTAGAGAAACTAACAGAAGTGTTTTTAAGTCTCTATCAAAAAAAAAAAATACATGCTGAATCTGGTTCACTAGGCCATTTGGAGTAAGAAACCATCAGTCTAAAAAGTTATGATGGAGGAGGTAACTAAAACACAGAAGAGATTTATTTACAGTCTGGTATCGCCCAAATTAGAACAGGTTCCCTTGTGAGTCTGGATCCTCTGAAGGTTTCTTCTTCATGTTCCCTCACCCTCACATCCAGCTTGCTCATTAGGGATATTTTTCATTCTTAAATGTCTCTGGAAATTTTTTTTTTCTGAAAAGCTGTTTTGTGACAATTTCAATAGTTAAATGCACGATACAAATTAACTGAATGCAATTCAGTCGAATTGAGGTAAAGTAGTAAGACAAGCACACAGATATCACGTTAAAAATATAATTTCAGTACTTCAGTAAGAATCAGGTCTTTAGTCTAAGGTCTATTCTCTCCCAGCTGTTCCCACATCCAAAGCGAGTTATTTCCACCACTAGGTTGCGAAAACTGAGAAGTGCCTTGATGCATGTCTTCCTTGTACCAAGGTTGTGATAAATGCTTCATGTTAGTTACTACAGTAGCATACTGTACCATGGATTTACACTAAATTAATGCCACTAAAATACTGAACATATAAGAGCTGTGCTACTGTAGATTGTTGTGTTTAAATCCCAGCAACTATGCAAGTATTTGATATACTGTAGTCATTAAGCAAGACCCTAAACCCTCAGCTCAGTTTTGTAGTCCAACAGACAAATGAGCAAATGCATTAGATTCTATGTGATTTTATGGAATGTAGGATATTACAGTTCTTTACTGTAAATTTTACAGTACTTTCCTGGACACCCGGTTTGCCAGAAATGTATTGTAAAATCAACTTACTGTAAGTCAAGAGACTTCAGTAATCTAAGCCAAAAAACACTAAACCTGTGTTTTCAGTACATTTAACTTAAAATGTACTTTTAAGGTAAATACAGAGTAGGCCTTAAGTTTCCATATGTAGGAAAAATAAATGTATAATTTATTATAAATTTTTATATGTGGACACTTGAATATATATATATATGTGAATTTATATATGTGTATCAGGAAAAGATAAGAGACATAGATCGTTTGAAGGACCATCAATGCCAAATACACTAAAAATATGAAAAAACTCATTGAAATCCTAAATTCAGACGTCCTACGAGACGTCCTACCGGAACACTTACAAAATGTTAGTAGATGTCGTTGTACACTTGTAATTTCGTACCTAGCCATGGTTCCTCCCTCCACTGACTCCTGGCTCCCGTTCTCACTGGAAGTGCTCACTGATTGTGATGAAGGAGACAAAGGGGTGGGGACTAAATAATGAAAATACGTATCCCATGTTAAAAGCTGGAGGGGCTGCGCTGGAGCCCAGAGAAGGCCGGAATCAGCGAAACAAAATGAATAGAACCATATTATAATGGTTAAATTAAAAAGGACAGGAAAACAGAAAAAAGAAACAGTGTTATATATTTATCATTACTGTATGTCTGACATATTTTTAGAATCTTTTATAAGAACACCTGTACCTCATGTAGCAGCAGCAACAATGCATACAAAATACTGGATAAGTACTGATCTGGAGTACAGTTTATTTTGATATCAAACATCCCAATGAGGAAAAATGTGAGTTTTAGTATTTTTTTTGTTTGTTTTGGTTTTAGAGTTTACTCTCGTCTCCCATGAGAAACAAAAAATATCCTGCATTGCAGTGAGATCAGAAGTGAATGACCAGACTGGTCTTCAACAAAACTTTAATTACAACTACATGTACAACTATACAAATGTTGTAAAGCACCATTATTTGAGTTACTTTATCTTTCCTGGCAGCTCAGACCTGCTTGGCCATTTTATTTTGACCTCTCTTATCAACAAGGCAGAAGGACGGTCATTCACTCACAGTTACTAGATAATAACTATGTAGCATTTGTTTTGTTACTGTACTTAAGTACATACTGTATTTCAAGTATCTGAACTTTACTTGAATAGTTTTATTAGAGAATACATCATACTTTTACCACTGTGGAGTACAGTAAGTCCCTTACACACAGTGTCTAGGTACTAGGATACTACCACAGTTGTCTATCCACAGTATATTACAGTACAGTGTTCTTTAGAATCGTGCCAACGGTTGAACGATTCATGTTAAAAGATAATGCAAAAAAGCAACGTCTGCCATCTTTTCACCTCGCTTCATTCTTTTGATTATTTTCAGAGAGAGAGAAAGTTTTACTAAGACATAAAGGCTACTGTGAGCTAACTGAAGCTCAGTAACTTTGATACTAATGTGTCTCTACTTTTTCTCAAAGCACAGGATTTGTGTATTTTGCCCCAACATTGCATTCACTTAATGCTTTATTTCCCCCCCACATAATTCTCTGTAAATGGTAGAGGCTGTTGTGTATTAAATTCCCAGGAGATATACAGTCATGCCACATAAATCACATTCTTTCCCATTCTCATATCTGATGTTAAAATTAACTGAAGCTCTTGAACTGTATCTGCATGATATATATATATATATATTTTTTTTAAATTTGTATTACGTTGTTGGCACATGACAGGCTAAGTAGAAAACCACAAAAATAAACAGGTTTTCTCAATGAAGTTGATTTTTAGCAATTAAAACCATGTGATCATACCCAAAATTATGTTTTAACCTACTGTGATTAATGTTGCACATGATGTTCTATTTTGTTGAAGTGGAACTGAATTGTAGCCACAGTGTTGACTGATGAATTAATGTCTCATATTACAGTACGTCCCATGATAAAATCAAGTACAACTCAGATGGCTGGGAGTGTATATTTACACAAGAGTATATCAAATGTTATTCTATTCCTGGCGAATCGTGACATATCATGGCTTTTATAAAACTCCCAGAAAAAACTCCAGTTTCCACCTTATCAATAATCACTTAACCAATAAAGGGAAAATACACTCTTTTTTATTTTCATATGCACCAATCAGCCATAACATTATGGTCTGGGGATTTGGCACAATTCGCTGAAAAAGGCCAAATCCCCAGACCCTAACGCAATCAAGAACCAATGGGATGCACCAGACGAACAAGACGAACAACCCACATCACCCAAAAATCCACTGCCAATGTTCTGGTGCCAGACACCACAGCTTCCCCAGAGGCCTTGTGGAGCCACCCCGGTGGCACAAGGAGACCCCAGGACCCATAAGATGTATTATGTCATGGCCGATTGGTGTACATGAAATGACCATCTATTTTTCTCATGGATGTGGATGTTATTAGACATGACATGCCTTCTCATCTCTAGCATGCACGTTTGAAATGTATGTAAGTTAAATACCCAAAGGCAGTTCTGATGAGATCTCTCCACTCTTTCTATTCAAGTCTTCAGATGCAATCTCTGCCATCTGCTGCACCTCAGACTGAAACAAACAAATGGTCATTAAAACAAGTTAGAATCACAGCAGGAACGATGCAAAAACAATGAATGCAAAGAATAATAATAATAATTATATTCACCTCTTTCCTTTTTCTTTCTTCTGCTTTCCTTCTTTTTTGTTCATGCATCTCAGCAACAAGCTGTTTTGTGTGCTCCAGTTTGGCTTTAATGTGGCGAGTGTCAGACATCATCAGTGCTGTTTGTTCATACAGAATGTGAACAGGTCAGTGTGAACACAACCACGTTTTCTTCACTCATTTTTTATTCATTCATTCATTAATTTTCTATACCGCTTAATCGTGTGTTTAGGGTCGCGGGGGACCTGGAGCCTATCCCAGGAGACTTCGGGCACTAGGCGGGGTACGCCCTGGACAGGGTGCCAATCCATCGCAGGGCACACACACACATACACACACTCACACACCCAGTCACACACTACGGGCAATTTAGGAACGCCAATTAGCCTAACCTGCATATCTTTGGACTGTGGGAGGAAACCGGAGTACCCGGAGGAAACCCACCAAGCACGGGGAGAACATGCAAACTCCATGCACACAGAGACGGGAATCGAGCCTGACTCATTTTTTAATTTCTACTAAATTGTGTTATTTTAAAATCAATCATTCACGAGTTTGATCAAAACAAAAACAAACAAACAAACAAACAGCTGTTAGAGCTCCTTTGATATTTACGTGCATTTATTTCTAGTTCACATCATTATTTTATGTTTTAATCCAAATGTTAGAATAGCCTGATTGATAAGTACTTTTCTTGTTTTACTCTAAAATAATATTAATATGAGATTTGTTCATCCATTAGCTTTCTCTGAAGGATGAAAAGCAGAATAAAGACTGATACATTAACTGTGCTCCAATACAGCACAGTAACTAATACAGATGTCTCTCATGTCCACCTGCTTGAAGGACATGTAGGACACTGTGCACTGTCCGCTTTGATAAGAGATTTGCTGTCTCATGGAGATAGTCTATGTTCACTGTTAGCTTGGTAAGTGATAATAAAGCGCATAGCAAGCTACCAGGCTAACAGATTCATTTCAGCTTATAAAATGAAAACCTCAGGCATTACAGTATAACATCATTACACACACACACACACACACACACACATTAAAATCAACACACTGCGTTTTTATTTCCCATGCCATCTAATTGATCTGTGCTGTCACTGTACCGTTGATGCTTCCTGTATATGAGCTTTGGCGTTACTGGAGGTAGAACAGGCGCTTCGGAGAATTCAGTTCCCCTGTTTCCCGAGCGCGGAGCGGAGCAGTTCCTCAGAACAACGCTGAATCTGGCGGCAGGTCAGTTTTTTGGGGGGCGCGGCTTTTAGACACTTAGCGGTAACAGTGCGGAGACAGAGCGTCCGCGAGCCCTTTCACAACACAAGCAACTTCTCTTTTAATATCATTTATTTTCATTAATATGTAACAAAAAAACAGACAAATAACATCATCATCATCATTTTTAGTCAGATTATTGAGCAGCTCAATGTGAACTGAGCTGAAATTGTTATTTTTGCTCACAGCTGAGGTAAAAATGAACATTTCAAGCTGGTCAATAATGAACAAACTTTCTTCCATCAGTTCACACTGAGCTGCTCAAAAACTGAAAAATTTGATCAATTGTAAAGGTAATTGCAAATAAATATCAAAAGATCTCTTCAATAAAACCAGAAAGACATTACATTAACAGTGTTTATCAATGCAGCTTAATTGTAACCCTTTTTTCTCTCTCTCCTCCCTCATTGCAATTCTTGTTTGCTGCTTACTTGTGAATTTATGTGAACTGGTTGCTGTAACAATACAGTTTCTCTTTGGGAGTAATAAAGTACTCATCCATCTATCTGTCTATCTATCTAAATTCCTAAACGAGTAAATCCACAGGTGGCACAGTGGTTAGCACTGTCACCTCACCCGTCCAGGGTTGAGGGTTCGATTCCCCTCTCAGGATCTGTGTGCATGGAGTGCAATCCTCTCACAGTACAGACATGAAAATTAGGCTAATTGACATTCGTGAATTGCTCTTAATGCGTGTGCCCTGCAATGGATTGGCAGCGTGTACCATGCCTCGTACCCTGGGATCTCCTGGGATAGGCTGTATACAGGATAAAGTGGTATAGATGATGAGAAACTGGAGTGCACAAAACTTAAATCGAGGCGAGACAAGTTTAGTTTAATGCATAAAAAAAATGCTCATTTTGTTTCAAATAGATCGCTCAATTGCATCTTAAATTCTAAACTAAAAATCTACAATTATCTAAAATAAACATTGGTCCATACAGAAATAATAACAACAGCAAAGGACCATGTGATGACGTAACCTGAAAGGCTGCTTATCAAAGAAGCTACTACTCAAAAATCACCATAAAAAAAATAAATCCAAGCTACAGTTTGCCGCTGCACATGGCGACAAGTATATTACTTTCTGGAGAGGTAAAAAATCTGGTCTGATGAAACAAACAAACAAAAAAATGTTTGGCCATAATGGAAATCATTGTCCAGAGTAAAAATGCAGTCTTGCAAGCTGAAGAACACGATCCTAACTGTGATGCATGGGGGTGGCAGCATGCCGTTATGGGGTGCTTTGCTCCAGGAGGGACTGGTGCACTTCACAAAAAAGTGGCAACATCTCAAGACATTTGCTAGGAAATTAAAGCCTGGTCGCAATTGTGTCTTTCAAATCAAATCCGATCATTTTGATTCATATATATATTTTTCTCATATTTCATTCACATTTTCATCATTTTTTTACTTTTGATTCTGTACAGCTGCTTTGCCACAATGACCATTGTTCCAAACGCTATACAGTTTAAATTGAAAAATGGCTTAAGGACCTGCCCTGACCTCAATCCGATATAAAATTTGGTGGCAGAGCTGAAAAACTGTGTGAGAGACCAAGGAGGCCTACAAATCTGATTTAATTTTACCAGTTCTGTCAAGAGGAATGGGCTAAAATTTTATTGCAAGAAGCTTGTGGGAGGCTACCCGAAACATTTTTACTCAAGTTAATCAATTTAATGGCAATATTACAAAACAACTCAATGCAAGTAAACTTCTGAGGAATGTAATGAAAGAATAAAAGCAGGAATAAATCATGCTCTCTACAACTGTTCTGACTTTTCACTTTCTTAAAATAAAAGTGATCCTTCCTGACCTAAGACAGAAGATTGTGAAATTGTAAAAAAGTTTATTGTATTTTCTTCTAATAATGCCATAGAGTGAATTATATCATCTATCGCATTTCTAATAGACGTAAGTGAACTGTAATCATGTAAACGAGGGTTATTTTAAGATTTTTGATCTCCAGGTAATGAGCTACCAGGTATTGATCAGGTTTTTCAAAGCAGAGAAAAAACACTAACCCATGGTAACAACAATAATCTGATTAATAAAACATGCAGTGAAGAATGTGCAGTAATAATTTGCAGCAACTTATAGTCAATAAATTACGGGTAAAATGCATAAATAAAACTTCTCTTTATAATACCAAACAATAAATGATCATGATGGTGATCTGGGTTAAAATTAGCAGACATGCAGCAATACTATGTACAATTAAGCACCACATAGATTGCAGCTAGAACAGATTTCTGAACAAAATAACTAACTGCCAAAACTGTTTACTTTTAAAAAAAAAATTTAATTAAAAACTCAGTTTAGTTGAGAACACTTGAAGAAAAATGGGAGAAATTGTAACATAAAATGTAGTGACCTTTGATTCCTGAAACAGTATATTTGCAAGAGCCTGTACTCATGTTTTTCCACATCATACAGATTCCTCAACATTTGAAGATTTACTATTTACCATTTGCACAAATCTTGAATGTCTAAAATCTTGCATTGTCCAACATGGACAAATATTTATAAAAATAAATTATAATAAAAATAACAGGATCCATCCAAAGTCTCCATACTAAACCTAATCGTACTTTTGAAATCACGGTTTAATCCAACTCTTTTTTGAAGTAGTGACCAATATTAAATATAAAACATGTTGTGCAGCACATGTTTATTTCCAAAAGACCCAGATAAATTCCATCCCTGTCATCATGTATTTCTCCCAAGCTCCTCATTCCTGGTGCTGCCGGCCTGCTTACTGGGAGTGATGGGAACTGGTTGAGTACAGTGTGTAGTCTGCAGCTCGAGCTCTGGCTGCCAGCTTCTTTCGTAGCTCTCTGACCTCATGTAGCAACTCCCTCTCCTCGTGATCCAGCCTACCTCGGCCACGATCTAGAGAAACTGCACAGCAAACAAATCATGAGTGATACTGGTTTGAGATGAACGCTAAAAAGGTTTGCTGTTTCTCTAAAACGGTTTAAAAGAAACCACATCTTATTTTCCACATTATTTGCAGTTACTGGACCAATGATTCAAATGTTCATAAGGAAGCTTTTGAGATTTACTTACAGCATGTGGAGTTATCTGAAGGAGACTGGTTATTCAGACAGACAGTGTTGGTATCAGCTTGTGGGCCGCTTGGCTTTTGCATAATTCCTCGTGTGGAGAAGGGAGGGCAAAGCTTCCATTCCCGCTGTTGATCTATGGGAAAGATTTGATGTCACTTTGACCACCTACAAGAACTCATTAATTTACTCCACAAATTAATCTTTAGATGGATAAATGGTCCTGTAAAGGATAGCAAAATATAGCTTGTTGTTGCTATATAGTTAAAAAAAAAAAACTATAATGAAACAATTGCTGCAGGTGGAAAATCACCAGATGACACTAGTGACTGTAGAAGAAGTTGTGACAACTAAGCTTTAACAAGGAGTGAGTCCACTAAAAATATACAAAATGATAAAATGTCATGCAATATACAGGAAATATCAGGATATCAGCATCCCTCTGCTCTATGGTGTCTGTGTTTGAGTACCACCAGCTCTATCTTCATTTTATAAATTAAACCACAACCTGAGGTTTATTTTTCGGTGCATTGCTTAAATTAAACCTACTCAAGGACTCCTCTGGACTCCTCCTCAGTGTGTCGCGGTGCTGTATGAGCTCATCTGAATGCTGGAAGAGGACTGACTTCTGCTGGGCATCCGCAGTAGTTGTTACCTTCCGTTCCTCATTTAGTGCAGCCCGCTTAGCTACCACATCGTTCCACTAGAAACAAGTCATGTTACAAAGGTCATAAAAGCCAAATCCAATAACATTTAACATTATCATTAAATAACTTCATAACAAAGTGCCCTACATACACACATTCGAGTTACAAACTTTTGAAGATACAAACATGCGTTCGCACGAGTTAAATCACGGAAGTTAGATACCATACTGTTTTTTTATTTATTTTTAGCATTTTACACTATAATCATGAATGAATTCTTCAGCGGCAGATAAACTACGAACATGCCTAAAGTAACTGCCTTACATGCTTGCCCTCCACTTCCATCATCTTCTCAACCAGCTGCTCGTCCTTGGCGTGGGTTTCATGGCTGACTTTGGCCAGCTGCTGTCTCTGCTTCTCCTGCTCTTCCTCTGCCATCTTCAATCGCCTGATCACTTCTGTCTGCCATTCAGCATCCACATCCTGTTGTCCTGCCTCTGCTAGAGACTCCTCCAGTACCTACACAAGAGGATTGTGCTCATATTATAATCTTCCAATATCTAATCAACATGCAAGTATGAAAAAGATAATATAATTAAACACTCTTTCAGTGAAAAGGTAAAGGTGATGATTTTAAGCTCTTTCGATCGCTTCGCTCTCTGTGAGTGATGAGTGGTAAGTACCCGTACGGTTTCCTGGCCGAGATCACTGTCTGTCTGAATGAGGTTGTGAAAGGCTGAATCTTCCATCTCAGCTCTTCGTCGCCAAGCGTCCACTTCAGCTCTTACTTCTTTGCTCACAACCTCATGTCCTTTGGCCAATTGCTGGGGATAAAAAAATGCCAAATAAAACACCGTTATTAGACTGAAAACCATTAAAAGTGAAGACTTCACTTTTTCACTGCATTCCTCTAAAACAGCAAAATAGCATGTAACTTTAAGCTACTGGACTGCAACCAAGACAAGATTTTGTAATACATACAGTATAACATCATAACAACAAAAACAAGATTTTTCTGTCTGTCTCGATATTGACTCAGTTCAATGATAACTTATTCCATGTGCTGGCTATAACAGAGACTGACCTGCTCAAACAATCTCCTCTGTGCATCCAGCTCCATTTGTCTTACTTCCATGTCTTGCACGGCAACAGCAGTCTCCTGCTCTCGCATTACCATCTGAATAAAGCACACGCATACTGTCACACTTAGCACAAGCATAGTAAGTATAAAAAAATGTAACAAGATAAGTAGGGGACCTTTCTCTGGATCTCATCGTCCAGTCGACTGAGCTCCATCTTGCGCTGATTCTGCTGGTGCTTGAGAAAACGCGTCCTTGCAGCATCAAGCAGCATTCGCTCTTTCACCTTTAACTCGCGTTTCATAGCAGCCAACCTGCACATGGAACAAAATCAGTGTGTACATGCATATTATACATAATATTTGTATAATAGTTTAAAATGTTTGAGCTTAAACTATTGGTTGGTTCTGAATAATTCTGCCAAGACAAATGGAAGCTACTTCTAAAAGAAAGGTGTGCCAAGCTTGCAGTAGCAATTCACATCATTGTAACTAAGTGATACTAAGTGACAGTCTATCTTAAGTAAATATATATATAGAACAGACTTAAGGAGATAAAGGAGAGACCTGATCCTCTGCTCGGTGAGTTTATTTTCTTCCGCTTGCAGGATTCTTCGACGTTGTTCTTCAGCTTGCTGGACCAGCTCCTGCTGTGTGTACCAGGCTTCATCCTCAGCTTGCTGTCTCACTGCCTCAGCGCGTAGCTCCTGAAGTGTCTGTCTACTTGTGCCCCCACAGACACATGCACAAACATAATGAAACTGTTACCAACACAGAATTTTTTTTATTAAAGGCAAAATCACATCTGTTTTTCTCGGAGATGGCCCTTTTTTAGGGTTTGGAAAGTCAAATCAACACCTAGGGGATGCAACATTAATTCTAGATATTTTTTTCAAGATGTTTTTTCTTGTGTTTCCAACACAATAAGTTTTATGGCATAATAAATGTTCTTAATATACTTTAGTTTATTTAACGGCCTGTTATTTTTGTATGGATCTGAAACAGAGCAGCAGAAGTTCCCACCTCTCCCTCAGATATTCCACTTCTTGCTGGCGGATTCGTTCCCGCTCCTTGCACTGGTACTCCACTATGAATGTGGGATATTTGTTGAAGACTGGATACTGACCGGATGTCAGAGGCTCAAAGTCGTTTAGCATGGAGCTTGGGTGCAGGTCTGCTGGGGTCAGCTCCATTAACCGATACGCTTCCTTTAGCATAGCGTTCATGTCTATATTGTTCCGATGATGGAAAAAGTACTGTAAAGAAAAGGAAACGCAAGAAAAAAAATGGGAGTTTGCTAGATGTCATTTGAGCTGTGTCAAATAGAACAAACTACAGACATTCTAACAAATCAACAACAACAAAAAATAATAATAATAAATCAGTCAGTCGGTGCTGGTCCTTTCTTTCACTATCGCATGAACGTTATCAGTAGCTGGTAGCGAGATTAGCTAAAACAAAGTGCATTCATAAAACAGTCAGTATCAACTTAAAATAGTGAAACCTAAATTTACTAAATTCTAAGGTTTATACACAGGTTTATATTATATCAAGAACTGTTGACAACTGTTGACTTGTACAGTTCACATAAGTCAACAGTCCAAAAAATGTCACATGACCACAGTGTTGGCAGCCCAGTGTTAGCATTTAACTGACTCTTTTGGGAAAGGTGAGTGACTATGATTGTGGCATGATAGGAAGTCTAAAATTCTAACAAGCTGGATCATGGATCATGTGGATCCAGATTGTGGATAAAAAGGTCAAACTTGAATGAAAAGCATTGGCAAACAACACAATCAGGCAAACAACACAATACTACAATACTTGTCTGATATTATTTAGAATCATAAATTATTGACAGATTGTTATTTGATACTTCCAGAACGCTTTCTGCTGTACATATTGTAACACTCAATGGGGTGAATCCAGTGTTAAAAAAACTCAAAAATTTTATTCATCACATACATAGTCATTCACAGTATGATATGAGGTGAAATGCTTATACAATTGTTGTTGACCTCAATATAACAAAAGATTCAAAAAAAGTTTTAGTGTGAATAAGAGAATAAAAAATTTACATAATATACAAGCAATAAGATAATGAAAATAATATAGTAGAATAAAACGTTTGCAGTCCTGAGGTGTGCAAAATGTGCAAGTGTGTGAGAGTTAAGTCCTATGTGGTGTTGTGATTGAGAGCTTTAATAGCCTGAGGGAAGAAGCTCCTCCTCAGTCTCTCAGTGTTGGCCTACAGGGAGAGGAAGCGCTTTCCTGACCGCAACAGAGAGAACAGTCCATTGTTAGGATGGACTTTCTTTTCAGCTAATTTTCAAGTTGCTGAAAAGTTGCTGTAATAACAACGCTTATTCAAACTACACAGCAAGCAGCCTGAGATCAACATCTTCAACAGAATTTACAATTTATTACAAATTTCTCACTGCTGAATCAAATATAGGATTTTTACAGGCCCGTCAATGTGTTAGCAGAACAGTCAGGAGACATGACGTTCACATTTTATTGTATATGCTACACACATGATCATTTGTTTTATTTTACAGCAGAGAAAACAACTTTAAATTAATTAAACAACATGATAAAATTGCAAGATTTAAAAAGTACCTCAAAGTCATCCCTGTGAGTGCAGAGAAGCAGCGGCGCTCTGCAGCAGGTCACGTAGGCCACCACAGCCATCAGGAGGAATGAAGGATGGTTGGAGAAAACATTATCAAACAGCTTCAGCCATTCATCTCTGGTCAACACCTCAGAGAACAGGGTTTCCAGCAGGGGCCAAACATACAGCTGAGGCGGGGGAGAAGATTAATTACACATTTATTCACTGGGCAGAAGCTCTTATTTAAAAGTTCTAGTTTTGGTGATTCGTACTGTTATTTCATATGCACTAACATACAGCTGGTAGAATGCACAGTGAAATGAAATATCAGGACCACGGCACTACATAATATAACAAAGAAATACGTAAAACTATACATAACTAAATTATATTATAACGCAGGACTATAAACATGTGCAAATAGCTCAACACATACTATATACTACTAAAAAACATTTGTACTACTAAAAAAAAAAAATAATAATAATAATTTAAGCACAGTAAAGGATAGTACACTAGTCTGGCAGTACATGGTCCTAATGTAAATGAAAGTGGAAATTATGTAATAATAATACAATGAGGGCACTGGTGGCTTAGTGGTAGGTGTTCCACCTGCCATGCGAAATGCGAATGCGTGTTCGATTCCCAGCCAGTGCCCAAACCCTGGCTAAAATGGGAGGGTTCCGTCTGGAAGGGCATCCAGCGTAAAATCTGTGCCAAGCTTGTATGTGCGGACCGCATGGTCCGCTATGGCGACCCCTTGCCGGGAGGAACCGAAAAGACCAACAACATAATGATGCAATGAGTGTGCACATAACTTCCTAATTAGCACATATATGGTCAAAAATAATCCTTGTGAAAAAGTAAAAAACTGCAAACAAAGTGGAGTTGAATGGTGTTCAGTTGAATGTTCTGTATACAGGTGAAGTCGGAAGTTCACACACACTTTGAAACGCATTAAAGTTCATTTTTTTAACCACTCAAGCCTACTAACACAGTTGTGGCAAAATGGCTTAAGGACAACAAAGACGAGGTATAGGAGTGGCCTTCACAAAGCCCTGACCACAATCCAATAGAGCTGAAAGTGTGTGTGTGTGTGTGTGTGTGTGTGTGTGTGTGTGTGTGTGTGTGTGTGTGTGTGTGTGTGTGTGTGTGTGTGAGCAAAAACACCTACAAACATGACTAACCAGATCTGTCAGGAGGAAAGGGCTAAAGTTCCAGCAACTTATTGTAAGAAGCTTGGGGAAGGCTTAACAAAATTTTTTCTCTTCACAAGTTAAACAATATAAAGGCAATATTACTGAATACACATTGAACGTATGTAAACTTCTGTGGCGCTGGGAATGTGATGAAAGAAATAAAATCAGAAATAAATCTTCTGACATTTGACATTCTTAAAACAAAGCGGTGATTTACCCAAGAAAGGCAATGTTTACAAGGATGAAACATCAGACATTGTGAAAACTGAGTTTAAATGTATTAGGCTAAAGTAAACTTCAACTTGTAAACTACTGGTTTCAAGTTTGTGTGTGTATAAAGTGTAGACATTGAGGGCAGAATCTTAATTCAATCTCAGGTCTACAGATAATTTGATATTATTTAGATTCATAAGGAAATGACTTCAATCTGTTTCAATACAGCACAATACATTTAGATTTAGGATCTCAGACCAATGTGTGACCATTTGTCATAGACAAATGACCTTGGTAGACTATTCAATTATTGACAAAGTTGTTTTAAAAGTAGTTTGTTCTTTTTCAATAATAACTGATTTATAACCAATTTATAATTATTGCATGACGTCATTTGAATTGTTGCTTTTTACATTGAGACATTGATCCAAATCATTAGATCGTTACACCGCTACCTATAGGGGAATAGTTTAACAATTAAAATTTGCCAGTTTTAAAGCCAACATCGTTCCATGTTTACAGTCAAACACCATGTAGTTACTGCAATAGAAACATCTACCTGTTGGCTCACATACCTGGGAAGTGACACCACAATTGACAAAATGGCGCAGCAGCTCTTTATCATCATGAGCCAATACGTTCTCTACCATACTCAGAATGTTGAGCGGGGGGTTGGGGAAATACTCGAACCAATGCTGGCACCAGTTCACTGAAAATGGTTTAAAAAAAAAAAAAAAAAGGATAAAAAAATTAACTCCTACAGCTGTAGTATGTGTATTATATTGTACTACTTATACAACACTCTTGGGTGTGTGTACCAATGACCGTCGCGACAACTTCAAAGCAGATCAAAGGATTGTTCTGAAAGAGCTTGACAAAAGGAAACGCCAGCAGCGGGAGATACTCTGCTTCCCCAAAGATGGCTGACCAGTGAGCCAGAGCAGACAGGACCCTGCAGGGGTGTGTAAGAAGGAGGTTACAAGATAGATTTGCATGCAAATATACAAATATGATTCATTGTTTTGTTTATTCAAATCATCCTCTAATGTCTACATCCTGAAGACATAAAATAAGTCAAACACATACAGTAATTGATAAACCTTCCATGTTATTATTTACTCAGAAAAATACCATTTATTTTTTATTTCGTGTTTAATTATTGTACTAATGTAGTTAGACTAAGTTTTATAATTCGCACACAACTGAATAGCATAAATGTTATGTTATTAATTCATTTTTATGACCTCTGTAGTCCTCTCTGTAGTTTATGATTCTTGATGGGGTAGCACTCTTGCAGACACAGATAAGCAGAGTGCAGGCCTTTATCTGTTAGACTGCTGAATACAGCATGATTTTCAGGAAGTTGCAGCAGAGAACGCCAAATGAACATCCTAAAATAATCACGCCACAAACACATACAAACACACAGATCAGGAAACAGAAAACACAACAAAATAAAAAAACTAGCAACACATCAAAGATCATGAAGACGGTTAGTTCATGTAAAACGATTACCTGTACTTAGCTGGATATTCTCCAAATGATCGGAGTAATGCCTGAAGTCGCTTCTTATTAAGGCCACCCGGCAAATCATTCTGGATGAGCAAAAAAAAAAAGGATTATAATTTATTGAGAATTTTATAAAAGATTTGCAAAGTTGTTGAGTAAATAAAACTATGCATTTTCCCCAACATTTTGTCAGTCAGGTCAATAAATTATAGAATAGATAAATACTGAATATAACTGAATAGAGAAGAAATAAATAGAAGAGAGTACAACTCAGTAGAAAGGAATAGGGGAGAAAATGGAAGAATACACTAGAACAGAACAGAGCAGAAGAAAATCAAGTAGTATATAATAGAATAGAGTACAACAAAGTATAGCAGAATAGTTGAGCAGAATAGACTAGACTAAAATAAAATTTTACAGAATAGAAGTTGAGCAGAATAGACTAGACTAGACTATAGTAAAATTTTACAGAATAATAGAGAGCACATCAAGGTACAAGAGGGTAGGGTTGCTCAGGTGGATAAGGTTCTAGGTTGTTAGTTTGGGGATCGTAGGATCCAGGTTCACACCCTGCCATCAGTGGGCTGGCACACCCCATAATACCCAGCCATTTGCATGCAGTGCCGGTCCCAAGACCAGATCAAATGAGAGGGTTGTGTCAGGAAGGGTATCTGGTGTAAAAACTGCCAAAGTTGTGTGTGGATCGGATGGTCCGTTGTGGCGACCCCTTGGCGGGAGCAGCCAAGAGGAAGTTTATGGTAGGGGAGAGCAGAGAAGGGTAGAACACAGTAAAGGAAAACTAAATAGAATAAAATATAACAGAGAACAGCCTCCACGATTATTGGCACCCATGGTTAAAATGGGTTCTTATACTTAATATAATAATTTTTCATTTTTTTTTTAAAAATACTGTGAAACATCGGATTGCAAGTAATACGGTTTGCAAGTGTCCCACAAGACCAGCAAAGATTTTTTTGTAAATTTTGACTTGGAAAACGAACAAGTCTTGGTTTACAAGTACTGAGTATCATGTATCACACATGCACGCCGAGCGTCACGTGATCAAAACTGAACCAATGGTTTTTAGAGGTAGAGAGATTTCTTGTTTATTTTTCCAATAAAACAGTGTTTCCGTTGTGTGCGAAAAGAGTGGAGGAAGGGTAATTGTGTACGAGAAGACGAGAAGGGGGAAGAGGGGAGCTTACTGTACTTTAGATTCACGCACACGCACGCACGCACACACGCGCACACACTTATCTGTCGGGATTTATTTGTACTTTTTTTAAAGGTAATATAATATTTTTTGTGTTAATTATTTTTATGTATTTATATTTGGGCTGTGGAACGAATAATTTGGGTTTCCATTAATTCTCATGAGAAAATGAAATTTGGCTTACACGTGTTTTGGAATATGAGCCTGCTTCCGGAACGAAATTATGCTCATAATCCAAGGTTCCACCGTATAACCCCAATGCAAAAAGCAGAAAACTGAAGTACAAAAACCGTTAACTGAAGTATAATTATTCAGTGAAAAAAAAAATCCCACATATAATATATTTTACAAGAAAACTATATATATATATATTTTTTTTACATGAAATCATGTGCCACAATTTTTGTCCTGGGTCCTCTCTTATGCACTCTCTTCCTCAGCTATCTTAAGAAAAGAAAAAAAAACTACAGTAAAAAGTAGAAAAATGCTTCAATTACATTTATTTTATCACAATCATTAGGAGTGCAAATAACTGTGGAACAGGTAATTTTATAAAAACAATTTTTTTTAGTAGATTTTCTTTGTATTTCTTTTAATTCACTTGAGTTAAAGGTTAGATTTCAGTGTGAGATTATGCTTCTGCAATAAAAAACAGATTTATTAGAACAGATCTTAACCAGGGATGCCAATAATTGTGGAGGGCACTCCCCATCATATCATTTCATATCATACAATATAACATAGGGTAAGGTAAAACAGGAAGTAGCGTAGACAAGAACAGAGCAGAATAAAAGCATAGAAGTTCATCAGAGTTAAACAGAGTAGGGTTAAATAGAGGAAAACAGAATAGATCAAAATTGAACATAACCTCTTTGTTCTCCAGTGTGGAAACAGCCGGGGGACGCAAAGTTTTGGTGCAACTTTTGCGAGCAGATGTTTTGGCCAAACGCATTACAGATCCCGCATGGACCTTCATCTTTAAGCAGGAAGTGTCAGCTTTCTTTCCAGCAGTTACCATTTTAACCAAGGATTGAGGAGGCTACACATACAGACAGGCAGACAGATAGATTCACTTGAACATGCCTAATAGAGCAGCATTTATTCATATACCCAATGACTGCAATATGTAGAATTTTACCAGGTTTTAACCTTCACACTTGTATGATTCTTCTCTACCTTGTTGATTTCCTGAGTGAGAGCCTGCACATTGTACACTCTCAGAGCACCACAGTCCATCCCCGCTACAACGTGGCGGCCCTTAGGACAAACAGCAGCCAAGTTTATTGCGTCATCTTGAGAGCCGATTTCAAAGAGCTGCTTGCAGGTATGGATGTTGATAAAGCGCATGAGGCCATCCTGGCTCAAAACACCCAGGATCTGAAACACAAAAATGCAGGAGGAGGTAATTTAATAAAACAATCTTTTAGAAACATGAAACTCAACACAGTAAAATACACAATTTTAGAAACAATTGTACAATAAAGAACTACAGAAGGAGGTAGAATACAACACTAACTAATTATTATAAGAAAAACAACCATTCCCATTTACATGAAAATGTCTTTTCAGCCTGTTCTGAAGCAATATTTAAGCATGAAAACATTTCACCTGGCTGGATCCTCCATCAAAAGTGTCTGGCAGGAAATCAAGGTGCCTCACAGTGCGCACTTCAGGTGGCATCTTCAGTATTCTAAAGATCTGGTGATCATCCAAACTCCACAAATGAACAAGGTTTGAACGCCCAGCTGCGGCCAGGATCTTTCCATCTCTGCAGATAAAGACGTATCGCATTTAAAATTTATCAGTCTAGAGTTATGTATCAGTGTTACTCTTTGAACTACGATTGTGTTAATGGAATACACATTTCTCTCCTTTGAGCGGTACCAAGACTGACGTCAGGGAACATTGTGAACATCCTGGCTTTCTTCTATGCATAGTGTAATGCTGCATAAGCGATGTTGCATCTTAATTTCATCTTTTAGTGCAATGAATAATACTACACTTGGTCTGTGCAACCTCTCACATGACCAAATATCTGAATACATGTACATACAGGTTGTGAGAACAGCAGACTAGGTTATACCCATTACTCCCAATACCTGATTCAGAGAATGTCCTCCCCTGAATATGGTAGAGTTGTACCCAAGAACTATTGCATTTATTAACAAGACATGTGGAGTGTTATTCACAAGCAGCTCAATCTAAGCATCCTTTCAACGTGTTTCCTACTGTTTGATTTTATAGGCTAAAGATTTTTATACCACAGTGCAGTTCAAAGCTCAAATTGGAATGGCCAAAAGATGTGCATTATTTTCATACAACAGTACAAGTAGCTCCATGTGGAGGCTGGTGATGGAGTAACTTGCATATATATACTGCTACTGTATATGTTAAAAACAGGAACTAACTTGCTATTCTAATGTTCCGCAATTGCCATTTATTAATAACTTGGGTATTATCATTGGAAAATAATAGTGTCGTCCACAGAATAATACACTCCAGTGTTTTATACAAACATATTGCACTCTGGGGCAAGCTGCTTTCAGGCATGATATTTCATTGCATTTTTAGGCCTTGTTCACACGGGCGTTAAAATCGACCGTTTTTCTGCCATTCGTAGCGTCCGTTGATCGCGGATGAAGCGCTGAGGGTTTTCTACACATAGGAGTCAATGACGGTGTTCACACGGGCTTTGGTGACGTGCGTTTGTCCGGCTGCACGTTTATACGGTGTTAAAAAAACGTTGCATGCAGCTTTTTCTTGGCGTTCAAATCCCAACGAACACAAGGAAACCGCGTCTAGTTTGTTTTCTCCGCGTCCATTTTACGCTTCGGAGGACCGGATATATCCCATGATCCTACATGCTATACATAGGAAAATGCGGAAAAAAGGCAAAAATAAAATGCTTAAAAAATAAAAATGCGCGGAAATGTTCGCATTTCTTCATAAACCCAAACTTCCTTTAATCCGACGTTGTGCAGTCAGAGGGTGAACCCAGTAGCGGCGGCGATTTTTTTCTCTCCCTACGTCGCCGTATTGTTTTTAAAATATAATATATTTAATATATATATATAATAATATATAATAATATATTTTTATATATTACAGGTCCTTCTCAAAAAATTTGCATATTGTGATAGTTCATTATTTTCTGTAATGTACTTATAAACATTAGACTTTATATAATATATTTTAGATTCATTACACACAACTGAAGTAGTTCAAGCCTTTTATTGTTTTAATATTGATGATTGTGGCATACAGCTCATGAAAACCCAAAATCCCCATCTCAAAAAATTTGCATATCATGAAAAGGTTCTCTAAACGAGCTATTAACCTAATCATCTGAATCAACTAATTAACTCTAAACACCTGCAAAAGATTCCTGAGGCTTTTAAAAACTCCCAGCCTGGTTCATTACTCAAAACCGCAATCATGGGTAAGACTGCCGACCTGACTGCTGTCCAGAAGGCAATCATTGACACCCTCAAGCAAGAGGGTAAGACACAGAAAGACATTTCTGAACGAATAGGCTGTTCCCAGAGTGCTGTATCAAGGCACCTCAGTGGGAAGTCTGTGGGAAGGAAAACGTGTGGCAGAAAACGCTGCACAACGAGAAGAGGTGACCGGGCCCTGAGGAAGATTGTGGAGAAGGACCGATTCCAGACCTTGGGGGACCAGCGGAAGCAGTGGACTGAGTCTGGAGTAGAAACATCCAGAGCCACCGTGTACAGGCGTGTGCAGGAAATGGGCTACAGGTTGCAAATTTTGCATGTCATTTGGAAATCAAGGTGCCAGAGTCTGGAGGAAGACTGGGGAGAGGGAAATGCCAAAATGCCTGAAGTCCAGTGTCAAGTACCCACAGTCAGTGATGGTCTGGGCTGCCATGTCAGCTGTTGGTGTTGGTCCAGTGTGTTTTATCAAGGGCAGGGTCAATGCAGCTAGCTATCAGGGGATTTTGGAGCACTTCATGCTTCCATCTGCTGAAAAGCTTTATGGAGATGAAGATTTCATTTTTCAGCACGACCTGGCACCTGCTCACAGTGCCAAAACCACTGGTAAATGGTTTACTGACCATGATATTACTGTGCTCAATTGGCCTGCCAACTCTCCTGACCTGAACCCCATAGAGAATCTGTGGGATATTGTGAAGAGAAAGTTGAGAGACACAAGACACAAGAATCTGCAAAAGGATTCCCGACCAAGTATTGAGTGCATAACTGAACATAATTATTTGAAGGTTGACTTTGGGATTTTGGGTTTTCATGAGCTGTATGCCACAATCACCAATATTAAAACAATAAAAAGCTTGAACTATTTCAGTTGTGTGTAATGAATCTAAAATATATGAAAGTCTAATCTTTATCAGTACATTACAGAAAAAAAATGAACTTTCACAATATGCTAATTTTTTGAGAAGGACCTGTATAAAAAAATATAATAATTTAATTAGAATTTTTAAAACAATAAGATTAATGTCTAATATAGCAAAATGGTCCATATTAAAAGGAGGCAGCTCAAATAAAATGACAAGGGCTTTCATATCCAGTTCCCGACACTGCCCCCACAGGTTAAACACACAAACTACAATTTGGGCTGCAGGCTGTCGTTAGACAGAGACAAACGAATGCCAGTGTAGAAGTCAATCGCGCGGCACTACAAAACGCAACATAAACGTATAGGACGTTCAGAGCTCGTTCGTTTATCCAAAAATTGAACGTCCGTGTGAACAAGGCCTTAATGTCTTTTCCTGTGACGGGTCGAGCAAAACGTTTAGATCTGCCAATTAAATGTTTATTTTTGAAAACATTAATCCTCCTACTGTGTGACTGCAAATGCCTTGTAGTGTATCCGGGGTCCATCCTGTGGAACTGGTAGCTGATATTTGCAAAACAGCGTGTCACTTTCCCAGGCAAAGATGGAGTCGTCAGTAAAACAGCTCAGAATGGTGTTACCCAGAGGGAGAAAAAAGACCTAAACAATCAACACCACAACAGTCAGTCAAAAATAAGATAAAAAAATGTGTATTGTGCACGTCATATGGTGTACAGGAAGACATAGACTGACAATTATGGGCTAAATTAACGTTGAAAAAAACTGTAATCATTTATATAAGGAAGGCATTTATCTAGCATTTTTGGAAGGAGTCTCCAGAGTCAGTGCTTTATAACGGTCACCAGTAAAGCTGTAACCAAGTTGTGACCTTAAATAATGGACTTTACGAATAAGCAACTTTTTGAGGGAAAGACAAGGGAAAGGGAAAAACTTTATATAGGTATTTATAGCAATTACAAAATGGCATTCCACAACCTTAAATATAACTATACATTAATAAAAATATATTAATAAAAATATATTTTAATAAATGGAGTTGTTAGCACTAGGACATGGTTATGGTATAAGAGATGTAAAACAGGTTTTAATAAAACATGCCAATTTCAATATAAACCACTTTGGGATAGTAACAGTAGCAAAAACAAGGTAATTGTGCTGCATATTAGTTTACTTTCTTTTTGGGAGACAAGTTCTGCTGCAAGTTGGAAAAATGACATTTGTCATTTTGTTCCACTTCAGTGAAAATTTGGAAATTAAAGGTCCCACATTTTACTATGTCTTTAACTACTTAAAATATCTCCTCGAGCGTTTATATTAATACTCCAGCTGAAATACTTTTTTTTTTTTTTTTTACAACTCCTCTTCTGCTAGTGCTGTTTCGGTGTTGACAAAAATGAGCTACTGCCGAGCCACAACCCTTCAGAGAACAGGAGAGCTGAGCAGAGCTAGACGGAGCTGAGCAACAAGCTCAACAAGGATATATATATTTTTTTACAGGGCATTACATTCAAGCCTATGAAGCTAGAACTTCTAGGACTAGAATTTTTCATAAATCCAAAAATCTGTGCTCATACCTTTTGTATTCCTACAGAATGGCGCACATTGAGTTTTCTCTTCCTCTGAAATGTGTCCAAGTCCCAGAGCTGAGCCGTGTCTGAGGAGGTGCTGATGGCATATCGCCCCGAGCCATGGACTGACAGAGAAGACACAGCACCCTCGTGACCCCTCATCCAGCTCACCAACTGTTTGGTCTCTGAGACACAGAGAAAGAATTACATCTATTAAAAGTCATCACCGAATACAGGGACAAACAACAGCTGCCATCAACAGAGGATACCACAGCAACCACCACAGCAACCACCGCAGCAATATCCACAATAGGGCTGCAACAACTAATCGATAAAATCGATAATGGAATTCGTTGTCAACGAATGCCGTTATCGATTAGTTGGGCTGCTCACGTTACTGAGGAGCGCGACCACAAGATGCTCAAATACACACACAGATACACAGTCGCTCGCGCAATGGAGGTTAGAGACGCGTTTGCAGGAAAAAGCGGGCGCCCCAAGTCCTCCCAGGTATGGGAGCAATTTACATTAAACACCTCTAATCGGGCGTTAAAATCGAGCGTTTTTTTATTTGGGTGTTCGTAGTGTCCGGTGAGCGTGGATGAAGCGCCGAGGGTTTTCTACACATAGGAGACAGTGAGAGAGTTCACACGGGCTTTGGTGACGTGCGTTTATCCAGCTGCACGGTTATGCGGTGTCAAAAAAAAAAAAAATAATTGCATGCAGCTTTTTCTTGGCGTTCAAATCCCAACGAACGCAAGGAAAACTCTTCTAGTTCGTTTTCTTCACGTTCATTTTACACGTCGGAGGACCGGATATATCCCATGATCCTACTATACATGATCCGCTGTACAAAGGGAAATGGGGAAAAAGGGCAAAATAAACAGAGTGAACCCAGTAGCGGCGATTTTTTTTCTCTCCCCACGTCGCCGTATTACGAGAATATCTAGTATAGCAAAATGGTCTATAGGCCTATATATATATTTTTTTTTAAATATATATATTTTTTTATTGCGACAACAAAAAAAGAATAAAATACACGAGAGGAATAATGTATAAACCATGAAAAGGATGTAGCAAGAGACACTTCAATTAAAAATAATATCATAATAATCTAGAAGTCTATTATTCTTCTTATTAAGTTTAATTAATTTAAGAGAATTTAAAAGTGAGGTCATTCTTAACAACTGAATATATATATATATATATATATATATATATATATATATATATATATACACATATACACACTGTCAATTTGGCATCTGCAATTATTGTTAAAAACAAAAATGTTGATTTACATAAAATAAGGTTTAAATGTCAAAATTAAAGGTCATTAAACTCTATATGGCTATTGCATTTTTGAAAGTTTACTTTTATACATAAATAATACCCTGATTTATGGTTTTATATAGTTAAGCAAAACATCAAATTAAAGCGCTTATTTTTATCCGATTAATCGGGAAAATAATAATAATAATAATAATAATAATAATCGACCAACTAATCGATTATCAAAATAATCGTTAGTTGCAGCCCTAATCCACAGCTTTGTGCAGAACGTTTTTCAGACAAAAAAAAAACAAACCGGTGTTCTACACAATACCAGATCCCTATGTAACTGGTCCACTTAAAGATCTGAAAACTGCCTGGATTTTTATGCTCTTGTTTCAATATCGTTAATGTGTTTATAGTTGCTATAACATTAGAAATGTCAGGAATCAAGTAGCTTTGTGGTATTTGTCAAGACGTGTATGACATTAAAAAAATATGCCAAGGAGTTGAAGAGGACATGGAGAGTGTTCCTGTACTGCAATAAGCCATGATTTTCAGTAGCTTCTGCTTTGATTGGCTGTAACCGAGTTGTCACCAAAATAATGGGCTTTAAGAATGCTGTGAAAATATACCTTTGTCATAGCACTTGACGGAATAATCAGAAAGGGCAACCAGGTACTCTGTAGTTCTGCGCAGGTTGAAAGCCAGGGCTGTGCATGCTTGTCCTATCTTCTGGACCAGCTTAAACCTGTTAAATGACAGTCTGGACCATGAGATGGGTGCCACCAAAGTTATCAATACCGTTTTAATTAATTTACCATTTTTGCTTTAAATGTACATACCTGTTTCTGCTAATATCAAACATATAGATATTTCCATGATGGTCACCGGCAAGAAATGCCTCTCCAGTAGTGTCAAAAGCCACGTGGAGGAAACGAACTGTCTTGCTTTGGTAGCCAGCTGCACTGCGGATTATGGTCAGCAGGATCCTGGTGGTAGGAACAAAAGTGAAAAAACAGTTACAGTTATTTAAAGACAATTATTTGAAAGAAAATTACTCATGTCCTGCGTTAACTAATCTATTCAAAACTACGCAGTGTGCAGCCTGACTAATTGTGCAGTCAAAGATAAAATAGAGATGCCAGGTATTAAAATGATTAAAACGTGGGAAAAAAAGCAGCGTAATGGCAAATGGAAGGCAACTGATGTGATCTTCAATTGACAGGGCTTTAATTCCCATGAATTTATATACTGTAGAGATTACAACGCGAAGTTTTCATAGCTTTTTATTTTAATTGTAATTTACAAATGTAAAGAAAGCAATCCAAAATAATCACAGTAATTAAATGCGCACTAATATACTTTTTATTTCTTAGTCATTTATATAACCTGTAAGATATGTACATTCTAAAAAAACGTTTAAGACAGAAGTGTATTAGGTGACTGAGAAATCCCGTTTGTAAAACTGATATCCGGTCCAGAATTCTTGCATGTGTTAGGATGGGCTTCCTGTCACTCAGGTTATAGACTACTGTAGTATTGGCCACTGTAGATCACAAGGGCGGAGCTTCATGAACATGGATGGGCTCAAGGAGTGAAAAAGAAACCATTCAAATGTCAGTCCCATTAGGGACGTGCTGCCAGTCTTACCTAATGCACCTTCAAGACAAATAAGAACAACTACTCAATCAGGGAAGATTTAACGCACAATATGCTTATGTTGCACTATTGTTCTATGCGTTTATATTGAGTTGTTTTCACATCTTTTTGAGCTCTATTTTTCATATAAAATGGTATAAATATGATTGACTTATATCCATAACTTCTGTTGTGTGTAAAAAGACAGTAATGATTTAAATCTGTGTAAATCTTTTTAGTTTGACTAGCTTATTTTGACTTACAAAAGCACTGACATTCAATATTACTAAATAATTGATAAACAAGATGAATCATTAATTGGTTTTAATTTCAAAGGTATTTTGTGGGGATTTAACTTTAAATTATAAATTTTTTCCTCTTCTTCCGGCTGCTGCCATTAGGGGTTGCCACAACTCCATCTAACCTGCATCTAACTGTCTACCACATCTTCCCTTTTGTCACTCCAACCTCCTGCATGTCCTCCTCCCTCACCACATCCATAAACTCCCTCTTGGTCCTTCCCCTTCTTCTCCTGCGTGGCAGCTCCATCATTAACACTCTCTTCCTGATATACCCCTCAACCCTCCTCTGCACATGTCCAAATCGTCTTAATCTGGCCTCTCCAACTTTGTCCCCAAGCAGTCCTACCTGCACTGTCCCTTTAATATACTCACTCATAATCCTGTCCATTCTTGTCCCTCCCATAGCAGCATCTTCAGCTCTGCCACCTCCTGCTTTTTTGTCTTTTTGTCAGCAGGGAACGTCTCCAGACTGCACAACATTGCGGGTTTTACTTCCGTCCTGTAAACTTTCCATTTAATTTATCTGTACATATTCGCTCAGGACATGTGTGAACATATTCACAGAAAAACCCTGATAAAGCGTTAGTGAATAAATCGTACCAAAACACATTTAGTACTGTCTGAATAAACAAGAGGACGAGTTCCGTTTTGAAACTGCTTTCTTCCTCATCTCATCTCAGGGACTTAAACCTACAGTACACCCGTATTTCTGTACAAGTGCTCTATTGTTGAAAGCACACTATAAACAATTAAAAACTAAACTGAAAAAAGGAATTGAGCATAACTATAAGAGAAGATGTCCTAAGAAATCGTCCCCTGGTAAACACCCAAAGAACTCTGTTGTGCCATAAGACATGAGCATGTATTGCTCTTGCGCAGGAAAAATATGCAGGAGAGGCTACAGTAGATATACGGTGGCACAGCTCCAAGAACTAGGGAGATGCTCAGAGTCTTTTAGAATAGGAAGGGAGTCACTGTTGAGGGAAGGTAGCATTGACCGTTGTTTTTGAGGAAGATTAGAGTGGAATGTCGGGTTGAAAGGGTAGAGAAGCTGAGGAGAGAGAGAACTACAGCCGTGAAGAAAGGTTTTGAGAATGACACAAATATAAATTTTCACAAAGTTTGCAGTCTCAGTTTTTTTTTTTTTTTAGAATTTTTTTTGGTCAGATGTTACTATGGTCTAGTGAAGTATAATTACATGCATTTCATAAGTGTCAAAGGCTTTTTATTGACAATTAGATTGGGTTAATGCAAAGAGTCAATATTTGGAGTGTTGATCCTTTTTTCCAAGACCTCTGCAATAAATCCTAAATAAATAAATAGTCATTTTGTCTGATGAATTACCTTCCCGATTGAGGATCAAGAAAAAAGCTTGTCCGAAGATGAAAAGGTGAGTGCTACCATCAGCGCTAATTTGGCCATGGTGGCGGTGCAACCTACAGAACTCCACCTGGTTGATGAGTGGTACTGAAAGGGAAACGTGTCGAGAAGAAAGTGTGTGTGGAGGTACTGGATAAAGCAGACGAAGAGTTCAAGATACAGAACAAGTCAAGACAAGATCATCAGGCAGAAGGATGCATTAAACGTTTTAAGAAAGGCTGGACTGTAAAATCGGCTTTAAGGGGCCGGGAAAATGGAGAAGGAGGAGACCATCAGTTGGCAGTAACGTAACCAAATTACTGGATTCTATCCACCATTAAACAATAAAGAAAAAAAAGAAGAAGAAGAGGAAAAAGAAAAAGCAGATTGTCCCCCGGGTGTAAGTAAAAAGGAAGAGGTGATTCTTGAATAGGAAGTTGGAATTATTATTATTATACTTGTTGATGGGTTTATACAGGTCCTATAAAAAAAACAAGTGTTGATATGAAGTTAAATTATAAAATCATAAATCTGTTCCTACAACAAATCGTGCCATCTTGATCAGCAAAACCCTGTGTTGCATTTCAAATAAGTTTCAAATACAGGTGTCGTAGCAAGCAGGCAAACAAACATATATAATACACCTGGGATTTTGAAACATAGCCATACATTTAGCTACTGTACACTTAGGGTCGGTTTAGTGTTTAGTGGTTGTATGGCGTGGTCTGGCACCGCTGGGTTCAGCCATGTCTCGGTGAAATGAGGATGGGTTCCCTGTTAAGTCTGGTTCCTCTCAAGGTTTCTTCCTAATGTCATCTCAGGGAGTTTTTCCTTATCGCCGTCACCCTTGGCTTGCTCATCAGAGAAATTTCATTCATTCGTCTCATTATTATTATCTGCACATTTTTCTCACACATCCACACTTCCAATTATTTTCTTTTCTATAATTATTATTATTATTATTATTATTTTTAATTAATTTATTTATTTACTTATTTTAATTTATTTATTTTTATTACTATTATTTTTTTTTTTTGTTAAATTTCTTTCATTTTTGTGAAGCTGCTTTGAGACAATGACCATTGTTAAAAGCGCTATATAAATAAAATTGAATTGAATTGAAGCAGAGAAGGTTGCAGTCCCGAATGTCTCTCTGGAACTGTCTATCCTGGCCCTGAGGTCATCGAGTTTGTTCTCCAGCGACTGGACGATGTGTTTCTTTTGCTACTTTTACTGCTAATTTTATGTTTATTTCGTTTGGAAAGTTTAGAATTTTTATGTTTTCTTACCTTTTTAATATGGACTATTAGTAACCCGAAGGCTGTTTTTAGCTACTGTTTTTCTTTTTAACTAGTTTTTAGCTTGAGTTTTTGGGCGTTTTCTTTAGCGTTGCAAAGACATTGTTTTTTTTTTTTTTGGCCTCTACTCTGTTGTCTCAATGCGCTGGGGTGTTTAAGCCTGGTCCTCTGGCTCTGCAGTTGTTTGGCCATCTCTGTTTTTTTTAGCGGAGAGCTAGCTCTGAGGCAACACGGTGGTCTAGTGGTTAGAAATGTCGACTTGCACCTTAAGGGTCTGGGTTCGATTCCCGGCCAGGCTTGATTCCTGTCTCTGTGTACTCCAGTTTCCTCCCACAGTCCAAAGATATGCAGGTTAGGCTAACTGACGTTCCCAAATTGCCTGTAGTGTGTGAATGAGAGTGTGAATGAGTGCATGCCCTGCGATGAATTGGCACCCTGTCCAGGGTGTACCCTGCCTCGTGCCATACCGGATACCAAGGTGGCGCCGGTGAGGTCGGCTGCCATCACGACTGCTCCGACCACCTTTTCTTTGTTTTTGTTTTTTAAGTTAGTTTTTTTTGTTTTAAAATCAAATCACCACCGTTGAGTACATTAGGTACGATAGAGACACTCTTGTTTCTATTGGTATACAATGTACTCACAATTCGACGTTTTTAACTCCGGATCCGAGCTGGCCGAGTGAGATCCTGAGGGAGAACAATGGACGCGACGCGAAGCGGCGGACACGAGGGAAACGAGCCGGTGTTAGGAATAGGCTCAGAGCCCGTGCACACCGCACACCTCTGCCTAGTATCCTGCTCACCAACGTCCAGTCGCTGGAGAACAAACTCGATGACCTCAGGGCCAGGATAGACAGTTCCAGAGAGACATTCGGGACTGCAACCTTCTCTGCTTCACCGAGACATGGCTGAACCCAGCAGTGCCAGACCACGCCATACAACCAGCCGAGTTCTTCTCGGTTCACCGCATGGACAGGACGCGGGACTCGGGGAAGTCAAGGGGAGGCGGCGTGTGTTTGATGGTGAACAACAGCTGGTGCAACAGCGCGAGCGTTGTTCCTCTTGCACGCTCCTGCACACCAAACCTGGAACTACTGTCCATCATGTGTCGTCCTTTTTATCTACCCCGGGAGTTCACATCGGTCATAATCAGTGCCGTTTATATACCACAACAAGCAGACACAGACATTGCCTTATGCGAGCTGCATGAGGCGCTCACACAGCACCAGACACAACACCGGGACGCTGCGCTTATTGTGGCGGGGGAATTTAATAGTGCCAACCTCAAACGCGCAGCGCCGAACTTTTATCAGCACATCACCTGCCCCACCAGGGGCAAAAGGACACTGGACCTTGGACATTGTTATACTACGGTCAAAGACGGTTACAAGGCACAATCTCGTCCAGCGTTTGGTAAACGCCGCCATCTTCCTCATGCCAAAATATAAACAAAGGCTGAAACAGGAAGTTCCGGTTCAGAGGGAGGTCGCGCGCTGGACGGACCAATCGGTGGCCGCGTTACAGGACGCACTCGATGACGCAGACTGGGACATGTTCAGAAACAGCTCCGATGATGACGTCAGCGTGTTTACGGAAGCGGTTGTGGGATTTATTGGGAAGCTAGTGGACGATACGGTGGAGAAAGAGACTATCAGAACGTTTCCCAACCAGAAGCCGTGGGTGGATAAAACCATCCGCGACGCTCTGAGATCTCGCACAGCTGCCTACAACACGGGACTTGCGTCGGGGGACATGGAACCGTACAAGGCTGAGTCATACAACATCCGGAAGGCGGTGAAAGAGGCGAAGCAGCGCTACGGGAGAAAACTAGAGTCACAGCTTCAACAGAGTGACTCTAGGAGCCTGTGGCAGGGATTAAGGACAATTACGGACTATAAAGCACCAACATCCGGTATGATGAACGCGGACGCGACTCTGGCAGACGAGCTGAACACCTTCTACGCTCGCTTCGATGCTGCAGCTAAAGACGCTAGCGATGCTAATGCTAGTGGCGCTAATGCTAGCGGCGCTAATGCTAGCGGCGCTAATGCTAACGGCGCTAACAGCTGCAGACAGGAAGACACTGCCAGTACCGGAAACGCACTCATCATCTCCCTGCATGACGTGAGGAGAGCCTTCAAGAGAGTGAACACCAGGAAAGCAGCAGGACCAGACGGTATCTCAGGTCGTATTCTCAGAGCCATAAAGCTAGCACCTGTGTTCACTGAGATATTCAACATCTCTTTATCTCCGTCGGTGATCCCCACATGCTTCAAAGAGTCTATCATTGTTCATGTTCCAAAGAAACCACATCCTGCTTCCCTCAATGACTATCGCCCTGTAGCCCTCACCTCAGTAGTGATGAAGTGATTTGAACGCCTGGTCAGAGACTTCATCATCTCTTCAGTACCGGACACACTCGACCCACTACAGTTCGCTTATCGTCCGAACCGTTCCACAGACGATGCAATCTCAAATCTCCTCCACACATCTCTCACCCACCTGGACACTAAAAGGGGAAATTATGTGAAAATGCTCTTCATCGACTACAGCTCTGCATTTATTACCATAATTCCCTCCACACTCACCACCAAGCTGGAGCACCTGGGACTCAGCTCACCCATGTGTCAGTGGATCTCCAACTTCCTAACTGGCAGACCACAGGCAGTAAGGATGGGTGGTCATGTCTCAGCCTCCCTCACACTCAGCACTGGAGCCCCCCAGGTTGGGTTCTTAGCCCCCTGCTGTACTCTTTATACACCTACGACTGCGTGGCCACTACCAACTCCACCGCTGTCATCAAGTTTGCTGACGACACTGTCGTGGTGGTCCTGATCACAAACAACGATGAGTCGGCCTACCTGGAGGAGATTGGAAATCTGGAGAACTGGTGCCAGAGGAACAATCTCCTCCTGAACGTCAGTAAGACAAAGGAGCTGATAGTGGACTTTAGTACAAAGCAGGAGAGGAACTACCAGACCCCAGTCATCAACAGGAGCCCAGTGGAGAGAGTGGACAGCTTCAGATAACTCTGTGTTCACATCACGCAGGACCTGTCATGGTCCTGTCACATCAACACCGTGGTGAAAAAGGCCCGGCAGCGTCTGTACCACCTTAGACGTTTGAGAGACTTCAGACTGCCCTCCAAGGTGCTCAGGAATTTCTTTTTTTTTTTTTTCTCAACAATATTTTTATTGATTTTAACATGGATAAAACCGGGTAAACATGTAATGTTTTAATGCAGGTTTTATAATCCCCTTATAAACCCTATAACACCCACCCCGTCCCTCCCCAACTCCAAGCCAGTTTTACAAGCATATGAAAGGCTAAACGCCAGGCATTGAGAGAAACCAAAAAAGAAAAAAGAATATGGAGCTGGAATTTTTTTGGTTCTATGTGCAAAAAAAATTTAAAGGAATAAAAAGGGGAAAGAAAGCAAACAAACAAGTAATTAAATAAGACAGGAATCAAACTATAAATGTATATGAAAAAAGTGAAGGAAGGGCCCCCACACCTGTTGAAATTTCAAGTCTGAATAATGAATTGTGTAGTGAATCTTCTCCAGGGACAAACAGGACATGATATCTCTGAGCCATTGGGCGTGGGTGGGTGACGAGGCATCCTTCCATTTGAATAAAAGAGAACGCCTGGCCAGGAGTGTCGCAAAAGATAACAATCGCTTTTTAGCTGGAGTTAGACTCTTATCTTCCTCTCCAGTGATACCAAAAAGAGCAATCAGAGGGTCTGGTTCAAGATTGCATTGCAATACGTAGGACAAGGTCTTAAAAACATCCCTCCAGAATTTTTCCAAATTTGGGCATGTCCAGTACATATGAATAAGAGACGCCTCTCCGCTTTTACATTTATTACAACAAGGATCAATGTCTGGGTAAAAACGGGAAAGTTTAAGTTTGGAGAGATGAGCCCTGTGTACAACCTTAAACTGTAATAAAGAGTGGCGGGCACATAAGGAGGTTGAGTTGTTAAGTTTAAGAATTGAATTCCAAGTATCATCTGATAGTGACAAATTTAAATCTTTCTCCCAAGCAGTTTAAATTTTACACAAAGGGGTGTGACTCGAAGCCATCAATCCACCATAAATAGTGGATATTAGGCCTTTACGCAGCGGGGACAAACAGAGGAGATTATCTAGAATGTTTGCTGCAGGAGCCTCATGGAAATTTGGTATTAAAGAGCGAATGAAGTGTCTCACTTGCAGATATCTGAAAAAATGAGAATTGGGTACATTAAACCTCTCGGAAAGCTGTTCAAACGATGCAAACTTATGGTCAACGAACAGGTCTTTGCAAAGCTTGATGCCCTTATTGTACCATTCCTGAAACACTGAATCATGTAAAGAAGGTTGGAAGAGATGGTTAGAGACGATAGGACTGGACAGAGAAAAGCCCAGAAGACCGCTGTGCTTTATGAACTGAGCCCATACTCTCAAAGTATGCCTAACAACTGAGTTATTGATTAATTTAATTGAGGGGATGGGGAGAGCAGATCCAAGGAGTGCAGAGACAGAGAGGTTCTTGACAGACTTTATCTCCATTTCCACCCAGGCAGGCCGATTAGGTTGGTTATGAAAATAAGCCCAAAAGATGACCAGTAGTAGAGACGAAAATTAGGTAGAGCCATGCCCCCATCTCTTTTAGATCTTTGAAGTAGGGACTTATTCAATCGTGGATGTTTACTTTTCCAAAGGTAAGAAGATATAATTGAGTCTAAAGCGCCAAAGTAAGATTTGGGAATAAAAACAGGTACAGACTGAAAGAGATATAAAAATTTAGGAAGAATACTCATTTTAATTGCATTAATGCGGCCCACCAGGGACATGTGCTCAGGAATTTCTACTCCTGCACCATAGAGAGCATCCTGACGGGAAACATCATGACCTGGTTTGGAAACAGCACCATACAGGACAGACGAGCTCTACAGAGGGTGGTGCGTTCAGCTGAGCGCATCATCCGCACCAAGCTCCCTGACCTGCACTCAATCTACACCAAGCGGTGCTGGACCAAGGCCAGGAAGATCGTGAAGGACCTCAGCCATCCCAACAATGGACTGCTCTCTCTGTTGCGGTCAGGAAAGCGCTTCCGCTCCCTGAAGGCCAACACAGAGAGAATGAGGAGGAGCTTCTTCCCGCAGGCGATAAGGTCTCTCAACCTTACCACATTCACACCACAACACAGAACTAATACAACCTGTTAACGTCAATGGACACTATGGACACTTTCATGCACATCTACACTTACATCGGAACTCATGTTTATGTTTACATTCTGGACCCTTGCACAAAGACACTTTAATAAGGCACCTTAAGAACACGTTTGTATGCATACTTGCACACCATACTTCCTCCACCAAATTTCAATAAAAAAGAGAAAAAAGAAAATCTCTATTGTACAGTATATTTCTATTTTTATTTCTATTTTATGTACAGTATACTTTTTTTATTTCTATTTTTTATTCTAGTTAAGTTAAAATTTTCCTATCGTATTTCTTTATTCATATTTATTTCTTACTATAAGATTTAATTCTCTTTTTAAGGTCACTGGCGGTCGTGTAAGCATTTCACTGCATATCGTACTGTGTATGACTGTGTATGTGACGAATAAAATTTTAATTTTAATTTGATAAGCCTCCTGGGATAGGCTCCAGGTCCCCACGACCCTGAATGTAGGATAAAGTGGTATAGAAGATGAGTGAGTGACTGAGCTAGCTCTGAAAGTCCTTCAGCGACTGGCATGAAGCCGCATTTCCCTTTCCCGAAGTTATTAAGTCATAATAATTATTCAATTCCAACTTGTATTGCTGCCATAAAAGAACTCCGACTTCTGCGCCTTCGGCTTCTATGTACATAGAAATCCTTGGCAAAAATTTGTTTACCATCAGCCTGGCTGTCCTGTTTCATCCATTCCATCTGTATGGACTGATGTCGCTCATCAAACACATCATTAGAGCAATGACGCACCAGGTGTTTGTAGCTCGGGACACACCGCGAGAAGCACCACAAGATTTCTGTCGGACAGTCCGGAAAAATGTCAGAGATCATCACTCACAAAGCTGGATAGTAAACGTGGAGTGGATCTCACAGTATTACAGCCATTACAGAAATATACTTTGCCAAAAATGCTCAAAAATTTTACTTTTTAATTCACAGTCTCTCTCAAATAAATCAGTTTTTATACAAGATCATATTATGGATAAAGGCTTGGATTTTATGTGCATAACAAAAACATGGCATCAGTCGGAGGTCTTTTTAGCATTAAATGAGGCTTGTCCTCTCAGTTATAGCTACCTGGAGAAATCCTGCAGCATTGGACATGGTGGTGGCTTAGCTGTATTATACCGACAGCAACTGGGTCTGGCTCCCCTTCCTGTGCCTACGCTGTCTTCATTTGAATGCCTTGCATTTAAATATAAAGTCTCTCTCCTCATGACAATAAAGCTTATTTATCGACCCACTAAACCAAACTCAGTGTTCATCCCAGATCCATGATTTTCTTACATCTTTCTGTACCACTTCTTCCAACATTATTATACTCGGTGACTTTAATATTCATGTAAACACCCCATCCTGCTATTTGGCAGCGGAGGTTTTGCAACTACTGGACTGCCTCAATCTTCAACATGTTCATGTTCCTACACATTCCAGAGGGCATATTTTGAATCTGGCTATTACAAATTCTGTCCCTATTAGCAACCTTTTTGTGATCTGGGGGTGTCTGACCACAATGTCATTTCAATGGAGCGGTCAGTCCCTTGTTCCCCCAAAAAAGCAAAACGGCAAATATGTTACAGAAATTTGAAAGAGATCGACACAGACACCCTGAGCAAAGATCTTCAGGATCTCTCCTCTGTTGAATGTTCCTCAGTCACCGAGTCAGTTGACTTTTACATTTGGAAGCTACAGAGGAGAGATGCAATAACATCAGGAAAAAAGTGGATACCATCCGCTCATCTCTATCCAGTTCCTCTGCACTGCCTGTCTCGATGAATGACCCACAGCCAGGGATTTTGCAACATTTCAGCTTTTTTTCTGACGTTATGCAGCAAGAGGTTGACGTCATTATCAGAAAGGTGAAATGATCAAATTGTGCTCTGGACCCTTTTCCGGCAATTCTGGTTAAATCCAACCTCTGTGCTATAAGTCCCCTGTTAACCAGGATCATAAATCACTCTGGATATGTTCCCCCTTCACTGAAAACTGCTGTCATCAGACCACTTTTTTCAGACCAGGCCTATTTCTAACCTCCCTTTCCTTTCAAAAGTCGTTCTGGAATAAAGTAATTGCTGCACAGCTTCAGTCACATCTAAAACTAAATGATTTGTTTGAGAAATTCCAGTCTGGTTTCCGCCCCTGCCACAGTGTGGAAACAGCTCTGGTTAGAGTCACAAATGACCTGCTGATGTCGGCCGATGCTGGCCTTCTCAATCACTTCTCATTCTGTTGGACTTGACAATGGCCTTTGATACTTTTTATCACAACATTCTTCTTCACAGATTATGTCATACTGTAGGTGTCTCTGACTCTGTTTACAACTGGCTCTCATCTTATCTTGCTGGAAGAAAGGAGCATGTTGCCCTGGCAGACGCTAAATCCGCTAGACACAGTGTTACCTGTGGTGTTCTTCAGGGCTCAGTGCTCGGCCACATGTTGTTTATATTGTATATGCTTCCTCTGGGCTGTGTCATCAGCCAGCACAAAATTTAATTTCATTCCTATGCTGATGATACTCAGCTTTACCTCAGGATAAAATCAACCTCCTCATCTAGTCCGCCATCATCCACTTTGACCATCTGTTTGGAGGAGGCAAAGTCATGGATGAAGCAAAATTTCCTGCAGCTGAGCAGCTCCAAGACTGAAGCAATTTTAGTAGGCACCCCACACCAGGTTAGGACATCTAATATCACTAGCATCACTTTTTCTGGTCAGGATGTCCCGTTGTCAACATCTGTTATTAACCTCTGGGTTAAAATAGACTCTAATTTGAGGTATGAGGCTCATACAGTATCAAACATCTGTGTAAGACACCTTTTTTTTCACCTCAGGAACATTGCTAAACTGCATCCAGCACTTACATTTGCAGATGCGGAAAAGTTAGTCCATGTGTTTGTCTCCTCCAGGACTTCTGCAATGCACTCCTCATTGCGACTTCTGGGAAAAGTCTTCAAAAGCTGCAGTATATTTAATACTGCGCTTCTAGGACGTTGATGCAAGCACGTAATTTGACCATATTAAGCCCATCCTTAAGTCTCTTCATTGGCTCCCTGTTTCATTCAGAATTGAATACAAGGTTACCCACCAGTGCATCTATGGGGATGCCCTTCATATCTCAAAGAACTTATTACTTCACATACATCTACACATAACCTCTGCTGTCTCAGTCCATCTTCTGAAACCTCAGAAAACCATGCTTCATGGGAAGGTCTGGCTTTTTGTTCAACGGCACCTAGACAATGGAATGCTCTTCCAGAGTACCTGAGGATGCCACAGACTGTGGATGATTTTAAATCTTGTCTTAAAAGTTATCTTTTTATCAGAGCTTTTGGGTTGAAATAATTTGCTTTTAAAGTGCCCCTATTATGCCATTTTAAAGATTGCTAATATTGCTTCATGATTCTCTTAAAACACTTCTCACAACTCCAAAAATAGATTTAATTTTACACCATTTCTAAATGATTCTTAAACGACTCGTGTGAAGCAGTTTGAAGATTCAGTCTGTCTAAACCCCTCCTTTCCGTGAGCCCTCACTGCTGTGATCGGTCAGATGGCGCGGTCCTTTATGATTTGTCTACTGCTACAGCGTGTGTCGGAAAACGAAACGCCCATTACCATAACTTAACGACGGCTCTGGAGACCCGTCAATACATACAGTAGAAAAGATGGCCTTGATTTTACCCTATCAATTCAAGCCAGAGTCTGATGATGAAACGGATGAATGGCACATCGACAAGAAACTATTTCGCAAGCACAACTGGAGCAGGACGTTTCTCAGTGGTAAGTGTCATATGTTAACAAAAGTGTGGTAACGTTAATTGTAAGATGGCGAGCAAGTTGTTCGCGACGTAGAACGTGGGCGGACATTATGCAAATATGTTACTTATGACGTGGATCCGTAACAGAAAAAAATTCAGTGAGCCGACTCTTTTTTTTTTAATAGACAAAAACTTCATTTATCGTGCACTGTTGGCGTCACAACTTTGCAGATAGTTTACGTTCACATACAGCTACATGACACACTGCATGAAAGATCATATTTTAAAACGCATAATAGGGGCACTTTAATATAAAGTGCATTATAAATAAAAATGTATTATTATTATTATTATTTATTAGGCTTACACTCAGCCATTATTAGATTGCAAGATTCTTTACTGGAGATCTCCACAACTATCGCTATTCTTGTCATGGACTCTACTCAACTGGAGGACTTATTTGGGGTTGTTTGCAAAACGTACCCAGTGGAATTTGATATACTCCTCTTAGGGGGTTTATACGGTTGCCACCAAACCGAGCAAGTATGACCTCAAGACATTGAGAATGCAAGATTGCGAAGGAATTTTTGATATCTCAAACAGTTCAGTGCCTTAAACTTATGGAGAAGAGTGGCTAATAACTTTCTTAGTTATATAAAAAAAGTTGACACAAAAAGCTGCCCACAATTACAGTCGGAGAGACGCTTGTGACACGTTCACAGTATGAACTACTGTTTTCTCACATGATGACACATTTCCCCTTTAAATCCCTGTGCCCACCGTCTTTCTGGGATGCGATGACGCAGGTGCTTGGGCCCAATCATCGTTGCTTTTCATTTATATTTATTATTATTATTGTTGTTATTGATTATGTTAATTTATAGGAGCTGTATGAACTCAAACATGAATCTGTTCCTAACACAACAAACTGTGCCACTGGTTATTATATGCACTAAAACCCTGTGTTGCATTTCAAATGAGTTCAGGTGTCGTAGCAAACAAACAAACAAACATAAACAGGGATTTGGAAACATTAGCTATTCATTAGCCTTAGACTCACCCATTATTAGATGGCACAGGTTTGCGGTGCCATAGTTTACCTTCTTCTTTACTGGAGACCTGTAGAGTCTGCATGATGCTCACACACACACTTACACACACACACTAACAGCCTGTTGCTAACAACACAAGCAAACTTTAACGTTTCTCATTTAGCCTGGAGCATTAAACCAGCCTCGAATTATTTCATTACTAAAAACGCTTTTTTTAATTATTATTATTAACAAATAAGTTCTTCGTGCAAAGCGTTAAAGTGTACATTCACTCGTATTAGCGTTACAGCATAAATAAATGTTAAACCTACGCGCGTAGCTGTCAGTACCGGAAGTGTACAACGGATGTTTGTTTTTCAATCCCATCCTGTTCCCTAGTCCCCCTGTAAGTACACTACGCACGCTGTGAAACGATGACTAATGCGCTGACTACCTAGTGCACTATGTAATTGAGAGGGAGCCATTTGAGATACGAGTCTAAAGCGAGGATTTGGCCACTGGATTAAGCATATATTAACACCGTCCTTTTTGTGCCTGTGTGTGATAATAGTGTAACAAAATAATAATAAAAAAACACAACCCACAAACCCACTTTGAAAAAAACGGACATATACTGTATATAGTGCTCAGCTAGTTCTTCCCAAAATATGAAAGTACTTAGACAACATAATGTTTTAAAATATATGTATTATATTGTTATACAGTATTATTACAAAATACACTTAAACAAGGTTCACAACCCCTAATAAATAACATGCATATAAATATATAAATTCATCATAGGTGAAACAAAAGGACAAAGAGGTAAAGCATAGCTTAACAAGATATAAAAAAAAAAAGTTGGTTTGTTACAACAACAACAACAAAAAATAGGAAGAGTAAAATAAAATTAAAACTGAGGTCCGGACAGCAGCATTTGAACTTTGGGATGAGATCACATTAATGTGTACACCTTCTTAACCATGACTGGTTTTAAACTAAGTGCTTGTGTAAAGCATCACCTGAGTTTCTTTGCACATGACAAGTTTTTTAGGATGCCACCAAACGTGTGTGTGTATATACAGTATACACACACACACACACACACACACACACATACATACAGTATATATATATATATTTAATATTCCGTTTGTGGTCTCCACCTTGACCATCTTGTCCTCTTTACTCCTCCAAGTCCTCAGGTACACTATCCGTTTCCTCCTCATCCGAGTTTAGACTGCTCTCAACGTTCATGTAGTTGTTGTCCCCTATGATAACAAACTCAACATTTGAGCTCTCCACCTGAACATTAGGAGCCTCTCTGGATTCTGGTGGTTCCCTTTGTTGATGAGTTCTCTGTGTTTGCTCTACTCCACCTATTAAAAAAAAAACATCACATGGTGACAAATCCAGAAATAATGAAATGTTAAACTGCACTGAGGAAGTGATCTAATGATTACGAGTATTGAAGAGTAACATTTTGTGCTAAGAACAGTGTTTAGGTCTCTCTTGGATTAGGACACCACAGGGGCAAATAGTATGCTATACTAGTAAACTTCTGCAATTTATTTGTGCAGCACTTACCGATAATTACATCAGTCTGAGATTGTAGACAGCACAAGCTGTTGTTGTTTCCGATAATACAGTTGTTCAGTGAGGCATTGTTAATGTTAATGACACATACGGGAACAGTTCCACTTGGCTCTGTTAATAATTGGGACAAAAAATAGAATAAAGCATTTGAAACTTAGATATTCAGGTCATGGGTTGAAAGAAAGGACATATGAAATTAATCCACACATAAACATGCTTTGCAGCCTCCTACACTAAAAGTGTAGACCACAATCCTTAAACAGAATAACTGCTGTGACATTTTTGTTGTTGTTGTTGTGAAATTAGTTGAATTTATGTATAAAACACCCACAGCACAGAGTGTGTATACCTCATGTATGCACTAATTTTTACTCTACTGTATATTTCACTTCACATGCATTTTTGCAAGAAGGAAAACAGCACTGAAGCATACCTGAAAGAGATTGCTCCACATGATGGTGAGCCTCATCAGAAACTTTCACTGCAAGGACAGACAAACAGTTTAGAAACAGTATATTTACATATAAATGTTTACATATACCTCTCACACTCTCATTTGCCCTGACTTACCTAAGCCTCGAGTGACGGTCTGAAAGAGTGAGGTGTTGCATGCTTTCAGGCACTGGAAGAAGAGCAGACATGACGTGCGGCCCTTGTGCAGGAGCGTCTGCAGGAGACACACAGATTGCTGAAGCTCTGTGTTCTTGGAATGGATCACTTGCACCTCGTAGTCAGTGAGTGCACGTGAGCGACACAGGCAATCAGAAATCTGCTGCACCATGCAGGACGGCATGCGTTTGCTCAGGTTGCTCAGCTCACGCTGAAGTAGCTTATCTATTCAAACAGATAAAGAGATACAGCAGATGTTTTATAGGGAATAGAGGGAATTTTAAATTATAATTTTTTAAAAAAGATTTTAGACTGAATGACTAATGGAGAGAACACAAGAGATATGAACAGGGCAAAAAGCATCATCAATGGGCCGGATATGCCAACAGTGCTGCTATTATGGATTGATAACTATCATCTACAGTACCAAGTATGTATCAATTCAGAAAAAGCAATATATCTTCATCTGAACAAGGACTATTTTTTCATGTGCATCATGATAAGCCAAAAATATAAACTGATTAGCCATGATATTATGACCACCCACCTAATATTGAGTAGGGTCCCGGGCCCCCCCCCCGGGCCCCCCCCCCTTACCCCCCAACCCTTTGCCATCAAAACAATAATGACCTGTGTGCTCTGACACAATTCTCCTGGAACCAGGATTAAACTTAATAATCCTGCAGACCAGGAACATCCCACAAGACCTGCAGTTTTGGAGTTGCTCTGACCGGGTGTCTACCCATTACAATTTGTCCCTTCTCACAGTAGCTACATTTTCAATATCTCAATACAATGGTGGCTGGAAGTGGGCGGGATATATTAGGCAGCAAGTGAAACTTTTTTCCTGAAGATGCATAAGGATTTAAGTGACTTTGACAAAGGATAAATTGTGATGGCTAGGTCTTGTGGCATGTTCCTGGTCTGCAGTGGTCAGGAGGATATCCCAAAAGTGATCCAAGGAAGGAAACCGATGAAACAGCGACAGGGTCATGGGTGTCCAAGTTTTCCTGATGCACATGGAGAGTGAAGTCTGGCACGTGTAGATCAAATATATATTTGACTGTGTGTGTGTGTGTGTGTGTGTGTGTGTGTATATACATATACACTGTATATCTGTTACGAAAACATCAGGTGCAGCTTTTATTCCAGTTCCGTCCAGCCTTATATTAATATTTAACTGAAGTTTCTAGAAATTATATCCAAATCAAACATTGTGCCTTCACATTCACCCTGAGTCACCTGGTGTACACACACATCTGTGTTTATTGTTTACATATGTCCTCGTGAGGGACTCTTAATCTAGATTTAAATCCTAAACCAAAATGCTACAATCTACATACATACATACATACATACATACATACATACCGCATATACAAAGTACATACATGTAGAGATAGAGCTTTTCTCTATTATTTCCGTGTAAACTCAACTCACTTCCTTGTTCTCAAATCCCCCTTCAGTTATTATTTAAAAACAAAATAACCCATTTTGACACGTATAAGTATAAACACCTACCGGGAGATACTACAGTCATGCTGCGGTTTGATGTGACGCCGTTCATCCAAGTTAAACCACAAACACTGACCCTTTCTCCTTCCACACATCAGCTCAGACTGATCGACCAACTGAAACCGATACGGACACGCTACGGTATACATGCACTGGACTGCGCATGCGCGTCTGTGGTTTCCCGCGGAGAATTTCCCAGGATGAGATCATCTTTATTTCTTCTAACCAGCTGATTTACTCTGCTGCTGTACTTACACGTTTTCTTAATAGCACTCACATACAGTATATACTTCATAAAGGCATTCGAGCCTTTCTTTGTTGATGAAGTTGATCAATCTAAATAGCGTCTAAATCTATTTATTTTACTTTTGCCGATTTGAGTTTGATACGCTGTTCTTCAAAGCTGCTAACTCTGACGCAATGAGTTTCAAATTTATCGCGCTTTCATGTTCAAAACAATTATCCGTGGAAGAGTCAACTATAAGCGGTTTTTATTCTTTTATTCCACTTAGAGAGATATATAATATTTGTGTAATCTGGTTGAAATTAACTCACATTTACAGCTGTGAGTCAATTAAGAGATCAAGGCACAATTATATTATTGCTGAAAAGATCAACAATATGATACTAATTACTCACTGATTCATCTTGTATACAGGGTCACAGGGGTTCTGGAGCCTATTTTAAGACACTTGAGAGAGGGTACACCAAGAACAGGGTGCCAATCCATAGGAGGGCACACACACACACAACGGGCAATTTGGGAACATCAATTAACCTAATCTGCATGTCTTTGGACTGTAGGAGGGAAACCACCAAGCACAGGAGGAACATACACACAGAACCTGAAGCATAAATCGAACCCGGACCCTGGGAGTGCAAGGCGACAGTGCTAACCCCTCAGCCATCATGCTGCGAGTTATACACCACCTGGAGCATTAAAGAGTGAGTGTTATCCAAGAAGGGATAAACAAACATGTGATTATTTACAGTAGCATTAAAATATTTGCATGGAGTTTAATCGTGTAGCACTTACTGTATATTCATAAAAGCAGTCAACGGCTAACAAGCATTAATAAGACATTTATTTGTCCTTTTCTTGTGTTTCAAATCTCTAAGCTTTGGAAATACAAATGTAAATATTTGCCATGCCAATAAAGCACCTTTGAATTTTGAATCTTGAAAGAGAGAGAGATTTGCGAGCATACATGCTGCACAATCAATCCCACTTTATATTCTGTATATTGTGCAGCATGTATGATTGTGAATTATTATTATTATTATTATTATTATTATTATTGCTAGTAGTAGTACCATTGCCAGCTTTGCTTCGTTTTCAGTAATTTTCATCACTAGTGTCAATTTATTTTGTGACTTGGTTCTGAGTCTTGGAAAAATAAATGTTCATATATGTCATGCCAGTAAAGCACCCTTTAAATCGTTGATCCTCTCTCTCTACCCTTTAGGATCAGTAGACGATCCTATAATTTAGAATATTGTGATTTTCTGCTTTTTTATCTGTTTCCTCTCTGCCCTCATACATTCTCTTACATGGGGAATCAGGGGTTGGGAGGTCAGGGGTAGCAAAGTGGTTAACTGTAGTGGAAGATGTATTTGGGAGCTCCCAGGTTCAAAACCCATGAATACCAGTTGTAAGTTTTGGGCAGTTGAGCATAGCCCTTAACCCTCAACTGCTCAAATGTTAAATGAGATTGCTCTGGATAAGGGTGTCTGCCAAGTAATGAGCAAGGCTCTGCATTTTTTTTTTTCATCGGCCCTGGAGCAGACAATGTTAAGAGCCTTGCTCAAGGTCCCAACAGAGGCAACCTAGTGGAGTTGGGGATCGAACTGCCCACCTTTCAATCAGTAATAAATAGGGATGTAACGGTATTGTAAATACCGTCGTACCGCAATAACAATTTTTTTCGATAATACCATGGTCGCATGATGATAAAATTATAGGTCTTCTGAAAAATGTTTGCTCAGGCGAATGGAGCGAACGGGAGGTAACGGGAACGGATTCCCACATCCGATTTAAAACCCGCTTACTCCGTAATGATTAATTACTCTTTCCATCTCTTTTCCTTCGCCGCTAATAGCAGCACCCGCCATTTCCGCATTACTGGATCTGTAGTGACAACAGACCGTAAAAGGATGATAGCCACGCCTGGGCTGATGGAAATTGTAGTTCCTGCTACCTCCCGTTCGCTCCATTCGCCTGAGCAAACTTTTCTCAGAAGACCTATAGTTTTATTGAGTCATTTCGGTTTCTCTCTGAAAAGAAATGAGAAAGAAAAAAAATCCTGTCTCTGTCTGAATAAGTGAGTGATTGAGGTGAGTGTTTTCAAATACTCATTCAGCACACCAGCCAGCTGCAATAAGTAGGCTGCTATTTTTTTTTCTTCTGAGTTTTCAAGAATACTAAATTGAAACTTAATTTTTTTATATGGTTTAATAATGTTTTGTTATTAAAATTGAAAAATTGAAGTTTCTGTTTCAAAGTTTACAGATAGATGGCTAATTTGTATGCCATTGATACGTTCAGTGTTCATGTTTACTGTTTAATAAACACTTCTGGCACTTTTTTCGAGTCTCTTCATTAGTTTTGTTTTTCCTATAAATGATTCAATAAATACCATACCGTGCCATTCATACCGAGGTATTACCGTACCGTGAAGTTTTGATACCGTTACATCCCTAGTAATAAATAATTTTACTGCCCTGAGGGGTGTCATAGTGGGGCGGTGGATTGACTGACTATCCAGGACCCCATGACAGGAGGGCCCTTGTAATTCTGCAATGGATAAAGAAAGAAAGGGCCCCAATGAGTCCTCTAATGTACAGTATACAGTAGGGCCCAGAGTTCTGTCCTGTGCCAGCGCTGCCCGACATGGATCTCCTTAACCCTCAACTGCTCAGATGTAAAAATGAGATAGAAGGTCGCTCTGGATAAGGGCGTCTTCCAAATGGCTTAATGTAAATCTAAACAAAATGCGCGGTGGAGGCAACCACATCATTATTTTCAGAATCTCACTCCAAGTTTTTCTAAAAAGGTGTCCCCTTCTTCTGTGCTGTTCTGCTTGGATGCTGCAAGCTATCTGAGTGGTTGCTTGGTAACCATAGTGTCCTTAAGTTAAGCCTTCATTTGTCACATATACATTACAGCACAGTGAAATTCCTTGTTCGCGTAACTAGGGTCAGCCATGATACAGCTCCCCTGGAGCAGATAGGGTTAAGGGCCTTGCTCAAGGGCCCAACAGTGGCAACCTGGTGGAGCTGGGGATCGAACCGCCGATCTTCCAGTCGGTAACTCAGTGCCTTATCCCTCTGAGCCACAACTATACCCCATAAAGAATAAGGGAACTTCAACAAGTGTAAACCCTTAAAACCAGTCACTTTCAAAACAAAACAAAAAAAATCCAGCGCATAAAACATAAAGCCTAAATTGGAAATAATCTCAGAGTTGTGTTTGCGTGAGGTGTCAGAAGATTAAACACGGAAATAGTTGACGCAGGATCCAGGCGCAGCACGGCGTTATTTTGTGTGCGCATTTTCGACGCATAAGTGATCTTCAAAAGGCCGCGAAGTACGATGTGGCTGAAGGCGAGCTGCCATTGGCCGGTGTCCCGGCTTGTGGGCGGGCTCTGCTACACGGAAGTCGCTGCAGGGTGCTATTGTGATGCTACCGGCAGAAGAAGAAAAAAAGCAGCAGATAATTTTATTTCAATGTTCTTCTTTTTATAGTCACGGTTTTTGCTTTCGGTGAATTTTATAGCATTGCAGAAATGAAGATTTGGAGCACGGAACACATATTCAGGTAGCACGAGTCGTTTCTGAGCACATGGGCCATTTTTTTGTATTAATTTATATAAATAGGCTTAATTGCAAGAAAAACATTTCTGTGTAAATAGAAATATAAGACCATAATACGATCAAGGTGTGTTCTGCTTTTAACCAGTGTAACTTAGAGACACACAGTGGCCAGTCAGAGATTGATTTCGTCACGTATTTGTTCCTTTATTCTGTCGTTCTCTAGGAAATGTTATGATGAGGAAATCAAGACTAAAACTGTCCCTTGTTGTAAGAATACATCTATCAGTTTTTCCCATTTTTTGTAAGATTGTTGTTAAGTGCTTATGCTTGGTTTAAATATACAGTTTCTATATCAGTTTATTGGGTAAAAAGTCATTGCTTATTAGTTTGCATGCATTAGTAGATAAAGTGAAAAAATAAAGGCCATTGTTAATGTCGTTCACTTCCTTTAAAGTTGCGCATGATGGGCTGAAGTAATATGCCTTAGAATCCTACAATAATGTGGTCTTGTGGCGTAGTGGCTCCACTGCTTCCTCGCACTTCAACGGTTCGATTCCCACCTCGGCCGTGGGTTTCCTCCACATAGTCCGGTTTCCTCCCACAGTCCAAAGACATGCAGATTATTCTAATCGGCGTTCCCACATTGCCTGTAGTGTGTGTCACCTCCTTTGGCACCTTGTCCAGCGTGTACCCCGTCTCATGCTCCGAGTCCCCCACAATTGTGTCCACAGGAATTAACCTACAACAACTACGACACTAATGTGCCTGTTTCATCTGCTTTTCCTAGCTATCCCTGGGACACAGTGATCAAAGCAGCAATGAGAAAGTACCCCAATCCCATGAACCCCAGTGTGGTAGGAGTGGATGTCCTGGACAGGAACCTGGACAATCATGGCCGTCTCCACAGTCATCGGCTGCTGAGCACCGAGTGGGGCCTGCCGAGCGTGGTGCGAGCGGTGAGCAGACTTCTCTTTTAAAGGAACCATTGGAGAGAATCTGTAAGCTTGTAACACAGACTGTGACATGCAGTGGGGTTTTATGTTTTCAAAAGTTTTTAAAACAAAGAAAGTAAGTGTTTTGATATCTTAAATATTGGATTTTCAAGTCCGTTTTTAATGTAAGATATTGCAAACTGCGTTGTACAAAAGGTCAGATTTTTCTCATGCCTAATGTCTTCATTAGAAGTGTATATTCATTCCCTGTGGAGTGAACATACCAATGGATTTAAAAGTTTGCACAAACTTGTTCTGCAGCTTGAGTGCAGGGTGTCACTGAAGCAATAAATATACTTTTTTTTTTTTCAAGAATCCATTTTTCATTCAGGTTGTTGTCAGTGATGTAGTTAGTAACTTTTGTATTCGATTTGAAAAGAAATTAAAAAGAATTGTTTTCACTTGATGTCTCAGAGTTAGGGTTAGCCCCCAGACTTAGACTTAGCCCCCAGTGTGTGTGTGTGTGTGTGTGTGTGTGTGTGTGTGTTTGTCTGTGTAGTCTCTTTACAATAGTCTCTTAACAATATTTATGAGATAACAAAAGGCTATTATCTACCGGAGCTCAAAATTAAATGCTGACATACACTATATTGCCAAAAGTATTCACTCGTCTGCCTTCACATGCATATGAACTTTGGTAACATTAACATCCAATTATTAATTTATAGGGTTTAATTATGATGTTGGCCCACCCTTTGCAGCTATAACAGCTTCAACTCTTCTGGGTGATGATTGCACACCAGTTGGTGTCCATAAAGACACGGATGAGCACGTTTGGTGTGGAAAATCTTGAATGTCCTGAACTCAACAAGATAGAACACCTTTGGGATGAATTAGAGTGGAGACTGCAGGACAGGCCTTCTCGTCCAACATCAGTGTCTGACCTCACAAATGCGCTTCTGGAAGAATGGTCAAAAATTCCCATGAACACACTTCTAAACCTTGTTGAAAGAGTTGGAGATGTTCTAGCTGCAAAGGATGGGCTAACATCATATTAAACCCTATGCATTAAGAATTGGATGTTGCTCAAGTTTCTGTACATCTGGTCTGGTCTTAAATTCATTTAGAATGTGTTCCTATAAATTAAATCTGCTGTATTTTTCCCGGTACATTTTCCTGAACATGAGGTCCTGAGGTCATCGGTTGCTTTTTTTTTTTTTTTTTTTTTCCCTTCTTCAGTACATGACCAACCCAAGAACCTTGAAACTATTGATCGAGCCATCCCCTATAAATAGAGGCCATTGATCGAGCCATCCCCTATAAATAAACTTCTTTAACACCATGTAAACCAATTCAAACCATTGTCCAGTGACGTGAATAACATTGGTTTTATTGTTGCATTGGCACACATCAAGGGATACTGATCAATGCAGTATATCAGGTGGCACGTAAACAGTTGGTTTCTTGTAGTTGGTGTGTTGGAAGCAGGAAAACTGGGCAAGTTTAAGGATTTGAGCAACTTTGACAAAGGCCAGATTAAGTGCCTATTCTGACTCTTTTCCATTACTGAAAAACGCCTACAGTGGGCATTTGAGCAGCGGAACTGGAGCATGGTGCAATAGAAGAAGGACTTATGGTCTGATGAATCACATTCTCTTTTACATGGTATGGATGACTCTGTATCTATGAGTCATTTAAGTGGGGGAAAGATGGCACCTGGTTGCACTATGGGAAGAAGGCGTTCTAGGTGATGTACTGCTGGGAAACCTCAGGTCCTCCTATTCTTGTGGACTTTACTTTGACACAAACTGTACCACCTTCCTAAACATTGTTGCAGATAAAAACACCTTTTCATGGAAATGGTGGCCTCTTTCAGTAGGGTAGTGCCTGCTGTGACACACTGAAAATGTTTTGAGGTTTGAGGAACATGACTGAGAGTTCTCCAAATTCCCCAAATCTCAATCTGATCAAGCATCTCTTGGATGTTCTGGAGAAACAAGCACAATTCTGTTGTTTTATGGCCACAACAGGGCCTCATGTAATATTTATTATACAGGTGGATTACTGTAAATGTTATGGGTGTATATATATATATGACTATAGATATGTATGCAAATGTGTTATTGGCCTTTACCAATAACACTTATATGACTAATACATGGCCTTTATATAAGTGTTATTGGCATGCATTATTTTAAGTTAAATAATAATCATAAATTGTTTTTGTAGATACTGGGGACAAGTCGCACCACTACATACATTAAAGAGCATTCCATTGTCGACCCTGAAGAGAAGAAAATGGAGCTTTGCTCAACCAATGTGAGTACGGACAGATCAGGACAAGACTACCACAAGTGTACTTGTTTTTATTATTGTTCATTGGATGAAAAATGTAATTACAAACATGTCTGAGGAAAGAAATCTTGGTCCCATTATCCCTCAAGCTCAGCGTACACCAACAGCCTCGGCTGCATACAGTTGAAGTCAGAAGTTTACATACGGTTTAGCCAAACACATTTCGACTCAGTATTTCACAATCCCTGACATTTACTCCTAGTAAACATTTCTTTCCCTTTCTTAGGCCAGTTAGTCAGTTAGTCTCACTACTTGTGAAATGTCAGTGTAATAGTAGAGATAAATATTTATTTCGACTTTTATTTCTTTCATCACATTCCCATTGGCTCTGGTGTTTACGTACATGCATGTAGTTAATATTTGGCAGCATTGCCTTTAAAGTATTTAAATTGCCCCTGACAGAGCTGGTTTAACTGAGTCCGGTTTGTTGGCTTCCTTCATCACCACGTGCACCTGGAAACCGTACAGTAGTCTGGGTTTTTTTGGCAGGTTTGAGCAGCCTTTAGGGTTACGACCATACCTGTCTTATTTTACTGTAGAGATGGTTACTTTGTTTCCTCAAGTGTTTTCACAAGATCCTTTGCTGTTTTTCTGGGATGGATGTGTCCTTTTCGTACCAATGCATGGTCCCATGGTGTTTATAAGTGCGTAGTACTGTTTGCACAGACCTGACTGTTTGTACCTTTAGGCGTTTGGAAATGCTCCCAAGGATAAACCAGAATTGTGAACTGGATTTGTGATCATGTGGAAAATTACTTGTCATGCATAAAGAAGATATCCTAAGTAACCAACTTGCAAAACTACTTTATAGTTTATTGAAAAGATCAGTTGTCATGATTTTAACCTAAGTGTAGGTAAACTTATGAATTCATCTGTACATTGTGGTCTTGCTGTGGACCTTCTAAGTTTAAATGCAAATGTGTTACTTCCTGAACAATTGTGAGATATTAACAATACTTCTGATTGATCTTTTTTTAGATAACCCTAACAAATTTAGTGTCTGTAGATGAAAGACTTGTTTACAGACCGCATCCTGAAAACCCAGACATGTAAGTTTGGTCATTGGTTATTATTCTTTTGTATTCATGTACAATATTATTATTATTATTATTTGGCTTTGTTTAAATTCTTGATTAGGTATTTATTTATTTATTTATTTATTAATTTTTTTTCTTTCCAACAGAACGATCTTAACCCAAGAGGCAATAATTACAGTGAAAGGAGTCAGTTTGAGCAGCTACCTTGAGAGTCTGATGGCGCTTAGTATGACTGCTAATGCAAGAAAGGTATTCAAAGTACTGTTTTATAATTACATTGAAGAGAAGTGCCATATGTATTCACCCCCTTGAACATTTTGTTGGGTTAGAAATAGAAATTGACTTAATTTGTCTTTCTACTATTTGGTTTACACAGTATGCAATATTTAAAGATATATAGTAGTAAGGTAACACACTGCATTCATTCAATTATGTGACTATTAAGTTTCCTGATTGTATCAGTACTAATTTCAGGATTTCACAATAGGGATGAATACTTATTCGATAACATCACAACTTTTACTTGTAAATAATTTTGCAGACTATAATGAATTTTCCCCAAACTTCAATATTATGGACTATTTTTTTTTTTTCTTTTTTATAATTTTTCTTTTTTTGTACATTCGTGACATACTCAAGAACCCGGAGCCAATCAAGTCTGTTTCAGTTCCACATTTGAACGCTACAAAATGTGGAAAAGTTGTGGGAGGTGTGGTAATACGTATGCAGGCCACTGTATTTGATGCGGCTTTCTAATTCTCAGTTTCTGACTTGCTACAGTCACTGGAATACCCTCTTCGATCACATGGTGTTTCACGTGGGTTGATGAAGGGGCAGCTCCAAACTACTTCTCGTTTGCCTGGATTGCAAAATCAGAATTTTTACGCAGTTGAGGAATTTCCTCTATAAACAATGTGCTTTTCTATGTAGATATTACAGCATGGTGCGGTATCCTCAGATGATTTTATACATTAACTGATTACAGATGGATAGATAATGGTTTAATATATTTAACTCCATTAAAACGTCCAGAGGATTTACTTGGTATTTATTCTGTTCATTAGACCAGCATTAATAATCTAAAAGAACATAAACAAATCCTTTCAGAACTATAATCAGGCAGACAAAAAGAGCTTACTATACTGGTATAATACAGTATTGCGGATGTGGTTTTGCTCTGCAGATTTACTGAGAACGGCTGTGAGTGGGTGTGAAAATATTACTTTTCTTGAAACTGATAAAATAGCTTGTTTAGTTAAAACTGTAAAATAATAAATGTATGCATGTATAGACAGTCTTTTAATTTTTTTTAAGAGTGTCGTAGAAATAAGGTATGTACATTGCTGCGCTACCTCAATTAAAGTACATTTACATCAACTACTGCAACTAAGAGCTTTATCAGTAATCTCCCTGACTTATCAACTATGATTAGATCACCGCCTGACCCCAGAGAACTTGATCAGTTTAGAGTCAGCATTCTGTTACACCATAGATAGTTCAGCTCCACTTAAGATAAAATAAGTTGACAGGGGGAAAAAAATAATCTCATCGTATTTTACAATTGGAATGACACAAACAAAACCAAAGTGCTGACTAAGCGCTCAACAATTTTCCATGCATTTCCAGAATCGCACAGTTCTGGGTTGCCAGATCCAGAATTTTTATGTACAAACTAAAATGTTCATTTGCTCAAGTTTGAAGATTATAAGATTGTAAGTTTGAAATCACAGACTTTCCAAATCAATCTGATCTAAATCATTTTTTATAATTAAATGTTATGCTGGGGGGAAAAAAAGGCTTGACAAAGTAGGAAGTGAAACTGCCTGCAGTTAATACGTGTAGTTTAGTTTATGTCGATCATCAGCAAATACAATCATAAACATTTGCAAGTGTGGATTTTTTGCATCAAAATGCAAGTGGAAATATTAACGCTCTTATGTTTTTTTTCTGCTAAAGTTCAAATGAAGCGAATGACACTTTTGTGTATTTCCAACTAATCACAGTTCTATAGTTCCTCAATCATAAGCTATGAATCACGGACATTGAAACCACCGAGCTCAAATGGAAACCGTGTGCTCTGGTCTATTCGACAGTGTGATTATAGGCATCACTTAAACATAAACATCATCATAAGCTATCAATGGGGATATTTCATATTAAAACACATTCATTCATTCATTCATTTTCTGTACCGCTTTATCCTTATATACAGGGTCGCGGGGGCCTGGAGCCTATCCCAGGAAACTTGGGGCACAAGGCGGGGTACACCCTGGACAGGGTGCCAATCCATCACAGGGCACACACACACTCACACACTACGGGCAATTTGTGCCCACTCAATTAACCTAACCTGCATATCTTTGGACTGTGGGAGGAAACCGGAGTACCCGGAGGAAACCCACCAAGCACGGGGAGAACATGCAAACTCCATGCACACAGAGACGGAGCCTGGACCCTGGCGGTGCAAGGCGACAGTGCTAACCACTACACCACCGTGCCGCTATTAAAACACAATTCATGTAAATTGTTAAAAGAGCAGAAAGATTATTGCGCTGATTATAACACATTATAATAAAGCAGGAAGAAACAGTAAAAAGATATTAATCATTTACTATTACAATAATTGAAAAAGAATAATGATTAGGGAATGACGGAATGGTTACTGATGCTTAAACTTGCTTCACTGTCTGTTGTGTCTTTGCTCTCTCTAGGGCTGGGATGCCATCGAGTGGATCATCAAGAACTCTGAACGGGAGAACGTACCTTTTATATGACGTATGCTGAACCAGCAATAAACTCTACCACCTCAGTAATAAAATGGTAAAGTTGTTTTAAAATGCAATTTGTAAGTGCCTTCTACATGAATATGTGCCGACATTAATATTTGCCTTGTGTTGTGTGTTAAAACATGGATTTATCATGTAATTACGTCCAACATGCTGGACATGACAGATTTGCTCACCTACCATCAATTGCTTGTGTTTCATCTTTGTTTAAATCACAGCCCTAAATTTATTATTATTTTTTTTTTTTTATAGGATTAGCTCGTGTAGTAAAAAGTTAGTGGGCAGTAAGCAGGTAATGCTAGCTAACGTTATTTCCCCGACTAAGTATGAATGTTTCACAATATACAATCCTGAATACAACTACCAATCAAGACTGCTTATATTTTTAATTATCCATAAACTTTATCATAAAAGTTGACTATCATTCTTAATCACAATATGCACTTTGTTTGTGGACACCTGACCATCATACCCACATGTTGTTAGTGAACTTCTGGTCTTCTTGGAGGACATACTGTACCACTTTGCAGTGTGATGGAGGGGATTTGTCGTCATTCAGCTAAAGAGTATAAAAAAAGTGCCAAAAGTATTCAATAGGGTTGATGTCAATGCTGAAAGTTTCTGCATCATCCTTGGGAAACCATGTCTTTATGGAACTTGCATTGTGCACAGTCACAATGTCATGCTGGAACAGGTTTGGGTGCCTTAGTTCTAAGAAAGTTAATCTAGAGTGCTACAGACACATACAAACACATTCTATATAATTGGGTGGTTTCAACTTTGTGACAGTTTAGGGATACCCATATATGGGCATGAATGGTCAGGTGGATGCATACAGTACTATACCTTTACTGTACGTATATACACACATACAGAGTACCAGTCAAAAGTTTGGGCACATCTTCTAATTTCATGGTCTTTCCTGATTATTATTATTTTTTCTATCTTGTAAAACAATTCTGATGGCATCTAAAAATATGCAGTAATCTCCTCTGAACAGTTGATATTGAGATGTATCTGCTACTTCTGCTCTGTAATGCCTTCATCATGCCTCTAATCTGAGGTGCTGTTTGTTAATTGGTGATTTCTGATGCTGGTAACTCTAAATGAGCTTCTTCTTTGCAGCAGAGCTACGTTTTGGACTTGCTTTCCTGGGAAGGTCTTCATGAGAGATGGTCTTCATGTTTTGTCATGGTGCTTGATGGGATTTGCAAATGCACTTGACAATACTGTTGTACCGCTAGAACAGCTGACTGTTGTTTTTGTTGCTTAGTTACTTAATGCCAATGAGCGTGTGAATGTGTGTATGTGTGTGTGTGCCCTGCGATGGATTGGCACCCTGTCCAGGGTGTGTCCTGACTTGTGCCCGAAGTCTCTTGGGATAGTAGGCTCCAGGATAAAGCGGTGTAGAAGATGAGTGAGTGAGTGAGTGAGTGAGTGAGTTACTTAATGCCATGCGGTCTTGTATAGTTTTGAAAAAAATAAAAAAAGAATTGTTCTAGAATGCGTGTCCAAACTGAAGTCCAAACTTTTGATTGGTAATGCGTGTATACTAGCTGTGCTCACGACTTGTATAGTCATCGCAAATCGACAGACTTACTTTAACTGACCAGTGCACTTTAAAATGTGATTGCACACTCATAAGTGCTTTTTAAAAAATGTACAGCGCCATCTGTTGATTTTTGGAATGAACAATAATTTTTAAGTGTTACCGTAAAGCGTATGGAATGAAGTTGTTGTGATGTGTTGTATTACTCATCTTACATCCCCCAAAATATTTTTTCGCAAATGCACAGACTTCACAGTTTTATCATATACTGTATACAGTGTCTTACAGTCTGTTTGCTTTATTTTATCTGCTCTAGGGCCAAATAGTAAGGTGTAAGCGTGTGATTTGGTCTTCACCAGCGCTGGAACCCCATCTAACTCATCCGAGTTTACACCTACTGTCTATTGTACAGTAAGAGTGAGCTTCTTTTCAATGTTCGAAGCATCGCAGTGGAAATCTCCCAAACCACATAAAACTGCTCTTTTTAAGCTTACATACACTAATTGAAGTCACTGTTGAAGGAATTATGGAATATTTAGTTTGAATGTTAATATGCACTTCAAATGCTCTCACTACCTCCTTGTAAGAATCTTCGGGTATCCATTAGGATTATTGTGCAAGTTAGTTGTTGTCCTTGTTACATTAAGCATGTTTACTATATTCTTTAAGTCACTAAGTGTTTTTTTTTTTTACTTTTGTTTTTGTTTATAAATATTTATAAATCGTTATATTTATAAATACTTAGTAACTTAATAATTCAATTCACGCAAAATGTTTACACATTCTCGTTTGTTTCGTTTTACTTTTGTGTTACTAATGTAGTATCAGATGCAAAGGTGTTACATTTATTTTTATTGAAGAATCTTATTGCTCAAAGTTAAAGCTAAAACGAGCTCTAGCGTTATTTATTATAATTTTTTTCTGTTTTTTTTATTATATACCTGTTTTGCTAGTATAAGTTCATTATCGATGTTTTCAAAGAATGTATGATGTATTACGTGTATCATCCCACCAGTGCACAATTGTCAGTTAAACAGTTATTTTAGAATTAAAAATGATCTACAGTAAAGCATGTCACCATCAGCAAGCATTTTTGTGCAATGAAAAGAACATGCACAGCCTCCTTGTAGCCCATTGGAATAGTATGTTCACTGTAAAAAAAAATAAAAATTACTGTGCTTTATGGGAAATTGCAAGAAATAGAAACCAGCCATCAGTGTAATCATTTGAAAACATATTGTTGATTACTAGTAGGCCTGTCACAGTTATTCAAACCATTGGGATTGAGACGGTTAAATGTTGTTGCACAGCTCATACATATTTAAAGGACTTGCATTCCTTTTTTTTGGAACTTAATCAAGCCAACATAAAATTTTCAGGGCTATATACAGCACTGTGGCACTGCACCTCGAGGGTTCTATTCCCCTCCTTGGGTTTTTGGTTAATGGCCTCCCTGTGCTTGGCAGGGTTCCTCAGGGTACTCCGGTTTTCTCCCACAGTCTGAAGATGTGCAGATTAGGTTCATTGGTGTTCCCAAATTGTCCAGTATATGTGTGTGTGATGGATTGGCACCCCATCTAAGGGTGTACCCTACCTCAAGCCCCGAGTCCCCTAGGATAGGCATCGGGCCCCTTGTGACCCTGTGCAGGATAAGAGATATAGAAAATGATTAAGTATAGCTGTGTATGTGCATTATTCCACAACTAACATCATGTGCATTCATTTAAATAACTGCAAGTCAACAGGATAGACATTTAAACTGTTTGTTGCAGTCATTTGTCAGCCAATGTGTTATAACTGTGACAGGCTTACCATCTAACTGACGGAGCAACATATTGAAGAACCTCGTATTTGGTGCTAAAATGCATGCTTGAAACTTTTTGCTAAACACTCTTTTCTTAGTGTACTGATGGGACGCACAAGTGACATGTCTCCTTGCTGTACTATGTTACAATAACTCCTGGTTCTGGCGTAGATTGTATTTCTTACAGTTGTTCGTTGCCATAGTAGACGCAGCATGATAATAAAACCTAATGGCAGCAAAAATGTTACAAGAAAATGTGTATGTATTTGTTTATTCATTTGTTGTACTTTTATATAGGATGTTTTATTTGAAGCAAGGATATCCCAAGGCTCTTAACATCTATGTAAGATAAATCACATGAGGGTCCAGCTGAAAACGGACACATTTTTCCCAGTATATCACACTGTTAAGGCTACAAATATCTCCACTGTATTTTCATTTGCCACACTGTTGTATCAAAGCAACAAGCTTCTGCATGTCTTTGTCATGTTCACACTAATGCATACAGAACAGCATCCAGAGGAACCACTGCTAATTACATTTAAATCTTAATAAAAGAGCAATAGTCAATTTTAAAATGCATATTACGCTTTATACTGTAGGACCTGTGTTACTCTGGCAAAGCAATTTTTCCTTTCACCAACGACTGTACAAATTTAAACTCATTTTGTGCACACTCTCTGTAGAGCTGGAGAAATTGCTTATGCACAGTCACAATTCATTAAGAGATCTCGCTTGCACTGCACTATGTGGCCAAAGGTTTGTGGACACCTTACCTTTACATTAGTATGTGTTTGCTGAACCCTCAATTCCAGATTTATTCCTCGTTTGCTGTTATATTAACTTCCACTTTTGTGCGAAGTCTCGCCACCACATGTTGGAGAGCGGTTCTGGGTGGATTTGTGTTCAGGCAGCTACAAGATCATCAGTGAAATTGAGCATGTAGGGTGTGGAGACCTTGAATGCAGTCAGTATTCCAATTAACTCCAAATGCTTTCAGTGGGGTTGAGTTTCAGGATCGTGCACGACAATCGAGTACGTTCACTCCAACCTTTTTACGAAGCATGTCTATACAGAGCTCACTTTGAGCACATGCACATTGTCATGCTGGAACAGGTTTGGGCTTCTTAGTTCCAGTGAAGGGAAATGAAATCATAATTGTACAGCATGTAAATACACTCCAGACGTCTGTGTGCTTCTGAGTTTGTGGCAAAAGTTTGGAGGAGGAGGAGCTACAGGGGATGTAGGTGTTACAGTAGGTGTGATGGTCCGGTGTCCACATGTGTTTGGCCTTTATGATGTATTTTATTTTCAGATATTGCTTATAACAGTAACGAATCTGTATTTGTAAATTGTTCCATGAAGCATTAAATACTACTGAACCCGTGGCAGCTGTTGCCAATCTTCAATAATTCTTTTGATTGTGTAAAGCTGCTTCACGACAATGTCAAATGTTTAAAGCGCTAAACATAAAATTTAATTTCATTTGTTATCCACAGTTTAACCCTTTATTAAATTGGTTTTCAAAAGATTTTTTCATTGTTTATTTTTCTCCATTTTGCATGAAAGCTTAGATTTAGCTGTTAATAAGAACAATAAATTGGATGAATAGTTGTATGATTAGGTTCTAAATATATTTTATATTCATCAGTCTTGTTGTTTGTAACGTGCACTGGAGTGTGATTTTTCTTCTGGATGGTTTCTGACATTTACCATTCCTTGTGATGAAGGGAGCTGCAAGTTAGGGGATTTAGACTGGCTTTTTCTACAGAGTATACAGCATGATGACCAGATGAATTGCTCCAAATCCCAAGTGTTCTAGATCAAACTATTTATTCCTGTTTGTGTTAATACTCAGCTAATTGGTTGAAAGATGAGGAATACGATGAGTATTATCAACTTTATTTGTAATAACAGGCTGAATTCTGCAAACCCTTTACATAATTAATTGCTTTACAAAACACTCCTAGTCAAGAATTTACAATTGGCTTGTCACCCAAATTCACATAGTTGCTAGAAATATGATACATTCCCTGATTTTATTTTATATATATATATATATATATATATATTTATTTTTATTTATTTTTTTTTTTTTTACTATGGTTAGTCTATCACTGAGCCACCAATCTGAATAAAATTAACAGTGTGACTAATCTACTAGATAGTTGACAGACACGCCCAGTATTTCCATTGGGTTATACTGTACTTAAGTCCAGCAGATGGCAGTAAAATAGACAATACACAGCAATAGCAGACCATGGTTTATTTTCAACCATCAGGACCAAAGTGTATTTTGGCTTACTCGTGAAGAACTAGTTGCATAACTAAACAAGTGGGATGGTGCATAGAAAAAATAAAGAAAAGATTTTCCTGGTTAGAATAACACAGTGTGCCACAGAATGAATGAAATAAGCAGATCTTTGGTATCAAATTCATACCATGCATGTGGTAGTAAACATTCGGAAAAAAGAGGGGGGGGGGGGGGGAGTATGCTACAGAAATTAGTGCATAGCTCAGTGGTATGCACACAAGGCAACATGTGAAGATGTCCATTAACAAAAACATTGCTATGTGCATTTACAACATCTGTATTTGTGAAAGATCAGTGAATAATGAAATGGTAAATTATACCATAGTGTTGTAACAGAAGTTACTTTAGTGTTGACTATAGTCAAGTGTTTTTGCATTTGTGGCAACAAATATGTTTAAACAAACACAATTAAACGTACGGTATAAAAGTGGAAAAAAAAGTTCCATAGAAAAGTATTGCACACTAATGAACAACATGCCATTGCCGTCACCTTCTTTTGGAAATGCAAATATAAAAGTCCAACAAAAGAGTATATACACTGCAACATATTTAAAAAAAAAAAAAAAAAACCAAATTATTTAAAGAATTATTGCAGCATGAGGGCAAACTGTAATGCAAGTCCACTTGCATCCACCAAAGTATATTTATCTTCTTTTTGAAGAAACATTCGCACCTAACAAAATACATAAATACCCATTCCCTGTACATGGAGCTCATTTACATACTGATATTTTACCTTCACAAATCGCACAATAACTCCCTTTTAAATTTATCAAAAGTCCTCATGCCGACTTGCTCTGTTCATACATCACTTTATATACAATATGTACAAACCGTGAAGAACAAGAAAAGTCCTTTTAGAACTTAAAGAGGTTGATGAAGCCTTGTGGAGAAACAGAAATGCTGCAGCTCTCCGGATTGTTGGCGGTGCACGGATGGTTTGTATCCTGTAGAGGATGATAACAGAAAGGAAGCTTTTAGCACTTGGGAAGGTTAAGGGTTATGTGTTCAATCAAAGCAGACGCTATATGTATATATTTTAGCCTCACCTTCCAGAACAGGATGTGGCAATGTGTGCAAAACTGCAGGGTGTCGCTGTACTGCTCTTTATGAGGGTAGCACCGGCATAGCTTGAAGTACATCTTTTTCCACTCAAGTTGTCCCTTATCTGATACAATGAGTCGCTTGCGAATCTGTAATAAAGCCATATAATATATAAATAAATATCTCTCATTGCAAACCCCAAAAACACTTGGTTTACTGTATCTGTCCAAAAGTATGATATACAGTACACTATAATTACATTTTAGCATTAAAATATTGTACCTGTCGGTCTGTGAAGTGGTACTGGCAGAGGTTTTTCCACAACAGCCGGTCCTCAGTCAGGACGCCGAGATCGGGACACACCTGACCCAGACTGACCAGGTCCCGCCCATCCGAGAGTCGGTGCATGATGTTCAGCTGGAGACTGGCAGGCAAGTCCAGAAGAGTCATCCCGGTGTTTGTGGGCTTCGGGTACAAAAAGGACTCATCTTTACAATTCATTAACGTGATCAATTCAGAACATCACCATTCTAGTTTCTTGTGCAGTAAGAGACAGATGGAGAGCAACATCTAATATTTAACCAGATAATGTTAAATATGAAAAAAAAAAAAAAAAAAGCAAATACTTTTTTGGGTGAGTAATATGTCTTATGACGGGCTTGATGTTTAAAACAAAAACAAACTCAGTGTTGATTAATCTGGTCTTACACTGTTTATCCGCACTATTTTTAATCCTGTGCATGCAGCAACACACACGCTATAATAAATCACACTAACGATGTGTATATAAACAGAATGAAATCTGGCGTGACACGGATCAACAACTATAATGCATTAATTATGATAATGTAATAAGAGGTTAATTTCATAGGATTCTGTTTTTTTCCTCCCGATCGGATATATTTGCCGTTACCTTCTCCGTCTTGAATACCGGCCAAATTCCAAATAAATAAGTATATAGTGCAAAACTGACCAGAGAAACTTACTCCTTGCCCTTAGATCATTTCTTTTCATATCAAGACTTTTGGCATCCTCCTCACAACTCTTCACATTTACAATACTCATATGAGTGAAGTCTTAATTCTATCCAGAATAAAGTCTTAATGTGCATTTTTGGTAACATTGAAATGAGGCATATTTGGGGCCAAATCAAGGCAGACCAGGACAGAAATAATATGACTCAGTAATGATTGCTGCATGGACATTTCTGGTCAGCTGCTGCTGTCTGGGTTTGTTTTCGTCTGATTCATACCAATAATATTTTAGAAATGAGACGTTTAGCCACTGTTAGGAAATGCGATTACCCTGATTATCAAGCAAACCTTAGACTCACCCTATTAATCTGAATATTGTCCAGCTGCTGCTGCCACTGCAGGATGTTTTCCATGCGGTGCACCCAGATATTAATGTTTCCCACCAACACGGACTTGCCCATGTCCTGCACCAGAGTGCACAGTGAGACGTACAGCGTCTGCAGCAGCTCTTTGATGGGCCTCACATTCTGTTGATCTTTCAGAACTAAAACAGAGCAGGCACAGGATGAGTTCCAGGATTACAACTGTTTACATGGACGTTGTCAAAGACACGGGAATATGATCGAGAATCTGCTTGAGTAGAAAATCAAATCTAAGCAAAAAAATAAAAAATAAAGTTTTAAAAAGGACACATGGTCTTATTATTTTATATCATATGTGTCAGGTTCTATGTTGGTGCATGTTCATGCAAAAAGGCTCATAATACTCCTATTTACAGGCCTGATCTACAGTACAAGTGCACTTAACAGAACATGCATTTCTGTTTAACTGAGCGACCGCTTGGTTTACAATACTTTTGAGGTTCCTGTTTGCTCTCAAAGCCATGTCATTCTTTCCACTGCAGGTAATTATGAAATTTCCTACAGCTATGCTGCTGTTTGAAGCCAAAAACTGTGGTAAATAGACAAGTGCCAACAGTTTCATTATACAGTATTGATGCACAGAGATGTTGGACATGCGTTTGCTGCTTGAATTTAATTCCTTTAAAAAAATAATAATAAATCAACAAAGCTGCAAATAGTCAAAAGGAAAAAAGGTCTGATTGTTATTAGAATATTATATGTACATGTGTATTCTGAGACTGTAGGGAAAAGAAAGAAAAATCATTGTGCTACTGAGAATGTGCGCGCGTGTGTGTGTTTCGCTCTCCTTACCTTTCTGCACCACTCTTTCCAGAATGTTCATGTAGTTCTTCTGCGCCACTCCACTCAGAGATGGGAGCTGTGACTTGGCAATCAGCTCAAGCAGCTAAAAGGCATAAATTTCAGGAGTCAGACTTGGAGACATTCTGTTCCAACTTTCACAACATTACTCTTAGGCTCGAGCAACAACAAACTCCATTCTGAGAAACAGCAAAGCATCCCTCTGCACCTCACACTCACACGCTTTATGGCTCAGTAAGCGCTGTGCTGTTTTGCACCCGTGAAAACATTCAAAGTTTATAAAAGTCATAAGTACATAAATACAAATTAAACCCTTTATTATTTTAGATGTACAGTACATGTGAGGTGGTTCAAACTGGCAACCCTCCCAAATCTACTTGATGGCATTTTAACACAAAGTAGTCAGAGGTGAGACAGCAGTGATTTGTTTCCACAGAGTTTGAATGCCAGAGCTGAGTAAGTCGGTATGCTGGTCATCCAAGAACTGCAGTGCCATGGAGGAACACTGACCCCCTGCCTGACCTGAAATCATGTGAACATCACTAGACGCAGCAAATCCCACTTGATAAGCCTTTCAAGTGTGTTCATTTCAAGTGCATACACAGAGATGTGACATTTCCACATCAAAAACACAATTAACTTAGTCTCCATAACTATAAACACTTCGCCCAACCCGATCACTTACAGTTTGTAATAGATACATTCCATACATCCTAATGAGTCACAGGTTATTTTGAATGTTTAGCTTAAGGGTGTGTTTAGCCCCAGTCCAAGAGCCGAACACAAATATGTGCCCTGACAAGCATCACAGGATTATCAGGTGAATACTCTGAAATGTATATTAAACGTTGTTGTGCAGAGTGTTTTTGGTTGCTCTATTGTCTCAAGGACCCGTTTTTCCATTCCCACCTAAACTCAATCACTGTAGCTTTGAGCTCAACAAAACAACAGGCTACCGTCATCACCCAAACACACAATGAGAAATTTCAACATTAAGATTTGTACAAAAACCTAAAAAAAAAAAAAAAAGAATAAATAAAAAATTTAAAATCAACAGACTGAGAACTGTGGTGTGTTTATCAATTATAGTTTCATGGCAAACTAGCAATCGGAAAGATAAAGGTCTAATGGAGAGGGGGAGGAGGGGAGGGGGTTCATTTTCCACTCTGCACTCATGTGGCCATCATTTCTAAGGACATTATCTGTGTGTGACCAGGTCAAACGCTTTGGTCTTTGCTTTCAGCCTTTAGCAAAGTTTAACTTACAAAAAAAAAAAAAAAGCCAAATTACCTCATGTTAAACCAGCTTAAAAATTATTATTTTTTTAATTCAGGATCTCTTGCATAGGTAGCGTCTTAAATATGGCCAACAACAAGACGACAAGTGTTCAGACCAGATACACACACAAACACACTCAAGTACATATCACTAAACATAACTTGTGCAGAAGAACTCTAGTCAGGAGCTCGGAGATAAGGATAAAAACAGAGCCACACACCAACGCTCACCCCCACCCACTGCTAGATCTCAATGTTTCCAAGTGCCAAACTGACATAATAATAAATCTAACATTAATTGTTAGTACATCAGTATAGAATATTAGTTTCTATTCAAAATACCAACACCCCTAGAGATCCATGTTCTTTTGCCATAGTATAATATTGTTTAAACGATTTTATTCACCTTATCGAATTAAAAACACTTATGTTCAATCATTATTATGAATTACATATACATATTTCTTGTTTTATTAATCTGTGCATTACATTTTATAACACGCCAAGTTAATTATATCACGTTTTCCCCCCATACAGGAGATCATAAAGAAAGAAATCTTACCCGGACAACGTAATTAAATCGTCTGGTGTCTTTGATGGCACTGCAGAAGTCCAGGCGATTAAAAGCTTCTCCCAATGTGCAGTAGCCATGACGCTGTATACAACATGAATTTGCAGGGGGGAAAAAACGTACAAGATTATAAAAGGGCTACTGTCTGCTAAAGGCAAGTCTTAAAAATAAATCAATAAATCTCTTTTACCTCTTTGGTGCTTCCTTTGTGTACATAGATCCACTTGTCTTTATGGAAATCTAGAGAAAGGAAAAAAAATGTGCTTTTAATTTTACACAAGAAGCTACAGGATACACAAACATTACTATAAAAACTAACATTATAATAATAATTATAACATTAAAATGATGATAATATTATCATCATGGTGCTTTGTTGTAACTTACAGGGAACCTTACTGTTGTTGTTCAACAAGTCCTTCTTTCTCTTCTTGGAAGCCAAGTCATAGTTAATAGAGAGGAGCAAATTTTCTTTGTTATAGTCCTCCTGACTGTGTTCATGGCTAGAGTGTGAATCATAACAATAACAGAATGAGTCATCAGAAATTATATCTGGCTCAGATACATAACACGTACTGTAAAATCTGTACAATGGTGCACAAAAACTAACACGCACAGACCACAGTATGTGCAAGATATTTACAGTGTGCAATCGCATTTACAACCTGTCTGTGTTAACATCTCTATTGCTGCTCTGGATATCAGAAATTTCCTTCTGGATCAATAAAGCATCTCTCTTATACACACACACACATACAATATTGGGTATTGCAATCTGCTGAATATTAAATTATAAAAGATACAAAATAACACTTTTGCAACACTGTTATAAATAAAATCTGATTACGTCACGGTAATCAGGCCAAGCATCAGATGAGCATTCATCTACTTATTACTGCTGTGTGTATTAATAGCTGGAAGGTTAACACACACATGCACAGCTGTAATACAAAACTCCTGTTTTGTTTTGCTTTTTTCCCCTCCCTTCTCATCATGTCTCGCACTTTCGATGGCGACTCAGAGAGAGAGACCGAGAGACAGACAGACAGACACAGACAGAGCGAGAGAGAGAGAGAGAGAGACAGTGAGAGAGAGAGAGAGACGGTCAGGGTTGTAAACAAAGTGCGTCAGTGGAAACACGCTCCCAGTCTGAAGCCCTGAGGTTAGACTGGACAACAGACAGACAGACAGACAGATGATGGGTGCAGATGGACATTAACCCCAGCAGCCTCACTGACCTCTTGGAAACGTTGTTATTCTCCTCGTTCTCGTCCTTCGTGGTTCTTTTCCAGCCATCGTCAGTTTTAACCCAGCTCTGTCCAGGAGAGCGCCAGTCCTGTCCCAGAAACGGCATGCTTCAACACACACACTCACACACACAAAACAAGTCTTAACACAACTGTTTAAGTGCTCACTAGGCTGTTAGGTTCCTGCAAATCATAAAAGTCTGGTCTAAACCCGAAAGTGCGCAGCTGCGTTTTTATATTGTCTGCCTGAGAATCCGGAAGTTGCCTCGGCCCCGCCCCCTTTGGAAGCCGTCCGTGAGCACGTGGCTTTGTTTATCATCATGTTCAATATTGCAAAACCTCTCAGGAAACATTATCACTCTGCTGCATCACCTGTTCCTTCTGTCATCCTCCTGAAATTTCAGAGGCAAGGTCATGAAGGCGTTTTATCAACTTTATTTGTCTTTAAAAGACCAGTTACACAATACATAAGAGTTAATGAAAGCTATATATTGAAGCATACAGTGTGTATTTGGATACAATGTCAATGCAAGGTTTGGTACATTGCAAGTACTTTTGTCCATATGCAGTGTATGCTCCAAGTGTAATTTGGACAAACCTACAATGACGGTATCAAAAAAAAGTATGTATGGAATTTGTCCCCATTTTTGCAGCCATAACAGCTTCCGCTCTTCTTACAAGGCTGTCCACAAGATTCTGTATGCATTCGTGCCCTTTCATTTTGGGGGCACTGATGTTGGACGCTCGCAATTTCCATTCCAGTTCACTTCAAAGGTGCTCGACGGGGTTGAGGTCAGGGCCAGTCAAGTTCTTCCATACCAAACTCATCAAACTATGTATTTACAGTCCTTGCTTTGTGCACTGGGACACAGTCATGTTGGAATAGAAAAGGACCTTCCCCAAATATGTCCTATAAATGAATTCCTATCAACTATACATTAATTAGATTATTAATAATAAATTAACAGGCACATGCCATGATATATAGAAATTATAATAATTGGGGCACACAGTCGGGTAAGTAACACGCACCACACTTTATTCGTACGGAAAATTGTTAATGGTCCCTAAAATGCTGTTGTCTAATGTCTGAATATCAAACTAATTTCACCCCAGTGGTTAAAAAAGATAAACATCAAGGCGATTGGACACTTTTAAAGATTCTCCCCCTTACTCAGGATCATTAATCTATTGATTGTCATTGTGCATTTAAGTGATCATTGTCAAGTACACTTCACAGAATGTTTTGAAGACTGTGGGACAATCAATTTATGTGGGACTGGACATGAGAGGCTGTGAAGTTTTGTTTTCAGTCGAACATTATAGTGCTAACGTCATCAGAGTTGTTGCAATTAATTCAATCTGCTGAAACCATCCTTCTGTTTTAAACAGGTAATCACATAGAGGTTATTGATCAAGCATGCTTCTGTTGTCAGTTAGGCAAATCATCTTTAAATAGTGTAAAATTAGCAAGTTTGTTAATCAGTAGCGTACTTTGACTTTGCATTGTTTTAGAGCAGTTGTTTCCGTTTTGCTTGTTATAGCTAGCAGATATTGGATAATATTTACAATATTAAACTAAACATTACATTACATGTCAAATCAATGTTATATAAAATGAGAAGTGGAACGAAAATCATACATGATTCCAAACATTTTTTACAAATAAATAACTGAAAAGTGGGGTGTGCGTAATTATTCAGCCCCCTGAGTCAATACTTTGTAAAACCACCTTTTGCTGCAATTACAGCTGCCAGTCTTTTAGGGAATGTCTCTACCAGCTTTGCACATCTAGAGACTGAAATCCTTGCCCATTCTTCTTTGCAAAACAGCTCCAGTTCAGTCAGATTAGATGGACAGCAGTTTACAGATCTTGCCACAGATTCTCGATTGGATTTAGATCTGGACTTTGACTGGGCCATTCTAACACATGGATATGTTTTGTTTTAAACCATTCCATTGTTGCCCTGGCTTTATGTTTAGGGTCGTTGCCCTGCTGGAAGGTGAACCTCCGCCCCAGTCTCAAGTCTTTTGCAGACTCCAAGAGGTTTTCTTCCAAGATTGCCCTGTATTTGGCTCCATCCATCTTCCCATCAACTCTGACCAGCTTCCCTGTCCCTGCTGAAGAGAAGCACCCCCAGAGCATGATGCTGCCACCACCATATTTGACAGTGTGGATGGTGTATTCAGAGTGATGTGCAGTGTTAGTTTTCCGCCACACATAGCATTTTGCATTTTGCCCAAAAAGTTCCATTTTGGTCTCATCTGACCAGAGCACCTTCTTCCACATGTTTGCTGTGCAAACGGGACTTTTGCAACTTTGTGCAGTGCACGACTAATATTTGTCCTATGGACAGATTCCCCCACCTGAGCTGTAGATCTCTGCAGCTCGTTCAGTGTCACCATGGGCCTCTTGGCTGCACTTCTGATCACCGCTCTCCTTGTTCGGCCTGTGAGTTTAGGTGGACGGCCTTGTCTTGGTAGGTTTACAGTTGTGCCATACTCCTTCCATTTCTGAATGATCGCTTGAACAGTGGCTCCGTGGGATGTTCAAAGCTTTGGAAATTTTTTTGTAGCCTAAGCCTGCTTTAAATTTCTCAATAACTTTATCCCTGACCTGTCTGGTGTGTTCTTTGGACTTCATGGTGTTGTTGCTCCCAATATTCTCTTGGGCTACGTTTACACTGCCAGGTAAATGTGACCCAATTCCGATTTTTTGCTCATATGTGACTAGGGCTGCAACTAATGATTATTTTGATAATCGATTAGCTGGCCGATTATTGTTTCGATTAATCGGATAAAGCTAAGCGCTTCTTTACTTTGATTTTTGCTTATAATTATATATAAAACCATACCAATATGTGTTTTGTTTTTAACAATAATTGCAGATGGCAAGTTTACAGTATATAGTTTTAAAAAAGACTGACATTCAGTTGTTAAGAATGACTTGAATTTTAAATTCTCTTAAATTAATTAAACTTAATAAGAATAGACTTCTAGATTATGATATTTTTAATTGAAGTGTCTACTACATCCTTTTCACGGTTTATACATTATTTCGATCCTCTCGTGTATTTTATCCTTTTTTTTTGTCTCAATTAAAAAAAAAAAAAAAAAAAAAATTATATATATATATATATATATATATATATATATATATATATATAAGGCCATTTTGCTATACTAGACATTCTCGTAATACGGCGACGTAGGGAGAGAAAAAAAAAAAAAAAAAAAAAAAAAAACCTCGCCGCTACTGGATTCACTCTTTTTATTTTGCCCTTTTTCCACATTTCCCTCTGTATAGCATGTAGGATCATGGGATATATCCGGTCCTCCGAAGTGTAAAATGAACGAAGAAAACGCACTAGAAGTGTTTCCCTCACGTTCGTTGGGATTTGAACGCACAGAAAAAGCTGCATGCAACGTTTTTATTTTAACCCTGTATAACCGCGCAGCCGGACAAATGCAGGTCACCAAAGCCCGTGTGAACTCTCACTGACTCCTATGTGTAGAAAACCCTCGGCACTTCATCCGCGCTCACCGGACACTACGACTGGCAGAAAAACGGTCGATTTTAACGCCCGATAAGAGGTGTTTAATGTAAATTCCTCCCATACATTGGAGGACTTGGGGCGCGCGCGCTTTTTCCTGCAAACGCTTCTGTAACCTCCATTGCGCGAACGATTGTGTATTTGTGCATCTTGTGGTCGCGCGCCTCGGTAATGTGAGCAGCCCAACTAATCGATAACGGCATTCGTTGACAACAAATTTAATTATCGATAATTATCGATTAGTTGTTGCAGCTCTATACAGTATGTGACACATATCGGATATGTTCTATGTGTGTGTAAACAGGGAAAAAAAAAACGCATGCATTCCGATATTTCAAGATCGGTTTCTGGCCTCCTTCATATGTGGAAATAAATCGGATATGTGCTAATGCGATTGTCGTGTAAACAGACAGATCGGATTTCCAGAGGCATTGTGTTCTGTACGTCATTAAAACTGCGACTTCTTCACGGTTTAAATGACGTAATGTTGTTCTCTGGCCGGAAGCGCGTGTTGAATTACAACATCGCAGGTGACATGGAAAAGGAAAAGAACAACCCCTCCCGCCCTCCAACACACCCCACCTTGTGTTAATGCTTACTGTATTTGGGCTAAATAACATTAAATCAGTATTTGATGAATAAAGCATATGTGCAGGCTGCAATTATGCCGTTTTTTTCTCCTCCTCCGTTTTAAAACCATGGTGCGCGAACTTTGCATATATAGCAGAGATAGCGTTAAGCATATTTCACCTCATCTTTCTTGGCTAGTGTGTAGCGCAAGAACCTAACTAAGTATGCGCGATATTTCAGATGGTATGGCAAGTGTAAACACGTGAATCGGATACGAGTCATAGTTAAACGAACGTGTAAACAGACGGTCAAAAAAATCAGATATAGGCAACAAATCGGAATTAAGCATCGAGACCTGCAGTGTAAACGTAGCCTTAGACAACGTCTGGGGCTGTCACAGAGCAGCTGCATTTGTACTGACATTAGATTACACACAGGTGCACTCTATTTAGTCATTAGCACTCAATGTCTATGGGCAACTGACTGCACTCAGACCAAAGGGGGCTGAATAATTACGCACACCCCACTTTGCAGTTAATTTGTAAAAAATGTTTGGAATCATGTATGATTTTCGTTCCACTTCTCACATGTACACCACTTTGTATTGGTCTTTCATGTGGAATTCCAATGAAATTGATTCATGTTTGTGACAAAATGTGGAAAAGTTCAAGGGGCCAAATACTTCTGCAAGCCACTGTATACCTGTATATACACACCTTCTCATTCAATATGTTTTCTTTATTTTCATGACCATTTACATTGGTAGATTCTCACTGAAGGCATCACAAGTATGAATGAACACATGTGGAGTTATGTACTTAACAGAAAAAGGTGAAATAACTGAAAACATGTTTTATAGTCTAGTTTCTTCAAAATAGCCACCCTTTGCTCTGATTACTGCTTTGCACACCCTTGGCATTCTCTTAATGAGCTTCAAGAGGTAGTCACCTGAAATGGTTTTCACTTCACAGGTGTGGCCTTATCAGGGTTAATTAGTGGAATTTCTTGCTTTATCAATGGGGTTGGGACCATCAGTTGTGTTGTGCAGAACTGTTAAAATTCACATTATGGCAATTACAGACTGTCCGGAAAATTGCAAAAACTTTGTGTCCCCAAGTGGAGTCGCAAAAACTATCAAGCGCTACAACGAAACCTCCACACATGAGGACCGACCCAGGAAAGGAAGACCAAGAGTAACCTCTGCTTCTGAAGACAAGTTCATCCGAGTTACTCTTGGTCTTCCTTTCCTGGGTCAGTCCTCATGTGTGCCAATTTCGTTGGACTCCACTTGGGAACTGACCATCATTTCTTAAAGTAATGATGGCCACTCATTTTTCTTTAGTTAGCTGATTGTTAAAATTCATATTATGGCAATAACCAGTTTTCCAATAGGGCTGTCGGCTGGGTAGTAACCTGACTTCTGCACAACACAACTGAATATAAAACATGTTTTCAGTCATTTCACCTTTTTTGTTAAGTACATAACTCCACATGTGTTCATTCATAGTTTTGATGCCTTCAGTGAGAATCAACCATGTAAATGGTCATGAAAATAAAGAAAACATTGAATGAGAAGGTGTCCCCAAACTTTTGGCCTGTACTGTGTGTAATTATATATATATATATACATATATACATATATACATACACACACACACACACACACACACACAACCATGTGACACGACCTGTGTGATAATCACGTCTCATCACTCACACACAGAGATCTGATCTATCACAGATGCTGAGTAACATAAGTAAACTGAAAACAGTAGACATAGTTCACGTGAATCATGTACTCTCAAGACTACATTAGTACACAGAAACTAAGTTTCTGAAAAAAAAAAAAAAATTCTCTCACCAATGTGGCAGAGGGCACAATAATCGGGCGTCTAAGTTCACTATGAATATCTAGAGTGTTACGAAATATATGTTAATGCTGATTACGCCACCCCTTTACAGTAAGGGGAAGTAAATACTGAATCGACTCAGGCACACAAGTTCGTTACCATGGAGGGCAGAGACATGGAATCAGTATGCAAAAATGTTTATTAAAATTACATTGACCAGGTGCACATTTAAAAGACCAAATAAAATATAAATTGGATGAACTAATCAGCGTAGTACCCCACTGATTATGAGGCCACCAAGGCTTACCCGGAGCTCGATAGGCTAGCTGTAAACTAAGTCTTTCTACATCACACACACAGTGAGGTAAGTGATCACAACCAATCCACACTCCGTGCTCCTGACACCATGGTACAAGAACAGCTAGCCTTCCAGCTCAGGGGCCTAAACAAGCAGACACAAACATAAGTATGAATGAGAAAGCAATATGTATATATATATATATATATATTAATATATATATATATATATATATATATATAAATAAAATACTCAACATTAACAAGCGACAGTTGACGCTTAAAGAAAAAAAGAAAGAAAAGAAATTAAACAAAACTTAATCAGGCTAAACAAACAAAAACCAAAATCAAAGAAATCATACAAAGCAACCAAAACTCAAATACATGAAGACAGAAGCAAGACAGTAGCAACAACAAAGTAGCAAGAGAGTAGCAACAAAGTAGCAAGACAGAGTAGCAAAACAGTATATCAAGAGAGTAGCAAGACAGTAGCAACAGCAAAGTAGCACCACTGTTATCCCATTCTCTATAAAAAAAAAAAAAAAAAAAAAAAAAGGCACTCCCAATGAACCAACTTGTCCTGCAAGTGCTGGTCACCAGGCCACTCAAGTCAAACGGTTGCTCACAATCAAAATCTCTGCAGTATACTCAATGACCCACAAATCCACTTCATCCAATTATGAGGACTCCGAGGATGGTGGCTCACCGACCACTTAAACTCCTGTGGGCCTGGAAACATGAGAATCCGCTTGCACTCTGACTTTTAACAGCGATCGATGGACATGTTTCACCCTACTCAAATCAGCTACCGGTGCTATGGTATAAACAGAACCTCCCAATTTAGGTGCCCTCACCGCCTGGTACACCACTGGGCTCCAGATATCCTGGATCTTACACTGACCTCACTATAATTCCGGAGATGAACTAGCTGACCCTCTCCTATTGGTGCATCCTGAACATTTGAGTCATGTTTTTCTTTGCGACGACTTACAGCTGCCTTCAAATGGTCTTGAGCCCATTCAAAGGCCAACCGCAACTTTGTTTGATGCTCCAACACCCACTCATTTATACCCCTGGACCCCTTCTCCGGCCCCCTACCTAACAAAAAATCAACAGGGAGCAGAGGCTCTTGACCAAACATTAGAAAATAAGGAGACTCACTAGTGGTTCGATGAGGGGTAGTGTTGTAACAAAAGAGCAGTTGAAGCACAGAAGGCCAATCTCCCTTTTGAGAATTTGGTAGAGTACGCAAAAGATTATGCAAAGTCCTGTTAAAACGCTCACACTGCCCATTACCCATCAGATGATGAGGGGTACTGTGGGACTTGTCCAACAACTTTGCAGTCTTTATCAGATTGAGGAGAGAGGACTCAAAATTGCGGCCCTGATCTGAATGAATACGGGCAGGCACACCAAGCTTATAGAACCAGTCAATCACCAATACCTTTGCCACAGTCTCAGCCCGTTGATCTCGGGTGGGCACTGCCAACGTATAACTTGAAGACAGTCAGCACCAAGACATTCTCCAGCCCCCCACGGGAAGGGTCCAGGAAAGTTGAATCAATAGCCAGAATTTCGTTCGGTCTAGAAGCTAGCAAATGGCCCATAAAACTTGACATCTGGCTGTCCTTAGCAGCCTGACGCCTCTCGAAGTCTCGACACCACTGAACTACATCTGCTGTCAGGCCTGGCCAGTAACATTGCTGCAACAATTCTGTGGTACGATCAACACCTTGGTGCCCATGTCCTTGATGCAATTGAGTCAAAACCCCATCTGACCGAAAAATTTGACGGTACAAAATCCCTTCTCTTTCCAATAACCGATCCCACTGGTGAAGTAGGACTAAAGCTGGCTTGGACAACCATCTGCGCTCCTCAAACATAGGGCGCACTCCCCGCTTCCAAAAACCCCAAATCTCCCCAATTACCGAATCAGCCTCCTGCAAGGACCTCATATCACATGCAAAATTAGGCAAAGCTGAAATCACAGCTTGACTCACCGATACAACTATCTACCCCCAGTGCTTGCTTCACAGCAGCAGGGACCACAGTCCCAGGCAGCATTTCCCTAACCCCAATTGGGAACAGGGGGATTCTGTCTCGACAAGGCATCCGCATTTTTGTTACTCTTACCTGACCGATACTGAAGGTCGAAGTCAAAAACTGCAAGCTCGGCAGCCCAACGGTGCTCTGTAGCTCCAAGCTTAGCGGTAGTCAAATGACTGAGAGGGTTATTGTCTGTAAAACCAATACACTTATGCCCTAACAAATACTCCCTAAATTTCTCCGTCATGGCCCACTTGAGCGCCAAAAACTCCAACTTCATGGAGCTGTAGTTGGACATGTTGCGCTCAGTGGGCCATAGACTAAGGCTAGCATACGCAATAGGTTGCCTATACCTCCTTGCTCCTGGGAAAAGACCGCCCCTAAACCCCCGGAGCTGGCATCTACCTCCAAAATAAAAGGCAGAGAAAAATCAGCATAAGCAAGCACTGGAGCAGTAGTAAGCCGATTCTTCAGCGCGACAAAACTCTGCTGACACTGTTCAGTCCAGGCATTAGAAAAACCCTGACCTGCTCAAGTCCTGGGCTTGACAGCAGCCCATTCAGCCACCAACTTATGCAAAGGGGCTGCCAACTTTGCAAAACCCTCCACAAAGTGTCGATAGTAGCTGGCGAAACCCAAGAGCGTAATTCTGACACCAGTGGGGCACGGCCATTGAGCCACTGCCTCCACCTTCTGAGGATCAGTAGAAACTCCTTGTGCAGAAATTACATGTCCCAAATATCTCACCTCATGTTGGAAAAATGCACACTTGCCCAAGTTGGCTTTCAGCCCTTCACGCTCCAGTCTACCCAAGACCACTTCTAACCACTCTAGATGCTGAGCCACTGAGGAAGAGAACACAATGATGTCGTCCAGATAAAGTAATAAAGATCTACACTGCTGGATCCCCAAACACTCGTTCCATTAAACGCTGGAAGGTGCCTGGAGCATTGCAGAGCCCAAAGGGCATCCGATTCCACTCAAACAACCCAAAAGGAGTGCAAAAAGCAGTCTTAGGCCTATCTTTCTCAGTGACTGGGACCGGATTGTATCCACTAGCCAAATCCATAGTGGAAAACCAACAGATTCCCGTCAAGGAGTCAAATGATTCCTCAATTCACGGCAGAGGGAAAGCATCTTTTCTTGTCTTGGCATTTAACTGATGGTAGTCGACACACATACGCAGACTGCCATCTTTCTTTTTTGGGGGGACGCATAGGGGCTACAGCTCTCCCTGATAATGCAAGCCTCTAACAGCTGATTAATGTGAGACTTTACGACCTCATTCTGATGGTGGGATCCGTCGGTACCGCTGCTGAACAGGGACAGGATCCTGCAGAGGAATGACGTGAGAAATCAAATCAGTGCATCCTAGATCACCCTCATGGGATGAGAACACAGACTGAAATTTGTACAGAAGGGCCCGAACCTGGGCCTGTTCCGCCTCTGGCAAAACAGACAGATCCACTGCTTCAATCTGTTCCTGTACAGTGGGGGTCGCCCTCGGGGCTTGGGAACTCACTGCAGCTGCAACAGACTTAACTTCAGTTACCCCAGCAGGCAGGCTTACCACAAACTATTTTAAATGCCCAAAGTAGTGGTAGAGTGCAACATAACATCAGCAGCACCCACATTTACCACAGGTATGTAGGCAGTACCTCTTACAACCTGCACCAATGCTGGAGAAGCCAACAAACCAGCAGGTAGTCCCGACTCTGGGGGCTCAAACAGTACCACCCACTCCCCATATTGCTTAGAACAAGTTGCTGCTACGAACTTCATCATGCCACCTGGGATGCGACATGACTTACGACCTCGCAATCTAGCAGGACCCGAATGTGTTACTGAACCCCGGTCTTCCACTCTATGACAATACTGAAAGGCCTGCACAACAAACTTAGGGGCCTCTATGGTTACTGTTGAATCAAAAAGAGCAGGACCATGTCGCTCTGTAACCGAGCAACATTTTGAGTCAACTTATTTAACTGGTCTTGTTGTGATCTCAGCATTTCTCTCAACTCACCCAATTCAGATTGAAAAGGAGATCCCTCAGCACCCGACTCCCCCTGCATGCCATACTGAATCCCATACATGGATGGGACAGAATTACTTCGGCCCCTCATATTACCCACCATACCCTCGCGTTCCCATCTTAGGGCTTTGCTACAAACCTCTAAAAATGTTAAAGTAGGCTGTCGACGAATTAACTGTTTTAATTCTCGACGGAGGGCAACGTCACCAACGTGCTTGCTGAACTCATCACGCAACAAACCTTGGAAATTGGGCATAGCATACAGTGATTGCTGCTTCACACGTTCTAGAAGGCCCATCAGGGCGAGCGAAAACTCCAACAATGACTCACCCTCCTCCTGCTTCCTTGAAAAGAATGCCTCCTACAAAGAGACATATGACTGAGCAACCATACAAGTCCTGCAATATAGAAATAATTTTGTCTGGATTGTTCTGCTCGATCTCTGAACGATACTTAATCTCTTCTCTTGCCTCCCCTTCTAGATGATCAAACAGGAAGAAAGCTTGGTCGGACACAGACAGGTGTCACAGACATACAACCTCTAGCCTCCTCCACCCACTCCTCTATACTCAGACCCACTCTGCCACTAAATTTTGAGCATTTTCGATCTCGAGGTACAAAGACATCTTTCTGGCAAGACAGTCTGTGCACTACTTGGTTGAGTGCTAGCGGCAGCAGAAGGACCAGAAGCACTAGAGGGGTACATCACTCGAGCCAGATAGCACGGAAAAACACTCCTGACGCAACCTCTCATTCTCTGCCTGCAACTGACCTACTACTTCCCTCAGTTCCTGCAACTCTTCCTCAATAACTTTAAATCACCAACACTTACCAAAAAGGGGAGACATTCAAAATCCACCGGAAACATGCTGCTGTCCTGCTGCTACTCCCCTCACCAACCTCACTACGACAAAAAAAAAAAAAAAACAAGAAAATAGAGAAAGAGGAACAAACAGCCACCAATACCTACGTCTCTGCCGAACACCGTCCTGCCGATTATGCCAGATTGTGGCGGAGGGCACAATAATCGGGCGTCTAAGTTCACTATGAACACCTAGAGTGTTACAAAATATATGTTAATGCTGATAACGCCACTCCTTTACAGTAAGGGGAACTAAATACTGAATCGACTCAGGCACACAAGTTTGTTACCATGGAGGGCAGAGACATGGAATCAGTATGCAAAAATGTTTATTAAAATTACATTGACCAGGTACACATTTAAAAAAGACCTAATAAAATATAAATTGGATGAACTAATCAGCGTAGTACCCCACTGATTATGAGGCCACCAAGGCTTACCCAGAGCTGGATAGGCTAGCTGTAAACTAAGTCTTTCTACATCACACACACAGTGAGGTAAGTGATCACAACCAATCCACACTCCGTGCTCCTGACACCATGGTACAAGAACAGCTAGCCTTCCAGCTCAGGGGCCTAAACAAGCAGACACAAAAACATAAGTATGAATGAGAAAAAGCTATATACATCATACTCAAAATTAACAAGCGACAGTTGACACTTAAAGAAACAAAAGAAATTATAAACAAAACTTAATCAAGCTAAAACAAAATCCAAAATCAAAGAAATCATACAAAGCAACCAAAACTCAAATACATGAAGACAGAAGCAAGACAGAGTAGCAAAAACAAAGTAGCACCACTGTTATCCCATTCTCTATAAAAAAGGCACTCCCAATGAACCAATTTGTCCTGCAAGTGCTGGTCACCAGGCCACTCAAGTCAAACGGTTGCTCACAGTCAAAATCTCTGCAGTATACTCAATGGTGACGAACTCAAACCAGTAGGAAATAAACAGCCTGCACACCACCGCAAAGCCGGGAAACAAGGTGCTGCTGCTAGACAATAAGTAAATATGGTTAGCCAAAATGCACAGGTTCCTGCAGCACACGTACATAGCTAGAACATACCTGCTAGAAAAGGACCCACACACCCCAATGGTGGAGCTGGCAATAATGCATCCCAGGTAGCCTGCACACCACCCTGAAGCTGTGAACCAGATTCCAGCTACAACAAACAACGTAGTTAGCTAAAATGTACAAGCTCACTGCAACATTTGCCCAAATTCAACACATACCTGCTAATTAGAGACCCACACACCCTAAAAGTGGAGCTGGCAATGACATGTCTCTGGTATCCTGCACACCGCTATGAAGCTGCAAAGGTGCTATTCCAGCTACAACAAACAGTTACTGAAATGCACAACCTCACTGCAACATTAGCCAAATGGCTAAACCTACCTGCTAATCAGAGACCCACACACACCAAGGGGGCGGAGCTAGCAATGACGCATCCCAGGTAGCCTAGTTGCAGCCTTTATATAACCTGTACCAAGCTCTGATAGGCTAATGTTATAAATAATAAGAGGGAACTTACCCACTTGACCACACCAAAAATAAAACTATGCACACAAAAGTAAAACAGAACAAAAAAGAATATTTAAACTTTTTCGGTGAATTGAATTAAGTTATCAATATTAACATCTGTAAATATTTATATACAAAAACCATAGGAAAAAAAAACACTTAAGGACTAAGAACATAGTGAACATGCTTCATGTAACAGAGATAATATCTAACTTACACAACAGCCCAAACGGATACCCGTTTGAAGTGCATTTGAAGTGCATATTAATATTCAAACATTACAGTATATAAACTCAAAAAGTGGAGTTGTTTGGTTGATTTTCAAACATTGAAAAGAAGCCCACACTTACTGTACAATAGACATTATACTAGTTGTTGGGTGCTTATCCCATATGACCAGTGGGATTTCATTAAGCACTTAGTCCAATTGAAAGATCTGTTTAGCATGTGACATTTGTCCTTCGTCTAAAATAACTTTTCCCAAGCAATGGCGAATGTTTGGCTCCCAAGACCAAATCCTACAAGGGGATTTCCACTATACAATGCAATTCTATAAAGTAAATGAATTTATGAATGCTTGAAATATCAAATTTAGGAATACTTGAAATATCAATATGCATCATGTTAATTTGTATCTCCTAAGAACTAAATATTTATTTTGTTATACTGACTTTGAATTTGTATTTTGAAATAAACATAGATCCTGGTATCCGAGGAACATTTATTAAAATACTCTTGTTGTTTCTGCTAGATAGATAGAGACAGAGAGAGAGAGAGAGAGAGAGCTGACGGGGGATAAACACACGTCAGCTCTCTCTCTCTCTCTCTCTCTCTCACACACACACACACACACCTGTTCATCTCTTTCATCATTGCTCCAGTCTGCTGGATGGTCACACCTGTAACCCAGTTAAGCCACATGACTCCTGGGGTGTAATGTTCTCCCTTGTTTGTTTCCCAAAATAACATGGAAACACCTATAGTCCCAGAACCCTGACGGACATCATACTCATCCACTTTCTAGAAATTTTTTTTTTAGCACAGTACGTTTGAGATATTTATAGAATATCCCTTGGTATATGTAGTGTAAACAGAAATATAATGTGATATGGGGAGATAAAATTGTATTATCGTACAGAGCCTTTTAGCTTTACCTAATTATTTGTGTAAGCCTGCAGATTTCCTTTAAATAATACTATACATATAGGTTCTACAAATGTAAATAGATCAGATAACGTGTGAAATGTATGTGCAAGTTTAGATGTGTTTTTTTAATCAAAAGTATTTTTAAAAATGTGGTAATTTAGCAGTATCTTCAAAATATATACAGTACATCCACTACTTTTTGAAAAGTTCCATGCAATAATAATAATAAATAAAAAAAATCATTTATTGCTCACATGTACCTTACAGCATAGTGAAATAATTTTTTTGCATATCCCAGTGCAGAAGCTGGGGTCAGTGCGGATACAGCGCCCTGGAGCAGATAGGGTTAAGGGTCTTGCTCAAGGGCTCAACAGTGGCAACTTGGCAGTGTTGGGGCTCAAACCCCCGTCCCTCCGATTCGTACTCACAGCCTTAACCGTTGGCACCCCATGTCCCAACAATCATTGCGATCAGTGCTAGTTCATTGACCTCTGTGATTTATTGCTTCATGACTGCACATGATACAGGTAATATTCCTTTGCCTTGTTATCCTGGAGCAACAAGGTCAAAATTAGAAAATTTGCAAAGAAACTTTTCACATAAGCAAATGATCGAAATCTTGAACTGCAACAAAGTGTAGCAACTCTAGTTTATTACTTATTGAATGCAATAATCACTATATTGTTTGTATAGTTGCTTATGTACTGAAATAAAATACAGAAACCCACAAAATTTCCAAAAGAAATCAGAAACTCTCTTTATTTCAAACATGTCAAATATAAGGTATGCTTTGATAGATTTTAAAATCAATATTCTACAAAAAAGTTACATTTTACACAAAATTGCTTATAAATTGTGACAAATTTTATAAAAATTGAAAAAATTTCGATAAAACAATACAAGTTTTGATAGTGCAGATTATAGAATTTGCTATAGAGCATCACACAGTGTTTAAAGGAGCATTAGAAACCTTTTTGGAGAATCAGCGAATAGGAGGTTGTAGGAATGATTTTGGATAAAGGTATGTACAGTAGATAATGCAAGTGTTTGATTCAAAGTGCTAGACATTAAATAAGTGTTAGTTTAACTAGATAGACAATATGTACATACCTATTTACAGTACATTTAAAAGAAACATGGAAAAAGTACCAAGATGTCTTGCCCAATTAGTTTGTAAATGTGAACTATTATTTTAAGCAACAGATATTGCTACATGTCATAACAAGTTGCTGCATGCTTGAATGATGCTGCACTTTATATTGCATATCTAGAATATCTTATGATCAAGTTCCTTATGTGACTAAAACAGCTGTATGTCATGTTACTCATTAACTGCATAATCCTGTACACTTGGACATTCCTGCATCTTAGTCACTGAAACCTTTTCAAGACATAGCTTTCTCAGTCGATGACTAGTCTGGGTACACAGTGCTGTATTTCCAGTAGTATTATAATCACATTCATGTGGGAAAAGGCTTGTGTGAGACACACACCATCGGAACCGAGCCATGGTCAAAGAGTTTACATGGCAAAGTGCCTTTTGATGTCCACACGTCCATCTCTGGGTCATAGCAGTCAAAGCTGTCTGAATCCTGGACATCATCGTGGCTGGTAATGTATCGGCCCCCTGTAACGTAGAGTCTGTTGTTGATGACGGTGGCTGAGTGATGCATCCTTCTTTCTTTCATATTGCTACATTTAATAAATCTGTTTGTTTTGATGTCATATGCCACCAATCGTCTTGTATAGCCTGTAAAACGAAATGTTTCTAGATTGAGCAAACAAATCTGGACTGTTTTAGCATTCTTTCTGCACAGCTAATTAGATTACCTCCAATAATGTAGATTCTGCCATCAATGACAGAAGCAGGGGCACAAGCATTCTTCACCATCCGGTTCTCCATTTTACACCAGAGATTTCGTCCAATGTGGTACACCTATGTAAACATAGGTGCGTCAAACCAATTTTTAAAAGATCTATCATTTGGCATTTAATCTTATAAGACAGCTAATTAAAATTTTGAGAACATTAAAATAGTGACCTCACCTGAATAATTCGTACTGGATTTTGCATGGCATCTTCCCCACCGAAAACATAGATTCTCTGATTATGTGCTGCTACAGCAGGATACTGAACTGCTTCTGGCATTGGAGCTACAGATTCCCATAGATTGAACATGGTATTGTACCTTTCCACCCCACTGGTGATCTGTCGGTCACTGGTAATGCCACCTAAAACAAAGATGAACTGTAGATAGGAGATGCTCTGATGGCCAAATCGAGCCACAAGCATGGGCTCTGCAACCCTCCACTGATTCATTTTTAGGGAGAGTGTATAAACTGTGGCAGTAGGTACACCACCTCCGCCTGCAGTCATGGTGAGACCTCCCAGAACATACAGAATGCTATGCATACAGACGTAAGAGGCACGGTAGAGTCGTACAGGTAACTTAGCCAGGGATTGCCAGCACTCTATCTCTTCATCATATAGCAGTGCCTCGCGAGATGTGCACTCGTTGTTTTTACGCCCGCCAATAACCACTAGAGCTTCTTTACACGCATGACGCCGGGGAGCTGTCCAGAGTGGTTGCAGTTCATTTGGGCAATGAGAACCAGCAGAAAAGAGGAGACGCCTGACCGAGTCGATGATCTCAGTACAAAGGGAGGAGGACTGCACTAATGGGTCATTGGCAATAAACTGAAAGAGGTAGGAAGGATGGACGTGTCGTAGCCTCACCTTTCGGAAAAGATCATGGATAGCACCTTGGCGGGCAAAAGGGTCATGATGAATCCAAGCCAGAAGGATCTCGAACACTTGCTCCTCCTTTGCGCACAGTTGGTCATCCTCTAAGTAACCAACCACCTCTTTCAGGGAAAGTTCACAGAAGTCCTCAGAAGCCACAACATCAGAGAAGCTTTTGACGGCCATGTCTCGAGCTTTCTGCTGCAAACTGGTGCAGTGCAGAATCTCTGAAAGACGTATCATGCTCAAGCAGTTATCTGGCCTGAGCTGGCCCTGCAAGAAGGTCGAGCAGGCCTCGAAAACCCGCTCATAATGTAACATGGCAGCGGCATGCATCAAAGGGAGGACAGACTCCATGTTAATACTAATGGTCCCTGTGTAGACATAGTCCACAATGCTGTTCAGGACATTATAGGAGATTCCCTGAATATCCACCTGAGCCTGCTGTCTCTCACAAAAGTTGCTGCAGAACATAGCGTGAAAATAGGGGCTGCTGGAGACCAGGACATTGCGGTGGCAGGGGATCTTATTGCCATCAGAACAAAGGACAACATCTGTGAGGATCTGCTGCTTCCGCAAGTTGTTCAGTTGCAAGAGGAGTTTGGAATACAGCTCTTGGTCTTTAAAATGTAGGACCTCCATTAATGCGCCATCAAAGCTGCCAACAAAAGGAGATGACAAAGTTAACCTCCTTGATTTTGATAATTTTTATGACAAATAGCATTCATTTTCTTTATCATGTGGGTAATGGAACAACATTTCTTGTGTCTGGGTTACTGTAATGATGGTATAATATGGACTTTCATATGCTTTCAGTGAATTGTGGTATTATTCAGTTGATAGAAGAGTCAGGACCATGATAAGCAATCATTAAACAACAGATTTATCCTGGTCAGGGTCATGCTCAATAATACTTTCGGACACTACTGTAACCACAACTCAATATCTGATTATCAGTACATTTGTGCAATATTCTTTTCTATTCACTTATACTACATTTCAAGTACAATATCAGTATACAAATTATTTATTTTATTTTTGTAGTGCAATATGTAAAAAAAGGTGTGCTGTATTTAATTCTATTTTTGCTTCTATTTATTGTATTTGTCTTTAAATTTTAGTTCTTTTAAATAATTTTTTTAATCTGTGCATCTGACCAAGACAAAGCAATTTCCCTCTGGGATTAATGAAGTTCTTTGAATCTTGAATCTTGAATGGTGGATCTCCTGTTGAAAACATTCTCGATGGGTCATTTCTGTCCATCGCAGGATACATGCATTCACATTCACACTCGGGGAGAATTTATCTTGGCCAGGCCACCTATAGTACTACAGATTTTGGGAGGTACATATGTATAGAAATTTCTTAAACTATCGCCAAAGTTAAAGATCGAACTGGAGGTTTTGCAATGATTTGTACTCTCTCTGCACAGCTTTTAAACATTATTCTTAGCTAAAAGAGTCTTATTATATATGTTATCTATTTAGCATTGAAATCTAAATGGTTATATAATAAATATTTAATTATATATACCATGTGAATGGGACATAAAAATGACACGGTAGCTACAAAGCTCACAAGAATATGAGCATTTTGTAATATCTGGTCATTTCCACATCAGATGTCTTTATATACTTAGAAGATAGTAGCTGCATGATGTTGATGCAGGAAAACATTTTATTAATTTTTTTGCATAAAAGATCCAATTTGTCAAATATCTTCTTTTTAAAACAATATAATACTATTTACTTATCATGTTACTCTTCAGTGATAATCAACTCAGAACACTGCATGCAGCCTGGAGTTTGTATATAATAGCAGTAAAAAAGTGGCGTTGAAGATGGGATAGTTACCATGATCATCCATATCCGATAACTCTATCTACAAATGTCGCTTGACATCTCAAACATCAGGTAGTCAGCCATCTTACCTGCTTTCAGCCAGCGTGTAACACATCCTGTCGGTTTTGTATGTGCTTTAGTTTAAGCAAAGTTCAACAAATCGATCACTTGTGTACTCTAAGATCGCTCTGTATGCTTGATGCAATCTGGAATAGCAGCAGATGGATGTTTATAGGATGGATCATGCTGTGTTGTTTGTTGTCTAGCCTTCCTTCCATGAGGCTCTGTGTACATTCCAGTACACCCTAAAAATAGTAATGCCCCTGCCTCTGTCTGAGCTGCAGCTACTCTTACTACCATCAGCATGTGACGCCCCCCCCCCCCTCTGTTTTTTTCCATCACGCAAGCTTTTTCCCTGTTTACATTGAAGTTGAATTTTCTCGTACCCAACCAACATTTAAGTAGCTGTTCATGTACTTGTACTTCCTTTTTCTATGCAAGGGTCAGGCTGTTACTACAGCAGCCGATTAAAAGAAAACAAGGTGGGGGTGGGATTGCTGAGAGGCTGTGTACATATCCCTTAAGTCCAGTATGATATTAATGTGTCATAGAATGTGTCAGGTCACTGGATACACAGTCAAGAACATTCATAATAATTAGGTCTATTATAGTTCATATTTTCGTAGTTTATAATAAAAAAAAAGAATCAAAATACACACTAATGCTCTTTCTTTATTAAACCCATATTGTTTTTGCTTTTTTTTTTTAATTCCAGATGTTTCTGATATATAGCTTTCATTAAATCTTCTGGAACTGGGACATTTTAGCATTAAAATGATTATATCGAACAGATGGATAAATGTATATTTAATCCAATATGCTAGACTATCATGGCTGTAGAGTTTATTTTTCCTAAAACAGTTGGTGATGTGTTAAGGCTCCAAGTTACTGATCAGAAAGTTGACGGTTCGAGCCACACCTCCATCAAGTTGCATCTGTCGGGCCCTTGAGCAAGGCCCTTAACGCTGTCTGCGCTAAGGATGTCATATAACAGCAGACTCTGCACCGACCCCGCGTACCAACCAATGCTGGGATACATGACTAATAAAGAATTTCACTGTGCAGTAATGTGTGTACAGTATGTGTTGCATAAAGGCTGAACTAAATCTAAAATCCACACTTAAGCACAGATGTTTACTGTATATGTGAAGCAGGACCATTGCCACATATAGATGTGTAGGTAATAATCATAGTTAGTAGGTTTGTAACACTCTAAAAGTCATTGCAGTTAAATACTACCATAAACCAAACTGCCATTTCCAAGAACTGTTGTTGCATCTCGTACAGTACACTGAAGACTGAGCTACCAGACTAGGTGTTAAGTGTCCCATGTGCTGGCACAGCATGTTTCATTACAGGCAGCACCTGGTTAACATCTGTACTGTGTTTTGACACTACAGATGACAGGGATGAAGCAATAACGTTTCACTTCCCATCCTGAGTACTTGGCATAATTTAGGAAGATCACAACTCCGAGACCTCTTGCACACTCCGGACATTTGTAACAGGAGAGTTGTTTGTATCCAGTGGGTCAAGATGGAACTTTAGTAGTTACAAAAACAAGAAATATTTTTTTCTGTATACCGAAAATGCATTATTCTTTGCAATATCTTCTCTTTTTTCAGTGTGTGACTTGGGTCAAAAATTACAATTTGGTCCTTTTACTGCTGGACACAGTGCAACGTATATGTGTTACTGGAACAATACAGTACAGTTCCACATAGCAGAAGAAGCCAATACCATAATATCATTAATAATTGTGCCCAGTGGTCATTATTAGGACAATAATAACATTTACTGCATGTGGCAGACATCCTTATCCAGAGCAACTTACACTTTTATTTCATTATACATCTGAGCAGATTAAGGGCCTTGCTCGGGGGGCCCAAATGTGGCGACTTGGTGGTGGTGGGGTTTGAACCTGGGGCCTTCTGATCCACAGACCAATGCCTTGACCTAGTACTTGTAGTAAGCTACCCTCTCCTCTAATAACAATAATAATGACACAATAATGATATAATGGCATAACAATGACACAATTCCTGGAGAAAGTGCAAAGGACACAATGGTGTCCCGCTTTTCCTGAACAAAGCACTGAAAGTGGCTTATTTCTAGCCCTAGTGTGCCTATACTGGCTGATATAAGTAGTTTTAAACCCTTAGCCGTACTGTGTAGCCAAAAGCTGAGGAGTATTAAACATGTGTGGTAGACAGTCCAGTATATTTTGTAAGTTTCTCTTTATACAGTATATTTACTCATATTCTTAATTAGTGTTAAATGGAAAGTTAGTGCGCTTTGTAGGTTGTACAATCCCTTGTTCCACACAAAGTGCACTTGACTAGGGGTTAGAATGGAATTTGGGATTTAGGCTGGTGATAGAAGCTAGTTAGCTTTCATAGACATAAATAAATGAACCTGTACAGTTCAAATGCAATTAAGAAAGACTTAGAAACAATTATTATAATATGATATAATCAATTATTTAAAAATTAGAAATAATTTAAACTGTTATTTAAAATGACATACTGTAACATGATCAGATGTGAGGATGAAAGTGAGGCTGAAAGTGCCTCCTTGAATGCTTTTGTATGTGTTTTGAATTGGTTTTGGCAGGCAGCTGCTCTCCACTCATGCTGGTGATTGACAATTGGTGTAATAAATGAATTATTGTTAGAATGCAAAAAGTAATAAATATAGTTAAACTTCCCAGTGCTTAATTGTTTATGACCACCACTTGTAGAACGGCTCTCATCCAATCAGACTGCTCAGTTGGAACTAACTGTTGTATAATTTGACTTATATCAGAGACACTGTAGGGATTTGGTTCTTGGATAATTTGCGAGACGAGGCTTTAAAATCGTGTGATGTCAAGTTTTATGTGTATATTTTATAAATTGCGCACAGGATGGCAGGTTTTACAAAGTGGTCCAAAAAAATGTTTTTTTTCAGTGTGTCTCCACTACAAACCCCATTAAAGTGATTTTTGTGTTGAATTTGGAATAATTTTTGTGCTGATGCATGGACATTTTAAAAGCAGTGACTTATTTCTTTCTGACTGACATGATTTTCACCAATGTAGAAGAGTTTTTCAAGCAAGGGAGAAAAGTGGTTCGGCATGCGTACCAAATTGATCCTTATGATATTTTTACAGTGTGATATCTTCTTCCACTCTGCTTGGGAAACACAGCCAAACAAAAGTTTCCTGAATTGGAAAAACAGGAATTTTGGGAAAGCATTGGTCAGATTCTTTAAAAAGTAATAGCAAGCCTTGCCTAGCGGGGAGGGTAGATCAGGCTCCAGTTGGCACCGGGGCTTCACTCCCTCTGCCGGTCGTAATTTATAACTTTAGCTAGTGGTGTATTACATTGCCTTGCATCATAAAACACTCAACAGTAGAAATCACAGCTACAGTGGTGTGAAAAACTATTTGCCCCCTTCCTGATTTCTTATTCGTTTGCATGTTTGTCACACTTAAATGTTTCTGCTCATCAAAAACCGTTAACAATTTGTCAAAGATAACATAATTGAACACAAAATGCAGTTTTTAAATTAAGGTTTACGTTATTAAGGGAGAAAAAAAACTCCAAATCTACATGGCCCTGTGTGAAAAAGTGATTGCCCCCCCTTGTTAAAAAATAACTTAACTGTGGTTTATCACACCTGAGTTCAATTTCTGTAGTCACCCCCAGGCCTGATTACTGCCACACCTGTTTCAATCAAGAAACCACTTAAATAAGAGCTACCTGACACAGAGAAGTAGACCAAAAGCACCTCAAAAGCTAGACATCATGCCAAGATCCAAAGAAATTCAGGAACAAATGAGAACAAAAGTAATTGAGATCTATCAGTCTGGTAAAGGTTATAAAGCCATTTCTAAAGCTTTGGGACTCCAGTGAACCACAGTGAGAGCCATTATCCACAAATGGCAAAAACATGGAACAGTGGTGAACCTTCCCAGAAGTGGCCGGCCGACCAAAGTTACCCCAAGAGCGCAGAGACAACTCATCCGAGAGGTCACAAAAGACCCCAGGACAACATCTAAAGAACTGCAGGCCTCACTTGCCTCAATTAAGGTCAGTGTTCACGACTCCACCATAAGAAAGAGACTGGGCAAAAACGGCCTGCATGGCAGATTTCCAAGGCGCAAACCACTTTTAAGCAAAAAGAACATTAAGGCTCGTCTCAATTTTGCTAAAAAACATCTCAATGATTGCCAAGAATTTGGGGAAAATACCTTGTGGACCGACGAGACAAAAGTTGAACTTTTTGGAAGGTGCGTGTCCCGTTACATCTGGCGTAAAAGTAACACAGCATTTCAGAAAAAGAACATCATACCAACAGTAAAATATGGTGGTGGTAGTGTGATGGTCTGGGGTTGTTTTGCTGCTTCAGGAACTGGAAGGCTTGCTGTGATAGATGGAACCATGAATTCTACTGTCTACCAAAAAATCCTGAAGGAGAATGTCCGGCCATCTGTTCGTCAACTCAAGCTGAAGCGATCTTGGGTGCTGCAGCAGGACAATGACCCAAAACACACCAGCAAATCCACCTCTGAATGGCTGAAGAAAAACAAAATGAAGACTTTGGAGTGGCCTAGTCAAAGTCCTGACCTGAATCCTATTGAGATGTTGTGGCATGACCTTAAAAAGGCGGTTCATGCTAGAAAACCCTCAAATAAAGCTGAATTACAAAAATTCTGCAAAATTCCTCCAGAGCGCTGTAAAAGACTCGTTGCAAGTTATCGCAAACGCTTGATTGCAGTTATAGCTGCTAAGGGTGGCCCAACCAGTTATTAGGTTCAGGGGGCAATTACTTTTTCACACAGGGCCATGTAAGTTTGGATTTTTTTTCTCCCTAAATAATTAAACCCCTCATTTAAAAACTGCATTTTGTGTTTACTTGTGTTATCTTTGACTAATAGATAAATGTGTTTGATGATCAGAAACATTTTGTGTGACAAACATGCAAAAGAATAAGAAATCAGGAGGGGGGCAAATAGTTTTTCACACCACTGTATGTTTAATGTGACAAGAGTTTGCAAGTTTGGAATTAAACACCTGTGTGGACATAAGAAAAGCACTTGTTAGTGTAGATAATCAAAAATAAGCTTTAAATTTCCAGGAAGCATAAATATTGGACAAAGGTAATGCAGTCTTGATAAGTCCAGATTGACCCTGTTCCAGAGCAATGGGCACATCTGGATACACCGAATGACCAGGTTATCAAACATCATTTAATCTTTCGGATGTGCTGAAGAAGACTTGGTTGAAGAAGTGGTTTGATTCTCCGATCATCAGTATAAACTCTGCAGCATAGAAGTAAATATTTTAGTGTTGCATATGGTAATTATTAGAACAATGCATTTTTTTCTTTTTTGGCCAGGCACAGTTCAATCTGTATTACTCCCAACCATGCAAATTCTATTAACCACGATGAGTCTAGTCTTTTCTAACTTTTATGTGAGCTTCTGAACCCCATGCTCCCTCATGTGACCAATCACTGCAATTACTGTCACATACTGGGCAGACGTGACCATGGTTATTGTAGTTAACATCTATCTAAATCCTGAGCTGTTTTGTGTGTCTTTGCAAAGTCTCACTAGAGAATCCTTCTTTTTTTATGTTGTTAAACGGTCTATCTGCACAGTTATTTGGTTTGGATCTCATTTTCTCTCTTTATGCCCACTTTCTCACATCTTTGTTTTTTAAATGGTTTTGGTTGTGTTTCTGTTAATTAGCTTGGCCCTTATACTTGCATAGTATAGGTTCAGTCTATAGGTTCAGTGTACACATACCATTATGGTGAGCTCTTTAATTAAAAATGAATCAAGCTGATATGCTGCAATTTGGGTTTGATGCTGAACAATAAGTACTACACTATCACGTATACTTCTGTGTGGATCAATGAGCTCTGATCATAGTGGACCTTGATTGCAGCTTCAGCTGTGGCTTGCTGGTGTGTTCACCCAACCTGATACTACAGCCTTCAACATCATCTTAACTAGTTTACACACTTGGCAATACTACTACTACTACTACTACTACTAATAATAATAATAATGGTGGCATCCTGGCTTAGTGGTAAGCAATGTCGCCTTGCATCTCCAGGGTTTGGGTTCAATTCCCAGACAGATTCGATTTGGGTGTGAATGTTGACCTAAGGTCCTTCCATGGTCATACAAGATGGGAATAAATACAATGGTCACCATTGACCTCCACAGTCCCTAGATTGATGGATGGGTATAAAGCTTTTGTGTTCATAGTACCAAACCATTCTCACTTCCTCACTCAACTGCTTTCTTATGGTGCCCTCACCCTCAAGCTGATAGGTTGTCTTTTTGTGATTCTTTTTAACAATTTTGACTAAGAAATAGCTCTGTATAGTATGTAACAAGAATTAAGATGAGGTTGTGATATAATGTTTATATAAAAATAGGTTCTCTGCTCTTTTTAAATACCAGTCAACGTGTTATTGTTACTATTACCAATGCAGAACTGATTCAGACTCTTATGTGTCTACATGTTGTACTTCAGAAATCTTGCAAAGCCACTCCATTATGCTGAAAGGGCACACCAATTCCAGTTTCCATAAATATATTCTGTGCACGCGTGCCACTGAAATTCATCTAAAGGGCATCTGTTATTGTATGCCTGGATGGTCAAGTGTATTCATAAAATCCATGGCAATTCTAAGAAAAACTAAGATAATGCACAGCTTTGTACCCTAAATGAATAAATGTCAATGCACAGTATCTGTAACATGGCACCTTCATGGTATATCATTTTAACAGATTCTATTAAGATTTATATTAAAATACAACCTTATATGAGAAATTGCTTTTCCTTGCCAGTTATTCTGCACAATTCAAAGGGGGTCAGCATACATAAGGCTGCAGCTATACACACCTACTCACTCACTCACATGCTTTATCCTGTGTAGAGGAACGCGGGGACCCTATCCCAGAAGACTTAGGACACAAGGCGGGGTACACCTCTAGACTGGGTGATTATACTAGAGTATTATACTAGTAGAGATAATACTAGGGCATGCACCTATACAGAGATGTGTTTTTCTCTTCTAACACAGAGAGTTCCTTTGAATTCAGCTACAGACTCAAGGCAGGTTTGTTCAGTGAGCTAGCACTGTGAGAGACTCGCACTTGTGGCCTACAACAGTGATCCTACGTAGCTGTTCAGTGCAAGTAACAGTTGAAAGCAGCTTAGCTCCTAAATTACAAGAGCAATATTTTTTGAGAGCATTTTAGTCTTTTTTCCCCCAATTTCCAATCATATCACTTTGTACAGAGCATAATATTCTATTCCTGTTATATTACATTCTAAAAAGTAAGATTGATTGTTTGATTTATTGATTAAATGATTAATTTGCTTGTTTTTTCTATACCGTTTCCATAAATCACTGTTATAGGGAAGCATTCGCATGCCTGTCGAAATTGGACTCAGAGAAATGAAAGCTGAAGGAAGAAAAATTTAATCTAAGAGGTCCTGGTCCAGATAAGTGTGATAATCTAAAGTGCAGAAGATGAAAATATTCACTGCCTGACCACAAAATTGTTACGTATTCAGAAGAGCCTGTATGAAGTGATGAAAAAGGAGATTACTGAATTACTGGAACTAAGCTAAGAACCATCCAACACATTTTTAAAACTTGGAAGGGAGAGTGCTGAACCATCAAATTCACATGGACGCCTGTGTATTAATGGTGAACATTTGAACATTTTGATTCATACACATTCACATTCCATACAAACTTAAATAATTCTTTTGATTGTGTAAAGCTGTTTTGAGACAATGTCAATTGTTAAAAGCGCTATAAAAAATAAAACTGAATTGAATTGAATTGAATGGTGTTTAACTGTTTAGTGATGTTGCATCATAATAAATCAGGGTCAGGGTAGAAAGGGCACACATTAGACAAGCCTCTGGAGGCAAGGTTGTGGAGTTGCCTCAGTTGGTCATGTCTAGGCTCAACACCATTAGGTGGCAATAAAATGAAGTCAGCTGACGACCTGAATGTACGGTACTGAATGATCAGGTTATCACATCTGTATATTTGTTCTTCCATAATGGGATAACAATATTCCAGGACTCAAATTGTGTGTCACGAACAGGTGGTAATGGCTGTTAATGCCGTGAGCAGAAAAGGGGCAGGCATAGGCGCAGAGGGGTGTTTTTAAACAAAAGTGTCTTTAATCAGGACACAACACAAAACAGGGATCACAAAGAAAACAGACAAAGAAACGAACACTTAAACTATACAACCCATAACTGACCAATACCTAGGCTATCCGGATACTACACAAAACAAGCATTATGCTGATATAATATAAGCATTATGTAGAGACATGCTTAAAGACACAAACTCTGTTAACTAACAAGACAGACTCAAAGTCACCAACTACACTTAACTATAAGCATTATGTAGGGACACATGCTTAAAGACACACAGACTCAAGCTAAGCATGGAGCTGAAAATGGGGACACGAGACAGGACTAAGGCTAAAGACATGGGGAGACAAGACTCAGGCTAAAGACATGGCTATTAGCTAAACATGGTTATTTAGCAAAGCATGGCAGTCAGCTACACATACATCTAGCTAAGCATGTCTTTAGCCTGACATGCACATAGCTACACTTACCTAATAGCTAAACGTCCAACTCGCTACACTTACCACATACAGTAGATGCCACAACCCTAGGGACTCAGGACACCGACACGCGGAGGCTAGCCTAGGGGACACGCGGAGGCTAGCCTAGGGGATACGCGGAGGCTAGCCTAGGGGACACGCGGATGCTAGCCTAGGGGACACGCGGAGGCTAGCCTAGGGGACACGCGGAGGCTAACTACTTACCTATTCTCTAACAAACCACACAACATGACTCAACCCCGCATCAGCTCCACACACACTTAAACAGCAAAAGACATACATGCAAAAACATTTAGCCTGGGGACATGCTTAGTAGTTATGGGTTAACATGAACTACAAAATAACAATATAAAATAAACCAACATATAAACAAAAGGGGCGGCGCGGTGGTGTAGTGGTTAGCACTGTCGCCTTGCACCTCCAGGGTCTGGGTTCGATTCCCCGGCCAGGCTCGATTCCCGTCTCTGTGTGCATGGAGTTTGCATGTTCTCCCCGTGCTTGGTGGGTTTCCTCCGGTTACTCCGGTTTCCTCCCACAGTCCAAAGATATGCAGGTTAGGCTAATTGGCGTTCCTAAATTGCCCGTAGTGTGTGATTGGGTGTATGAGTGTGTGTATGTGTGTGTGCCCTGCGATGGATTGGCACCCTGTCCAGGGTGTACCCCGCCTAGTGCCCGAAGTCTCCTGGGATAGGCTCCAGGTCCCCCGCGACCCTGAACACAGGATTAAGCGGTATAGAAAATGAATGAATGAATGAATAAACAAAGGGGAAAAAAAAACAATACACAAAACAAAATGCCCTCTTGACACTACGTACAAACGTTCAATGCTCGACCCAGTTTCCCAGACTACTCAGCTATTTATTGAAGATTTAATGACCTGCCTCGGTTCAGGTGTGCTCCCGCATCACCTGACTGAGGTGCCTTCTGGGAAACTGAGTCTGCAAAACAAAAACTACAAAAAACAAAACAGTACCCTCTAGTGGCGATTCCTTACAGTGTTTTTAGGAGCATAAGAAATCAAATTTAACATATGAATTGGCCACAATCACCACCATTATTATTCATTCATTCATTCATTTTCTATACCGCTTAGTCCTGTGTTCAGGGTCGCGGGGGACCTGGAGCCTATCCCAGGAGACTTCGGGCACTAGGCGGGGTACACCCTGGACAGGGTGCCAATCCATCGCAGGGCACACACACATACACACACTCACACACTATTATTATTATTATTGTGAATGCAGTCAGGAAAAAAAACAATGAATCTTGATAACTACTGTGTGGTCAGACGATAAAGACCCTATTTTATTCACATCTCTGTAAGTAAATAAATTATGTTGTAAGAATTATTTAATGGTCACATTTAAGTAAAATATTGTGGTGTGGGCGGGGCGGCGGCTGACGACCGTCATGCCTTGCGGGGGTTTTCTATGTGTCCACCATGAGAGAGAAGGGTGTGTAGGTTAGTGGCTTTGGCCAAGTTGGGGGTGTGTATGTGTGTGTGCTTGACCTGTGTATGTGTGCTTGTGCTGAGAGTAATAAACTACTCCCAAGCCTTTTGCTTTGGGGAGCAAGTAAGCTCACTCGTACTCCAAGATCCCTGCTAGCGTCAAAAAACGCTACAATATAAAGCATAATTAGTTATATTTAGTTTCAAATATAGTTAAGTGCTACAAAGACAAATAAAAGTAATCTTAATAAATAAGTAGAGACACGTATTGAGAACAGATGCTGTATGGTTTCGTGTACAGTTGGTGCCCTGCATGATTATTAAGCAATTAGCATCCTACCATGCTCTGTGGCATGTATAAAAATGTCACACATCAAGTTGACCTTTTGGATTAAAATGGCAAGAGAAAAAAAGATCATGAAAAGTGATTTTGAAAGAGGTTCATTATTGCTGCACAGAGCTGTCGGATGGCAGGACCTTCATGTGAGAGAGTGACAGCTGCATTTAGATACGAGTTGAAGTACATGTGCCTCATATAGAGAAAACTGCTCAAGTCTAAATGCTTTACGTCTACAGCAAAGAGACACCCCAAGGGCATTTTGCTGACGTGATCTGGGTCTCCAAAAGGGAAAAGTCACATAAAATGTTCTTTTTAAAGTTATTCCAACCCTTATCATATGATATGGGGATTATTTTGTGATGTATGTATTTTTAAGTATTTGATGAAATGTATGTAAATACCTGCAAATACCTTTGTATTCAGCAGAGCAAAAAAATAAATGCTACATAACACAACCATGTTTTATGTTGGTCCAACACTTTTATTAAGCTGCATAAAAATGATTATACAGTAAATGAATACACAGTGATAATGATAATTTATATAATCTTATTTTTAAAATTGATAAAAATGTAAAATGCATGTCACCATGTTATGGTTGTCCCACATAAAACATATACAGATAAAATGCTTTATTAAAGAATTAGTGCTAAAGAGAATGCGAGTCACCTTGTTTTTTTCAATATTGATCCTGAAAGAAATTCCAGAAATAATTTAGCTAATCAATAGAAACTTTTGTCTAGTCTCAGTTATACATACAATTATAGTGTCTATAAGAGAGAAGTACTTCTTGCTTCTCTCTGTTTGCATTTACAGTATATACACACTCTCTCACACACATAACCAACCCCCACCTCCACTCGGGGTTATTTTTCTTATTAAATCATACCAAATAAGGAGTTCTTTTAATTTTCTGAAGGTTCAGTTAGGGGTCTGATAATAAACATCTTTACCGAAAACAAAAAATTTCAAGTTCATGACACAGACAGTTCTTCTCAGCAGAGAATAAAATACAGTACATGTATAGAACATAAAGTTCCGAGCACTTACTGTAATATAAAGCTTTAAAAAAGCTTTTTTCACATTAGAGGCTTAGTGTACAAGTTACCACCATACAGTTTGCTAGGAGATATGTATTTACTGTACCAATGAGTAATTCCACCTAACAGGCACAAGTGTAAGTGTTATACACTCGCCGGCCAGTTCATTAGATAAGCCTTGCTAATACTGGGTTGGACACCCTTTTGGCTTCAGAACTGCCTTAATTCTTCAATTCAGTTTTATTTGTATAGTGCTTTTGACATTTGACAGCTTTACACAATCAAAAGAATGATTTAATTCTTCATGGTCGAGTTTTGACAAGGTGCTGGAAACATCCCTGGGCCTTATTAACATGATAGAGTCATGCAGTTGCTGCAGATCTGTCAGCTTCATGGACATCTCTTTAACGTAAGACTTTCAGCACGAACTTCCAACCGTCTAACACACAGTATGACTGCAAAAAAAATCCCTGCTATCTGTATCACCCAAATAAGGATGGGTTCACTGTTGAATCTGGTTCTTACTACTGCTATCTCAGGCAGTTTTTTCCCCTTAATTCAGAGTCGCTGGGGCCTGGAGCCCATCCCAGGAGACTTAGGGCATAACAAGGGGTTCACCTTCCATGTACACTTTTATTTTAAATATTTGAAATATAAGAATATTACCCAAACCACTCATGTACCATTCAGTCTTCATACTGAAATACCATCAAAGTGAAATGTATTACATTAAGGCACACTTTATTTTCTGGCTCAAACAGTTCTCAAGAAAATGTAGCAAACCATCACAAAAAAACTCAGATAAACTCAGATGTCTGTGTTTACTTCTCAAGGTCTTTGTCCATGATACGGCCTTCGCAATATGTTCCACTGCTGCACTATCAGTAAAGTTGCCGTGCAGAGACATTGGCGGGAAAAGAAACTGCTAATGTGCTAGTTAAAGATTAACTGAAAATAGTCAGAAGTAAAAAGAAACTTGAGCCCTGTTTTATGTTAACCCATTAACACTTACTCAATTACATTAACAATTACTCTAAACCACTTTAGCCACATTATTGTTCATAGAAGCTATAGGTCTGAATCTTAAGAAATAAATATACTGAATGTACACTGAATGGTTGCTCCTCTAGAGGTCAGTATAACATGAGATAAAAAGCTTAGAGCTCATATTACTGTATTTAAAAACTCATAATACTGTACAGTATATACAACCTCTTACTGTCTGAACATTCTCATATGGTTTTTTGGATATTTCAAGTTTCATTATGTGAAATTATTTACGATGAGAAAAATTATAGAGAATCAGGACATTTCAGACAGAGGTATTTTATTGGTGGTGCAAAAAAAAAAAAAGACACCAATAAGTGATAAAAGTAAATACTTTATATATAACACTATTTTATGTTGTACTTGCTGTAATTAAATGTTATGTTAATTCCATAAAATTGTTATATTCGTTTAACTATATTTAACTGCAGAAAATGCCCATGAAGAGGCAGTTTCATGGACTGAAACTGGACTGGATAAACAATTAAAATACAGTAATTTTTTTTTTTACCAACAGTAAGAAATTTTATGCTATTTATTGATATATGCAAAATGTAGTCCAAGATGCTTGATAACCACTGTGTGCTACGTACCTATTGAGTTCTGTGTTCTTCCACACGATAGTACTGCCATGGTACCCACTGAAGTCTCATAGTACCTCTCAAAGTACAATTGTACATACCATAATATTGCCATGGTACCCACTAACATCTCATACTATTTACTATGGTACTCACCAAAGTATGGTTATACTGTACATACCACAGTACTATAATGGTACCCACTGAAGTGTCATAGTCCCTACTCTGGGTATTTATAAAGTCCTATGGTGTTTACCATGGTAATGTCTGAAGTACTATGGTAACACTACAGTATATAATTGTATGTACCATGGTTTGTCAAAGTAAACTGTAGTACACACCATAGTAAAATTTCTTCTGGTCTTATGATTAAAAAAGTGTTAAAGGAACAAAATATCCCATTTGAAATAATGAACCGTTACAAATGCAGGGAATCTTCAGACCAGCTGATACTTGTGTCTGCTTCCTTTCACTTTTCCCAGTGTCCTACTGGTGGACTTTACATGGAAAGGCTTTCCTGCCATGAGCTAAAGTGCTACACACAAAGCACTTCCATCAATAATCCACCTTTGATGAAGAGCAGTAGCCTTTAGGACCCTAAACCTGGAAAGGTGGTATTAAGGGGCTTACTTTTAGCTGCTTAAAATTCTTTTAATGCAACCAAAGTGATCTCGGTGAAAACTAAAATGTGTTCTGTGACACATTTTCTTCCAATTTTTAAAACTTGCACTTGTGTCTTATTCTGCATATGGACATTGTTTGAATGTCTAATAAATAAAGCAATTTATCCTTTATTTGTTGAAAAGGCACATCCTCCCTATGCATAAATGCATAATTTTTATACTACCAACTCACCTCATTGTCGATAATATGACATTGAAAGAGCTCTCCATAGCGCACACATATCATTTATCAACCTCCATTACACAAGTGTTAATGATGAGCCACAAACAGATAGAAGAAGTGAGCCAAACGTGATGAACAAATATTGATTTGAAAATGTAGTGCAATGTGCAATGCATAGAAAGTAATATAAATAATCAGGCAATATAATCTGCTTAAATACACGTTAAAGTTTGGTGCAGGGGTTCTGTGAGGTGAAATACAGAGATGGGTGCTCAGCATGATAATAAGTAACAGACACACGCTTCACAGCAGCAACCAGTGCAAGTTCTTCAGCTCTGGAGAACAAAGGAAACTCTGGCCAGCTGTTAAGGGGTATGATTAAAAACTGGTGCACATGCCTGGAGGTGGATTCAGCAAAGGTGATAGAATGACAGATGAGACCATTGGCAGGGCACAGCACATGGCCTGATATTGTAACAGTGCAATTATACACCTGTCTGACCTAATCTCTGGAACTACAAGTATAAGAAGTAAAAACAAGCACAAACACTATTACCTGTCCACAAGTGTCTACTCTTACTGGGAAAAAAGTATAATTAGCTTAGATTAGATTTTCAGGACCAATGTTAAAAAGAGGACACATTTGCTAATATTTCAAACATAAAAAACATTAAAAGATCCCACTGTTACAGTTCAGTGATCGTGCTGAGATCAAATAACATTTATGAATTACATCAATAAATGTATAAATTAGTTCAAGAAACTCCATATTTGCATATTCCATGCATGTAATGAGAATTGGGGAAAGGCTAACTGCTAAAATGATAAATAATGAAATATTCTAATCATATGAGCAACAATTATCAAAAAAATTAAACAAATAATTATACAAAATAGAAAAATACTAAATAAAATGTAAAGCATTATATATGTTAGGTTCTTTAAATGGCCACCTTTAGCTTTAATGACAGCTTTGCACACTCATTCAGTCCTTTAGTCTGATTTATGAGGTAGTCACCTGGAATGATTTTATAACAGTCTTGAGTGTGTTCCCATTTATGTTGAGCACTTGTTGTGTGTAGTGTGCAAAGCTGTTATCAAGGTACATTGTGACAATTGTGTAGTTAACAAAAAAAAGGCTTTATTTTCTGACCTCACTGTACATATCAGGATTCACTGTATTTACCCAAACTGCATTGTTACATACTGCTTCTAATTCTACTACTACTGCTAATAATAATAATAACAATGATAATGATGATGATGATAAATATATAATAATGATAAAAAAAACTCTGTGACCAAGAAAAGTACGCATTCTAATATTTACTTCACCTACATGGCCTGCCATTTGGTTACCAGTTCTTATTTGCATATTATTTCTCATGCTGCCAGAACCAGTTTTGCGCAATTTGAGTTCTGGAATATGCCAGTGTCATTTGGGATTAACAAATCCATAGTTAGGTCATCAGCTGATTTTATTTTATTGCCACATAACATAACAACTGAAGCAATACATAACACTGCCTCCTTTTGAGTTCTTATAAACTACTGTTCAAAAGTTTGGGGTCACTTGCAAATTTCTTTGTTTTTGTTTAGTGATTTATTTTCTACATTGTACAACAATACTGGGGATTTTAAAACTATAAAATAATACATGGCGGCACGGTGGCGTAGTGGTTAGTACTGTCGCCTTGCACCTCCAGGGTCTGGGTTCGATTCCCCGGCCAGGCTCGATTCCCGTCTCTGTGTGCATGGAGTTTGCATGTTCTCCCTGTGCTTGGTGAGTTTCCTCCGGGTACTCTGGTTTCCTCCCACAGTCCAAAGATATGCAGGTTAGGCTAATTGGTGTTCCTAAAATTGCCCGTAGTGTGTGATTGGGTGTGTGTGAATGTGTGTATGTGTGTGTGCCCTGCGATGAATTGGCACCCTGTCCAGGGTGTACCTAGTGCCCGAAGTCTCCTGGGATAGGCTCCAGGTCCCCGCGACCCTGAACACAGGATTAAGCGGTATAGAAAATGAATGAATGAATGAATGAAAATAACACATATGGAATTAGGTAATTACGTAACAAAAACAACAGTTAGTTGTTATTTTAAGATACAGAGGTCAGTCTTTCTGAAATAGTTCTTGCAAGAACAGTATTGTCAAGTGCATTTGCAAAATCCGTCAAGCACCATAATGAAACTGGCTCTCATGAAGGCCGTCCCAGGAGAGCGAGACCAAAACCTACGTACCTCTGCCGCAGACGAGAAGTTCATTTAGAGTTATCAGCCTGAAAAATGACCAATTAACAGCACTTCAGATTAGAGGCCTTAGAGTATAAGTAGAAACACATCTCAATATCAACATTTCAAAGGAGATTAATGCATTTTTTGGACGCCTTCAGCATTCCTTTACAATGTAGAAAGAAATAAAAATCAGGAACGATCATGGAGTTAGAAAGTGAACTAAAACTTTTGAACGGTAGTATAGGTACCCTGCTGCTTACATTATTTAAGCGGCTACAGTAAGTTGCAACCAGGTCCTGCTAATCATCAGCCCTTGATTAATTTATCATCAGCAGGTGTGCAGAATTTTGCCAATTTTCTGATCTGGTGATACATTTTCAGGTGTGTGTTACCATAGTGTATAAAGTCATACAGATAACAATTACTTCAAGTTAATGCTCCTAAAGTGGATCTACAAGCTATTTTTTATATAAATAAAATAAAGATGAAAATGTGAAGACGAAGACGTTGTTCATCTGAATGAAGGGAGGCTCAAAATCAAAAGATCCAGTCAGTCTTGAAGTACTGCAGTGCATCTCCTCCTCATGGACGAGACCAGATTTGTCAGTTCTTGCTGTGAGATGGAGGGATTGTGTGTTCTTGATGTGACTCGGGCAGTTGTTGTGGCCATCCTGTACCTGTCACGCAGGTGTGATATTCGGATGTACCCATCCTGTGCAGGTGTTGTTACACGTGGTCTTCCACTGCGAGGATGATCAGCTGTCCTTCCTGTCTCCCTGTAGCGCCGTCTTAGGCGTCTCACAGTGCGGACATGGCAATTTATTGCCCTAGCCACATCAGCAGTCCTCATGCCTCCCTGCAGCATGCCTAATGCACGTTCACGCAGATGAGCAGGGACCCTGGGCATCTTTCTTTGGGTGTTTTTCACAGTCGGTAGACAAGTCTCTTTAGTGTCCTGCGTTTTTAGAACTGTGACCTTAAATGCCTACTTTCTGTAAGCTGTTAAGGTCTTAACGACCATTCCACAGGTGCATGTTAATTAATTGATTATGGTTAATTGAACATGCATGGAAAACATTGCTTAAACCCTTTACAATGAAGATCTGTAAAGTTATTTGGATTTTTACAACGTTATTGTTGAAATACACAGTCCTGAAAAAGGGGGCGTTTCTTTTTTTGCTGAGTATATAACAAGCTCATAACTTCACTTTTTCTCAACAGTTTGATTTAATTTATTGCTCAGGTTTGATTTTAGGCAAATCCTGAGGGACTGGCAAAATTTCATTAAATTCTGTCCTGTCAGTTTTGTGTGATGCTGTAACAAATTCTGGCTGGAAGGACAGAATTTTTCTGAGACTGGTTTCGGGGCCTCCAATGTATGAAACGTAAAGATATCATTGAAAGAACGAGTTGTGACGAATGTACAGACAAAACCTTTCTTGACATTACTGTTCTTGCAATAACGGTTCCAGAACAGCCAACATTTGTGCCTTATAATAACAACTGACTGATATTGAGAAAAGTCGTTTAGGTGTGTCCCAGCTCTTGACTGTTAGAGTACATGTATGACAACATGAGTGAACTTTGTGTGTAGTGACTAATCGGTGCGCTGTGTCTTTAAGTGGCAGGACACTGTGCAGTTAGTGTTAGTGGGTGTTTAATCCGCTGAGGGCGCACTACTAACAGTCACAGCGCAGAGCACACGGCTCGTCCCCTGGATACACTCCTACGGGCTAGTTTCCGTCAAAAGCAGGCAAAACTTTCACGCAAGTCACTTTTACGTGTGAACATTTCTGGAGCGCCTACATAATCGACAGTGGAGTACTTTACTGTGCGCTTTCCGCGCGGTTTGTGGACTTGAGGCAGAACCGGAAGTGAACAGGTGAAGTACACCTGCTCAGGAGCCATGAGTGTGCTTTGAGAAAAGAAACATTGTGTTCGTTTGGAGTGTTTTTGAAGTGTTGACCAGCATGAGCGTGTTGAACTGTCTGTCGGCGCGATAATCTTTTGCGTTTTGCTTGCTTTTTTTTCCCCCCCCCTCCACGGAAGTGACCTGAAAAGTGTTGCTGTCTTTAAAAGTCGAGCGCGATGGGGAACCAGGTGGAAAAGCTGACACATTTAAGTTACGACGAAGTTCCTACAGTCGACCCGAACGGATACGAGGACGAAAACGGGCCGCGAATCGGAGTCTCGTACATTTTCTCCAACGACGACGACGAGGATGAGGAGCACGCGGCGGAGAAAGCCGGCGGCAGGGACGACGACGAGGAGGAGGAAGGAGAGGAAGGGTACGCCAGCCTGCGTGAAATGGAGTGCGCGGTGTTTTACCGCGATGAGTGCGTGTACGAGAGGACGGCCGCGGAGACGGGATCGCTGCAGTCGTGTGAGAACTTGCTGAACAGATGCAAACCGGGCGACTTGGTGGAGTTTGTGTCGGCTGGTCAGTACCCGCACTGGGTGGTTTACACCGGAGACTTCCAGGCGGTCCACCTGCACAGGAGCGAGATTAAAATGGACCACCTCTCCGACGCCGCTCAAGGCAAACGCGGCCGAATCGTGAACGACTTGTACAAATTCCGCGCGCTGAATCCGGATGTCGTGGTGAAGAACGCGCTGGATCAGATAGGTGTGAAAGACGGCGGTGTGTGCTGGAGGAACTCGGAGTGCTTTGCTGCGTGGTGCAGGTTTGGCAAGCGCGAATTTAAAACCGGTGGAGAGCTGCGCATCGGCAAGCAGCCTTACAGGATGAAATTACATCTCTCTGCGAAGAGGAGCCACGACCTGGAGTTCCAGAGTTTGGAGGATCTGATCATGGAGAAGCGCAGGAACGACCAGATCGGTCGAGCCGCCGTGATCCAAGAACTGTCGAGCCATCTGAATTCTAGCGAAGAAGTCAACAGCGACTGCAGCTGTGATTGATTTACTGCATGGCTTTTCTATAACTTGTATGGACGTACATGACCAAGCTTTAAAACAGTCCATCATACCTCATGGTCTCACAATCATAAGAATCACACATGGCATCTGATATATAAAGTTATTATTAAAGTTAAGGTCAGGTGGCACATTTTGTATGTTTTGGACAGGTTTTTGGAGAAGTTAAAACCAGAGCAATGTGGACAACTCTATACAGGGTCTCAGGGGGCTCGAGGCACAAGGCGGGGTACATCTTATCCTGTATGTAGGGTCGCAGGGGGCTCGGCGCCTACACTTAGGGCACGAAGCAGGGTACACCCTGGTGCCAACAGGACAACTTTTCTAAACTAGATAATTAATTTACAATGATAAAGATACCTAATTCACTCAAGGAGTGCCCTGAAATAATACACCAAAGCTAATGTTTCCTGCAAGGCAGTATCCGCCAGTTTTTGACTCCTAAACTTATCACCTTGTATTATGGTCTTATCTGTGTGAGCGCAGCCACCTGCATGGTACATTTCAGTGGATCAATAAAACATTTGTTTATATTCACTACATACTGACATTAATCATAGTTTTTGTGTTTCTCAAGCCAAATGATTATGATAAGTACCATACATGCTTGCACATCACCCTTCTTTATAGAACACCATAAAAATGTGTATTACAACGGCAGCATTGTATTTTATTTTTACGAATCAAAAACCAAACTACTTTCAGGTGAAAAGACACTACATATGAACTGTTCTCTTTATGGATTAAAGAACCATCTATTTTTCTTTTTTACCATGGAAAATAAATAATATTTTGAATAAATTGTGCTAGTGATACAGATATATATCATACATTGAAGTTTCAAAATGAACACTAAAGTACACATTATTTATATGAAATTGTAAAAATACATTGTTCGATAGTGCTGCACAATTAATCACATAAAAATCTAAATCACAATATGGACCTGAGAAATGATTTAATCACAAAAGGGTGCAATTTATTACAGGTATAATACAGATAGTCTGGAATTTATGTAGAGTTTGTCAATAATTAAAGTTTTTTATTTTTTTATTATTATTATTTTTTTAGAATTTGGAGTTGAATTAATAAATATTGACAAACATGCACTTGATGGAGATTTTATGTTTTAATTATTTGGTCCTTGGCTATATGAATATTTGAATACAGAATGATGCGTTTAGTATCAAAATGATCACAATGTGATTTTAAAAATCTAATCGTGCAACCCTAGTGTACATTTGTTACGGGTGTTTGTTGGATTGATGCACAATTTGAAATGTGTTTTGGTTAACCAGGAATGTTATAATGCAACAGTGATTTCTGCAGCTAGTGACACCTTTAATTGTTAAAAATCAACTCTGCAGTACAGGTCTATTTTATGATAAGCCAACTGTACAAATTAGAGTTAAATTGTTTTAAAATGTACTGTAATATTTTGCTTATTTGTTAAAGCTTTCTATGCATTCACTCTCTACTGAAAGAGAACAATATACATAAAAAAATCTATCATATTTCAGTTGTCATTGATATCCCTGCTTGTTGTTTTTGAGTAATTAAATTTTGGATTAAACCAATTTAATGTGAATGTAAAGTAATATATGGTAATGCCTATACACGGACCATTCACTTTAATAAGGAACTCCACTTTCATGTGGTTATCTAATCAGTGAAATCTAGCAGCAAGCATTCATGCATATACACATATACCCTTAGGTAAAGTGTGATGCATGGTTGTTGATGCCAGAAGATTGTCAAACCAGATACCTGGTTTGAGTATTACAAAAATGTCTAGGAATTCCATACATAACATTCTCTAGCATTTATTCAGAATGGTGCATAAAACCAGTATCGCTGAATGAGTGACGGTTCTCTTTTTCCTTGTTGACAAAAGATTTGGTTTGAGCTTCCAGGAAGGATGTAGTAACTCAAATACGCACTCTCTTTATATCTGCGAGAGCAGAATAGCTTCTTGCACAAACATTTAGCCCTGACGTGGATGAGCCACGGTAGCAGAAGACAACACAGTGTTCCAGTCCCAACAGCCAAGAACAGAATATGTAGTCTTCTGTTGTCATGTCTCATCCAGGTCAAGGTTTAATGTGTGTTCTAAGATGATTTTCTGTTGATCAGGGTTGCAAAGAATGTTAATTTGAGTTACTCTGGACTTCCTGTCTACTCGGACCATTCTCTGACGTCTATAATAAACAAGATGCTTTTGCAACATCCTGTATTTTGTTAATTACTGTAGAAGATCATCAGATTCTGAAATCTGAAAACAACCATACCAAGTCACTAGGATCACATGTTTCCCCATTCAGATGTTTGATATGAGCATTAACTTTGGCTCCTGACCTGAATATGTGTTAATTTTTGGAATTGCAGCTGCTGCCACATGATTAGCTGCTTAGATAAATAAATGTGCATTTATTAGGAACACCTGTTCAAATGCACATTTATTTATCTAAGCAGATATTTTATTTATCTAAGCAGCTGATCACCCAATAAATAAACAGAAATAACTTTGCAAATGGTATGTATGCCTAATGGCTAAAAGTTTGTGGACAGAAACAGCGCTTTTTGAAACAACTCACTTTGTGCATGCAGATATTGTCTTGCTAGAACAGGTTTGGGTCCTTCAGTTCCAGTGAAGGGAAATTGTAATGCTGCAGACATTCTACACAGTTGTGGTTACCTCTATGCAGGTCTAGTTCTAGTAATGCTGCAGCATACAGAAGCATTCTGTACAGCTGTGTACTTTCATCTTTGTGCCGGCATTTTGAGGAAGACCGTCATACTGGTGTGAAGGGCAGTTGTCCAAATACTTTTGGATATATAGCGAAGGTTGTGATTTCCATCAAAATATAAAGATTACGTTATTCTTGCTTTGCTTCGGAGAGCATTTGGGGTCCCTGTGCCTCACTTTGTGAACCACTGCTGGGCCAGCTTTCTGATTTCTGATGGGTTGATGCATTCATTTTACATAAAGTAATTTTTTGGCACCAGTGTGCAAACAACATTCCTTTTAAAGCTTCAGACTGATTCGACACTACTGTACCTTGGAGAGAAGAAGAAAACCATTTTTGATTGTCAAGCAGAGCAACTACGAGGTGTCTTTATATTTTAATCTAATTTAATATGACAACTCTTTGTGAATATGCACTTTGTGATCATACAACCCCCACAGATCTGAAATAGGCTTGGTTCATCTTCTGGGAACCAGGAAGTTGAGAATATTTTCATATAATTAATTATTCAGACTATATTTTTTCTGCATTTTATTTCTATTTAAGCATTTTAGTGTTTGAAGCAAAGCTCCGTTATAAACAGTCTGAGGCTGAAGAACATATAACAGTCATTACATATCATGAGCAAAAATGACATTGATTTGGATTATACTGTATTTACAGTATCTATCAGTCACATTGTGTGTATTGAAAGTGCTCGTGCTGTGGACAGACTGTGTAGTCGCTGTATGACTCACTGCTACCGTACCACATAACACATACTTGTCGGGTATAAATTCAGAAAAGTACTGCTATGTACACAGTTGTAAGAGTATACAGTGGTGTGAAAAACTATTTGCCCCCCTCCTGATTTCTTATTCTTTTGCATGTTTGTCACACAACATGTTTCTGATCATCAAACACATTTAACTATTAGTCAAAGATAACACAAGTAAACACAAAATGCAGTTTTTAAATGAGGGGTTTAATTATTTAGGGAGAAAAAAAATCCAAACCTACGTGGCCCTGTGTGAAAAAGTAATTGCCCCCTGAAACTAATAACTGGTTAGGCCACCCTTAGCAGCAATAACTGCAATCAAGCGTTTGCGATAACTTGCAACGAGTCTTTTACAGCGCTCTGGAGGAATTTTGGCCCACTCATCTTTGCAGAATTGTTGTAATTCAGCTTTATTTGAGAGTTTTCTAGCATGAACCACCTTTTTAAGGTCATGCCACAACATCTCAATAGGATTCAGGTCAGGACTTTGACTAGGCCACTCCAAAGTCTTCATTTTGTTTTTCTTCAGCCATTCAGAGGTGGATTTGCTGGTGTGTTTTGGGTCATTGTCCTGCTGCAGCACCCAAGATCGCTTCAGCTTGAGTTGACGAACAGATGGCCGGACATTTTCCTTCAGGATTTTTTGGTAGACAGTAGAATTCATGGTTCCATCTATCACAGCAAGCCTTCCAGGTCCTGAAGCAGCAAAACAACCCCAGACCATCACACTACCACCACCATATTTTACTGTTGGTATGATGTTCTTTTTCTGAAATGCTGTGTTACTTTTACGCCAGATGTAACGGGACACGCACCTTCCAAAAAGTTCAACTTTTGTCTCGGCGGTCCACAAGGTATTTTCCCAAAAGTCTTGGCAATCATTGAGATGTTTTTTAGCAAAATTGAGACGAGCCTTAACGTTCTTTTTGCTTAAAAGTGGTTTGCGCCTTGGAAATCTGCCATGCAGGCCATTTTTGCCCAGTCTCTTTCTTATGGTGGAGCCTAAGTGAGGCCTGCAGTTCTTTAGATGTTGTCCTGGGGTCTTTTGTGGCCTCTCGGATGAGTCGTCTCTGCGATCTTGGGGTAATTTTGGTTGGCCGGCCACTCCTGGGAAGGTTCACCACTGTTCCATGTTTTTGCCATTTGTGGATAATGGCTCTCACTGTGGTTCGCTGGAGTCCCAAAGCTTTAGAAATGGCTTTATAACCTTTACCACACTGATAGATCTCAATTACTTTTGTTCTCATTTGTTCCTGAATTTCTTTGGATCTTGGCATGATGTCTAGCTTTTGAGGTGCTTTTGGTCTACTTCTCTGTGTCAGGTAGCTCCTATTTAAGTGATTTCTTGATTGAAACAGGTGTGGCAGTAATCAGGCCTGGGGGTGACTACAGAAATTTAACTCAGGTGTGATAAACCACAGTTAAGTTATTTTTTAACAAGGGGGGCAATCACTTTTTCACACAGTGCCGTGTAGATTTGGTGTTTTTTTTCTCCCTTAATAATGTAAACCTTCATTTAAAAACTGCATTTTGTGTTTACTTGTGTTATCTTTGACTAATAGTTAACGGTTTTTGATGAGCAGAAACATTTAAGTGTGACAAACATGCAAAAGAATAAGAAATCAGGAAGGGGGCAAATAGTTTTTCACACCACTGTATAGTTTTATTTCCAGAAGTACAACTGTGTCAAGGAAACATACTGTAGGAGCCAAGGCCAGTAATAATTACAACACAGCTCAATAAAAATATGACATGAGAGGTTGTTCAGTGAATAATTAAACTGTTTATCTATTTGCTTTTGGTTATCCATGAAGAGCAGACACTGAGCAAACACTTCACTTGGACAATGATGACATAGTTTATAGACTATGGTTTAACTTCAATGAAGAATCTGAGATTTCTCTGTTCACACATCAGCGTTGTGGTTCACACATCACCGGTGCATGCAAAGGCAGACTCAGAAGCACTATCTATGCCTTCAACTTGTGTAAACTCACAGACATCCATGATTGGCCTGTATCTCTTGACTCGTGGAAGTTGAACTTGCGAAGTCTGGTTGATCGTGTTTATTCGATTGTTTAAACAGTTATTCATTCATTCATTTTCTATACCGCTTAATCCTGTGTTCAGGGTCGCGGGGGACCTGGAGCCTATCCCAGGAGACTTCGGGCACTAGGCGGGGTACACCCTGGACAGGGTGCCAATCCATCGCAGGGCACACACACATACACACACTCACACACCCAATCACACACTACGGGCAATTTAGGAACGCCAATTAGCCTAACCTGCATATCTTTGGACTGTGGGAGGAAACCGGAGTACCCGGAGGAAACCCACCAAGCACGGGGAGAACATGCAAACTCCATGCACACAGAGACGGGAATCGAGCCTGGCTGGGGAATCGAACCCAGACCCTGGTGGTGCAAGGCGACAGTGCTAACCACTACACCACCGCGCCGCCTGTTTAAACAGTTAATAGCTCTGAATATGTACTCTTGGTTCGAGCCCTGGGTTTCACTTGAAGCAGAAATTATGAGCTATTATCTCATATTCATCTTTAAAACCCAAATCTATTCAGTGTGTACAAAACAATATTTATAAAAAATAAATAAATAAATAAATATAATAACAATGGGCCGTGCTATTTGAATACTTTTGGTGGAAACTGAAAGTGCTGCAGGTGCAATGCTTTGCTTTCAGTGTAAACTGGCCATTAATTAGTTTTGCTATTGCTGTGTTTTTTTTTTTTCTTTCTTTTTTCAGAATGTGTAATTTTTTTGTAATACGTAGGATGAAATAATTCGGCAGTTGTCAAGATACCACCAATGCATCAATTTTATGTAGAAGAATCTTAACAGTTTTGGTGCAATCATGTCTAAGTTTCTATTCTACTCTAAGTCTAATTTGCACCTTACCAACTACTTACAGGTGACCGTGTGCAGGTGTGTATCATCAGACTCAGGCAACAAAAAGAGTTCATGACAAATGGGAATTGTACGTAGACATGTTTGGAGGCGATTTTACTTAAAACCACTATATGTGCCTTTGATGCTACGAAAATATTCACAAAACTGTCCAGTGTTTCATCACCTAAAAGAACAGGTCATTGAATTGGGAGAAGAAGAAAAAAAAAAACAGCAGCCAACTTCAAGCCATTAAAATGAACAAATTGATAGATGCTGACTTAGAGCTGCATCACTTCACAGGATTATACAATAAATGGTTATGTAAATGTGGTGTGTCTTCTGTCTGCTATATACAGTATAATCTCACACTCGGAAACCTTTAAGCGTGGTGTATAGAGTATATACAGTATGAAGGTGGACTTACCGTGGTGTAAAGGTGTATTATACTGAAAAGAAGAAGAATGTCCAACAGCCTGGCAAAGAAATGTTTTGTGGTTTTAGGGTGCTATTCAGCTGTTCATCATATAGTAGCCTGCATCATGTCGATCCTCACATAAATATGCAATGTGTGCATAGCCAAACTAAACAGACAATAATAAAGAGTAATGGTTTAAAAAATAAGCCTGTTCAGAAAAATGAAAGTTTCAGCTGTTTCAATTTGTCAGCAAATTCCACACACGGATTAAATGATTACTTCAGAGATATACTATATGGATAAATATGTTACATAAAGACTAAACTAAGGTACAATACTCTTTTCAGATTTATTAACTTGCTTTAAGAGCATTTCAGCATTGGCAATACTAAGCATTAGTAATGTGTCACATTGTAAATAATATCACATGTGAACAATATAACATCGCATGTGACAGTTATGCAAAAATGGATGAAAAGCAAGAGCAAGGTAATAGATGAAAATTATAACTCAAAATGTATAAAGAAATGGATTCATAACAGAAAACATTCATTCATTCATCTTCTATACCGTTTTATCCTGCATTTAGCGTCGTGGGGACCTGAAGCCTATCCCAGGAGACTCAGGGCACAAGGCAGGGTACACCCTGGACAACGTGCCAATCCATCACAGAGAAAGAAAACATTTGAAAATTCAAAATTGCAGAAACCATTCAGGGTCTTCATCTTTTTTTCTTTGTAGTTATTTAATATGAAAACAGCAATTACTGTATATGGAATGTTTTAAATACATAAAGGTATTTGGCAATACTGTAGTATAGCATGAGACAAAACCAAATGACAATTCTAAAGCAGAAGTTTAAGGTTTAGTGTCTAAAGTTCCTTCCTCTGAATTTCCTAATCTGCTTGTGAATTGCTCAGGGCCACATGTTTGTATGTGATCCTATTTAAAAAAAAAAAAAAAAGGCTATGAATTTTTACCTTATATGTAATTTTTAACATTTTAACTGACAAATCAGTTTTATGCCAACAGAATTTAGTAAAAGACACAATAATGACCCACTTTATCCAGTCCACATACAGTACATTGTGGACCACAGAAACACGGAACACAGGCTGTTATGACAGGGACATCTCAGGTCCCTGTCATAACAGTGTCTAAAATCAGAGTTTATACGTAGCTTTCAGTCGCCATTGGCTGTAGAGAAACTCTGGTCTGTGTGTCATTTTCACAGCAGTCCCATATTTATTAGGATAAGTAAGGCTAATCATTAGAAAATCTTACTATGTATTATAAATGATAAAAAGTATATTATTTATAATACATTTAGCTAGTTTCTTTTGGCTAATTTGAGAGAAATAGGTGCAAAAACATTTACGTTGAGGCTTCTATCACAATCTGGAACAGGCACAAAATAACCCCATTATATTTTTTTACTTATTTTGAAACTAAACAAGGAATTTCAACCCCCTCATTTAATTCTCTGTGTTTTTGTGTAAAATCATAATTAAATCATCTGATATAGTGGGTCTTAGTATTACACAGATACAACCACAGACAAACAGCATAACCTTTTTTTTATTGTGCCATTATATAACAACAATGAAGGTAAAAGTAAAAAACATGTTGGCAATACTAAGTACCCCATGATTCAATAGCTTGTAGATCCACCTTTAGCAGCAATAACTTGAAGTAATCTTTTCCTTTATTAGTCTTTCACATCATTTTGGAAGACTTTTGGCCATGATTCTTTACAACATTACTTCATTTCATTCTGGTCCTGCCACAGCATTTTAATTGGATTGAGGTCTGGACTTTAAATAGGCTATTCCAAAACCTTGATTCTTTTATTTTGAATTCATTCTGTTGTAGATTTACTGATGTTTTGGATCATTGTCCTGTTTCCCATAAGGTTCCCAGGTCTTGTGGTGGCAAAACAAGCTCAAATCATCAAGTGTTCATCGCCATGCTTGACAGTGGGTACAGTATAATGTATTTTTTCTGAATTGCTGTTTGTTTTTTCCCAAACTTGGTGCTGGGCATTAAGACAAAAAATTCCCCTTTGGTCTCATTTGTCCATAAGACATGGTATAGGGCAGTGTTGGCTCAATTGGTTTAATGCTGTGGGTTACTGGGTTACTGATCAGAAGGTTCGTGATCAGAAGCACCAGCACTGCCAAGTTGCTGCTCCAGGGTTGCTGTATCCTGGCTGACCCTGCGTTCTAATCCAAGCTTTCTAACTGGGATATATTTTTTTTAAAAATTCACTGTGCTGTAAGGGACTTATGACAAATAACTGAATTATTCCTGAAGTTTTGTGGTTTGCTTAAATGCTTCCATGACATTTTAGACAGAAGAGGCTTTCTCCTGGCAACCCTTTCAAACACACTGTCTTTTTCTAACTGTGCATTTACAGTAACACGCTCAGTCAGGTCTGTCGGTTATGAGCTCCAGTCTCTAGATCTTTGTTTTTTGTTGTTTTTTGAGCATTGCATATTTATCTTGGGGTAAATGTGCTGGTGCATCCATTCCTGGGAAGACTGAATGCTTTCCACTTGAGAATTATCTGCAGAACTGTAGAAAAACTGACTTTGATGGACAATTGATTATATGTTGCCCACTTGGCATTGTATAACCACACTCCTGAATGTTTCAGACAAGCAAACTGCCAAAACTTATGCTATTATAGAGGTCTGCACACCTGCTGATGATCAATCACATCAAGGGCTGATGATTAGCAGCACCTTGCTGCAACTAATCCTTACTGCCTCCTGTGTATATACATAGCGTTAACATAAGGGTCAAATAGGTAGCGCGTTGCCCAAATTGTCTCTTGGACCCAAGAGTCTGGGATTTTAAAATTGTCCTTTTAGAATCTTGAATGTTGAATCTTTTTTATTCAGAGAGTCTCTCTGCAGCAGTCAAGTACAGTAGAGTAGTATTGCGTTGACGCGCTCTTGTTTGGCGACACAAGTCGTATGTATGTATCCGAGGAGTTCTTTGCTTAACGTCGGTCGTGTATTTTTGTGCGAAAATGTTAACCATTAGAGAACGTGTTTTTCTAGTGGAGCACAACCTGGAGATAAATACATGGATTGAGTTTCAAGCAGCTTTTCCGGAGACAAGAATATCACATGGCGATATTGCGCAATATTTAATAAATAAATAAATAAATACATGAGTCAAAATTATGAGTTTCATTAAACAAATATTTTCCCATAACCTACTCTACGCTGAACGTTTTGAACACAAGTTACATTACTTTTGCACACACCATATTACATCTGTTGGTGTACAACAGATGTAATATGGTATGTGCAAAAGTAATGTCAGCATTAAGTGTTTTCGTGTTGACCTCCTTGCTCCTTATGGCAGTGCTGCTCTCTCCATCAGCAGCTTAATTTTATGCTGTTGTGGCATCACTGATCATGCCATTTTTCTCAATATATTTCGAGGTGGAACTGGCTAGCAGAAGAGAGTATGATTGTTCTTATGATTTCATCATCACTCTTTTATTCATCCATGAATCCCATTTCATTTTTTTTATTTCCTACTGTTTATATCCAACCTCTTGTGTCCGTTCATCACCTTACAGTATAGCTTATTTCTCTGGCTGACCCTTGCTTCATGAAAACAGAATGGAATTACTTTTTATTAGAATGATTTGTCAACCCAAAGGAATTGCGGCTCTTTACAGATCCTGCCCCAACAATTGGTTTAGATGGGTTATATAGTAGTCTCTTTTAATCAGCTTCCTTGCCTGCTAAGCCTACATTCCTGCCTCTTGAGGAAACGAGGAAGTAAAGTGTTCCCTGCCTTCCTTGACAGGACATTGTAGTTGTGCATTCTTATAGTTCGGTAGCTGTGCATATTAATTCTCAGGGAAATTCTGAATGAATGGTTATTCCAGGGAAAAAATTGTCAGGTGCAGATCAAAGGTAAGCCTTCAGAAACATTCAACACCATCTGCTATTAACATCAATCTAGTCTTCTAGTGTGTTCTAAAAAAATCTTCTTCTATCCAGAGTTTTATATTCACTATTCTCACTCACTATCGTCTATACTGCTTTATCCTGTATACAGGGTCGCAGGAGACTATACCAGGAGACTTAATGCATAAGGTGGGGTACACCATGGACGTGGTGCCAATCTATCTCAGGGCACACACATACACACACATTATGAGCAATTTGGGGAATCCCAATATGCATGTCTTCTGACTGTGGGAGGAAACCAGATTACCCAGAGGAAACCCACCAAACACGGGGAGAACATGTAAACGGCACGCACACAGAGACGGGAATCGAACCTAGACCCTGAGCTGAACAAGCCGACAGTGCTAACCACTACGCCACCGTGTCGCCTGTATCCACTATTCGAACTAAAAAATCGAAAAACTTAAAAAAATAACAGTGTGATGGACCACAAACAAGCCTGGTTCTAGTGTTTTACCATGATGTATGAGCTGCCCTGGAGTCTCGCCTGACATTTATAAGACTTTGCAGTATCAAATATCTCTGTTAACAATGTTTACATACTCTGCTAACTTCCACGTCTCTAATTCGTCCAAATCCAGAATCTTGTTTACATTTAGGCATTTGGCAGATGCTCTTATCCAGAACGACTTACATTTTTTATCTCATTATACATCTGAGCAGTTGAGGGTTAAGGGCCTTGCTCAAGGGCCCAACAGTGGCATCTTGGTGGTTGTGGGGTTTGAACCTGGGATCTTCCAAACCATAGTCCAATGCCTTAACCACTGAACTACCTGGCCCCTGTTTAAAATGTCATCTTCCACTGCCTGTTGTTTTTTAAGTCTAAGACACACTTGCTCACCTTGTCGTTACGTCCATGGAAACATGAAAAGTGTTTGCCCTGTAGAGTCCCATGCAGAGACCACAGAGAGGACGGGATCTCCATATAATCTAAACGCAGCATTCAACAATGATGAGTGGAAAAATAAGTCAAATATGTCATTTATTTATACTGGTTTTTGATCATTATAACCTGATTATGAATCACAGAGCAGATCTCATTCCTGACATAGGAGTAATATTATGTTAGAGTAAAATGTATATGTTAAATGTTTTATTTTTTAACCTAATATAATAAATGATAATAAATTATACAGGAATTTATAATGTATGAAGTGAGAACCATTGATAAAGCTGCGTGAATTGATACCTATCAACATCCTTGCTCACGATTCAATTTTAATTCCGCTGCTCAACCCATGAAATTCAAAGGAATGATTGTGATGATGAATCGTGGTAGAAATAAAAGGAACCCTTTCAATAACATTATGCTAATTATGAGAAGAGGAATAAAAAGCTTTATTGTCTTGGTGATTTTTTGGCCATATCTAAATCCATTTCATATGAGAAAGAGCCCGTATTTGCTTCAGGGATTTGCTGAACCTGTGAACGGATTCTCTTAAACACAATAGGACTAATCCTTTGACAGGCACCTGTTTAGAATTAGAGTGCTCTCACATACTCAATGCCTGATTCAAATCATTCTATTTAAGATCTAAGCATGTCACTGAATGATATGACATTGAACGATAATCTTTTTCTAAGATTTTCTAAGAAAATAACTTCTTGTAGTCAATTATAAAGTATATAATTATACCTTGCTTTCCAAGTTATCATTATAACTTGCACTTATTATGTACAAATCATTTTCCATTCTTTTCTGCACTGGGTTAAAAGCTGATTCAAGCAGTGTAAAAAGCTGTCATCCTATAAACACAAAGGCATTACAGAATGCAAATTGAATTACTGGAAAGCGAAACAGAATGACAAATGCAAACACATTTCCTTTGGATTAAATTACGAATGTAAAGTTTATTGCTTGGATCAGATTGCAGAACAGTATGAAAAATAAAATTAAAATGACAAGGAGCCTTCATTTAATAAATAAACTTACATTTTGATCTCTTTATTTGCACAATGCTAAAATGATATCATCATTCTTAGATAACTATTAGACTCTCCGAACCTGAAACAGTCTGAAAAGTCCTTAGTGCTGTAGTCATTAGAAACACTGTCACTGTACAACAGTGGTTCACAATCCAAGTCATAGGATTTTGCCTTTGCTCTCACCAAATAGATAAAGTGATAATAAACTTGTAAGTAAATTTTTGGCATGTACAACTAGAAAGATCACAGAGAGTCCAGATTCCCCATGTGATATCAGTTGTTTAGTATTTGCACAGTAATTGAACCAACCGATGAAAGGCAGCATGATTGCTTAGTGGTTAGCACTGTCGCCTCCAGGGTCTGGGTTTGATTCCCGTCTCGGGGTCTGTGTGCATGTTCCTCCCACAGTCCAAAGATATGCAGGTTAGGCTAATTGACCTTTCCAAATTGCCCGTTAGTGTAGGCATCAATCTGGCAACCCGTCCCCTTAAATAACTGCCACAGAAATGAGAGATACTGTATATCTCCAGAGTGGCGAGTATGTGCCAGATGGCAGGTGGACGGACCAAAAATAAATAAAAAACCTGAAGCCAGCATTTCTTGGGACAGTGACATCTCTCTCACTCACAGCATATGAAAATTTAATATATTGAATTAGCAATATAAATAAAGCTTATTAACCAATGACTGATAAGAATGACATATAAATTCAACTGTATTTACCATAATGTAGCTAGCTGTATGTAGTTTTTTTTTTTCTTTTTTTACAGTGTCTGTGATATTACTGCTCAAGACTGGGTTGAAATTCAATTTGAATGGAAATCCAACCTTGGAAATTCATACACATCAGCTCTTTCTGCTAAACCGTGCACTGGCATTGCTGTCAGAAGCCATTAGTGAAAGAAAAGCACCCCGGGCCCTCGGTGATACAGCGTTTTAGAGGCAGAAAAGAACAACATGAATCCACAATGTAACAAAAGCAAGGCACTTACATTTAAACATATTAATCCATCCACTCATTGCTAAATGATGGTGGACCACAATGAACTTTGAATTCACACCACCGTGATCATTGCTGTACTGTACGTGAAATTATACTGATGGGAACTCCAACCTCAAGCCATTTACAGGTGCGCACACACATTCACACACCCAATTATACATTGCGGGTAATCTGGAAATGCCAATCAGCCTACAGTTTGTGTCTTTGGACTGTGATCGAAAACCAGAGTACTGTAGCATGCAAACTCAACAAACACAGGCCAGAGGCAAGTTTCCAACAACAGGCACCAGTACTTGTGCCACCATTTTATTGAAGGTCTTGGATATTTTAAATATACTATACGAACTAGATAGAAAGGGAAATAGATTGTGTAAGAAACCATTGATGTCTCTGTCAGTCAATAGCTCAAATGTGTGGAACAACAATTTTGTCAGATGTTCAGTCATCAGTCCTGTGTCATGCAAACAGTAAAGCATTCTGAGATCATTCATATGTGGCTATGAACTGACAATTTTTCCTAAGAACACAGCCATGAATAAAGAATGATACAAAAACATTCTCCATGAGCAACTTCAACTTATCATCTGGGAACCGTTTGGTGAAAACAATGACGTTTACAGCATGATGGAGCACCTCACCATAAGGCAAAAGTGATAACTAGGTGACAAAACATGAAAATTTTGAGTCCATGGCCGGGAAACTCCCCAGACCTTAATCCTATTGAGACATTGTGGTCAGTCCTTACGAGGTGGATGTACAAACAAAAACCCACAAATTCTGACAAACTTCAAGCATTGATTATGCAAGAATGGGCTGTAATCAGTCAGGATGTGGCCTAGAAGTTGATTGACAGCACTCCAGGGCGGGGTTGCAGAGGGCTTGAAAAAGAAGGATCAACACTGCAAATACTGACTATTTGCATAAACTTAATGTAATTGTCAACAAAAGCCTTTGACACTTATGAAATACTTGTAATTGTACTTCACTATACCATAGTAACATCTGACAAACGAAATCTAAAAACATTGAGGCAGCAGACTTTGACAAGTCATTCTCAATACTTTTGCTCATGGCTGTAGTTGTTGATTGATCCCTTTTGTGTGGCACTAGTTTCTGCTTTTAGTGTAGAGCCTTAAGGCAGATTAACATACTTTTTAATGAAGCATTCCCAGGATGAAGCAGTTACTGAAAATGCAAAAATGAATAAAGAAAAGACAAATAAAAAACCCATAATGCTCAGCTATTTATTTGTGGGTTTTTAATCACTCGCTGACCTCTTCAAACGATTTGTCATTCATTAAATTAATCAATTTTCTGAGTGGAAAGCATTGTTGTTGTTGTGATCATGTCTTTGTATTAATAAGCTTTAACTTCTATACATTTTAAAAACTCTATAATAAAAAAGTTATTTAATTATTATTTTATATGGTATCATGGATGCTTGTTTCTGCTTAAAATAGTTGTCTTTTCTTACCTAATAATATGTTATTTTACAAGTTAAAGCAAAAGAAAGCCAGTGAGAGACAGCAAAGGAAATTCTCCACCCTTCCTCTTGAACGCAGGGGAACACTTATAACAATGATGAAGGCTTGCAAAGGAAGTCTGGTAGCTTAGACAGAGTAAGTGACTTTGCAGAAATATTGAACCTAAGGTTGTTCTCAGCAATGCTTGGTCATGCTGGTTTCTGATTGGAGGGTTCATATCTAAACTGATTTTTAAATTAATACATTAATACCACTAGTAGTACTTCTACTGTACACCAAGCACTACAGTCAAACACAACAGACTATACACTGGAGTAAAACAATATATTATTTATATTATAACAGAATTATGTACTAGGGCAATGTATTACTTCTATAATAGATGTTACTGCATAATGTTTTAAGACACGTTTATTTCTAAACCCCTCATCCTCCAGAATAACATTTCTGTTCCTGTAAACATTGTTATCAGGCGAGGTGTAGCTTCCAGGATTTCCTTGGCAGTCACAACTCCTACTGCAACACATCAAGATTATTGAGACTGAAAAAGATTTTTTTTTGCATCAATCCTGAGATCAATTTCAGAGCAGAAAATATGTCACATAGAATAATTGCTTGCCGAAAAACTGCTTTATTTTAAATTAAAAGTCAAATTGTGGTAGATACACCGAATTTAACACAGAAATGTATAGTTCAGACTTGTTTTACGGTTAATAATTAAATCATGTCACTTACTACTTACACTTAGACTATTAAGAATAAGCTTTTGTTATGAAATGCTGCTTTCTCATATGACAGTAGTCTATACAGCCATAAAAATGTAAGTTTAGTGTAAAAAAACACAATGGTTTATGTTTATAGCTTTTGATTATCACGTCACTCGCTCACTCATCACCGATATACCACTTTATCCTGTATACAGGGTTGCAGGGGGCCTGGAACCTATCCCAGGAGACAAGGTGGGGTACACCCTGGACAGGGTCCATCGCAGGGCACAGGGCATGCAATTTCAACCACCAATCAACCTACAGTAATCTGCATGTCTTTGGGCTGTGGGAGGAAACCAGAGTACCCGGAGGAAACCGACCAAGTACGGGGAGAACACGCAAACTCCATGCACACAGAGCCAAGGCAGGAATCAAACCCTCGACCCTGGAGGTACAAGGCCACTGTGCTAAACACTAAGTCACCAGTATGACTTAATGGTGTAATTAATTAAAATAAATTAAAATTTACTAATTTAATTAATAAATACATTAAAATTGTGTTAAATTTTCACTGGGTTGCGTGTGAAATTTCTTTTTTGGAGGAGGTTTTCTGCAATCCTTTTCAGCATTACTGTTACTCAGAGGTGTCAAGTAACGAAGTACAAATACTTCGTTACATTACTTAAGTAGAACTTTTGGGTATCTATACTTTACTGGAGTAATTATTTTTCAGCCGACTTTTTACTTCTACTCCTTACATTTTCACGCAATTATCTGTACTTTCTACTCCATACATTTTAAAAACAGCCTCGTTACTCCTAGCTTATCATTCAAAAAACAAACAAACAAAAAAAAACATCCGGCTAAATTGCGCCATCCGGATGGAGCGAATTTGATTGTGGTTGGATGATGTAGTGTTTGCATGTAGTTCTGTTCCAAGTTTTCTGTTCAGCATCCTTACTCTGACGTAAGCACATCGAGCGGGACGAGGTAACTAACTAGGGGTCAGGGGTAGCTCAGTGATTAAGGCATTGGACTACGGTTCGAAAGATCCCAGGTTCAAACCCCACAACCACCAAGTTGCCACTGTTGGGCCCTTGAGGAAGGCCCTTAACCCTCAACTGCTCAGATGTGTAATGAGATAAAAATGTAAGTTGCTCTGGATAAGAGCGTCTGCTAAATGTAAACTAAGCGTGTTCTGTCACTGGGCATGCGAATGAGAGAACAAAAAAGTAAATGGCACATTCGCTAACAACTCCGTTTGTCTATGTGATCTTTATTTTCTTCTATACCGAAGGACGTTACAGATGAGAAATATAAACATACCATTCCGACACCCTGTTGGTTGGTACGCGATCCATCGCACCTGCACATGACGTTACGTCACACACTCCAGCAAGGACGTTTGAATAAATTAGCATTTTCGGTTGATAAGGTTGTGATAAGTAGACGAAGCTGTCCGTGATAGAGACTCAAGATTCGAGTGAAATGTCACAACCAAGCACCAGCGAGGAAGGTAACAGCACCAGGAAAGTAACAGGAATGATATATACTGTATACACACACACACACACACACACACACACACAATTCAAGTGAAAAAAAGAAAGAAAAAAAAATATATATATATATACATACACACACATATATATATATATTTTCTTTCTTTCTTTTTTTCACTTGAATTAATCCTTCATTCTGACAGCACTAATGTTTATTGTAGACAACCATACAAGGGTAATTGTTACTAAGCCTGCCCTGGGTACACTCATTTTCTTGCATGTTGCCCTCACAGATTCCTGCAGCTAAACTTGGATGTACATTTACATTCCAATAAAGGTTACTGATGACACTCCTCTGAAGTTTGACTTTTTGCCCCATTAAAATACTTATAGGCAACTAGTTATCATATCTTCTTCTCCATAAAACATGTTAATGCTCAGTAGTACACATATATTGTTCTTTAATGTATTTGCATTGTACTAAAATGCATTCTATTTCAATTGCCATATACAGTATCCCAAATCACTATGGCCGTTAAATACAACAAAAAAACAACAACACATTTTTCTTTTTTTTGTAGTGTACAGTAGTATACAGGCCCGTGGCACAGCCTAAGCTTTTATCCTTAATGCTTTTTCCCCCCCTCACGTTACTTTTACTTTTACACTTTAAGTCAATTTGAAACCAGTACTTTTACACTTTTACTTTACATTTACATTTAGGCATTTGGCAGACGCTCTTATCCAGAGCAACTTACATTTTAAAAAAAAATCTAATTACACATCTGAGCAGTTGAGGGTTAAGGGCCTTGCTCAAGGGCCCAACAGTGGCAACTTAGTGGTTGTTGGGTTTGAACCTGGGATCTTCCGAACTGTAGTCCAATGCCTTAACCACTGAGATACCCCTGGCCCAGAGTACTTGAGTAAAAAGCTTGAGTTGATACTTCAACTTCTAAAGAAGTCTTTTTAAACCCTAGTATCTACAGTATACTTCTACTCTATTAATGAATGTGAATACTTTTGACACCACTGCTGTTACTATTTAGAAAAACAGACATTTTGGCCACACCTCCAACTCTAAAATATGGCTGAGGATTCCATTAAACTGGCCCTGTTGTATTTACAGAGTCACTTCTACCCTCAGAATCTAAAGCTCATTTGGATGTGTGTATTGCAGGCTTAACGTTTTCTCCTGAAATACATGTCGAACACTCTGGTTGCAGTTACTAAATGTAATAGTGTAACAGATTTACTTACTGTATGGTATATGCCCAAAAATCGTCCATGGCTGGGATTCACAGGTAATAAATGGACATTTGTGAACCCGTGAATCTGCAGCCTCTTCTGGTAACACTGAGTGCAAGGTAAGAGAATTTAACCTAAATATGGATAAATAAGATATTTACTCCTAGTATATATTATAAAATATTTGTCAGCAGGGTGGAGGAAAATGTAATTTACATCCCAGGATGGTGACCAGTGTCAGTTTCCCATACACTACAAGTTTCATTACTACCATGATTCATAGAAACAAACCACAGGCAATATCCCTCCCCTACGGATAACATTATTTTTAAAAGGAGACAAAATCTAAATTACTGTGTGAGATAAATATAAATGACATAATTTTTCAGGAACAGGTAACTGCCATCCTGGGTCTGAAAATAAGGTTCTTTTAACAACATCAGCAGGGCGCAATGTCTTTTTAAAAAAAAAATTTTAACAAAGCTTTCTGCATGAAAACAAATTACAGTACTGTTTTGCCCCCGACGATGCACAGTGTTCAGTTTTGGTAGAAACAGATTTTACAAGATGAAAAGTTAAACCTTATTATCAGATATACAAGTGCAGTGACATTTTTTTTATTTGCATGTACCAACTGATTAGGGAGCATGTTCAATGTTTTTGCCCAACTTACTATTGTCCTGACACATGTTGTGCTGGACTATAGTGACGTGTATAGACCATGTCATTGCCCTCAAACAAGTGAAAATGGGCATCAGTTGGATTATGGACTTGCTAACCAAGACCTCAGTCTGTGTTGGCAATCCAATGACCTCTCATCTCTCTCTCTCTCTCTCTCTATATATATATATATATAAAAACTTCAATCTAGAGAGCTGTGCATAAGCAACTGCCCAAAGTCGCCCAGAATGAACTGAACATTTACATGTTGTAAAGAAGACCGGGCCAAAATGTCTTTACAATGATGTGAAAGACATTGATGATAAAGTCATACAGGAAAATATTGCTTCAATTACTGTTAAAGGTGAATGTACAAGCTACTAAATCGTGTGTGTGTGTGCGCGCACGCGCGTGTGTGTGTGTTAAGGTAAAAAAAGTAATATGTTGTTGTTCGTCTAAGGTTGTATTTTCCTAACAGTGAGACACATACAGTATACATGTAAAAATATACAAATATACACAGTATATACATAGTGTACACATACACACACACACACATACTGTATATACTGTGTATATATATATATATATATATATATTCATCTATGCAAAATATCAAGTAGAAATCGGCAGCAACCTACTGTAAGTACTGAGTGCTGAGCCACCACTGCTTGGGTGTGAATTGCCTTAGTATCCATGAAAGTTTTATCATGAAATGTACCAGAGTCAATATCACACTTTCCTCACAAATCCTTGCACAGAGCAATAGAAAAGGTGAAAATTACACTTCAAGCTATAAAACAGCTTTTATGAGCTTTGCTTTCACCAGTGTGTGGCATGTCGCATGTATGCACAGTTTGCACTATAAAGTGTCTTGCGGGAAAAATATATGTATTCTTTCATGACATTCACACCTTTCTCACTGTTCTCACAAGCATCAAAGAGGCTCTTTAATCCACTCTCTTTTTTTCAAGACAGTGGTCTCATGCTTTTGTGTGAAATCCCAAACCTTATCTAATCCCTCTTTCACATCTCAGCACCTCATGTTTCCCATCTGACTAACTTCTGCTTAGCTACAGAAAAGAACCACAGTGGATGCAATTTCATACTGTACAGTATGTGTAAGAAATCTATATGGATGTATGATACATGCACTTATTTTTGATACAATGTTCCAAAATACTGTATAGTTATAATAATTTTATCACAACTGATAAAAAATAAAAGCATGACATGCTAATAAATAATATAAAATATATAAAGTAAAATCAAAAATAATAATTTCTTGCACATTTATCTCCTAGAATTAGCAAGTCAAGTCATAGCAAGTGTTAGGGATCCAACAATAAAACACGCTGGATCTCGGGAAACTGAGAAGTGATTTGTTTAGTGTGACCTGATTTGCGCTGTGTTTCTCAGTTTTACAGTATAGTAGAATAAAATAAATTTGATGAATGATAATATATAAAAAAATTAGTTTGAAATCATATTCAATAAACACCACTTTGCAATAAATAAAGTGCTTTCATAGAGAAAGAATGACATTTGTTTAATTGCATGTACAGTACTGTATGTAATTGCGTAAGGAGCACTGTGAACTGTGCATTACATAGACTGACATTAATTCAAACTATTTTCTACCCTAGTCTCTACCAGTGAACAGCTAACCACCTCATCAATTGAACTTTGTGTTAACTAAAAGTCGTTTCTGTTATACAACTGCACAGTTATAGAAGGGATTTACACCGATCAGACTTAACTTTAAAAGCACTCACATGTAAAGTGTATAAGATTTATGATCTTTTTACATTGACATTTGTCGAGGGGTGGGATATACAGTATTAGGCAGCAACAGAACAGTCAGTTCTTGAAGCTGATGTGTAAGAAGCAGGAAAAATGGGCAAGCATAAAGATCTAAGAAATTTTAACAAGAGCCACGTTGTGATGACTAAAAAAAGCAGGTTTGAGGACCTCCAAAATCATAGGTCTTCTGGGGTGATCCTGATATGTAGTCGTTAATATCTGCCTATATATCTGTTAATATTTTAATATTGTATGATTTTTTTTACAGCAAAAAGTTTTACTATATTTGTATATATTTCTAATTTGTCAAAAGAAAAAAATATATTAATTTGTTATATTCTTATTGAAAACTCTCTTCTTATTTAAATTTTTTTTAAGCATTTCACTACTAGAATGTTAGAAGGTTGTATTCACAAGCACACAGAAGATAAGAGAAAACAGTAATGGTCTTCAGTGTAGACTTGCATGCTGTCAGTTCTGTCAGACACTGACAGGGTAAGGAGCGCTGTAACTGACTTCTTCCCAGCTGAGGATCATCAATGTGACACACGTTAGTCCTGCTCTCTTTGATTTACCCCGTTGGATATTGTGTGTGTCCCTGCTTCAAATTTCCCTGCTTCCTTGCAACTTCTTAGACACCCTTAAAACTGACCCATAGCTCTTTTTAACTTCATTCATTCATTCATTCATTTTCTATACCGCTTAATCCTGTGTTCAGGGTCGCGGGGGACCTGGAGCCTATCCCAGGAGACTTTGGGCACTAGGCGGGGTACACCCTGGACAGGGTGCCAATCCATCGCAGGGCACTTTTTAACTTCATCCCTTTAAAAATTACAATTGTAAACCACTGTATTATTAGATAGTTTATTTCAGTTCTTCAACACTGAAAAAGGTGCAGGCTGAAGCCTTGCTTATTATGCCTACCCTTTGTACATCAACAAATGATGAACGACACTTTACAGTAAATTGCACAAAATATTGTCTCAACAAATATTGTCACTTTTGCACATAAACAAAACATGTCAAAATTAATTATTCTTTCACTTGGGAAAAGAAGAGAAAATAATCATATCTATATACATATATACATATACATACATACATACATACATACATACATACACACACACACACATATATATACTGTACATACACACACACACATTATATATATATATATATATATATATATATATATATATATATATATATATATATATATACATACATACACATACATACATGTACACATACATACATATTACTTTATGTCATATATTCACTAAACACCTTGTCTTTAAAAAAAATTTTAATCTATGAAGTGAATTACATAATTTTAATTCCTTATCATATTTATTCCATAAATTAACCCCTTTAACGGAAATGCATTTATTCTTTAAATTTGTTCTGGCCCTTATTTTGCTAAACATAAGCATTCCTCTTAGGCAGTAGTACTGGCTGACTTTAATTTTTATGATGCTGTACAGTACTTACCAAATCGTAAAAACTACTGCTTTGTCGCAGTTAGAGCTTTTTATCCATTCTTCGTTTTTATTTTTTTAAATAAACATATACAGGTATAGGGCTCAAGATTGTGCAGTATAGAGTGACTTTTTACAGCACTAAATAGGCAATATTTAGGTCATTTTAACTGTCTACCCAAACATGACGGAGCAAAAAAATTGTTTTTATAAATAAATAAATAAATAATGACACAGATACACATGATCACCTTTTTTTTGGTTGTTTTCATTTTTTTTCTATGACCAAATAATAATCATAATAATAATAATGTGCAAATTTTGAGAGTTCTACATGTTTCCCATATTTTATCATTCACATATTCTGTTCGCAGTAAAACTGACCCTTTATACAAGTAATGATAAATTTAGTTCTACCTGACATATCCGAAAACCCAAAAACACAGTTTGAAGTCTGAAGCCACCCTGTTAACTCACACCAGCAACTATATTATTTTAATCATCATTGACCTATGCTGTGTTGCTGGCATGTATCTGTGCCGCTTAAGTTTTAAGGAGTTTAATTCATAGAGCTTGGTAAGTAAGATTGAGAGGACTCAGTAAGTGCTAAATCATGAAATCTAAAATGAGTCCAAAAACCATCATCAGCAAGCTTACAGTTCAGCTCATATTTTAACCATGTCCTGTACCTCCACTGATCTGAATTGCTTAGATACATATTATATTGTGTGTGTGTTAAACATGAAATGAGAATTTTTCAATTCTAGAATTTGTCTGGGTTTTATGAGACAATGTACATTTACAGTAAGCTTATATTTTTGGGCAATTGTACTTGGAATTATCAGTTTAACCAGTTGATTGTTTACTTGTTTTTAATATTTTCAGACCTAACGCACAAACACGAAAATCTGACAATTAAATTAGTTAATCAATATTAACAGAGGTGCATTAAAAGAGCTTGAAGGTCCCATATTATAATATTTATTTAACAAGTTAACATAGTGTGTAGAGCTCCTCAAAGCATCTTTGTTAATGCTCCAGCTGAAATGCATTTTTTTAAATACCTCAGTTCCTTTAATTTCACTCCTCCTCCAAATACACCATTTCATTGTTTATGCAAATGGGTTACAGCTGAACCGTGTCACCCTAGAGAACAGCAAAGCTAAGCAAACAGCTAGGAGGATGTCCTCTCATGTGATGTAACAATAGAAGACAAAATCTCACTTGTTTAAGCCCAAGCCAATGCAAAAATGCATTTTAAAAAAACAGCCAATTCACACTGAACACTCACCTTAATGTCTAAAAATGACAAAATTGTGAATTTTGCTAAATAGATCTGATTTAAGATTAAAACTCAGTATGGGTTGCTTGCTAGGATAAAGGTTATGTACGGAGAAGAGAGAGATTTTTTTGAATTCCGCACTATTAGAAGGGAGGACTGCTTCTGCTTAGGTCAAGCAAATAACTTGCTCTGTTTATCATACTCCTCTTCTCTTGTTCTTCAAAATATGCACAAATGATAACTTACTCCAGTCCCTGAACATTTGCATTAGGGAAATCTGATTTAAACCACCTATCCCACATATTAAATGTTTCTAGATTACTAAAAGGAATTTATGATGTAACTTACATAGTAGGTGTGTGTATGTGTGTTGGCCACTATGTAGCCATGTCTCCTCTATGTTTCCTGTAGGACGGAGGTTACAGAGACCCTCTATGAATCAGTGCTTTGATGTTTATTTATGGATGTTGTAACATAGAAGAGCGTAATATCCAGGAGTAACAATTAGTAGTGACACTAAAATAAAATAATAAAACTTAATCTTGTTAGCCAGTGCCAGGTTCCTTAAGCCATAAAAGACCATATAATGACATCTAAATGGGCATCCTGAGTAATTATCATCTTTTCCTTTCAACTAATCATTGTGACAGTTAGACCCAGTCTGTATAAAGATAAGAAGAGTTTGATGTCTCGTCTGGTAATTACCAGCTATACTGAGATTGTTGTCTTACACGTGATCTTATTCCAGGGACTCACTTCATTGTTTGCACAGTCCGGCTCTACAACTTTCTCTCTCTAAATATCATTGTACCCATTGAATACAGATTCAAATAATGCTGCTATAATGTTAATAGTACTGTAAGTCTAAACTAATGGCAACTGATATTACACTTTCAATAAGTTTGTCCAAGGAAAAAAAAAACAATGTTCTGTTCATTATTTCGGGGTGTTTTAATCTAAGTACTGTTTTGCGTAAGTGGAGCAGCAAGGCAAGAGAGAAGCAAGTCCCTGAAATCCTATTAGGGCCAAACTGATGTAAGATTATTAAAAGATTAGCTTCACCTAGTTTCATCTCAGTACATGGTTTGGACCTCGGTGTAAACAAAGAGCCTGTACACAACAAGGTAGACTGAGAATTTAACCAATGACACTCCTGCCATAGTGGGTAGCGTTTATGAATTTGGAAGAGGAGCTAACTGGTAAAGTCTGTATATGTAGTATGACTCCCTCTAATACAGTATATTGAAGCTTACACACACACACACACACACACATATATATATATATATGAACGGTGGTCAAGTCAAATTAGCACTTTCTCGTGAATAAAGATGTAAAATCCAAGGGACATTCACAGGAGACTTTTTAAATTCTAAATTCTGGCCGAGGTTCAGATCATTGTCCTATTGCATGACCTAATTTCGACCAAGGTTTAGCTGTTGGACAGATGGCCTCACATTGGCCATTTCAGAATACTCTGGTATACAGAGGAGTTCATAGTCGACTCAATGCATTACTGCAGTAATTCATGCATAGGAGCCCAGACCAAGCATTGAGTGCTGTACATGTTCATACTTTTTAGTAGTCCAACATTTCTGTTTTAAAAATCTTTTTTTTGTTGGTCTTAAGTAATATTAACATTTTCTGAGATACTAAATTTTGGGTTTTCATTATCTGTAAGTCATAATCATCATAATTAAAAGGTATATTATATGTCAATCTGTGTGTAATTCATCTATATAATACATGAATTTAACTTCATTACAGAAATAAATAAACTTTTTTGATTATTAAGTAAAATAGTCAATTTATTAAAAGTATTTATATTGCTGTCCCAATGTATTTATTTATTTATAACAGCTACAGTACCTGTGTCTCCCTCTTCTGGCTAAACCGTCATTGTACTGTCAGTTTGTACTGATAACTCAGTAATTGTATTGATGTGTTACTGGTTCTGTTTTTCCTTCTGCGTTACTTTTAACATTATGAACCATTGCAAAAACCAGAACATTTTACGCAGTTATAGTTGCTCTGTAAATACAAAACAAAAGACCAGCAATAATGTCCTATTTGCTACCGTATGTTTTTTTATGATAAAACAAAAACAAAACAAAAATTGATATGCTACTTTGTAACTCTTACAGTATATGTATAAAAAATAGCATTTGATTCAGATTATAAAAATTATAACAATACTGCCCTTGTATGACTTATTTAACAACCAGTTTTCATGAACTGTAACCAAAGTCCAAACTAACACAAAAAACACAACTAAAAGGAATGATGTTCCAGGCTTGCCTTTCCACTAAATCACGCTTGATTCTTCATCTTGAATGTAATTTTTTTGACAGCAATAACTCAGAAACTTTTCTCTCATTGTTAGTCAAAATATATTTAGAGACTTTTGTTGAAATCTGATGCAAATAATCCTAGATAGAAGCGAGTTTAATTTACATTTATATTTACACTTTAGGCAAATGCTTTTATTCAAAGTATGTAACTTACAATTCAGCTAAACTGTAGAGTGTTGAAGCTCGCACTCAGATGCTCAGAACTGGTAATTTGGTGGTGTTCTGGACTTCATCTCTGCATGTTCTGCTTTTCTCCCAAATACTACCAGTCTGAAGATTTAATTCTTCACTAAACAAACTCTTTCATGTTGGAGAAACAGTACCACTGCCAGTTATAAAAACAGGATCAACAAGTTTACTAAAACAGCTGATTCTATTAAAAGATTACTGATTCACTATTCAATTCAATTCAATTTATTTGTATAGCGCTTTTAACAATTGACATTGTCTCAAAGCAGTTTTACACAATCAAAAGAATTATTTAAGTCTGTATGGAATGTGAATGTGTATGAATCAGAATGTTCAGATAGTCCCTGGTGAGCAAGCCCGAGGGCAACAGTGGCAAGGAAAAACTCCCTGAGATGGTAATAGGAAGAAACCTTGAGAGGAACCAGACTCGACAGGGAACCCATCCTCATCTGGGTGAAACAGATAGCAGGAAATGATCTGCATTTATACAGTGTGTTAGGTGGCAGGCAGTTCAGCTATAATAGTTGATGTTAATTGATGTTAAAATGGAGACTCAGGTAGACTTGTAGGAAGTTCCAGTCCTGAACTATCGAATTGTCAAGTCCTCAGAGAAACAGCTGCTAACACCAGTCGAGGCCAGAACCATCTTCTAGGTAGACAGAATCATCCCCAGACACCAAACGCATCCCAAAGAGACACACGGGCATCTATGCGACGAGACCTCCAACCAGAAGCACCAGGATGGATCAGACAGGTCCGGAGGGCAGAGGGAGTCTGGATCACTGGCAGCTCAGGAACCACATGTGTAGCTCGACAGAGAGAGAGAAAGAGTGAAAGGGGGAGACAGGGGGAGAGAGGAAAGAGAAAGAGGGGGAGAAAGAGAAGAAGAGGAGAGATGGCAGTTAGGTATGGTCACAGTCACATAATGTATAATGTGAATGTATATTTACTGTAGAGTGCAAGCAGGGACTCCGGCAGGACTAACTATAAGATAAGGACCAGAAGAAGAGTACAGATCATACTTTAGTTTGAAGATCATCCTCTGTTTGGTGTTTTAAATAATCTAAGCACTAAACACTTACAGTGCCTTGCAAACGTCTTCATAAACCTTGAACATTTCCCCATTTCTTCATGTTACTACAAATGTAAATGTATTTTATTGCAACAGTTAATTTATTTTATGTGACAGACCAACACAAAGTGGCACATAATTTTGAAGTGGAAGAAAAATGCTACAGTAAATGGTTTTCAAAGTTTTTTTGTTTTTTGCCTTCAGAAGTCACCTAATTAGTAAACAGAGTCCACCTGTGTGTAATTTAATTTCAGTATAAATACAACTGTTCTGTGAAACCCTCAGAGGTTTGTCTGAGAACATTAGTGAACAAGCAGCATCATGGAACCCAAAAAACAACAGACAGGTCAGAGATAAAGTTGTGGAGAAGTTTAAAGCAAGGTTAAGTAAATATCCTAAGCTTTAAACATCTCACTGTTCAATCAGGCATGTAAATGGCGAATGACTCCAGTTTCAGTAGAAGTACAACAGTAGCACTTCTGCTTTATGTTAAATTACTTAACATTTCTAAAGAAATATAGAGCAGGAATCTATAACGTTGATTGGTTTTAGTTTTAATCACCCTAATTGAGATCAGTCTTGGATTCTTGAGGGGAAAAAAACATACTGTTCATGTACTTTTTCCTGGACTCATAATCATGTGCTGATTTGTGTCGTGTCACTGAACTGTTCTTGGTGGGGAAGTACCATTTTAGCTTTGCTCATGATTCAGGCATTAGAACATGTGCACTTAGTTTTGTTTCAGCAAATGTTTTTAATCATTTGTATAAATATACAAACATTTCTACAATATTTTACGTTACGTTAGATACGTATTTAGTTACATGATACATAAAGATGAAAGTAAGATGAACGTAGGAATTACTATTATAAAAAGCATCCATACAGAATTATATACATTTTAAGACATACATTTTGTACTCCAGGCCTATTGGTCCTGCTGTCTCAGGAAACACTGACAAAACATTTTATGGTCATATTTCAAAAGAAAACGATTTACAAAGTAACACATTTACAGAACAATTAACAAGGTCTAAAATCGCATTCTGAACCTTGTTGGTTTATAAGGTGTTGCATTACTTCCGATACTGATGAAGATCGCTGTATATATCTGACTGTACACCATATAGTTCCTGTTACAAAATAAACAGACATACATTACATTACAATCAATACATTAGTATGTCATATGTGTAATTTGGATTTCATTACAGTTTTAGCAATAATATAAAATGTATTTCTCCAGCTTATATTACAGACTTGGTCATGATTTCCTTTTATTACAACTTTTCAAACATCTGTTTTACCTGATAAGGTGACTCCGTAATTTCCACCTGCCTTGGTCTGCTAGACGTCTGCCGAAATTTTCCTTTGTCTTAGGACAAAAAGAAGTCTCGAGTTCATTGAAATTTTTCCTCCAAGTCATTTTCTTACAAACGAACGCACACATACCTTTCTCACTGGAGTTCTTATGCGGACGCGAGCTGTTCTTGTTTTTTTCCCGTGATGCATAACAGTAGACAGAGATAGTAATAAAAAGTGTGAGAATTATATCACAGGTAATGATGCCAATAAAAACCCCCATGTTTAGGTGATAACATGTATCACAGTCTGAAAGAGAACCGGAGAGACGGCAGATTAGTACGACATACAATCTGCTTTAAGAAGCAAGCTCGCTTTTTCTTTCACCAACAGAGCAAACATTACCTTGAGCTGCTGCTGCATAACCTGAGAAAATATTTGAAACATTTGAAGTTAGAAGCAGCATCCATATACTGTTTTTGGTCAAATTTTTAACATCACATTTAAATGTGGCTTGCATTACCAAAAAGGTAGGACCTTAGTTTTATTGTATTTTTTTATAGATTTCATCAAACATAAGTTTGATTATAAATAAATCCAAACAACATTCCGGAGGTAAATATAAAAGACCCCAAAATGTACAATAGGTACAACAGAGATACAACACGAACTCACCAAAGAGTCCACTGACAAGAGCCAGTGAGTGCAAAATCCAGCCCATGGTGGCTGTACTGAAAAATAAAATACAGTGAATTATCCTCCTGTAAAGGATGAACAAATATTTTATCCAATGTAGAGGAGCCCTCAACGTTTGTGCATATGACTGAAACTAAAAAAAGGACCTGGGACGTAGATGTGTCATGGTCGGTCAGTGTGATAACTAGGAGGAGTCACAAGTTTTGTTTTGCTTTTTTTTTCTTTTACACAGAGAAAAACATACTCTGCTTCGGCCCTTTATGACTATCCAGTAAAAAGCGGAAAAGATGTACAAACACTCAGAAAAAGAGTAAGGCTACTGTACATATCAGAAATGCTGAACCAATTTTTTTTATATACTTATACATTTAAACTAACATATGTACGGAAAGCTAGTATTTCCCTGTGCTAATTTTCATAATTTTATTCACATTGATCGTCCAAACACAAATCTCAGCCTTTCGCTTTAAATAAATGCAGAATTAATGCACCTATTTTATAAACCTCATATGTTCAAATTGGTGTGTGGTGTTGTAGACCATGAGATCGGCTTTTGGAGTGCGACAGTTTCCGTACCTGCCCAGGCCTGTTTTTGTGTATGTTCTCAGCATGTGGTTAGTGAGACTCAGTGTTGTGGCCCCACACATTCACATGTCAGCACTATCTATGGCGATAAGCGCTGTGGGGTTTTTCAGCAAAGCCTGGATAACCTAAAGAATTGCTACATAATCTTGTAAGATCGCAGCCTTCAACAACCAAGGATATTCTTTAAAGACTTTTCTGTACATTTAAATATCATGATGGTCAATGTTCTCAGAAATGTCACCATGGCAGCATGCATGTTGTATGAGTAAAGCATGGTCATGTGGTTTAGGCTTTTGGTGGTAAAACAATGCTGTAAAGAAAATGGGAACACGGTTCAGCGTGGTTTGAAAATGCAGTGCAATGGCAAACCATAGGAAATTACAAATGAGGTCTAAAAAATGTATGAAGAATGTTTAATTATTGTTGTTATGAACAACTGAAATACAGTAAGAAGCAATATGAAGTTATAAAGAAATGTTTTGAAGTAGCCCAGTCACAATAACACAGACACATGCTGTAGATATGATCGTAACCATTCATTTCCTGTCAAAATTCACTCTCTCTCTCTATCTCTAGCTCTTTCCATCTCTGGCCAACTTTGGGTTTTTCCACTGACCTTCATCTGAACCAAATAGAAACCTTTCAACTCTTATAAGTAAAATCTGATAATACTATATATATTCTTTTATTTGATGCTAACAAATGACCATAATAACATTATTAAATTCTCAATTTATTTACATTATTCTGCTCTGAATAATGTAAATAAATTGAGAATTTAATAATGTTATTATGGACATTTAGGCATTCAAACAAAAACATTTGTACACATCTGAATGCCATTTTTAGAGCATTTTTCTATTTTCCTTTTTTTAATTTTTTTAAATAGATTAATAAATCCTGGGTTCTGCGTTCCACTCAGTCATGCATGCACCAATGCATATAACCCGGACCATTCACCAAATTGGGTTAGACAGTATGCAACAAACTTCCCTGGTCTGTAAAACAGGTCACAGGGCTCCAGTTCAGGTCCTCTCAGTCCTTTTGAATATGGCACATTTTTATTCCAGATGCCTGACACCAAGGGTTAAACTATACACTTCATAATACAGTATACCATAATATATTACAAGACGATTTATATGTGTTAGCTAATGTAACGGGGGATAACCGATTCCGAGCTAACAAATTCATTCTAACATTAACATCCCTCTGTTTTTTTCTCTTACTACATCTGACAATGCTTGAGATATGAATGTCATACTGTCTATCTTGTATAGAGCCTGATATTTGTAGCAGATGAAGGAAATCTCTCTAATTGAACAGTAAATTCCTGCCACAGCTCCCCCATCACCAGCTACTTGAGCCTCTAGCATTTCACATGCTTTGTCAAAGACTGAAGGTTCTGGTCTAGTATCATGATCCTAGTATCTTAGTGTCATGATCCTAAAGCAGCTATTCGGGATGCATCATTTTAATGTCGTTAATTTCCTAGTGTATTACATCCTTTTCTAAGAATCAGATTGATGAGACCCGCATTCTGGTTTAGTCATGTGACATTCTTCATAAACACTATTACACATCCATTAAGAGCATTTAAATTATGTGAGAGATCCACAGAACAAAGTCTTAACTTAGTCAAGTGGCTTCTTTTTTGTTTTTCATCTCAAAACTCAAAAGTCAGCGTGCTGCGCTTGGTGGGGACCCTCCGGGTACCATGGCTTCCTCCCACAGTCTAAAGACATGTAGGGTGGGCGCGCATGCTTAAACCATCACAAAACCTCCGTAGGTTAAGTACAGGAAACAGAAATGGAGTACGAGTCTTTGGTCTGCGTCGTTCGTTCTTTTGTCACGTGACTCCCATAGATGCTATGCAGTGCAGTACACAGGAAACAGAACTGAACGGTTCTCCTCAATAAGCCTTCCAAGTCCTAGTTATTCGTTCTTTTGTCACGTGACTCCCATAGACGCTAAGCAGTGCAATAGATTCAAAAGAACGAACAACTCGGATATGATGGTGAGCTGCTCATTCTGTTTATCATGAACTATAGCCAAAATTTGGGGGTCTGTTTATTGAAAATTTTATATTTTATTTCTGGTCCAAAAAACGAAATGAACTAAATGACTCAAAAAACTCAAAAAAATGTATTCATTCTAATGAACAAGCTTCAAAGAATCGAGTTACTAATATGATTCATACTTCCCATCGCTACTGTATAGACAATGTGTGAGTGAGTGAGTTGAGTGAGTGACAAATCTAATCCAAAATCCATCAATCCAAATCTAACTAAGCTTTTTTTTTATATAAAAAAAAAAAAAAACACTTAGTAGGGCTTTTGTGCTCAAGTTTATTTTAAATACACTTAAAATTACATTGCACACGGTCCAAGTAACATCTCACCTTAATTTTAAAATGTTACAATTTACCTATTTAAAAAACCCACCTGAACCTGAATGACTGGTGGGTGTTTTATAATCCATCACAGCTGTTTTGAGCAAAAGGTGTAGAGTACAGTACCTTGGTCCTGGAGTAACGCTGTTTGAATTGACAATAAAAGCCTACTTAACTTAAAAGTCACCCATTACAAGCAATATAGGTAAAAGTTTGTCATAGAAATTGATGATAAAATATTCACATCAAGGCAGCTACAAATTGGAATTTTACTCTTAATGTTTAATGATTGTGCAATTAACCGAATTATTAGAATGATTATTGTATAATTTTTGTGTCCTGATCATCACATTTGGCTTTAATATATTTGTTGCATATTAGCATGCTATTAAATATTTATTTCCATATTTTGAGTAGGTAATTTGTCTCTTCTTTATATTCTCCCTGACTAACACATGCTTCCTTCAAATGCATCTCTTTGTAAACCCTTTACAAGTTTATGAAGCTCGCTTCGTGCCTCAGCCACTGGAGCAGGTGTGGGTTCCAGTGAATTAATGCTACAGCATAAAAATGCATCATACGCAAATATGTGCATAAGGGAAAGACCCACATAAGGGTGTTGTGTTAGGTGTCATGGTAAAAATATTTGCCTAGTCTCATCAAGTAGATGTCCTGTTCTAGCCTGAAATACCCTGGTGACAATGTTAAATGCACAGGATTTGATCAATCAGATTAGCCAAAACAGCTAAAGTATTTTGCTTTGGTTAGTTATCAGGATGAAAGATAACAAGAATGCTTAGCTTTAGATTGTCAGTGGATGCACAGACTGCAGTGCAAAACAATTCTGCTTATTGACCAAAAGATTACTGTATGACTAGTATAATTGATTGAGTCTCATAGTTAGGCTAGGTTTATTTTGTACCTTTAATTAAATAAGATTGAGGTCGCATGCACAATATAACAGATCTGTATTCTGTATAAAATCTAAAAACAAAGAATTCTTCATTTTATTTGAGGAAAATAGGTAGTTACTTAAACACACAGGACCTGTTTTTATATTCTTTACTCTCGTAACGACAAAACAGTTAATGATTACTTTCAATGTACATAATGGTGTGCTATAAGATGAGGAACAGAAGAATACAATGTGATTTTAAGCAGTTACCAATACCTATTGTACCAAATAATTTAGTACATGCACCTGTAACTGTGGTGTTACATGATTTTATGATCCTCAATCAGGACATCTGCCATTCTGTCAGGCAGTCACGTCCGCCAAAGAATAATTTTACTGAAAAAATTATGAGATAATGGATAAACGTGTATACAGTATTGAAAAACTTTGTCTAGTCGTTGGATCTTTATCGAGCTCCATGTGTTCTTTACATCACTTTCAAGGACAGTTCACAGTCAGATTTTCAGACATTCAGATCAGATTCAATGTTGAACTATCATTTTAATGAAATCAAAACATTGTTTAAGCAGAATATCAGAGAAATTTACATTGATATTAAACATGTCTCTTTCCGACACATCGGTTTTGTCAATCTTCCTCGTCATCCACTAGAGTGGAAGAATTCTAGCTAATAAATTCTTGAATTAATTTAGATTTGTAGATTTCCAAACTAATAAACACCCCAAAAAAAAGATAAAACAAACCAAAAACACTTAAATAGATTTATTTATAAATGTTAAAATTATTCACAAAACACAAATGTGCAGGTACAATATGTGACATATATGTCACAATGCACTGGGTATAAAACTGTACACCAATCAGCCATAACAGTAAAACCTTAACATTGTTAACATTATGTCTATTATTGTTTCGAATACATATTTGCCACAGAAACAGCTCTGACCCCTAAAGACATGAATACACAACACCTCTGGGAAAGCGCTAACCGGAAGATTACCGCATGGATTGTTTGTTTGGGTGCTGTGGATTGCCGGGATGGGGACTCTATGGATCTGACTTGTTTGTCTAGAGCATTTCATGGATGCACAATCAGTCTGAAATCTGGAGAATTTGGAGGCCAGATCAACATGTACAGCAAGCCTTGATGCACTGAATGTTCTGATACCTTTCTATCATAGCCACCATTAATTTGTTCTACATCAGCACTGACGTGGGGTTGGACCTGCAGTTAATTGGTATATAATTGACTTAATAAAGTCCTGTTATGTTGGTTGTATGTAGCAATATTATGGCTGATCTATAAATGAATACAATGATTCATACTTATGCTGGTCTGAAAAGTAGAGTAGAAAAGAGCAGAACCACACCAGCTTTTGTCATGTTTTCGTTCCTGTCAGACCTTTATCCTCTTACATTCCTGATTGTTTGCAGTTTGCTCGGACATTCATGTAGACTTTATCAGCTGTGAAATAATGCACATCAAATGAATAACATACACAACTGATAAAATGTCCATTAGAGTTACAGGATTTACCTTTTTCCTTTTTGATTCTACGCTTACTAGCACAGTAATACGTAGCAGCGACAATCAGTATCGTAAGTGCGATGTCACCAAGAACCACACCTGCCAGCATACCTGGAGCTATCCGGTAACATGGACCACTTTCTGAAAAAAGCATAATTAAAAACAAAAATAAAATAAATCATCCTAGCAATTAATATTGCAATACAAGATGTATATAAAGATGGTTGATCATTATAAGCATCATTGTTGTTTTAGATTTAGAAATTTAAAGCTGATACTTACCTGTTTTTTCTGCCCTGATCATGGCTTATGATAGAAAGGAGAGAAGGAATGGAAAAAAATAAAACAAATAATGAGATTCAAATATACGCAAACATCAGTCAAAGCCTGCTGGATGAAAGGTTTATTAGTAGTAATTACTAGGATTAGTGTCTTAGTTGCTAGTGCAATTAATTTCTCAGTAGTTTATTCTAGCATAATACTAGCAGTAATCAGCAGTTTATTATTTTTTAAGGGATTCAATACTAGGATAACATTCTTAGAAGTAAAGTTAGATTTCTAAATTGAACCACTGAGAATAAAACTCTATCTCTGACATTTTAACAATTAGGAAACTTTTATCCACCTACACATGTGTATGTTTTCAAGTAGCCAATGTTACATACTGTGCACACATTACAGTCATCATCAAAACACCTTGAAATAAAATGGATTGCTAAAGGTTGTTTTAAGGTTAAAAAAAAATGTTGTGGTATTTAACAGGAAATCATCAGATGGCAAACTTCGCTCAAAATTAAGAGCAGCACTGTTTTTAATGGGTTTAGATTTCCTGTACTGTAGGTTTGGGCTTTGGCAGTGCACAGACAGACAGCCAGACACACACATGCGCACACACACACACACATATATATACAAACACACACACATATATATACACGCGCACACACACACACACATATATATATACAAACACACACACATATATATACACGCGCACACACATATATATACACGCGCACACACACACACACATCTATATATATATATATACACACACACACACACACATCTATATATATATATATATATACACACACACACACATACATACATACATACGTATATATATATATATATATATATATATATATATATATATATATATATATATATATACACACACACACACACACACACATTTAGTTGTAATTTTAAGACACAAAGGTCAGATGTTCTGGAACAGTGCTTGCAAGAGCAGTATTGTATCAGTGCATTTGCAAAACCAATCCAGGACCATGATGAAACTGGCTCTCATGAAGACCTTCCCAGGAAAGCAAGACCAAAACTTACCTCTGCTACAGTCTCAGAAATCACCAATTAACAAACAGTGACCATCAGATTAGGGTGTTCATGAAGAATTAACAGATCACACGCATCTCAATATTAACTGTTCAAAGGATATTACTGTATTGGTTAGTTTGACCACCTTTAGCATTGTTTCAAAATAAAAATCAGGAAAAGCCACAGAACTAAAATGTGTGTCCAAACTTTTGACTGGTACTGTACGTATAATTTACACAGAAGTAAATGATTTTAAACAATCACTACATTCTCACACATGAAGGGGAATACATTACTCAGACACATAGTAAGTGGAAACAAAAAGTGTAGGAACAGGAAATTGGTAAGCCCAGCAAATGCAACCAGGGTGGTCGCACTTCAGATATGAGCTTGTGCAAAGGTGTGAAAGAAAAAACAATGCAGTTACCTAAGTAAAAGATGAACAGATACAAAGGAAAGACTTGGTTTGTCATTTCCTGTGAAGGCAGCTGTTATTCTTTTTTTTCAACCTGCAAAGCAATAATAATTCAGCAGTTTTGTTATAAAAACTCTCACCAACTAACTTAATGAATGACTTTATACATACGTACATACATACATACACACTGTATCTGAATCCAAACACCTTTCACCTAAAAACATTACCATACCTTCATTGCCTTTCGAACGATATCTGTTGCTGTACTGCCTCTTCCAACTGCCTGTAACTGTATACTTTCTAAGCACCACAGATAAGAGTGCCTTATGTATTGTAAGCACTAAACCCTCCTATATTACTATATTATTAATTCAAACCAGAATAGGTAACCTGTATCAATGTTGTTTTTAAATCATGTAAATGATAACAGTCATTTATATCCAAGGGATCATAGGATATCCAATTTCAACATGTTATGTCAGAAGACTCAATGTATCCCGCTTTGTTTACATAAAAGTCACGACAGCCTGCTTGCTGTGAATCGAACAGACCGGGCAGACTGTGACCCCTGATGCAGACTAAAATGCATCCGAACGGCTTTCATCCCTACAGTATGCATTCATTATGTTGTAGAAATCATGGAGAGGCTAATTAATAAGCATCTGAACATAAAAAAGGGTAAACAACTAACTATACTAGAAACTTACTGATATTGGTAAGGGTTTGTATTATGACTCTGTGGAATCAACCATGACCATAAAGTGTGAAGGAAAGAAGGCAAGCCAAACATTCTGATCTCTTTTTACATTTGTAAATAACACACCAAAAAGACACAAAATGTCCCCAACCTGAGTATCACCTACATTCAAGCCATGCCTCCTTTTGAGAACCTAATGACAATAATAAACCTAATTTTTCAGTAAAAGGTCCTGTATTTTGTCACCTCATCATTAAAAGAAGAAGAAGGGTTTGTTCTGTGCTCTGCTGAATAAAAGTTTCAAAGCTACAAACCGGGCGAAAAAAAAAAAAAAAAAAAAAGGTTTTTACCTAAACAAACAGCAAATGCAAATCAGAAGGCTATGTTGAGGCAATATTAATGCAAAACTCCAAGTAAAAGATACGAAAAAAAGCTTACCGAAAACAGGAACAACTTGCTTAGAGATTGACAGGATGAGAAGTGGCAGTTTGCTTTTTACCTTTAACACACAGATGGTTTTGTGGGTGGAGGCTGTGAGTAAATTGAACATACATTATGCACTACCTGTGCCTCGTATCCTCATTTTAAATATCCTAAAATGTGTGTGTGTGTGTGTGGGGGTGTCCAACTGTTTCTAACCTATTTCAATTATGGATTCATACAATCAAGTGTGTGAACATGAGGCTTTGAAAATTCAACTTTAACCCATTCTCACTACAGTATGCTCATTTACTTCACCTCCCACTGCCTGTTTCCAGTTCTGACTTTTTTCTCTCTCTTCTTTTTTTTTGTTCCCCCTGCAATAATATACAGTTTAACAGATTGGTTTGGTCAGCAACACGTTCATCATTTCCCTAATAAATGGGCTTAAATATTTATGAAATTATATTCAAGAGCATCTACTCTGTAATGGCAATCAAAAGGTCACAGGATGGGATGTTTCCTGTGTATTGAGTTCTGACAAATGCCTTTTTGACTCATCGTCTGGTAAGAAGCAGACAACTTTAGAGTATTTATTTGAAAATCACAGGGCAGTCAACGTAGATCAGGATAAACCCACAATCTCTATATGCTGAACTACATAGAGGTATTTATTCCATTCCATTCCATATTACTGGAATTCAAGTTTGTATCATGTCTAAAAATGAACAGCCATATTGAAGAATATGTAGTCAATTTCAAAGTATAATAATAATAATGATAATAATAATAATAATAATGTTAAAACTGTTATTAGTGTTCCAGCTTAAAATCGGTCCCCCTTCCACTCATTAGCATAAAGTTTTCGCCCCTGTCCTATAATGCAAATGGTATCTAAAACATTCCACTTGACAGTTGTGGGCAAGGTTTCGCACTGCATAGAGCACATTTAAATGAGCAAGTAAGCTGCCATTTTTTCCCCACAGTACAGTGGAACCTTGGATTACGAGCATAATCATTCCGGAAGCTGGCTTCTATTCCAAAATACTCTTAAACCAAATCTAATTTTCCCATAAGAAATAATGGAAACTCAAATTATTCGTTCCACAGCCCAAAAAATAAATACATAAAAATAATTACCTTTTAAAAAAAGTAAAAATAAATCCCGACAGATAAGTGTCGTTTGTGCGCGCAGGCACTGTGTACGTGTGTGAGAATCTAATGTAAGCTCTCCTCTCCCCCTTCTCGTCTTAAAGTTACCCTTCCTCCACTCTTTTCACACACACCCCCGCACACATAACGGAAACACTGTTTTATCAGAAAAATAAACAAGAAATCTCTCTAATGACACTCGATTGAGCAACACACTAACGTAATCACTGCTGTAAAGTAAAAATAAAACAAATTAACCTGCACTTTATCTTTGAAAAGAATCCAGACAGAGCAGTGTTTCTGTGTAGAGCACTGAACATTGTGTGTTCTCTTTTTTGAATTAGCCCCATAAAATTAGACTTACAAAGATATTCCTGTTTATTTTTCTTCTGAAATAGAAAATACATGTGAAATTTCGGTTCCTAAAAACCCTGTCCAATAGGGATAAAGCTTCCCCATAAGCAACATGAAGGCAGCCCTGCTATGAGTCAACAGGTGTAAACTGTTTAAAGTCTTATTCACAAGTTAAATGAGTGGCACTTTGGCACATAGTATATATGCAAGATCCTGACTGTCTATTTAGAGATTGCATAATATAATTTCTGAAAAAGTTAATGCTAGCTGGAATAGAAAATTCAATTAAATTCTATTTGTATAGCACTTTTAACAAATGACATTGTCGCAAAGCAGCTTTACACAATCAAAAGAATTATTTAAGTTTGTTTGAAATGTGAATGTGTATGAACCAAAATGACGTCGGAACACAGTGCCCCGCAGCTTGCTGTGTATGGGGCTGAATTTACCTTAGACAGGTCAGAATACACACGCTGCCCCAAGTCCATCACGACGAGTCCACAGTGGTCATGTGAGCATCAGAATTGGACCATGGGGCAAAGGAAGAAGGTGGCATAGAGTGATAAATCATGTTTTAAATTTACATTTGGGCATTTATCCAAAGCGACTTATAAAAAGTGCTATGAATTTTCCGTCACTAGATATATACTTACACCGTATGATTGGTGTGATTAGAGAAGAAAGTGGGTGCTGGGCCATTTTCAGCTTTGTAAGCAAGCATCAGGGTTTTTAATTTGATATGGGCAGCTACAGGAAGCCAGTGCAGGGAGCAGAGACGTGGACAGAGGCAGACCTGCCAGGAGTGAGTTGCAGTAGTTCAGTCTTGAAATAACAAGAGACTGAACAAGCACCCGAGGAGCCTGTGAAGAAAGAAATCTGCAGATTCTTCTGATGTTGTAAAGAATAAAATCGGCAAGAGCGAGTAAGGTTAGCGGTGTGTGGGGGAAATGACAGATGATTGTCCACGGTTACCCCAAGATTGCGCGCAGTGGCTGAAGAAGTAAATCTGATTGTTGATCAGGGATATCACAGGGTCTTGACCTGGGGATGAACAGCAGTTCGATTTTACTCAGATTCAGCTTCAGCTGATGAGCTGCCATCCAGGATGAGATGTCTGCCAGACATGCTGAGATCTTGGTGGAAACCTGAATGTCTGAGGGAGGAAAGGAGAGAATAAGTTGTGTGCCATCTGTATAACAATGGTATGAAAGTCCATGCGATGATATTACTTTGCCAAGAGACCGGGTATAGAGGGAGAACAGAAGAGGATCAAGTACTGAGCCCTGTGAGACACCAGTAGAGAGTCTGCGTGGGGCAGATGTGGATCCCCTCCATGCCACCTCATACAACCTATCTTCTAGGCAGTGTTGGGTGTAACACGTTAGAAAGTAGGTGAGATACAGTAGCTTACAACGTTAGAGTACTTGGATTACTTTTTTGATGTAACGAGTAATCTAATGCATTAGGTCCACCATTTAGTACTCAGTTATTATTTTTTTTTAATGTAATCCGTTATTCAGACAATTTATGTAAACCGTGAGCCAGACAGCAGTCATTCCCAATCTGTTAGTTTGTGTGCGTGTGTGTGTGTGTGAGAGAAAGTCGTCCTACAAGCCCCGTCCCCCTCTGTTATACCCCTAACTCACCTATGCGTTTTGACTATGTGAGGACCGACACGGAAAGATGAAAACCTAATCACAGCGCCAAAACTCGTGGTCAATCATGATGAAACGTACTTACGGCCACTGCGCAGGTGAGATATTAGTAGTTAACAGATTAGGCTCTGCCTTTGCCAGGCCACAGTTGTAAATAAGAAACCTGTTCTTAATCTGTCTTGCCTGGTTAAATAAAGGTAAATAAAAAAAATAAAAAAATAAATATGGGCCAAACTGAGTGATGATGGTAGGATAATTATAAAGGTCTTGACTAAAACAACAGGCATGAGGAATCACAAAGGAGTTTTCATTTTCTGAAATGGAAAAAGTACTCTAACTAGTTACCTTTATCAGAAAGTAACGCTGTAATGTAACTGATTACTTTTTAAAGACAGTAATCTTGTAATGTAATTAGTTACTTTAAAAAGTAACGTCCCCCCAACACTGCTTCTAGGTAAGAAGCAAACTATTGCCATGCTGTTCCACACATTCCAAGGCTTGTACGAATAGATAATAGAATCTTGTGATTCACTGTGTCAAATGCAGCTGACAGGTACAAGAGGATGAGGACACATAATAGTTTAGTTGCATGTGGCTTCTCAGTGACTGACAGAAGGGCTCTCTGTGGAATATACCACTTTGAATCCAAATTGGTTGGGATCATTAAGTTTGTTCTGTGAGAGATAAAAAGACATTTGGTTATAAACAGTCCTTTCATGAATTTTGGAGATAAAAGAGAGAAGTCATACCGGGCGATAGTTGCTGACTTCTGCTGGATCCAGGGAGGGTTCTTTGAGGATGGGAAGAACCCTTGCCTTTTTAAAAGCAGCAGGAACATGACCAGATGAAATGGAATGGTTGATGATGGTTGTGGTGAAGGGACTCATGAGATGGACATCACATGGACAGGAGAGTGTTTGTGTGTAACTTTGTACCTGCATCAGAGATGTCATATGGATACTCATCATCATCTCATTGTGCATCATGTATACAGGGAAGCGGGGGGCCTGGAGCCTATCCCAGGAAACTTAGGGCGTGCAAATCCATCGCAGGGCGCACATACACACACACACAGCTATTTGGGAACATAAATTAGCCTAATCTGCATATCTTTTGACTGTGAGAGGAAACTGGAGTACCCTAAGGGAACCCACTCACAGGGAGAACATGCAAACACATGCAGGAAGAGGCAAAAATCGAACCCGGACCTTGGAGGTGCAAGGCGACAGTGCTTACCACATGCTGCATGGCGTCAGGATACAATTGGGAAAAAAGCAAACCTGGCAAAGCAGAGGTCATGTGATTCCTTGGGCAATGTTTTGATGGGAAACCCTGGGGATTGGAGACATTACTTTGACATGTACCAACAACATTGTTCCAAACCAAGTCCGATGACAGAGATTTTTAATATCATGATTGATCGGGGTATGTTGTTGCCTAGCCAGTGCTCCAGGCTGTGACACACATGGCTGCTCTACTGGTCTCTATTGTTTATTTTTAGTTATAGAAATCAGTGCTCTTCTTTTTAAGGCTTTGCTGACCATGCATTCAATTGGTTAAAACTTTCACATGACTATTCTTCAGCAATTGTTCCACTGTAAGGAACAAGATGGTTAACAAAATGCACAATGGGCAAGATAATATTGTAGAACCTGACAAGAATGTCACCAGTGCATCCATATTCCACGCATGGGCAACTCACCAAAACCATTGAGGGATGATTAAAAGGAGACGATGGGGTACTGTTACAAGATTTGGAGGATGGGGTACCTGAAGTCAATGTTACTTATATAGCTCAAAGGTCCGACATATGTACAGCAGTGTACAGCAATACAGTATCACAGCACGTTATCTTATAGTCCATTATATGGAAATTTTGTGAATTTGTCTTGTCTAAAAAATTTAAAGCCTATTCACTTTGACAGCTGCTATACACTCTACATCCACTTAACCAAAATGTGGTTTCATTTTGAATTTGCCTTGGCATGGTTACTGCAGAAACTGCTGATCTACTGGAACTTGCGTACAAAACAGTTTCTAGTATTCAGGCAGAATGGAAAGAAAAACAAAACATACTGTATGCACTAAGCAGCATTGCAGTGGTGGAAAATACCTTGGTGAGAAAGGGCAGTTAAATTAAATTTGCAACCTGACAACTCTGGAAATAAAGTCAACAGGTACACACTGTACTGCCAAAAGTTTGTGGACATCACATTTGTTTTCTTTTGCAAACATCAAACTTCAAAGCTGGTTCCCCTTTTGCTGTAACAAAAACCTGCACTTTTCTGGAAAGACTTCCCCCTAGATTTTGGAGTATGGCTGTTGTGGTACAGTATGTGTTCTTTCAATCAAAATATAATTACTGATGGCACTCTTGTTAGGTAAAGAAGCGTAGCAATTTCGAGTTTGTTCAGTGTGGTTGCGGTCAGTGCTCTATGCAGGACACTCCAAAAACCACTCCAAAACTTTTTGCCACTCCAAAACTTTGAAAACACTCCCATCCTAAAGCTCAGTTTGTCCGCAGGGGCATTCTGTTCTGGGACATGTCTGACCGTCTTAATTTCAGTGAAAAGAAAATGATTGTGTTACAGTGAACAAAGGCAAAAGTTGTGGCAAGAGTTTGGGGAAGGAACACACATAGATGAGAAACGTACATTCAACTGGAGGAAAGAAAACAAAATTGAAGCAAAACAAGAATAACCGATTGCGCTTTTATTTCCATTTTACAGCGTAATGTTTAAACTCAACTTATAGCTAAAATTATACCTCCATCATGAACTCTTTCTTGTTATATGAAAACAAGTCTTAAAAAAGTAAAAGAAAAACCTGGGGGGAAAATTTGTTCTGATAGATTTAATTCTAAAGATAATCTCTTAAAAGAATTGCACATTATGTTTAAAATGCAATTTGATATTTATACACAAAGAAATTAGCTAAATTCTGTAAAACAGTGCTCATTTGTGAAAATTACCTGCATAATCCGCAAACCATTTTTATTTTTTAAATATTCAGTGTTTCATTCATATGAATATGAACACACACACACACACACACACACACACACACAGTCTATTATTGTTTTCTCCAAAATACTGGATTCAAGAGAAAGATTCCCTTTGCTTTAAATTAAACGGAAGCGAAGGAAGAAAGAATTTAGTAAAGAGTCGTATATTTTATAAATGTTCTCACACGAACAAAAACCTGTAGCAGTTCAAGTTTACAAACCCCAGGATCGAGGAACTGGCAGGAACAGGAGATACTTAATGCTTCATACCATGTTGGACCAAGTCTCTTTCTAAAACCATTTTCCCACAAGTTTCACACTGCACTATATCAGCTTCATCACCTAACTCCACCAGTGTGCTCTCCAGACCAAGGTCGTTGTCCTCATGAGGTTCGTCTGTCTCGTGTACATCGTCATTTGATGCGCTCTCGTCTGGGTTCGAGGAGACTGATGCTGAGATTTGATCTTCTTCTGTCTGTCTCTTAACTGTTGAACTGACAAGCATGTCTGCTGAAGAATCAACACCAGGACAACAAGGCTGCATTTTTACAGCACTAACACTCTGTCTCTCTGTGTTTGTTGTTATTTGGATGTCACTGCCCTTTCCAACTGAGGGGTTTTCCACCCTTAATCCATTCGGCTTTTCACCGCCTGCTTTCGTTTCTGTGTTGTCTGAAGCTGTAGGTGGCGTGGTATTATTTTTCTTCATCATGCTCAAGACCTGTGCAATCTCCAGGTTGGACAAAATACTCTTTTTCTGGTCAGTCTTTGCATTCAGCCGAAGAATTCGCATCACAGGTTTAAATTTTAAATGAGACTCTTGTTCACGCTGTTTTATTACTGTGTATATTTTTGTTACTGAACTAGACATGCACGGACCGTCTAATAATGTCCATGCTGTTTTCTCATTCTTCGCAGACGGTAAAGGTATCAGTACGTTGGAGCTAGGCACCGGGCCAGCCATGTCTTTTACCAGCACTGTTCTGTCAGGCTCATTCTGTACTGAACAGTTATTGGAGGATAATGGAATGTGAACCACCTGTGGACCCGACAAGCTTCGCTTCGAAACATCCGAATGAAGTTTTTGGGGAGCCTGGATGGTGCTGGATGCAGACGAAGGTGGTACCGGTAAAAGCATAACCAGTGGTACAGAAGAAACCGGCTCTTTGTTTGAAGTGAATGTAGTCAGACCGTCAGTAGCTTTTGTTTGGCCAGTTACTACAACAGCTGGACACGACTGTACAAGCTGTGGGAGCGGTCGAATTTCCCTGCGTGTAGGAGTGACAACTGGTTTCTTCCTTGCATTTAGCTTCTTTAAGGTAATCTGTAAAGACATCGGAATAAGTGATTACTTTTTGTATTTCTGAGTTTAATTTACAAAACATGCACATAAATCTCCTCAAATCATTTTGATGCAGTGTGGATTAAGATTTCTGGAAGCTCCCATTTGTATGATTTGTACGGATTTAGTTTCCTCCCAAGGTCCAAGGACATTTGGTCTCAGCTAACTGGCGTTCTCAAATCTAGTGTGTGATCGGGTGTGTGAAAGTGTGCGCTTGTGCCCTTTCATGAATTGGCACCCCATCCAGGGTGGACCCCACCTAGTGCCCTGACATCCTTACACAGGATAAGTGGTATAAATAATGAATAGATAGATTGTGTGCAATACCTCAATGTAAAGCATTCAATCTGTAACCCTAACCATAATCAGAATGTGTAGAGAGCGCTCAGCTTTATCAGCTCTCTTCAGCATAAGTGAAGATGGAAAACGAATGTAGAGTAGAATAAAATGCGATGCAGATGCAAAAAGATCTTATCTATTTGCATCCTATTTCTTTCTTTCAGTGTATTGTTTACAAAATAAATAGAAAACTAAATAAATTCTTAGCTCATCTGCATTTCAAATTAACCTGAGACTGCATCAAAATAATAAATTTCTCTAATGTACAAAGTTTAAAACAACAAATAAGTTATTATAAGTTTAATAACATTCACGCTACATGACTTTTCTATACAATATACTGTGTGTGTGTGTGTGTGTGTGTATATATATAAAGTTTATATAATGCTGATTGTCAATTTGTGTATAGTTTAAAACTGCTTGTTTCACTAATGCATTGATACCATGAAAGTTTTCCTTCTTTCTCCAGTGTCATGATCAGCCTGCCTGCTTTACTTCTGAAATGCTGGCCTCACTTTCCTTTAATGGAAAAATGGTGGGGTTTAATCACCAGAGGTGTTCTGCTTTTGCAGGACATGGCATGACCTCATACCGCCCACCTATCTACTTGCACATCAATGGAACATGGCTGGGAGTTATTGCCACATCCAACCTACAAGATGTGAGATGAGTAAGATTGAGCAACCTCAAGATGGTTTTTGGAATTTTTGTCTGTCTGTTTGTGCACGCATCACATAAAAATTACTGAACAAATTTTAATGAGGTGTTTAATGGGTTGTTCAGGTGTATTTGGCCGAGGTTAAGGTACCGTATATGTTTTGTTTCATTGCATGAGAAGTACTTTTAAATGGCCATATATAATAATAATAAAAAAATAAAAATAAAAATAATAAAATTCACCTTTGAAATAATCATTCGTTTTTCTCAAAATTCAACAGATGGCGCTGTGCTTTTTCTTTTTAAATATGCGCTTATGAGTGTGCAATGTGTATTAGATATACATTTTGTTCTTGTTGTGTCAACTGTTTATTAAACGAAAAATATCATGGAATTTATCATGGAAAAGCGTAATAGATTACCTCTGCTGGATTCACAAGCCCACAGGTTTTAAGATGGCTGTCATATGCCTGCTGATGACAAAACCCGAGGCCACACACTTTACAGAGACACGGCCGCTGGGCAACATGACCTCCCATGTGCGACATGAGCATAATGGATGATCGGAAACCCATGCCGCACTCCGCGCACTTCATGATCCTCTGATGCGTCCCGGCGTGCTTCTTAAGATCCTCTGAATTGCCAAAGACCTGGCCACACTCCATACACCTGATGTCATTAGTCTTTGAGCTCGGAGCAGTCTGATGACCCCAGCAACCCGTGTCCTTCTTGTGCTTCAGGAAGTCCTCTTGACTCTGGAAGATGACGAGACATGCCACGCATTGCAACTGCTCCGGTTTACACTCGTGCTTCATGTAAAGAGAGGATAAACGGAAATGGCGCTTGCAACGGATGCAGGTGTACGGCAACAGGCCCAGGTGATGAAAGCTGTGGCGCAGGAGCACAGCTTTTGTGGAGAACGCCAGGCCGCAATCCGTGCAGACGAACATGCCCTTTTTGTGACGCTTGAGATGGTAGAGCATGGAGCTGCGATGGCGGAAGCTGTATTCACATTTGGGGCAGGGGTAGCGTTTAGCGCGCCGCTTGTGTGTCTGCACGTGTTTCTCGCACTCCACAAAGCTGGTGAAAATGCGCTTGCAAAGATCACACTCATAGAACTTGTCCTCGAAGTGGTTCGAGTCCAGATGGTGCTGCAGGTCGTCCTGTGTTGCAAACTGGGCCGTGCAAATGACGCACTGGAGAGCGGACCCTTGTGCGTGGGAGCGCAGGTGCTTGCGATAGTTCATGAGGTGACAGAACTGCTTGCCGCATTCGGCGCAGCGGTAGAGACGAACGCCATTATGTACACGCAAATGTTCATGTAGGAGGAACATCGTGGGAAAGCTGAGGCTGCACACCTCGCAGCGATGCTCTTCCCAACCATTTGTATCTGAGGAGACATAAGAGTAACTGTTGACTTGTTCACTGCAGAGAATACGGATAATTAAATAAGGTTTGACTCAGCTATATATGAAATGTGCAATGTGGCTGAGTGAGGAAGAACAAATACGATATCACGATATGAATGATTCGATATCACAATACTACGGTGGAGATTTGATCTGTATCATATTTTCATCCCAATTCAATATTTAACTTTTTTCAGATTTTGTTACAATTCTACACAAACAAGGCAAATAATTCGCTCCCACCGCACAGGATGCTGTGCTGCCTTCCAAGGTGTGAATGAGCACACCACTTATTATAGAGGACTGCAGCATTTTAACACCTTAAATGCAAACATGTACCAATTAATAAATAAAGGTAGTCCCCGACTTACTAATAATAATACATTTTATTTAACGGCGCCTTTCATGGCACTCAAGGACACCTTATAGTGAAAGTATAAGAACAATGGTTTAAAAACAAAACAGACAGAAAACTGCATTACATAAAAGCCTGTCCAAACAAACAGGTTTTTAGACAAGATTTAAAAACTGGAAGACTTGGATTGTTGCGGACCTCGACAGGAAGTCGATTCCATAAAAAACGTGCTGCATAACCAAGCGTTCGTCCAAGTGTACATGGACGAACGAGTGTAATTGCAGAAGCAGACCTTAAATCACGCAACGGGATATGTATATCGAGAAGGTCCAAAAGATATGAAGGTGCCAAATTGTTTAGTGCTTTGTAGGTTAAAAATCTACTTTAAATCTATTTTAAAATCTACATGGTATTTAACAGAGAGCCAGTGCAGATTTTGCAAAACGGGTGTTGAAAACTAGAAGTTTTGGATATAACCTGAGCAGTAGCATTTTATACTAACTGTAATTTATGAAGTATTTTTGAAGGAAGCCCATAAAATAAAGCATTGCAATAATCAATCATAGATGTAACAAGAGCATACACAAGAATAGCCGTACTCTTCGTTGAAAGAGCGGGATGTAAACGGTTGATATTCCTAATATGGAACAATGCAGAGCGGGTAAAACTATTAATATGGGCTTCGAATGACAGTGTTTGATCAAAGATGACTCCCAAGCTTTTGATAGTTGGATAGAGGAACATTAAGATAGTCAATTAAAACAGAAGAAATGTTTGCATTTCCTAAGGTTGATTTTGTGCACACAAGAAGAATTTCAGTTTTACTATTGTTCAATTTGAGAAAATTGCTTGAAAACCAAACCTTTAACTCTTCAAGGCACTCAACAAGAGCAGAAGGGAGAGACACCATGGAAGGTTTAGAGGAGAGATAGAGTTGGGTATCGTCTGCATAACAGTGAAATTGAATGACATATTTCCTAAATATGCTCCCTATTGGAAGAAGATAGATAAGAAACAGGAGAGGTCCTAACACGGAGCCCTGAGGGACACCATTTACAACTGGAGTAGTGGTTGATTGAAACTGTTTAATTTGTACAAATTGCGTCCGATCAGAAAAATAGGAATGAAACCAAGAAAGGGCTATACCAGTAATACCGATAAAGTCCCATCTGTTCAAAAGTATGTTGTGTGAGACAGTATCAAAAGCGGCACTAAGATCAAGGAGTATAAGAATCGATAAAAGTCCAGAATCGGCAGCCAACAGCAAGGCATTTGATATCTTTATAAGTGTGGTCTCAACACTATGTTGAGAACGAAACCCAGATTGGAACCTTTCAAAAAGGCTATTACTGGAAAGATAATCACGGAGCTGGGAAGTAACAATCCTTTCAAGAGTTTTAGCCAAGAACGACAAATTTGAAATAGGTCGATAATTGTTGAATTTACTTGAGTCAAGGCCTGGTATCTTAAGGATTGGAGTTAACACTGCAGTTTTAAAACCGATGGGAACAATACCAGACAGAAGTGATGCATGCATGATGTCTATAATTAAGGAAGATAGGAAAGGTAAACCAGCCTTAACTAAGTGGGTCAGTAGAGGGTCCAGTTGACGTGTAACAGATTTGGATTTTTGTATAATATAACAAACTTCTTCCACAGTTGATAGTATAAAAGTAGAAAAGGTACATGGGAAATGACTTTTAAACTTTCCCACATCAATTTTTTTCAATCCAGTGGTTTGGAAAGAGGAGACAAAGAGTTAGGGTGCTGATCCTGCAATGAGGGGAGTGTATTTGGACAAAGAGAGAAGCACAGCAAGTATTTTATGATCCAACACACTCACTTTAATCAAAAGATGCAGGCTGCTTATAAGTACCGTGTATAATGTAAACTACATTTGGAAATAGAGTTTTCTTTTAACAAACATTATGGAAGAGCCTTCTAATTAGTGATTGGGACTCCGTCACAGTCTCAGTGTTTAAGTCTAGGCTGAAAACCTATTTATTTTTCTTATTTACATAATAGCCAAGCATTTTCTAAATAGATTTGTCTATGCTCCCCGCTTCTGATTGGGGATCTTGTCGCATGGAGGAATGCGTGGTCTGCTTGGGATGCGTGTAGTGACTGCTGACGGATCCACCTGAAAATGAAGAAAGTCTCAGACTTGCTCAGGCAGATCAAATTTGCAGACAGCTGTTCTCTGATGACTTGTGACTGCAGTCGTTCAATAGTTCAGGGCTGAATTTCCTACAAAAATTTTGTACCTGGGACAAATCGTTTTTGTTGCAGGACAAAGTTCTATTAGTAACATAGTTGGCAAACTGAGTTGTGAAACCGTGCATTACCTTGAAAAGAAACTGTTAATGTTTAAGCTTTGCAACAAGCAGATGGTTACATGGAATGAATTCACTCACTTGAAACACTATTTGTTCTACTGAGACAACAATGCCCTTGTATTTTGTGTCTTCAAGAAATATCAAATTTGGCTTGTTCTTATAGATCCATGATGACTTTTTAAATACCTCACATTCAGCGTGGAATACAGCTTTAAGAGTCTTAGATTCAACTCCACTACTCAGAAAAATATTTGTTTACACACTTACTCACCTGAAGACAACTCATCATCACATTCCTCATCTTCTGTCAAGTCATCGTCATCATTTTCCTCGTCGTCCTCCTCCTCATTATCATTTTCGTCTTCTTCCTCAGAAACATCAGCATCGCTCGCCAGCTTCCTCTGAGCTCCCCCTTCTTTCAGCTCGGTATTCTTTCTCTGATCTTTGTGTAATTTTTTCCTTTTGTCCTCCTTAAGTCGCTCTTCAGCATTTTCATCATACCATGGACATTTTCTTCTTTTTTCTCTGATACATAGACTTTTTTCTTCATGTACAGTCTTGTTGCCTGTGCTCGTCTCTGTGGAATCTGCATGAACTGAACTGGTACTAAAATCCTGAGAGCCATTATGACTGGGAAGAGAGTTTGAATGAACAACAGGAGTAAAATGACCCACATCTGTTTCCTCCTGCACGAGCATGTCCACTTGCGTGTGAGACGCCGACGTCATCGTTGCAGGTGATGAAGATGATGATGATGCATTGTCCAGGTCTGAAGTCTGGTGTGTCTCTTTTTGTTTTAAAACCTGGAAGTCCCAACTTGAAAAGCCCAGCTCTGTGAGCTGGATGTCAATAGTGAACTCTGAAGACATGTCTGCCTGTTAGAGGAGAAATAATAATAATAATAATAATAATAATAAAAGACTCGTTGCACTTTCTCTTCCTTCTGCACGTGCAGTGTGAAAATTATTGGTGTGCTGTTAGTGTTGTTGCTAAGAGCTGCTAGCTAACCTTGCTACTCCACCTCACACCGCTCAGATTCCGCTTTGACTTTCACAGACGAGTCATCTAAAAGCATGAATTTCGCAAAGAACTGCTTTCAAGAGGCCAAAAAATAAAATAATAAAATTCTTTTACAGAATAAAAATATGCACCATTTATCTAATACAGCCTGCTGCTTCTTTTGCTTCTTCGTCTTCCTCTGCATTGGTGTTTGGCGGTTAGTATGACAGGATAAAGCGTAACCACGCCATCTAGTGAACTGGAGTGCGGACGTTCTTAAATATAAATAAAAGAAAGGTTCAAGTTTCAAGTTTTATTGTCATATACAGATAACAATGAGGCATCATTACCGTAATGAAATTCTTAGGCCCGAGTTCCCCAATTTTACATAAACATATAAATATAAAAATGTAGAAAGAAGAAAAAAAATTTAGATTTTTTTTTATATACATACAGTGGCTTGCAAAAGTTTTCGGCCCCCTTGAACTTTTCCACATTTTGTCACATTACAGCCACAAACATGAATCAATTTTATTGGAATTCCACGTGAAAGACCAATACAAAGTGGTGTACACATGAGAAGTGGAACGAAAATCATAAATGATTCCAAACATTTTTTTACAAATAAATAACTGAAAAGTGGGGTGTGCGGAATTATTCAGCCCCCTTTGGTCTGAGTGCAGTCAGTTGCCCATAGACATTGCCTGATGAGTGCTAATGACTAAATAGAGTGCACCTGTGTGTAATCTAATGTCAGTACAAATACAGCTGCTCTGTGACGGCCTCAGAGGTTGTCTAAGAGAATATTGGGAGCAACAACACCATGAAGTCCAAAGAACACACCAGACAGGTCAGGGATAAAGTTATTGAGAAATTTAAAGCAGGCTTAGGCTACAAAAAGATTTCCAAAGCCTTGAACATCCCACGGAGCACTGTTCAAGTGATCATTCAGAAATGGAAGGCGTATGGCACAACTGTAAACCTACCAAGACAAGGCCGTCCACCTAAACTCACAGGCCGAACAAGGAGAGCGCTGATCAGAAATGCAGCCAAGAGGCCCATGGTGACTCTGGACGAGCTGCAGAGATCTACAGCTCAGGTGGGGGAATCTGTCCATAGGACAACTATTAGTCGTGCACTGCACAAAGTTGGCCTTTATGGAAGAGTGGCAAGAAGAAAGCCATTGTTAACAGAAAACCATAAGAAGTCCCGTTTGCACAGCAAACATGTGGAAGAAGGTGCTCTGGTCAGATGAGACCAAAATGGAACTTTTTGGCCAAAATGCAAAACACTATGTGTGGTGGAAAACTAACACAGCACATCACTCTGAACACACCATCCTCACTGTCAAATATGGTGGTGGCAGCATCATGCTCTGGGGGTGCTTCTCTTCAGCAGGGGCAGGGAAGCTGGTCAGAGTTGGTGGGAAGATGGATGGAGCCAAATACAGGGCAATCTTGGAAGAAAACCTCTTGGAGTCTGCAAAAGACTTGAGACTGGGATGGAGGTTCACCTTCCAGCAGGACAACGACCCTAAACATAAAGCCAGGGCAACAATGGATGGTTTAAAACAAAACATATCCATGTGTTAGAATGGCCGAGTCAAAGTCCAGATCTAAATCCAATCGAGAATCTGTGGCGAGATCTGAAAACTGCTGTTCACAAATGCTGTCCATCTAATCTGACTGAGCTGGAGCTGCAAAGAAGAATGGGCAGGGATTTCAGTCTCTAGATGTGCAAAGCTGGTAGAGACATACCCTGGCAACCCTTGTACGAGGACGCTGAGACGCTGCTTTTTTCCGAGCTCCACCATACTGACCAACTTTTAAACTTTTTCGTCCCCTTACGAAGAGTGTACATAAAACGGATAAGTATCTTATAATATATTTACTCGAAACGTGTGTTATATCGTTAAGTTTTAATTGTTTTGCAGCACACCGCTTTTAGCCGGCATTAGCATCGCTAATTAGCATTAGCATCGCTAGCCCGTTAGCCTGGCTATCACGTTTGTTTGTTTGTTTGTAAAGTTTGTTTTCGCCTCCTCACACCGATTATTTTCCGTGTTTAGACACCATGTCGGTTGTGATTCTGCCTCTGAGTGCAGGTGAGGAGACATTGGAGCTGCACTCGGTGGATTTGGAGGTGGAGGCCGTGGAGAAGCTGATCTGTGAGCTACAGGTGAAGCTGGCCCGGCTACAGCAGCGGAAAGCCACGCTGGAATCGACGCGGACCGACGCTCACCTGTCCCAGGTAAATTCTCGGCGTGAGAATTCTCCTACAACCTCAACCCCGCGTGTTTCTCTGCCCAGGTCCAACACACCAAGGACGCAGCCCGCCCAGTGTTCCTACACCCCGGCGCCGGGATACCACGGACCCTGGATACAGCAGCGGCGGAAGAAGCACGCCAAGCCCCGGGCGAGGACCTCTCCCCCTCCACCACCACCACCCGTCTTCGACATCTCGACACAAAACCGCTTCGCTCCTCTCCGCGAGACGGCACACGACGTCCTGGTCATCGGAGACTCCATCGTTCGTCACGTGCGTGCTACCACGGCTAAAGGTAAGGTGCACACACGCTGTTTACCTGGTGCACGTGTTCTTGATGTTGCTGCACAGGTGCCTGCTGCCCTGAGGAAGAACATTGGAGCTGTGGTCCTTCATGCCGGCACGAACGACACCAGGCTGAGGCAGACGGAGATCCTAAAGAAGGACTTCAGGAGCCTGGTCGAGAAGGTCCGCAGCACATCACCCACGACAAGGATCATCGTATCTGGACCGCTTCCCACATTTCAGCGAGGAATCGAGAAGTTCAGTAGATTATTTGCTTTTAATGAATGGTTACAATCTTGGTGTCAACAACAGAAATTACGCTTTGTTGATAACTGGAATGTTTTCTGGGAGCGTCCTAGGCTCTATCACACCGATGGCCTACACCCTAGCAGAGCTGGAGCAGCGGTCCTCTCTGACAACATCTCCAGGACACTACGAACCATCTGACTGGCGATAAGTCATACTGTAGATTCCAAACATATTAGACACATCACAACTTACCGTAGTGATAGACGCACACACATACAGTAGCTTGTCCTATAGAAGCTGTGTCTGTTCCCTGAATACTGAGAAAAAAGAATAAATTTGTTAAATTTGCCCGAAACAATCTGATAACCATAAAACCAGAAAAAGACAAAATAAGTAGTCAAAATCCACCTCTAAAGTTTGGACTACTCAACATTAGATCCCTTGCGCCTAAAGCACTTATTGTTAATGAAATTATCTCAGATTATTGCCTTGACGCACTCTGTCTCACTGAAACCTGGCTTAAACCAAATGAATATTTTGGTCTGAATGAGTCTACTCCGTCAGGATATTTCTATAAGCACGAGCCCCGTCTAATTGGTCGCGGTGGTGGTGTCGCCACTATCTACAATGATGTACTCACTGTTACCCAGAAAATAAGGCCCAGGTTTAATTCATTTGAAGTGCTTATCATTAATGTTGCACTAAATGAAATACGTAATAAACCCTTGCTATATTTTACCCTGGCCACCGTGTACAGACCCCCGGGGCCATATGGCGATTTTCTTAAAGAATTTGGACATCTGCTATCAGACCTATTGGTTAACTCTGATAAAGTGTTGATAGTAGGAGACTTTAACATTCATGTAGATGATGCTAACGACGCTTTAGCACTCACATTTATGGATTTACTAAATTCCTTTGGGGTTAAGCAAAATATAATTGGAGCAACTCACCGCTTTAATCATACGCTAGATTTAATTATATCCCATGGTATAGATGTCTCTAATATAGAGATCATACCTCAAAGTGATGATATCACAGATCATCACCTCCTGACATATACTCTACCCGTAGAACAGATTAGCTGTGTCTCCCCACGTTATCAATCTGTTAGAAATATGAATCCCACTACTAAAGACAGATTCACAAGTAATCTGCCGGATCTGTCCCAATTTCTTATTAGACCCATAAATGCAGATGATCTAGATGAAGTGACTAGCAGCATGGGCACTATACTTACCAGTACATTAGACACTGTTGCTCCCATCAGATTAAAAAAAGTCAGAGATAAAACACTTGCACCGTGGTACAACAGTCATACTCGCGCCCTAAAGAGAGCAACCCGTAACCTCGAGCGAAAATGGAGGAAAACTAAATTAGAAGTTTTTCGAATTGCGTATAAAGACAGTATGTGCAGCTATAGACAGGCTCTAAAAACTGCTAGGACCGAGCATCTTAGCCAACTGATAGCAAGAAACCAAAACAATCCCAGGTTCTTATTTAGTACAGTGGCTCGCCTAACAAAACCTAAGATGCCCGCAGAGAGTATCCCATCACAGTTTAGAAGTGAAGACTTTATGGACTTCTTTAATGAAAAAATCAATAATATCAGGAAGAAAATAATGGAGGTTCAACCTCTAATAGTATCTCACGATCCAGTTCAGCCTATAGCTTCACATTTAGATTTTCACTGCTTTACAGGTATAGGACAGGAAGAGCTGTATAAACTCATCACCTCGGCTAAATCAACAACGTGCCTGTTAGACCCAATCCCAACCAGATTTTTAAAAGAAGTGATGCTTACGGTTGGAGAGCCACTCCTAAACATTATTAATTCTTCATTACATCTAGGTCACGTCCCTAAACCTTTCAAGTTAGCAGTTATTAAGCCGCTTCTTAAAAAATCTAATTTGGACGCGAATGAAATAACAAATTACAGACCGATTTCAAACCTCCCGTTCATATAAAAAATACTAGAAAAAGTAGTATCAGCTCAAATTTGCACATTCTTGCAGGATAACAACATCCTTGAAGAATTTCAGTCAGGTTTCAGGCCCCATCATAGCACAGAAACTGCACTAGTTAAGATTACAAACGACTTGTTTTTAGCTTCAGACCAAGGCTGCATCTCATTGCTAGTCCTGCTTGATCTTAGTGCTGCATTCGACACTATAGATCATAATATTCTCATAGATCGCTTACAAAATTATGTAGGTATTCAGGGACAGGCATTAAAATGGTTTAGATCTTACCTGTCTGATCGCTACCATTTTGTAGATCTAAATGGAGAACCGTCTGGTGTAATGCCAGTGAAATATGGGGTCCCACAAGGGTCAGTTTTAGGACCTCTGTTGTTCTCAATATACATGCTTCCCTTGGGTAACATCATTAGAAGACATGGGATTAGTTTCCATTGTTATGCTGATGATACCCAATTATATATCTCAACCAAACCAGACGAAATACCTAAGTTGTCTAGATTAACTGAGTGTGTCCAGGACATAAAAGATTGGATGACCAATAACTTTCTTTTATTAAATTCAGATAAGACAGAGATATTACTTATTGGCCCAAAAACCAGCACACAACAGCTTTCACAATTCAGCTTGCGCTTAGAAGGATGTACTGTTATTACCAGCTCAGCAGTAAAAGATCTGGGAGTAATATTAGACAGTAACTTGTCTTTTGAAAATCACATTTCAAATATCACAAAAACAGCCTTTTTCCATCTTCGAAATATTGCTAAACTTAGGAACATCTTATCCGTATCTGATGCAGAAAAACTAGTTCATGCATTCATGACTAGTCCAGACTGGACTATTGTAATGCATTACTAGGTGGTTGTCCTGCATCCTCAATAAACAAGCTTCAGTTAATCCAAAATGCAGCTGCCAGGGTTCTCACTAGATCCAGAAAATATGATCATATAACCCCAATATTATCATCCCTGCACTGGCTACCTGTTCAGTTTAGAATAAATTACAAAATAGTATTACTTGCATACAAGGCCTTAAATGGTTTAGCTCCCACATACCTAACCAGTCTTCTGATGCGCTACAATCCACCACGCGCCTTAAGATCACAAAGCTCCGGACTTCTGGTAGTTCCCAGAATTTCAAAATCTACAAAAGGGGGTAGGGCTTTTTCATATTTAGCTCCAAAGCTTTGGAATAGCCTTCCAGACAGTGTTCGGGGAGCAGACACGGTTTCTCAGTTCAAAAGTAGACTCAAGACGCATCTTTTTAATCTGGCATACACATAACTCATCCCAGTACTCATACTCCAGTACACCTATACCGAATGGCAACTACGCTAATTCTCCCCATCTGTTCTGTATTTCTCTACCCATCCCGAGGCATCGGGAGATTTTGCCAGCTTCAGTAGACAAAGGCCGACCCTGCGAGGTTCCTGAGGCATCCAGAGAAGGAGCAGCTCCAACTGGATTCAGCTTTATGATGGTTGGAGCTACACATGCTGCTCCTGTGCTTCCAGTGATCCAGACCTCATCTGCCCTCTGCACCTACTGACTCGTCCCTATGCTGAACTGGTCTTCATGTCAATTTAAATAATTTCTGTCATATTGAATTTTCACCTGCACAACACACAAGATGTTATATCATTTCTATCTGTTGTCGCCCAAATGAGGATGGGTTCCCTGTTGAGTCTGGTTCCTCTCAAGGTTTCTTCCTAATGCCATCTCAGGGAGTTTTTCCTTGCCACCGTCGCCGTCACCCTTGGCTTGCTCATCAGAGAAATTTCATTCATTCGTCTCATTATTATCTGCACATTTTTCTCACACATCCACACTTCCAATTATTTTCTTTTCTATAATTATTATTATTATTTGTTTTTATTTATTTATTTTCTATTATTATTATTATTTTATTTATTTATTTATTATTATTATTATGATTTGTTAAATTTCTTTAATTTTTGTGAAGCTGCTTTGAGACAATGACCATTGTTAAAAGCGCTATATAAATAAAATTGAATTGAATTGAATAATGCGTGGCAGCTGTAATTGCAGCAAAAGGTGGTTCTATAAAGTATTGACTCAGGGGGCTGAATAATTACGCACACCCCACTTTTCAGTTATTTATTTGTAAAAAAAAAAAAGGGAATCATGTATGATTGTTGTTCCACTTCTCATGTGTACACCACTTTGTATTGTTCTTTCACGTGGAATTCCAATAAAATTGAACCATGTTTGTGGCTGTAATGTGACAAAATGTGGAAATGTTCAAGGGGGCCGAATACTTTTGCAAGCCACTTTCTGAATATATATATATATAATTATTGCAAGTTGGCATGTGCAGTTATGTGGAAGGTTTTGGTCAGAACTGTCTTTTCAATAATCTTCACACATTGCAGTACTTAGATATCTGCCTGAAGTAAGTTTAACCTGCACCATAAGTAAAATCAAAATGCTGAGTAAAAGCAATGTTATGAGCAGCTATGTGCTAATCTACTTTATAATAAACTACCGATAAGCTACTTGTTCAATGTAAACAAACTCATACACCAATAGATATTTTAAAAAAATTCATTCCTGAATCTTTTTTTACTGGGATTAGTCCATATTAACAGTGCTGAAGGTATAAGTGATGCGTTGAAGTCATCTTTATCTGATCTACTTTTTAAATTTCTCATTTATGATTCACTCGCTGATTACCGAACAAGGAGTTTTGTTAAAATTGTGTTTCTTTGTATTGATAAGTTGGACAGAGTTTTGCTGTACAGAAAGACAGACATGTACATGGGCTTCAACCTGAAATCATAATATCACTCATTACATTACAGCTGATCAGCTTATTTTTAGTTTTAACCTTTTGACTATTTCTACAAACAAGTTGTTGGCTGACCTTATTTTTTGGGCACACAACATGGACCTTACCAAATGAAGCAACTCCAGATCATAACACTGCCCCCACAGGTATATACAGTGAGCACTAGGCAGATGAAGTGATCCATCACTTCATCCACTTCTCCTCTTACCCTGATGCACCCATCACTCTTGAAGAAGGTAAATCAGGACTCATCAGACACATGACCTTTTTTTCCATCGCTCCACAGTCCATTCTTTGTGCTCCCTAACAAACTGAAGCCTTTTTTCTAATTAGACTCACCTCTGTGTAATCTGACCAGATGTGTGAGTCTTCACTCCCCACATGCAGTAGTGAGCCATGGGCGCTCGTGACTTTGTTACTGGTTGATCAGTTATTTTTCTGTGGGTCATTTTCTGTAGATATTAACCACTGTATACCAAAAACACCCTACAAGACCTGTGTTTTGAGGATGCTCTGACCCAATCGTCTATTCATCACAATTTGGCTGTTATCAAAGTTGCTCAGATCCGTACACTTTCCCATATTTCCTGCATCCAACACATTAACTACAGTGAACTGACTGTTTACTTGATGCCTAATACAGGTCCTTCCCAAAAAATTAGCATATTGTGATAAAGTTCATTATTTTCTGTAATGTACTGATAAACATTAGACTTTCATACATTTTAGATTCATTACACACAACTGAAGTAGTTCAAGCCTTTTATTGTTTTATTATTGATGATTGTGGCATACAGCTCATGAAAACCCAAAATCTCAAAAAAATTGCATATTTCATCCGACCAATAAAAGAAAAGTGTTTTTAATACAAAAAAAGTCAACCTTCAAATAATTATGTTCAGTTCTGCACTCAATACTTGGTCGGGAATCCTTTTGCAGATTCTTGTGGCTTGTGTCTCTCAACTTTCTCTTCACAATATCCCACAGATTCTCTATGGGGTTCAGGTCAGGAGAGTTGGCAGGCCAATTGAGCACAGTAATACCATGGTCAGTAAACCATTTACCAGTGGTTTTGGCACTGTGAGCAGGTACCAGGTCGTGCTGAAAAATGAAATCTTCATCTCCATAAAGCTTTTCAGCAGATGGAAGCATGAAATGCTCCAAATTCTCCTGATAGCTATCTGCATTGACCCTGCCCTTGATAAAACACAGTGGACCAACACCAGCAGCTGACATGGCACCCCAGACCATCACTGACTGTGGGTACTTGACACTGGACTTCAGGCATTTTGGCATTTCCCTCTCCCCAGTCTTCCTCCAGACTCTGGCACCTTGATTTCCGAATCACATGCAAAATTTGCAACCTGTAGCCCATTTCCTGCACATGCCTGTACACGGTGGCTCTGGATGTTTCTACTCCAGACTCAGTCCACTGCTTCCGCAGGTCCCCCAAGGTCTGGAATCGGTCCTTCTCCACAATCTTCCTCAGGGCCCGGTCACCTCTTCTCGTTGTGCAGCGTTTTCTGCCACACTTTTTCCTTCCCACAGACTTCCCACTGAGGTGCCTTGATACAGCACTCTGGGAACAGCCTATTTGTTCAGAAATTTCTTTCTGTGTCTTACACTCTCTCTTGAGGGTGTCAATGATGGCCTTCTGGACAGCAGTCAGGTCGGCAGTCTTACCCATGATTGCGGTTTTGAGTAATGAACCAGGCTGGGAGTTTTTAAAAGCCTCAGGAATCTTTTGCAGGTGTTTAGAGTTAATTAGTTGATTCAGATGATTAGGTTAATAGCTCGTTTAGAGAACCTTTTCATGATATGCAAATTTTTTGGGATTTTGGGTTTTCATGAGCTGTATGCCACAATCATCAATAATAAAACAATAAAAGGCTTGAACTACTTCAGTTGTGTGTAATGAATCTAAAATGTATGAAAGTCTAATGTTTATCAGTACATTACAGAAAATAATGAACTTTATCACAATATGCAAATTTTTGGAGAAGGACCTGTACAGTATATCCCACCCCTTGACAAGTCCCCATGAAATAGTCCACGTTATTCACTTCATCTGCCAGCGGATTTGACGTGATGCCTGATCAGTGAAGATTCGACCTCATCATTCAACTGTGTGGGGATGGATAACTGGAAATTCTTAGGAATTACTGTACGACATTTTGTTTATATAAAATGTAAAAATTAATAAATATGTGGTAGTAAGGATGGAACCAAGGTTCAATGATGTTTGCAGGATGTTATCCATCATTGCTACTGCCATTGCGGTAAACAAAATGAACAATGTAAGAAAGTAGGTTAAAGATTAGGTTATAGGTTATTTATGATTTTCATAAATAGTAGAATTTCAATTTCCAGGAAATAAGAGGCTCACACCTTTTCCACCATGACAATGTTCTTGTGCACTCCATAAAGCCATCATCTGCCAATGTTGATGTGAAAGAACCTGAATGTTCTGCAGACACCTGAACATGACTGCACCCCAACATCAGTGCCTGACCTCACTAATACTCTTGGGGCTGAAGAAACAAAAATTAAAAAAAAAATAAAATCTAGTGGAAAGCCGTTTCAGAAGAGTTAGTGTAAAAGCTCCGATAGGTCACTCCTTAAATATTATTCATTCTCAAGGTTCTGGAATTGGTACATATGGGCATGATAAACTTATCAGGGGTCAATAAACTATGTACCAAGTAGTTTATGAAGTGTATGAGTACAAAAAATATTAATTGTAGATCGAGACAACTCATATGTGAACCAACTGTTTTCCTACCTGAAATAATTGAGGGTGCATACCAGAGGATCCATCCATACTGCTATTATTGCTTATTTTTAATAATACTATTGTTTTAAATAATTATTACTGAATGCATAAGGCTATCAGGAAAAATCTATGATTCTAGCAATTTGAGAGACCTGAGCTAACCACAGCTGTAATTAATCCCAAACTGTATGAGCAATGGAGTTAGTCTACTGACTTTTGTTGTTGAAAAAAAAAAAAAAACTTGACATGGGAAGCTGCCATCCATTTGCTGAAAAAGAAAGTCACTCTGTTGCATTTAGGCTATCTAGTTACACATAAGCACCTAATAATATCTGATACATTAGACTGGTGTATAAAAGCCAGTATCTTCAGATGGTCACATTTCTATCCACCATGCCACTACTGCAGTTTAAATGATAGCTAGCTTTTAATTCCTTTGTTGTTTTTTTAATCTAAGCATTATGTAACAATGAAGTACAGTGAACTCCCTGAAGCGTTTTTAGGCACCAACACTCACTTCCTGTCACAAATTACTACGATATTATTTATCTCATTTGTCCCAAAAGACACTGGTAGTCTATATGGAATGACACGAAGATACATCTTTTAGTCAGTAAATGTTTTAGCTTTTAACATCATTATACATCTAAATTACTAAAACTACAGAATATATCAGCATTGTTCAGGACTGAACTGTCAGTTTCCACCACATGCTTGTAGTAACATCTAGACTTCAAAGTGAATTTCTTTAACTGATTATTTATTTAATCAATCGATTTATTTTACTTAACGTGTCTGAATCAGAATGGACAAAATGCTGGAACATAAAACATTTGCACACTGATTCCAAACATCTCCTTAATGTGGTATTCTTTAATTTTAGCCAACATGGGGAAAATTACACTGCAGACACAGCAGAATACATTTTTTCCAGATGAATACAGTGGTCAAGGTTTGTGCATTACTTTAAAAAAAAAAAGAAAAAGAAAAAAGAAAAAAAAGGAAGAAATCATCCAAAATAAATCATCGAAACACAGGGCCACTGTGTATGCATTATTTTACAGATGTCATATGAAACACTTTAACTTGCTTGATAACACAGACAGACCTGAGCTAACTCTGATTCAAATTAAAACAATTAAACTTATTCTGTGCATCATTTAAGAGTTTAAAAAATTTACCTGCATTACTATGATAGAATGAAAGGCCATATAAAAGTTCACAATGAACAATTCTCACTAAGTAATCATAGTAATATCTTTGCTGGTTGAAGTTTGCATGATTTTAATGGAGTACGTGTACATACACCTTTAAAAAGTTAGCTCAGATAAACGCAAGACATCTCTTCTCAAACACCATTAGCTGGAAAGAGACTGAATTCACTCCTACATAGCAACAGGTTCTGTACTGTACATGGCATCCTGTTGCATGATAAGGATTAGGAGGCACAGATCAAATTATAAACAACTGAAATCTGACAAAAACAACTCAGGGAAAACATGAGAAATCACTCAGACCTGAAACTGTAGTCACAGGTAACAAAGTTAAAAGTAGCATGCACCTTGTGGTGCAACAGGAAATTAAATAATCAGCTAGTTTTCTAATTGATGAAGACTAATTTCACTTAGGCATACCATTTTCCCCAAACTTCTAAAAAATCATGTAAAAACAACTCAACTCACTCATGATAGTTATAAAAAATTACATTAAAATATTGAAATAAAAGCCAAATTTAAAGCCTTTCACTAGGAGTGGGCTTTTCTTTATTATTAATAATCAGGTTCATGCCCCTACAGTTCTGCCATGTTGTAGACATGGGTTTGATTATGCTATACATTTAAATCGTGGCCCAAACCATATACTATGCCACGTCTATAAAAACATCAAAATGAAATGAAGCCATTTGAGACTTTTGGGTTTCCAGTTTCCACATAAAACACTCGAGAAAGTCTCACCCACTCAAAGCATCTTAACCAAAACAGATTTCTCTCACCTTCCTTCGCTAAAGTCCACTTTAAAACAATTGAAACGCTCTCCCCTGTTCTGTCAAAACCTCGTCCCTCTCTTATGCACAGCTTATCTTTTATTGCCCCCAGCAGACTTCTCTTCCTCCTTTTCATGGCTCTGTTGGTGGGCTTTAAGGTTGCTCTCTCGACCAAAGCTCTTGCCACATGTTACGCAGGAGTAACGGCCAGCCTTGTGTGCGCGGGCCATGTGGGCCTCCAGCTGCTCAGCACGGTTAAAGCTCTCCTCGCATTCTTGGCATGGATGCGGTTTGCGCTGCGTGTGCTTCTCTTTTTTGTGTGCTCGGAGTGGAGCTAGTGAAGAGAAAACGAGGTCACAATCTGTGCACGGGATTTGGCGAGCTGCTGGAGAAGCCGCCTTTGGTTTCTTGTTGTCGGATTTGTCTTCCTCGGGGTTGGGATCCTGCACGGCAGATTTCGGTGGTCGTCCTCGCTTTCCCGCTGTTTTGGGTTTAGCCTCGGTTTCAGGTGCTGCTGTTGGCACATCCTCAGACGTCTCTGCTATTTCGTTTTCATCACTTTTGCTCAGCTTTTGCTTCTTTTCTCCAATCGCCGAGCTTGTTTCGGCTTTGGGAGGCCGGCCGCGCCTTTTGATTGTGGCACTGCCATTGCAGTGCTGGTCAGAGGCGTGGTTTTCTTGGTGTTGCAGCAGCTCGGACTCCTCTTCAAAACCCCTGCCACACTTACCACAGCGGTGAGTTTTGCTTGCATCGTCAGTGTCATTTCCATCTGCGGGTGCAGCATGCTGAGCCAGACGATGTGTACGGAGAAGTGCCGGGCTCCGGAATGTCTCGGGGCATTCTTTACACGCAAAGTGACGCTCAGGACACACCTGCCGTCGGTGTGTGGTCAACTAGGAACATGAGAAGACAAACTGACCAATTAAACAGAGCCGATAATAAAAAAACTGATTTAAACTAGACAAGTTAGTTACAGCCTTAAATTACTTTGTTGTTGCAATGTAGCCAAAAATATATATAAATGTTTTTATTAAAAATAAACATACAAACAAACAAAAAAAAATACCTGGATTTAAACTCAAACATTTAGGACTATACAAAAAAGTGGGCAAAGTAAGCAAATCCTGAACTTGAGTAAAAGGAGGGACACCTACTAGTAACACCTCAAACCTTACTCGTCAGTTAAGAACAATGCAGCATGAATAATTCGAATATGAAAGTTATCCGCAAAAGCAGCAGCTAAATCTTGCAAATCGACCCTCACCTTACCTTTTTCCCCACCTATAGCAATTCTCAAAATGCACGAGTGCCCTCACTACTTACTAATAAGTTGCCATGATTGGCTCCCCAGATACAAAGTGACTGATGTGTGTGTTTATTTAAAAACTTTCGGTGCAGAGTTACAGTTTGTTCCATGTGCTCCATGAGATGATGAGCGAGTTCAGTAGGGCAGCATTATATTAGTTTCGGTTTCTTTCTGATCTGATTTTTATGAAATAATAAGAGGATGAAATATGGTGCAGATGTTGACTTCCTGAAGTTTTAAATTAATTACACTTTCTTAGATCTTAATTATATTTGTGTACTCCTGTTTTATAATAGTTATTTTTTATTTTTACAGCTACACATAGTAAATAAACAAGCAAGAAATATAATGAACATTAAACTGAAGATCACATTAACCCACACACACCAGTCGGCTATTCAGATTTTTGTGATCGACTCCAAACACCTTGAGCTGAGCAGCCTTAAATATTATTCTGGTAAAAATCCTCTTCTTACAAATCTACTTAAGCAAAAGTAATCGGCTTCACATATACACAAGTATCAAGATCAGTAGCTTACAACAGCCTTGTCATAAGCAAGTCTCTCTCAGCAGTATCTGCAACTGTCTCCTCTTCTGATTTCAAACACCTGCTACATAATTAGGGAAGGCAAATCATGCAATTATGCAAATACTACGCGCCGTTCAGGGAATGTGATGCAATATCATGCAGAAATGTAGTGGAGTAGAAAGTACAAATATTTGTTGTAGGATATAGTGCTGTAAAAGTAAAAAAAAAAAAAAAGTAGCCTCTAATAAAACTACTTGTTAAATACAGATATGTGAAATCTCTACTTCTATATAGAAACTATGTAAATGTACTTAGTTACCCACCACCTACGATTACACATGAGAAATATCACATACATTTTTGTAATGGGCTGGGAACCATCGCATCTGTGCGACGCGTATTGAAAACATTTAACATGAGATTCATTGATGTTCCATACATGACTGATCATTGGTATGGAAATGATGGCTAATTAGCTCAATCAGGTTGGTGCTGTCAACTTATCATTCTTTAGACAAAGTTTTTAAACTCTTTGAACCTAATAAACTGGCTAGAACCTAATAAACGTCTAGAAACCAATTTTGTCCCTGTTTGACCAGGATGTAGCTGCATCTGGTTTTTCCAAACTGCTACACAAGATGATGAGCTGCAGGAGTCAAAACAAGCCTATGCTGAGGACACAGACACATGCAATGATGCAAAAGATCATAGGAATATCCCTGTACCTCTGAGAATGTACGAAAGCTCTCCTTGCAGTGAACACACTTGAAGGGCTTGTCTTCCTTGTTGTGAGTAGACTGATGTAGGGTTAATTCCTCGGAGGATGGAAACGTGCGGTCACACACATAACAGGTGAAGAGTGTGTCACACTACAGGAAAGACAAAACACATTATAATTTTATAAAATACAACTCCCTAAAAAAATTCAACAATTCTGTAATCAGAAAAGCACCGTCATTCAAAACAAACAAACAAAAACAAATGAGTGACTTGATTAATATTAATTAATAGGGGATATTACATTTTATTGTTTGGTATTGCTGTAATCAGTGACTGGTTACACTGATTGTCAGATAGTGCTGTAACACCTTTGTCATAGCACATACTACTTTGTAGTTTGCTGTTATTACCAATTATAAAATATCTAGATCGCCCTCATTTAGCATTGCTTGTTCATATGTGCGCAACATACACTAGGCACAGAGCATCAAATTATTTAACAAGTAGATGTTAATAGGTAGATAAGCATAGTATTGGACTAAAACAATTGTTGGTATTAAGGCATTCTTTTAAAAATTAACGTGTACAACCACCTTGGTTAAAATATCAAGAAACTCGGTCATCTAAAATGATTTAAACTAACCTGCTGCAGTTGCTGTTTGTATTCTTCACGATGACTCTTCTTCATATGCCTCTCTTTGGCTTTAGAGTTACAGAAGGTTATAAAACACTGGAAACATTGCAGGCTCTCATGCTGGTCTGTGAATTGAACAAAAATATATATTTTTTCCCCCCAGCATTGTACAAAACAATTCCCTACAGTTATTACTGTAAATAAGAAAAAAAAAATTCTTTTGTTCCATGATTACATTTCCTTTAGCTGAAAAGACAGAAGTGAGCTTCAAGTTGTCCCCCCTCTTTTTTGTTAGTTGTTATTAACTTACACATTTCCTAATGTATAAACTGAAAAGTTATTATTTAGATACATTTAATACCTTCTTTGTTTACTGGTTGATCATTTATACCCGCATGAAATGCAAATGTACAACACAAATACGTGTATATAATCAATATTATTATACTCAGTCTAACTTTGCTTTGATTGTCTTGAGCATCTTCACAGGTGAGAACAGAAAGCAGTTCTTACAGGACTGAATGACAGGAGGAGGAGGACGAGGAGGATTAGGGAGGAGGATCGCAGTGTACGACTTCTCCGCCCTCTCGGCATTCACATTAGCAGTGTCAGCCGTCTCTCCACCTCCCATCACGATCTCCTCGATCTTCAGTAGATCAGAATCCATCCTATCTGGACATGCACAACTGGAAAGAAACACACGGATATTTACAAGCCTATCATAAACAATAAGACTATGGAGAAAAGCTTTTTTTATTCCATTATAAATGGGTTCTTTTAAAGTCTGGTTCCTTTACTATATATTATGGAAATAAGTCGTAAAGAAGGTGGCATTGTGGCCTTGGACTTCCAGGGGCAGAGGTTCGATTGCCGCCTCGGGTCTGCACGTTCTCACCAAACGTGCTTGGTGAGTTACTTCCCACAGTCCAAAGACATGCAGATTAGACTAATTGGTGTTCCCAAATTGCCAGTAGTGTGTGAAAGAGCATGCAAGTGTGAGCCCTGTGATGGACTGGCCCAAGTCCCCTGGAATAGACACCAGACCCCCACCCGACCCTGTATAAGGGATAAAGCGGCATAGACGATGAATGAGCAAGTGAGTTGTAAAGAAATAACGATCAGCCGAGGACGACGGTGGCAAGGAAAAATTCCCTGACATAGCAATAAGAAGAATGCAAACACTTACTCAGATAAACTCAATCACCTCAAAACAAATGGGACGTAACTGAGTGCAAACACACTCGACAACCATCCAGCAAGTCTCACGTACAAACCTGAAATTGCTTTGCACAATATTAATTAACCGGCATCCGCACTAGAACTGTTTTTAGGTCTTCGCTGCTAATTACAATAAATGTTTACTGTTTGCAATTCATTATCAGAATATTGAATTGTGTCATGTTGATTGTCGTGTTGTCTCTCGTTTGCACGTGCACACTGTTATGTTGTCTTTTTGTGTATAGTAAATTCAGAGTCTGTTTTGTCTCAGATAATTAGGTGTCTTATGTTGTTTGTATGCAACACTTTGGTCCACGAGGAACTGTGTTTCCTTTCACACTGTACTGAACTGTATATGGCTGAAATGAGAATAAAGGCCTTCTCGACATCAGATAGACTGGAATGATCTTGCCTACTAATTAGGTTTTTGTAAGCTGCTTCATGATGAGGTTGATCTTTAAACATGTACACACCTAGAGACAAGTTTATACTAGAGGAACAATGGTAGTAAAATTTCAGAGAAGTACACAAACTTTGCAGTCCCCAGTATCAGTGGAGATTTTCACACAGACTCTATTATGGTCTGAAGCCCTCACCTCTTTCTATCGAACATTACTCTTAATACACTCTTGTGTATTACGTTAAACTTTCCTTTCACCACAAATTGTAGACCTGGTCGTTGGTGTAGCCTGTCCTGCTAACGTAATTAAATTGCCAGGAATTAGTAACTAATACTTAAAAAAAAAAAGTTCATGAGTCGTGTAAATCCTGCCGTGACCACCACCACCACTGACGGCTCGGCTAGCTAACGAATTAGCCAGTTAGCTCTAAACAGCAAACAGGCCAGATGTAAATGATTGATTTGTACTAAATGTGCGGAAAGTTAAACAGAAAAAAAGATAGAGAAACAACCAGAAGAATCAAATAAAGCGCAGGTTTATGCAGGAACGTATGTTGGTAATAAGCTGTGGAACAGTTAGACATTAGCTAGCACGTCGCTAACAACCCGGGGCCTGGTGACATGGCCTTGTCCCAGCTGCAGGAAAAAACACACCGCTGGCGGTCCGAGCAAACCGCGGGCATGTGTTCAAGTGATTCAGCTTATACCTGGTTAATGATAAAAGCTAATTTTTGCGTGAATTCCAGGCCCCAAACAAACCGTCCTATATGAATGTATGTATGTATGCTGTAGCTAATTTGATAACAAGCTAAGCTAATACCCTCAGAAATTAAACTAGCCAACTGTTGACCTGTATTTGTTAGCAATCCGGCTGCTAAGCAACGCCTTAACAATTCGGTTCACGTATAAAATATTTTGCAATCCCGGGGGGGAACGGTAAACAACAAACAACGAGGGTTTCTACACGCTTACCTTATATAGCTGCACTTTTTTTATGGAGGGAAAACACCAGCACCAACTACTCCTGCAGTTGGTGTAAAGGGGGCGCAAGTGGGCAGCCGTTACTGTAGCCTACGGTTAGTTCCAGGCGCGGAGTTAATAGAGGCCAACTGCGCATGCGTTCCAATCGTGACCCGAATTCCACCCCCCCCTTCCAGTTGAATCGGATCATATGGTTCGGTTCACCAAAAAATAAAAACTTGAGCTGTATTTACATAATTGCTCTCTCTCTCTCTCTATATATATATATATATATATATGCAAAATGCACTTTATATTTGAAGCAAATCTCAAAGTGCTACAAATTATTATACAATACATCTTTTAATACATTATACAGTAAGTCCCCAACATACGAACGAGTTTTGTAAGTCCAACAAACATTGTCTATGTACTGGGATACTAACAGTATAAAACATACAGATATCCACAGTATAAAACTAACATGATCCATGATCTTGCCTTGTTCTTTAGCGCCGATGGTTGAGCGATTCATGTTAAAAAGAACAAGCAATGTCTGCCACCTTTTCACCTTGCTTCATTCTGTCAATTATTTTCACTTTTGTCTCAATCATTATTGCTTGGCGCTTCTTAGCAGTACCAGCTTCATCGCTCGATATGTGATCCATGTGAACATCCGTGATTGAACATGTGGATGCATGGTCGCATCTTTAAACAGTCGTAATTCAAATGCTCATATGTAGGGGACCTTACTATATACTTGAATATAAATATATATATATATATATATATATATATATATATATACTTACTATATATTCATTACAAGTAATGATCCTCGACATGAAGGATGGGTCATCCATAGCACGCTGACCCCTAATGGAGTTCTTCGACACAATGTTCCTTCTGCTCCTAGGTCAGCAGCCTGGAGACAAACTTGGCAGCAACATCCTGCAAGAACTCCATCAGCATGCTGTGGATGGCCTGTCCCTCATGTCAAGGATCATTACCGGTGATGAAATTTGGGTGTACGGGTCTGACCCTGAGACAAATCAAAGAGGTAATGTACGTGGTCAGAATAGTCGCACAGCTCTCGATGAACACAGGACACATGTCTTTTGGCATGCTGATGAAAGTCGGTGCTCACTGTGACTGTACGTGCAGCCTTGTGCTGCCATCTGTTGTTGCATCTCAATCTAAAAACTTTTTGATACCACCTTACAATGTATAATGTTTACAAATATCAGTACCAATTGGCCCATTTTAACTCCGCTCCTAAAAGTCATAGTGAGTCCAGCCATATCAGCTTGTTTTCGACAACTTACTTCCATAAACTCTTTCACTATCAGTGGGATCAACCCTTTAATTTTTATCTCAATAAATTCACCAGTATTATTCACATTATTCAATGTACTATATGAAAAACAAGAGTAAAAGATATATTGCTAATTCACAAAATTTACTCTTAGAATTGGCGAACATGCATTAGAATATAAAATTCATTAGTATAGTCAATCAAATTCTTGAAGAAAACATTTGGTTAATTATATATGATCATATAACACTGTTTAACTTGGGTCTCTTGACTCTTCTACAAAACGTTTTAGTCATTATCTAGTTAGTGTGTAAATGTGTTTACTTTTAAATACACTGTAAAACAAAATTCAAATTGATTCCATAGAAAGAGGACAATTGAGGCATAAAATTTATAAAATTATTGATCTACAAGGTCACAGTTTCACTAACACATCAAGCTTCTTTTATGTACTGTACATACAAACACATTTAAAGTAAATAATAGCATAAACAATAAAACACACCATGGAACACATTTTACTTGGCAATGAATTCATTACAAAAATAATATCAGACAAAACAAAAAGAGATTTTAACAGTTCAAAAGTAAAACTAAATTGACACAATGCATGCTTCACTGACATCTACCATATATTAAAAATTATTCTTTTCACAGTTCATAATGTCCAATTAATTATTTTTGTACAAATTGTGGACCTGTGGATACATTCTGAACTGATGCTAAATACCTACACAGTGCAAATATGGTTAAAACTTTAACTTTGAAAAACAGTTGTTTAAACTGATTTACCATGTAAACAAAATTCTAACATTGGTTGTTTTCAAACCAAAATAAATAAATAAATGTGACAATTAAAATGGTGTGACTAAAAAGCAAAACCTAAAAAAATAGATATTTTAAATGAACAAACAAAACCTACACAGCTCTGGGCTAGATTTTATTATGAAGAAGACATGTCTGTTATACCCCTGAAGGTGTTGTAAAAACACCCGTCTTAAAATCTCCCTAGCAAGGATATTTGATTAACACACACACACACACACACACACACACACACACACACACACACACACACACTTTAACTAACATTGTATACTTAAGACAAGTAAAAATCAATCAAATCCATTTTTAAAAAATGGAAGAGTCTTAGATACATGTGGTAACAATAAATTATACATGGACTAGCCCCTGCTAAATGCATATGTTCACCTAATCCATCTGTTAAATAAGGATTTTTAAAAAGGGTCTCTGAAAGTAAAGGAAAAATGAACAAAAGAGCCAAAATTTGCACTCAGTATTTAGTTGTTATATACTTTGGGTCTCAATACATATAATCCAAGCAAAACTACTTTTTTGATTAGAGTTTAAAAATTTTAACTGGTGGCTACACACTCTGATGTAATGTCTCAGAGATTACTTATAAAAGTGTAAAAATGCACAAGTGGCCCACTTGGGCATGGCAAACCAATGTGTATAACTTGCTACCCTGTACTATCACTACTAAACAACTTGTCGACCAATGTATTAGGCTTCAAACACTCAACATGTGATTCCAACAAGTGAAAAGTAGTTATATTCAACTGGGTTCAATAACTGAGTATTACATTTGGTTATTATCTTACTTTTGCAAGCAAGTTAAGCAAATAAAAAGATTTTTACCTTCATTTATTGGTGTTTGTTCATTTAAAATGAGAGCAGATTAAACCATCATTCTGCCCTACACCAGACAACACCAAGAAACAAATCAAGGAGGTTAATAAAATCAAAATAATAAAAATAGTTTTAATATGGCTAAAGCAGTTTAGCAGATTCATGTAGTTCCTTGATTGTGAAACTTCAGGAAGCAGTTGTGATTGCGAGAAATACATAGGAAAACACAGCATTTGAGACAACGTACTCTAGACATTTGCTCACAACCTCCAAATCTACACCTAGCCTCTTCACCCTCGGAAAGCTGTTCTGGCCAGTGGCCCAAACCATCATATCGTGTGACTGCATCAGGTAAAGGGGTCTCCAAGACATCCGAATGTCCTGCGGAGGCATTTGATCCAAGCTGTGCTGGTATTGGGAGATATGGAGGTGAGGAGTCTTGCACAGCAATATGGCTGGAATGAATTAAAGCTTTAGAAACTTCCAGTCGGAAAGCCATAAGTGACAGTGGCTCTGAAGGAAGGTTTTGATTTTGCTTGTACTGTAGCCAAGAATTAATTAATGCCAGATCAATAAGGTCCCAAAGAACAGACTGTGGCCAGGCACTGGGTGATGGGCTTGTGCAGGGTGTGCGATAAAGGCTTCTCAAATCTCGGTTCAGATTTGCAGCTTTGATGGCTCTCTCAAAACCACTGACGAGCGATGTTGAGCGTGACTTTTCCTTTGTTACTGCTGACAGAATAAAGCCATGATGGCACCTGAACAGTTTCAGTTTACCATCGGACGTGACAAACTCATCACCTATTTGCCCCCTAGCACCACCAACTTTTCCAGCACTGCGCACTCCTGCCTCTAGAAGATGCTCCAACATGGAAGGCGTTGATAGCTCGGGTTTGCAAAGAAATACCATTCCTTGATTATCAGTTTTTTCTCGAGAAACCATTTTCTCAACAATCTCCTCTCTGTTACAGTCACTGACTCGCAAGTTAAAATCCATGACCAATCCAGCAGAATTTATCATGACTGTGTGATGTAATGAGTGTGTTGGGTGTCTCTGAAAAGGAAGGAGATACTGGTCAACTCCATAGTTTCCATTTCGTTTAAGTGCTTGACACCCTTCTCGAACTCTGTTCACTATTGCCTCAACCTTCCATAGGGGATCTTTCTTTGATATCAAAACGTCTGTGCAATTCTGTGCGTCTTGATCCTTATGTGCATCCTGTCCGTTGCAGTTTAATCTTTCCCCTCCAAGACTGGCGAATCTTAGATTAGATCCAAGTTCAGAAAACATGTCTGCAGGCATGGCATCAGCAATTAGTGGCACTCTGGTGAACTCATCCCAGTACAGCTTCATACTTGGAAACTAAGTGTTGAATAGAAAGAAGGAGAAAGATTTAGCATGAATCTAGATTTAGCACAAAAGGTCAAAAAGCTGTAACAATTTATATTATTTATTTTTAATTTTCACTTTGGTCTAAATGCCAATTTAATCAAATTATACACAGGCAGCTCTAGAGTTGGTGGCACACTTGATAAAGAATTACTTTAACTAGATTTTCATAATCAGACACTAAAAATAAGAAAAATACAGTCAAATGAAAAAAAAAAAAAAAAAAAATCCATATACCAAAAAGTTATTTTTTTTACCAAAACCACATGGCACAAATATCGACACCCCTGCATATAATATTTACAAGAATGATTTTTCTTAATTCATCTCCAAACACATCAGGAACTTGGTTCTCTCTTGTCCTCTTGGTCCTACTCTTATATTTCAGTTACACCACAGATGTACAATGCAGCAATCATCTTCAAAGCTTGATTACACGGTCAATTAAACATTTTTCATGTTGGTCTGGATAGATATTTTGGATTTTTACCCAGGTAGACTATTGATCCAAGAACTAGAAATAGATTCCAAACAAATGTATAAAGCCTTATGTAATGAGCTGTCTGCATACATTTCACTTATTGAAAAAAAGACCTGATACAAAATCTCCTAAAAACATAAAAGAAAATGTTTGACATGGAGGATCATACAGAACTGTTTAATGACAGAATTCCATCATTAACCTTGAGTAACAGTTTTATTATGATGAGAAACATGGTGAATCATGAGGCCAATCCTAAGAACATTGGGAATGAGAGAATACACTCCAGACGATGTGCACACACGCCACATATTAGATGTTGTTATTCCTACACCATTCCCATGATTTGGATGTAGTACTCTCAAGTTGTAAACTTGTATTTTTACTTTATTATTATTATTTTACTGGTTAAGTACAAAATTTGTGCACTTTGCCCACCAGTGAGCCTTAACTACGATACGAAGTTGAACACAGCTAAAATAACTACAGTATAACAGTCGATATTTATAGACCTGGTTGAAAGCTTTTACTCACCTTTAAGGTTCCCATTGCAATGTGGATTCCTACGAACTGGGCCACCTCCTTTTCAGTGACCGGCTTTGTCAATTTTGACACTTGCCCTGTACAGCCTGCAATATCTTTCCATATATTCCAACTAAAATACTGAGTGAAGTAGTCAATAGGCTCACAATGCTCTTCATTGTCTGTCGATTGGTCATCTGCTTCAGGACAGCCTGAAATTCTACAAAAGAAGGTACACATCAGAAGGTACACTTTTACTAATATAATTATTTATGGCAATAAGACTTACTGAGATGTTTTTGCATGCTGCTCACTGTTGGCCGGTTCACACTGTCGCACCGCTCCATTAGCACAGATATCATGGTAACAAGACATGAGATGAGTTTCAGCTTCTGGCTCAGAGTGGACACTCTCGCAGTTCTCCGTATCTGATGATCGGGAAAGGAACTGTAGAACATCTTCAGCGCTCTGCTGCTCTGCACCAACATTGCCTACATGTGACAATCAAAAGTATTTTAAATGAAAAATTATTTACTTTGCTTGATATTACACTGTCATGATATCGAAGAGAAAAAATAAGCTTCAGTGAAAGCAAAAAAAATCTATTACATTATAGCCATACTGCTGTTACTTACCCTCTTCAGGGCTGGTGTATAAATTATGGTGCATTTCCATTTGTGAGCATCCTATCCTCATATCACACTCCTCTAATCCAGGTACACCCCCTACAGATTAGCAGAAAAGACGTTATCTGTTGTTCAGAATTTCAGTTCCGAATTGTCATTGACTTCAAATATTTATTGATCTTACATGGTCGAGTCCTCTCTTCCACCACTTCTGAACCGGAGGTGCCTTGATTAGCAGCTTGAGGCTCCACCGTCATCTCCCCCTCCTCTTCCTTTACAGGGTAGAAAATACACTGCTTGGCAGTAGACTGAGCCACTGTTGGGGAACCAGAAGAAATTCCAACTGGAGAATGATCCGTTTCTTTAGAGTGTGTGAGAAACAGCAATTAAACATCAAAAACAATAGCGATAAACATACAAAGCAACCAAATTAATTAACAAAAATATATACCTGGACATGCATTATGATCAGTTTGCATATCTTGAGCTTCCTGTGAAATCTGAGGATCATTTGAAATTTGCTGATCTTCTGCTTTTACCAAAATCATCTGGACTCCTTGCAAAAAATCTCCATCGTTAGCCTGAACATCCTGTGGTGTGAGAATAGATGGACTGACTTCTGTTTTCACATCAGTAGAGGTGCCACCAGAAGTTAATCCATTATGTGACTGAAGATTCAAAAATTCAAGATAAAAATTGTGACAGTAGGGAAATGCAATTGCTTCAGACTGTGCAGATTATAAAAAAAAGATAATAAGAATAATATATGTATAACTTACAGTATATTCTTGTTTATCAGTTTTGGTGCACACAAGGTATACTGTGCAAATATACAGAAAGCGTATGCAACACTATTTCCTTGCTTTAATAGTGTTGAAGTCATAAGTCGTGATAAGTGCACACGATGGAAGATTTAAGTAACATAAAATGTAAACATAACCAACAAATAAAAAGCAGTCATAGCGGAGCACCCTTTAATATTAAATAAAATTCTTGATTCAGACCATTGTGTTCGTCCTGAACACAGTATATGACTTAAGTGTGCAAATTTTATACACAAAGTTTTTAGCCAAACGTACTATTAGACCTACAGGTCCTTCTCAAAAAATTAGCATATTGTGATAAAGTTCATTATTTTCTGTAATGTACTGATAAACATTAGACTTTCATATATTTTAGATTCATTACACACAACTGAAGTAGTTCAAGCATTTTATTGTTTTAATATTGATGATTGTGGCATACAGCTCATGAAAACCCCAAATCCCTATCTCAAAATTAGCATATTTCATCCGACCAATAAAAGAAAAGTGTTTTTAATATAAAAACAGTCAACCTTCAAATAATTATGTTCAGTTATGCACTCAATACTTGATCGGGAATCCTTTTGCAGATTCTTTTGTCTTGTGTCTCTCAACTTTCTATTCACAATATCCCACAGATTCTCTATGGGGTTCAGGTCAGGAGAGTTGGCAGGCCAATTGAGCACAGTAATACCATGGTCAGTAAACCATTTACCAGTAAACCATTTGGTTTTGGCACTGTGAGCAGGTGCCAGGTCGTGCTGAAAAATAAAATCTCATCTCCATAAAGCTTTTCAGCAGATGGAAGCATGAAGTGCTCCAAAATCTCCTGATAGCTAGCTGCATTGACCCTGCCCTTGATAAAACACAGTGGACCAACACCAGCAGCTGACATGGCACCCCAGACCATCACTGACTGTGGGTACTTGACACTGGACTTCAGGCATTATGACATTTCCCTCTCCCCAGTCTTCCTCCAGACTCTGGCACCTTGATTTCCGAATCATCTTCTTCTTCGTCTTTCGGCTGTTCCCTTTCAGGGGTCGCCACAGCGAATCATCTGCCTCCATCTAACCCTATCCTCTGCATCCTCTTCTCTCACACCAACTAACTTCATGTCCTCGCTCACTGCATCCATAAATCTCCTCTTTGGTCTTCCTCTAGACCTCCTGCCTGGCAGTTCCAACTTCAGCATCCTTCTACCGATATATTCACAATCTTTCCTCTGAACATGTCCAAACCACCTCAATCTGGCCTCTCTGACTTTATCTCCAAAACATCTCACATGGGTTGTCCCTCTGATGAACTGATTCTTGATCCTATCCAGCCTTGTCACTCCCAAAGAGAACCTCAACATCTTCAGCTCTGCTACCTCTAGCTCTGCCTCCTGTCTTTTCTTCAGTGCCACTGTCTCTAAGCCGTAGAGCATTGCTGGTCTCACCAGTGTCCTGTACACCTTTCCTTTCATTCTCGCTGATGCTCTTTTATCGCACAACACACCTGACACTTTTCTCCACCCATTCCAACCTGCCTGTACTCGTCTCTTCACCTCCTTTGAACACTCTCCGTTGCTCTCGACCGTTGACCCCAAGTACTTAAAATCCTGCACCTTCTTTACCTCTGCTCCCTGTAGCCTCACTGTTCCTCTTGGGTCCCTCTCATTCACACACACATGTATTCCGTCTTGCTGCGGCTAACCTTCATTCCTCTGCTTTCCAGAGCGTACCTCCACCTCTCCAAATTTTCCTCTACCTGTTCCCTGCTCTCGCTACAAAGCACAATGTCATCTGCAAACATCATAGACCATGGAGACTCCTGTCTAACTTCATCTGTCATCCTGTCCATCACTAGAGCAAACAAAAAGGGGCTTAGAGCCGATCCTTGATGCAGACCCACCTCCACCTTGAACTCTTCTGTCACACCTAAAGCACATCTCACCACTGTCTTACAACTCTCATACATGTCCTGCACCACTCTAACATACTTCTCTGCCACTCCAGACTTCCTCATACAACACCACAGCTCCTCTCTCGGCACCCTGTCGTACGCTTTCTCTAAATCTACAAAGACACAATGCAACTCTTTATTACCTTCTCTGTACTTCTCCATCAGCATCCTCAAAGCAAATACTGCATCTGATGTACTCTTTCTAGGCATAAAACCATATTGCTGCTCACAAATTCTCACCTCTGCCCTTAACCTAGCTTCCACTACTCTTTCCCACAGCTTCATTGTATGGCTCATTAGCTTTATACCTCTGTAATTGCCACAGCTCTGCACATCTCCCTTGTTCGTAAAAATCGGCACCAATACACTTCTCCTCCATTCCTCTGGAATCCTCTCACTCTCCAAGATCTCGTTAAACAAACTAGTCAGAAACTCTACTGCCACCTCTCCTAAGCACTTCCATACCTCCACAGGTATGTCATCAGGACCAACAGCCTTTCCACTCTTCATCCTCTTCAACGCCCTTCTTACCTCACTTTTACTAATATTTGCTACTTCCTGCTCCACAACAGTCACCTCTTCTACTCTTTATTCTCTTTCGTTTTCCTCATTCATCAACTCCTCAAAGTACTCCTTCCAACTTCCCATCACCCTCCTGGCATCTGTCAGTACATTTCCATCTCTATCTTTAATCACTCTAACCTACTGCACATCCTTCCCATCTCTATCTCTTTGCCTCGCCAACCTGTACAGATCCACCTCACCCTCCTTACTGTCCAGCCTAGCATACAAGTCCTCATATGCTCTTTGCTTGGCCTTTGCCACTTCTACCTTCACCTTACGGTGCATCTCCCTGTACTCCTGTCTACTCTCTTCAGTCCTCTCAGAGTCCCACTTCTTCCTAGCTAGCCTCTTTCCCTGTATACACTCCTGGACTTCCTCATTCCACCACCAAGTCTCCTTGTCTCCTTTTCCCTTACCTGATGATACACCAAGTATCCTCTTACCTGTCTCCCTGATCACATTGGCTGTATTTGTCCAGTCAACTGAAAGCACCTCTTGACCACCCATAGCTTGTCTCAACTCCTCCCTAAAGACTACACAACATTCTTCCTTTCTCAGCTTCCACCACTTTGTCCTCTGCTCTGCCTTTGTCCTCTTCACCTTCCTCAACACCAGGGTTATTTTACACACCACCATTCTGTGTTGTCTGGCTACACTCTCCCCTACCAACACTTTGCAGTCACTAATCTCTTTCAGATTACAACGTCGACACAAGATGTAGTCCACCTGAGTGCTTCTGCCTCCGCTCTTATATGTCACCCTATGTTCCTGCCTCTTCTGGAAGAAAGTATTTACTACTGCCATTTCCATCCTCTTTGCAAAGTCCACCACCATCTGTCCTTCTACATTCCTGTCCTGAAGACCAAACCTGCCCATCACATTTTCATCACCTCTGTTCCCTTCCCCAACATGTCCATTGAAGTCTGCACCAATCACCACTCTCTCACCTCTGGGGATGCTCTGCCTCACTTCATCTAACTCACTTCAGAATTTCTCCTTCTCTTCTAACACACATCCTACCTGTGGAGCATAACCACTAACAACACTGAACATCACACCATCAATTTCCAGCTTCAGACGCATCACCCTATCTGATACTCTCTTCACCTCTAGGACATTCCTTACAAACTCCTCTTTCAGAATAACTCCTACTCCATTTCTTTTCCTATCCACACCATGGTAAAACAACTTGAACCCTGATCCTAAGCTTCTAGCTTTGCTACCTTTCCACCTGGTCTCCTGGACACACAGTATATCTACCTTCCTCCTCTGCATCATATCAACCAACTCTCTTCCCTTCCCTGTCATGGTCCCAACATTCAAGGTCCCTACTTTCACTCCTAAACTCTTGCCTTTCCTCTTCTCTCTCTGCTTTCGAACACGCCTTCCTCCTCTCCTTCTTCGACCAACAGTAGCCCAATTTCCACCGGCACCCTGTAAGTCAACAGCACCAGTGGCAGTCGTTGTTAACCCGGGCCGCGACCGATCCGGTATGGGAATGATATTTCTGATTCGCATCATTGACTTGGCAAATGTTTTACGTCGGATGCCCTTCCTGACACAACCCTCTGCATTTATCCAGGCTTGGGACTGGCACAAGAAGACACTGGATTGCGCCCCCCCCCCCATGACATGCAAAATTTGCAACCTGTAGCCCATTTCCTGCACACGCCTGTACACGGTGGCTCTGGATGTTTCTACTCCAGACTCAGTCCACTGCTTCCGCAGGTCCCCCAAGGTCTGGAATCGGTCCTTCTCCACAATCTTCCTCAGGGCCCGGTCACCTCTTCTCGTTGTGCAGCATTTTCTGCCACACTTTTTCCTTCCCACAGACTTCCCACTGAGGTGCCTTGATACAGCACACTGGGAACAGCCTATTTGTTCAGAAATTTCTTTCTGTGTCTTACCCTCTTGCTTGAGGGTGTCAATGATGGCCTTCTGGACAGCAGTCAGGTCGGTAGTCTTACCCATGATTGCGGTTTTGAGTAATGAACCAGGCTGGGAGTTTTAAAAGCCTCAGGAATCTTTTGCAGGTGTTTAGACTTAATTAGTTGATTCAGATGATTAGGTTAATAGCTCGTTTAGAGAACCTTTTCATGATATGCTAATTTTTTTTAGATTTTTTGGGATTTTGGGTTTTCATGAGCTGTATGCCACAATCATCAATAATAAAACAATAAAAGGCTTGAACTACTTCAGTTGTGTGTAATGAATCAAAAATATATGAAAGTCTACTGTTTATCAGTACATTACAGAAAATAATGAACTTTATCACAATATGCAAATTTTTTTTAGAAGGACCTGTATAAGCAAGATTAAACATATTGTATACAGAAAAACATACCTGTTCTCGAGTTCCACTCTGGCAGTGCACAGAGAGTCGTCCCTTTTTTAAGCTACTGAAGGAACGCCCGTTCTTCTCATGTTCTCCAGACTTCTGAGTTAGAGAACCACTTTCTGGTTTCATTATTTCCAAAACAGTTGTAGTATCAGGTTGTGCTAACACAGACACTTCCTGAGCTTCTGAAGATTCTCTCAAGGCTGCAGTGGCATTAATGATTTTTCTGGTTTTGAGTATTTCTTCATTTGTTTCGTCACTGTTACCTGTGAGTGAATAAAGTTCAAAGACAACCCGGCAGTCTTCTTCACTGGCAACCAACTCTTCTGTAGGTCTCTCTTCAGCAGAACGTCTTTTTCCAACTTGTCTCTTTCCCCTACCTTTGCTTCCTCGTCCTCTTTTCCCTTTTGGAATAGAATTGTTTTTTTGCCTGGCTAGTGTCTGAACAGTTATCTCGTCTGTCTCCTGCTTAATCTCTGATTGCACGGTTATGTGAGATCCAGCATTATGAGAGGATCCTGGATTCAAAGTTTTTGAAGGCAGTTCATTCTGAATAAAGGGAATTTTGTGACCAAGTGTGTTGTGGTTTGCTTCTCCTTCCTGTGAATCAGAGACCTTGAGGGAAATATTTAGAGAGGGGGTATATAACTTAGAAGATACTTGGGAATCTTCTTTATTTTTGTCCAAATTGATCAAATGCACATCTGAAGGCAGTGCCCCTTTAATATTCATTCCTTCCTGTGGCTCAGACAATGTAAGTGAGTGTATGTCTACATTCTCCTGTTCAGCTATCTTAACTTCATCGGTTTCAACATGATCAGCAGAAGATTCACCAGCTGCTTTTTTATGTCCAATCGGAGGCTCCTGATTAAGACCGTCATTGTGATTACCCTCTCCTTCAACAAAAGTTGTTGTCACTAGAAAAGAAGGCGAAGGACTGAGGGCTGGGAAAGAAAGCCTGGGTTCATTCCTTTGTTCGTCCCCCAAACCAATCTCTCTCATTTCTGAATCTACGTCCCAGTCTGTTGGTACATGCATTTCAAAGTCATTTGTGTGGACTGCACTTGCGAGCGTTATTTCATTTGACCTCAGGCTAACTGCGCTCATTTCAGAAACATCACAGGGCACAACAGAGTAACTGAATCCATTTTCAGAGTGAAACAATGCCATGTGCTCTTGTAAAGCAGATACCTCTGAAAAGCTCTTCCCACAATCATGGCAACCAATTATGAGCCGAGAATAAGGAGGGCTTAATGCAATTTCCTGATCTATTTTTGCAGAGGATTTACGCTTTCTCACAGCTTTTTGTTTTGCACCAGAGGGAATGTCACTGTCGACATGAGATGTGTGCAAACGAGAAGACTGCTTTGAATCTACTTTGGATTTCTTTACAATTGTTTTTGACTTCTTTTTCTTTTGGCTGGAAGCTTGCAGGGATTTTTGTGCCCCTTTCTTTGCTGGCTTTACTGTTGTCTCGTGGTCATACATTTCTTTTGTTTGACACTTATGTATTAGTTGGTGATCTAAGCCTGTAGTCTTAGCATCCAGCTTGTGCACCTTCAGTTGTGGTTGTTTATGACCTTTTAGCAAAAGCAAGGCCTGTTGCTTTATTTGATCGATGACTGGGGTCTCAGATACATTTTTATCTTTCTCCCTTTGTTTTGCTAACTTGTAGGTTTTCTTACTCACCTTATTTACTTTATTTACTGTGATCTTACTCTTTGCTTTCTTTTGAGATTTTGCCTCGGAAACTTTACCTGACTTTTTCTTCTTCGGCACAGGGGTTTCATCTTGATTTGACTCCTGAGTAGACTTTCCTTCCTTTGCCATATCTCTCTGGTTTTCAGATTTTCTTTTTTGAGGTTTCCCTCTGTGTGCTTTTTCTGACACCTTCATTACTTTTTTGTCACAGGGCAAGTTAAGGGCCTGGGTGGGTCCAGAAGACTTTTCAGTTTTTCTTCCCTTTTTGTGTTTCTGTTTCAAATTTTCAATCTCCTTTTGTGACAAAACAGGCACATTTCCTGGATCAATGTCTTCTTGATCCTTATATGGACTATTTTGGGAAATATTTAACAGTTTTTGCTTTGAATATTTTTTCTTATTTTGTTTAGATCCAAAGTGGTTCTTTGTCTTCTCTTGCTTTTTCGCTTTCCTTGACCCAGCTTGAATCTTTTGATTAGGTGTTATGGGTAATGAACTTTTTGCAACTTTATCCTGAGTTTTCATGTGCCGGGACTTCACCTGCTTTTTAGAACTTTTCTTCTTAATTGGCAATGACTTCTTAACCTTTGGGGAATCTTCTGCCAAAAAAGTTTGGGTGATGGTTTCCACTCTGTTGCCTTGCTGTACACCTGATTCACTACAGGGTGCCTGCTCAAAGGAAGAGCTTTTTTGGTCAGACTGTATGTTGCAAAGAGAAGGGTTTAATATTTGATCCTCTGGTGGTGGAATTTCATCAAAATTCTGTTGCTTCAACTGGGCTTCATTGTCTTGACCATCATCAAGTTGAGGATTCCCTTGCTCAGTTCTTGGCTGAGGTTCTACTAACAAATCCGTTGTCTTGATTGCATTTTGACAGTGGGACTTATCAAGTTTATCTAAATTTGCCATGCCAGTTTGTGGCTCAGGTTCTACTCCTGAACCTATTACCTCGGGTGCCGCTTGAGTTTGAGCATCTGTACTGGTGTTGGTTAAATCAGAGATAACCTCACTCTTCTGCACAGTTTGGGTCTCAGGTTCAACTGTTGAGTCTGCAGCTTCAGGGACCTTGTGACTTGGTTCTGCATTAGTGTTGGCCTTCTCTGACAAGGCGATGTCTTGTGGCTTGATTACAGGTTCCTTCTCACTTATGGTAATTTCAAAATCAGTTGTCAAAGATGAATTGTTCACTGGTTCTGCTGTTTTGACAGCTATTATGTTATGAATCTGCTGCTCCTCTGTTGTAAGAACAAGTGGATGACTGGCTTCCAACTGAGGCGGTAAAATGTCCTTTTCGCTCAGTTCTGGCAGAAGTACATACTGAACCTCATTTACCAGTTCTGCTGTGATGTCTGATTCAATAACTGTGATATGGTTCTCTGCAGAAATAGTTGTCCCACCATCAATCACAGTTTGCTCTTGTTCAACAGCAACTTCAACCTGTAATGATTCTAATAACACATCTTGCTGAGTTCCAGTAGATGATGTTCCATCATGTTCTTGTTCATCCTCTGCCTGCTGCAATCCAATTTGTTGTACTGTTGGCTGCGTGAAATCAAAATGCAAAGGTCGTATAAGGCCTTGTGGCTGTTGCATTCCATTGCTTGGTGTCTGCAAAGGTAACTGATCAACTCCAAGAATGACAAGTTGATTTACTTTCTGGACATTTCCCATTTTCTCTATTAATCTTTTAATATGTTCAACTCCAAGTGGGCTTATTTGCGGTACTGTCTGTCCAACAGCTTCCACGTGTGGTAGAGGTAGTTGAACTACTTCGGTCAGAGGTGTAACACATAAGCCTCCTGCTCCCACAGCACTGTTGGATGATGTAATGGTTGAGTGCTTTGTCCTATAGTGGTGCAGCTGTGATTTGGCCGTCTTGAAAGACTCATTACATTGTGAGCATGAATATTTCTTAGACGATATACCTGGATGTAAAAAGAAATGCCTTTCATTTTAAACAGGACAAACCATATACAATCCCAATAAATGTATTTTGCATGTAAAAACTTTCCATCATGCCTTTGGGAAGGCCCTAAAGTGGTCTTTTCTACACTGACCGGCCAAAAAAAGTCAGCATTTAGATTTAAGAAAACAAGTACTTTGGATCCTTTGGTTGAATAATTAATGCAGTGATTAATATGTTTCAGCTCACTAAAATTTTTTTTACCCTGCCTGGTGGAATATGTAATGTCTCATTTCTTAATCACCCAAGTTACTGCGTTTCAGAAGGGTCAAAATATCAACCTGGGTCAAGCAAAGAAAACATCTAAAGTGACTGCTTATATTACTGGAATGGGTTTAAGCTCAAGGGGTGTAGAAAAGGAAGTGCAGGAGGTACCCTTTAGGCATACTGACCACTGTACAAGCCTCTGGAGGCAGTGTTATGATCTGGTGTTGTTTCAATTGGTCATGCTTAGGATCAGTAAGGTTACATGGCAGTAAAGCAAAGTCAGCTGACTAGCTGAATGTATTGAATGACTAGAATTGAAATTACGTTATCCCATTACATCGATTACACCCATACACAGATTATCCCCTACATTTATATTTTGTTATCTTCTACAGCTATATTTTCTATAGCTCGTATCTTCTATACTGTAGCTATATTTTCTATAGTTTTTCAAGGCTTTTCTATATTTTATTCCTTAATTTATTTCTTATTGATGACCTTTTTTTAAAGGTTATAGGCGGTCATAATAGCATTTCACTGCATTTTAAATTTCAATTCACATTTTATTTGTCACATATACAGCATGATTTCTCCCTCCCTGATGACATGGCCATAGTCCAGGATGACAATACCAAGATTCATCAGGCTAAAATTATGAAAGAGCTTAAAGAAATAATTTTCACACAGGAATTGGCCATTATATTTGTCTTACCCTTCTCCAAACCTCTACAATGTACAATGAGTACAACTGTGTTGCTAGCAAACGTTTACTAATAAACATTAAAGGCACCAAAACAGGTTCTGAAAAATTCTGCTTATGTAATGTTAGTTATATGACAATAACACAGTCCCTTTTCCAGAATAAAAAGCATCTGCAATTCAGGATGATGCCCTGGCACAGTGCAGGCTGGTGTTGTTCCAGAAAGTGACCGGCTGCCAAGGCCTAACTGGACTCCTTCGATGCGTGTGTTGCATATTGACTACAAGCACAAACCAAAGACTTTATTCTGGTAGGTATAGGATTGATGTTTTATATTTGCTCGTCCTGTTCCTTTTTAATTTGGTTATTACACCCACCAACATTAACATGCAGCTTCGGTTTGTCGATGATTTGCATACATTTCAGCAAAGAACTTTTCTGAAACAGCAATCAAAAATCTCACTCACTTTTATGTTATTTCTAAACTTTCTTCAGCTCAAACAGTGCTTTGTTCTCAGAATCGGGCATGTACTTTGACTTGCAAGTTAAAAACAGCAGACTAATTGGCTGTTGTAATTTGTTTATGTCTGCCGTGTGATTGCAGCTGTTAGATCTATCCAGTAAAATTGACCAAAACCTACCATTGCCATCAACATAAATGTTATCGCAATAATATACATCATTTTACTGCCCATCGCTACATGCCACGATCACTCCCTGGAATACTATATAATGCATTTATTATCATAATTGAAAAAAAAAAAAAGAAAAGAAAAAAACCTTGAAATTTTTTCTAACATATCTCACCCCTGTACGCGTTAATAAAATTTATCCAAATGTATCTCAGCTGTGTTTTAAATTTAATTCAAAAACGGGAACATTGATGCATCTATTCTGGGAGTGTAAGAAAATTAAAACATTTTGGTATGAAGTGCATATTTGAGAAAATACTGGCTAGAAAATTCACTATGTCTCCAATTATAGATCTGTTACACTGTAAAATACCACTAGGTCTTCCTTCTGATTTAAATTATTTATAAAATTTCATTACTAATCTGGCAAAGAAATGTATACTTATCTTATGGTCATCATTTCGTGTACCAACTTCAAAGATGTGTTTGGCACAAATGGGTAATCTTCTTCCATTGGAAAAACTTACATATGATTTACAGAACAAATCTGAACTATTCTGGTGGATATGGGCCCCTTTGTGGGATCTACTCGAGCAATCATGACTCTCTCTTTTATGTTTTTTTACTGAACTGTTTGCCCTTGGGTGTTTCCATGTTCACTCTTATATTAACAGAATATTGTTTGTTTTTAAATGTTTGCTGTGGGTGTCGACTGTAAATTGATCTGGCTCTGCTTTTTGTTTGTTTTGTTGTTGTTGTTGTTGTTAAATATCAATAAAAAATATATAAAAACTCAGCAGATGACGCTGTACATTTCGTTTATACGCACTTATGAATGTGCAATTAAATTTCACTAGATGTGCCTCCGACTTCATTATCGCTTAAAGTAAAAAAAAATAATAATAAAAATAATATATATATATCCTGTTGGTTTTCCAGTGAATACATCCTGCACTAAAATCTTATTGTGTTGCAATATTCCCAGGTTTATTCTCTGGGTAAAACCTAACCCATAGATGTGTATTTACTGGAAAATGCAGACTGGGAATTGGATTGCAATTATCAACATTTTTAAGTAGTGGGCCATGGGGTTCAGCATCTGGGGGAAACCCTATAGGTCATTTACTAATATAATAAAGAAATAGTTACAGCATAACAGTGATCATGAATTCTAAGAGCGATGGTTTACATCCGAACGCATTTTACTACACAATTTTACCCTCACATTTGCATGTCAGTTAATCACATCATTCACCTTCATGTCAGTTAATCATACGTTATGTTACTGGAAAGGTCATGCATGAGGAGAATGTGCCATAAACCTAAGTGTTAGAGAAAGAGTACTACTTACCCTTACCCCTCCTTTTCTTTGTTTTGCTTGTGGCATTTGTCAAGTTTTCTACACCTTCCGTCCCCTCATTTTCATGTGCTTCCAGGTGCTTTTGCAGAGCTTTGGGCATGGTAAATCTCTTGCCACACTCTTTATGTATGCAAACGTATGGCCTTTCTCCAGTGTGTACTCGCTGGTGGTACTTAAGCAAAGTAAGGGTCTTGAAGAGCTTGCCGCATTCTGAGCAGGTATAACCCTGCTTGTTATAGTGTACCTTTTTATGGCTTGTAAGCTCGGACGATCGACTGAAAGCTTCCCCGCAAATGGGGCATTTAAATGGCTGCTTCTCTGTGTGAGCGCGCTGATGCGCCATGAGCTCCGTAGAACAGGTGAAATGTCGATCACACACATAGCACGCAAACAGCGCATCACCAAGAATGCACTGCTCATACTCAGAGGGGTGGTTCATTTTGAGGTGGCGCTGCTTGCTCTTGTTGTCACTGAAGATGATGTGGCACTCCAGGCATTGCAATGAGAGCTGAGATGCTGCAAAACGATCATACACTATTAACTTAGCAAGTTCGATATAATACAGGTAAAAAAACAGAAGAAAAACACAACTATGACACTACTTAAAAGCTACTGTCTTGCATACACGGAAATCAACAAAGAAGTCAGGAAAAACTTACAGGTGAGAGGCATCACTGTGGGCTTGGACATGTCCAGTTTTAGCGGATCCATTCTGTCCTTTTTTGGCGGGATGAACTTTCTAACACTTGCACCCACTTTAGAGATTTCTGTCTCTCCAGGAGCTGTAGGGCTAGATGTCACATCTCCAAGGGACTCTTCACATGATGGGGCTTCAGCTGAACCTTCTGATGCTTCACTGGGATTTGAGTCTGGTACTGAACTGCTGATCGCCATTATCTCAGTTGGCATACCTTGATCTGGATACTGATTTGGGTCAACAGGATGACTGGTTATTTCATCTTCAGTAGCCTCGTAGGTTGGAACTGCAAGCACACTTTCCTCTGGCATGTCCTCCGCTGGAGATATTGGTTCAATTATTGCTTCTGATGGGACGTAAAGGTCGAGTTTCCCCTCACCCAGACCAATGACCTGTGCTGTGAGGTCCTGATCTAATGCTGTTTCTGCGGGAGACACGCTCTCCAACTCTAGAGTTATACATTCTTTGGCAAGAAACAGATCACTGACTGACTGACTGGCGAGCTCCATGATCCTAAACGATCCTCCAGAAGGTATCGGATGAATGAAGACTTAGAAGTAGTAAAAACCCCTGAAATGTACACAACATAACAAAAAAAACAGTTAATGACACATTTAACAAATACAAACTGTTCAAATCACACAGTTTAGTAACACAGTGGTATGAAGTGGTACCAAAAAATTGAGATTTGCACACAACAGACCCAGCTGCTTTTGCTGTACGTTCTCCCACACACGCCTTAAAACCTGGCAGTAGAATTTGCTATAAAATTTCGCTATATGGCCTCTGAGGACGAATTCTCAATGCACAATGCTGCAAATGTCGGAAAAGAGGATGAGCATGCACATGGTCGAGCAGCGGACCTGCCTCGTCTTTTTCGGTCGTGGAAATGATGGGCTCTTCCACTTTGAAGACTATTGCTTCGTCAGCGATAATGATCCTTAAACATGAAGGTCAGGTCATCCACGGCATGCCGACTTCAATACGATGTTCCTCCTGCTCCTGGCTCAGCAGTCTGAGGACAAACTTGGCAGCGACACGCAGCATGCTCATACCACACGTCAGGATTGACTGGACCGTTCCATAGGACACATTGACAACGGCAGCAATGGTGCAATTTGTTCTACAACAGTCATAATGCATGGTTGCCGAATGGTTTCACCATTTTTGGAAGCTGAGCTCGTTGAAGGTCTTCCTGATATTTTTGTCGGTCGGTTTCCTGTCTATAAGAGCGTGTGCCACTCAAAGCACCTCGAATGACTCATTGCAGCATCGCCGTAAACTTGCAGAGTTGTTTCTGTGGCAGATTTGCCCAGATTCATGCAGAATTTCACATTCGCTCTTTGTTCTAACTTGCTATCCTTGACGAAATAGCAGATGTGGTAACGCAGGTGGTCAGAATAGCAGAACAGCTGCGCAGCTTCAAGATGATGTCTTTTGGCACGCTGACTTATGAAGGCTCCCAGTGACTGTGCATGCAGCCTTGTGCTGCCATCTGCTGGTGTGTTACAAAACTAGTCTCGAAACCTTTTGATACCCCCTCATATACAGACCTCACAAACAATAAAACAACAATATAGGCGAGGTATTAGGGAAAACTGAAAAGCGGTTTCAAAAAAACAAAGAATGATATACCTAAATGCAGAGAATAGATAAGTGTTTGCAATAATCTCTTAAGAGTGCTCATTACCCACTGCTGTGTTGTGTAGGGAGTGTGCACGGTCATTCATTAATTCAGAATGCTAACTGCACCAGTATAATGCGAATACTTTCAAAACCAAACACATATTTCGACTAACAATCAGCTTAACACACACTCTCTCTCTCTCTCTCTCTCTTTGACCCCGACGCCTCCTCGACTCGCCCACAGTTTTATCCTGGAGCAGACGGCTAACTACGGACACTGCCGCTAGGCTACCTGATTTATTCACCCTTATAACGCTCTCTCTCGACCCTACTCATACACTTCACCAAAAAACACGTATACTAAAAAATTTAAATATACATTATACCCCATACAGCCACGTTAATGAACAAAAACGTTACCAGAACGCTGTTAGGCTGCCGCATTCATCCAGCCTGCATTGTTTCTCCTTCGCAAGCATCACCAGCTACGACCATATCAACATGAATCCGGAGGGTGTGACGTCACGTGGGAGGGGGCAGATCCTCATGGATATTGTAGTCCTTACCTTGACCACATTGTTCCTGTGGGTTTATTTCCAGGCAGGGGCGATTCTAGGATTTTGCACGTGGGAGGGCACAGGGCGGGGGGCATGGCAAATCAGATTCAATTAGCAAAATATTATGGCTTAGAAAACATGATTTTTGTACATTTATTCATAAAAACAACTCATAAAGTATCCCCATCTGTTGTTTATCACTGCTGCTAAATCATCTTCATTCAGCAGTCTGCCGATCAGTCTTGATCAGTCACATGAAAATAATCAGACCAACCTGCTATCAGGATGATATTTAAAAAATTTAATTGACTGTATACCCTCCACTGTGGGTAGTAAAACTCTCCTGCGTTTTGAAAATCGCGGTCATACACAGTATGATATGAAGTGAAATGCATATACGACTGCTGATGACCTAAAAAAAATTACAATTAAGAAAAGTTGCGATTTTAAGAGATTTTTTTTCTTCGGATTATACAAACCGGATTCCAAAAAAGTTGGGACACTAAACAAATTGTGAATAAAAACTGAATGCAATGATGTGGAGATGGCAAATGTCAATATTTTATTCAGAATAGAACATAGATGACAGATCAAAAGTTTAAACTGAGAAAATGTATCATTTTAAGGGAAAAATATGGTGAATCAAAAGGCCATGGTGTCAACAAATCCCAAAAATGTTGGGACAAGGCCATTTTCACCACTGTGTGGCATCTCCCCTTCTTCTTACAACACTCAACAGACGTCTGGGGACCGAGGAGACCAGTTTCTCAAGTTTAGAAATAGGAATGCTCTCCCATTCTTCTCCCATTCTTTGTCGCACCTTCCTCTTTATGATGCGCCAAATGTTCTCTATAGGGGAAAGATCTGGACTGTAGACTGGCCATTTCAGTACCCGGATTCTTCTCCTACGCAGCCATGATGTTGTGATTGATGCAGAATGTGGTCTGGCATTATCTTGTTGAAAAATGCAGGGTCTTCCCTGAAAGAGATGACGTCTGGATGGGAGCATATGTTGTTCTAGAACCTGAATATATTTTTCTGCATTGATGGTGCCTTTCCAGACATGCAAGCTGCCCATGCCACACGCACTCATGCAACCCCATACCATCAGAGATGCAGGCTTCTGAACTGAGCGTTGATAACAACTTGGGTTGTCCTTGTCCTCTTTGGTCCGGATGACATGGCGTCCCACATTTCCAACAAGAACTTCGAATCGTGACTCGTCTGACCACAGAACAGTCTTCCATTTTGCCACACTCCATTTTAAATGATCCCTGGCCCAATGAAAACGCCTGTGCTTGTGGATCTTGCTTAGAAATGGCTTCTTCTTTGCACTGTAGAGTTTCAGCTGGCAACGGCGGATGGCACGGTGGATTGTGTTCACTGACGATGGTTTCTGGAAGTATTCTTGAGCCCATTCTGTGATTTCCTTTACAAGAGGATTCCTGTTTGTGGTGCAGTGTCGTTTAAGGGCCCTGAGATCACGGGCATCCAGTATGGTTTTACGCCCTTGACCCTTACGCACAGAGATTGTTCCAGATTCTCTGAATCTTCAGATGATATTATGCACAGTTGATGATGATAACTGCAAAGTCTTTGCAATTTTTCGCTGGGTAACACCTTTCTGATATTGCTCCACTATCTTTCTGTGCAACATTGTGGGAATTGGTGATCCTCTACGCATCTTGGCTTCTGAGAGACACTGCCACTCTGAGAAGCTCTTTTTATACCCAATCATGTTGCCAGTTAACCTAATTACTGTTAATTGGTCTTCCAGCTATTTGTTATGCTCAAATTTACTTTTTCCAGCCTCTTATTGCTACTTGTCCCAACTTTTTTGACACTGTGAAATTTGGAATCAACATATTTTTCCTTTAAAATGATAAATTTTCTCGGATTAAACTTTTGATCTGTCATCTATGTTCTATTCTGAATAAAATATTGACATTTTCCATCTCCACATCATTGCATTCAGTTTTTATTCATCCCAACTTTTTTGGAATCCGGTTTGTAAATGAAACAGGGAGCCAGTGAAGGGTTTTAAGAATGGGCGTAATATGGTCATATTTATGCCCTCTCATCGGCAGCACTGTTCTGAATATACTGCAGGTTTTGAAGGATTTTTCCAGTAGTTCCAATTAGACGTACATTGCAGAAGTCCAGCCTGGAGGAGACAAACGCATGGACCAACTTCTCTGCATCAGCAAAAGTGAGTGCTGTACGTACTTTTGCAATATTCCTGAGGTGGAAAAAAAGATGTTTTACACTGATGTTTGACATGAGCCTCATACGTCAAATGAGAGTCCATTTTAACCCCAAGGTTTATAACGGATGTTGACAATGGGATATCCTGACCAGAAAAGGTAATACTGGTGATGTTAGATGTCCTAACTTGGTGTGGGGTGTCTACTAAAATAGCTTTGGTCTTAGAGCTGTTCAGCTGCAGGAAATTTAGCTTCATCCCTGACTTTATCTCCTCCAAACAGATGGTCAAAGTGGATGATGGCAGAGTAGATGAAGAGATTGAATTTATCCTGAGGTAGAGCTGAGTATCATCAGCATAGCAATGAAATAAAATACCATTCTTGCTGATGATACAGCCCAGGGGAAGCATATATAATATGAACAAAATGGGACCGAGCACAGAGCCCTGAGGGACACCACAGGTGACAGTGTGTGTTGCGGATTTAGCCTCTCCCAGGGCAACATGCTCCGCTCTTTCGGCAAGATAAGATGAGAACCAATTGTAAACAGAGTCAGAGAGTCCAACAGTGTGACATAATTTGTGAAGAAGAATGCTGTGATCAACAGTATCAAAGGCCGAAGACAAGTCCAACAGGATGAGAAGCGATGGAAAACCAGCATCAGCCGATATCAGCAGGTCATTCGTGACTCTAACCAGAGCTGTTTCCACGCTGTGGCAGGGGCAGAAACCAGCCTGGAATTTCTGAAACAAATTAATTTGTTTTAGATGAGACTGAAGCTGTGCAGCAATTACTTTTTCCAGCACTTTTGAAAGGAACTGGAGGTTAGAAATGGGCCTGTAATTTGCAAGTACTTCTGGATCTAAGGTGGATTTTTTAAAAAGTGGTCTGATGATAGCAGATTTCAATGTAGCGGTAACATATACAGTCTGGAGAGAGTGATTTATTATCCTGGTAATCAGGGGACTTATAGAAAGGTTGAACCAAATGTGTAGGAAAAGGGTGCAGAGCACAATTTGATGGTTTCATCTTTCTGACAATGACCTCAACCTCTTGTTGCGTACCTTTAGAGAAACAGCTGAAAGGTTGCAAATTCCCTGGCTGTGGGTCATCCATCAGGACAGGTAGTGCAGAGGAACTTGATAGAGACGAGCGGATGGTATCCACTTTTTTACCTGAAGAAAGTAATGATGTTATTGCATTTCTCCTCTCTAGCTTCCAGATGAGATTGAAGTTGTGGTTTCAATAGGTGATTAATAGAAGAGAAAAGATATCTGACTTAATGTTAACCTGCAGCATAGTTAAAATCAAAATGCAGAGTAGAAATGATGTTATGAACAGTTATGTGTCCTGTATTTAATAATCTACGTTAAATTAAACTACTAATAAGACTAATAATTACAAAATTTTATTTCTTTACATTAATAAGTTAGACAGAGAGTTCTGCTGTAAAGAAAGACAGACATGTACATGGTCTTCAACTTGAAATAATAATATCACTGATTACATTAAAGCTAATCAGCTAATTTTAATCTCAGTTTTAACCTTTCTTTTAACTATTTCTACAAACTGTTTCCCCTTCAATAGGAGGGTATAACAGCGTATAATAAGTCATTTGCTTTGTTTGGGACAAAAGGCTAAAAACCAGTCCTGTTCATGAACAAATGCTCTTTACATTTAGACATATTGTTTTAGAGCAGGAGCACTTCCTAAAACATTTAATGTTTTGTCTTTTTATGATATAAAAATTACTTGATGTGGAATGGGTGGTGCAGTGGGTAGTATTGCTGCTTCATAGCTACAAGGTTCAATCTTATTTATAAGAAATATACATGAATAAAAAATAATATTCTGTGCAGTCGAAAAATATAGAAATTATGGAAATTTTTATGTATGTAAAGCAAAATGACTGGGGGATGTGCAAAAATGCATGAAAGTGACTTATTGTTAAAGTGACTTGTGTGCATGATCCAAGAATCACAAATATGAAGTGTGTATGAATGTGTCCATAAGTGTCCAGGATGAGTGCGAGAGCCATATTAGGCAACATGGGGGCTTAATGGTTAGTGCTGTTGCCTTGCACCTCCAGGCCAGGTACGATTCCCGTCTGTGTGCATGGTGTTTATTTCTTGGCGAGAGAGAGTTACGTTGTTGTTTCATCAGTTAAGGAAACCCCACCTGCAGACCCAGCCTGGGAAAGCGACCAAAGTCGAGTTAATTTTGTTTGTTCTTTTCGTGTTTTGTGCTTGAACTTGAACTCCTCAATAAATTGTGTACCCTGCATCTGCGTTCGCCTCCTCAATGGAAGCCATGACATCCACTTCTTGATGATTAACTAATCTTGTACATTTCATTAGTAATAACTGGCTGATACTGGCTCTTTTAATTAAGATCACAACAGTAGGAAGGGTGTGCATTGTTTAATTCCAGTAAAGTGAAATTGTAAGTGTACAGCACACAAAGACAAAAGCATTCTGTGGTTATTCCCTTGTAATAGCAGTTTGGATAAGGCACTTTTAAGTGTGATGATCAGGTGTCCACATATGTTTGGCCATCTAGTGTCTCTTTAAGACATCCAAACAGGGTACTGAATAAATTCTGATTTATTAAGCAGTGCCTAATGTAGTTGTAAAGGAAAATGGGTACAGTATACCACTTTAGCGTACAGCATTTGCATTCTGATAGCTTTATGGATCTGTTCTCCATCAGCTCATATTCTGCAGAAGTATTTGTTGGCCAGAAAACAGAATTAACTTTCCTCTACACCACAATGAGGCAGAACTAAATGTCTTCTTAGGGGCTTATTCTGGAAAACTGCAAAGACAAGATCTCCGTATGGTGGACCAATTGATTTAAATAGAGTAAAGGTAAAATACAGTATAAGGACTATACTATAACTTCCTGGCTGCTGATAATGGTTTTAAATATATTTTGAAAGTCAAATGCTTTAGAGTTTGGGTAAGCTACACTTAGTTAAGCTATATACAGTACTTACTGTTTACTGCACAGAGTAGTACTATTAACCCAAAGTACTCCTTTTTTATTTATCATTTTACAGCCTGAGGTCAATGATAATGACAGCAGTAAATTTTGTGGTATCTACCGGATCTGGTATTGAAATGTTATAACGCTTACGTTTTTTTTTTTTTTTTTTTTGGATCATCTGTTACATGTTCCTGCTTTGCTTAATTTATTTTCATCTTTATTAGCATAGCATTTTAATAAGAAGCACTGTTAGAAAGAGGCTTTAAAGACGATCTTAAAAATGTGAAAGTAAAGGTAACTTCATAAAAAAAGCAAGCCTGAGTTTATATTAGCAAGGTTTTAATAACTGAGACATGAGAAAGATGTGGGTCTTTAACTCTTTTCAATCAGCTTCTGAGTAAAAGCAAATATCACGATTGCTAGGATTTTAAAATGCAGTTATGTAATAAAAATCAAGGCTTTTTGTATGTACAATTTTATAATGGGCTTAAACAAACCGCATACCTACATTGCTGACCAGATTTTTAAGTTTAGAGCTGTTATGTACAAATGATTATGCTGACATCATTCTCTGAGTAAATGAATAAGGACGTCAAACAATGTGTGGCAATATTGTAGATTTCAAAGAATGGCTATAATCAGACACATAAAACAAATGACCATTCTTAAATAATAATTTTCTTTCTTAGTTGGTAGCCATGATGTTATTGATCCAGTCAATGTAGCGACAGACTTCAGCATAAACACCTGGTAAACCAGCGAGAGCACATCCATAGCCCCAGGACACGACACCCTTCAGCTCTCCATTACATACAAGAGGACCACCAGAGTCGCCCTGGAATAATAGACATACAGATAAATGCGTTAGTGTTATACATGGCATTATGAATGAACCTCACTCACTCATCATATATGTCGCTTTATCCTGTGTTCATGGTTGCGGGATCCTGGAGCCTATCCCTGGAAACTTGAGGTGGGGGTACACCCTGGATGGGGTGCAAATCCCATGCAGGGCGGCACACACACACACACACACACACACACACACACACACACACACACACACACACACACAAACACACACACACACAGGCTATAGGGAAACACCAATGACAGTTATGTGTAAAAGTTAGTGCCCCCTATTTGATTTTTTTGGTGTAAAAACATGATAGAAAAACATTTGATCGTCACACCCTGTAGGTCTGAGGCCACAGTACTGCCTCTTTCTCCTCAGTCAGTTAAAACTTACTGTTTGAGTAAGCATTTGTGTCTTAGCAGCATTTCTTTCAAGGGTGTTCAACTGCATTATGATGCAGTGGCACCAATTCAGTGTGTTGTGGTGGCCAACTTCAAGTGCTAGCTCTCAACTACTACGGTTGGCACATTAAAACAAATGAATGAATAAATGAATGAATGCATGATCTGCTCAATGAATTAATCAGGTCATTTATTTATTTATCCATTCCTTCATCTTCAGTCATGTACCCAACATTTTCAACAGTAATCAAATTCAAACACAACAGTAACACCTTTTAGTATGACATTATTAATTCAGATTTGTAGCAATATACTCAGTTTGAATAGTTTAAAACAAGTTTTCATGCATTTTTTTAATATAATGTTTAATATTTATTATATACACACCATGAACAGGCCAGCTATTTAAAGTTTTTTTTTTTCTTAAAAACAAATAATTTTCAAAACATTTGTTAGAAATAAATATTTGTACAGAAATTATTAGGGATTTACAGAATACTACATTTGGATTTGGGTTTTAGAATACAATAAAAAATATAATGTATTATTTACTGTACTAACTTTATGAATATAATTCTTTTGTGATTTTACCTGGCATGAATCTTTGCCTCCTTCCAAGTATCCAGCACAGAACATGTTTTCAGTGATTTTGGAAACGTAGGCTTCGCTGCATTGTGAGCGTGAAAGTACAGGCAAATTCAAGCACTGCAGTAGTTCTGCATAATTCACTGGGAAAGATTGCAAAAGTTAGTCACCTGTGAATTTTCCATAAAAATTCCCCTTCCATTTTGTATTATTGCTGCCGTACCTCCAGTGTTGATCTGATTTCCCCATCCAGACACCAGACACTGCTCACCTGCCACTGTACAAGAGGATGCCAGAGGTATAGGCTGCACATACTGGTTAAAAACTGCAGGCTGGCTTAGTTTAATCAGCATGAAGTCATTGTCATATGTTATCTCATTATAGCCTGGATGTGGTATGACCCTCTCAGCCCAAATCCTCTGCTCTGTGCCCTCGTCACTGAACAAATGGTGTTCTCCCAGGTGAAGAGCAAGACGATGAGGCCTTTGAATGAATACAATTTTTAGGGCATAATCTGCTTTATCGATTATTTTGTATTATATTCATACTACCAATGAAATAGACATATACTTAATGTATTGAGGGTTCTGTTTTAAGTAACTTAGTAAATTCAGTAGTGTTGGGAAATTATTTTGAAATAAAAATTTATCTGCAATTGAAGCGTACATTCTACATTATCAGTTGTTAGTACACATAACACATTGTTGTAATATTCACTAATATTAAAAGTATATTAAACTATAATTTATATAATAATAATAATAATAATAATAATAATAATAATAATAATAATAATAATAATAATATACTTTTATCTTTTATCTTTATTTTACATATAAAATTTTCATAATCATCATGACGGTGATACTCTTTAACTGGGAAAATAAAAAAGTGTTGTAGGATACTCACTCAACGTAACAGTGTGCAGCAGACACGGCCCATCGGCTGTTAATTAAGGACGCACCACACCACCGTTCTCCGTCATCATAGGTAAGATAAATCTGCCAGGGCTGCGAGTGAGCTGCACACTCATAACCCCCGATGATCTTATCATCATCATAGGCTCTGCTGTGGTCTAACTCACAAACATTTAAACATACATTAATGAAATATAACAAACATGACATTCAAAACTGTAGATATATTTTTAAATGAGTCAGTAAGAAATAAAAAGATTTTTCACTTACGCACAAACACCAACAGTAAAACAATAACAGTAAGCCTCATTGCCACTGGTACGATTAAAACTAAAAGAGGTATGATAGCCACGTGTATATATACGCAAGTTATTATCTTACATGTGATGTCATGGAGCATTGCCCACAGTCAGATTTAGTAAATTATTCTTGAACTGAAAACTAGCAACTGTTCAAACTATCTTATCAGGTGGACCTGTAAATAAACATAACTACTTTAAGGTTACACACACAGACCGCTTAATATAGCCTACCTAAATAAATACAATACAGTAACCTTGGGGGAAAACATCTATTTCTACATATGTCAAAGTTGATTTACTCAGGTTTATGTTTCTCTTTTAGTATTTATAATACTAAAGCAATAAAAAAAGAAGCTACATCAAACAAAGCAACATATATATATATATATATAAAGATTCTTGAATAATTTTTTTATGTACACTATCTGGCCAAAAAACACTGGTTTGGATTAGGGTCAATGTGGTGCAATGTCACAACATTTATTTCTGTCAAGAGTTGCATTAATTTCTACCTAAGATCTTATATCAATGATGGGAGAGTCAGACCGCTGCTTCTCCAGTACTTCTCAAAGATTCTTGATGGGATTAAGGCCTAAACTCATTGGCGGCCGGTCCATAAGGTGCGCTGGGGCGCCACCCCCTTAAAGTTAGGTAAAGAAGAATGCTACTTTAACTAATTATTCAACATAATAATTACTTATTTTAATAATGAAATTAATTAATTTAGTCCAATATTCCACTGTATTTCTTACTATAATTTATTTGCAATTAAAAAAAAAAGGAACCTGTATTACGTTCATTCGTGTTCGTCTTTGCGGAGCGCTGGACAAACGAATGTCTATTTTTTGACCATAAATTTTTAAAGCATGTGATTTGCTGAGCTCTAATTGGATTTTTTCAAATCATGCTTGGGGCGCAGCAATGTGTGCCCCGAACCCTCCCACTTTTGTTCTTAGCGAATCAATATGTTTTTATATATTTGGGCTCATGTGATTGGACCATTCTCAACAAATCTTATTAACGGTCAGCAGATTGTTAGTTAATGTATTGAATAGTGATTGATGTGGAAGCAGCTAAATGTGAGAGAAAACTCTCTATTAAAATACCCTGTCACAAGGCGATTGGACAAAGAAAGTAAAAAAATTAAAGAGCTTGGACCAGATCGACCAGATCTTCTAATTAAGCAGCAGTCAAATGATCGCGGCTGAGCTTACACTTGGTGCTTTTCCAACACTTCTTATGGCTATTTACAGCCGATTATTAAAAGTTTAATTTTAATTTTGTTTGCACGCTCCACAAAAAATGTAGCATCAGCCGCCACTGGTGGTCAATCCATGTGTAAAAATTATGTCTCATACTCCCTAAACCATATTGTGTATGTGTTCTCTATTAATCAAGTATGTTAGCCCCTGAGCTTTCCTATGAATATTAATAGTGATACATTGTTTTAGCAGCGGTCTAATTCTTTTTATCCTTAGCCAAAGAAAAATGCTTATGACGTTGTGTCTGGGGTACTAGGAATGCAAACGATGTAGCCCATCTTGTAGATGTAAACATCTGTGCATGGTGTCTCTTGATGCACTCGCTTCAGTCTTACTCCACTCCATGTGAAGCTCTCCCAAGGTCTTGAATTGGCTTGAGGTTGACAACCTCCGTGCGGTCATCCCTGTTGGTTGTGCACCTTTACCTACCACAATTTTCCCTTTAATTCAACTTTGCATGAATATGATTCAAACAGCAATTTCTGTGGCTTACCCAACCAGACTGCTGTTGTTTTATCTGTTGGACTGCTGGTTAACTGTCAAGTCAGCATTCTTCCTCTTGCAAAGTAATTCATTAAAACTCCAAATTAAATATTCTAATATTTTGAGATCGTAATTATTTATTTTAAACAACTTAAATATTCTAATCAAATGACTTGAAATATTTACTTTAAATGTAATTTATCTTGAATATACAGTGTTGTAAAAAATATTTGGTTTGTTTTTCTAATGTTCTTTTTATAAAACACTGTCTCAGTTCTATGCCAGATGTATTAGGATGCATAACTTCTAAAAAGTTAGTAACAAAAAAAAAAAAAAGTTACTTTCGCTTTGGAACTTTTCCATTTTTGCCCAGTCTCTTTCTTACTTTTGAATCATGACCATGACCTTTACTGAGGCAAGTGAAGCCTCCAATAATGAACTGGACTCTGCTGTGAGCTCACAGATGCTTGTGATTGGTTTAGGGCCTTGATTGATCCCACCCCTCTGAGAGAGCATAGCCAGTCAAATAATATTGGATAGCAAGGATTGATCTGTAGTCATATTGTGTGCTTTGAGGCTAGAAGTTCAGTCCTGAACTATTGAGTGACTGCAGTCACAAGTCACCACAGAACAGCTATCTGCATCAGTCCAAAACCTTATTCATGGTCAAATAGAACAGTCCCCAGTCATGACACGCATTCCAAGCAGGAATCTCCATGGGGGTCATCCTTTTCTGTGAACCAGGAGCCCCCATGTGACAAGAACTTCAACCAGAAGCAGGGTGCCAGAATGGGTCAGACAGGTCTGGAGTGCAGAGAAGGTCTGGATCACTGGCAGCTCAGAAGCGCCATGTGTAGCTTGACAGAAAGAAAGAGAGAGAGACAGAGACAGAGACTGTCTCTAAGCTGTGCCACAAGCGCCGTTGCCTAACACCGTGTGCTCAACTCACCTGAGCTGGAGTCTCATCATGGAACGCCATCTTTGCTCAATGCATGGCCCGGCCTCTCCACTTTCACCCTGTGAGTAGAGAGTATCTTTGCGTGTACTCACATTCCGAGTCCACTTAACTGAGAAAAAAGCTGCCTAAAAAGGTGTTCCTGCAGATGCTCTGCTGTCCCTGCCTGCATCACACCACCTGCTCAGCGCTGCTTGTTTCCCCTCCTCTTCACACCTTTGTGCCACATTAAGAAGACCGTGCCATATGAGCATGAACCCATGGACCTGCGACATTCACAGAGACAAAGCTTATATTGCTTATACAGAGCGTAGATTATTAAAGAAGCTAGTTTTGTGTGACTTTAACATCTGCTTCCTGTGTGTTCATTCCATGTGATAGATCCATAATGAAATTATAGATTATAGTAAAGAAGTGGAAACTCTTGTAGATATGTGGAGAACATGATTTTCCATCCAGACAGTAACCCAAACTCAGGATCTGTCTAGGATCTGTCTAGGATTTTGCTGCCAGTAATGGATTTTCTACATCAGGTAGAGATGTAAAGTTGTTAAGGATCCATTGTGTTATGTCAGTTCATAAACATTATGAATTCTATTATATAAACTTTAGCACTCCTGCTAATGATTTAGGTACCATTGCTTAGTTAACCTCTTGAGATCCAAGTGACCTCATGACATTTTCCCCATCTACATTGTCTATATGTTTGACATAAGTGGGTGCTGGGCTGTTTTTAGCTTTGTAGGCAAGCCTCAGTGTTTTTCATTTGATGTAGGCAGCTACAAGATGCTAGTGGGGGGAGCTAAGAAGGGGGGGTGATGTGTGAGAACTTAGTAAGGTTGAAAACAAGCCATACAGTTGCATTCTGGATCATCTGCAGAGGACAAATGGTGCACAGAGGCAGACCTGCCAGGAACTGATTAGCAGTTGTCCAGTCTTGAAATAACGTTGATAGACATTGATAAGAGCAAGTAAGGTTAGCAATGTAAGGACAAAATGATTGTTGATTGACAGTTGATTGTCCAGAGTTACTGTACACAAGCTTGAGGGAGGAATCTGAATGCTAGATCCTGACAGTGGGATAAATCACCTGGATGAGCAGCAGTTCAGTTTTACTGAGAATAAGTTTCAGTTGACAAGAAGCAATCCAGTATCAGACCTCTGCCAGACATGCTGAGGTCCAGGTGGAATCCTAAGTGTCTGAGGGAGAAAAAGAGAAAATGAGTTGAGTGTCATCCACATAACAGTGGTATGAAAAGTTGGGTAAGGATTATCTTCACCAAGAAATCAAGAATAGAGGGAGAACAGAACTACTGAGTGTTGTGGGACACCAGTGGAGAGTCTGCATGGAGCAGATGTGGATCCCAACTATGTCACTTCATTTCATTTCATTTCATTTTCTATACCGCTTAATCCTGTGTTCAGGGTCGCAGGGGACCTGGAGCCTATCCCAGGAGACTTCGGGCACTAGGCGGGGTACACCATGGACAGGGTGCCAATCCATCGCAGGGCACACACATACACACACTCACACACCCAATCACACACTACAGGCAATTTAGGAACGGCAATTAGCCTAACCTGCATATCTTTGGACTGTGGGAGGAAACCGGAGTACCCGGAGGAAACCCACCAAGCACGGGGGAGAACATGCAAACTCCATGCACACAGAGACGGGAATCGAGCCTAGCCGGGGAATAGAACCCAGACCCTGGAGGTGCAAGGCGACAGTGCTAACCACTACACCACCGCGCCACCTACTATGTCACTTTATACAACTGATTGTCTTGGTAGGAGGCAAATGCAATTGGCATTGCCATCTATTGGCATCTGTGGCATGCCATGCAACAGATTCCAAGGCTTGTAAGAATCTTGTGGTTTACCATGTCAAATGCTACTGAGCAGTTGAAAAAGATGATGACAGATGACAGTTTAGCCGATTTAGCAGAATGGGGTTTCTCAGTGACGAACAGAACAGCAGTCTTTGTGGAATATGTCTCTTTGAATCCAGATCGGTTGGGATCATTGAGGCTGTTCTGTGACAGTAGCAGATGGGCTCCAGCAGCAGAAGACCACACCGGGTCACTCCTGTCAGCTAAGAACAGGAAACTGAAGCAAAAATTTACATTAGATTTATATAATCTTTACATCACTTATTCATGAATTTGCTGTTCTAACTCCATTCTTTCCATAAGATATTAGAATGTGACTCATTTCAGGCATTGATGTTCAATGCTGCCTGAGGATTCATTTAGATGTTAGATTTGGGATCTTCTTCTGGGGAATGATGCGATTTCAGTTCAGCTTGAGCTGTTGGACAAATGATCTCACAATTATCTCAAGAATATTCTGGTATAAAATTAAGTTTATTGTTAGTTCAATGATTGCTGGTTTCCCAAGCCTTGTGTCTGCAAAACAAGTCTCTCCAAATCAATGCAAAATCATTACCCCTCCACCACCAACCTTGACATTTGGTATGAGGAGTTTATGGTGATACTGTATGCTGTGTTTTTAGCAAACAAGCCTCTGTGCTTGGGGTGGTGGTGACTCATTGTGTTGAAGACCTACATTTACTGATCTGAAGGTCAACCGTTTGAGCTCTAGCTCTGGCAGTGCCCTTGAGTCCTTGAGCAAGGCCCTTGACTTTGTCTTTTTCAGGGAAGATGTATAATGGCTGACCCTGCGCTCTGACCCAAACTAGCAAAAGCTGAGATATGCAAAGAATTAAGAATTTCACTGTGCAGTAATGTGTAACACAATGAACAAACATCTGCAATTTGACCTCATCAATCTCAAGCATATTGTTCCACATTAAAAGTATATACATAAAAAACAAATACATAAATTATTGACAGAATCGCCATAAATTCCCTGACTATGCATGTATTAAATTTGATGAATTGCAGCCATTTATTGATAAATAATTGCAAATTATTGTGTCTTCCTGCTGGGGCTATGCTATTCTGGACCACTATGTGGTACTGTTGTATTGTATATAAAAAAATTGTATATTAAAAAAAAGTTGCTGTTTGTAGAGAAAGAGATAGGGATGGACGATACTGCACAATTTGGAATTGATCCAATACTTTCCTGCAGGGGAGAGCAGTGTATCATCATTAATGAAGGGAATGAATTATGAATATAGTCTATATTTAATCAGTGTGCTAAAGTAACAACTGTGACGACCAATTACAAATTTATCAAGAACTCATGCTGAAGATCATACATGACTCCCAACATATTACTTTCACCACTATATATTAGTTACCTGGATATTCTTTGCCTTCCTGAAATGACATTATACTGCTGGATTCGCTCTCTTAGCTGGCACAGCCAGATCTCTTTCTGGGGGATTACACACTTATTCCCTTCCAATTAATTTATGAAGCAACAATTTAATAATTACTTGGCCGGGGGTAGCTGAGTGGTTAAGGCATTGAACTATGGTTCAGAAGGTCCCAAGCTCAAACCCCACGACCACTAAGTTACCACTATTGGGCCCTTGGTAAAATATAATAAAAATATAAATAGCTTTGGATAAGGTCATCTGCCAAATCTTTCAATGTAAGCTTATAAACCCTTTGATGTGAACATATGCAGCTACCCCAGCCAAGTAAAGCACAATAATCAATATAAGGGTCATGGTCATCAAAACAACAGCTGAAGTTTAGCATTTCCAGCTAGCCACATGGTCTGGACATCATGTTCCTCACTGAAAGTCCAAATCCCTCATTTTTCCCTGTTTGTCACTCTGGTGTTTAATATTTAGTTGCTGCTCAAAGTGATAGTTTGGTGTTGTTTAGCTTAAAAAGTTTTTTATACCAAAAATTCAAAATCTCTTTCCCCCAAAATTTCACTTTCTAATGTTTGCTAACAGTGAAGTAGTAGCAAGTCTGGCTGTGATCACTTTATTGGTTAATCATTCATTGTTTTATCGAGGTAAGCCAACTTCACCCTGACTTTCCACAGTTGAACAGTACTCTGATTGGTTAATCTAAACTCAGCCTGGCTTCCCTTCGGACATGACAGGATGGGGGAAAGTGCAATACCGTCTTTCATCACACATTCATCACATAACATTTAAGGGTGCAGTTTCAAACATAGGAGTTGAATTAAAATGACAAGTACAGTCTGAGAAAACCTGAGCACCCCCAGAAACTGTTAGAAGTATTAGTTGACCAGAAAAGCGAAAGGATATTTATATATTAAAATAGTAAGAAGTACACTGAATTTCAGGGCAAAGAATGAAGTTTCATTTACGACACTGAAGTAGAATTACATATTTTCTCAGGAGCAGCCACTACAGTACAACTGTGGACCTGAACAGAAGCTTGTACTGGAAAAAGGGCAAAGACAAGACCTTCTTACAGTCAGAGGTGGAAAGAGTAATAAAATTTTGTACTCAAGTACAAGTACTGTTACTTCAGTGAAATTTTACTTAAGTACAAGTAAAGTTACCATTATAAAAATCTACTCAAGTAAAAATAAAAAGTAGCTCATTAAAAAATTTACTCAGAGTAAAAGTTACTGAGTTACTTTTAAATTTTTTTAACAGCGGGGGTGGGATGAGGCGTTCTAGCGTAGTTCAAAAAAGATGAGCAGACTAGTTGAACTGAACAGACTAGCAGAAAGATGAGCAGACTAGTAATCTCAAACTAGTTGTTTTTCACTGAAGGAACAACTTTGCATAATAAAGCTGTTGTCTTTGTTGTGCTTGAAAATCAAAGTGGTCACTTAAATATGGTGTTACGTCCCAGTCTAGGGTCATACAGCAAAAGAATGGTTCATGGTTCTATTTTAAACTGTATGGAAATGGTGGTATATGGCAGAAAGAACTAGATCCAATCATTAACTGATGAAATAATGAGGTTTGTATATACATACACACACACACACACACACACACACACACACACACACACACACACACACAACAGGAGGAGGAGGATCAGATTCAGGATGGACCCAGGCCAAAATAATAAACAAGATGGTATTTATATTTAGTAGCTAGATTACCTGCAAAAAAACAAACAAAAAAAAAACACACACACACAAACAAAAATACAGGTACCTTCCCGGACTCCCTAAACCAAAAACAGTGAAATTATCTACAAATATATAAAAAGACCAACCAAACCAAAGGGACAAAGCAATAATCAAAGTTAATGGGAGGCAAAAACCAGAATACACAACCAAATATCAAAACGCCAAAATCACAACCTCTTTCCCGCGTCTTTCTCCGGTTTATACTGTATATGGTCACGCTAGTCGATGACGTCACTCTTAGGGCAGAAGCGACCGTGTGGAAGGTCAGGAAGATGCCGATGTGGAGACAGTCAGAAAACATGGAGTGGAGTCTGGAGCGGCGCGCGACCAGGACATGATACACACACGCGAGCGCAAAAGCATAATATTTGTATTATTTTAGCATTTTCATTCATTTATTTTTTACTCAGTAGCGAATATGATTTAAAATGTAGCGAATTACAATACTTCAAACAAAACGTACTTAAGTAAAAGTAAAATTACAGATTTAAAAAACTACTTTAAAAAGTAGAAATACACAAAAAAACTACTCAATTACAGTAACGCGAGTAAATGTAATTCGTTACTTTCCACCTCTGCTTACAGTGGACCAATTGGCTTAAATAAAGTAAGATAAACTATAGGGACTATGATTCCTGGCTTCTGATAATGATTTTGAATCTATTTTGAAAGATATCTGAGTTGTGCACAAAAAAAGCTTCAGAGCTTGGATAAGCCATGCAGTTAAGCTCCTCAATTATTGCCCACTGTGCCAGTTCCCTGTTACATAGTACGACTTTTAACACAAAAGTTCTGTTTTTATTTTAGAGCCTGAGAACAATGATGATGACTGACAGTAGCAGCAGTAAGTTTTGTGATATGTACCTTCTCTAGTATTGAAATGGTATTATAACGCCACAATTTCAGGTGATCCTGCTTTGCTTAATTTATTTTGAAGTCATTAAATAGCATTGTTATAAAGCATTGATATTGACATCAATAAAATCCATTTTTATAAAGCAGCTTTACAGAAATTTGGAAGTAAACTTGACGTCATAAAAACATACCGTACAGTATTTACAAGATCCTAATCACTGACATAGGCTGAGAAAGAAACAGGACTCAATGTCAAAATTAAGTCCACTTTTGAGTGAAACTAAGTAGTATAATTTTTAGAATTACAAAATACAATCAAAGAATAAAAATACATTTTAAAAATAAATGTTCTACAGTATATGAAAGGCGGCGCGGTGGTGTAGTGGTTAGCACTGTCGCCTTGCACCTCCAGGGTCTGGTTTCGATTCCCCGGCCAGGCTCGATTCCCGTCTCTGTGTGCATGGAGTTTGCATGTTCTCCCCGTGCTTGGTGGGTTTCCTCCGGGTACTCCGGTTTCCTCCCACAGTCCAAAGATATGCAGGTTAGGCTAATTGGCGTTCCTAAAATTGCCCGTAGTGTGTGATTGGGTGTGTGAGTGTGTGTATGTGTGTGTGCCCTGCGATGGATTGGCACCCTGTCCAGGGTGTACCCCGCCTAGTGCCCGAAGTCTCCTGGGATAGGCTCCAGGTCCCCCGCGACCCTGACCACAGGATTAAGCGGTATACCTGTAGAAGATGAAGAAGAAGATTTGATGTATGTATCTGATTAAATTCAATAAAGAATTGGTAGCTTTGCCTCCATCCAAGTATCCAGCACAGAACATGCTATCAGTGATTTTGGAAACATAGGCGACCACATGTTTGCTACATGTAAAATTTTTCATAAAAATTTATCTAAATTAGAAGTATTTTTATTTATATAAATGTAGTTTCATAGTAATTTTTGAAGCTTCTGTTTTAAGTAACTTTGATAAACTTCAATGGTGTTTATATTCTTTTGGTTAGTGTGTATGAAAGAAATATATCATCTGCAACTGAAGTACAAATTACTTTATGAATTTTTAGTACATATAAATCACAGCACCATAGTAGTAACACTCACTGATATTAAAATATTCAGTACATTAACAAAGTTCAAAATCATCATCATGCTGATGTTTTTCCACTGAGGACATAGAAAAAGTGTAGGATACTCACTCTTAATTAAGGACGCACCACACGTCAACTGAAGCTTGTTTTCTGTCATCATAGGTTAGATAAATCTGCCAGTGCTGCGAGTGAAGTGAACTCATAACCCCTGATGATCTTATCATCATCAACTCTGCTGCGGTCTAGTTCACAAACAGACATTAATGAAATATAACAAACATGACATTCAAAACTGTAGATATATTTTTAGATGAGTCAGTTGAGTAAGATTTTTCACTTATGCACAAACACCAACAGTAAAATAAAAACAGTAAGCCTCATTACCACTGGTATAATTAAAACCAAAAGGGATATGATAGTGAAAGTGGAACTAAAATCATACATGATTCCAAACATTTTTTACAAATAAATAACTGAAAAGTGGGGTGTGCGTAATTATTCAGCCCCCTGAGTCAATACTTTGTAGAACCACCTTTTGCTGCAATTACAGCTGCCAGTCTTTTTGGGTATGTCTCCAGCTTTGCACATCTAGAGACTGAAATTCTTGCCCATTCTTCTTTGCAAAACAGCTCCAGCTCAGTCAGATTAGATGGACAGCGTTTGTGAACAGCAGTTTTCAGATCTTGCCACAGATTCTGGATTGGATTTAGATCTGGACTTTGACTGGGCCATTCTAACACATGGATATGTTTTGTTTTAAACCATTCTATTGTTGCCCTGGCTTTATGTTTAGGGTCGTTGTCCTGCTGGAAGGTGAACCTCCGCCCTAGTCTCAAGTCTTTTGCAGACTCCAAGAGGTTTTCTTCCAAGATTGCCCTGTATTTGGCTCCATCCATCTTCCCATCAACTCTGACCAGCTTCCCTGTCCCTGCTGAAGAGAAGCACCCCCAGAGCATGATGCTGCCACCACCATATTTGACAGTGGGGATGGTGTGTTCAGAGTGATGTGCAGTGTTAGTTATCCGCCACACATAGCATTTTGCATTTTGGCCAAAAAGTTCCATTTTGGTCTCATCTGACCAGAGCACCTTCTTCCACATGTTTGCTGTGGCCCCCACATGGCTTGTGGCAAACTGCAAACGGGACTTCTTATGGTTTTCTGTTAACAATGGCTTTCTTCTTGCCACTCTTCCATAAAGGAAGACACAATCCATAAAATTGTGTCCTTTCAGCTTATATGACAAGGGAAGGCCAATACATGCGTGTGATTGTCAGGTTACATTTCATTTAGTTGTAAAAGACATCTCACAAGTACTTTTTTTAGCCAAATATTTTTTTTCTAAAATGCTTTATTAAAATCATCCTCTACATGACTGCCATTTCTTTGTAAACACATGAAGTCACTCCTCCAATTCTTGAATGTATTCTGTGAAAAGCTGTTTGTGCTATACCAAGGAATTTTTGTGTTCATATATGTACACCTAATTATGTGCCTGTTGCACTACTTGTTACCGCAAATATCTAGTCGTCCAATCACATGGGACCAACTCAATGCATTTAGGCATGGAGACATGATCAAGCCAATCTGCTGTTGTTTAAACCAAGTTCAGAATGGGGGACAAAGGTGATTTAAGTGACCTTGAACATATGTCTGTTGGTGCCAGATGGTCTGGTCTGAGTATTTCCAAAATTGCTGATCTATTCTTTTTTTAAACGCATAACCATCTCTAGAAGTTACAGAGAATTGTTTGAAAAAGAGAAAATATGTAATGAGCGGCAGTTCTCTGAGCAAAAATGCTTTGTTGGTGTCATAGGTCATAGAAGAATAACTGGTTTGAGCTGACGGAAAGGGAACAGTACAATAACTCGAATAACAACTCGTTACAACAGAGTTATGCTGGAGAGCATCTCTGAATGCACAACATGTTGAAAGTAGAAGATGTAAAATGTTATTTTTATAAGGACTTAAATATAAATAAATAATTAATAAATACAGTGGTGTGAAAAACTATTTGCCCCCTTCCTGATTTCTTATTCTTTTGCATGTTTGTCACACTTAAATGTTTCTGCTCATCAAAAACTGTTAACTATTAGTCAAAGATAACATAATTGAACACAAAATGCAGTTTTTAAATGATGGTTTACGTTATTAAGGGAGCAAAAAAACTCCAAATCTACATGGCCCTGTGTGAAAAAGTGATTGCCCCCTTGTTAAAAAATAACTTAACTGTGGTTTATCACACCCGAGTTCAATTTCTGTAGTCACCCCCAGGCCTGATTACTGCCACAACTGTTTCAATCAAGAAATCACTTAAATAGGAGCTACCTGACACAGAGAAGTAGACAAAAAGCACCTCAAAAGCTAGACATCATGCCAAGATCCAAAGAAATTCAGGAACAAATGAGAACAAAAGTAATTGAGATCTATCAGTCTGGTAAAGGTTATAAAGCCTTTTCTAAAGCTTTGGGACTCCAGCGAACCACAGTGAGAGCCATTATCCACAAATGGCAAAAACATGGAACAGTGGTGAACCTTCCCAGGAGTGGCCGGCCGACCAAAATTACCCCAAGAGCGCAGAGACAACTCATCCGAGAGGCCACAAAAGACCCCAGGACAACATCTAAAGAACTGCAGGCCTCACTTGCCTCAATTAAGGTCAGTGTTCACGACTCCACCATAAGAAAGAGACTGGGCAAAAACAGCCTGCATGGCAGATTTCCAAGGCGCAAACCACTTTTAAGCAAAAAGAACATTAAGGCTCGTCTCAATGTTGCTAAAAAACATCTCAATGATTGCCAAGACTTTGGGGAAAATACCTTGTGGACCGACGAGACAAAAGTTGAACTTTTTGGAAGGTGCGTTTCCCGTTACATCTGGCGTAAAAGTAACACAGCATTTCAGAAAAAGAACATCATACCAACAGTAAAATATGGTGGTGGTAGTGTGATGGTCTGGGGTGATTTTGCTGCTTCAGGACCTGGAAGGCTTGCTGTGATAGATGGAACCATGAATTCTACTGTCTACCAAAAAATCCTGAAGGAGAATGTCCGGCCATCTGTTCGTCAACTCAAGCTGAAGCGATCTTGGGTGCTGCAGCAGGACAGTGACCCAAAACACACCAGCAAATCCACCTCTGAATGGCTGAAGAAAAACAAAATGAAGACTTTGGAGTGGCCTAGTCAAAGTCCTGACCTGAATCCTATTGAGATGTTGTGGCATGACCTTAAAAAGGCGGTTCATGCTAGAAAACCCTCAAATAAAGCTGAATTACAACAATTCTGCAAAGATGAGTGGGCCAAAATTCCTCCAGAGCGCTGTAAAAGACTTGTTGCAAGTTATCGCAAACGCTTGATTGCAGTTATTGCTGCTAAGGGTGGCCCAACCAGTTATTAGGTTCAGGGGGCAATTACTTTTTCACACAGGGCCATGTAGGTTTGGATTTTTTTTCTCCCTAAATAATAAAACCCCTCATTTAAAAACTGCATTTTGTGTTTACTTGTGTTACCTTTGACTAATAGTTAAATGTGTTTCATGATCAGAAACATTTTGTGTGACAAAGATGCAAAAGAATAAGAAATCAGGAGGGGGGCAAATAGTTTTTCACACCACTGTAAATGTTTTCTTAGATGATGTAAGCTTAAGGAACATCTAAGTTATATTACTTTTTTGACAGCTTGGTTTCGGCATGGCTGGACTGAGAGGAGTGAACACTGTATATCTTTTTAGACAAAGGACATTACAGCTAGAACACTTCCAATCTTACTTTGAGTAAGTGTACAGTACCTGTTTAAAACACTTAAAAAATCAGGAAGAAGAATATGCAGCTCTGAAATCCTAACGACCGGACAGTCATTTCTGTAAACTAGGATTAGTGAACCTGGTGTAGCTCAGGTCATGCTATGGTGTGAGTGACAGTGTAAACACTTAAGCTTAAATTCGAAAAATTTATGCTTTCTGTGATGTAAAACGTAGTAAATAAAAATACAGATTTTTCATAAAAAAATGTAAAATGTATAACATATGGAAAATACTCAATACAGATACAATACAGATACACAAAAAAGTATAGTAACAAAATATTTGTACATCATTCCTTGCCACCTTTGCTTAGAAGATGAACCTGATCCTACAATTTCCATGGACACACCAAAATTTGTACAATAGAATTTTGGAAAACCATTGCCTGGTCTCAGAGAATCTCAGTTTCTGCTGTGACATTCGGATGGTAGGGTCATAATTTGGTATAAACAACAGTCATAAATCACAGCATGGACCCATCCTTCTTTGTAATCAAGACTCCCCCTCCCAACAAAAAAATGGATTGGTTTATATATAGTAGATACATGACAATCAAAACTCAAGAGGGTAAATACTTAGCCAAGCCATTGAGCATATATGGGAAGACCTAGAGATAATGCTTTAAATCATTTGAGTGGTACCAAAATTCTGCTGTATTTTAGAAGGTGGTAATTATTGACTTTTTGGACAAGAAAGTACCTCCAAAGATAAAATATCTCTTTCCATAGTTACTGAGAGGCTCGAAATAGGAGTGGACCTTTTTGGAAATGGATACACCAGGGTGGAAATTGTGCAGACAGTTTTTTCCTGCACTTTATGGCTGAAAGTACAGCCTGCACTCTTCTGTAAAGTCGTTCTACTAGACTTTGAATTCAATTCAATTTTGTTTGTTTAGCGCTTTTAACAATTGATATTGTTGCAAAGCAGCTTTACACACTCAGAAAACTTATTTAAGTCTGTATGAAATGTGAATGTGTATGAATCAAAATGATAAGACTGTCCCTGAGGACGATGGCGACAGTGGCAAGGAAAAAAATCCCTGAGATGGTAATAGGAAGAAACCTTGAGAGGAACCAGACCCCCATCCCGGATATCAGGGATTGATCTGCATCATACTGTGTGAGACTGGAAGTTCAGTATAAAAGGAGATGTGTTTAAGTTAAAGTTGAGTCCAGTTCGTTCTTGGAGGCTCAGATACACTGTAGGAAACTTCTGAACTATCGATCGGCTCAATCACAAGTCCTCAGAGAACAGCTATCTGCATCAGCCAAGGACAGGGCTGTTTGCGGAAAGTGGAACCGTCCCCAGTTCCACACCACACGCATTCCAGGCAGGCCACGCGGGCCTCCATGCGACGAGATCTCCAACCAGAAGCAAAACACCAGGATGAGTCCGAGCTCCAAAGGGCAGAGAGAGTCTGGATCACTGGCAGCTCAGGAGTGACATGTATAGCTTAACAAATTGGTTCTTCCATACCAATATTGAGAAGCCATGTCATTATTGACACTTTGAATAACCCTAACTTAACCCCTTCCCTTACAGCACCGCTGCATGCTGGAACGTTTCACCCTGTTTCCAGTGAAGAGAGACCCACGGATGGGTGTGATGATCAGGTGCCCACATACTTTAGGTCATATGATGTAACTACACATGACTCATTTTAGAAGTTGTTTTATAACTTAAGTTTGCTTACTATTTACCATTTTAAACTGACCTCCACCACCAATGAGTAAACTGCTGGGTACAGTACTGGCAACTCAGAGGAAAATTTGAGGGAATAATACATTGAATTAAACAAATCAGTAAATTATAAAGAAATCCATTTTTTCTAAAACAAACCATTTTGTACTGTAATTCATACTCATGTCTAATGTTTATTTTAATGTCAAAGTGGGCACCATAAAACAAGTCGCACATTCACAGGTTTATTCACTCATCTTCATAGAATTATTTCATGTGTTTACATACACTACACATAATTACAACAGAGTTCCTTTCCAAAGACAGCTTACACATTACGTTTCTCTGTAAGAAATGGCGCTTTTTATATCACTGAACATTGGGAGGAAAAAAAAAAAAAAAAAAAGTCTTATTTTCAAACAAGTGATCTCATCCTGAAAAATGCAGTATGTGAATCGTAATTTTCACAAATTTACATTCAGTTTAATGCTTACTCACTGTAACTGAACATGAAACCAAATGTAAAAAAAAAAAAAAACATATATAAAGCAATTAATAATTTAAAAGCATTTTTAAACAAATAAGTTTTTTTTAAGGCATAGTCATTAACCCTGTACTTATTTGACTTGGGTATGTACTGTCAGATTAAGAGTAAGCACAGTTATGAAATAATACTAATAATAAAGCACTGTTGCTGAACAATGACAGTCCATGAACAGGAATCTACATGGAACATATATGTCCAGCACAATTGCAAATTAATTACAGCAGCTAGAAACCTCTACATTAAAGTGTGGGAGGGGAGAGAAAGTTACTCCAAAGACATGGTCCACCTGGTGTATTCACATGAGGAGTCCTTGTAGCCTGCAACCCAAATATCTGGCAATTTTTTCCATTGGACAAAACGCTTCATTATAATGAAGTCTACTGCTCTTTGTATAATTTGAACTTGAGGTTTCATTTGTCATTACCATTACTTATTAACTTGTTTTATTTATATATATATATATATATATATATATATATATATAAAATCCAAAATTAAAAGCAATTAATTAACCAGCTTATTATACAGTATACAGTAAATGACAATACCACCAGTGCATGAAGGTGTCCAAAAAAAATTACATACTGTTAAATATTTTCACCTCTAAATAAAGGGCTACATTCCATACGGTATATTCATTCCAAACTTCGCTGTTGCCCACTGTAACATCATAATTTTTGTTCTCTAATGCCACAAGCTATAAAAAAATTATCTTGGACTAGACTTTGGATATATATCATCTCTACTTTTTATTCATTATCACAAGGAGTTGCTGAATAACTAGGAAGCAACAGCATTCGAACATTTACAAGACAGTATTCTTCTGTAGAACAGGCTGCTTTCCCTTGCAGATTTTCATTAAATGATTACCAAAGCTTGAAAACATTTGATGACAACTTATCTTTTTCAATTCGCTACTAGTTCTGATTTCGAAAACAGAGCAGGTGTAAAAAAAAAAATAATAATAATAATAAAAATAAAAAAAAGATCAGAAACGAGACAACTATTGTTTAAAGAGCAGCAAATGTAACATAACAGGCTATAATAAAACGGTGGAGACTAACGGAGACAAATCATCTGCACACACTAAAACTACAATAGTTAAATATTTTTTAAACAAAGCAAGAGAGATGTGTAATTAAGCTACCTCAGACTAATTAACTCAAAACTCTCCACGTGCATGATCGATGTAATGTTGATGCAAGTCTGTTTCCTGTTTAAAAGAGATCCCACACTCAATGCACGTTAGGCTCTCTGTATCCCGGGAAGATGCAGGTAAAGGGGTCGCCTCTACCTCTCCATCACCCATACACTCCTGGTGATGCTCGATCAGCTCCCCGATTTCAGCAAATGCCTTTGGGCAAAGAGAGCAACGATAAGCCTCCGTGCTCTTGTGGAGAGCCTTGTGCTGCTCGAGTGCCTGTGGGGAAAGAAACATCTTGTTGCATTGGTAACATTTGTAATTTTTGCTCATTTGCAGATTAGCAGCAGTTGAAGGTAGTTTTGCTGGGGATACCAAGTTCATGCTTGAGACTTGGAGTGTAGCTGAAGATCCCGATGCTACAGAGCTGCTAAGCCTGTAGCGAAGCTCGGTTGGGAGACGCCGTCGTACTTCATCGTGCCAAATGAGATGCTGCTGTAGCTGAGATTCTGTCCAATAGCCACGACAGCATAGGGCGCAACAGTGAGGACGCGTCATCGCTGCCTCTTTATGGGCATCCAATTGCTTTTCACTGGGAAAAGCTTTACCACATTTCTGACATTTGAAAAGGCACTTTGTACCGGACTCTAAAGGTCTCTGCTGTGATGGCTGCTCCTCTACTACATCTGGTTTACTTGGTTGTGCAAGACTTCCATTAGTTGCACTACAGATTCGTTGATGGTTATGCAGGGATCCTAGCGATCCATAGCGCTTCTCACAGTGTAAGCACGGGAAGGGTTTTATGCCACCACTAACGTTACCTGGTGGTCGTCCTCTGGGCCGCCTGTGCTTCTGCCATTTGTGTGCACGGAGGCCTCTTGCATTGACGAATTTCTTGTTACACTGGAGACAGTAGTTTTTTTTCTTTGGTTTGTCTGCTCTGATTTCAGCTGTGGATGGATTTGCAATTGGTTTAATAGGTTGATCCGATACTTGTACACTACTTGGGTGGGGATCATGTACCTGTGGATTTTGATCAGCCTCAGGTAGCTTGGTATGATGGGAGGCAAAGTGGTCTGCTAATAGAGATCCACTACTAAAAGTTGCATCGCAGTCCGGGCAGTTCAGGTTTCTCTTTGGAGAATCACCACTGAGGAGTTCTGTAATTTTAAGATTTAGTTGGGGGTCCGGCTGGGCCACGATCGGCGGATGATATTTTTGGTGGCGACGGAGGACACATAGATAGAAGAATCCCTTCCCACACAAATTACATAAAAAAGGACCATTCTCCATGGTTTTCCTTGACATTTTACTACTTTTTAATATAAATCGGGCCAATTTCTTGTCCTTATGCCATCTCCGGTGTGTTCCGAGGGCAGAATTTGTAGAAAATTTCCTCCCACATTCTGAACAATAAAACAGAGCATTTCCTGTCGGTTCTTCACATTTGACAGGAGACTCCTTTACATGTGCGGACAGTGATTCCACGGAAGTGGGAGATTTGCGGTGGATTCTTTTATGAAAATTAAGTGCACCAATAACAGAAAAGCCTCTGCCACAGTCATCACAGGAATATTTCATGTCAGATGTAAAGGATGGTGTTTTGAGGACGTTTTCAGAAATGTCGTCCACTTCTTCACACGTCTTGTTTCGAACATCGTCTTTCGGTGCACTGGCATCCAATTCCTTTTCTTGATTCATCTCTTCCTGCTCCCCTTTTGCGTTTAAACAGCATTTTCTGTGCATTTCTAATGACTCAGAAGTGAAAACAGCATGGCAGACTGGGCACTGAGAGCGTTCAGACTGTTCCATTTCCACTGGAAGGCCCGTTTCATAGCCATGGCTTCTCATGTGGAACTGAAGTGCCATGGCTCGCGAAAATTTCTTCCCACAATCAGGACAACGATGCATGTTCTTCTGCACATGTTTAACATTATAGTCAAGTGACTTTACTGGAGGCTGGGTAGCTTGGTTTTGGTGAATAAGCTTATGTTTAAGAAAGCAGCCTATAACACGATAGGATTTATCACAAACGTCACATTTATACAATTTTGACTTGATGCGACTAGGCATTACGAGGGGTGTGTGATTGGAACTGCTCATCATACCTCTCTTACGACCTCGCCTCTTGCGTCTTATGTGTCCGTTCTCAGAATTACCGGTGTCTTCACAACTGTTTGTGATTATATCGGCACATTGCGGATGATACTGTTTATGATGAAACAAAGCTCCCGTAGACCAGAATCCTTTCCCACATTTTTTACAATGGTGAACTTTAGGACCCAGTAGTGTCTTACTCGGATTAAACTGCACTGTCTTTTTGTCGTCATTACGGAGAGAACTGGGCGAAAGCGTTCCTTTACCAGTGCAAACCTTCTGATGGTTATTAAGAGTACTGAGGTTCGAATAGCTTTTGTCACACCTGTCGCATTCGTAAGGTTTCTTCACTTTGTTGTGATGCTGCTGATGAGACTGTAGAGCGGAGAGGCGCGAGAAATGCATTCCACATACATCACACTTGAAGCTGTTTTTCTGCAAAGTTGCAAGCTGGTATTGAATCGACTTGTAAGGTTTTCGGTCTTCATGTTTTGCCAGGTGAACGTAGTGAGAAGTCTTGGTGAAACTTTCATGGCCACAGATCTCGCATTTCATCGAAACTCTCTTGACTGGATTTGCCATGTTAAGCTTCCTCCGGAAACGTGATCTCTTCCCTATTCCTCCTGTATGCCATAACATGTGACAACGCAAGGATCCTGCTTTATCAAATGTCCGATTACACTCTGAGCATTCATACTTCTTAGCATCCGGTGAAGGATTTTGGTCCGTCTCCGTTTCTCCTGATGTCTTGCTGAAATTCAGACTGTCTAACTGTACAACGTTTACATCGCTCTCTGGATCTTCTGGCTGCGAAAGGTTTACAGATTCTTTTACTGGGTTCAAATTCAAGTCTTTTTCCTCTTGGTCCGATTCACATAATAACTCGAGTTCAGGGTTTTGTTGGGGGCCATGGTCGTGTGTATGACTATCAGAAGCTGCCATTATGACAGGTTTAAAATCATCTCCTTTAAGCCCTTCTGTGCTAGCTGTTCCATCATGCTTAAATTCTTTTACTAGATCATTAGTTTGAATAATGCTTTGTGAATGCACTCTACCTCCAGGGAAATGAGCAGCCCCGTCTTGGATATTCTGCAAAGGCACAATTGTTTGTCCAGCAGAGAACTTCTGAGAACTCCCCTCCATAATGTCACAAAACTCATCGGTATGACAGAGCTGATGTGAATGCAAGGCAGAAGCACGAGAAAATCGTCGGCCACATTCCTGACATTCGAAAGCCTTCTTTTGCAGCTGAAAGACTTGATGAAGGAAACTCTTGGCTGGCGTCTCTTCGCTATGAGCCGATCGTATGTGTTTGTTGTAGAATGTGGCCGAAATAAAAGCCTTGCCGCATTCCTTACACTTGAACGGCTCCTCATTACCGGGGAGCTGCTCTCGTCTTTTATGCCAACGTTGATGGCATGCCATTGCCATGGGACGGTGAAACGTCTTTCCGCATTCAGTGCAGTCAAACGAACGCTTGCCACGCCCCTTTATTGTAGTGTTCGAACAGTTGACAGAGAAACGCTGGTGTGTCCCGAGGCCGCACATAGTGCGAAAAGATTTTCCGCAGTCCAAGCAATCAAACAGTTTTTTCGGAGACTCTTCTAACTGTTCAGAAATTGTGTCAGTTTGTTCTGGTTCAGGTTTAAATGCAACTTCCTCAGCTAGGTGTTTCTCCCCTTCACTGTTTCTCGACTTGAACAGCTTCTCTTCGTGACAACGGCGATGCGCATCAAGAGCCGATGCACGGGAGTAAGAGCGGCCACAGGTGGGGCACTGAAAGGACTTTTTCTTCAAATGGGCCAACTGATGGAAAACAGATTTTGAGGCCTGCTTGTGTGAACGCTCATGATTAAGGCATTGGCCGACTGATGAGTAAGTTTTACCACACTCTTTGCACTCAAAAGATTTCTGTTTGGATAAACCCTCACCAATTTCCACCAATGATTTCTGCTTAATAATGTCATTACGGTGTGTGAGCTGGTGAGTGAAATACTCTTTTGAGGTTGAAAATTTGCAACCGCACAGTGCACAACACAAGGTTTGACGACCTCCGTCTGTGGAGACGAGCAAATCGTCCCACTCGGAGTCAGTGTCCAAACAGACTATGGGGCCGTCATGGGTGTGCTCCCGGCGGTGCTCCAGGTACGCCTCCTTGTTCCCAAAAGCCTCGCTCTTTTCTTCATCGCAAAAATCTCCTAAAAATAGAAGAAGAAAAAAGAAAATGTCAGGAAGAATCCTGTTTGCAGATGAATATGGAGAGAACCCAATATCTGTAAAGCAGATCATAGGTTAACGATATGTAAACAACTCTGCAAACAAAATTAAATATTAGATCTGAGCTTTAGGACAGTGTGTTATACAGCAATTTTTCAACCAATTACCGTGTGAACTTTATAAATGGACATTCTGCTCTATAGTTAGATTTAACGCATACCATGGCTGTTACAAATCACTTAAAATAAATGAGTCCATTGATTATTAATCCATTAATTATTATTCGAAGATTATGTACAGAGCCCCTCTGTGTGGGCTGTTACTATAGAAACAATAACTTGCTAGAACAAGTGCATTAATATTTACCCATCTCTGACAGCAGAAACTACTTTTCAAGCCGGACGATTATGTGAAAGATATATGTGAAAGATAACACACACCCTGACCAATCAGGTTCCATTCATTAAATCGCACTGTGGAATGAATTAGAATGTGGTATAAATAAACACTTTCAAGATCAAAGTAAACATGTAAAAGTAGTTCAGTTTTTTTTTTTTAAACTTCACCCATTTTACTTTACACCCGCATTTCACAATCTCCACCTGACTTGTTTAACATCCGCATACTATCTGATGCGAGTCAGCTTGATTACCTGAAATGAAGCACAGTGTACATAAAACTACACTTCCCATACTGCACGGCGGCATGTCAACAGAGGGCACTTAATCCACGTGACCATTATTTTGTTAATTGCCACATAATGGTTGTGAAACTTTGCCCCAGTATAACTTTAACCTCGCCTTAATTCGATTTTATTTACAATTCTTTTATAGTAAAACAGTTGTACAACATGGTGAAACACGTGACCAATATTTAGAAACCACCAACTGCATATTCCCTTATAATGTAAGTGCTGGAAACAAAAACACGTGCAAGTGTTAAACAGAATGTATGATCAAACACAATAGAAACAAAGTGTTTTATTATTATTATTTTTAAAATACTAACCAACGGTCAATCCTTCGACCTGAGCTCAGGTCCAGTAATCATGTCCACACGTGCGAATTACACAGCAACATTTATATAGCTCCCTTTGAAGTCATCTATTGATCTGTATGATCAATGTTCGCAGTTGCAATATTCAAACATTTAAACCTTTAAACCTTAAAAAAAACGTGTTTAATGCACAAAGCTGGAAGCGGGTCGGAGAGGCGGTGTTCCGGTGGCCCTCAGCCATACTTACCCTCATCACGTCCAAAATCTGCCCCTCTGCCCGACTGCTCTTCCCAACCCTCTTCACCGACATCGTCCACGTGCACGGTCACGTATTCACCCTCCTCGACCGGCTCTTCCTTTATCCTTATGGCAGGCACCGATGCGCTCGCTGATGCCGCAACTTCTGCGTGCTCCTGGGCCTCGAGTGCGGGAGCGCCGGTTCTTACAGCCTGTCCCGCAGCGCTGTTCTCCGCACACGGAGCTTCACCAGGGCGCGCTGGGTCCGCGCTGCTCTCCGCGCACGAGTCGGGTTCATTTTCCGACGACGCCTTCTCGACGTTTTTTCGCAACCTGGTTTGCCTCCCCGAGTAAACAGCAGCCATGTTGCTCAGGGACCTTTCCCTCCCTCCCCCGCTCTCTCTCTCTATCTAGCTCTCTTCCTCCTCCCTCCCTTCGTGCCGCTCACGGAAACACACGGTGCATTTCGCGGGAAAGGACCTATTATCAGAGTCAGGAGGAGGAGCGCTAGTTTGTAACACCGCTATTCCGAATAATCCTTTTTTTTCTGCGCCAGGATTGGTTACACAGGAAACACGCTAGAACATCCGCTAGAGGGCGCTAGAGAAACAGCTAAATTGACGCTATCCAGTAAAGATTGACGTAAAGAATAACCGTTGCTCGTATATTTGAGTTAGTCCACATGAGGTAGTCACATGGATCAGACTTAAACATTTTTATTGAAAACAAGGCTTTGGGGGAAAAAAACCTTGACTGCAGGACAATGAAAAATGCAGTGATGATTTGGTTTTGTGTTTACCTGAAAAAGTTTTATAAGAAATTTAAAAAACAGTTTCCAAGACATTAACTATTTCAATAACTGGTTTGTTTGACTTAACTACAGTGAACATAGTATAGTAAAGCATAAGTCTAGATTGTAATATATGCAGTTAAAAAACAAACAAAATAAACAAAAACATAAGGGTTTTAATCAGATTTGTGTAAGACAGGGCAAGTCAGGCGGGGTTGGACTTTTACCCAACAAGAGTCTAATGAGAAGCTTTTCCAATGTCCTCTGGACCTGTGACTCATAAGTAGACTAAGTTTGATTAGATTTTTGAGATTTTTGTATTTAAGTCAAAAGCACTATAATGTAGGGCTGGGCGATATGGCAAAAAAGTAATCTTGATAATTTTTCCCCATATTGAACGATAACGATATATATTTCGATATAAGCTGTTAATGCTGCCAGATTTAAAAGAGTATCCCAACAATGACTGAAGCCACAAAAATTAAAGGGTTCATTAAATTACATTTTAAAGTATAGTTTATTAACAAAAACAGATGACAGATTTGGATTTAATTAATTAAAAAATTAAAAATTAAATAAAAAATTAAGATACTATAGTATGGGATCAAATTTCCATCAAAAGTATTGCGGTAACAGATCGAAAAATAATAAGCGTAAATGAAAGAAAATGAAAGACTTGTAAAATTATAACGCACAAAAATGAAAAATAGATGCAAAGTTATTTAGAAAAACAAACAACGCAGTCACGGGTCGAAAAATAATAAGCGCAAATTCCAAATGTAAACCCATTACAAATTATATTGCACAAAACTGAAACACGAATTCAGCATTTTTCGAGTCACAAACAAAATCAGGTTTTCCGCTCATATATATATATATTTTTTGTGCTTATGCTCCTTTCCCTTTTGCTCACGAAAGGGAGCCAAGAATGGTTAACCTGTGTTATATACTGTAGTCTAATCATTTAATAAGCTGTTGTAAATACTGGAAGATGTCACACTACGTATGCACGTTATGGTTGTTTTTGTGTTATATAACCATGTTTTACGCTGGGTCACTGTATTGCAGGCTTGCTGATGTACAAAATAAACCAGTACAATTCAAATGTTTTAATTAACATGTATTTTTAAGTATGGATATCACACCATTGTAGCCATTTTGTGTGCAGTAGACTAGGCTAAGGTAAGTAACAATAGTTAATTTTAAGTTCACTGAAGTCGAAGAATAAAGTAGATTAATATCAAAAGCTTCAATTTTCTCTGACCTCGATCATAAATACATGTCTGTCAGTTGGAACAAACTTATAAGTAAAATAATTAATTAATCTATGTTCTATCATAAATATGTGATATATCATATACAATACAATACTTAGACACACCTACATAACTAATTAATTGGTCTACAATGCACAAAACAATTACAAGGATGCTGATTGTGATATGAAAAAAAAACATGAATAATATAAAATAAAGTATATATAAAATATAAATAAATAGGTAAATAATTGAGCAAAATTTAAATTAATAAAGGCATGAGTTAAACAAACAAAGCGGGGGGAAAAAACAATTATGGACATCCTGACCAACAGACCTCAGAATGTTAGGATGGGGAACCTAACATCAGGATAAATCGTCCAAATCTCAAATGATATTTTTTTTTGGTTTGTTCCAACTGACAGACATGTATTTATGAAATCCTCATAAGCTGTTTTAGTACTGAAAACTTTAACTTTAATAGATGCTTAACTTACCAATGGCTAGATGCAGCTATCAATCTGGGCCAGGACAATTTCACTTTTACTATATAGTTGGGTACCTGCTATGTGTTGTATAGTTCATATTTGCTCGGCCAGAATGGTTTAAGCCACCAAAATAACGTTTTATTGATAAACTGCGCAGCTTTCGCCAAATGAACACTCCCGTTAGTAACAAGGCGAATAAGGAGCTAAACTTCAGCCGCAGAATGAGACGCTGCGCAATAAGGAGCCAAACGAATCGGAAGCTGCGAATAAGGAGCTAACTTCAGCCTCGTGTGCTTAGGGGCATCATATCTTTCGCTAGAAAGTTAGAAACGGCCCTGGTTATATCCTTGCTCCTTTTGGACACCTTTCATAAGGTGTAATGGCCACGAAAGACGACACGATCGATATCTGCTTTGGTACAGCCCCACTGCTAGCCCTGCTAGTTGACGGAGTAGCATCGACCTGCATTTTCATGCTCTGTGTGGTCGTGTGGGTGATGCATTCATATAACGGAGTTCGTGCTACCTTTTTTGTCGACAATTTCAACATCTTTGGATAATAACTCGAGGTTAGATTCACTTTCGTCGCTGCTTCCACTCATTTTTTTTTTGTCGTCCTGGTGTCAAGTTTGCTTCGCAAAGTGCGGTAGGAAATTAACTTTGACCTGCATGGCACGCGCAAGCTGCACGCTGATTGTCTGTTGTCGTATTGTTATGCTGTGTGATTGGCTCTGAGATTAATCCATATCGAGCAAAAAATGTCTAGAGCTTTTCATCGTTTTTAAAATCAAATAAATTGCGATTTGATATGATATCGTTTATCGGCCTAGCCCTACTATAATGTATTGTCTATTTTAAGCAGCTATATTTCTTACAGTTTCTTAAGTATTAAAAACACACATTATTTACAAACAGTGAAATGCTGTGCAACTTATGTTGCAGATGCTTTAAATCTGTCCAGGGGGGTATTCTTCGTATGTCGCTTGAAACATCCGGGATGAATTGACACATCTAAGATGAGATCATCGTGCTAATTACACTCTGGCTAAATCGGTTCTTCAAGCACACCTGTTGTTGATGATTAGTCTGGCCGGATTGAGTTGTCTAGGATTATTGCGCGTTCGTGCGTTGGTTTAAAAGGCGATATGCATCGACAGTAGAAACACTGATCACAAGCCCTTTGATTGGTTGACGAAATGACAAAAGAACAAGCTCAATTGTTTTGTAACACCTGTTATGCGTTGAAATGCCCCCCCCCCACGTGTTATGCGCTGAAATGCTCCCCTGCCATGGATCCCCACCACACACACATAATCGCTATCAAACATTATATTAGAACATAATATGCACATATGTCTTACAAATTACATGAGACAATAAAAGAAAATAAGAAATATGAAAATAAATATGTTGTATATGGAAAAATAGAAATATGAATATCATTTTCAAAAACATGTATACTTTTATATGTATACTTTATAATAAAATTAGTTGTCCAATTTTTCAATTATATATATATATGCAAATATATATATATATATATATATATATATATATATATATATATATATATATATTTGCATATTCATAACGAACCCCTGAAATAAATGTGTTACAAAATAAACAATGGTCTTGAGGCTGTATCGTGCCTAGAATTTATTATAATAATAAAAAACCTATGAATTTATGTTCTAATATAATATTTGATATCAATTATATATATATATATATATATATATATATATATATATATATATATATATATATATATATTATGGCAAGCCGTACCTGTATATATATATATATATATATATATATATATATATAAAATTGCTATCAAAAATTATATTAGAACATATATTCATAGGTTTTTTATTATTATAATAAACTCTAGGCACGAGACAGCCCTCAAGACCATATATATATATATATATGCAAGATACTTTTCTTTCCCCACGTGAGTCAGTCCACGTCAGCGCTCTTTAACCAATCAGATGTGACCTCACCATTTCAACCAATCATAACCCGGCAGGAGCGCAGCCTTAATCCTGTTTACAATTAAATAAACCTGCTACCGAGCAGGTTCAAGCTTACGGACATGTTGCTATGACAGCAAATGCGAGATGAGCATCGAAGAACGAAACAATCCAAGATCAGGACAAATCCACAACAATCAAATCCAGCTAACTGAGTTAGCGACGTACGAAGAACACCCCCCTGTACAACACAGTAGTTAGCCTAATCTGCATGTTTTTGAACAGCAAAACATGAGTATTTGTAGAAGATGCAAGTAGGTTTTTTTTTTTCTTAACTTAAAGACATTAGTTGTTGTATACAAATAAATATATTTTCTGCAAAAGCTCTGGTATTCATAAATTTAAGCAAATTTATCTAAATAATAATGATCACATTTTAGGATTTTAGATTCCTCTATTATAAATCTCTAATTTAATTTCAGTTTTGTAAAGACTGAATAATAATATTCAAGGACAAATTTCTAACAGCATGATTCCAGCTCTTTAAGGGCATGCTTGTATGGAACAAAGAGTAGAAACATTTAATATGAGCAGCAGATTATTTTAATGATTGTTAGGTAACTTTACTAGATTTATAGACATTAAAGGACCAAGATGATCAATTCCTGTGAGGTGTTCTGGTGTGGTATGAACAAACTGGAGCTGATCATGCTCAAAACAGGGGACATCCCTCAACACTATTACCCCCACACACAAATATAAACATTTCTGGAAACGCCAGCACAGGATGTACTTTCTGCGCCAACTGATAAAGTATGGTCTGACACAGAAACTGTTGATACAGTTCTACACTGCAGTCATTGAATTCTCCCATGCACCATGTGGTTTGGGCAGCCACAAAAGAGGATAGGAACAGACTGCTACGAACAGTAAAAATGACAATAATAATAACAACAATAATAATAGGTACACCTCTGCCCACTCTCCATGTCTTGTACTCTACAAGAACCAGGAGAAGAAGGAAAAAAAAATCAGTACCTGAACATAACCTTTTTTACCTCCTCCCTTAGGCAGGTGTTGCAGAAGCCTGTATACCAAACTGCTAGACAGAAGAACTGTCTCTTTCTTCCGGCAATCACCCCCAGACTCTATATTGCAGTCTTTAATCTATCTAGTTCTTGAATATTGTATATTTCCTGTGGATTGTGTCTTGTCTCTAAACAAAATGTACAGTGTTATTACATATGCCTATGCTTTCGAGAATCAAATTCCTTGTGTGTGTGTCTCTCTCTCTGTGTGTGTGTGTGTGTGTGTGTGTGTGTGTGTGTAAACGTACACAACCAGCAAACTCAATTCTGATTCAAATCAAAATTTATTGAATCTAAAACTACAAGGATCAGACGGAGGTAGACAGAAAACTTTCAGTGATCTTACATGAAGGTCCTAGTGATATTTCCCTCCCGTGTTTGCCATTTTAACTTACAAATACAGGCCTTAAACATTAAAAGCAGTTCAGTGTTTCAGATATTTGACACAAAATGCTGTACAGTAAATAAAACAAGAGAAACCAATGTGACCATATGTCTACAAATAATAGCCCTTATTCATTAAAGTTGCGTCTGGTCATATGTAATCATAAAACCTATGCAAACGTTTTGTCTGACAAAATTAATTAGAGCACATTTTGACAACCTAAAAGGCATGATTTTCAGTTAAATAATCCCAAACAAAAAATCAGAACATATAACATAGAGAAGGTTGAGTAGTATTTGAAATGTATAAGTGTATTCATGTTCAAGAGGCACCATATAACTTCGTCCTGGATCTTAGACAGGCAGGATATTCAAAAACACTGTTTTTGAGTTTATTCCATTAGACCAAAACACACCAGGCATGATTTTATTTACTTCAGTCATCTTTTTCTTAGTGTTCAATTAATTTATTTTAGAGCTTTATATGAAATAAAGATTTGTTTATTTATTCATAATGAATACTCATTTATCCATAAATAAAGCTAAATAAATCCAACTTGTGACTAATCTCACCTATTCATAATGAATAAAAATACTCTGCCATAAATATAATTCACATACCAGCATGTGAGGTTGGAAAACAGTTTGGTTTTGAAACCGATTTTAACCAAAATAAAAATTTTGAGTAACGTTTACTTGGCTTCACCCGATTTTTCCCTCTTTTCCTTGATTTACATTGTATCTCCGAAAGCATCCATATTTCTTTTACTGCTTCGCTGTTACATCACTTAAATAAACTGGGAATGGAATGTAGAATAACAGTTTCATGAATCAGACGCAAATCACACATGACAGTCTGCGCTCTCTGCAGTTGTTTCTTTGCAACTTTGATGAATAAGTACAATGTGTCATTACAGATTGAGAACATTAGCCTGGGTCTGTATAAGCACAAAACTTTCTCCAGATGGACAATGGCATCATCCAACATTACTTAACTGGGAGTTATTTAAAAAAAAAAAAAAAAAAAAAACTAAATTAACTATTTAGAAATCTAAACAATAGTTTAACATGGGTGAGAAATGAACTGCAAAGTGAAATAAACTCAGTTAAATATTTGAACCTGTACATGTTGAACATGGTGCAAAGGCCATTTGTATTAACTGACTAATTACTGGTGGTCACTTCACATCTCACACAGTCGGAATACAAGGAGAAATTCAGGATTGAGGAACTGAGTCAATAAGCATCACCTACAACAGTCCTTTTGGCACATTAACAGCCAGAAACATGAACGGTGTAGAGGGACATTAACATTATACAAATCAGACCTCACCTTGAATGTGTTGCATATAGTGTACCTGTAATTCTAGTTCTCCAGGTAACGTGCATCCACAGATCATGCAACGAAAACGATGATCTGTGGCAAATGAAATTTGACCTATAAGTTTTTTCGCTTCAGTCTGTTGAGTCGAGGGCAAAGACTGTGGCAATACTGCTCTTTCGTTCATTATGCCCGGTGGAGTGAAGACGATGTTCTGAGGTGCTGGACCAGGAAGTTGCCCTGCTATAGAATGGATGGGATGAGCACCTGGCAAGGCAAGAGGAGGCGCCAAAGGGAGTGGTGAGGTAATAAATGGAGCAGCCTGATTTAAGATGAGTTGAGGAGCAGACACTTGCTGCTGTGGCCCCTGCTTCACTGCTCCATTTAACAGAGCTTGGGAAACAACTGGAGTGGTCTGGAAGCCGAACACTGCGCTTCCGTTCCCATGAGAAAAAGGAGCTGCTCCAAACTGAACACTGACTGATCCCAACGTATTTGTTTGGGGCTGGTGGAATTGTTGTTGCTGAATAAGTTGTAACTGTTCAGGTTGCACTGCCTGCTGTAGAAGCTGAATTTGCTGTGGTGATTGCAAGACCAGTTGCAATTGCTGATGTTGCTGCTGTGAAGGGGGCGGAATTATATGGAGCTGGGGAGGCTGAGCCCCTGTTTCATTCGCAGGTTTGTCTTTCGAGTTGACACTCTTAGAGATTTCAAGAGGAGATACAATATTCGAGGGCTTACTGTTGCTTTTAATAGTAGCCCTGTCATCTACCGAATCTGCATTTTGCCTTGTTTGTGTTGAAATTGCTGCACTGGCTAGAGTAGTCGAATGGTGTAATTGTAGTTGCTCAGATTTATCAGATTCTGCATGACCCTGCTGTGTGTTTTGACCTTGAATATTTAACCCTTGGCTTGGAGAATTCTGAGTTTTGGCCACTGGTGAACGAGTCTTTGCATCCAACGATAAAGACCCATCTGCAGTGCCTGGTGACTTTGGAGTTGATGATGGTGAATTAACCCACGAAGAAGGTTGCTGCTTCACCTTTGCCTCATTTTTAGATGGGCCATCGCTACAGGTCCTAGTAGGAGATGATGTGCTAGTTGAAGCCGTGTCACTGTTATTTTGTGCTGTGCAGCTCTCAGGAAACTGTTTAAGAGCACTGCCAGCTTGTCCTGATGCTGCCACCTCAGCCCAGCTAGAACTCTGTTGAGAGCCAATCTTGGGTAGACCATCTGGTTTTGGCAAGATAGGTTTGAGATGTGTTGCTGACTGCCATTGGTGCCTGAAATTATTAGACTGTCCGTCTGATAACCATTTAGACTGCTGCTGTAGCTGTGAGTGAATATGAATTTGCCACTGTTGTTGCAACTGAACAGGCATAAGCGGAGTTTGCTCATTCCTATCTGATTCAAACACATTTGACTCTTGTCCCACTAAGTTCGACACGGAACTGGGCAAAATCCGATCAGTAAAAGGACTCTGTTGCAACTGTGTTGCCCTGTCCACACTTCCTCCCATCCTTGGCCAACTTGAAACCCATCTACCACTTCTTCTGCCCCGTCCACCAGCACCTGTCCTTCCTCTTTGGGAACCAACAGTCGACGAGTACGACTGGTTTGCTCCTTGACGCTTTCGTGCATGTATTTTTTGATGAACAAGAAGACTGCTTAGCCAGGGGAATGACTTATGGCACTCTTGGCAACGATGTGGTCTCTCGCCGGTGTGGGTATTCAGATGGTCACGAAGTAAGTAGGCTAAACCAAAACTCTTGTTGCAGATGTGACATTTGTGAGGCTTGTCTCCTGAGTGGCAAAGCATGTGGCGCTGCAGTTGACCCTCATCGCTGTAACCCTTGCGACACTGTGTACAGCGGAAAGGCTTCTGTTGATGAAGTCTCTGGTGAGTCTTCATGTTCTGAAGAAACGCAAAGTCCTTTCCACAGTCAGGACACTTGTATGGCTTCTTGCCGGAATGGATGATCAAATGCTGCTGTAAATAACTGCTGAATCGGAATGACTTTTTGCAAACGTGGCACTGGTAACCTCTGTTGTGTATGCGCATGTGAAGCTCTAAAACGGAACGGTAACGAAAGCTTTTACCACACTCCTTGCATCTTAAACTTTTTTTTTCCGACGGGTCTCCCCAGTCTCCATCGGCTGAAATATTATCGTTGCTAGCTGAGCTGGCCACACTGAGAACCTCCCTCTTTAGTGGAGTTGCTATAACCTGATGAGTCAAGGCGTGCGACTGTAAAGTGGATTCATCCAAGAACTGGAGAGGACAACTGGGACAGGAGAACACGCTGTAAGTTTTTTTCCCATTACTCAGGTTTTCATATTCTGCCTCGTGTGTCAATATATGGGCCCTAAGATCAGCTGCTTTGTAAAAGAGCTGAGGACACAGCGGACAGTTTCGCTGGTGCTCCATGTTTGTGTTGGTGTTCTCTTTTCCTATTGATCCTAAATCTTTGCCATTGGGCAGTTCATTATTTTCTGTAATAGCTGCCTCAAAATCAGCAGAACTAGTGAGTTTCTTGTGCTGGCGACAGTGTGCACGCATATTCTGCGCAAAAGCAAATCTCTTCCCGCATTCTGTGCACCGGTATGGCTTCTGGCCAGTGTGAAGGTATTGGTGCTGCTGCAAAAGGCTGCTGTATTTGAAGGTTTTTCCACATATGGTGCACCGGTGTGGCCGTTCTTCAGTGTGTTTGCGGCGATGGTCGTCCATGAACGAGCGGTGCCTAAACACCATGCCGCAGTCAGGGCATTCGTAAGGTTTAAGGGCAGCATGAGAGCGCTGATGGATGTGCCATGTTACAGCACACTGAAAGCCCTTATTGCATTCAAGGCACCTGTAAGGACACTCTAACGAATGGCTCTGCATGTGCGCATTGATAGACACTCTGTATTGGAACTCTTTGCGGCACAGCGGGCAGCGGTAAGGCTTCTCCAGACTCTGCTGGCAGGCGTGAAGCTTAAATCGGATCAGAGAAGCAAAACATTCACCACAGTGATCACATTCGTATAGCTTTTCTTCCCTGAACTCCCTTAGCTGAGACCGCTTATAAGAGACCAACGTCGAATCCGGTAGACCATTTTGTTTGTGCTCACTGCGGTGCTTGATGAGACTGCTGCGATGCTGAAAGGTGAGGCCACATTCTTTGCAGGTGAGAGACGCTTGCTCGTCTTGATGCATGTGGAAGTGGCGATGCAGGTCATACGTCTCTCGTCGAGTGAAGCTTTTGCCACAGTCGCGACAGTTCAGACGGGTTTTCCGCTGCTTTTCGGTAACATCAGCCTCATGGCACGCCTCACTATCTCCTGCCACTCTATCCACTCCTTCTTCGGGTTCTTTGCTTTGTACTTCACCTTTGGGATCTCCTACTTCCTCTTCTGACATTTCCTCTCCTTTTTCCTCTTCTCCCTCCTTAGAGTCACCATCATACTCCATGTCCACACTCAGATCTGTCAGTTCCTCCTCTTCCTCCTCATTTTGTGCGATGACCTCTTCATGTTCTATGGTACTCCCAGTATCTAAGTCAAGGTCTTCTGTTGTCTGGTCCTCTGGTGTGCCTTGATGAACTTCATGGCCTGTGCAAAAACAGCATAATAGAAGATTTAATGCTCTTTTGCTGAGGATATGTGCGTAGTAATTATATTTTAATATTGAAAAAATTGGTACATAAACACATACCAGACAGGCAAAGTTAAAACATCGCTATTGCTTTTCATGTCATTTTATTATATCTATCTATCTATCTATCTATCTATCTATCTATCTATCTATCTATCTATCTATAGATCCACCTACACAGAGTGTTCAAGTCAAACCAGGACTTATCAAAACAGTGTGTGTGTGTGTGTGTTCTATCTATCTATCTATCTATCTATTGACCCACCTACACAGACACAAGGGGTGTTCAAGTCAAACCAGGACATTTGATTGTGCAGAATAAAAGAACACAGTTATGAGAGTAAAAACTACCTTTATTTCTCTATATAATCAGTGTGACACACACATTCTGTCAAGTAAATGAGCGAACATGTGAATGCAGTCGATTAGTCAATTAGTCTAACAGTTTCAAGATTAATCTAGAGATAATTTTCTAATTGGATGTTTAATCCTATTATTAACTTTCCAGTAAATAACAGAAGGTGGGGAAACAAAACAATTCAGTTATGAATCGCAGTTCTTTTGTGTGGTGATTCAGCAAATTAGTCTCAAACCCCCTCATTAAACACACTTACACCCGTCTGGAAACAAAGCGAGCACCCATTCATCAAAATCGACTATGGGCAGCCCCGCGTGCCGCCCGTGTGTGTAGACGCACATACAGCCACTCAACCGGCACGCTCGTTCTTGAATCTTCTGAGAGGGATTAGAGGCAGTAAAACGTCGCAGGTTCTTTCTAATCCTACAGGTGAACTATTTACACATCGTCATCCTCTGTGGTAGGAGTACAATAGTTTTTAATTAGAATTAGAAGAAATAATTATGACTGATGACAGAGATACGTGCGCCACAGTTAAAGGTTAAACTCTTCCCTTTGAAGTGAGTTTGTGTTGTTTAAATGTTGTACAAGTGAGAAAACTAATGTTATTAGGAACAGGCTACGTTTAATTTACTTTTTAAAATGTTTAAAAAAAAACATGTAAAAATGTGTGCAATAAAATCGGGTGAGAATTATCAAAAAGTTATCAAATTGGATTATTTATAAAATCACGATACTTATAGAATCGCAACATTAATCGAAACGGCGCCCCAAGAACCATGATGATATGGTACCGGGAGGTGACGGGTGATTCCCATCCCTAGTACTTAATGAAAATCTTTCTTCTAACCTTGTATTCAAGCATTTTCTCATAAAAATATTTACATTATATACAGAAATTTTACCACATACTGTAAAAAACATGCCAAGACTTAAGTCCGACGGCCATGTGGGGCACACACAGTACACACACACACACAGTGACAGAATTTATATAGAAATTATCTTTTTATGAAAGAAAAACAATTGCACACAGCTTTGCACAAAATAAAATCAGTGACATTTTGCAGTATAAAACTATGAATATCAACTACATTCTTCTCAGAAAGTCTCACTTATTTTATCATGAAATCTACGCAGGAAGATTTTTCTATGCAGAAACTTCAACTCTATGTTGCTTAGTTTTTAAAGTCTAATATGCAGTAAAAAAAACTGTTTACAGTTGTACTGGAAAGCGGCTTTTCACAGACTAATTAAAGGGATTAAACGCACTGTAATACACACTTAGGCTGCTCTGGCGTCGTTTTGAGGTCTGAGCAAAGCTCATGCTGTGTGTGTGGGTGCACGCATGAAATGGCTCGAAATGAAATGGCTCACCATAGCGCTCACACACACACGCATAGGCATGCAGAGCACCATTTTGTTTCTGTCATGGTGTTTTTTTAAAGAATTTCCACGGATAACATCTCACATTCCGCCACGTGCTGGCGAAATTAGGTACGAGCGTGAACACTGCAACGCACCGATGTACTCCACGGAAGCCGGCGTATTTATTTAAGCGACCTATGCAATTATGTCGATGTAGCCCTATAATGAAAAAAAATCAAGATCATCAGTTAATGTTTACCTCACACATCAGAAGGCGAACATGTGAACATGTGATCAAGAGATTTTTAGAAATTGCTAGCCTTACAGGATTTTCACACACAGTTCAGGTTCATCACGAGACGCTTTCCTTCTCACCACAGTTGTAAAAAGTTATTATATGACTAACTACACCCTTCCTGGTAGTTCAAACTAATCTAGTCGGTTTCTCCTGACCTCTCGGATCAACAAGGCATTTTCACCCACAGACCCGTCGCCCAGGCGATGTTTTTTTTTTTTTTTTTTTTCCCACACTCTGTTATACAAATTCTAGCGACTGGAAATGAGCAGTATCTAATAGGGATGGGAATCTCCAGGAAGCAGCCGATACAATATTATCAAAATATATAGGTATTACCACTGAAACAAATCCAAATACACATCACTAAATTGATTTATTCCTCTAGTATCTAATATAGTCTAACCCGCCATCCTTATAGACCCAGAGATCACATTTTTCTCCACTGAAGCTCTGGACCTGTATCTTCATGATTTTTTTTTTTTTTTTTTTAGATTATGCTGCTGCTGCCACATAATAAGCAAAAGAAATAACACAAGTCATTATGCAATAGTTCATTTTTATATTCAACTATTGTTGGTTTAATTTGCATTGGAAGCAAACACTAAACATTAAAGTCTCATCACAACAGCAGGTGTCAAAGGGTGGGATATATAAGGCCGCAAGTGGATAGTCAGTCGTCACACTGGGGGCAACAGAAGCAGAAACAAATGGACAAAGAATAAAACAAAGAGCAAAACCGTGACGGCAAAACACACGACAGATCAGAGGAAGAATGTAACAAGAAGATTAGTGACGTGTCTCTTACAAGTGTGAGCTCAGGCTAAAAACAGCTGTTAGACACAATTAACCAGGTCAATGAGTGTTGCGCAGCACGGTGCCAAGAACATTCTATTCGCTTTAAATATTTTTTAAAGCAGTACAAGCAACCTATGCTAGAGAAGGCACCAAAATATTACATCCTAAAATGTACCGGGAAAAAAAAAAAAACGCATTAATGCACATTTGCACGTTTAACACATTTGACATTTTGCACACCTGAAACTTTTGTGCATTGTTCTGCTCAGGACTGGACAATGTTTTTCCATTTTTCATTCCATTTCAATTCTATTTTATTACTTGTACATAGTGTAAATTGTACGGCATGTTTTCTATATTCGTTTAATTTTTATTATTATATTCAGATTTTATATTTCTCATATGAATATTTTCTTATTTATACTCCATTTTACTTTTTTTATTATTATATTCTTATTTCATATTCTTTATTTGAATACTCTATTTTGCTTTTAAATTTTTTAGGTCATGGTCGATCGTACAAGCATTTTCACATCATAGTATGACTATGTGACATAAAATTTACATTTTTCAATGAATAAACTATAAACATAAACATATATAGTTGTGTTTAGAAGTGGACATACACTTGACACAAAAGTCATGGCAATAACTTTAAATGTTTTATAATTTCTATATAATATATAATAATTTCTTTGAACTGGTATTTTTCTTTAAAAGCATGATTGTATAACAAAAAAAAACTTTAATAGAAGAACACCCCAAGAATTTGGAGCACAAGGTTTAATTTTATTTACTTTTTAAAATTATTTTCTGAAATCAACACAAGGCCAAAATTATACTAAGAACCATTAAGATTGTTAATTAAATGGTGCTGAAAAGTCCTGGAATGTCTCTTAATTTGGCAAGCTCGATGCCCTTTAACTTCCTGTTAGTGATCATGATTGACGACAGCTGGTGGCTTCTCCGTGCCAACGTAAGAGGGTTTGTTCTACAGCACTCATCGGACTAACCAACATACAGACCTGACTGGTTTCCCACAGATCTAAAATATCCTTGCGGTGAGAGCCGGCTTAACATTACCTTCCAGCGTAAATATGTGGTCTTCTACAAACAACTAATTCTTATAAACTTTAAGACAATATTTAAATTCATCTGCTATTTCTATTAATCTCACATTTCAGAGATGCAACTTATAAACCCTCCCCTCCATCTATCCATATGTGAAGAGTAAGATCAAGTAAAAAAAAAATATATGTATTAACTTTTTGGTGCACAAAGATGTTACTGTTTGTCAGAACGCGTAGCCCTTTAAAAAACTGAGCATTTTAGGCATTCCTATATGCAATAACATGTTTTATTTATATATATGAAAAATATATATAACTCAGAGTCAGGATTGTGCAATATAGAGTAACATATCCTTTTTTCAGCACAATGTAGACAATATGATAAACTGAATTTTATTTTAACCAACTATACAAACTGTATTTTTATTATTCTCTAGAGAATTTTATTTCTTTCACATACACTTAAAAGTCATATTAAAAGTTATGGAAATATTGTATTTTTAAATATTCCTTTAAACTGATCATAATTCTAATACAAAGAAACATTAAGATGTTAACTAAGTGGTGCTAAAAGTCCTAAAATGTCTTAATTTGGCATGCCTGATGCTTCTCAACTTCCTGTAAGTGATCACTCTATATGTGGGAAATTCTCTAGAGTTTAGTCTCTACATCAAAAGATTAAAATATTGTTTTTGGTTGAAAAAATATATAATATATAATGTGATAATTTGCTCATTTTGTGAATTTGACATTTTGAAACATCATTCCCATATTCTGGTAGCAGTAAAAATGTTAGTTTTAAAGTTAACTCTGGTTCTACATGACATCAGATGTCTGAAGCCTCCTCCATAGACACACACCCACAGACTGAGACGGAACTGTCCGTTACTAGTTAATAAATCGCTGATTTTTAAAAAGCGTGGGCGAATATACTTGGTCCCAATTATACTATTTGTATGGAAAACACTTAACCATCACCCAGGGAGACTGTCAAGACACAGGCCTGCAATGAACAGAAAGCTGCTGGCTTTATGAATACCAGCATCACTGACTACACTAAGATGCTGTTGTTCATGAAAAAAGCCCCTCCTCCAAAACTGACACCTTTAAACTTGACTAAAGCTGTTAACTGACCACATGGACAAAACACATCAGCCTTCTGAAGGTATGTTTTAACCAGTCATATGTTTGTAAAAGTAAAGATAAGGCATTTAACACCATGACAACATATCACCTGATGGTGGTGGTGTTTTGTTCTCAGTAGAAGTGAAAAAAAGTGTATTGAGTAATAAGGAAGGAGGATCTTCAGCATCAGAATCCCCCAAAATATATGTCAGACAAGTTACAGAAAGGATACAGCTGACTAACATCAAGCTGTCGGACCCTCAACCTGACTGAAAATGTGTGGACCTTGCTTCAAAGTCAGGTCTACAGGTCTATATGGGAGACCGTCCAGAAGTTTTATGGCTACCAAAATCGCCTGCTAATTAAAAAAAATAAATAAATTGCTAATGGACACTGAATCAAATAAGAGATTAGACATGCTGCATGAATATTTTTGCTCCTTTATGAATAAAAATTGACACTTTGTTGATTACAAAATAAAGATTGTACACCAACCTCCTTTTGTGTTCTTCTATTAAATATTTATTCTACACAAGCATCATACCACACAAAAAAGACCAGTTAAAAAAATTAATTGTAAGCCTGATATTGCCATGACATTAATGGTCATGATTAGTGTGTGTAAACTACAGATTGAAAATGTACATAAAAAGAACAATAATAGAATAAAAAATATACATTATTTGTTTTGTCTTTCAGCTGCTCCTGTTGAAGGATCATCACAGCAGACCATCTGATCTGGCACAGGTTTAACGCCCGATATTCTTCCTGGTGCTGCTCTCCCATTTTATCTGAGCATGGCACCAGCATCAGGCTGGGGTTTGAACATTTTAGAATCAAACCGCATGGTTGGCGAGAAACCTACCCCTGAGCCACCAATGCCAAGCAGGCAAAGTCACTGGTAACCTCGAGTTAATAATAAAAGACTGGGATGTGTTTATTTAACTCTAATGAAAAAGGAGTAAAAGTCTGAAAATGGAATTTAGCACATTTTACTGTCAAATTGTTCATGTCGGCTATAAATCTAATTTCAAATGTATATTTCTGTGTATATTTGCATATCTGCCTCATTCCGGTCAGGTTTATTTTCTGGTTTATGAACGATGCAGCAACATCATCATCATTGACCTCACAGGGAAGCAACAGCATAACACACACTTTATTGCAAGAGTGTAAGCCTGATCACGTCCCTACTTCTCATCTTTCTCTAATCAGATCAGGGTTCTAGGTGATTCTAATGAGTGGAGCTGCATCCTAACCTCTAACACTAAATAAATATCAGTGCTGTCCAATGAGCCCATGGTGCTGAATGAAGAAGTCATGTTTATTTCTGATTGGACAAACAGCAGCCCATCTGTTTAGGTCTGTGTGACTAATGATAGGCGTGCAGTGCTGTTTTACAGTGTAATAATCATCTGACACGTGACAATAAATCCACCAGGCTCGTGCTCGTACTCACCCGTGCCCCGTTTGCCCGAGATGCTGCACGCTCCCCTCCCCACCAGCTCCTCCTCTGACCCGGACCAAACCAGCGCGAGCTCCTCGCCATCCTGTGGAGCATCACCGTGTTTCCGCCTCGCACGCGCCTTCCTCCGGTCCGATTCCCCACTCTGATCGGGTGAATCGTTCCACGCCTCTGCGGGCTCTTTCGCTTCTTGTGCGTTCGCGTTTTCTTGCAAACAATCCTCCCCGGATTCATGCGCTCCATCTTCCGTAACCTCGCTTTCACCTTCTTTGTGTTCATCTCTCCGTAAATCACTGTTCTCACACTGCTTATCCAGGCTCTCCTCGGGTTCAGGCCGTAAAGCGGCCATGTTTTACTCTGTGTTCGCCGTCTCCCTCCCCCCGTGACGTCATCGGCACTTGACTTTTCTTTTTTTTTTTTACAGTAGGCATCAAGGCCTAGGCATCACTAGCGCCACCTGCTGGGCTGGAGTGTACTGTATCCATGTAAAGCGAGTTGGGCATCCTTCCAAAAACGGATGTTTTTTTTTTTTTTTTTTTAAAGAATGCATTTGTGTTTTTTTTTATTAGAGTAGAAAACCTCACTGCTCTCTTTGATGACATCAACAACATGTATCACAGAATATAACCAACATTATAGTATATTTTTTAATAACTTATCTTCTAGTCTGTTGTACATATTTATTCTTTATATTATTTTTTTTAAATCTTTTTTGAATGTTTTTATCTTTTCATTTATATACTGTATATAAATTAACACACACACACACAGTCATTTCTGGGCGCTTCGCATAATTTTGCCATAAAGCTGCACACACATGATGTCACAAATATAAAACTGCAATTTCCTGCTAATTAGTTAAAAGGCTCAAACATATGAAAATTGTGTATATGAAATTGTTCTTGAGCACAAAGGTGCTAACTTTACATTAATGCATGCCTTTAAAATATGATGTTCAAAAAGCATTTATGTGTGTCATGGACAGGAATCTACATAATTTTGGTTTCTAGCATCAGACAGAAATCAATGGTTGCAACAGGCATACTTGATGTATATACTGTATATATGTAAGTATGTATATATAGTGTGTGTATGTATATATATACACACACTCACCTAAAGGATTATTAGGAACACCATACTAATACGGTGTTTGACTCAGAACTGCCTTAATTCTACGTGGCATTGATTCAACAAGGTGCTGTAAGAATTCTTTAGAAATCTTGGCCCATATTGATAGGATAGCATCTTGCAGTTGATGGAGATTTGTGGGATGCACATCCAGGGCACGAAGCTCCCATTCCACCACATCCCAAAGATGCTCTACTGGTTTGAGATCTGGTGACTGTGGGGCCCATTTTAGTACAGTGAACTCATTGTCATGTTCAAGAAACCAATTTGAAATGATTCGAGCTTTGTGACATGGTGCATTATCCTGCTGGAAGTAGCCATCAGAGGATGGGTACATGGTGGTCATAAAGGGATGGACATTGTCAGAAACAATGCTCAGGTAGCCCGTGGCATTTAAACGATGCCCAATTTGCACCAAGGGGCCTAAAGTGTGCCAAGAAAACATCCCCCACACCATTACACCACCACCATCAGCCTGCACAGTGGTAACAAGGCATGATGGATCCATGTACCATGTCTCATGGATCCATTTGCATTTTACACCTTTGCCCAACTCTGCTCTTCCCTATTGGTTTCTTATCTCAACATTGATTGGCTGTTTTTTTTTTTTTTTTTTAAAACACTCCCAAAACCCTAACATCTATTGGGACATTGCCCAGTTACTACTTTTTATTTAGCCCAACCCAAGCTCTCAAAACTTAGTGACTTGATTGGTTATTGGGCAGGTATGTAGATAGGCCCTAAACACCCCCCCAATACTATACATCCCCTACATCCTTTAAAAAATGACAGTAGAGTTGATTAAACAAACATCAAACTTGCGCTCAAATGCATCAAGACGCTGGATAACCTCTTTGAGAAGAGCAGTGAGTGCAGTTTGCTTCTCTTTCAAACACTCAAGTAGAAAAGACAAAGGCATACCATGGCTAATCCCCCCCACCCCACCCGGCTATGATAAGAAGTACAGCACTTCTTCCTGCTAGTCATTAACATACAAAAGGCCTTTACACCTCACAGCCATCACCTCTCACTGCTAGCTGTGAGGATTCCTAGAAAGTTTCACAGATTCCCGTGTATATCCACATACATAAGGTATCTGGTCGTTTCACAAAATTTCCTTTGCATTCTACCTTTCCAAGCACTCTGCCTCATACATCTGGCAAACTTAAAGTTTAGCGGGGATTTCCCATACCATATTTGTCCGGATACAGCTCTTTTCATGCAGTGTTTTTCCTATTTGTAGTGGAGATGAGTGGTACCCGGTGGGGTCTTCTGATGTTGTAGCCCATCCGCCTCAAGGTTGTGCGTGTTGTGGCTTCACAAATGCTTTGCTGCATACCTCGGTTGTAATGAGTCAAAGTTGCTCTTCTATCAGCTTGAATCCGGCCCCTTCTCCTCTGACCTCGAGCATCAACAAGGCATTTTCGCCCACAGGACTGCCGCATACTGCATGTTTTTACCTTTTCAGACCATTCTTTGTAAACCCTAGAAATGGTTGTTCATGAAAATCCTAGTAACTGAGCAGATTGTGAAATACTCAGACCGGCCCGTCTGGAACCAACAGCATTGCTTAAATCACCTTTCTTTCCCATTTTGACATTCAGTTTGGAGTTCAAGAGATTGTCTTGACCAGGACCACAACCCTAAATGCATTGAAGCAACTGACATGTGATTGGTAGATTAGATAATTGCATTAATGAGAAATTGAACGGGTGTTCCTAATAATCCTTTAGGTGAGTGTATATACTATATATACGCACACACACAGTCTATAGTTGTTGCAATCGTACCTGTACACCATGTATATGACATAAAATTCTAAAATCTTGAATCTTGATGATCTTCAAAAGATCCTGTCCACAAGATTGGAGTATTTTCTTCTGGAATCCTTGTCCATTCATTCTGTGAAGTATTTATGAGGTCAGGAGGCACTGATGTTGGATGAGAAGGCCTGGCTCACAATCTCCATTCCAGTTCATCCCAATGGTGCTTGATGGGATTGATGTCAGGGCTCTGTGTTAGGGCCAGTCAAGTTCTTCCACACCGAACTCATTACTTTATAGTCTTTGCTTTGTGCACTTGGACACAGTCATGTTGGAATAGAAAAAGGCCTTCAATAAACTGTTGGAAGCATAGCATTGTCCAAGATGTCATGGTATGCTCAAGCACTAAGATTGCCCTTCACTGGGGAGAAGGGGCCTGATTGATTAAAATTCCTGAATTCAATAATTAACAGGTTTGACCAAACACTTTTATACATATTGTGTGTATGGAAATCTTGGGCCCTTCCCAAACTTTGCTATAAAGCTGGAGGCACATGATGTATACGTATAATACTGTATATGAATATGAATATAAAATTGCAATTTCCCATTAGTTTACTAGAACTAAAAGGCTCAAACATGTTAATATGACAACTTTCTTTTACACAAAGGAGTTAACTCTATATTAATGTCATCCCTTTAAAATAGGATGTTCAACAAGCATATATTTGTTAGGCTCTGCATGAGAGCCAAGCAGGGGTGAGTTGCATTATATGACTAAACACATAACGACCGTCATTTCTGGGGCCTTTCCAAACTGTTGCTACGAAGCTGGAGGCACATGATGTCTAGAATATAAAATTGCAATTTGCCTTTAGTTCACTGGAACTTAAAGGCTCAAACATGTTAGTATGACATTGTTCTTGAGCATAAAGGTGCTAACTACATGAATGCAATGCGATGTTCAACAAGCATTTATGTGCATCATGGGCAGGAATCCACATATCGTTTGGTTTCTATCATCTGACAGAAAGGGATGTACCTGATGACTGGGCTGCAGATGGTCTTCTAAGGAATGATGGATTGTAGCCAGCGTTTACACGTCTTGCAACAATGGCACTATGAATTATGTACTTTCATATTCAGTAAAATTCAATTACCCGAGATTATTTGCTCTCACATCCGAGTGTTGCTAGTAGGTATCTAGACATCTCTATTCACAGCCACAACCCATTAACTGAACATGACCCTAATTTTTTTTAGGTGCTAATGAATCAGTCACCTGTACAGTCACCTTTACATCCAACTGTACAGTAAGTACATGTAGTAAAAGCATTTTTTTAGGTTCTTTTAAACTAAATAGATAGGTGTATGTAAAACAAGAATTTTCTTATTCCATACTTTTTACATATGTGTAAAAGTTTGAAGGAGAATAAATAATTTCATTACTTGATATGGTGAAATGATCATGTTGTTTGTAGGAATAGGATACACTGGTCAGCCATATCATTAAGCTCTCCTTTTTGTACCATCGAAACAGCTCTGATCTGTTATGGCATGACTCCACAAGACCTCACAAGGCATCAAAACATTTGCAAGAAATCATTTAAATACTGGTGCATCAGACTTGTTTGTACATCCCACACAATCTCAGTGGGAGTGAGTGCAGTAGAAGTTTTTGAAGTCTTGTGTTTCTCAAACCATTCCTAAAATTCCTTCTTTTGTGTGTTTGTACATGGCAGGACACAATGTCCTGCTAAAAGAGGCCACCGCCATTAGGGATTTCTGTGCCTGTGAAGGTTTGACTTGGTCTCCTACAATGTTTAAGTAGCGATACACAGTAAGATTCACATAAATGCCATGACTCAAGCAGAGCATTGCTTCTCTGGCTTGTGCTCTATCAATAGTGCATTGTGGTGGCATCTCTTCCCCAGTAAGCAATGCACACGCACCAGAGGTAAAAGAAAACGTGATTCATCAGATCGGGCCACCTTATTCCATCACTTGTAGGTATGGGTGGACAGAAATCAGCAAGGGTACTTTTAACAATATGAACCTCGAACACCCATTAATTTCACCGGTTGTCTTTCCTTGCAACATTTTTTGTAGCTACCCAGCAAACATTGGTCCGAAGGCAACGTCCTGTCACTGGCCAAAAGCGATCATAGTAGGACGGCATTAATTGGTAAAGATTTTACCAATGAAGGCATTAATTGGTTAAAATTGATTTCCTAAAAATTAATTCAATTAAAACCTTGTCGTACATATTGAATAGCAACCTTGAACCAGATCCTCTGATTGCTCTTTTTGGTATTATGGAGAGGAAGATAAGTGGCTAACTCCAGCTAAACAACGTTTATTATCTTTAGAGACACTCCTGGCCAGGCGTTCTTTTATTCAAGTGGAAGGATGCTACGTCACCCACTCACGGACAGTGGCTCAGAGATATTATGTCCTGTTTGTCCCTGGAGAAGATTCATTACTCAATCCATTATTCAGACTTGAAATTTCAACAGGTGTGGGGGAGCTTCCTTCGCTTTTTTCATATACATTTATAGTTTGATTCCCTTCTTATTTAATTGTTTGTTTTTCTTTTCCCTTTTTTTGCACGCAGAACAAAAAAATCTCCAGCTCCATATTCTTTATTTTTTTAATGCCTGGCTTTAAAGACTAGACGTCTTTCTTATGCATGTAAAACTGGCTTGGAGTCAGGGAGGGGTTGTTGCTATAGGGTTTATAAGGGGGTTATAAAATCTATTTTGAAACATTACATGATTACCCTGTTATATCCCTGTTTAAAATAAGTAAAAATATTGTTGAGAAAAAAAAAAATATTCAGATGTTTTTACATGTCTACAATTGCCTCGGGCTGCATGTATAGCTGTTACTCTGACTTTTAGCTGTTGTTCAATATACAGTACACCCTCCAAGTAAAAATTTGGACGATTGATGACCGTTTATGACAGCTGAATCAGATAACGTCCAACACGTCTGTTCAACTTTCATTTTGGAACTATTTTTCAACCACTGCGGGACTTGTCGGCTGGACGTTATTTCAACGGTCATTAAACATCCAAATGTTTGCAGCTACTACCACTGCATACCGGGAACACCCCACAAGACCTGATATATTGGAGATGCTGTGGTTCAGTCGTCTTGCCATCAAGCTCTCTGTCTATTAAATTAACCTCTCAGTATTTCAGTATCATGTCAATCATATTTGTTGACAACATAATCACAGACACATTTAATGCATTTAACCCCAGTAAATATTTTCCATAATAAGACATGTGTACACCATATGATTTGTAAGGTATTTAATATATAGCAGATAACAATGTATTTTAATATATATATTTTCTCTTAAACATTATTTCAATGTTTAAAATACAGTATATTGCTGCAAGGGACAAGCTACTTTATTAGCTGGCGTCCCCTTTAATCCACGTTTTTTATCCAGACATTTTCTCAGTAAAGAGCTTTCTTATTTACATGATGGGGCTATAAATATACAAAATATATTCACCAATCTATTGAATCTACATTGCACTGCATGCAGAGAATATAGTTGAGCATGAAGTGGTTATTCATTTCATTTAAAATATTTCATTTTAACCTAACAGTGCACTCTTTATAGAGCTTTTAAATTAATTAGCAACTAGTACAAATATCCTTCAACACCAGATACTCACATACTGTTTCTGGAGAAAAAGAAAAGAAAAAAAAAAAGTTCCAAGTTGTTTAATGTGTCAATTATTATGTTAAGACAGGTCTAAATGAATAAAGGCAAGATGTGGTAAATAAAAAATAAATAAAAATAAAATGTGGTAATTAAGAATATGTTTAAGTGAATATATAACAGCATCAGGGTTATTCCATGTCAAATAATCTGCAGAAAAGAGCCTTGAGTATGGATCTCATATAGGGATATGTGTGAAAATGTGACTTAAATGGAAAGAATGTTCAAGGACCTACTGATCTATTTAAGTTTGGACAAATCGAGATAAAAAACCTTCAAGTAAATCCCAGAAGCATTTTTAGCATAAAAAATAGGATCCTGATGTATAATGTTTACTGGCCCTTTAATATAGTAATGACAATGGTAATGTTACTGAAAAATATAATGAAAAAATATAATGATGTGATGTGTGGTACAGAACTGGGGCATGAACATATAGGATTTGCTTTATATATTAACAACATATAATGAGATATAAAAAATACTAACATTTTTTTTCTACCTGCATATATCTATACCGTCATCCTGATAAAGACTGTGTGGGTTTATAAATTTGCAATGTAAATCTATAAGTGTGCTTTCGTTCCAACTTGATGGCTGAAAGGTTAGTCTGATGTTTAAAATAATCGAGAAAAATTCCAGGTGAAAGGATCTAAAAGTATATTGTCCATGTAAACCTCACACAGCTAAACAATACTTATAAGTATTTGGCACAACTTAATATCTTAGTAATGCGGTGTATGAATGTTTCATAGGTCAAACCAAACTAAAAAAAAAAAAAAAAAAAAAGACAGATTTACAAACCTTAAGTTAACACTGATGGTTTTCTTATTCAAATAAATAGGTTAATAAATGCCAAATCACCTGTGAATTGCCAAGCAACTAGCATAGCTGATTTGACTATAGGGGCATACACAAAATGACAAAGGATTTTTCACAAACAGCAAATTCCTTGTTTGTAATAACAATCAAATATGATTGGAAAAATTGCTATAGCTTCTTAGGTTTGTTACCTCTGCCAGTTAGGTAGTTTTGCAAGTGGGATGCACCTACAGTTTATTCTTGCGGCTTGAATAAACATTAAATAGTAATTAAATTAAAAAGTGATAAAATATTTCATCCTCTGCTACATCTTTTACTGTAAATCCAAAATGTTTTGCAAGAGGACATTTACAGTGAAGTCATGTACAATGTCTTAAGCTGCATTTTGATACTCTAATTTAGAGAAACACTCGCCGACCACTTAATGAGGAACCCTGGGGCACTTGTGTATTCATGCAGGTTTCAAGGAGCCAGTCATGTGACAGCAGCACAATGCGAAATACAAGTCAGGAAATTTAGGTGACGTTCATATTGGTCTCTAGTCCAGAGAATAGTATGTTGTGAAAAGACATTGACTGAGCCAAAGTTGTATGGGTGGAAGAAAGTTAAAAATATTGATAAAAATATACGTCAGATCAAAATGGCCAGACAGGATATGTGGAGTAACTCAAATAATCACTTTTTAAAAACCTGGTGAGCAGAAAAGCATCTCAGAATGCACAAAACATCAACCTTTAGATTGGATGGGGCGGGGGGTATATAGGCACAGACTCACTGAAACTGGAAGTAAAAGATAAGATAATAAATCGCCTAGACATTTTCCAGATTTCAACTGTCCATTTTCAGTGAGCTCAGGATGGCTTCAGATTCTTGTTCTTGAACCTGTATTCTTTTGGCCTTTTCCTCTTGTAGCCCATGCTTGAGGTCAGAGTTTGAGACAGATGTGCATTCTGACCTGAGATGGCTGTAAAGAGAGCTGATTTGATTTATTATATACAGCTCTGGAAAACAATAAGAGACTACTGCTCCAGAAAACTCCGGAAAACTTCTGGAACGTCATCAAGAAGAAGATGGATAATTACAAGCCATCGAGCAAAGCTGAGATGTTTGCTTTTTTGCAAAAAGAGTGGTATAAAGTTACCCAACAGCAATGTGAAAAACAGGCGAAGAGTATGCCAAAACGCATGAAAGCTGTAACTGCAAATCGGGGCATTGACAATTTTTTTACAAATTATTTGCATTTTGTTTAATTTGAGTTATTAAAGCTCTGCAAAAGTGCATGATCTTGGGTTATTTTTATGTGCTGTGATATTCTCCTAATTTAGGAGAAATATTGTTCAAAACAATGAAATAAAACTATCAATCTCACCAATACTGTACATGCACCTGTAAGAAAAAACAAACAAACCGATTATTTTGCAGTGGCCTCCCCAGAGCTGTAATTCCTGTCAGCTTAACCTAGAGATTCTCCTTTGATCTCTCTTATCATCAATGTTTCAGCCTGCAGACCCTCATCTAGCATGATTTTTTAAAAAATATTCTGCGTAAACTTGAGTCTTGTGGGAAAATCCCAGTAGATACGTAGTTTCTGAAATAGTCTATCCATCTAATATCAATATCTATTCCATGTTTAAAGACACAAAAATTTCTTCATCCTGATGTTTGATGTGAATATTACCTGAAGCTGTTAGCATGTTCACCTACATGAATTCATGCATTGTGAGTGCTGCCACATGACTGGCTGTATACCGTAATAGTAGTCCTATCCTGTAAAAATATAAAAACCTCAAGTTAACCAGTCTTTGCATGCCAGTTCTTTGATGAAACTGTTCAGGTTGCCACATCTTTTATATGTGCATCTTCTATTGTACAAAGTTTGCAAACCTGATCCGGGAGCAACCCATGTTCAGATTTTTGCACCCACGTCACACACACACACACACACACACACACACACACACACACCTCACAAGGGTGTGAAGAGGTACGAATTAGCTGATTGGTGAGAAGTGAAAACACTAAAGTATGCTGGACAAGGGAACTCCAGGACCCAGGAATGCAAATCTATGTTTCATCATGGAGATTTAGTTTTTTTATAGGGAAAGGACAACCTTGTTTTCTACGCAACTGCACATCGGTCACCTAAACTTCTTTTAGTAAATCAATATCCCATGCTGTGTTGTGTAAACTAAGTCTACTAAACTCCACACAGTCATTTAACACAGAATAACCCGTTCATTTAAGTTGTATAATCTTTTTACGTATAACTTAATAGCATTTTCTTTTCTTTTCTTGCAACAGGCAAAAAGTAGTCTTACATGGCATAACCTGTTCTTACTCAAATGCACATCTTAATATAAAACCTTTGTAGAAATAAACAGCATCTCAGGATAATTTACACATCTAATGTCTACGCTTCCGCCTGTGGTCTCCTGTTCTACCCCGGCATGGCCTCTGAACATTCGGCTCAGTTGCCGATTCAGGCTGTGAAGTGCCATCCAAAATATCCGGGGGTAGGGGTACGGAAGTAGCAGTGGTTGATATTTGTTCACTTGCATTTTGAGGAATTTGCTGTTCGAGCTCCTGGGCTAAAATTTGCTGTGGTAGATCTTCTTGTTGACGATGCTGCAAATGTTCTTGAGACAACCGTTGCGGAAGCTGATGATGTGGAATTTGGTGCTGCGGAGGCTGCGTTTGCTGTTGCTGCATTTCAAGTAGGCCCAAGAGTCTCTGTAAGAGCACATTATTTTGCTGTAAGCTGATTGTCAGAGCCTCTTGTGAGGCCACAAGTGTCCGCATGTCACTCCTGAAACCTTCGCCGAACTCCCTTAAGTTCTGCTCGAGGCGATCTCCAAGCTGCACAGCTGCTTCCCCGAGGCCCCGAAGTTCATCCTCCAGCCAGGAAGTACGTGAAGGGGGAGGCTCGATGGGGCCCTGATGAGCTCCAAGTGATGGTTCTGGACTCGGCTGAGGAGTACCATTCAAAAAGGGGGCACTATAGAGTGGCGAAGGTGGAAGCCAGCGCTCAGATGTTGGGGCTGGGACTATTCCCAAGCCAAGGCCTAATCCCAGCTTGTCTTCCATGCTGTTATCTACACCTTCACAATTGGTGCTTTCCTCGCCTTCCTGCTCATGAGAATCATCCTCCTTTTCAAAGCCATCTCGCTCAGAACCTTCTCCTCCTGTAACTGAAACAGAAGCAAACTCAGTAATAGTTATTTTCCCATTATCAAAAACGTTCCCTATTTTAGATTATTAACTGAGATTGCAATACACAATTAAAAACAACAGTGAAAAACATTTACTTAGAAACACTGTAGGGGATTTTAAGGCAACCGAGTCAAGATTTTAAGAAAAAGATTTTGCCTGCGTCATAAAAAGTCTGTGCCAACAGGAAGGAAAATTCTTTGAGGCGATCACCAGACATTCACTATATTCAGGTAATCAGCTGATTTCATTTTACTGCCACATAACATTTCTAGACCTGAGCAACTGAAGCAACCTCAGTTTGGTACAATAGGCACCATGCATGATGGTTCCATCACATTGTGTGCTTCCCTTTTTACACTGACCAGCGCGTTGCTCTGGAATGAGGTCAATCTGACCTCATCAGACCACATGACCTTTTTTCATTGCTCCAAAGTTCAATCTTCATGCTCCCTACCAAACTAAAGTATTTTTTCCAGAAAAGCCTCAGTAATAAGTGGTTGTCTTTTGGCCACCAAATTGTTTAGTCCCAATCCTGTGATTGTGGGTGTGTAGAAATGCTTTCTACTTTCAATTTTTATGATGCAACAGAGCATTTAAATGATTACTGATCGTAATCATAAATAAATTATTTTTGGAGTATATTTCTTCAGAAAAGTCAACGCTTCAGTACTATCGTTCCAGGTTTTAATAATGCATTGGACCCAGTTCTTAACCCAATTTCACCAATCTAAGCAATTTCCTGAGGTCTTTTTAATGCAGGTCAATAATTTGAATATAAAAAAATTTCCATGTCCACAGTATACATCTTCTAGCTTAGCTGTTTAAGACATAAGAAACTACTCACTGCATCAGTTAGGGTTAAAAGCATTGTTCCTAGCTGAAATATTAATCACTGCAGTAATTATGCAATTAAAGCCTCTAAATTATTCCTTATTTAAAGCCCAATGATGATGTTTGCAAACCACACACAACACGCAGCACGTAAAATAAGTATTGAACACATCACCATTTTTCTCAGTAAATCTATTTAGGTGCTATTGACATAGAATTTTCACCAGATGTTGGTAACAACCTATGCAATCAAAAGAAATCAAACCATTGATGTCTATGAATTAAGTTGTGTGTCATAATGTGAAATGACACAGGGGAAAAAGTATTGAACACATGAAGAAAATGAGACCGTCGCAACAATATTGTTGCAAAACATACTGATGGTTACAGAAGGATTTCAAAACTTCTGAAATGTTCCAGTGAGCACTGCTGAGGCCATAATCTGGGAGTGGAAAGAACAGAATTTCGCCATAAACCGGCCACGACCAGGGGCTCCTAGCAAGATTTCAGACAGAGGAGTGAAAAGACTTATCAGAAGAGTTGTCCAAGAGTCAAGGACTAGCTTCAGAAATTGTTCCAAAGAAAACAATAAGCAACGCACTCAACCGCCATGGCCTGCATGCACATTTCCATGCAAGACTCAGATGAAAAAGCATGTTGAAGCTCATTTAAAGTTTGCTGCACAACATTTGGACAAGCCTGTGAAATACTGGTAGAATAAAATCTGTTTAGATGAGACCAAAATTGAACTCATTGGATGCAATAATACAGTACACTTTATGTTTGGAAGATAAATGACTCTGCACATCACCCCAAAAACACCATACAGTACCAACAGTGAAGTTTGGAGGTGGGAACATCATGGTTTGGGGCTTTGTTCAGCATATGGTACTGAAAAACTTCAAATAATTGAAAAAAGGATGAATGGAAAAATGTCCTAAGACATTCTTGATAAAAATCCGCTGCCATCTACCAGGGTGATGAATATGAAATGAGGATGGACATTTTAGCAAAACAATGATCCCAAACACACAGTGAAGGACACTCTCAATTGGTTTCAGAGGAAGATAATAAAGCTGCTAAAATGGCCCAACCAATCACCTAACCAGAGTTAAAAAAAAATTTTAATCTATGGAAGGAACTGAAGGTCAAGGGTCATAGAAGAGGCCCATGGAACGATCAAGACTTGAAGAATGTTTGTTTGTGTGGAAAACCGGCTGGAAATGACACCTGAGCAATGCATGCAACTAGTTTCTCCATACAGGAGACGTCTTGAAACGTCATCATCAACAAAAGCTTTTGTATGAAGTATTAAATACAGTTCAGTAAGTGTGTTCACTACTGTTACCCTGTATCATTTCACATTATTACACAATTTATGGACATCTATAATTCGATTTTTGGATTTGATGTGTGGATTGCATGGGTTGTTACCAACATCTGGTAAAAATTATATATTTAAAAAAAGCATCTTTGGAAATATATTTACTGAGAAAAAATGGTGATGTGCTCAATACTTATTTTACCCGCTGTGTGTGTTTGTGTACAGTACATATAATTTTTTTTTTATTCTTATAAAAAAAACTATAGGAAAACATTTCCAAAGGTATACTTATGTTCATGTTATTACTTCAGGATAAGAAAATACATACCACATACTGTACTGAAAAAAAAAAAAAAAAAAGTAACAAACCGAACAACAGGAATCTGTTTTTCATGCAAAATTAACCGTCCTCACCTGGATCAGTGTCAGACAAATTTGTGAAACTGGCCTTTCCCCTTGTACTCAATTTCTGTCGGGTTTGGTGAAACCTGGGGCTCAACTGGCTAGGCCCTCCGAGAACTGCACTCCCTCTACTGGATGGAAGCCAAGAGCGGAACCTTGCATCTGCCAGCTTTCCACCGTTGCGTCTCTTCAGGTCGTCCCAGCGCTTCTTCACTTCCCGAAGGGTGCGTGGGACTCGGGATACAGCGTTCACGCGCTCCAAGATTCCAGCCCATATTCGCTCTCTCTCACGCCGCCGGAGTCTGCCGGCTGGGCCAAACAATTCCCCTTCACACCGGGTTACTTCTGAGACAAGCACCTCCAATTCAGCACCGCTAAACCTACTCTTCCTTTTACCTGCACCTCCTGAAGCCAGCGCTGCAGAAACACCTCTGTCTGATAGGGAAAAGCAAATGTGTTAATCATGCTGAGAGTATTTCTACGAAGCAGAACATAAGTAAAAGAGTTACTATATAACAGCTGCTCAGTTTACCAGGGTGTGAAAATATTAACTTAGATGAGGAAATTTGGCATGATAGCAAGAACGTTATCGTTATTTTATTAAAACATAACCAGCTATTCTAAACTATAGAAATACTAAGAGAGAAATAAAAATACAATATGTAAAACAAAAAAGACGATATGTAAAACGAAGTGGAAATGTCGACAAAAACACATTATTTGTGGTTGCAAATGCTGCATTTGTAGTTAGACAACAGGTAATCAAAAAAGTTGTAAAAAAAAATAAAAAAAAATAAATAATATGATAACGAGAGCAAATCAGCCTTGTAATATTTTATGGGCCATTAAGCAAACATACACACCTTTAAAAATAAACTACAAAAATAAATGAAATACATTATGATAACCTCACCTGACCCTCAATCTATAAAGCTGCCAGTAAAATTTATATCCATCAGGGTGAACATCTAAACATGTTATTAAGGCATCGACAGGAATCAGTCTATGAAGTGGCTGGCGGTCACAATGACACAGACACTCCTCATAACCAATATTGATATGTTTGGAATTATACAGGGCATTAGATCGAGTGATCTCAAATTCAGGTTGTGGATGCTTTAGTGTCTTCCCTACTCCATCCCAACCACATCAACTAATAAAGAGGGAAAGACTAAGCATTACAATGCTGAAGGCCTCAGAATACCTTAGATTTAATTTCATGATAATAAAATAAGGTTTTGTTTAGATTAAAAAGTAAGAATTTGTTTTTAATAATAATAATAATAATAATAATAGACAGCAGAAAGAAAGGAAAAGCATGAATGGGGAACCACATATTAATGCAGTAGCATGAGAGTAGGTCTGTCATAATTACATAAATCACAAATAGTCACATAAATTTCTCAGTCACAAAAGTCAATTATGTAACTCTCAGGCTTTGAACTCTAAGGCTTTAGTCTATGGATTACTGACCTACAAACGAGAAACTCTTATTCATATATAAATGAACAACAAATAAAAGCCACAGGATAAAATCAGTTTTTTTATTGTGTTTTTAAAGAACAAAGGTTATGCTTAGAAACGTGTCAGCCTTTCAAAGTGAACAAGTGGACTAAAACCAACAAAGCAGTATTGTTTATGCAGTCATTCCTTTTACTCAGGTGCTGCTGATAAGCTTTACCACTGCATTCACTGAAGACTCACTCTTGTATGAGCAACTCTGCAAATAGCACTGCATCCACAGACATTTTTCATTTCTTCATTAATGCTCTTGTGGTTGAATGTTGCTGTGGGGATTTGCCCAGTCTAAAGTTTAGTGGAAAAGCTTTGTTGCATTCTAGAGCCCTGTAAATGCGAAACCCTTCCAGAACAGTGATGAGAAACACCACAAACCTGTGGAGATTTACTGTAACTATAACATAGCATAGAGAACAAACCTGCCACCACTCTTTATTTCCTGTGTGTATTTTCTTACCCAGTGTATTTCATTATAAGCTCTGTGCAATTGTTTTTCAGCTTGTGAAAAACACTGAGCTGACCTAACTAATGTTTCAACCTTGCAATGATACAAATTCCAAAATTAGTGTAAATCTGCCATCATCCTTAGCCTCCCACCCAAAAATGCTTAAAAAAAACTCTCATTTGCTTTGTTTAATTTCTCACACTTTTACTCCTGGAGCAAAACCAAACAACTTCTGTGTATGCAGCCAGCATGTGATGTTTTGTTATACCTGAGCTGGTTTTGTAGTGGTGTGTGTGTGTATATACAAATTTCCTGTTAATTATCAACTGCTTGCCCTGACACAGTGTTGGCTTTAAATTACTAATAAATCCACTGACTCAATAGGGTTTTCTTTTTCATTTAAAAACCTTCTTACACCCTGCATAGTAGTGATCTTACGCAGAAGCTCTGGACCGTGTATTGAGTAAAAGTCCAAATAAAGTCTTGCTTCGAGCCGTGTGTCGGTTCCCTGAGAGTCACGTGACCAAAAACAAACAAAGTCTTGCGTTTGCCAGAATCACGTGACTGAATCATTACATTGGATATTTTTGTTGTTAAATTCTTAAATCAAGATTCAGGAAAACTTTTTTTCAAGACAAAATCTTGATTACAACTTCATGAAATGAACCATTTGGTGAAACTATTGGCTGGGAAGCCTCATCATCTAAATGAAGTTTCATCTCGCCATCATTACTGCATATATTAAGTTTCACCGCACAAAAACAGCGAGGCACTGTATGTTCTGTAGCCTTTCAAGTGGAAATAGTGTTAACCTTTTCTGCAATTAGCGGAGAAAACACAAAATACAGATATGGCTAGATTATAAAGGTAGTATGCAAAGGAGACAACTAAAAAAACAATAAAGTTATAAATTGCAAATATATACATGCCAACAAATCATATGATGAAGCTGTTTTTATTTGTGACAGCCCCAATTGAAAGCTATAAAGCAAACATTTATTGAAATAATACAGTATTTGTTCTAGCCTGTTTTAAACATATGAATATGTTGATGTATTGTAACTGACTTTTGTACCTGAGCAGCATTAATCAAATTATTTGTCTTGTGTGCAGTAAACATTTTGTGTATGAATCATTGTGAACAGTCACCATTCGAATTTGAAGTACCTTCGATTAGTCACCTATCTGATGGAGAAAGCCTACTGGCAGCTTCAAAGTGCTTCAGTGATTGGATAGGTGCAGCTTACTTTGTTGAATGGGTAGCAGGTCATCAGAAGCCACTCCAGGAGCAACAATGTTGGGATGCACGACCACGACGTTGAAAGGCAGGCCTGCGTGATCGCAGCTGCCTTCAGAGTCGTCGTCTTCGCGGGGGAAGCCGTCCTCCGAGACCCGACCACCGAAGGCACCTTCAGGCGACTCCACTTTAATGTGCATGGGAGGCGAGCGCTCATATAGCAACCCGCCCTCCTCATAATACTCACTCATGGGTCAGAGCCGAGGCAGCACCATTCACAAAAGTGCCATCACACTCAGCTAGAGTGCTCACTGAGTGTGCACATTGCATGATGATGATTTGCCTCAATTAAAGTCAGACACCGGCTAGAAAGTAATCCCTCAGGTGACTAATGAATGAAACTACAAAAGTGGAACTGAAGGGAAAACTATTTCCTCATATAGAGAGGACAGAGACAGTCTTCTAACGTGAGTCCTGTTTGGACATACTGGGGATGCATAGATTCTGAAAAAGAGTAACCTATAATTCAGAGGTCAATATGATTGACATGTACTTTTAAAACATGTGTTTTTTTAATATAAAAAGGTTGTTTAAAGAGAATAGACATGCTATGCAGCAGGAAGCAGCGCCAATACTGAGCACATCTCATGGAGTCTGAAAACCAGGACTAAATTCTGAGCTGAGTAAAGCGAACAAATATATTAAAGCAAATCAAAACCAATAAAAAAAAAAAAAACACAACACACACCCAAACAGGTGAGTTAAACCATGGCCGGTGTGTGCTCTGTCACATCAGTGATCCTTTATTCTGCACCACATCCGCAATGGATGTCCATCCGGCATAAATTAGCTAAGCTAACTGCTAGCTAGCAACCGTAGCCAGAGCGTGTAGCTAAGAAATAAACACTGCCGCCTGAATAAAACCGTGTTGACTGTAACACTGCTGTCTGAATAAGCGTGGGCGTTTCTCACCTTCGTGCCACTGGTTTGTATCTCGTGGAAATAATTTTAAAAAATCTACCATTAAAACGTAAAGTCTATGTAGAAAATCTTTCATGGCTACATGTACACAGTCGGACAGCTGTCGCAGAAATATGACGTCACGTCGTCCCTGACGTCTGGTCATAACAAGCGTAACGTAATGTATCATTTGTTGCAATTATTGTAATTTTTATTCTATCTTATGTTTTATGTTTCCTGGAATGTTTGATATTTGAGCTGGATTTAATATGGTTCTACTATGCCGAGCGTGTTTTTGAATAATAATTAATGCCATTTTGTTGTTTTACTAAATGTCGTACTTAATGATAAATAAATAAATAAATAAATAAATAAAACAACAAGTAGTTATTTGTGTAATTAAATATTTTACACCTGAATCTTGCACTTATACGTTTAATATTGTAATTGTAATTGTGAATTAATAAAAAAAAATACAAGCAAACAAACTAACTAAAGAATTCCTTAGAGTAGGCAACAACAAGAACAATTAATATACAGTACTGTCATTACAATTGTATTATTATTTTATTATTTATTACAATTATTATTCTAATTATTATTCTTAATATTATGTTGGCAAAATGTTATTTATAAATGTAAATTCTAGACATGTATTCAGACACACATTCTTTGAACCTGAAAAAAAAAATCTCAAACAAATACATAAATTATATATATATATATATAATTTAACTCACTTTTTCTGTTTGTATGTCTGTCTGTATGTATGCCTTTCCAGCCAGATTTTGTCAAAGGATTACACAAAACTGGCTGGATAGAATTAAATAAAACTTTTTACTTTTTAATTAAACTATTTACATCTGCCTGAAGTTTAAATTGCACCATATGTGAAATAAAAAATGTTGCATGAAAGCAATGTTATGAACAATTATGTGCTAATCTACTTTGAAATAAGCTACTAATATGATACTTGCTCAGTGTAAGCAAACACTTGCACCAATAGACACTTACTCATCGTCTATACCACTTTATCCTGTATTCCAGGGTCGCGGGGGTGGTGGAGCCTGGACAGGATGCCAATCCATTGCAGGGCACACACATACTCACACACTCCACCAATAGATTAAATATTATAAAAGCTAAACTGAATATTTTTACTGGGATTAGTTAATATTTTCACCGCTGAAATAACAGCGCTGAAGCTGTATAAGTGAATTTTAACACGCTGGAGTCATTTCAAGACAAAACTTAATCTTTATCAGAACTTCCTTTTTATTTCTCATCTGAGATTCAAACTCTGATTACCAAACAGGAAGTGTATTTGGCTGATGATGAAAGAAACAAGGCTTAAGACACTCAAACTTACAAAATTGTATTGCCTTGTATTAATATGTTAGGCAGCGAGACAGACAGACGTGTACAGTACATGGGCTTCAACCTGAAATAATAAAATCACTGATTACATTAAAGCTGATCAGATTATTTTTAGCTTTGTCCTTTTAACTATGTCTACAAACTCTTTTCCTGCCAACGATGGGTACTTTAGCCAGTCTACAAATAAATAAAGGGAAAAAAGACTGTGTGCACTTTATGGAAAAATTTACAGCGTAACTTTACAGTTACTCTGCTCTGTGTCAGGAGAGATTATAAATACGCTCATATATATTGTGTTTTCATTGCACTATAGTTTTGTCCTTTTATTTATTTCATTCTCTCTACTATTACTATTTCAACTTGCTGGTGCACGTCATGTATAGTTCTGTTTCTACCTGTATCCTTAATCCTTAAGGCCACCTGCACTGATTGGTGCATAGGGCAACGATCAGTGTTCTCCATTAAAGAGAACTTTCGTTGTTTCCGTAGCGGTTGGATTTTTACGGGGCGGGTTGCTAGCCCAACGCCCAACCCTTCTCCTTTCTCATCCGGCACTTGGGAACCGGCAACGGCGGAGCTCTAGACCTCTGAGAAGTTGCATTGTAAAGGAATGCTGAAGGCGTCCAAAAAATGCATTAATTTCCTTTGAACAGTTGATATTGAGATGTTTCTGCTACTTCTGCTCTGTAAAGACTTCATAACGCCTCTAATCTGAGGTGCTGTTAATTGGTCATTTTTCAGGCTGATAACTCTAAATGAACTTCTCGTCTGCAGCAGAGGTACGTTTTGGTCTCGCCCTCCTGGGACGGCCTTCATGAGAGCCAGTTTCATTATGGTGCTTGACGGATTTTGCAAGTGCACTTGACAATACTGTTCTTGCAAGAACTATTACAGAAAGGCTGACCTCTGTGTCTTAAAATAACAACTAACTGTTGTTTTTGTTGTTGTTCCGTAATTACCTAATTCCATATGTGTTATTTTAGAGTTTTCCCCAGTATTGTTGTAGAATGTAGAAAATAAATCACTAAACAAAAACAAAGAAAAAATTTTCACTCTTTGTCATTAATATACATGCAGCACCCCATTTTGACAGAAAAACACAGAATTGTTGACATTTTTGCAGATTTATTAAAAAAGAAAAACTGAAATATCACATGTTCCTAAGTATTCAGAACGTTTGCTCAGTATTTAGTAGAAGCACCCTTTTGATAATCATTATGTACACAGAGACCGTATATTTATATTATTTAACACCATTAACACCTTACCCCCTGGGTCCTTGCATCCTCATATGGAGACATCACTTTTTGGGTTCACTGAATCTCATACTTCATTCAGTCTCAATTAGACCTGTTGTCCTCATTAGTAGACACTTAATAGCATCATTTAATGGTAGCAAAAGCACAATGCACTAATTAGTAGAAATTCAAGAGTATGTCAAACTTTCTTTTCTGTTCAAATACAATTAATACTTATTAGGTCCTACTACTCCCAAATATAGAAGATAAAATAAATTTAAAAATGCATGCAAAATTAAAGCTTGCGTCTTAACAGGTATTTAATTTTTTTTTATTGTTTACTTTGTTGTATAACCTGTGAACTGGCTGTTGTAACTGTAATGTATAAAATTTCTCTTTGAGCTTATTCTACTCTAAGATTACTCCATCTGTCTATCTTTTATTTATTAGTGCTATGTTACAGTAAATATTTAATGGTGACGTACTTTAACAAATATTACTTTGTTATACAGTATATTCTTGTATTTTTGAAAATAAGAGTCTGTTTACTAAAAATGTTATAAATAATAGTAAAAAAAACCACAATGATTTATTTCATATAGAAATACTACACCATTAAGAAATTGGTTGCTTCTTTGACAGATGTTGGTTCCCACACAAGTTACTGTATATTCAAGAGTTGTTTTAGTATGTGAATGTGATAAGCTTCTTTTTCCATTTGGGTGGAGCTTTGACCTTGCTAATAAGTAGTGAATTGATAAGTACATAAAAAATATATTTTATTATATTTCATTTCGGAATTCACATTAATAAATAGTATAAAATATTTGTTGGGGCCAAAAATTAGTTCTTGTATTAATAAAAGGAAATCCTTACACAGTCAGGATTTTCCAGTTCCCTCTCTAAGAAGGTGTATTAACTCATAATTTAATAACCTTTTCCCTGCTGTAAAGCAGCATGACTTTCTCTTATGCACATAGTTTATTTCAGCAAGTGAGAGGTAGTGGGTTTATGAACTATTTCAGTTAAACAGTTTTCAAATGCTAAATGCTAATTTTGCAAAGGACAGAAACCATAATTTTCAACGTAATAAGGTGTAATAATGTGTACTACAGTCACTGCAAAACAATGAAAATCTATTTCCGTGGTTTAACTATGCATCATAAAAAAAAATAAGAATTAAAATGATTAAAAACAAATAACATTTTCATGAAATAGCAGATATAAATAGAATATACTTGTAGCTGTACATTTGTTATCTTTACATAGACAAGCCAGCCATCTGTATTTTCTCAAACAGGTAAATCATTCATTTGTGGATTTAAATAAATTTAGAGATAAGAGAATATATAAAAACGATGTTTTCCACCAAAGTTTCTGCTGATCATCACTGACCCAATTATGAAGTGGATCATTTTACTCTCTCTCTTTGCAGTGGCATGTACGTTTCTACTGTTTATTTCTGTTTTGTATATTAATAGAATTTGTTTATTATATTGTTTCATATTCGGTTTTTTATACATGTTTAGGACATATTTGTGTATGTTGTGGTTCGTAATATATAAAATCTGCAATTATCATCTTCCTTTCCTCTCTCCGCTACACAGTCACTGCCCCTGTGAATGATGATGATAAGATTGTTGGAGGGTATGAGTGCAGAAAGAATGGTGTTCCCTATCAGGTGTCTCTAAATGTTGGATACCACTTCTGTGGAGGCTCTCTGATTAGCAATCTCTGGGTCGTGTCAGCTGCTCACTGTTACAAGTCGTAAGTAAAGTGCTTTTCATTCCCGAGCCTCTCCCAGGAAATGCACACGTCTATAATTACGTACTTACAGAAAAAGGTGGTTAATGCCAATTCCATTGTAGAGCATTTTCATCTTGTAATCTTGTATTCTTTCTATTAGGCGTATTGAGGTGCGTTTGGGTGAGCACAACATCGATGCCACCGAAGGAACAGAGCAGTTCATTAGCTCAGCAACGGTCATCAGACACCCCAGTTACAGCAGCAGCACTCTCAACAACGATATCATGCTCATCAAGCTGAGCCGGGCTGCCACCCTGAATAGCTACGTGCAAACTGTGGCTTTGCCCTCCAGCTGTGCTTCTGCTGGTACAACATGTCTGATCTCTGGATGGGGAAACACCCTCAGCAGTGGCAGTAAGTGTTACTTTATACATCCATTAGGATGTACTTCTTACACAAGCAATAAATAAACAAATTAATTAATTACATAATTAAAATGAGATGTTTTACATAAATGCTATTATTGATAGCTGACCAAAATGGCTCAGAATGCAGAAAGGAATTATTTTAACAACTGTGGGTACCATTTTTATTATTATTTTTTTTACAAAGCAAACTACCCATCCAATCTGAGGTGCTTGGACGCCCCAATCCTGAGTGACACCACTTGCAGGAATTCTTATCCGGGTCAGATCACTACCAACATGTTCTGTGCTGGCTTCATTGAGGGAGGCAAAGATTCTTGCCAGGTAAACAGATCAGTTTGTCCAACAATAAGTCATTATAATTTACAACATACACAGGATAACCATAATTTAGAGTTAATAATATCAAACAAACAGCATAAATTACTTCATGATAAATTTATGTTCTCCCGCCAAAGAACAGAACATTAGTGCTGCTTCTTTAGTGCTATTATTGATCGATCTCTTTCTTTCCTGCCCATTTTCAGGGAGATTCTGGTGGCCCAGTCGTGTGTAACAATCAGCTTCAGGGTATCGTGTCCTGGGGTTACGGCTGCGCTCAAAAGAATAACCCTGGTGTCTACACCAAAGTCTGCAACTACAATACCTGGATCAGAAACACCATGAGCAGCAATTAGTTCCTTCAGATGTCACACTTTGTGGCGCTCACTACACCACCACCAAATATATGTGAATAAATAAACGGAATAACTTTTTCCACTGCAAACGGAAACGCACATGGGTGATTTATTTTAATCTCAGCCAAGTGAAACTAGTTTAACAACACAGGGGCTGGGCATAATGCAAAGCAACATGAGTACTGTAAATTACTGTTCCACCCCAATATGAGTCGGGGGGGGGGGGGGGGGGGGGAAGCCAAATGAATAGAAACCAGTCCCAGTGATGGAACACGGGACTAAATAGTTCTAACAAACACTGCAGAGCTCCATGTGATAAAACATTGTTTTAAGGAAATCATTATTATTTTGAATTGGTGATAAATAGCAAACTAAAACAAATTTTTTTTACTTTTTCGGTATCTAAAAAAAATACTTTGGCTTGCTGCAGTGCATTTTTCTTACGTATAGTTTTCAAAACTGAAAGAAATTCCTTAAAAATATAAATAAATAATAATAGTCTGTTACTCCTTATACAGAGATTTAAGAAGGAGGATGCAGAATATATATATATATATATATATAAAATATATATAAAAATGTGAATCTTTCTAAACAATCTTAAAATGTTTGGATCATCAGGGTGTTAGATGATTTAGTAAGTATAATTCCTCTGCATATTTACATTTGCAAAAAAAAACATAGTACTTGCCACTCCTACACTGCCACCCCAATTGAACTGGCTATATGATATGGGTATGTGGTTAACCTACCCAAGCACGTGAACTGGAAAGGAAAGCAGGAAAACCTCTATTATTTATGTGCTGATCTACACAATTAGTCAGGAAACTGAGACACACCTCAGGTTACACACGAGCAGCCTTTTCACTTTAAACACAGCGCAATGACTGGCACTTTAGGCGTTGCAGACTTTCTGTAATAGTGAGTCAGGATCAATATAGAAGTCCAATAGGAGAGTTATTGCAAATAAAATTGCCTACTGACCTACAGCCACTGGCACCCATGAGTAAATATGCAAAAATGCACATGTACACAGAGATCAGTCACTGCCCTACAAACCCTGGAGGCACTGTTTCACTGCATTCCCTAGAAGACTATAATCAGTGGTATGTTGTCTGGCAAAGTTGTGACCAAGGTGTAGTTTTGGAGAGGTAGATTTAGCAAGTGCTTTTTAACCCATCTGAATTTTAATCAGCCCTTGTAAGCCTAAGTCAGCAGTACTGTACCTGTATTTACCACAAGGTACATGGTAATAATACTTGAATTTCACAGTCAAATCCTACGTGTATCTGCTTCTCCTTTCATGTAGATTTATTAGACCATTTTAAAACATGCACTACAGAGAAAATACATTTTAGGTATAAAAAAAGTGCAGATATATTAGATTTAAAATATATATACACAAAACAACATGTACAATAAAAAAAAAAACACTCTTGAGTATGTAGCAGTCTTAATAACAAACCTTAACACTAATAATAATGTTAAAATGCACGATGTCTGTTTTCCAAACCAATTTTAATCACAAAAAATTTACAGCAGTTTTGAACAGTTATCTAAACTATTTAACCTGGAATGAAAAAAAAAAAAAAAAAAAAAAATATTCCAGCCCATGATCGTTAAGACACGTCAATTTAACTACACAAGTAGTTAGGTGCTATAATTAAAGCTTCAGCAGACCTAAAAGAAGAGATATTTCACTGTTAACATCCAAATGCAGGCAATGCTTCCTACAATCATTTGATAAAATGATGTCTGCCTTTCTTATATTCACATTAAAACCATGACAAATTGTGCACGTCTACGTCTAGTAGAAACTGTTTTTAGAGCTTAGAATAGTGAGTGAAAAATCTCCCATGCAGCGTTCTTGGTCAATGGTTAAAAACGTCCTCTAAAAAGTATGATGAGGATACATTTATAATGGCATCATCTTTATATCTCTCCTCTGGCATGTTTCAAGTAATGTTCATGCAAAGCTGGAAGAAAGGCAAAACAAGCACCACAGTCTGTGCATGCAAGATGCCCAGGTTTGTGCAATGATTTGGACTCCAGAGCAGACCCACTGTGCATTTCCTTAGTTGTCACAGAACTCATGTAAGCGCACACAGAGTTTTTTATTTCTTTTGTTCCTAAATGCGTAGGCTTAGAATCTGACGAGAAAAATGGAAAAGTCATATTTTGTCCATAACCGATATCCATTCCCAACTGGGTTTGTGTTTGAACTGAATCTGGAGGGATGGAAGTGAAGTGATGCCCATGAATGAGATCCTGACACGGTTCTGAATTATTTTGATGAGATGTAGAAATGGCAAAGTGAAGGTTGTTTTTGTCAGGTGGATAGTATTGCGCCTTCTTCCGTTGTTCGTGCCTGTTATTGTTTCGGTTATTCAGTCCTTTAGGTGAATGGCAGAGCTGATGATTGAAAAGTAAATCCAAGTTTTTGAAACTGGCAGCACACTTACCGCATTCATAAGGTTTCATCATCGGCTGCACATCAACCACATACGGCATATCTACCTGTGAGTTTTTAAAACAATGCGTTACTCGATGACGCTTCAGGACTATGGCTGTTGAAAAACCTTTGCCGCAGATGTCACATAAATGAGGCATGCTTGACTGATGCCATTCCTGTTGGTGGTTCTTCAAACTTGTGGCATTGGAAAAGGTGTGAGGACAAATGGGGCAGAAATATGCATTAAGCTCTGGATGTTGTTGCAGGTGCTCCATGTATATACTGGAAAAGCGAAAACCCTGACCACATTTTGGACAAAAGAAGCGGCCTCGTCTTTGTTTGTGCATACGCTGGTGACGCCAAAAGTTGCTCCAGTTTTCTAAGTTTTTCCCGCAGTGGCCACAGGTGAAGCTCTTACCCCGAGCATGACTTAGCATATGGGCCCGCAGTCTTCCGACATGCCTGAAAAGCCGTCCGCACCGTGGACACAAATACTTCCTTGGGTCCGATTTCTGGTCCAGGCTGTTTAACAAAGCTACAATATACCTTACTTTAAAAGGTTGACAATGGCTGAGATTGCTTTGAGGATCATAAGCAGAGGTGGCCATTACCCTAGGGGGGCAAGCCAGCAGAGACGGGTATTTCTTACGTTTCTGAGGCTGGAAAAAGTCAGACTGTGGTGCTTCTCTCTGCTTATTCTGGTATTCCTGTTTACAAGATTCGACCAAGCTGGGTTTCTGCACTTTTATGGGTGTGGATCCTGTACTTGCAACCTGTGAGCCGTGATCGGTTTTAGGCTCTGTGGTTTTGGTTTCTATCTTGACTGAAGAATGACTACGAGGCTTTGACTTTGCATGCCACATTGCAAAACAGTGTTTTGTGTGAGTGTCAAGTTCAGAGCGAAGACTGTATTTCTGACCACACCTTTCACAGCTATAACGGTGATTATCTGTGTGTGCTTGCACATGAACATCATACTCATCTCTCGTGCCAAAGCACTTTTTACAAAGGTGACACCTGAAGGTTACAACTCCAGCGATTTCCATATCTTTTAAAGTGGCATGGGTTTGCCTTTTCCCTTCACAGGTATGACCTTTCAGTGTCCCAATCTGGGAAAATCCTTTCCCACATTTAGAACATAGGAAGGGTTTGACGGACCAGTGAACTCTTTCATGGACTCGAACAGTGCACGCCTGTGTAAATGCTTTGCCGCACACTCTGCAAGAGTAGGGTTTTTCACCACTGTGAGTCCGAAGGTGTATTTTAAGCACTGATTTGTAAGGAAAGATCTTTCCACAGATAGAGCAAGCAACGGGTTTTCTGCTCCTGTTGAGAGGCTCAGTGCTTTTGTCTGGGCAGTCATTTGTAAAAACTGGAGTCACACTCACTTGGTTCTCTTTCGGTGGTGTCACACTCTTGGGAACATTGGCTTTGTTTTGATATATGCTAGAATTTTGCAAAGTAACACTTTTAGGTGCATTATGGATCTTGGTGTGCGATCTAAGGTTGGAGAGTTGGGCAAAGGCTTTACCACAAATCTGGCAACTGAAAGGTTTCTCTCCTGTGTGGACACGCCGGTGGATTATGTAAGCTGATGCATGATTGAATGGGCGTCCACAGAACTCACATTTAATAACACGCTTCTCCTTGCGTGGACGGCCACGATATGAGGAACTGTCCTTTTCGAGTGGATTATCCGTATTCACTGCATTGCTTTCTTCAGAATGAGATTCAACTACAGTCGAAGGTTTCTGATCGCACTGCTGATCACTGTGCTCCTGCTCATCCCCTGGAAGTGGTACAGGTATAGAAGCTAAGCTATTTGAGACATTCTCCTCATCTGTTTGGTTAGATTGCTCAGATCTCTGAAGGGCCACCTCAGAACCGTCATGTTTGTGATTGCCGTCATTTTTTTTATCATCAGAATCATCGTTAAGGACCGGCATTTCTGCAGGGTCAGGTACGGATTTTGTCGGAGTGGTATGCTGAATTTCGGGATGATCAGAAGAGTCCTTGTTATTAATGTCCACTGGATCATGCTGTCTGTTGTCTTCTGTGAGAGACCTATTAGGCATACATGTGTCTTCCATGATTGTGCAGGACTCCTTCACTGTAGGAATTTGCTCAAGTTTATCCACTGTACCTTCATGTGACCTTTTCATAAGTTCAGCACATGACATTCTCCTATGCAGTGTTAAAAGAGAACCAAATACCATGTGCCTTTATAAGAGGTGGCACAATATGTCCAACAAATAATCATGCTGCTTTTGAGAAAGCAAGTTGTAAAGCTGTTCAAAAAGCAAACTGTGTCTGTAACACTGTTTGTTCAGATGAAAAAATATGACAAAAATGGAAGGGTGTCATTTTTTTTTTCTTTAAAAAACATACATATATTTATGTTGCCTTAATCTCCAATCCTGAAATCCTTTGCTTGATGTCCTGTTTTGTCCTTTCATACATGTATGCTGCACCAGGAACCTGAAGAAAGATTAGAAACAAGATTTTAAATAAACGATATATCAATAACATAGAATAGAAAGTACAAACCAGATTCCAAAAAAGTTGGGACACTAAACAAATTGTGAATAAAAACTGAATGCAATGATGTGGAGATGGAAAATGTCAATATTTTATTCAGAATAGAACATAGATGACAGATCAAAAGTTTAATCTGAGAAAATGTATCATTTTAAAGGAAAAATATGTTGATTCCAAATTTCACGGTATCAACAAATCCCAAAAAAGTTGGGACAAGTAGCAATAAGAGGCTGGAAAAAGTAAATTTGAGCATAACGAAGAGCTGGAAGACCAATTAACAGTAATTAGGTTAATTGGCAACATGATTGGGTATAAAAAGAGCTTCTCAGAGTGGCAGTGTCTCTCAGAAGCCAAGATGGGTAGATGATCAGCAATTCCCACAATGTTGCGCAGAAAGATAGTGGAGCAATATCAGAAAGGTGTTACCCAGTGAAAAATTGCAAAGACTTTAAAGTTATCATCATCATCATCAACTGTGTATATTATCATCCGAAGATTCAGAGAATCTGGAACAATCTCTGTGCGTAAGGGTCAAGGGAGTAAAACCATACTGGATGCCCGTGATCTCCGGGCCCTTAAACGACACTGCACCACAAACAGGAATGCTACTGTAAAGGAAATCACAGAATGGGCTCAGGAATACTTCCAGAAACCATTGTCAGTGAACACAATCCACCGTGCCATCCGCCGTTGCCAGCTGAAACTCTACAGTGCAAAGAAGAAGCCATTTCTAAGCAAGATCCACAAGCACAGGCGTTTTCATTGGGCCAGGGATCATTTAAAATGGAGTGTGGCAAAATGGAAGACTGTTCTGTGGTCAGACGAGTCACGATTCGAAGTTCTTGTTGGAAATGTGGGACGCCATGTCCTCCGGACCAAAGAGGACAAGGACAACCCAAGTTGTTATCAACGCTCAGTTCAGAAGCCTGCATCTCTGATGGTATGGGGTTGCATGAGTGCGTGTGGCATGGGCAGCTTGCATGTCTGGAAAGGCACCATCAATGCAGAAAAATATATTCAGGTTCTAGAACAACATATGCTCCCATCCAGACGTCATCTCTTTCAGGGAAGACCCTGCATTTTTCAACAAGATAATGCCAGACCACATTCTGCATCAATCACAACATCATGGCTGCGTAGGAGAAGGATCCGGGTACTGAAATGGCCAGTCTGCAGTCCAGATCTTTCCCCTATAGAGAACATTTGGCGCATCATAAAGAGGAAGGTGCGACAAAGAAGGCCCAAGACGATTGAACAGTTAGAGGCCTGTATTAGACAAGAATGGGAGAGCATTCCTATTTCTAAACTTGAGAAACTGGTCTCCTCGGTCCCCAGACGTCTGTTGAGTGTTGTAAGAAGAAGGGGAGATGCCACACAGTGGTGAAAATGGCCTTGTCCCAACTGTTTTGGGATTTGTTGACACCATGACATTTTGATTCACCATATTTTTCCCTTAAAATGATACATTTTCTCAGTTTAAACTTTTGTTCCGTGATTTATGTTCTATTCTGAATAAAATATTGACATTTGCCATCTCCACATCATTGCATTCAGTTTTTATTCACAATTTGTTTAGTGTCCCAACTTTTTTGGAATCCGGTTTGTACTTTATATAAGCAAGCTTTAAGACTTGTGTGCAAAAAAGAAACCAATTAGGAAGGGATATGTTTAAAATAAACACTCAAACAAATTACAACTATACGTGAAATACTTTTGCACATTCAGTTTTTAATACGATTTGCAGTCCATAATGTTCTCCGCCATTTTCTCACTTCTTCTCTGGAGGTTGTACAGACTAGTAACAGGTCCTTTTGCTATGTATTCAACTAACCATTTAGTAAAATCTCTAACAAATTCAAAACGCATGTACTACCTCCATCGTGCAATATATGAGTTTTAAATTTGTTACAGATTTTACTAAACAGTTAGTTAAACATAGTAATAAATTACAGGATTATCTGTATTTCATTCAATATTTAAATATTAATATTTTAATAATTTGGTCCTAAAGACTTCCTTCATGAACCATCTCTGCTTGTTAAAAATTATTGATTTTGAACAAAAAAAAAATACTCAATTTTTTTTTTTTTTTTCATTTTGATTAATTTCCTGGATGAAAGTGTAGCAGCAACCAATCACACACATGCAAATCTCATGACTTTGATATGTTTTTTCCCCATGACTTAAAAACTTGATTTCTACATTTCAAGATTTCTATTACTGTATGAACCTGCGGTGTTGGAATAAAAACAGTATTATGACTAAAAGCGCTGTGCAGATGTGCATTTGACCACTGAGGTTTTGTAATTTTGAAACCAGTTCACTCCATTTAAGGTTCTCTATGGCAACAGACTCCGATCTGTTACCATCTGTTACCACAGAGAACCTTAAGATTATACTCGGCTAATTTGCAAACAAAGCTAACCACACCTAACAGGAAGCATAAAGGTTTTTTTTTTTTGAGAATCACCCTATATCCTGGGTCTCATTGTGTGTATGCAGACGAGCAGGGATCGATTCTAGAAAAAGAAATGGCCTACTGCAATTCAGTGCAAGGTAATAATCCATCCAAATATCCACATTTACATGTGTAAAGCAACAAATATAAAAATTTAAGCGCAAACAGTAAACTGCTATGCCTGTATTTTGACTGTTTGATACTGAACAAAGAGTTCTGTTATTATTATGACTCAATTATGATTCCTCGCTAGTGACATAGCATTATAGCATAGCAACATATGGAGTATAGCTCTGGTTTAAAACTAGATCAAGTAAACAACATACATTAAATCCTATGGCGTTGTTTAATTAGTTCTGGATACATAAATATTAGAACTACAATGGAAATATTTAATCACAAATATTTAATAATTATTTTCAAATTTAAACATTTATTTATTGTAAATGATCCAACTACAATACCATTAGGGTCCACCAGTGGGAGCCAGTGGGCAGCGGCCTACACTTTGGCATACAATGACCTAGAAGCTAGCCCAGACAGTTTTCTTGTTATAGTACATTAAGCTGATAGAATTTGCCTACTTTAGGCTGGCAAATTTTTTTGCAACGGGATCGAAGATTAAGCCTATTAGTGAGCAATGGGATCCAGGTTCTGGAAGTATGTGAAATTATTTTGCAGGCATTTTTCACATTGCAGGCCAGACTCAAAGCTAAGAACTAAAGATAAAATATTAGTGTCTGGAGGTTTCCTCTTTTTTTTTTTTTTTTTTGGCCAGGCAGTATATGTATGTATTGTTATGTATGCACTGATAGAAGCTGGCCTGCTGTTGCTTGGATACACTTCTGTTAGCTTAATGCAATCATTCCCAAGTTATGATTACCTTCAAAATCCATCAATGAAAACAGTTATTTCTGTAGGTGAATGATAACAGTTGTTTTGAAAAGGAAAACACTGATCTTCACGAAATGAGCACTTAGAAAATATATAATTAGTTAGACATTATACATATCCAGTTCTTTCAAAATATACTCATAATATTACTAAAATAAAACATACTTGTACTTTTAATGTATAAAATAGGAATGTCCAGATGCGTCCAGACTTAGCAGAAATGATTGAATGGAAAAAACAGACAGTCTTTTTTTTTTCTAGTATTCAAATGTCCATGTCTGGTCAGCCTCTGACCACTGCAGTCTCACAGGACTATTCTTGGCTGATATGGAACATGTTGTGGCCGTCGGCCGTTTCAGCAAGGCATGGGATTAGAGTGTTTTTTTAGTTACTATGGGATGAGTTCATGTTAAATCAACTAGCCGCAGAGGACTTTTCCATCACTCAGTCTCAAATCTTTTCCCCATCATTTGCTAGCACTTAAAAGTCTTAAAAGGCCCAAATTCATATAAATACATCAAGATTCATCGACATAGCTCCTTACTTTGTACGTCATAATGGAAAAAGAGGCAGCGCTGCATATATCAAAGCTAGCCTGGGCCAAGTTTTCTTTATTTTTATTGGCTGCCATTTTGTTTTGGCTGCGAGTTGACTTGGTGAAAAAAAAAGAAAAAAAAAAAGAGGTTTTTAGTTCTCATAACAAAAGTCAGTGCTGTAAATAAACCAACACTTTTAATGACTGTAACTAAACACATTATGCTATTTAAATACAATCATAGGAAGTACACAAGCCTTAATTAAATAGTTGCAGAAATACTTACTGAACTAATGTACAGTGAGTTAGCTATAACAACACATTGTTTCAGCATCTTGAGTTAAACACCCATTCATGTTTTGCAAGCAAAGACATTCACAGCTTTTTCTGATTGGGGTCATAAATTTTTTTGCTGCCCTGCATTATGAAGGAGATTAAGGCTTGTACAGTACAAAAACCTGACACATGTTAAAAGATAATGTTGCAAACACGACATTTTCTGACAGACATTTAAAACTGAATAGTCTTTGAGATGGAGGAATTTTCCTTATTTTGAAGATTGATGTGAACATTAACTGATGCTCTTGACATTTATTTATGAACAAGAAAGATATTAGCATTATTGCACAGTTGTACCTGGGTTGCCAAGTAAGGATAATGACTCCAGGCGGACATTAAAATGTTACGGATAAATGTTAATGGCTTCATCAGTGTTGGAGTCACAAAATGTTAGGCTATATCTTGTGGCACCCCTGGGAATGTCTGATTATTTTAACACAGGATGTCACAAAAGGGCAAACCGTAATATGTTTTAATAGAAGAACAACGACAGCACTGTTACCCCTGTACAACTCACATTCTGGTTTTTATGTTGTTTTTAAACTGTGTCTTACGACAATTTAAATTATCAGATTACACAATCAAGCCCCACACCAGATAAAAAAAAAAATGCTAGAAAAGTAGCCTATCCCAAGAATTACTCCACTCAATTTTGTGGTTCATACAGATCAAACACTTCAGCTACACTAATTTATCCATATACTGTTGGTTGGCATCCACCAGGAGTGCGCTGTAATACATCCCTTTCTCCTTACCTTCATCTTCAAGCATAAATCATTTAAAGCTCTCACTGCATGTTGAACTGGTTTGAGTCATACTTAATTAACCTCTTTATTATTATTACTGTTATTCGTAGTAGTACTAGTAGGATTTGCACCCAATGTGACAATTCCACTGTTTTATTTTAATTAATCTTTAATCAGTGTAAGATGTTACACTGTCGGCAATTATTTGTGCAAGATTATGAATTATTGTTCTATTTTACAGGTTGGCAAAGGTAATGTAATATTTGATCATTGGTTTTTATCTATACTGTTTGTTTGAGCCCACTGCATTTACTGGATTTATTTATTTATAAAGTTTACTGAAATGAAAACCTTTCTGCTATGACTTGTGTCGCTTAGGGCAGAACATGAATAAAACCGTGGAAAATAGTGCCTCATGCATTACATTTCTATCAAAAGTTCATTAGAGTGCAAAGAACAAAAAAGCTATTCCGACACAGTTTTATCCTACATTGTATGTCTCGTCTGAAGTGAGAATTATTCAACTTGATTGCTTATACAGCATGTTGCACACCTCCTGGGACTTTGCACAATGCACATATTCACACAAATGCGGACAAACTGCACTCAACTGTATTTTATACTGTAAAATATATATACTTAATACCTCATACACTTCTATTTGTTTTATTTTATTCGCAACCTTGTACATATTTTTCTTTTATTTCCATAATTTTTTCTCTATTTGAATATTCTTTTTTTATTATTATTATTAATTGTACTTGCTAGATCAATTAATTCTTGCAGAGAATAAGCATTGCACTGCACATCATACTGTGTATGTCTCATCTCATTGTCTATACCACTTTATCCCGCATACAAGTTCACACAGGTGCACGAGTCGGGGTCCATCCTGCATGGGGAGCCAATACATTGCAGAACACACATACACAGTCGCACACTTTTTCCCCCACACAATGAGTAATTTGGGAAAGCCAAATAGCCTAACCTGCATATCTTTGGATTGTGGGAGGAAACCAGAGTCCCCGGAGAAAACTCACCAAGCACAGGGAGAACATGCAAACTCTATGCACACAGACCCAAGGCGGGAAACGAACCCAGACCCTACGCCACCATACCGCCGGCTGTTTATGTGACAAATAAAATTCTGAAAATCTGATCGCTTTCTTCAAGCTAGAAGCCGTAACATGCAGTGATCCTCATACAAAGATCTAACAAGCATATGCACACAGTGTAGCAGAGATCAAACGTTTTGCCCATATCCAAATCCAAACTTACTTGGATTTGAAAAGGTTAAGGATGTGTGTACTTTAGGACTAACCTAGGTATAACTCAGCAGCATGTTTGGAGAAAAAAAAATACATTAAAAAAAAAAAAAAAAAAAAAAAACTTTCCAGAAACATTTTTCTTTCCCCTGGTACATCAGTTCAGTGTCTGGTTGGATGTTAGATCAGAGTTCAGGTGGTTGATGTAACTGTGGTGGTTCATTTTCTACACAAATAACAGGATAATGAGACAGACGTGCTGTGCGTGTAACAGTGCAGCATGCATGTGTGAAAGCTGAATGTTTGCACGGTCGGTCGCGGAGGCTTTTATCGCTCTGCATGTCGATGCTGCTCACACGGTCATCCAACGCATGCACTCACACATTCTTACTATTAGTGTGTTAAAACTGTTTTTCTTTAGTTTTTTAGAAAGTCTTTCTCTCTGTTTACTCGACGTGACAAATCGCGACTTACTGGAGGCGCTATTGCATCCGGCACGCGCACAATCGCCGAGGGTCCTCGGGGATCATTTAATTAGAAAACACCAAAGTCCGCGCCTGCAGTGCTCCTCCTGGAAACGCTCTGTTTTTGACACCGAGACACATTTACTCTTACTCTTCTGCAATATCAGCAAAGTGCATACAAGTCACTAACACTGCATTTGCAACGTATTTATGCGCCCGGTAGACCTGCGAAGACAACACTAGCTAGTTTTACACGACGGCCACCGGAAGTCGCTTTTTTTTTTTTTAGAATAAAAGACTCAATCGGGGAACAATAAATTTGACTAGATTTGGCCTCACAATTACTAACTGTATACCATTCTCACAGTGTACTCTCCCTCTCCCAGCACTGACAAGAGTATAATTGTTCACAGCATAGCAGTGTCATTGACATTACACTGGCATGGTGTGTGTGTGTGTGGTATTGGCATAGATGTAGCAGGGCACAGCATTGATGCTGGGATTTTAGAAAAACATCACTACTAGTTTAAAAGACAGACAAGTATTCAAGAATTACACCTCTGATCAGAAGCTGAACAGCACTATAATGTCAAACTCAGATGTGTGTTTCCCTGCATTTAACAAACCACATTTACCTGGTTCATATGATGAATCAGGTTAAATGTCTCAGTACAGCAGATGTCTAACCTCTGCAGTCCCGTGGCCTTCCTGGACTGGAGTCTGAGACCAGACGATGAACAAAATTCGGATAAGCGGGGAAAAAAAAAAAAAATATATATATATATATATATATATATATATATATATATATATATATATATATACACTCACCTAAAGGATTATTCGGAACACCTGTTCAATTTCTCATTAATGCAATTATCTAATCAACCAATCACATGGCAGTTGCTTCAATGCATTTAGGGGTGTGGTCCTAGTCAAGACAATCTCCTGGGGCATCATGTATCAACGCTGCGTACGCACAAATATTTTGCTTACGCCAGTTTTCACGCTCACGGTCGGATTTACTAACAGTGAAATTAACGGGAGAATGTGCGTTCTTCCACGCCAACTTCATGTCTGGCGTACGCGTATTTCTTGTGTGTGTTTGTTTTATTTCCGTTGGCGTCTCCTAGAGGCAATTATGTTAAATTGCACACTACAAAGTATCGCACCAACACATGTGAAAAACATTGCTATTCATTTATAATTGATAAAATGGGTTAATTGACACAATATTTTTCTACCAATTATTTGATTTAGAACATATAAAAGCATTTGCAAATGTATACAACCCTTATACATGTGGCAGTGTTGGCCTTATTAGAGGACATTGTCAATGGCCGAATCCGAAGGGAACGCGTTTTTAGGGATCACAGTGTTTTCTGGCCCATGCTGATGACTGGCTTATTAGCTGTTTCAGATTTACAAGAGCTATCCTCTTGGAGCTCTGTGCTGAGTTTGGTTCAAATTTGGAAAGAGAGACAGCGAGGAGCCACGCATTACCCGTTCCCTTACAGGTGCTGACAACGCTTGGTTTCCTGGCAACTGGTTCTTTCCAAAGGGAACTGGCAGACCGCTCGGGGTTAAGCGGTCGTCTTTGAGCCGTGAAATGCCAGCTGTATGGGACGGGATCACCCGCATGTCTAGCAGGTACAGTAAGGTTTCCATATCATGCAGTTGACCAGCCAAACATTAAAGTGCAATTTGCAGCGATCGCCGGTTTTCCTAATGTAATCGGAGCGATCGACTGCACGCACATTGCTATAAAGGCGCCATCTGAAGACGAATTTGCATACGTGAATCGGAAACATTTCCATTCGATAAATGTGCAAATAATATGTGATGCTCAAACAGGGCCGGTTCTATGGGGGGCAAATAAATGTCTTGCCCCCTCAAATAAAATATTTTAAATGTTGAGAAAGCACATGTTAATATACTCACAAAATGAATTTATAACAAGTTGATAAAATGATCTGTGTTAGCGGAAAAATCCGCCTAAAAAGGGACACTACATAATACGGTATTAGATTTCACAGGCTGCAGCACGTGCAACCCCCGCCCCCGTCGCATGATCTGGGGAAAAACAATGCTAGACCAGGATGCCCCCTTCAAATTTCTGACTGCCCCCCATATGGTCTGGTCTAGACCCGGCCCTACCCAAATGCGCCTAACAAATATTGTGGCAAGGTGGCCTGGGTCAACCCATGATTCATTCATCCTCACAAACAGCTGTATTTAAAGATATTATTCCAGAAGTTTTTTTTTATTTTGTTATTAATTCCGGAGGACAAACTTGCAAATAACACAGTTTTTCTCCGGTCTACCTCCGCTAGGAGCACCTCCAAATCACATTCTGTGAAGTTTCTCTTCTTGCTTGCTTTTGCCATTGCTTTTTCGTTTGGTTTTGCCAAAGTGGAGTCATTACCATATTTATACGGGGGAGGAAGCAGGGAGGGGTTTTGCGCTCGTGCACGTGCGCTCAATTTCACGTTAATTCAGATGTACAGAGAGAATATGCATGGGATTCCGCGTACGCAGTGTTTCATACTTCGGATTTTTTTACTGCGTACGCACATTTACAGCTTTGTTTGTACGCAATGTTTTAGTATGAATTCAACGCAAGTCTTTGTACATGAGGCCCCTGAACTCCAAACTGAATGTCAGAATGGGAAAGTAAGGTGATTTAAGCAATTTTGAGCATGGCATGGTTGTTGGTTCCAGACGGGCCGGTCTGAGTATTTCACAATCTGCTCAGTTACACAATATACTGCTCAGTATATGTCAAGTCAAGTCAAGTAGGCTTTTATTGTCATTCCAACCATATACAGGTCAGTACACAGTGAAACGAAACAACATTCCTCCAGGACCAAGGTGCTACATACATGCAACAACATAAATTAACAACACTATATATCTATATATATCTATATATATCTATATATATATATATATATATATGTGTTATATGTTCTCTTTTTGACCATGGTAGGACCTCCAGTCAACATTCACACACGCTAATTGGTGTTTGATAATCAATTATCAAACACCAATTAGTTTAATCTGTATGTCTTTGGACTGTGAAAAACGGAGTGTGTAAACGGACCCTATTTGATATACGAGGTGGTATCAAAAAGTTTTGAGATTAGCTCTGTTTACAAGGGTTTTATTATAATTTGGGGACAAATTCTCAATGAATAGTCTCTATGAAAAAAGACTAAAAGCATGCAGTTGGTTGAGCTGCAGACCTGCCTCTCCTTTTTCAGTCGTGGAAATGATCTTCCACTGCCCCGACTGTTGTTTCGTCTCAGGGTTATACCCGTACACTCAAGTTTCATTATCGGTAATGATCTTCGACATGAAGAACGGGTCATCTACGGCACACTGATGGAGTTCTTGGTAGTCTTCAATGTGATGTTCCTTCTGCTACCGGGTCAGCAGCCTGGGGACGAACTTGGCAGCAATACAGCGCTGATCTCTTGTCATCTTCCAGTAACGTTCTGCTCTTAAAGTGCACGCGCCAGTCAAAACACCAAAAACTACTCATTGCAGCATTGCCGTAAAATTACTAAACCATGTTAAACGTCTCTGTGGCAGATTTGCCGAATTTCAAGTTCCCTCTTTGTTCTAACTTGCTGTCCATGATGAGATGGCAGATGTGCTAACACACGTGGTAAGAATAGCAGAAGAAGAACTCCTTATGCTAACACAGGGTGATGTCTTTTGGCACACTGACTTATGAAGGTTAATGCTCCCTGTGCATGCAGGTTTGTGCCGCCATCTGTTGGCGTGTTACAAAACTAGTCTAGAAACTTTTTTATACCCTTTTGTATGTATTTAAAAAAAGAATATTGGCACCAGCTGCTCTTTCTCTAACTCTGCTCCTGAAACCATTGTGCAATTGTTTTGGAATGTTGATTATTATAGAAAAAGTTTGGCCAGGTATTCTTTTTTTTAATTTAAAGTTTGTTTCCTGGATTTTGCTCTTTTATGTTTCTTTGATGAGAAGACGAAGGAAGAGGAATATTTTATAATAAATAAAATACTTATAAATGCTTTTTATATAGTATTATTTTTATAAATGTAATAATGGTATCTGCCCTGCGATGGATTGGCACCCTGTCCAGGGTATACCCCGCCTAGTGCCCGAAATCTCCTGGGATAGGCTCCAGGTCCCCCGCGACCCTGAACACAGGATTAAGCGGTATAGAAAATGGATGGATGGATAATGGTATCACCCTCTTTCTTATATTCAAAAATGCCATTGTAAGATATTTGGAAAGAATACACTTTTTAAAATACTGAAAAAATCTATTTTAAATTTATTTGAGTTATATGAGATAAATTTTGTAGTTTCTACTTCTGGTACTCCGTTACTCCCTGTTATTTATCCTTTCTGGCTATAATGTTTTGGATTGTATGATTTACATACAATCCAATACATCATAGCCCAAAAAATGCTTACACAATTTTGGCCTTTTTTTACAACTCAAATTGAATTATGGCAGCAACATGTAGCACCGAGACATGAGAGCAGAGTCTCTCATCTTGATGACGTTCTGCCGGGGCGTTGGATAGGACACAGAGGTGCTGTTAAACTTCACGTTATCCGGATTTCTATCTGTAGGGAACACTAAAGAATGTGGTGTACCGTAGAAAACTAACTACACTGGCTGCACTATGGCAAGAAGTTGAAGTACTGCATCATGCAGAGTAAGCCCTTTGGACATTCCAATATTCTTCATATAGTAGTTAACCATAATCAAAATGTCTAGATGCTAATGGTGACCACTTAGAGCACCTAATGTGACTGCATAATTTAAACATTACTTACAGCTATCCTTTGATCTTAAACATTTTATGCATCTATTTTTTTTAAGTCGGAGTGTGTATACATTCTTTTGATTATTCATTTTATTATTATTTTTTTTAAGTGTGCATATATTATTTTGGGCGCCACATATTACCCCTGTACACTAGAGGCAGTGGAGCACTATGTCGTCAGTTTACACACTGCTTCTTCGCTGAGAAGTGACCCAGCGTTCCCCCGGTGCAGCGCTGTGAATCCTGACGCTTTTCTGTGAATCGGATCAGTTGATTCAGTTCACCAAGAAGGATCGATTCTTTCGGTTCACAAACCGCTCAGCTGTATCTGACAACGCACTTTAACCAGTGATTATTTGTCTACGTACGGCTGACACTGGTTTATGAATATTACTACTGTTCCTCCTCATTAAGAAGAAAACGTGACTTTGCATTGCATCATATTTATTAAAATATGTGGAATATCGGAAGAAATGTCAAAAGTCAACTGAAACCTATCATAAGCATTCCTGCAATAATGTGATTCATTAGCACGTTTGATTTATATTTATCCTAATATATAATAGCTCAATATCTAATGCCTTGTATTAGCGTATTTTCAGCGGTGTAGCGGATCCTCCCTGTCTCAGCAGAGCCTCTCTCTCTCTCACACACACTATATATATATATATATATATATATATGCACACACACACACATGTATCGCTAACGAGCAGCCCGGATATCAAGAGTTTTCGGTTAAGAGATTTGGTTAATAAACTGCACAAGACCAGCACCATTTATCTACAACAAGGTGAAAGAATAGAATTAATCCGAACAACTCGTATAAACGAATCGGTTCTCAAAGTTCACTTAAAAGAGCCGACTCTACCCCGAACGACACATCACTGCCACGGAAAAGCGGCTCGAGATCTGCGCTAGTCTAACATCCTGTAAATAAATAAATAAATAATAATAATAAAAAACACAAATTCTAACGAACCAGTTACTTACTCCGTTCGGAAACAGCTTTATATGTGCGGATATGCAGACACCGAGGATGATGTCTCGGACAGATTTACCCAGCGCCTCTAGCCGGCACATATCATAATCAAGGTAAAAACACGAAAAACAGCATAGGTTACGCAACTATATTATTAACAACAATGTGAATAACACTGTTTTTCTTATTAAGGTTAAGTATTTTTGAGAAAATGTTTGTAGGTCTACATTCACATTTGTACAGCAACGTAACATTGATGCGAATTGCAGTCACCTCCCGAGTCACGGTCCTTGGGCGCCGATTAGATTAAAATCCCGATTCTATAAGAATCGCGATTTTATAAATATCCAGACCCGATATAAAATTTTCATCAGATTTTATTACAATTTTAGACCTTTAAAAAAGTTAAATGATTAACTTTTTCCATTCTTTATAACATTAGCACATTCTTCAAGCACAGCATTTAAGCAATACAAACGAACTTCAAATACAAGAGTATACTGTGCAGCACGTATCTCTGTCCCCCGCCCGAATGATTATTTCTAATAGATATCGAAGAATTTGCAAATCACTCACTCCTACCACAGCAACCAGTTAATTTCTATCATAAATGTAATAGATTTTCTCCAAAATCTATTGTCGAGTCTGTTTATCGATAAGGGAATCACCACAAAAAGAATTGTGATTCATTTCTGTTTTCATCAACTGTTTTTTCCCAGTCTCTAGTTGTTAATGTGCCTGATTCCTTCTGCTCTGCTCTCTCCCTTTATCTGTTAAATAAATCTCACAAACCCCTTTAAGATTTTTGAGTTTTTAAATGAATTGATTTATTTCAAAAAGACCAATTGAATCACTATTACTAAAGAGGCAAGGCTAATAACTAGAAGAATTCAATAATTAATGTGACCTCATTCATGGACCTCGCTTTGAAAACCACAGTAGTTCCTTAGGAGTTAGCGGAAAAAAATGAATTACAGTGTTACTTCAGCATACGAACTTAATACTGAAGTAACTTAATGCTTCTTAAATTTTCACCTTAAGAACTGAAATTTTACTAAACATTTGCCTCAGTGTGCAAAGAATTTTCAGTAAACGAACGATTGAACTGATCTGAACTGAATGCTGGCTAAGTTGGGAATACGTCTGGCAGCTGTTTAAAATGTTTGCATCAACAAAAAGCCAAGAGAAACGAGTTTACCTATTTTTTTTTTTTAAAGATTATGTAAAGACTTACCAATTGTTAGCAAGGACTGTAGCAAGAAAAAAAGGGAGCCACTTTCAGTTGACTGATGCCAAGAGGAATCATAAATTAAGGTTAAATGCTGTTTAATGTCTATTTATTCCATATTTTACTTCATCATTTATTACTTACCTGTCTTTTCTAAATGTTTTGATTGTGAAGTCTAAATGTTGAAAATTAATAATATTGTTATTGGTATTATTTGCATTAAATTCAGATGCCGAGGCCACTGTATACACATGTATTCAGGTATTACCAGTAGAATTTATAGTTTATTTTGGTTTCTTCGTTAGTTCATTCAGTTTGTATTTACAATGTATTCAGTTTGACCCTGTTAGGATTTTCTGGAAGAAAAATTTGTGTTAAATGAAATGACTTGATATTGTTATTATTATAACATAACATTAAAACCATCTGCCTAATATTTTGTATGCCTCATTGTGCCACCCAAGCAGAACCTGACTCATTGAGGCAAGGACTCTACAAAATCTCTGTGGTTGTGCTGTGGTATCTGACCCTGAATCACCACAAAAAGAATTGTGATTCATCCCCCCCCGTCTCTAGGTGTTAATGTGCCTGATTCCTTTTAATTCAGTGCCTGTAAGGCGGAGCCTTCATGTATCTGACATATTTGCCCAGCATATCCCACAGATGCCTAATCAGATTGAAATTTGAGGAATGAGGAGACCAAGTTATCACCTTGAACTCTCTGTTGTGAGAAAGCCATTAGGGGATATCATTGCAATGAAGGGGTGCACTAGATCTGTAACATGATCCCCCCCCCCCACACACACACCAATCTTTTCACATGATATAAAAGATAACATGTTTCATCAGGCCAGGCCACCTTCTTCCATTGATCAGAGCTCCAGTTTTGATGTTCATGTGTTCGATTGTGTACAGGGGTCGGCATTGGTACTGTGACCAGTCTCCATCTACGAGACCTGAAACATAGCAAGCTGTAATGTTCTGATGCCTTTCTGTCAGGGCAGTTTTGGTAGGTACTAACCACTATATGCATACATACTAGGAACACATTATAAGAACAATTATCTTGTAAATGTTCTGACCCAGTCATTTATTCATCAAAGTTTGGCCCTTGTACGAATTACTCAGTTATTTAGGATGCCCATTTTCCCAACATATTAGCTTTGAGAATGGACGGTTTACTTGCTGCTTTAACAAGATAATTAACAATATTCAATTCACCTTAATTTTTTATTGTTTACATTTTATAACTGATCATTGTATTATTATTATTAGAACTTTATAATATTATTATTTTATAGAAAATATTTTTATAAATAAAAATAAATGTAACCAATTATTCATTAAAACAGATTGTACTTCCAGGGTTGAGGGTTTGGCCTCGTGTGTGTGTGTGTGTGTGTGTGTGTGTGTGTGTGTGTGTTGTGTGTGTGCGTGTGTGTTTGTGTGTATGGAGTTTGTATGCTTTCTCGGCACGTGGTGGGTTTCACCTGCGATCCGGTACAAGATGAGCTGTTTAGAGAATGAACGAGTGAGTAATTATTAAATAATTATATAACAAATATGGTACGTACAGTAAGTGAAGATGTTAAAACTTTAATATTAGCAGAAAACATAAACCACAGTAATATATATATATATATATATATTACCCGCATAATTAATTAATTATAGATTTCTTGGCTTGTTAGTAGTTCAGATGGCTTTAAACAAATCCAGAACAGAACAGCGATAAATGGAACAGAACATATGCAAGATCCTAACTAACTAGACTAACTGAAATACAGAATATAAATAGGCAAATCTAAACAAGGTTAAGGTTAGGCCAGTCTGGACAACGTGCATACTTTAGTGCAAATTGAGAAATTCCCCAAAAATCTATGGCTGGTCTCTCCGACACAGAGGTTGTCGTGCAGGGTATTAGGGCTGGGTGGGGCTTTGCTCTATAGCCAAACCAAGCATGAACACAGGGACAGAGCTGGAGATTGACAAAAGAATGGCACTGAGGCCTGGCATGAGGACAGAGCTGAGGCTTAGTGTGAGGTTTCTTGGGCTTTTGCCATAGGCTTTGAGCTGGCATGAACCCTCCAAATCCAGATGGAGGCATCAGCATGGCATCACTGAAATCAGGTGGCGACACCGGCATGACATCACTGAGGCTGAGGTGCAATGCTGGCATAAAGTCCTCAAACCCAGGCGATGGAACAAGCATAATTTCCTCAAATCCTAGAGGTGGAGTGAGCATTATGTCCTTGCAGTCAGTTAATGCACCAGTGCACCTCTCTCAAACCCTACTAGTGGAAACAGCAATGCCAGAGACAAATGCTACTCAACGCTGCAAGATTCTGCTAAACTAGGTAGTGAAGGGAGCCGCATCTGGCTGAGACAGGGCTGGGCATGGATCAGACAAAACAGGGTGTGGCTGAAGCGGTGCAGGGCATGACTCAGGCAGAGCAAGCCATGGTTCAGAGGATGCTGGTCTGACAGGCAGAGTCTCAATGTTTAAACTTCAGGGCTCTCAGTGAGCATATGAAAGTTCTCAGGAAACAGGACTAATAAGCATAACGGGGCTCTCAGAAGGCATATCAGGGCTTTTGGGGCTTTTAGTAAGCATAATACAGCCAGCATTAAACCTAACAGGGCTCTGCACTTTAAATAAGCATAACAGGACTCTTGGGAGTAGGGCTGGACAATATGTATCGCGATAGACACGTGATCGATATCAATAAAAAATGTGTTCGATAGAATTTCAATAATTTTTATTCTTTGTTGGAAGAAAACAGAGGTTGTGAAGCTAGTTTGGTTGCTGTCATGCACACTCACTCCATGACCGGCAATAGGACCCAGAAGTAGTACGGTTGCGATTCAGGAAGCATAAAAGGAGACAAAATGGCGCTTCACATCACTCAGTCATTGACTCTGCCCATGCCATTTCCGACGCTTCGCCGGATCTTATGTGACTACTCACAATTTTGAGTCCAATTCCTGATTGAGTGTGAGTTGCTAGAATGCGGGTTTAATTGTGTAAACTCTTGCTCTCGGCGTGAGCACTGATATCGTGATACAGTTTTCAGCCATATCGCCCAGCTGTAGGGTTGAGCTCTGGCAGTGGAGGTTTTTCTATCGACCTCCTACTAAAGCTTGTGTGCCCTTCTTTGCTGAGAGGTAACTTGCTCTCCCCTTCTCAGGTGTTATGGGTAGCCTCTTCACTCTGCACATTTCTGGGTTGTGCGCCAAAGGGCTTATGCCCAAAGGCAAGCTATTCACTCACCTCTGGTGATCTGTTCCTGGATCTTGTGTCTCTCTCACTCTCTAACTCTCTCTCCAGATGGTGCAACTACCGGCTAGTCGGTAGCTCCGCTGGGATTTTCCCTTACCGAGGACATTGTGCCTTTGGCAGACCTCACATGAATTGACAATCTTTCAGACGTCCATGCAAGCGGAGGGCCATGAGGCATCATTGAGTACATGTAACAGGGTTTTTATTCTCCCCCCGGGTCCGCCTGATGGATGGTTATGATAGTACGGCAAGAACCTCTGGGTTAATAATTGTGGGACCACCAGCTGGAATCTTCCTCCTTGCCTCACAGGAACACAACGATATAACCTTCCCTGGTGGTGTTCAAAGGTGATCCCCTGATCCCGTGAGTCTTGGGGGTCCCCTCCAGTGGCCAGTTGAGTTATCTGGCTGTCTTTCTGCTGGGCTTGTGATATCTTGCGCAGGTCACAGAGCAGGACGGAGGGAAACTTGAGGGTAGGTTGTGGAAGGTCTGCCTTTGGAGGCAGCGTGTAATGGAGAAGAGATGCAGCTGAGAAGTCTCTGCGACGTTAACTGGGCTTTGGTACCAGTGACCTTAACTTAGGACAATTTCTCTATTTCGGTCAGGAACATCACAGGTTACCAGGTTTACTTGGTGCTGCATCTCTAACAGAAAACAGAAACCACTCTCTCCAATTTTTCTAGGGCCTCTTGAAAGTAGCTCTCCAGCCCTACTAAGTGAGTGTCCATGGCCTGCCGAAAATTGGTTTCCCTGTTTATAGTACTGTTATTGGATTCTTTAAACTCATCCTCTAACGCCTCAACCTTTTTAATAAGAGCCAATAAATTCACTTTACATTGTTTCACCCTGCAATGTTTGTACAAAAGTTGTTGTTGGTCTTTCGGCTGCTCCCGGCAAGGGGTCGCCACAGCGGAATATTCAATCCGCACAACATCTTGGCACAGGTTTTACACGGGATGCCCTTCCTGACGCAACCCTCCCATTTTATCCGGGCTTGGGCCCGGCACAAAAGCATTTCCAGAAGCATAATCAACACTATCAACCTCATCATCAACATCATCATCAAAGTTTGTCAGAAATATACAGAGAACTAATAAAATATGTTATTTCAACTGCAGGATTACGTCGAGTCATAAAAGCATAATCTAAAACATCATTATCCTGTATATAACACGAACCAAGTGCATCGGCCATAACGCTATGATGAGCGTTAGCTTTAGCATTAGCGGTATTAGCATCCATCCTGTTCTGAAAGACTACACAACACCAGAAAACACACAAAAAAATACTCCTTGTACGGGCCACAAGTATGTAACGATCAGATAATTTAATTACCGGGTTACACTAATCTAATCTCTGGTGAGGTGTTGGTGAAGTGAAAAGACACACACAACCAATGTAAACGGTAACCCAAAGTGTATTAAACAATAAAAAACAAAAGAGGTACATACTAATAATAATATAAATATTTACAAAACGTATACAAAAAAAACGGTGCTCGGGTTTTGGTGTGTAAGTAAGTGGAATGATTGTCGAAAGTCTGGGTTATTTATGAAGGGAGTGTCTAGTGATAGAGCTGGATTGGCCTCACCGGAAGTGTTGTTAATAATCTGGGAGCATGATTTTGGAGCAGGAGTGAAGCGGTGAAGCAGACTGGGGGTGATAATCCAACTGGAAAAGATATCCGCCGACGACAGTCTTCACAATATCTTTCGACTTCTCATACTCTCCTCCTAGGGCTTCCCCTTGGGTGTTCTTTCAACAGAAAGTTACGTCATCGGGATGACCTCGCGATGCAACTGCACACTCTCGTGAGACTTCATCCCCAAACCAACACAATCATTGGGACACTGTAACGGGTGCGATTTATAAGCCACAGCAGTTTTCTTATCCTGCTTATCAAAAGGCCTATATTAAAAACCCTTTTATTTGTATGTGGCTGCGTGACAAGCTCATCTTGTATCATGTATGATACTTTTGACCTTATTCCTGGATTAGAAGTGGACTGGGAATGCAACAGTTGTAGCAGCTTCTATGTGGTGACACTTGATGCATTAACTCCAGTCCTTGTGAAGCTCTCCCTTCTGATTTAAGAACTTGTGAAGTTCTTAAATCAGATTTCTTCTTGAGGCTACAGTCATCCCTGTTGCTTGTGCATGAATATGGTTCGATACAGCACTCTTACCCCTTTTCCACTGCTCTGGTTCTCGTGCCGGTTCCCAATTTTGGAACCAACTTTTCCACAGAAAAAAGTTGGTGCAGGTGCCCTAAAACAAGCACCGGCACCGGCCCCTAAACTCTGCTGGTCTAGTCGCAAGAACCCGTGACGTCACGAGCGGTGGGCGGAGTTATAGGGATTGTTTAAAAAAAATGGCGGCGACCCAAACGTGGAGCACGGACGAAATTAAAGCACTTTTAGCTATTTGGAGTTCAGCAGAGATTCAGGAGAAATTAGAAAGTGCTGTAAGAAAAAAAAAAAAGTATATGAGGAAATATGGGAAGAATTAATTGTCACGGGATTCTATGTCGATCTCTTTCAGCGGGTACAACACGTCGAATAAGCTGCTTTTGGATACTGAAATACATTTTCATAGTTTGGAGAATAACCAGTAAACTGACTTCGGCCATGTTCGTTTCTGTTGAGTGAGCGTGGCCTGTGACGTATTATCATGCAGCTCCCGCTGAGCTCCTGTCTAGTGTAAACGCGGGCCGGTTCTCGTTCGGTTCTAAGTTCAGCACCGGCTGAGCACCAGCATCGGCACCTGGCACCAGCACCAGTGTAGTGGAAATGAGGTATCTGTGAACACCCAGCCCTTTCAGTGATGACCTTCTGTGGCTTACCCTCAGTCATCGCTTCTGGACAACATCGTCTTCTGTTCATCAGTCTTCCACATGCGTTTATTCAACTAAACCAAGAGATACATGGTAGTTAAACTATTTGAATAAGAATTTACTGTGTCTTTCATGGTTTGAAATATTTCACTTTCACAATATTTACATTCCTTTAAGATGTATTGTACAATGAGGTCCATAAGTATTAGGATAGTAATGAAAATGCTAGCAACACAACAAATTTTAAGTGAAGCAATCAACATGGTACAAAAGGTAAACAAATTAGTTTTAATTTAAGGTGTTTAACCAAACTATTAATTTAACCATTTTGGAATAAAATGGCCATTGGCTTTCCATTTTTTTTCCATTTTCACAGGGTCAAAAGTAGTTGGATGGTCTAAGCAGTTTCATGGCTGTTTGTGGCCTGTTTCCTTGCTATTACATGACACTATAAGGACGTTATTGGTCGGAATTGCAGTACCTTGCAAACATATTTATACCCCTTAAAATGTTCCACATTTTGTTAATGGGGGATCTGGGGTTTAGGTGTTAATCACCAAGTTGCCACTGTTGGGCCCTTGAGCAAGATCCTTAACCCTCAATAATAATAATAATAATTAGATAAATATGTAAGTCGCTCTGGATAAGAACGTCTGCCAAATGCTCAAATGTAAATGTTAAGATAAACCTTTATTTGTCACATAGAGTATACACACTGGACAGTGAATCTCTTCCTTTTCATATTTCTTTTTTTTTTTCCGCATATTGTAACTTTGGTCATGATACAGCACCCCTGGAGCAGACAGGGTGAAGTGCCTTAATCAAGCTGGTGGAGCTGGGACTTGAACCGCTGACCTTCCAACTAGTAGAGCTCAGTGCCTTAACCCTCTGAGCTACCACTGCCCCTTTGTCAGATCACAACCATAAATTTAAATGTATTTTATTAGAGATTTTATGTGATAGCCCAACACAAAGTGACACAGTATGTTTTATTAACAATTTGTAGCTGTTCATATGGTCTCTTAGGTGTTGGTGCAAGTAAAGGAGCCCAGCATTAGGCTGAGAAAACTGAGCAATAGAAATTTTAGGAATGGTCAAAAGAAGTAATACACTGTAAAAAGAAGGAATACACTGCTTAGCTCAGTAAAACCAGAAGGCCCGGAAGAGCACAGAAGTCATGTATAAAATGTCTTTAGGACTAGCATTCTTCACCATTATTATTGATGTGACAGGGCCATTAATGTGACAGGGCCATGATCATAGAGGTGCTTGAAACTGTCCACTGTGATGTTCTTATTTGTGGTTGGTGGGGATTCCTCTCCTGTTTTCTGGCAAAGTCACTATCAAAAAAAGTCACACAAAAGTGCCATCAGAAAACTTGATGAAGGAAATAGAGTTTGGAAGTGGCCACATAGTCATAGGTACAATTAAAAACAATGAGAGAGGATGAGACATGACTGACCACCCATAATGTGTGTGGCCTGTCAGTCAGGAAACTGGAGATCCACTGGAACAGGGACAGACAAGGTCCCAGATCCTTCAACAGAATGACAGTGTCAATTTCCCAACTGTAATCAACAAACTGTATTTTAAAATAAATCCCATTTAATTTTTGTATTTGAATGGTTCCAGTGTATCAGGTAATGAAGTCCCAAACCATCCTTTCAAAAAACTTCTCATATTGGTCTTGCGTACTGACAGCAGGTCAGCACAGTGTCTAAGGATCTGGCCTGAAATGCTGCCTGGTTGGTGTTCACTCTCCTAAAGGTAGTCTTCACATCATGCTCTGAGATGATGAACGCATTCCCTGTACTCACACTCTCCTTGTGCATGCTGCCATAAAACATATTTAGCTGCATTCATCCTCTTGGTGGTTAGAGTTTTGCATTTCTTTTTGTTTATATTCCTTACCACAGGCTCTAAGAATCACACTGTTGGAACTGTCACTCTAGTTTTCTCCAGTAGTGCTTCTATGTCTCCTTCACCACTCTATGGTTGTTGTAAAATGCAGCTTTGTCTTTGTCCATGTTTTTAGTGGTGAGCTCCACATCATAGGCAGTGGAGCTTACCACTAGATCTGAGTGCCCCTATCGTTTTTAACCACCCATGGCTTCTGGCTGTTAAATGTTATGACAGTGTTTATGTAGATGGTATCATCCATCTGTTTCTCAGTTATCTTCTCCCTCTTGGTCACATCTTTAGAAAATTCAGTATACATTTCAAGTGATGGTACACAACTTTATATCTCCACAAAGCCCTACTCTGCTCTTCCACTCTCCTATCTCACCAACTGCTTAAATGAAATAAACACTTTGTTTTCCTGCCGTTTTCTCAAACTTGCTACTTATAGGGTCAAAATTCACTTTACCCCACTAACTCTGCATCAGATTCAGCTTCAAAACTTTTCTTGTCTCTGCCTATTCCTCACCCCACACAATGGTGCCCCTCTCATACAATTCAATTCAATTTTATCTGTATAGCGCTTTTAACAATGGTCATTGTCGCAAAGCAGCTTTACACAATCAAAATAATTATTTAAGTTTGTGTGGAATATGAGTATGCATAAATCAAAATGGTCAGATAGTCCCTGGTGAGCAAGCCGAGGGCGACAGTGGCAAGGAAAAACTCCCTGAGATGGTAATAGGAAGAAACCTTGAGAGGAACCAGACTCAACAACGAACCCATCCTCATTTGGGTTAACAGAAAGCAGGAATTGATCTGCATTCATACTGTGTGTTAGGTGGCAGACAGTTCAGCTATAACAGTTGATGTTAATTGATGTTAATATGGAGTCCAGGTAGTTATTGGAGACTCAGGTAGACTTGTAGGAAATTCCAGGCCTGAACTATCGAGCAACTGCAGCCAAGTCAAGTCCTCAGTGAAACAGCTGTCAACACCAGTCGAGGCCAGAACTCCCCAGGCACCAGACGACATCCCAAAGAGACACATGGGGCATCCATGTGACGGGAACTCCAACCAGAAGCGGGGCACCAGGATGGGTCAGACAGGTCCGAAGGGCAGAGGGAGTCTAGATCACTGGCAGCTCAGGAATGACATGTGTAGCTCAACAGAGAGAGGGGGGGGGGAGAGGGAAGAGAGAGAGAGGAAGAGAGAACAGGAGAGGGGAGAGCAGAAGAGGAGAGATCACAGTTAGGTATGTTCACAGTCACATAATGTATAATGTGAATGTATATTTAGTGCAGAGTGCAAGCAGAGACCCTGGCAGGACTAACTATAACAGCATAACTAAAAGGGAGAGCCAGAAGGAAACACAGACATGAGGGCTCCCTGAGATGTAAAGCAAACAATCACCTCACAGTCAACAAACCTGAGTGATCAAATGGGAGTGAGGAAGACAACATCTAAACATACCAGTTCACCTAATACTATACGTGCATGAGTCCCCCAGATCTGCTCCTTTACCCAAGACAAATCTATTTATAAAAATGCTTGATTAAATAAATAGGTTTTTAGCTTAGACTTAAACACTGCGACTGTGTCTGAGTCCCGAACACTATTTGGAAGGCTATTCCATAACTTTGGGGCTTTGTAAGAAAAAGCTCTGGCCTCAGCTGTAGTTTTCATAATATGCGGTACTGAAAAGCAGCCTGCATCCTTTGATCGAAGTAGTAGTGGCGGATCGTAAGACACAAGCAATTCACTCAGATACTGCAGCGCAAGACCATTTAATGCTTTATACAGTGGGAGCCACGCCAAATAGCCGCTACCGTGTGGCTGGCGTGTGAATGACCTTTGCACGCCGTAATCCCCCCTCCCTTTTCTGCCAGAAAGGCGTGTCAAGATTTCACAGTAAACACGCCCATTCAAGCCCTATTTATTCATTTACCTGGTGCCACCACTAGATGGCGCTTCGTTCTCAAGAACACGTTAAAACAAGCCAGCTGCGCTGAGTTGCAATCACGTGATTTTAACAACCCGCCCCCACCCCCGCCGTACTGACGCTACCAAACTACAGAGATGAAGATGGTGGCTTAACGGACTATTCGTGGTAAGTGATGTTTTATTTTATAAAATGTGTTTGGGGTAGTTTACAGTTTATTTCCCAGTTTATTTTTTTATTGGCCGTTTTAAATATCACTGGCAACACCAGCAACAGTCAGATGTGACTTTAGAGAACTTAATGTTCTGTTTACCAAGTCTGGAGTTAATATTACAGCTTACTGTCAGTGTCACAAACTCACAATGTCACTCCACTTTAACTCAAAAACATGCTCAAGCTTCGACAATACTATTAATGTCCCTATTACAAGAGCAGCACTACCCGATGAAGAGTGTTTGTGTTCTCTTTAAATACTGAGAGAATCTCACCGCGTGTTGTCTGGATAAATTCAGCGGTTATTTATTCTTTGGTTAAGAGTTAATCTGCAGGTTATTTCTGTGACTGTAATATAATGTGATGCAGTTCATGAGGGACACAGACTGAGGGGAGCTGTACAGGAGCTAGTAACTAGTAGTGTATATTTTATACACTTTGGCCGTGACTTTCCGCGGTAGCGCGAGCGCTTAGTTAAAGAGCTGAATAAAAACACTGAAGTGTTTATCAGTTAAGAAGGAGGAGGGGGGAGGTGTGTGTGTGTGGGGTGTGGGGGGGGATATCAGGGGCTTCAGTAAGTTATAGTTTGGCTTCAGGGATAAACTAATGCTCATATACGAGTGTTATATCGCTTAACTTATTTGTATGAGAAGCGCATTAAGTAAATTCTCGGTTAATTTAATTCAGACGATAATACAGACAGACCGCGGTTAACACTAACACTGTTCACTGGTTAACATTAGCACAGGCAGTTTATTTACATTCCAGAATCCCCAAAACGGTATTTTACACACTCTGTGGTAAATAGGTTTATTAATTTATATTATTTTTATTAGAACTATGTTATGTAAAGTTTATTTGTCTTTGTCTTCACTAAATTCTCCTGTTGTCTTTAAGCAGAGCTCCGCTGTGGAGGATTGGGGGGTCAGACGGCTGACGGCTGGACTTTTGGAGCTACATGACTGGAGGAGCCTGAACAAGCTGTTGAGGGAGCTGTAGGAGGGATGACGTCACAGTCCGACAGCTTTAGAATGATGTTTGGTCAGGTCTACTGTATATTCTGAACATAGAACTGCAAAATGTCTGATACAGTACTTTGGGGGAAACAAAGACTTCAACTGTTCCATGTTTAATAGTTGTGATATTTGAAAAATTTATATTTTAATATAAAAGACCTGTAGTTGAATATAATAATCCCGGTAATAATCCGGGTTGTTTAATGAACTTTAAGCAAAAAGACAACATGTATTCATCTGTTTTATACAAATTACTGTTTTAACTTTGACTAGTTTTGGAAGAATAAATTGAATTGGTAAAGTCATGTTTGCGTGTTTTAATTTTTGGGGATTGTTTGGGTATTTAAAAAACGTTTAGTTGAACCAACAACTTCAATGGGCAAAAAATGGGACACAACTTTGTTTTAAATAGTCAAAGAGTTGGGCTGAAAATCATAATAATAATTATTGGTCATAGAAACAAATGAAAACAGTTAAACACTTGATCATATGTATTTGTGTTTGTGATTATGTGACCCATAATATTTTTTTCTCAGTATAAATAAATGTTTTGGGTTTTAAGAACTCCAAAAAAGCAACGACAAACTTAGGAGTGGAAGGTGAGAAACCTCAATGGAGAATACTGAGTATGACATGGTGTTACTTGCTCTGTGTGTGTGTTTTTGGCGGGGGGATGGGTGTGTGTGTGTTTTTGGCGGGGGGATGGGTGTGCGTGTTAAAGCCAACGGAGAAATTCAGGAGAGCGCGCGCGTATACACACCTCTCCATTCATCCATCATTGATTAAACCTATGAACACGGCTGTTCAGCAGTTCTAAACACAAGCGCAGAGTCTGTTTTTGTCCTTAACTAAAATACTTCAATACGTTAATAATGAATTTATTTTGCTGAATAAGGTAATAAGCGATATTTAAACCAAACCAGTAAGTTAAGTAAGTGTTCCATACATTAAAGTACTGTGTATAACCAAGTGCCCTAGCAAACACAGTTACAGTTTACAATACAAACAAACAGTGTGTGCGCTGGGGGGATTGGAAGGTGACTGAGAATACTCATTTACAAGACAAAAGACGGTAAGAGGCAAGGCCGTTCTAGACCAGGGGGGGAGGGGGACAGTCAGAAATTTGAAGGGGGCATCATGTTCGAGCACTGTTTTTCCCTGGGCTTATAGTAACAGTATTGTCCTTGCTGAATTGTGTTGAGGCACGCAAACCCCCTGACCACAATAAGGTGGCAATCCCTCAGGGGGGAAACTAAAAAATTTAAATAAAAGAAATAAAATAAAATATCCTTAATCCAGACTTTATCAATCAATGACATAACATTTATCTAAGCTGGATGGTCAAATTCTCAAAAACATTTAACCTAAAGTAAGACTTAACACACTATAACTAAAATATTTACAAAACTGAAAGGTTGTCTTATGAATAATAAAAAATACAAACTAAATTAAAACAGATGGGCTATTGAACAGATCATAATATGTTTTATGTTTTCTGATTATAAATGATAGTTATCCTAATGTTAATAATTTACACCATGATAACATTAATATTTATGTTTTTGTATATATTTTTAAATGTTCAAATGAACGTTTCAGAGTATATAATTTGTCGTGTCATCTGTGATTGAGACCCATGAGTTAAATTGAAATAATTTTTATAGGTAGTAAGCCAGGTTTTAGTAACCTTGGACAAATCACCATGTAAGCCCTCTCTCGCGCACGCACTCTCACGCTATCTCTCGCACTCACACACAGACACACACAAATAACACATGAAATCGCGTAAACCCAAATGAAACTAGGGTAAAAAATATAAGCAGTAAAAATACAGTAGTATCCTGTAGGTGTTTCCTGTCCTGTGATAACAGGCACTAACCCTCTAGAACTGTTTAGTTCTGTTAGTATTGTTTTCAAGTGTGAATGTTTATGGGGATTAAATCTGCCTCTGCTGCTGCATCTATACACAGTTGTGATAAGTGATTGATGCCCCATCAGATCTTTGATGTAGGACATTATGCTGGTTAAATGGCTAAAGACACACTGATCCGTATGGGCAGATATTTGTTCCATTAATCAATTTGTTATGCCAATTTGACTATCAGCGAAAACATCAAAAATATAACAAAAACAAACCAAAGCAGAAGTTAAATTTTAAGCTTTACTTTCAAATAAAAATTTGATTTGTCACATACACAGCACGATATGCAGTAAAATGCTTATAAATCTGTGCTTTAGGTGAGGCTCGAACTCGGCATTGCTTCACCTGGACTGCTTTATCACGCGCTAACCGATTGCGCCACGGGAGCCACACGGAAGTTGCTCTCTCTCGCGCACACACACACACACACACACACACAAACATGAAATTGCGTAAAACCAAACGAAATATAAGCAGTAAAACATCAGTAAAAATACATTAGTATAACAGGCGCTAACCCTCTGGAACTTTTTTACTATTGTTTCCAAGTGTTTATGGGGATTTAATCTGTCTCTGCTGCCGCATCCATTCACAGTTGTGATAAGTGACTAATGCCCCATCAGATTTTTTGACGGGGGAGCATTATGCATGATTAAATGACAAAAGAAATACTGATCCATATGGGCAGATATTTATTCCAGGTTGCATGCGCCATTAATTGCCTTTCTTATGCCACTTGTTGACTATCAGTGAAAAAAAAAAAATCAGCGAAAACATCATCAAAAATATAACGAAAACAATCCCAAGCAGACATTACATTTTGAGCTTTATTTTGCAGCAAAATATTATCTATCAGTATATTAAATGGAACGAGGTAAAATACACAGTAATGTAAAATACTGTACATAGCCCGCGTGTGTATTCCGTACCTACAATGATCGGTATAGACAAATTACAGCCGCTACCGTGTCTTTAAGGATTATTTCAGGATGTCTTAAAAAATATTTCACTAACTAATTTTATTAAGTCATTATTAAATAATAAATAGCATAATCATCATGGGTTGTGTATTGAGTGATTTAACAAATCTGTTTTATTAATCGGTTTGTTGTTGTTGTTTTTTACCACGTCATCTATTTATGAAACTATGTTGACAATACAAGAACTGTCTGTATATTAAAGATACGGTATTGGGCTTCCTGGACACTGCAGTTAACTGTGCCAGTCAATGCTCCATCTGGCGGAATTATACGGCATTGCAACCATCATTTTAGAAAGCGCATGGGGGCGTTTATGGGGCGGGGCATTGTTAACTGCGTCATCGCGGGGGATCACATTCCGTGCACGAAGCGTGCATTAACCCTTCATGATCCTGCCATGGAGCCATCATGCTCCAGGCGGCTGTTTGACGTGGCTCCCACTGTATGTCAAGAGTAGTATTTTAAAATCAATGCAAAATATCAGAGGGAGCCAATGGAGTGAAGATAAGATAGGTGTGATGTGCTCGTATCTTGTTCTCGTAACACTGGTTCTAGGGAGGACTCTCGCTGCTGCATTCTGGACTAGCTGAAGCTTATTTATGCACCTAGTTGAACAACCAGACAGTAAGGCATTACAATAGTCCAACCTAGAGTTGAGAAAGGCATGAACTAATTTTTCGGCATCATTTAGCGACAATATATTTGTTATCTTGGCAATATTTCTGAGGTGAAAGAATGCTATCCTGGTAATATTATCTACATGAGCTTCAAATGAAAGGCTGGAATCTATAATCACACCGAGGTCTATTACTGTTGCACTTGTATGGGGTCCTATGACAAGAACTTCTGTCTTATTAGGATTAAGCAGAACAAACTTAATTAGCATCCAATCTCTTATGTCCTGCACACTTTGCTCATCTTTAGTAAACTAGTTTTTCTCATCTGGTTTTGCTGAGACATATAACTGTGTGTCGTCAGCATAACAATGAAAACTGCTGACGGAACATGCTTGCGGATTATGTTGCCCAGAGGAAGCATGTAAAGGGAAAAAAGCAGTGGGCCTAAAACTGAACCCTGTGGAATGCCAAACTCCACTAGAGAACATACAGAATAATCACCTACAAACTGATAACGATCGGTCCAGTAGGATCTGAGCCAGGCAAGGGCTGTACCCTTAATTCCTACTACATTTTCTAATTTATGAAGAAGAATACTATGATCAATGGTGTCAAAAGCTGCACTGAGGTCGAGTAATACAAAGATAGTTACACAAACCTTATCAGAGGCCAATAGGAGGTTTTTTACTACTTTAATGAGTGCTGTTTCTGTGCTGTGATGAAATCCTAACTGATACAGTTCATGTATGCTATTTCTATGTAGATATGAGCATAGCTGCTCCGCTACTATCTTTTCCAGAATCTTAGAGATGAAGGGGAGGTTTGATATTGGCCTGTAATTGGACAGCTGACAGGGGTCGAGGTCAGGTTTCTTAATTATCGGTTTAATAACTGCTAATTTAAAAGATTTTGGAACATACCCAATGCTGAGTGAAGAATTAATTATTCTCAACAGGGGTTCTGTTATCTGATTAAGAAAATGTGTCAGTATAGGATCTAATATACAGGTTGATGAATTTGCAGAAGAGATGAGTGAAATTAGTTACATGCACTGGTCACTTCCCGCATTGATTACTGTAATTAACTTTTAACTTGTCTAGCACAAAAACACCTCCATAAACTTTAACTTATCCAGAACTTTGCTGCCCGAATCCGAATTCCTATAATGCATCACATCACCCACAAATTTTTTAACAACTGGCTCCCTGTCAAATTCGGTATAGAGTTCTATATAGGATTTCTATTCCTCATTTTTAAAGTAAAGTTAAACCTTGCAATGCGAGCTCCCGGAATTATTGGTTCCATAAGCGCACTTGTAATCCAAAGCATTCGTATATCAAAGCAAATTTCCCCATAAGAAATTATTTTCTTTAAAGATAAATGTGGTTGATGTGAGAAGAGAAGAAGAAGGAGGAGAAGTGGGCTTGATGCTTTTGGTGTTGGTCCATTTATATTTGCAGACATACAGCCAGGTGCTTTCCTTTCATTTCTCAGGTCAGTTTTTTACCTGACAAACAGGTGAAAAACACTGGTTTAAATTAAATACACTTGATCTTTGATATGTAATACCATAAAACATACTGTATATTTAGTGCAGAAAGATAAATTTCACTTACCAACATATGGATAGATGGAGGGGAGGGATAATACAGGAGGTTTGATCTCTGATCCTGCCTCGGTCTCACTCACACCATCTCTTAAAATACTATTAAATATTCAGATCTCAATAAATGTATGAAAATTGGTGATCTAACACAGAGGTCCCCACCACCGGGCCGTGGATGATTTGGCACAGAAAGAATGAAAAATATATATTTGATTTTATTTCCATTTTATTGATTATCAGAGTCTGCAGGAGTGTTTTATTTTTTTAAAAACAATTAGTTCGTCTTCCATTGACTTCCATTTGACCGTCTGCACAGTGCAACATGCTTTAAGGCTGCTCTGTATAATACATATAGGCCTTAGGTGTTCGAGACGACTTCTATTTTGCAGTTTTGTTATGGATTAAAATCAAGAAGAAACATCCTGAAATCACCACAAAAGCACTAAGGGTGCTTTCACACCTATAGTTTGATTGCTTTAGTCCGCACCAGTCAGAAAAATGTTACAATGTAGTAAACAGACGTGGGTACAGTTTGCTTTCACATATGCAGAGCTCTAAACGAAACAAAATAGACCGCGAAGCCCATCGGCACCGGAAACAGACTATTTTCAGAAAATCGCGCCACTTTCAATAATCATGGAGGAACAGCTTTGCTTTTTGCGCTCATGGCGCTGATCCTCGCGCACTACATTGTACGTGCAAATCTTTATTTTCAGATTAATAATTTCGAACACGATTCGCGGCTGCGACTCCAAACCAACTTCCAGCTTTATTCATCTCGCCGATGGCGCATCGCGCGCCACTTCAGGGAGAAGAGACGTGCCCTCCTCCTGAATGATCATTTTGTTATTAGCCGGCGTTCTTCCTGCAGATCCATCAGGTAATCCGTTGGCCTATCAAAACAGCCCAGCCACACATTTTTTCATCTTTAATGTGAATACAGAGAGGCATAGGCTAGTTATGAAATTGTCATACAAATGGTAAGTCTTGTCATGATACACATTCAAATGTGATATTGTCTATATTATCTATACAGATTTCTTTTACAGATTTATACCAAATTGCATAGTGACATTGCGTGACATTACCTAGGTTACTATAACAATGTTTTGAGAAATAATATTTGGCGAGATAAAGTCTATAACTGTACCAATGATTCCTTTGTCAATCAGGTAGTCTATGACTTTTTACTTAAATGATTATCAAAGTTAATGATTATCAAAACATAACAGATTCCCAATATTTTTTCTGTTCTATAGGAGCATATGGGCATATGCACGGAGTGATTGCTGGTGGTCTCACATTTACAACACCTGGACAGACAAAGAATGGCTATCCAACTTCCGGATGTGCAGATCCAGTTTTGATTGTCTCTGTGACATTCTCCGGCCATGGCTAAAACGCCAAAACACAAGATTTAGACAGGCTATACCTGTAGAGAACCGTGTCGCCATTTGTATTTGGAGATTGGCCACCAATCTGGAGTTTCGGTCAATCTCTCACTTCTTTGCTGTTGGGATATCAACATGCTGCATCATCACTCAAGAGGTTGTAACCGCTATAAATTCAGTTTTGAAGCCTATGTACCTCAAGCATCCCTCTGCAGCAGAGCTACGCCTAATTGTACAGGGTTTTCGTGACCGGTGGAGATTTCCTCAAGTGGCAGGTGCCATTGATGGGACACACATTACGATTAGAGCTCCATCAAAAAACTCATCCGATTACTACAACAGAAAGGGGGGCTATTCCATTATTTTGCAGGGTGTGGTCTACCATAGGATGAGATTTTGGGACATAAATGTGGGGCGACCAGGCAAGGTACATGATGCCTGTGTTTTCTCCCTCTCATCATTGTATGAGCTAGCCACTGCAGGAACTCTTTTACCTCACTGGAGTGAAGCATTTGAGGGGGTCGATGTGCCTCTTCTTTTGTTAGGAGATTCAGCCTATCCCTTACTACCGTGGTTGATGAAACCTTACCCAGAAGATGGAGGAATAACACCACAGCAGCTAAATTTCAATCACAAACTTAGTCAAGCCCGTATGACAGTTGAGCGTGCCTTTGGCCGTCTCAAAGGCCATTGGCGCTGCCTTTTGAAATTAAATGACACCCATATAACTTTCATAAGTCGCACAGTGTCTGCTTGCTGTGTGCTACATAATTATTATGAGTACCACAATGAGGAATATCTTCAGGGAGATACTGAAGTAGAGGAGGCCGAGAGTGGGGGACATCAGGAGCAGGTTCCTGGTCAACAGCAGCCGAAAGACATCAGAGATGCACTGTGTAGCTATTTTTCTAAAATGTAAAAGTAGACTCCTTTTGAGCAGTTGGAGGCAGAAAAATTTAGCTATTCATATACAGTGTCAGGTAACAGACTTAACAGTATATTCACAGATGCGTTCAAAAAAACACTGGCTTTTCCGTTAACTATGTTTGTTTGTATGTTTGAATGGGATTTTTATATAGCACCAATTCTGAAATGTTATTTGAATTAAGGGCTGTTTTGACCTTTAATATTTTGTTAATTTTAACTTCATTTTGCATATCCAATAGATACACCATATTCTGAATGTTGAACGAAACAATGTATGGCTATAAACAGTGTTTAGATTTGCCATATCCCTTCCTAAAAATCTAACCTGTTTGAATGTTTGTAAATGATACTCTACAAAAGGAAAATAACAATTAAAGCAATTTATTGTTTATTCTCAAATGTGTTGCTTTTGTACATGAATACAACTTTCAAGAAAAAAGTAAGGTAAATAGTGCTACTTCTCACAAAAAGAGCATTTTTGCAACCAGATTAATGAGAATGAATCACATTGTTTAGGCATGTTAACAAAAAGATCATGACTGCACCTAAAGAACATGATGTGCTGTAACAGTTGGTACCTCAGAAGTAAACTCAAAAGTGTTTAAACGTGCTTAAACTCACAAAAGAGTTTTATCCCTTTAGTGTTTTAGGCCCTAAATAATGAGATATCATATTATTTAAACATGAACACAAAAAAAATCCTCAAAAAGCTCTATCCTTATTGTAATTGCACCCCAAGAACATGTGCTGTATAACAGTAAGTATAGTCTCTTCTCACAAAAGAGTGTTTTAGCAACCAAGGAGACAGAGGTAACATTGTAAACACCAAAAGAAATTCCTCCAATGAATAAACATTCTTGCCTTAACTGAAAGCAAATAATATGACATACTTTATGCTACATAAACAACCTATAAATGGTAAAAGTCCTGTTGGCTATTAATGTCACGTACAGTAGGATAGATGAAGTGCTGGGATGTTGATTTTGGGCATCTTGGGGATGTGGAGGAACCCCATGTGGCTGGGCAGCAGGCTGTGGTTGATATGTCTGTGGCACTGACCAGGCCCTAGTGGGAGGAGGTGTGGTCCAGGGTGACATTGATTGAGAACGGCCTGGTGCAACAACACTTACCACAGTGCTCATTAGTTGCATAAGAATCTGATTGCTGGCTTGTTGCTGTGCCTGTAAAGCCTGAAATCTCCTATCATCTGCCTCCCGCTGAGCCCTCATCATTCTTTCAAATGCAGCAGCCTCTTCTTCCAGTCGCCTCTGCTCAGCAGTTTGTATTTCCGGCATCATCCTTCTGCTGTCAATCATGTATTGCCGTAAGTCGTCATCTTCAACTCTGCTCGACTTTGCCTTTCGCTTTCGAGCCCGTGCTCCAGGAATTGGTAATTTCAGCTCTTTAGGGGTCTCTGCATGATCACCACTCTCGATGCTCTGGGTAGACTCACTTGACTCATCAAGGTTGGTAACTGAATCTTCCACTGTTTGAAATGGAAGAGAAGAATAGAAGAAGTAACATAGAAGAATAGTTTGGGCCCATTGTGTGTGTGCGCATGTATGTATCTGCCCACATATTATGAACATATTCTCTCTCTCTCTCTCTCTCATACATTCATGCATGCATGCACACACGCAAATGCACACACACACACACACACACACACACACACACACATACACACACATAAAATATATAAACATCATTTATACAGTGTCAGCAGCACGGTGGTGTAGTGGTTAGCGCTGTCGCCTTGCACCTCCAGGGTCTGGGTTCGATTCCCCGGCCAGGCTCGATTCCCGTCTCTGTGTGCATGGAGTTGCTTGGTGGGTTTCCTCCGGGTACTCCGATTTCCTCCCACAGTCCAAAGATATGCAGATTAGGCTAATTGGCGTTCCCAAATTGACCATAGTGTGTGAATGGGTGTGTGAGTGTGTGTATGTGCGTGTGCCCTGCGATGGATTGGCACCCTGTCCAGGGTGTACCCCGCCTAGTGCCCGAAGTCTCCTGGGATAGGCTCCAGGTCCCCCGCGACCCTGAACACAGGATTAAGCGGTATAGAAAATGATTGAATGAATGAATAGAAAATGAACGAATTATACAGTGTCAGTGAAAAAATAGGTTGCTTACCATCTATATCAGTGTCACGTTGGTCTGTAAGGTCAGGCACAGCGTCGATTGATTCAAGTGGCGAAAGAGTTGAGCTGTCATTCTCCACAACATCCACCGGCTCAACGATAGGTTTTGTCCCGAGTATTCCATCCAAAGCGTCATACCAGGGAAACTTGTCTTTCTCTTTTCCAGAACTTCCCGTCTTGCTAAGTGCATCACGCACTTCTATATACTTCGCCCGAAGTTTTTTTGTCTTAATACGGCATTGTTCAACTGTCCGAGAATAGCCTTTCTCCCTTAGCTGCTTACTGAACAGCGCGTAAATGCAGCTGTTTTTATGTGTCGTGGACAGCTGCTTTTGGATATGCTCATCCGACCATATATCTATGAGGCACTTCATTTCCTCGGCACTCCACGTTTCTCCGCGGTTTAATTTCATCGCGAGTCAGTGGCTTGAAAATTTTCAAGTCAACAGGAAGTGAAAAGAATTTTACCCACAACCCCGTATTTCTTAAACCCAAAGTGGATTAAACTATACCATTTCGTCAGATTTGGTTTGGTTGCTTTCACACCAGACGAACTGTACCAAAGTAGAGCGGATAAAGCGGTCTGAGACCACCCCTTCAGGCAGGTCTCGGATCGATTGATTTGGTGCGCATAAAATTACAGAGATTGCATTCACATCAACACAAACGAACTGAACCAAGGGACCAAACACGTTTGGTGCGCACCAAATGCTGTAGGTGTGAAAGCACCCTAAAACTCCTGCTTCCATTCCCAACAACAAAACGGGGTTGTCTGCAGTGGCATCAACAAAATTTAGATTTCAGAGCAGACTGGATATGAGGAATATAATTCAGGTGACACTGTCCCTTCTAGGTATTGTATTATTATACTTTGTTACGAGAAAGTGATGGCTGGTCCGTGGAAAACATAAACATCTTACATAAAACTGGTCCGTGGTGCAAAAAAGGTTGGAGCCCACTGGTCTAACATTAGCTAAAGTCTGTCTTGATGGCCACCATAGCCCAAAGAAATGTTACATCAAGTAACCGATACTACTTTATTTAATTGAATTAGAAGCTACTACAACAGTCAGATAAAAGTTCAACACCTGGTCTGTGATATAATATACATCATGCCATATCTTCAGGGAAAGTTTCTCTTGCTGTCTAACTTCTTTCACTCAGTCGCTCAGTCTGTTCACTGTGAGAAACAGTTTCTCTGCAGAGCATGTGTGACCATCAATACACATTTCTTATTCTTCCATTACATTTACTGCCTCTCAGTTCACCCCTCTTACTTTAGCAAAATAAACCGGTACAGGAGCGGTAGCGTGAGCGGGAACTATCTGCAACTAGTAAATCATGACATCATTCTCTCAGACAGAATTTTAAAAAGGGTGGGCAAATGCACTTGGGCAGCTGTCAATATAATTCAGCAATCCACCAAAGTATACCCTATGTGCGGGAAACTATGGTCTACTAATTACTGTTGAGAACTTGATCCAGAGTGCTGTGGTCATGGCCATAAAGCCATGCTTTTGAATCAAGTACTGCTTGGGGTACTGCTTGGGCTACTGCTGAGTTGTTCATGTAACTTTGAAAGCTAAGCAATTTAATATTGCTATGATTCACTGGTGCATGTGACAAGTGTATTAGCTGTAAGGATTGCCTTATTAACAACATGGTGATTCGCTAGCGGTTTGTTGTTTGTCTTGCTCTTGGAGTATTTCTGAATGAGGTAGGCTCTAAACTGTTCACATTCCAAAATCAAGGCCTTAGTTTTAACATCATTCGTGAATGCTCAGGACACAAAGGCGATGGGCTCCATTGCCAAAATGATGACATCTCCAGACTGTTACAGTTCTATATTAGGATTGTACAGCAGCATATCATTTTGGCTTAGAATTGTTTCAAAATGGCACACAATTAACATAATAATGGGTGGATAGTGTGATGAGCATGTTATATTTGGCAGATTCTTCTGACAGTGTTATTTGCCAAAATCCCATATTGGCATAAAGATTACTGAACATCTGCGGTCCTACAAACAGCGCCAGTGGCTGCTGCACTGAGCATAGAATTAATTTCTCCCTACATTCTACCTTATTCAGATTAGTGAGGTCCATGCAGTGCTATTTTTCTTTAGAACTGGCACCATTTGTGCACAACAGTCTCTGGTGATTACGCTGAGGCTCATGCACACTGAAAGGAACTATGGCATTGCATCTGTCTTTGGTTTTATGGTGGGTGGCTGCTTCACCTTACCTATTCCAGCGCAGATTAAGGAGTAAATCTTTTTAGCATTTAGTGGTCTGTTCTACATAGGCTTGCCAGTAATTCTAGTTTAGTTATAGCCAGATTGCATAGGAGGAGGATATGCAAATTACTGGTGACAAATACACCTACTGTTAGAGGTGCAACGGATTGCAGTTGATCCGTGATCCGTGCGGGAGCATTTTGGTAGCATTTTGGCTCCCATTTTTGCTTTTATGAGAGATTTTGGCTTTTCCATAGAAATATAATGATGACAGAAGAATGGACAAAAAACGGTTACAACGTGCAGGCACTTTGGTATGAGAAAACCGTATCAAAGCGGCAATACATCGAGCATGGACACACATCTGACGTGACATCACCCTGGTGAGCTGTCAGGATGCAAATCACAACAACCGCTGCATTTAAGCCCCCCTTTGTACCAGAATCAGAGCGGGCTAAAGCAATTACCAAATTTTTTGTGTGTTTATTGCTGCAAACACGAAGCCATACTCTGTTGTGGAAAACAAAATAAGTAAACATGTTGAAAGTGCTCGAGCCACGCTACGAAATACCCACTTCAGCATGGACTTTATAAAAAGGACAAAAAATAAATAGACTTATCAAATGCATCCTCTATTGTGATCACCACAGACGGGTGGACATCAAGGTCTACACAAAGCTACATAACTGTGACTGCTCACTACATGACAGAGATGCGAAGTCCGGCGCTGCAGACACGCTCCCTCTACCAGAATCACACAAGCACAAATCTAGCGGAGATTCTGATAGAAGCGGGAGCAGAGTGGAAGTGAAAGAGGCATAATGCATGTAGCAATAGCCCAGCCACCACAGATGATGCCAGAATCCAAGTAAATGAACTGGACCCACAGATATCTTTCTTTGCACATATGATAAATTTAGCATGCCAGTGCAAATACCCTAACATGGCAAAGATGGCTCTACCTTGCTATGCCTGCCACTTGAGTTCATAGTGAGAGAGTGACATAGTGACTGCTAAGAGGTCTACTCTCTCCCCAAAGAATGTAGACATTCTCGTCTTTATATGGATATTTTATTTTAAAATTTTATTTATTCTGCTGGTTATTTCTGGTTTTATTTTTGTTAAAACCAGGTTCCAAAATTTGCTTGCTTTTTTTTTTGCTGATCCATAAAATTATCCGATCTGTGACTCAAAAACCGTGATGTGATCCGAACCATGATTTTTGTGATCCATTGAACCACTACTTAGTGTCCATTTAGTGGCACATATAGTAGGTTAGGTTGCTTTCCTTTCACACAGCTGCTAATCCACCCACTGCATCCATTGCAGTGTCAGGAATTGGTTAGCTAGCTGCATGTGAACTAGTTATGCTTTTTGCTTCATCGCAGCCTTTTTACAGTTTTAGAAAGCATCTCTCACTTGTGCAGCTGTGCAGATACCACACAGACTCTTCTGACTAAAACACTGATGTCCACACATGATTTATGCAGCCCAGTTTCAACCTGTACAGACATGACCAGAGGAGATTCTCAAGTCTGTTGAGCAGAGTTTTTGATCAAAGATTTAAGATACTTGTTTGTCAAAGATAAGTCTTGTTTTTTCTATAAATGGTTTATCATGTAAGTAAATATTTCCTTAAATGAGGGTGTTGCAGGGGAGAGAGTAAAAGAGAAAGTATGTGGTAGGGGAAGAGAAAAGTTAGGAATGCTTACAGTCATTAAATGGAAAAAGTAATGTATCTTTTGTGCAGAGTGCAAGCATGACACAAAATTAAAAGGGAGATCCAGAAGAAAGCATGGTCATGTGATGTCCCTGCAAAGTAAGGCAGTCCGTCAATTTATGATCATGGTGGATCATAAAATTATAGCTGTTCAGTTAGATATTGTGGCCCAAGACCATCGAGTGCTTTATCCTAGACAGTATACCTACAGTGGGTGCACAAGCAGTATGTGACTTCTACCGTCACGGCCTATGGCGATAGCATTTGGGTTTGTGTGTTTGCTGGCTTTTACCGCTGAGTGGCGCTATATAACTATAGACTGACGCCTCAGGCAACAGTTCGTTCTCTCCAGGCTTAATCAGGCGCAGGTCGTCCACAGCCGCACGCCGTTGCAGATAAAATAAAGTGAAACATTGTAATTAAACGAATTCATAATCACAGTAGTAACATTACAGTACAAATTTATAATTAAAATTAAATTAAGTTTTTTTAGGATCGAATTTAAGCAACGTAAACGTTAACACACTGAGCCTTTAGATTTTATTATGCGTAATTAGAAAAGCTACACGTGTAGGGTCTTGTGTCATCTTATATTTTGTGTTCTTTAAATTTGTAGCTTTTATAAGACTCTACTTTTATTTAGGTGCACTCACAATGATGAAAAAACTTTATGATTTTGTTAAATAAAGAAAGTAAACGGGGTTCTGTATTGTTTTTGGTGAACTTGAGCGCGTCGGAAAATGAACCTAAACTCCGTGTATACTCGCCTCACAGACGTGAAAAATATATACTTATAGAAAGCGAAATATCTGCTTTTATATAAACTAATGAAAAAATATTATTAGATTATGTAATTTGTATGAAAAGTGAATTATAGGCGCGCTCACTGCTGCGGAGACGACGAGATGACATGATCACCATCAGCACAGCCGAAACCAAAGGAATCACTAATTTATCAATGAATTATTAAAATGGTCAGAGTGAGTTTCCTGGCTGTTTTAACAAATATTTGAAGTAGATAACAATAGCTCACATTTATAAAAGCATTTTTATTTAGACTATAAAAAATAATCCTGCATTTATTTTTAGGTGTGCCCGCTGCCAGAGTTCTTATATGGCTCTTTATCGGAGTAAATTCAGTAACAAACCTGTAACTTTCCATGTAAAACAGGTACATCTGTATGAATAAATTGTTTAAATGTGATCAGTGATTTATGTAAACTGAGTCATTCCAGGGATTACAAACTGTAACAATGTCAATTTTAGAATTCAGAAGATTTTTAATTTACACAAATTTAAGAAGAGGCCTGATCCAAGATCCTCCCCAGTTTGCTGAAACCATGAACAGTGGTGATTTTAGTTTCTCCGAGTGTATAGGTGAGAACAACTAATTCACACTTGGGGAGGGTGTATTATTTGCATTTGAATGTGTCTGACATTGCAAAGCACACACAGTAACTTTATGGACTTTATGCATGCGTGTGTGCGCTGATTAGACTTTGTAGGGAATTAAAGAGGAGACAAACAATAGCCCACGTTTAGAAAAGCAGTTTTATTTAGACTATATAAAATAATCCTGCATCTATTTTTATGCATTTATGATATTAGACTACGTAGGAGGTTAAAGACGAGGATCACGATATGTCACGGCGTGCGCCTGTGATGGGCGTGTGCCCAAATCTATTGCTCCTCGCTCACTCTCTCTGTGTAGGCTCCCTAGATAGGTGGCAGGTATGTAAAGGGACGGAGCCGCCTATTCGGCCGGCAGGCGATAATTAACGTTAGAATCTCGAGCTCCGCATTATAAAAGCAAGGTGCGAAGTTTAGTTCGGGAAGTAGGTGATGTGGTGGATCAGGACAGAGTGGCATGCTAGTGCGCGATGTGACGCGCCCCAGGGACTTTAAACAGGACACTGGAATTCCGCCCTTTGATCCTCACGCTCCCGCGGCGCCTTCACTCCGTGCAGGTGCACTGCCTCCGCGTGTTCCGTTCTGCCACTCTGTCCAACACCACCTTACGCCAGCTGTGTGCCCGCATGTCATCCCTTCCCCTTTCTTTAAATCCTCCCTCCTTTAATCCTTTCCTTCCCTATTTTACCTAAATAAATTATCCCTTTTCCCATAAGACCTCGTCTCGTGTCCGTGCTTCATGGTGCCACCCGTGCAAATAGGTTCGAACCGTTACAGATACAAAACCCTGAGCACAAACCTAAATTAACAAATATTGTAAGTAAACAACAATAGCCCAATTTAGAAATTCATTCCGAGGCTGCGTTGGGCCGGTGTTATGCGCAGAGCGCCGGGAGATGTACTGAAGTTCAAATCCCCGAAAAAACTACACTTGTACACAATAACATTAATATTTCAAACATTTTGCAGGCTGCTGTTTGGAGAAAACAGAGAATAAAGAATAAACCAGTTGTTGGGTCAAAATAACCCAAACAGGTGTTCATTTGTAAATTACTCACTACATCTCATATGGCCCAACATGAGCACAACAATGTGTTTAAAGTACCTGAAATAACCCAGAATTTTGACCCAACATAAACCACCCAACGATGTGCTTACAGAAACAACACAGCATTTTTAGTGCGTCTTTTTTGAGTTATTGTAACGTTTTATTCTGAAGGGCTATTTTACTAGTTATTTCTATATTTAAAGTTTGATGTATTTTGAATTTATTTTTTAAAATAACAATAAACAGATACAAACAGAGATATTGATAACTTGATATTCTGTCCAAACAACATTTAACTAATGTTTTTTTTACTCATTATTATACAATAAATATCAATATCTCTGGTTCAGATTTTTTATTTTTGTTGTATAAAGTTCTCAGATGTGAAAATTACAATCACTGTAGTATTTCTTCGATACAACATATTTTGACTTTTTTTTATGACTTAATTATATTTAAAACTGCGTAGAGTGATAAATGTCACTTTGCGCCACCTGGCGGTCATTTCACGAATTACTTTAAAATGCAACTGATTTATTTTGGCTGCTGCCGCTTTTCCACGGCGGGGAGCGCGACGGTAATGAGCAGTCTGGATGTCCACCTACTGTACATATTGCTGGTATCAGTCTCAGAGTGGCACTTACAGTGCATCCGGAAAGTATTCAGCCCCGATCGCTCAGTTTAGATGGCCGGCCAGCTCTAGGAAGAGTCCTGGTGGTTTCGAACTTCTATCACTTACGGATGATGGATGCCACTGTCCTCATTGGGACCATCAAAGCAGCAGAAATTTTTCTGTAACCTTTCCAGATTTGTGTCTTGAGACAATCCTGCCTCGGACGTCTACAGACAATTCCTTTGACTTCATGCTTGGTTTGTGCTCTGACATGAACTGTCAACTGTGGGACCTTATATAGACAGGTGTGTGCCTTTCCAATTCATGTCCAATCAACTGAATTTACCACAGATGGACTCCAATTAAGCTGCAGAAACATCCCAAGGAATATCCGGGGAAAAAGGATGCGGCTGAGCACAATTCAAATTGGCATAAGCTGTGAATATGTACATGTATAGTACATGTGCTTTCTCAATTTTTTTATTTGGAAAAAACTCAAGTAAACTTTTTTCATGTTGTCATTATATGGTGTTGTGTATAGAATTCTGAGGAAAAAATTTATTTAATTCATTTTAGAATAAAGCTGTGACATAACAAAATGTGGAAAAAGTGATGCACTGTGAATACTTTCCAGATGCACTGTATTCCCGACTTCTATTTCTACTGTCTGATAGTGTTCATCCTGTTCAACACGTGAAGTGGAGAGAAGTGGTGTGCCTTTGAAGGGCTTTAATGCCAGAGTTGGGGAATTACTCTTTATGCCCAAGGCATCTAGACAGAAACATGCTGCTCTTGCTTTCCCTAAAGTTTAAATCTGCTCTTCTAATGTTACAATTTTCTTCATTAGAATGCTAATTTATATACACCTATCAAAGATACATTTATAACTGATGACCTCCTGCTCTCCACACATTGGACAACATGATAAGTGTTTAACGCACCTTAGTCAAGTTTTTCCTTAATCCAGGTGGATCCAGCATGGATGGATTTTGCTTGGTTTCTTTAGACAAAGAAACAAATGTGTTCTTTGGGGAAAAACCCTGACAGAAAGAGAAAATGAAATAAATAAAATAAATAAAATAAAGTTCAAATACGTGGATGAAAGCAGTAAAAGTTAACACAGATACATCCATTACAAAAGGGAAAACTAGAGTCATTTTCAAAATTCAGGTACCCCTCTATTAATTGTTGTTGTTTTTTTTTGTCAGTAAATCATCTGATCGTAACAGGTCTTCGTAATAGACAAATACAATTTCAGACAACCAACAATAACTTTTTCACTGTGCTATTATTTATATACAAAAAAAAGCCAAAAAAAAAAAAAAAACAAGTTGGCAACAATAAGATCACTTCAGATTCACTTGCTTCAGAATTACTGGTGTGCTCCTGTTTCATGACCCAATTTTGACCAAGCTTTAGCTGTCGGACAGATGGCCTCACATTTGCCTCTAGAATACTTTGGCATACAGAGGAGTTGCTTGGCAGTGGGTATGAACTGTTTCTGCTGAAATTCTGTTTGTTTTTTGTCAAACATGACTCTTTAGGGCATTAAAGCTAAACAACTCCACTTTGGTCTCATTCACTTTTGGTCTCATTCACCTGTCTCAACCATAGTCTTGTGGTTTGTTCAGAATATGCAAATTCCAGTCATGCTTCCATATTCTTTACAGAAAGAAGAGGATTTCTTATGGCAACCCTTCCAAACAAACCATACTTGTACAGTCTTCTTCTAATTGTGCTATCATGGACTTTAACATTTAACATACTCAATGAGGCCTGTAGGGTTTGAAAAGTAATTCTTGAGTTATATTTCTCTCTGCTTAGAATTCCACTTCTGGGGAGACTGGCAACTGTTTTGAATGCTTTCCACTTGTAAAAACTGGTTCTCACTGTAGAACATTGACCCCCTAATTGTTAAAAATGGATTTATAACACTTTATAAAACAGCAACAATGGCTTGTTCACACACCTGAAATCCAGTGGAAGCAGTAAGGGGGTACTTAGTATTGCCAACATGTTTTTCTCATTTTTTGTTAAATAATTAATGGTGAAAAGAGTTATATGTTGCGGTTTGTATGAGGTTATATTTGCCTAATGCTGAGACCCACTGATCAGATGATGTTTATGATATTTTTTTCACAAAAACACAGAGTTAAAAGGGGGTACTACAGATGGTAGTCACGCGGTATTCTGGTTTTACCGCCATGCCTCACGGTGGCAGCATTTGGGTTCGTGCGTGTTTGCTGGCTTCTACCGCTGAGTGGCGCTATATAACTATAGAAGGACGCCTCGGGCATCAGTTCATTCTCTCAAGGATTAATGAGCCGCGCTCCTTTCGAACTGCACGTACTGTAGTAGCGGATAAAATCAAGTGAAACATTGTAGTTAAACGAATTCATAATCACAGTTTTACAGTACAAATTACAGTACAAATGTAAAATTTAAAATTAAATTAAATCTTATTAGGATCGAATTTAAGCAAAGTAAACGTTAACACAGTGAGCCTTTAGAGTTTATCATGTGTAATTAGAAAAGTTACGCATGTATGTTTTTTTTTGTCATCTTATATTTTGTGTTATTTAAATTTGTAGTAGATTTATTAACTAAAAAACAAAACTAAATGACCATTAGAATTCAAACATTGTCAGGACGTGCCACTCCGTCAGCAGATGTCGATGTGTTTTTGCGTTATTATAAGATTCTAAATGCAGTAGGCTGTTATGATCATAATGTTCTTTCTAGGGCTGCAACTAACGATTATTTTGATAATCGATTAGTTGGCCGATTATTGTTTCGATTAATCGATTAATCGGATGACGCTAAGCGCTTCTTTAATTTGATGTTTTGCTTATAATTATATATAAAACCATACCAACATTTTTGTTTTTAACAATAATTGCAGATGGCATGTTGACTGTTATATATAAAAAAAACACTGTCAACTTGCTATCTGCATACATACATACATTATATGTATATCGATTAAATCGGATAAAAAGCTAGACGCTTTAATTTGGTGTTTTGCTTAACTATATAAAACCATAAATAAGGGTATTATTTATGTATAAAAGTAAACTTAAAAAATGCAATAGCCACATAGTTTAATTATCTTTCATTTTGACATTTAAACCTTATTTTATGTAAATCAACATTTTTGTTTTTAACAATAATTGCAGATGGCAAGTTTACAGTGTATATATATATACATATATATACAGTGGTGTGAAAAACAATTTGCCCCCTACCTGATTTCTTATTCTTTTGCATGTTTGTCACACTTAAATGTTTCTGCTCATCAAAAACCGTTAACTATTAGTCAAAGATAACATAATTGAACCCAAAATGCAGTTTTTAAATGAAGGTTTACGTTATTAAGGGAGAAAAAAAACTCCAAATCTAAATGGCCCTGTGTGAAAAAGTGATTGCCCCCCATGTTAAAAAATAACTTAACTGTGGTTTATCACACATGAGTTCAATTTCTGTAGTCACCCCCAGGCCTGATTACTGCCACACCTGTTTCAATCAAGAAATCACTTAAATAGGAGCTACCTGACACAGAGAAGTAGACCAAAAGCACCTCAAAAGCTAGACATCATGCCAAGATCCAAAGAAATTCAGGAACAAATGAGAACAAAAGTAATTGAGATCTATCAGTCTAGTAAAGGTTATAAAGCCATTTCTAAAGCTTTGGGACTCCAGCAAACCACAGTGAGAGCCATTATCCACAAATGGCAAAAACATGGAACAGTGGTGAACCTTCCCAGGAGTGGCCGGCCGACCAAAATTACCCCAAGAGTGCAGAGACAACTCATCCGAGAGGCCACAAAAGACCCCAGGACAACATCTAAAGAACTGCAGGCCTCACTTGCCTCAATTAAGGTCAGTGTTCACGACTCCACCATAAGAAAGAGACTGGGCAAAAATGGCCTGCATGGCAGATTTCCAAGGAGCAAATCACTTTTAAGCAGAAAGAACATTAAGGCTCGTCTCAATTTTGCTAAAAAACATCTCAATGATTGCCAAGGCTTTTGGGAAAATACCTTGTGGTATGAGACAAAAGTTGAACTTTTTGGAAGGTGCGTGTCCCGTTACATCTGGCGTAAAAGTAACACAGCATTTCAGAAAAAGAACATCATACCAACAGTAAAATATGGTGGTAGTAGTGTGATGGTCTGGGGTTGTTTTGCTGCTTCAGGACCTGGAAGGCTTGGTGTGATAGATGGAACCATGAATTCTACTGTCTACCAAAAAATCCTGAAGGAGAATGTCCGGCCATCTGTTCGTCAACTCAAGCTGAAACGATCTTGGGTGCTGCAGCAGGACAATGACCCAAAACACACCAGCAAATCCACCTCTGAATGGCTGAAGAAAAACAAAATGAAGACTTTGGAGTGACCTAGTCAAAGTCCTGACCTGAATCCTATTGAGATGTTGTGACCTTAAAAAGGCGGTTCATGCTAGAAAACCCTCAAATAAAGCTGAATTACAACAATTCTGCAAAGATGAGTGGGCCAAAATTCCTCCAGAGCGCTGTAAAAGACTCGTTGCAAGTTATCGCAAACGCTTGATTGCAGTTATTGCTGCTAAGGGTGGCCCAACCAGTTATTAGGTTCAGGGGGCAATTACTTTTTCACACAGGGCCATGTAGGTTTGGATTTTTTTCTCCCTAAATAATAAAACCCCTCATTTAAAAACTGCATTTTGTGTTTACTTGTGTTATCTTTGACTAATAGTTAAATGTGTTTGATGATCAGAAACATTTTGTGTGGCAAATATGCAAAAGAATAAGAAATCAGGAGGGGGGCAAACAGTTTTTCACACCACTGTATGTATATATATATATATATATATATATATATATATATATATATATATATATATATATATATAGTTTTAAGAAAAATACACTGACATTCAGTTGTTAAGAATGACTTCAATTTTAAATTCTCTTAAATTAATTCAATTTAATAAGAAGAATAATAGACTTTTAGATTATGATATTATTTTTAATTGAAGTGTCTCTTGCTACATCCTTTTCACGGTTTATACATTATTTCGATCCTCTTGTGTATTTTATCCTTTTTTTTTTGTTGTTTCAATAAAAAAAAAAATAATAATAAATAAATATTTTAGACAATTTTGCTATACTAGACATTCTCGTAATACGGCGACGTGGGGAGAGAAAAAAAATTGCCGCTACTGGGTTCACTCTGTTTATTTTGCCCTTTTTCCACATTTCCCTTTGTATAGCATGTAGGATCATGGGATATATCCGGTCCTCCGAAGTGTAAAATGAATGTGAAGAAAACGCACTAGAAGTGTTTTCCTTGTGTTCGTTGGGATTTGAACACAAAGAAAAAGCTGCATGCAACGTTTTTTTTTAAAAACCTGTGTGAACACTCTCACTGACTCCTATGTGTAGAAAACCCTCTGCGCTTCATCCGCGCTCACCGGACACTACGACTGGCAGAAAAACGGTCGATTTTAACTCCCGATAAGAGGCGTTTAATGTAAATTGCTCACATACCTTGGAGGACTTGGGGCGCGCTTTTTCCTGCAAACGCTTCTGTGACCTCCATTGCACGAGCGACTGTGTATCTGTGTGTGTATTTGTGCATCTTGTGGTCGCGCGCCTCAATAACGTGAGCAGCCCAACTAATCGATAACGGCATTCGTTGACAACGAATTTCATTATCGATAATTATCAATTTTATCGATTAGTTGTTGCAGCCCTAGTTCTTCCATAAATAATCAAAACTTTTTAACAAATTACATTTTTACATCCCAGCACCCCGTTGCGCTTGTACCACCGCCGGCAAAATCTTATAAAATACAAGTGAAACATTAAACGAATTTAAAATCACAGTACTAAAATTACAGTACAAATTTAGAACTTAAATTAAATATGGGCATTTCTTAGTTACATCGAATTTAAGCAAGGTAAATGTTAACACAGTGAGCCTTTATATTTTATCATGTGTAACAATTGCGTAGCTAGAAAACTCTTGCTGTATGTATCAGAAAAAGTGGGTGAGCCACTGGTGTTGTCAGATTAATGGGCAAAAACGACATAATAAACCTATATAAGTTACATAGCCTTTATAAGACTCTACTTTTATTTAAGTGCACGCACAATGACGACAAAACGTTATGATTTTGTAAAATAATGTAAGCAAACGTCTCGGGTTACTTTGCTGTAACCCTGTTCCCTGAAAAGGCGGGAACGAGATGCTGCGTGAGAACGCTATGGGAACCATTTTGTGCGCCGGTTGTGAAGCATGTGTGCAAACACGCCAAATTTTTTGGCTATATATAACCTCGGTCAGGTGACATCATCTGATTTGACGCAGCTGTAGGTTATAAATACTAGTGAGCCGGCGGCACACCTCAGATTAATTTGTTTGAACGGATGTCCGGTCACGTGGTAGTGCGGCATTAGGACGCAGCATCTCCTTCACGCCTTTTCAGGGAACAGGGTTACAGCAAGGTAACCCGAGACGTTCCCTTTCAAAGGCTTTCTCTCGATGCTGCGTGAGAATGCTATGGGAACGAGAATACCAACGCCGCCGCTCTAGTGTCTGGACCCCCAGGTGGTGTAGCATGTGCGCACAAGGCCAGGAAGTCTCAGATCTATGTCTGGGAAGCTGACTCGAGGACTCGTGAGCCCGGAGTGGTATGGACATCCAGACTATAAAATCTTACAAATGTGTGCGGAGAGGACCAACCAGCCGCGTCACACACTTGTTGCAGGGGAGTACCTCTTGCAAGAGCAATGGATGAGGCGACCCCTCTGGTCGAATGAGTCCTGACTCCTAGAGGCGAAGTGAGCCCACGCGCCTCATAGGAGAGGGCAATAGCATCTCTTACCCAGTGTGACAAAGTTTGTGTGGTGGCAGCCGCCCCCCAGTTGCGGCCTCCATAACATATAAAGAGTTGCTCCGACTTACGTCACTGGCTGGTGCGGTGGACATAGGCCTGAAGAGCACGTAGGCTTTTCCCCCAAAAGCGAACCTCAGGAACTTCCTGTGCTGTGGCAAAATTTCCATGTGGAAGTATGCGTCCTTTAAATCTATTGTCACAAACCAATCCTGTGGTTGGATTTGTGAGACAATAGTTTTTATGGTCAACATTTTGAAGTTGCATTTTTTGAGATAGCGGTTCAAACCGCGAAGATCCAGAATTGGACGCAGACCCCCGTCCTTCTTGGGAACCAGGAAGTACCGACTGTAGTAGCCTGACTGGAGGAGGAACCTGTTCTATGGCTCCCTTCTGCAGTAGTTTCTGGAGTTTGGAACTCAGAAAATGCGCCCTTTCCGGATTTATCACGGAAGTGGAGACCTGTAAACTGGATCCTGTATCCTTTCTCTACAGTCTTTAAAACCCAGGGGTATATGACTGGCAGTAGCTTCCACGCTGCCAGCTTCTCCGAAAGGGGTACAAGTACTTCTACTGGGCTGGGGGGTGTTAGTGGTTCGGTGTCCTGGAATATGGCAGGATGCGACCGAAGGACTAACGTTGTCCGAAACACCAAAGGCAGCGGAAACTGAACACCGATCTCCCCTCCCCAGGAGGAGAGCTCTGCTCTCAGGAACGCTTCTTCTTTGTAAAGAGAGCGATCTATTCTCTTGGGGGCGGCCTGAGGGGGGCGCCGAGCCGTACCCCAGTCCTTTCCTTCTGCACTTCTCGCCTAGCGAGATTCAGATCAGGTCGAGGTTGGGTGGCCGATGAAAATCAGCTTATGGAATTCGTATAAAACGTGGATTACTGGCGCATCCACTGCTGCGGAAATTACATGATGACATGATCACCATCACAGCCGAAACCAAAGATATCAACTTATCAATGAATTACTAAAATGGCCAGTCAGTTTCCTTGCTGTTTTCCCAGACGCATTTATAATCATTAGTCTACTTCTGCCGGTGCGGTGTTTCTTAACTCCACCCCCGTTAAAACGGCGTATTCAGAGAAAGGCTCACCCGCGAGAGTTTGTGTGAGCACGGTCCACTATATAGCAAAAATACCAATAATTTTTTATGCTATTTTACAAAGGGAAAATATATATGGAATAATTTTATTTGGTTTATTTATTATGTTTAAATAAAATCTAAAATGTAAACATTGTAGAGTAATTAAAAACAGTGTAGACTGATTAATAACAATACAGTGTGTCACGAGGCGTAGCGGAACGAGGTGAATCCAAGTGCAGATGATGTGCAACAATGTCAGACAAGAGCACGGTATTAACACTATTAACATTAATAACACTATTAACATTGTTTATAAAGTCTTTCAACTTATTTCTAAAATCTGTTAAAAACTCAGCGTCTTGTAAAAGAGTTGTACTAAATTGCCATCTTGGGGATCTATCATGTGAGCGATAAGTAAACTTTGTCAGCAATGGATTGTGGTCAGATATTACAGCTGGCAGAATTGCAATGCTCTCAAAACACATCCTTAATTCACGGGAACATAGAATATAATCTATTCTAGAATGTATCTGATGTCTCGAAGAAAAGAAAGTGTAATCTCTAACCGCTGGGTTTTGAACACGCCATACATCAATGAGATTTAGGCTTTGCCTAAAAGATATAAAGTTTGCTGATGTTGTCTCTTGTGATTTGGTAAATATATTGGTGGATTTATCCAACCTCAAATCTGCAAGTGCATTCATGTCTCCTCCTATAATAAGTGCGTACTCATTTAACAATAACAACTGATTTGCTAACACCTGAAAAAAATTTGCGTCAAAAACTGCTGGGGCGTAAATGGAAATAAAAGCTATTTTCTTACTTTGAGCACTTGTACAGAAATAGCTCACTCTGCCGGATTTGTCATTACTGCAGTTTTCAATAACAAAGGGAAGGTTTTGTTTAATGAGTATAAGAGACCCTTTTGTTTTTGTGCCGTCACTGGACGCAGCAATAACTTTATAAAATTTATTTTGCATACGGGGAACATCAAGTGCTCTTAAATGAGATTCCTGGACTAGAGCAACATCTACACAGTGTCTGCGCAAATAATCCAAAAACTTTGTTCTCTTTATAGGACAATTTAAACCTCTGACATTGACAGATAAAATAGAGATATTAACCATTGTCAAAAAGACTGTAACGTTTAACTATATTGTATGTCAAATAGTAAATTATTTTAAACATGACTTTGTTTGCACCTTTTGTTATTAACATACAGAAAACAATACAAGGCTGGACAAAACTCTCCCCTCCCCCCGACCGCTGGCAATTCCCTCTCTTGTGTATCGGAACCGTCACAATATCATACGTCCCACTGATCTGAGACCCGCCTGCTCCCTCCCAGGCCTAAACATGAAAACCAAATTAACAGGAACAACAGAATTATTAAATACACCTTCAACTGAAAGCACACTATTCTACATAAAGACATTCCGAACTCGTCCGTCAAGAACCAGGAGAGCAATCCTGAACGCTATATTGAATTTAGGAACATTCATGTAACCATCAGAGGGATGAAACAGCACTTTAACCCATTAACATATTTATCCAAAGTAATGTGAATTGTCCTGAATCACACGATTCCACGAACAGTCCTACCAGTACTGATGGCTGATTAATTGTCAGGACGATTTGTGTCCATCTCGTATGGATTGACATCGGCGAAAATCAGTTGCCTCCTTGCTCGCGAAGTATCTGAGATCTGCAGTCGGAACTCCTCTGCTTCTTGTGGCGACAAAAAGGACAATTTCTCCCCATTGTGTGTAACACGCAGAATGGCTGGGTAAATCAGAAAAGATTGAATTCCCGCTGCTCGCAACTCCTTTCGTGTATCAGCAAAACTTTTCCGTTTCTGCGCGGTGTGAGCGCTGTAGTCAGCGAAAAATCTCAGCCTATTCTCACCATCCAGAATCGGTCCCCTCTTGCTCACCTCTCTGGCTCCGTCCAGGATAGCCTGACGATCTTGATATCTCAGCACTTTAAAGATCATAGTGCGGGCTGTCTCCGTGGCCCTCTGCCGTCCATAGATGTGATAAGCTCGTTCAATTTCTATCGGCTTGTTTGAGAGCGAGGGGATCCACTTTGGAAGCATTTCTTGAAGAAAGCATATCGCGTCACCTCCCTCACGATTCTGCGAAAGACTGACAATACGAACGTTGTTGCGTCTTTCTCGATCTTCCAATTCGGCCAGCTTTATTTGAAGCTTAGATACATCCGTTTTGCAGCCAACGACATCCTGTTTCAGGCCTCTCGTCTCGCCTTGAATATAGTCCACCTTATTGATAAGGCAGCGCACGACTGTCATCTATGATTGGAATTCCGTAGTTAAAGATTGTATACACTGTGTCACTTCTTTCATCGCGATATGCACTGCGTTCCGGGCAGCTTCCTCTAACATAGTTTGTTGCTTCGTCAGTGCAAGCGAAATGGCGTCCGCCATATTTTCACTACCAGTTGAAGATTTCATCCGTTTCCCAGTTTTCACAGGCGAGGGGGCTGCTTTCTTGCTCGTATCCATCTTGTTGAAAGGTGTATTTAGAATGTTTAATTTAAATGTCTTATCCTGTTAAATATTAATAAAAAGAGGGAGCGTGCCAGGAGCGCTAAAGATCTAAAGGTCCATCACGTACGAAGCGTCACGTGATCTCCTCTTAATGTTCTATTCTGAAGGTCTATTTTCCCAGGTATTTCTATATTTATTTTTTTTATAATAACAATAAACCGATACAAACAGAAGCTATATAACAGTTCATTCTTTGTACAAATAAAATCGTTAGCTAGTAAACTTAATTAGCTAGTCTAAATAATTTTTTTACAAGCCCTTGAGCTGTTGTTAGTGCTTGTTTGGCCAGTCAGTTTCCTTGGTGTTTTTCCCCGACGCATTCATAACCATTAGTCTACTTCTGCTGGTGCCATGTTTCTTAACTCCACCCCCGTTAAAACGGCGTGCTTCTGCTTGCGCGCGCGGTCCACTATATAGCAAAAATATGTTAGTATATTATGACTGAAATAAAGCGGCTCAAATCGGCGTGCATTTCGCACAGCGCCGCAAAGACTTATTTAACACATATAAATTTGTGTTTGTTTTATTTCTGGGAAAGAGAAATCTCTTATAAATCTCTCATATTGACGTGCACGTTCATCTGACGTTAGATCAAAACTCGGCAAAGTGAAAGAGCGCACACGCGAACATTTTACATTCACTAAAAGATTTATTCACAACCACATTTCAGCCATTCACACACATGCATTGTGCTATGTTGGTACACACTTTCACTTTTCATCTCCCCTTTGATCAAAATGCTCCCGATATGAGCCGACATGAGCAGCTTTGTTTCAGTCATAATATTCATCTATCATAAAGAAGGGCGACATATACTTCCTGATTAAACACTGCATTTTTTTTTTTAAGTGAAAGCGTGTGCGATGTGAGCAGCTTTAATTATTACTAATTAAATAATTATTCAATGCTGGACATAAACAGCTAAAATCAAAATGATTATTATTCTTTTGATTATTATTATCATGTTCTTTTGCTGTTTGGGTTCAGCGTTAAATGATTATTCTTCGAGCCTCGTGTAGATTTCATGCCACGAGTCATTTGATCATACAAAGATTATTACGGTGTGCTCGGACCATTGACTCCAAAATTGACATTTTTTACAGTTAAAAATAATAATAATAATAATAATAATAATAATAACAAAAGACAGATAGAAACAGAGTCCGTCTAAACTAAATTAATTGCGACTGATTTATTTTGGCTGTTGCCGTTTGGGTGTGACAGAGTACGCGGCAGTCATATACATTCCCCTTGAGTAACCACTGTAACTTTTGCACCTGACTGTACATCACAAGGCTAATAGTTTGTTTAATAGTATTAAGATCACCTGATTCTTTAGACCAGGTAAGCAATGAGCCTTTGTCATGCATGACTCTGTCACTAGTTTAATGGTCATCCTTTGACAGATCTCACATACTCACATCCTACTGTGCTGATTGTACATGTGCTCCTGAGTAACGCAGCAGAAAAAAATTGTTCAAGTCCAACTTTTTAGCCACTTTAAAAAAAAATTTTGAGTGAGAGAAAGTCCTGTGACCTTTGCAGTTTTGCAGAAAATACCATAGTAATTTGATAGTCTATGATTTATTATGAACATATTTATGTATACTGTGAACTATATTTTTAAGAAAGGATGACTATTGGAATTGTCCAAAACTAAAAGTGACGGGTAATAAAATCAGAATCAGGCAAGAAAATTGCAAATTTGCAATAACGCCATCTTGGAGTTCTTCCAAGATGATGCCGGTGAGGTCGGCTGCCGTCACGACTGCTCCAACCCACTTTTCTTTGTTTTTGTTTTTTAAGTTAGTTTCCAGCATTTTTAAATCGACAAAATCACCACCATTGAGTGCATTAGGTACGATAGAGACACTCTTGTTTCTATTGGTATACAATGTTCTCACAATTCAACGTTTTTAACTCCGGATCCGAGCTGGCGGAGTGAGATCCTGAGGGAGAACAAAGGACAGGATGCGAAGCAGCGACCCCAAGGAAAACGAGCCGGCGTTAGGAACAGGCTGAAAGCCGGGGCACACCGCACACCTCTGCCTAGCATCCTGCTCGCCAATGTCCAGTCGCTGGAGAAGAAGCTCAATGACCTCCAGGCCAGGGTAAAGTTCCAGAGAGACATTCGGGACTGCAATCTCTTCTGCTTCACCACGCCATCCAGCCGGCCGAGTTCTTTTTGGTTCACGGCATGGACAGGACACGGGACTCAGGGAAGTCAAGGAGGGAGACGGCGTGTGTTTAATGGTGAACAGCAGCTGGTGCAACAGCACGAGCGTTGTTCCTCTTACACGCTCCTGCACACCAAACCTGGAACTACTGTCCATCATGTGTCGTCCTTTTTATCTACCTCGGGAGTTTACACGGTCATAATCAGCGCCATTTATATTCCACCACAAGCGGACAACGGACACTGCCTTATGCGAGCTGCATGAGGCACTCACACAGCACCAAACACAACACCAGGACGCTGCACTTATTGTGGTGGGGGAAAGGACACTGGACCACTGCTACATGACAGTCAAGGATGGCTACAAGGCACAATCTCGTCCACCGTTTGATAAATCCGACCACGCCGCCATCTTCCTCATGCCAAAATACAAACAAAGGCTGAAACAGGAAGTTCCGGTTCAGAGGGAGGACGCGCGCTGGACAGACCAATCGGTGGCCGCGTTACAGGACACACTCGATGATGCAGACTGGGACATGTTCAGGAACAGCTCCGATGATGACGTCAGCGTGTTTACAGAAGCGGTTGTGGCATTCATCGGGAAACTAGCGGATGATACCGTGGAGAAAAAGACTATCAGAACGTTTCCCAACCAGAAGCCGTGGGTGGATAAAACCTCTGAGATCTCGCTCTGAGATCTCGCACCGCTGCCTACAACACGGGAATTGCGTCGGCGGACATGGAACCATACAAGGCACCAACATCCGGTGTGACGAACGTGGACGCGACTCTGGCAGACGAGCTGACTTTCTATGCTCGCTTTGAGGCTGCAGCTAAAGACGCTACCGATGCTAATGCTAGCGGCGCTAACAGCTGCAAACAGGAAGACACTGCCAGCACCGGAAACGCGTTCATCATCTCCGAGCATGATGTAAGGAGAGCCTTCAAGAGAGTGAACAACAGGAAAGCAGCAGGACCAGACGGCATCTCGGGTCGTATTCTATTCTATAACCCTAACCCTAACTCTAACCCTGCGCAGACCAGCTAGCACCTGTGTTCACAGAGATATTCAACATCTCTTTATCTCAGTCGGTGATCCCCACATGATTGTTCCTGTCCGGATGAAACCCCATCCTGCTTCTCTCAATGACTATCGCCCTGTAGCCCTCACCTCAGTAGTGATGAAGTCTCTGTGTCAGTGGATCTCCAACTTCCTAACTGACAGACCAGGCAGTAAGGATGAGCGGACATGTCTCAGCCCCCATCACTCTCAGCACTGGAGCCCCCAGGGGTGTGTTCTGAGCCCCCTGCTGTATTCTTTGTACACATATGACTGTGTGGCCACTACCAGCTCCACCACCATCATTAAAGGAGACATACAGTCTCAATTTTGCATAGGTTAATATGATTCTTTAGGGTCCTAATGAAAAGTTTGTAATATACTTTAATTAAAAATTCTCAATTGTTGTGTAAAAAAAACCTTTTTTTAGTAAAAAACTTTTTACTTTTACCTGGTAAAAAGTAGCTCTGTTCTCAGCAACCTGTTTCAGTACATGCTCCTTTAAATGTTAATGACCTCTACTGAACCCGCCCCCCAGTTCTGTGGGGCGTGTCTTCACAATACAAGTGGGGTATAGCTTTGACAACAGTTAAAAATATTTAAAAAACAGTTAAAAATAATTTTACATGATGTTAGAATTATTTTATATATAAAGGAGTTATTTCTACTCTCTTGCTCTCTTCCTCATAGATCTGATATTAACGTGTTAAATCTTCCCTGCTGCTGTCTTCCTGTCTCCTCTTGCATCTGTTCCTTCACGCTCACCTTCCCATACTCTGTCTCTCTCTCTCCTTCTCTCTCTCTGTCTCCTTCCACCTATCTTCCTCTCCTTTGATTCAAATTCAAATTTTATTTGTCACATACACAGTCATGCACAGTATGATATGCAGTGAAATGCTTATACGACAGCCAGTGACCTTAAAAATAAAATAAAAGCTTATATGTAAGGAATAAATATCAATAAAAAGAAATACTAAAGAAAATAAATTTAACTAGTAAAATAGTTGTACAAATATACAATGTACAAATGAGGGCATAACAAAAATCTTACAAAATATATTATTTTATTATTTATATATATATATATATATATATATATATATATATATATATATTTCCCCTATATTTTGTAATGTTTTTATTATGCACTCATATATATATATATATATATATATATATATATATATATATAAAATTTTACATGTGAATCTGGTTGTAAAACTTTTTTGACTTCCCAGACCGGGAATCGAACTCGAGTTGCTGCGCTGAGAGCGCCGTATCCTAACCACTAGACCACGAAGGATTAATGGTTGCCATCTTGGAAATGCCGGCTATTCAACCCGCGACCTTATACACGCGAAGCATTGTTTTTTCGGGATCTCACCAGGACATTTACAATGGTTCATTTGTAGTAACATATGTCTATAGCACAGGTGTTTAGTCAAACATATTTATACCGATCTTTTGCTGTTAATAAACAGAGACCTTTCTGACAGACAACGTGTGTGTGTGTGTGTGTGTGTGTGTGTGTGTGACTGAGTCATATAGATGCCGGGAATAGGACATCATACACGCGAAGCATTGTGTGTGTGTTTGACTGAGTCTCTCCTTATGTCAGAAAAGCTTACCGAAGCATAGCGCACTCGCCTCGTTACTAAACGAACTTTAGAAAAACTTTATAAATATGTAGTGCAAAAAAAATCATGTACCTTGAGCAGGAATCGAACCCGGGTCTCCCACGTGAAAGCGCAGAATCCTAACCACTAGACCACCGCACTACAGCAACAAACTGCTCACCACACTCATGTAGGCGCCATTTTGCTCCAGTGTAGAAAAACAATGGCCGACGGCCCTTTTTTCACTCGGGGCGGGTCTTTGCTAAAACACCAGTGTCAATCAACTATAGTAGGAGCGGCTTTTGAAAACGGCCTGATTTCAGAAGGGGCATCTTATAATATTAAATTAAAAGAAAATCGCTGGGCAGCTCTTTATCATTGTAGAGTGGTTGTGTACACACTCTCCTAACACACAATGCAGTCCAAACAGCTTGAAAAAGTCCATGTAGCACCGTAGGTCCCCTTTAAGTTTGCTGACGACACCGTCGTGGTGGGCCTGATCTCTGATAACAATGAGACGGCCTACCTGAAGGAGATTAGGAATCTGGAGAACTGGTGCCAGAGGAACAACCTCCTTCTAAACGTCAGTAAGACAAAGGAGAGGAACTACCAGACCCCCGTTATCAATGACAGCCCAGGGGTGAGAGTGGACAGCTTCAAATACCTTGGTGTTCACATCACGCAGGACCTGTCATGGTCCTGTCACATCAACACCGTGGTGAAAAAGGCCCGGCAGCATCTCTACCATCTCAGACGCTTGAGAGACTTCAGACTGCCCTACAAGGTTCTTAGGAACTTCAACCTGGGACAATCGGGAACAGCACCATGCAGGACAGACGAGCTCTATAGAGGGTGGTGCGATCAGCAGAGCGCACCGTTCTCACCGAGCTCCCTGACCTGCACTCGATCTACAGCAGGCGATGCTGGACCAAGGCCAGGAAGATCGTGTAGGACCTCAGCCATCTCAACAATGGACTGTTCTCTCTGTTGAGGTCAGGAAAGTGATTCTGCTCTCTGAAGGCCAACACAGGGAGACTGAGGAGGAGCGTCTTCCCGCAGGCGATACGGTCTCTTAATCAATACACCACACAGTACTGACCCACACATATGGTTTTTACACTCACTCTGGACATTCTGGACATTCGTTTACACTAGTGGCCACTTCACAACTACATTTCGTGTTCTTATTGCTCTATATTTCTTCATATATCGTTCATATACATCGTTGCGACTGGTGTCTGTACATACAACCACCAGACACTTTTGTACCTAAATAACCTGGTTAACGACATCCACGATGAGCTGCGGGAAAAGCTATGCAACCTCGGCTTGCTGCGTGAACCAGGCTTCGAAGCCTCTGCGTTGCCTGATGCCGGCGGCCAGAGAAGGGGACATCGAAAGCGGTGCGCGAGGAAGCGGAAGCGCGGCAAGCAGGCGGGAGTCTGTGCTAGGGTAAAAACAAACCCTAGCCGGCTCTCCCGTCCATCATCCTATCCAACGTCTGTTCCCTGGACAATAAACTGGACTACATCCGATTCCAGCAGGCTACACAGCATGAGGTTAGAGACTGCTGTGTCTTTGTTTTCACGGAGACATGGCTCAGCGTCAGAGTACCGGACGCCGCTATTCAGCTAGATGGGCTAGCCTCGTTTTATGCCAACAGAAATGCAGCTCTGTGCGGTAAGTCTCGCAGTGGCGGCTTGTGCGTTTACATCAACACGAAATGGTGCAAAATCTCTGTGCTAGTTTCTAGTTATTGCTCATCGCTGGTGGAGTTTGTGACTGTTAGATGCAGACCTTTTTATTTACCACAAGAAAAATTCACCACTGTTTCATTATCGAATGTGCATTCCACCTAGCGCTAATTTTAAGGAAGCGCTATGGGAACTGTATACAAAGATCAGTGAACTGCAAAATACACACCCGGATGGACTGTTTATTGTTGCTGGAGATTTCAGGGCCAAACTTTCTCGGGCCTTCAGAGAGGCGAAGCGCGCACACGCCCACAATCCACAATCACTTCAGGGACAGCGGCGACACATGCCGCATGTGGCAGGCCTTACAAGCCATCACTGACTACAGGACGACATCACCTGCCTGTGACGGTGACGGCTCCCTCCCAGATGCGCTGAACAACATCTACGTTCGGTTCGACAGGCAGAATGATGTGGCGGCGAGGAAGACCACCCCTCCTCTGAACAACCAGGTGCTGTATCGTTTTCACGTGCTTCAAGGCCACCACCATGCCCAAGAAGTCTTCTGTGTCCTGTCTCAATGACTACCGTCTCGTTGCACTTACACCCACCATCATGAAGTGCTTTGTGTGCTGTACATAGATTTCAGCTCAGCATTCAACGCTATCATCCCCCAACAACTGATCGGGAAGCTGAACCTGTTGGGCCTGAACACCTCCCTCTGCAACTGGATCCTGGACATTCTGACCAGAAGACCGCAGTCAGTACGGATCAGGAACTACACCTCCAGCACCTCCACACTGAGCACTGGGGCCCCACAAGGCTGTGTGCTCAGTCCCCTGCTGTTCACACTGCTGAATCACGACTGTGTAGCAACACACAGTTCGAATCACATCATCAAGTTCGCTGATGACACGACCATGGTGGGTCTCCTTAGCAAGAACGACGAGTCAGCGTACAGAGAGGAAGTGCAGAGACTAACGGACTGCTGTAAAGACAACAACCTGTCTCTGAATGTTGACAAGACAAAGGAGATGGTTGTTGACTTTAGGAGGACACGAGGCGACCATTCTTCGCTGAGCATCAACGGCTCCTCTGTGGAGATCGTCGAAAGCACCAAATTCCTAGGCGTCCACCTGGAGAAGGACCTCAGCTGGTCCCTCAACACCAGCTCCCTGCACAAGAAAGCCCAACAGCGTCTCTTCTTTCTGAGAAGACTGAGGAAGGCCCAGCTTCCACCACCGATCCTGACCACCTTCTATAGACGAATGATCGAGAGCATCCAGAGCGGCTGCATCACTGTCTGGTTTGGGAATTGTGCCATATCGGACCGCAAGACTCTACAGCGGATAGTGAGGACAGCAGAGAAGATCATCGGGGTCTCTCTCCCCACTGTTGAAGACATCTACACCACACGCTGCATCTGCAAAGCCACCAGCATTGTGGCTGATCGGACACACCCCTCTCATACACACATCACACTCCTGCCATCTGGAAAAAGGTACCGAAGCATTCGGGCACACACATCCAGACTGTGCAACAGTTTTTTTCCACAAACCATCCATCTTCTCAACAAAAAGGGACTGGACTGATACGCACACACACACACACACACACACACACAAATACACAAAAACATTATCACTCAGCTTAACTCAACTATCTCAAAACATTGAGACTGGTCTGACTAATCAACACAAGCGCAAACACACTGACCTACACTACCAAGCTATTATACACACCAACCTGTAAATGCTCTTTTTTGCACAATATTCATTACTGGATTACTTTTTGCACTAACTTCTTAATTCTTGCTGCTACTTTAAGGAACGTTTACTGGTTCTGCACTACCTCAACTCATCATCTTAACACCACAGAGTATTATGTTATGTTGTGTTTGTCAGATCGGCACCTTATGTAAATTTATGTTGCATGTAGCACCTTGGTCCTGGAGGAACGTTGTTTCATTTCACTGTGTACTAACTGTATATGGTTGTAGTGACAATAAAGCCTACTTGAACTTGAGTTGTCTAAACATTTCACTGCATATCGTACTGTGTATGACTGTGTATGTGACAAATAAAATTTTTATTTGAATTTAACTGCATACTTGGAACACCTCAGAGGACTTGCTGTTTTGGAGAACTGACTGTTTACATGCTACTTAACTATTGACTTATTCACTTCATTCACACATATAGTGAAGCCTTTGAAACTTGGTGTTTTGCAATATGAGCAAAATTTAAAAATAAATTTTAACTTAATAAACGAGTGAGGTCTTGACATACGAGTAGTATGCATGCGCTTTGTCTGCCGAGCATCACATGATGACAACTGAGCCCATGGTTCTTCCCTCTCGCGTGCTGCAAGATTGTGGGTAATTGTCTGTCCGGCTCTGACTCACTCCGGCTCTGCGTCACTCATATAGTCAACATCCGTGACCCAGTTTGTGTGTGCCCATAATGCAAAAGCAAGTGCCATTAGAATGGTTCCTTGTTAAAGATCCAGTTTCTATAAGAAAGCAGTGATTCTGTTAGTGTGTGTGTGTGTGTGTGTGTGTGCACTCAAGTATCATTAGAGAGGTTCCTTGCTAAAGAAATTTCCAGACAGAGCAGTGTTTCCGTTAATTTGTGTTTGTGCGCGCACGTGTGTGTGTGTGAAAGTCATCCTACACGAGACCCATGAAGACTAAATCCATCTCTGCTCTCTTATCCCCAGTAGCCCATCCCTCCTCCTCTCCTCTCTTATCTTACTTCAGCTTCACACACACACATAAATGGAAACACTGTTCTGTCAGGATTCTTTTAGAAGGTAAAGTGCAGGTTAATTTGTTTTATTTTTATTTTATATTTTGTATTAATTATTTTTCTATGAATATTGTTGGGTTGTGGAACAAAAGTAAAGAAATTGTGCTTTTGACAACATTCCAAGTTACTATGTGTTTAAAATTTCAGGAAGATTGGTCTCCATTATTTACAGTTTGCTTTTTTCTCTTTCCCTTATAGATGTGAAGAATCTGATAGAGGACGAATTCCAAAAAAAAAAAAAAAAAAAAAACCTTATGGAGGGTCATAAAATCAAGATTTCGAGAGACTTGTATAGTTCCTCAGGGAATAATACAGATCTTTGGGACAGTATATGGAAACCTATTAATCCAGCCTTCTGCTTGGCTTGTGACTCAATTTTCCCTGACAGGTTAGCACTTGAAGAGCACACATGCCCCTTTGTAAACTTTATTTGTTCATGCGGTGTTAGTTTCCTTAATTATCCTGAAATGTGGGCCCACAGTACTTTCCACAGCCACAAAGCCACTTGTGTACCAAGTCATCAAAGTGCAATCCAGAGCAGGATAATTGCTACTAAGGAACAAGAGTCAAAGTTGAAATTGCTAGAGGCAACAGCAAAGAACCTTGGTCTTCTTCAGGACACTGCACGTGTTGCATGTTTGCCTTCTCCTAAACCCATATACAAAAGTGGACAAACCATAAACCTGTGCAAGCGTTTCAAGCCAGTTGTAAAGCTAAGGACTATCCAGAGATTTTATCCCAAAGGAAAATACATGTGCGTAATTTGCCAAGAAGTGTTTTGCAAACAGGACGAGCTCATTGAGCATGTTAACAGTCACTGCAAGACCTACATTTATGGCTGCAATCATTGTGGGCTGCTTTTGATTGGAAGTGTTCCCCCAAAACCTTACCATAGGTGTGGGCCATTTCAAAAAACATTTTCAAAAAGGTTTACTGTTGGCCAAATGCAGAAAGACCCATTATTGACTTATTCCTATCCTTGTCCACACTGTTCTATAAAATTTGGTCATTTGGGGAACCTAGACAACCATATATACCTCAACCACTCCAACATAATCAATGGTCAGGAAACTCCAAAAATTTTGTCTCAAGTAAGAAGTGTGACAGGAGTGGCCAGGACTTTGGACAGAATGTCAAATGAGATGGAACAAAATAAGAAAATGAGTTGTGCCCTTTGCGGGAAAAGCTATGACACGATCAAGACGCTTGGGATGCACTTGTGCAAAGTTAAAGTGACTTTGCTAAAGCCAGAGACAATAGCAAAGATGTCTGGCAAACAAGAACAACAACAAATGGATCCAAATAATCTGGCAAAGAGAAGCTGCAGTGAAGTTACCTTTCGGTTTCAAGACAGCTGCAACATCAAGACCTTTGATCGGTCAAAGCTATTAGAAATAAAAAATGAGCCAATAGAAGTGAACCTTAAAATGACAACTTTTCCCCACAATGTGTCTGAAAAAACTGAGCCTGAATTGCAGGATGATGATTATGGACTGAAAAAGACTGAATCTCTCATTTTACCAAACAGTCAGGAATCTGAGGAAATCTAAATTGTTGTCGTCGTAGTATACATTGAGTATCTCATTAAAATCTGATTTGAATTATTGTCTTCCTTGGCTTGATTGTTTGTAATTTCTTTATATTAGTACTTGACGCAAATCAATAAAATGTTGTTTTTCTCTCATTATTCTTGTGTTGGGCTTCTTACTAAGTAATTGTGGCATTGCGGAGGACTAAGCAGGTATGTTTGGATCCATGGGCAAAGAAATTGAGACAAAAACAGGCGGACCAAATCCAGAAGCCAGACTAGAGACAAGGTACTGTAATATGAGCATTTAATACATGTACTCTGCAGTGCCAACATATTGCAAAAACTGATAAACACAAATGGTATATATTAAACAATCTCAACTAGAACACAAAACATATGGACCTAATTTAACAGACTAAAAGCAAACCAGCGACTGGGGCTAAAGACTGAAATAGAGATCAAAAAAGGCAATCAGTCAAAAACTACAAAGTGCATGAGCCAGACAGCAGTGATTCTGTTATTGTGTGTGTGTGAAAGTCGTACTACAAGCCCCGCCCCCGAACATTTGAGAATGTTATGCCTATACCACAAAGTCCTAAAAGAACCAAGAAGCAGAGTCCCCATGTTTATGCCCAGCTCAGATCTTGGGTGCAAACATGATTATATTAAAGAGTAAGCACAAGAACCACTTTTATTTATTCCTTTTCCAAGATGGCGCCGGTGAGGTCAGCTGCTGTCACGACTGCTCCGACCACCTTTTCTTTGTTTTTGTTTTTTAAGTTAGTTTTCTTTGTTTTAAAATCGGCAAAATCACCACCATTGAGTACATTAGGTATGATAGAGACACTCTAGTTTCTATTGGTATAAAATGTACTCACAATTCGACGTTTTTAACTCCGGATCCGAGCTGGCCGAGTGAGATCCTGAGGGAGAACAATGGACGCGACGCGAAGGGGCGGCCCCGAGGGAAACGAGCTGGCGTTAGGAACCGGCTGAGAGCCCGTGCACACCGCACACCTCTGCCTAGCATCATGCTCGCCAACGTCCAGTCACTGGAGAACAAACTCGATGACCTCAGGGCCAGGATAAAGTTCCAGAGAGACATTCGGGACTGCAATCTCCTTTGCTTCACCAAGACATGGCTGAATCCAGCGGTGCCAGACCACGCCATACAACCAGCTGAGTTCTTCTCGGTTCACCGCATGGACAGGATGCGGGACTCGGGGAAGTCAAGGGGAGGCGGCGTGTGCTTAATGGGAAACAACAGCTGGTGCAAGTGCGAGCGTTGTTCCTCTTACACGCTCCTGCACACCAAACCTGGAACTACTGTCCATCATGTGTCGTCCTTTTTATCTACCCCGGGAGTTCACATCGGTCATAATCAGCGCCGTTTACATTCCACCACAAGCAGACACAGACATTGCCTTATGCGAGCTGCATGAGGCGCTCACACAGCACCAGACACAACACCGGGACGCTGCGCTCATTGTGGCGGGGGACTTTAATAGTGCCAATCTCAAACGCGCAGGGCCGAACTTTTATCAGCACATCACCTGCCCCACCAGGGGCGAAAGGACACTGGACCATTGTTATACTACGGTCAAAGACGGTTACAAGGCACAATCTCGTCCAGCGTTTGGTAAATCCGACCACGCCGCCGTCTTCCTCAGGCCAAAATATAAACAAAGGCTGAAACAGGAAGTTCCGGTTCAGAGGGAGGTCGCGCGCTGGACGGACCAATCGGTGGCCGCGTTACAGGACGCACTTGATGACGCAGACTGGGACATGTTCAGAAACAGCTCCGATGATGACGTCAGCGTGTGTACGGAAGCGGTTGTGGGATTTATTGGGAAAGCTAGTAGACGATACGGTGGAGAAAAAGACTATCAGAACGTTTCCCAACCAGAAGCCGTGGGTGGATTAAACCATCCGCGACGCTCTGAGATCTCGCACCGCTGCCTACAACACGGGACTTGCGTCGGGGGACATGGAACCGTACAAGGCTGCGTCATACAACGTCCGGAAGGCAGTGAAAGAGGTGAAGCAGCGCTACAGGAGAAACCTAGAGTCACAGCTTCAACAGAGTGACTCTAGAAGCCTGTGGCAGGGATTAATGACAATTACGGACTATAAAGCACCAACATCCGGTATGATGAACGCGGACGCGACTCTGGCAGATGAGCTGAACACCTTCTACGCTCGCTTCGATGCTGCAGCTAAAGACGCTAGCGATGCTAATGCTAACGGCGCTAACAGCTGCAGACAGGAAGACACTGCTAGCACCGGGAACGCGCTCATCATCACCGAGCATGACGTGAGGAGAGCCTTCAAGAGAGTGAACACCAGGAAAGCAGCAGGACCAGACGGCATCTCAGGCTGTATCCTCAGATCCTGCGCAGACCAGCTAGCACCTGTGTTCACTGAGATATTCAACATCTCTTTATCTCAGTCGGTGATCCCCACATGCTTCAAAGAGTCCATCATTGTTCCTGTTCCAAAGAAACCACATCCTGCTTCCCTCAATGACTATCGCCCTGTAGCCCTCACCTCAGTAGTGATGAAGTGCTTTGAACGCCTGGTCAGAGACTTCATCATCTCTTCAGTACCGGACACACTCGACCCACTACAGTTCGCTTATCGTCCGAACCGTTCCACAGACGATGCAATCTCAAATCGCCTCCACACATCTCTCACCCACCTGGACACTAAGAGGGGAAATTATGTGAAAATGCTCTTCATCGACTACAGCTCTGCATTTAATACCATAATTCCCTCCACACTCACCACCAAGCTGGAGCACCTGGGACTCAGCTCACCCATGTGTCAGTGGATCTCCAACTTCCTAACTGGCAGACCACAGGCAGTAAGGATGGGCGGTCATGTCTCAGCCTCCCTCACACTCAGCACTGGAGCCACCCAGGGTTGTGTTCTGAGCCCCCTGCAGTACTCTTTATACACCTACGACTGCGTGGCCACTACCAACTCCACCGCCGTCATCAAGTTTGCTGACGACACTGTCGTGGTGGGCCTGATCACGAACAACGATGAGTCGGCCTACCTGGAGGAGATTGGAAATCTGGAGAACTGGTGCCAGAGGAACAATCTCCTCCTGAACGTCAGTAAGACAAAGGAGCTGATAGTGGACTTTAGTACAAAGCAGGAGAGGAACTACCAGACCCGGGTCATCAACAGGAGCCCAGTGGAGAGAGTGGACAGCTTCAGATACCTCGGTGTTCACATCACGCAGGACCTGTCATGGTCCTGTCACATCAACACCGTGGTGAAAAAGGCCCTGCAGCGTCTGTACCACCTCAGACGTTTGAGAGACTTCAGACTGCCCTCCAAGGTGCTCTGGAATTTCTACTCCTGCACCATAGAGAGCATCCTGACGGGAAACATCACGACCTGGTTCGGGAACAGCACCTCAACCATGCCACATTCACACCACAAACACAGAACTAATACAACCTGTTAACGTCATTGGACACTATGGACACTTTCATGCACATCTACACTTACATCGGAACTCATGTTTATGTTTACATTCTGGACCCTTGCACAAAGACACTTTAATAAGGCACCTTAAGAACACGTTTCTATGCATACTTGCACACCATACTTCCTCCACCAAATTTCAATAAAAAAAAAAAAGAAAATCTCTATTGTACAGTTTATTTCTATTTTATGTACAGTATACTTTTATTTTTATTTCTATTTTTTATTCTAGTTAAGTTAAAATTTTCCTATGGTATTTCTTTATTCATATTTACTTCTTACTATAATATTTAATTCTCTTTTTAAGGTCACTGGCGGTCGTGTAAGCATTTCACTGCATATCGTACTGTGTATGACTGTGTATGTGATGAATAAAATTTGAATTTGATTTTATTACGTACTGTTAATTTAAGTGCATATTTAGCAAGTGAGTACATGAGCAGGAGAGATTAATTCAGATGATTTTGCATGTTATGGACATCACCATAGAGCTCCTTATCGCATGCATTTAATTTGCCAGACTCAGTGCTACTGTTGGTCAGAATTCTTTTGATAATTTCTAGGGTACGTATTTGCCTGCTGACACAAGATCAAAAGCTAGAAATGTAGATTGACTGTTAGACACCATTAATTTAAAACTAATCAAAATCATAAAAAAAAATCACACACAGTTTATACAGGATAATGGCTGATGCTACCCTCAGATTTGACCCATAGCCTATGTAGGGACTAACAGGCCACTTCAAATGGAGCCATGAATCGGTCACCTTCCAGTATAAAGTCTCCCTGCTGATACCATTATATATCTCTCGGTGGTGTAACACAGCTGGACACGTGACTTGGTCAAAAGAGGAAAATCAGCCAGCCATTGGACGAGACAGTTCATCAGCAAATAAGGAAAGAAACAGTTACCTTTCTCCAACTCAGATGGTGGAAATCTGGAAAGCTCTTTCTTGCACAAGAGAGAAGCATTTCACACCTTCACTCAAAACGGTGTAGATCAGCACAAATCCCTTGAATAGGAAAGTTTCACAACCCCCCTGGCAGTTGCTGATCCCCCGGGACAGCGAACATACAATGCTTTAGGCACACATAACATGTTAATCGGTTAAAGTATGCCAGTAGGGCAAATATAAAATTATATGTATGTGCTCATATAGAATGTGTGATCTTTGTGTTGCGTTCAACATGTTTATCATAAACTTAAGGAGTGTAATCAATCTGTACAACCCTTGCTATAGATTAAAATTATAAGGTATAAATGGGTATGCAAGACATGGGATGTTTGGTATCAAATGAAAGCTCTATGTATTCAATGAACGTTGATATGCATGAAATCTTAGTCATATGAACCAGACTCATGTTAATACAGTTTACCTAAATTACTAAAACTCCACTGAGATGGCCTCCCACGTGACAGCCCAAACCACAGGTTAATGTATGCACGAAAAGAAGGAACCATGTGGGCATGGCTACGCTCACAACCACCTCTGATTGGGACAAACGGCTGTGGGATAGACTAAGATAAAAACCCAAAGTCCAAGCAACCTTAGAAGAAGATTCGTCATAGACGGCTGAAGGTAACCAGCAAACTCAACTTTCCGCCCTTGCAGGCACTATGCCACCTCTGCTGGCATCATTCGCTCTTCAAGAACTCTCAACGAGACTTCATGCCAGAACTCCAAATTCCTGCAATAAAAAAACCTTCAGAAGAAGTTCGAGAGCGCCGCCATCGGTAACCCGGCAACTAATGTCTGACCGAATGGCTTTCCTGAAAGACGTCATCTCAACAACAGCATACCAACCAATCAGCAATGCCGTGATTCCCTTTGCTGGAGGCGAACCATCGGATGAGAGCAAAACGTAATGCAAGTAAACAAACGCTTCATACCTTGCTGAAAATTGGTGCTCGATTCATAACTAAACAGTAAGATTAAACCCAAGGCTCCTCTCTAGTAATTTTCTCAGGTCTAGTAAACATTACTAGAAAACTATAACTTTCATCCTCTGAACTGTTTGTGTGTGTGAGTGTGTGTTATTAAGTAGCGTAGTTTCATGTATCATAGATTAATCAAATAAATTCATGTTCCTCTAACAACTGTTGTCTTGGTCATGTATTTTAAAATTAAAACATTTGCCCAGATCGTAAGTTACCTTGTAAAATACATTAAATTGTGCTAAACGCTTGACAGGTATTCAATAAAGTGTACACTATAAATTTTAATTCAGTTAATCAAATTAACCCGAATCGTTAAAGATTCGATTCACCTTTGGCCCAGAGCTAAACACTACATATTAATGGTGGAGAATATGAAAGTCATTCTTAGTCAAGTTCCAAATCAATGTTTATGCCAAGCACCACCAGTTCCACTGCCTATGTCCATCTCTGATCCCATACTGTACATACAGTGGTGTGAAAAACTATTTGCCCCCCTCCTGATTTCTTATTCTATTGCATGTTTGTCACACAAAATGTTTCTGATCATCAAACACATTTAACTATTAGTCAAAGATAACACAAGTAAACACAAAATGCAGTTTTTAAATGAGGGGTTTTATTATTTAGGCAGAAAAAAAATCCAAACCTACATGGTCCTGTGTGAAAAAGTAATTGCCCCCTGAACCTAATAACTGGTTGGGCCACCCTTAGCAGCAATAACTGCAATCAAGCGTTTGCGATAACTTGCAACGAGTCTTTTACAGCGCTCTGGAGGAATTTTGGCCCACTCATCTTTGCAGAATTGTTGTAATTCAGCTTTATTTGAGGGTTTTCTAGCATGAACCGCCTTTTTAAGGTCATGCCACAACATCTCAATAGGATTCAGGTCAGGACTTTGACTAGGCCACTCCAAAGTCTTCATGTTTTCTTTAGCCATTCAGAGGTGGATTTGCTGGTGTGTTTTGGGTCATTGTCCTGCTGCAGCACCCAAGATCGCTTCAGCTTGAGATGACAAACAGATGGCCGGACATTCTCCTTCAGGATTTTTTGGTAGACAGTAGAATTCATGGTTCCATCTATCACAGCAACCCTTCCAGGTCCTGAAGCAGCAAAACAACCCCAGACCGTCACACTACCACCACCATATTTTACTGTTGGTATGATGTTCTTTTTCTAAAATGCTGTTACTTTTACGCCAGATGTAACGGGACATCACCACTGTTCCATGTTTTTGCCATTTGTGGATAATGGCCCTCACTGTGGTTCGCTGGAGTCCCAAAGCTTTAGAAATGGCTTTAGAACCTTTACCAGACTGATAGATCTCAATTACTTTTGTTCTCATTTGTTCCTGAATTTGTTTGGATCTTGGCATGATGTCTAGCTTTTGAGGTGCTTTTGGTCTACTTCTCTGTGTCAGGTAGCTCCTATTTAAGTGATTTCTTGATTGAAACAGGCGTGGCAGTAATCAGGCCTGGGGGTGACTACAGAAATTGAACTCATGTGTGATAAACCACAGTTAAGTTATTTTTTAACAAGGGGGGCAATCACTTTTTCAATCACTAGGGCAATGTAGATTTGGAGTTTTTTTTCTCCCTTAATAACGTAAACCTTCATTTAAAAACTGCATTTTGTGTTCAACTATGTTATCTTTGACTAATAGTTAATGGTTGTTGAGAGAAACATTTAAGTGTGACAAACATGCAAAAGAATAAGAAATCAGGAAGGGGGCAAATAGTTTTTCACACCACTGTATGCCAAGATCCAGCTCCATGCCAAGCTTCCACCCAGTGATCATGTTCAGTTTCTGGTAAATTCTCCTCCAAAGTTCACATTAAAACTTGTCTCAGATTTCAGTTCTCATTGTGCAGTCCAGCCATGTTTTCACTATTGTAAGCAGTCACTAAATTAAGTACAGTGGAACCTCGGATTACGAGTAATGTGGTTTACGAGTGTTCCGCAAGACGAGCAAAGATTTTTAATAAATTTTGACTTGAAAAACGAGCGTTGTCATGGTTTACGAGCACCGAGTATCATGTTTCACGCATGCGCTTCTTGTTTTGACGCTGTGCGTCACGTCATCACAACTGAGCCAACGGTTTTTCTCTCTCTTGCACTGCAGAATTGTGGGTAATAGTCTCCCCTGCTGGGTCTTAGTGCTCGTCTCTTACTGGTATAATCAACATCCGTTTTTTTTGTGCACAGAAAAACACACACTTATCCGTCAGGATTTATTTTTTACTTTTTTGAAAGGTACTGTAAACTGCAGGTTAATTTGTTTTATTTTTACTTTATATTTTGTATGAATTATTTTTATGTATTTCTTTTTTTGGGCTGTAGAACGAATAATTTAAGTTTCCATTATTTCTTATGGGAAAATTTAATTTGTTTTATGAATGTTTTGGAATACGAGCCCGCTACCGGGAACAAATTATGCTCGTAATCCGAGGTTCCACTGTATTCACTTTTTTTTTTTAAATAGGATATATAATTCCATAAATGCATAAGTCAAGAAGTTCTGAAGTGAGTTAGCCATGTTATGGACTTGCAGAAAGGTACAAGTTCACTTTGTGTGGCTATTAATTCCACTTTTTATATTACTGTATATACTGTATCATATGTTCACAATACACTTTTATTTTCAGTTCTATGTTTATATGTGTATATTTAATGTCTATTATATTAAATGTGTATATTATATGTATGTCTTATTAGTATAAAACCTAGTAGGTTTCACTTGGATGTTTCTTTGTTGTAACAAATTAGGTCTAGAATGACTAATTTAATGTAAAAATTTGGCATATTATAATTTTTTTTAAATATTTACCTTAACAGTAATTATTTACCCACATACAGACAGAATGGGGAAGACCATTTTTTCTCAGTACAGTGGAACCTCGGATTACGAGCATAATTCATTCCGGAAGCAGGCTCGTATTCCAAAACACTCATAAACCTGTAGCGCAGCCACACAAAGGGACATTTTAATAACAGGTAAAGGATTAAAGAGCTAATGCTGCTCGCCTGTGCCATAAACGTGCCCCACGCAGTTTTTGTTTGTCCCCATGGACAGTGTTTGGTCACCTGGTCAGCTCGCACGCATGCACGATCGCAGCGTGAGGGAACCCGGAAGTGACGTGGGTCAGATGAGCCGGCATAAAGCCGGAACCGGCGAAGAAGCCGAGACGGAGAGATGAAGACAGCGCGCTGCATGTATTTTGAGGCTGAGCGACTGCTTGTGGATTATTGTTCGTTGATTTCATTCAGTACCCAGCTCATTCCGTTTCTCGATCTCCCGGACTTACCATCGTTTACTGGTGAGATCGAGCCATCTCTCCAACTCATCACTTTCATACACTCGGCAATATCTCAGACACTGGACTACCACACACACACTCACACACCCGCATACATCACACACACCTTGTATATATTTGTATATATATTTGGTATATATTGGTTTTGGTGCACCCTGTTTATTTATATCTTTTGTATAATACACTTTAGCTTGTTTAACTGCGATTGTTTTGTGTCACGTCGTATGTTGTCCCGCCGCGGTTGCGCAATACCGGAAGAGTGGTTTACCAACCCATATTTAGATTCCCGAATCCGTATTAGTGTAACAAACGGTTTAAAAGTAATCCAAGCGTTACATAGTGGTGGCCCGTACGTACGGGGAATCGGTATTTTGGGTATTTTCCGGTTTTTTAATAACATATATGTCTAATAACATGCTGGATGACATAGATGATGCATTTGATACACGCCGTAACCCTACAGCTGAATTAACTTCATTGATTAGTTCATTATATATATCTGATAGCCATGATAATGACCATAATGATGATGATGATGATGATATGGTTCATGGGACTGATATTGAGGTAGTGCACACACTACGAACTGAACTGTATCAATGCAAGATGGACATGGTGGCGCTTACAGAGAAAGTGAGCTCCATGGAGCAGGATTTTAGACAATCCATGGAGAGCAGTCTCAATAGGGAAATCAGCAGAGGTGGAAAGTAACGAATTACATTTACTCGCGTTACTGTAATTGAGTAGTTTTTTTGTGTATTTCTACTTTTTAAAGTAGTTTTTTAAATCTGTAATTTTACTTTTACTTAAGTACGTTTTGTTTGAAGTATTGTAATTCGCTACATTTTAAATCATATTCGCTACTGAGTAAAAAATAAATGAATGAAAATGCTAAAATAATACAAATATTATGCTTTTGCGCTCGCGTGTGTGTATCATGTCCTGGTCGCGCGCCGCTCCAGACTCCACTCCAGGTTTTCTGACTGTCACCACATCGGCATCTTCCTGACCTTCCACACGGTCGCTTCCGCTCTAAGAGTGACGTCATCGACTAGCGCGACCATATACAGTATAAACCGGAGAAAGACGCGGGAAAGAGGTTGTGATTTTGGCGTTTTGATATTTGGTTGTGTATTCTGGTTTTTGCCTCCCATTAACTTTGATTATTGCTTTGTCCCTTTGGTTTGGTTGGTCTTTTTATATATTTGTAGATAATTTCACAGTTTTTGGTTTAGGGAGTCCGGGAAGGTACCGGTACTTTTGTTTGTGTGTGTGTTTTTTTTTTTTGTTTTGTTTTTTGCAGGTAATCTAGCTACTAAATATAAATACCATCTTGTTTATTATTTTGGCCTGGGTCCATCCTGAATCTGATCCTCCTCCTCCTGTTGTGTGTGTGTGTGTGTTTGTATATACAAACCTCATTATTTCATCAGTTAATGATTGGATCTAGTTCTTTCTGCCATATACAGTACCACCATTTCCATACAGTTTAAAATAGAACCATGAACCATTCTTTTGCTGTTTGGCCCTAGACTGGGACGTAACACCATATTTAAGTGACCACTTTGATTTTCAAGCACAACAAAGACAACAGCTTTATTATGCAAAGTTGTTCCTTCAGTTAAAAACAACTAGTTTGAGATTACTAGTCTGCTCATCTTTCTTCTAGTCTGTTCAGTTCAACTAGTCTGCTCATCTTTTTTGAACTACGCTAGAATGCCTCATCCCACCCCCGCTGTTAAAAAAATTGGTAACTTTTACTCTGAGTAAATTTTTTAATGAGCTACTTTTTACTTTTACTTGAGTAGATTTTTATAATGGTAACTTTACTTGTACTTAAGTAAAATTTCACTGAAGTAACAGTACTTGTACTTGAGTACAAAATTTTATTACTCTTTCCACCTCTGGAAATCAGTTTTCGTGACGCAGTGGACGCGAGCTTGGAAGGGCTGCAGCGCTACTGCCAGGAGGCTCTCGAGAAAATGGAGAGAGCCATCGTTGACTGTTTTCTGCGGCATGACGTCATCTGGGAGAACCGGATGAAGAGACTGCGTCCCACTTGTATGCCCACAGGTTACAGGCCTGCATTCTTCCTAGGACGAATGACGTCACTTTTCCCATTCATCTCTATGGAGTTTCCCTTTATAGATATCTTTAACCCAGTTGTAGATATCCACAATGTGTAATGTGGATATCTACAAGTAAATTATGACTATCCACAATTGTTGTTAGAGATATCTACAATTTAATTCTGACTAGTGATAATACACATTATAATACACATAATACACATACAAAAGGACATTATAGATATCTTTAATTGAGGTGAGTTGAAGATATCTTGAATTGGAATTGTGACTAGTCAGAATTAAATTGTAGATATCTCTAACAGGAATTGTGGATAGTCATAATTTATTTGTAGATATCCACATTGTGAAATGTGGATATCCACAACTGAGTTAAAGATATCTGTAAATGACAATTTCAAATATCAGTTCAATCAATACGGGCCAGGGGTAGCTCAGTGGTTAAGGCATTGGACTACGGTTTGGAAGATCCCAGGTTCAAACCCCACAACCACCAAGTTGCCACTGTTGGGCCCTTGAGCAAGGCCCTTAACCCTAAAAACTGCTCAGATGTGTAATGAGATAAAAATGTAAGTCGCTCTGGATAAGGGTGTCTGCCAAATGCCTAAATGTAAATGTAAATCTGAGTAAAACTGAACTGTTGTTCATCCATTGTGACTCATCCCCAGGTCAAGACCTTGTGATATCCCTGGACAACAACCAAATCACTCCTTCAGCCACTGCTCGCAATCTTGGGGTAACCGTGGACAATCATCTGTCATTTTCCCCACACATCGCTAACCTTACTCGCTCTTGTAGATTTCTTCTTTACAATATCAGAAGAATTCACCCATTTCTTTCTTCACAGGCTACTCAGGTGCTTGTTTAGTCCCTTGTTATTTCAAGACTGGACTACTGCAACTCACTCTTGGCAGGCCTGCCTCTGTCCACGATTCGTCCTCTGCAACTGATCCAGAATGCAGCAGAACGTCTCCCACACCACCCCACTCCTCCGCTCCCTGCACTGGCTTCCTATAGCTGCCCGCATCAAATTCAAAACGCTGGTGCTTGCCTACAAAGCTAAAAATGGCCCAGCACCCACTTACCTCTCTGCTCTAATCACACCACACACTGCACCACGTTCCCTCCGATCCTCCAGCACTGCTCGCCTCATCCCACCATCTCTCAGGGATTGAGGGCGGCATTCATCCAGGCTCTTTTCTGTTCTGGAACCTAGGTGGTGGAACGAACTTCCTCTAGATGTCATCTTTAAACGACGACTCAAGACGCATCTGTTTCTCCAGTACTTGGACCCCCCAATAAATAAAAAAATTAATTATAATAATAAATCCCTCTTCCCAGTTGTGTTCCCTTCCCAACACAACTGGGAAGAGGGATTTATTATTATAATTAATTTTTTTATTTATTGGGGGGTCCAAGTACTGGAGAAACAGATGCGTCTTGAGTCGTCGTTTAAAGATGACATCTAGAGGAACACAACTGGGAACTAATGGCACTTAGTTATTAACCTAGTTAACCCAGTGTAAGTATGTATCCAGTGGTGTAAACTTTAAAGCACTTTTTGTAAGTCGCTCTGGATAAGAGCGCCTGCCAAATGCCTAAATGTAAATGAAAGAAAAGGAGAGACAGAGAGTGCACTAAACATACTTTTTTTTCTTGAATTAAGTTACATTTAATTGTTGCACTTAATAAATACAAATTGTTCCAATACCACCAGAAATTACTGAAAATTTTACTCATGTTTTTAGCCGACATTCAAGCTGCATCTATGGGCTTCCCTCATAGATATATATACAGTACACTGACTAGATGTCGCCTCTGACGCTGCTGTCAATAGGAACGATGCGTCAGCGCGGCCGCCATCTTGGGTAGAAGCCGTCTGCATTAGTTAACATTGGCAGTGAAACTATCAACGATTAAAATCACCTTAATTTGCTTAATTTTCAACCGATTTTCAGTCCGTTTGGTTTATTATAAATGTCAGACATATATTTATGATATATCATATAAGTAAAAGAATTAATTAATCTATGTTCTAAGTAAAATAATTAATTAATCTATGTTCTATCGCTGGTTCGGTTCCCAGGTTAGGCTGTAACTTTTCGCAGCCGGAGGTCTAGAACTCCGCCGCTGCCAGTTCCCAAGTGCCGGATGAGAAAGGAGAAGGGTTGGACGTTGGGCTAGCAACCCGCCCCGGAAAAACCCGACTGCTACGGGAAACAACGAAAAATTCTCTTCAATCGAGAACACTCGTTGCACTAATGCATAAATATGTGATATATCATATACAATACAATACAATACTTAGACAAACCTACATAACTAATTAATTTGTTCTACAATGCACAAAACAATTACAAGGATGCTGATAGTGATATGCAAAAAAACATGAATAATACAAAATAAAGTATATATAAGATATAAATAAATAGATAAATAATAGAGCAAAATTTTAATTAATAAAGGCATGAGTTAAACAAACAAAGCGGGAAAAAAAACTAATTATGGACTTCCTGACCAACAGACCTCAGAATGTTAGGATGGGGAACCTAACATCTGCATCTGGGCAGGAATTAAATCATCATAAATTGTCCAAATCTCAAATGATTTTTTTTTTGTTTTTTGGTTCGTTTCAACAGACAGACATGTATTTATGACAGAGGTCAGAGAAAATTTAAGCTTTTGATATTAATCTACTTCAAAACTAGGTGTAAGTTTATTATTCTTCCACTTCAGTGAACTTAAAATTAACTATTGTTACTTACCTTAGCCTAGTCTACTGCACACAAAATGGCTACAATGGTGTGATATCCATACTTAAAAATACATGTTAATTAAAACATTTGAATTGTACTGGTTTATTTTGTACATCAGCAAGCCTGCAATACAATGACCCAGCGTAAAATGGTTATATAACACAAAAACAAACATAATGTGCATACGTAGTGTGAAAACATCTTCCAGTATTTACAACAGCTTATTAAATGATTAGGCTACAGTATATAACACAGGTTAACCATTCTTCGAAAACATCCAGTTCATGAAAATAATGCCGGGAATCTTTGACGCTTCCTTCAGATCCCCAACCCAAGATGGCGGCGATGTTGACGTCGGTGTTGACGTCTAGTCAGTATATATACAGTGGTGTGAAAAACTATTTGCCCCCTTCCTGATTTCTTATTCTTTTGCATGTTTGTCACACTTAAATGTTTCTGCTCATCAAAAACCGTTAACTATTAGTCAAAGATAACATAATTGAACACAAAATGCAGTTTTTAAATGAAGGTTTACGTTATTAAGGGAGAAAAAATACTCCAAATCTACATGGCCCTGTGTGAAAAAGTGATTGCCCCCCTTGTTAAAAAATAACTTAACTGTGGTTTATCACACATGAGTTCAATTTCTGTAGTCACCCCCAGGCCTGATTACTGCCACACCTGTTTCAATCAAGAAATCACTTAAATAGGAGCTACCTGACACAGAGAAGCTTTGGGACTCCAGCGAACCACAGTGAGAGCCATTATCCACAAATGGCAAAAACATGGAACAGTGGTGAACCTTCCCAGGAGTGGCCGGCCGACCAAAATTACCCCAAGATCGCAGAGACGACTCATCCGAGAGGACACAAAAGACCCCAGGACAACATCTAAAGAACTGCAGGCCTCACTTGCCTCAATTAAGGTCAGTGTTCACGACTCCACCATAAGAAAGAGACTGGGCAAAAACGGCCTGCATGGCAGATTTCCAAGGCGCAAACCACTTTTAAGCAAAAAGAACATTAAGGCTCGTCTAAATTTTGCTAAAAAACATCTCAATGATTGCCAAGACTTTTGGGAAAATACCTTGTGGACAAAAGTTGAACTTTTTGGAAGGTGCGTGTCCCGTTACATCTGGCGTAAAAGTAACACAGCATTTCAGAAAAAGAACATCATACCAACAGTAAAATATGGTGGTGGTAGTGTGATGGTCTGGGGTTGTTTTGCTGCTTCAGGACCTGGAAGGCTTGCTGTGATAGATGGAACCATGAATTCTACTGTCTACCAAAAAATCCTGAAGGAGAATGTCCAGCCATCTGTTCGTCAACTCAAGCTGCAGCGATCTTGGGTGCTGCAGCAGGACAATGACCCAAAACACACCAGCAAATCCACCTCTGAATGGCTGAAGAAAAACAAAATGAAGACTTTGGAGTGGCCTAGTCAAAGTCCTGACCTGAATCCTATTGAGATGTTGTGGCATGTTCATAAGGCGGTTTAACATGTGGCATGTTAAAAAGGCGGTTCATACTCGAAAACCCTCAAATAAAGCTGAATTACAACAATTCTGCAAAGATGAGTGGGCCAAAATTCCTCCAGAGCGCTGTAAAAGACTCGTTGTTATCGTTAGAAAAGTTATCGCAAATGCTTGATTGCAGTTATTGCTGCTAAGGGTGGCCCAACCAGTTATTAGGTTCAGGGGGCAATTACTTTTTCACACAGGGCCATGTAGGTTTGGATTTTTTTTCTCCCTAAATAATAAACCCCCTCATTTAAAAACTGCATTTTGTGTTTACTTGTGTTATCTTTGACTAATAGTTAAATGTGTTTGATGATCAGAAACATTTTGTGTGACAAACATGCAAAAGAATAAGAAATCAGGAGGGGGCAAATAGTTTTTCACACCACTGTATCGATGGGCTTCCCTGATAGCAAGGAAAAGAGTGACAGAGCCCATTTTTCCTTGTAATGTACACTTGAAAAGCTCCAAGAAGGCCACCAGATCTGTGCACTTGTGGCAGAGACACAGCTGCAAATGTGTTGGGTTCTATCAGCTTGATTGTGACCACTGGCTCTTAGCCTGCTCCTGTGTGAGGCTTTAAAGCAAAACTGCTGTTCATGATACTGGTTGCAAAGCGTGGCTTATGGTCTTATGGTGGCTTATGGGTCTGCCCAGTTCTTGGGTTTTGGCACAACTGCAGAACCCCGGTGTGAGAAAAGACTAGAAAGAATTTCAGCACAGCAGTTTATTGGACTAGTCTTTATTTGTGCCTTTATTTAAGTGCACCTTCAGAAACTCAAAGCACAACCAAAAAAAACTGAAAACACTTTCTGTGCACTGGTTTGCTAAAGCACCTTTCAGGACTCATTCATTCATTCATTCATTCATCTTCTATACCGCTTAATCCTGTGTTCAGGGTCAAATCAAATTCAAATTTTATTGGTCACATACACAATCATACACAGTATAATATGCAGTGAAATGCTTTATACGACCGCCAGTGACCTTAAAAAAAGAAAATAAAAGCTTGTACGTAAAATAAATAATCAATAAAAAGTAAATACTAAAGAAATAATTTTAACTAGTAAAATTAACTGTGCATAAGGGCATAATAAAATATTGCAAAAATATATGATTAAAGTGTCAGTGGTTGTGCAAATATGCATGGAAGTGACATGTGCAATTGTCCAGATGTATGAGTATTTAGTGCAAGTGTGTATGAATGTGTCCATGATTGTTCAGTCATTGTTGTGAGCTTAAAAGATGTTATTAGTCCTGTGTGGTGTAGTGATGATTGAGAGACCTTATCGCCTGCGGGAAGAAGCTCCTCCTCAGTCTCTCTGTGTTGGCCTTTAGGGAGCGGAATCTCTTCCCAGACCGCAACAAAGAGAACAGTCCATTACTGGGGTGACTGAGGTCCTTCATGATCTTCCTGGCCTTAGTCCAGCACCGCTTGCTGTAGACGGAGTGCAGGTCAGGGAGCTCAGTGCGGATGATGCGCTCGGCTGATCGCACCACCCTCTGTAGAGCTCGTCTGTCCTGCATGGTGCTGTTCCCGAACCAGGTCGTGATATTTCCCGTCAGGATGCTCTCTATGGTGCAGGAGTAGAAGTTCCTGAGCACCTTGGAGGGCAGTCTAAAGTCTCTCAAGCGTCTGAGGTGGTAGAGACGCTGTCGGGCTTTTTTCACCACGGTGCTGATGTGACAGGACCATGATAGGACCTGCGTGATGTGAACACCGAGGTATCTGAAGCTGTCCACTCTCTCCACTGGGCTCCTGTTGATGACGGGGGTCTGGTAGTTCCTCTCCTGCTTTGTACTAAAGTCCACTATCAGCTCCTTTGTCTTACTGACGTTCAGGAGGAGATTGTTCCTCTGGCACCAGTTCTCCAGATTTCCAATCTCCTCTAAGTAGTCCGACTCATCATTGTTGGTGATCAGTCCGACCACGACGGTGTCGTCAGCAAACTTGATGATGGAGGTGGAGTTGGTAGTGGCCACGCAGTCGTGGGTGTACAAAGAGTACAGCAGGGGGCTCAGAACACAACCCTCGGGGGCTCCAGTGCTAAGAGTGAGTGTAGCTGAGACATGACCGCCCATCCTTACTGACTGTGGTCTGCCAGTCAGAAAATTGGAGATCCACTGACATATAGATGAGCTCAGTCCCAGGTGCTCCAGCTTGGTGGTGAGTGTGGAGGGAATTATTGTGTTAAAAGCAGAGCTGTAGTCGATGAAGAGCATTTTAACATAATTCCCTTTCCTAGTGTCCAGGTGAGTGAGTGATGTGTGGAGGAGATGAGAGATTGCATCGTCTGTGGAGCGGTTCTGACGGTATGCAAACTGTAGTGGGTCCAGTGTGTCGGGTAGTGAAGAAATGATGAAGTCTCTGATAAGGCGTTCAAAGCACTTCATCACTACTGAGGTGAGGGCTACAGGGCGATAGTCATTGAGAGAAGCAGGATGTGGTTTCTTTGGAACAGGAACAATAATGGACTCTTTGAAGCATGTGGGGATCACCGACTGAGATAGAGAGATGTTGAATATCTCAGTGAACACAGGTGCTAGCTGGTCTGCGCAGGCTCTGAGAATACGACCTGAGATGCCGTCTGGTCCTGCTGCTTTCCTGGTGTTCACTCTCTTGAAGGCTCTCCTCACGTCGTGCTCGGAGATGATGAGCGCGTTCCCGGTGCTGGCAGTGTCTTCCTGTCTGCAGCCGTTAGCGCCGCTAGCATTAGCGCCGTTAGCATTAGCATCGCTAGCGTCTTTAGCTGCAGCCTCGAAGCGAGCATAGAAGATGTTGAGCTCGTCTGCCAGAGTCGCGTCCGCGTTCATCATACCGGATGCTGGTGCTTTATAGTCCGTTATTGTTCTCAGTCCCTGCCACAGGCTCCTAGAGTCACTCTGTTGAAGCTGTGACTCTAGTTTTCTCCCGTAGCGCTGCTTCGCCTCTTTCACCGCCTTCCGGACGTTATATGACGCAGCCTTGTACAGTTCCATGTCCCCCGATGCAAGTCCCGTGTTGTAGGCAGCTGTGCGAGATCTCAGAGCGTCGCGGATGGTTTTATCCACCCACGGCTTCTGGTTGGGAAACGTTCTGATAGTCTTTTTCTCTACCGTATCGTCTACCAGCTTTTCAATAAATCCCACAACCGCTTCCGTAAACACGCTGACGTCATCATCGGAGCTGTTTCTGAACATGTCCCAGTCTGCGTCATCGAGTGCGTCCTGTAACGCGGCCACCGATTGGTCTGTCCAGCGCGCGACCTCCCTCTGGACCGGAACTTCCTGTTTCAGCCTTTGTTTATATTTTGGCATGAGGAAGATGGCGGCGTGGTCGGATTTACCAAACGCTGGACGAGATTCTGCCTTGTAACCGTCTTTGACCATGGTATAACAATGGTCCAGTGTCCTTTCGCCCCTAGTGGGGCAGGTGATGTGCTGATAAAAGTTCGGCGCTGCGCGTTTGAGGTTGGCACTATTAAAATCCCCCACCACAATGAGCGCAGCGTCCCGGTGTTGTGTCTGGTGCTGTGTGAGCGCCTCATGCAGCTCACATAAGGCAGTGTTAGTGTCTGCTTGTGGAGGAATGTAAACGGCACTGATTATGACCGATGTGAACTCCCTTGGAAGATAAAATGGATGACACATGATGGACAGTAGTTCCAGGTTTGGTGTGCAGGAGCGTGTAAGAGGAACAACGCTCGCGCTGTTGCACCAACTGTTGTTCACCATTCAGCACACGCCGCCTCCCCTTGACTTCCCCGAGTCCCGCGTCCTGTCCATGCGGTGAACCGAGAAGAACTCGGCCGGCTGTATGGCGTGGTCTGGCACCGCTGGGTTCAGCCATGTCTCGGTGAAGCAGAGGAGATTGCAGTCCCGAATGTCTCTCTGGAACTTTATCCTGGCCCTGAGGTCATCGAGCTTGTTCTCCAGTGACTGGACGTTGGCGAGCAGGATACTAGGCAGAGGTGTGCGGTGTGCACGGGCCCTGAGCCGGTTCCTCACACCAGCTCATTTCCCTCGGGTTTGTCGCTTCGCATCGCGTCCATTGTTCTCCCTCAGGATCTCACTCGGCCAGCTCGGATCCGGAGTTAAAACTGTCGAATTGTGAGTACATTGTATACCAATAGAAACAAGAGTGTCTCTATCATACCTAATGTACTCAATGGTGGTGATTTTGCCGATTTTAAAACACTGAAAACTAACTTAAAGAACAAAAACAAAGAAAAGGTGGTCGGAGCAGTCGTGACGGCAGGCGACCTCACCGGCGCCATCTTGGTGAATCTCATCAATTCATGAAATTATAATTTCTTTGTCAAGTTTATCATCAAACTGTATCCATGCAAAGTGATGATTTTGGCCATTTATTAGTTTCTTTTCTTGATGAATAGAATGGGGTAACCAATGGGGATCTGACTTCTGTTGCTTCTGTTACTAAACACTGTTACTGAACAGTTCTGTTGTAAGATGCTGATTTGATTCAAGATCTTCAGCTTTGTGGTGTGCTTCCTGGCTAAGCTTCTCCTTTATCTCACCAGATCCCGAGCCCACGCACTGCACTTGGGTCCGTGCTACTCCACAGCTAGACCTTATCTTGTGTACTGTATATATGTAAGTTGCTAGCCATTCATGCCCATGCCACCTATATATTCCTATATGCATTGTCATGTTGCTTTAAACAAACTTAAACTGCAGCCTTCAGCTAACAGATGTCATCAGGTGACGTAGCTTCCTGTTTTCGTATCGTTGCCGCGAAAGTTTAGCGTTTGTATCAGCGTTTAAATTACATCGCTTTATACAATAACAATATTAATAGCAACTAGCTTTTACATCTCCATACTATTCGGCTTCGCCTTTTTTCCTGCAATTTTTGGAGAACACGTGAGTTTCCTCGACTAAGAACAACAAACGGAATTCATCTCCAAACAATTAAAACTCCGACTCAGGTACGTTATCATGTCTACCATTCAGCTTGTTCAGTGTGTAGAGTGCATGTTTAGACATTCTTCCTCCGTCATTAGTGATAATTTTATTTGTGATAGGTGTGTGTTAGTGAGCACTCTGACAGAGAATCAGCGTTAGAGGAGCGCATCCAGACTTTAGAGAGTGTGAGAGCAGCGTTATTCCTGTAGCGGACAGTCTGGGTGCCACAGGCGGAGATAAACAGCCCCCGACTCCGGCATTAGAGCCCTCACAGCGGGGCGAGTGGGTGACGACTCGGCGGCATACTCGTTCAGCCAAAGCTAACGCTAAGGCTAGCACACCTCCTCTGCGCTTCACGTGTCCAACAGGTTTGCTCTCCTGAGTGATGCACCCGCTGAGAAACCTGAAAGAGCTCTGGTTATAGGAGACTCTATACTGAGGCACGTGACATTAGCTAGACCTTTAGCGGCGGCAGTGGTTAGGTGTATCCCGGGAGTCAGAGCACCGGACATAGCAGGTAATCTTAGGGCTCTAGGACAGCACAGGTTCTCTAAGATAGTGGTACATGCTGGAGCTAACGATATACGCCTTCGTCAGTCAGAGGTTAGTAAGAGTAACTTTACAGAGGCGTTTAAATTAGTAAAGGCGATGTCCGATGAAGTAATATGCTCTAGTCCCATCCCAATGAGAAGTGGTGACATACAGATGTCGCCATTAAAAACTCACGTTTCGAGAAAAGCGGCTTTGCGGGGCTGCGTGCGGGAAGCTGTGAACATGCCCTTCATTACCTGTAGGGGGCAGTCGTGTTTCAGTCTGAAGTATTGTGTGTCTACTGAAGCCGAAAATGTGTGCAAATTAAACTGCGCATGCGTGTTTGGAGACGCTGTGCCCGCGCTGTGGATCAGTCGGTTGTGGATCATCACGGAGGTTACAACACGGCGTGGCTGCAGCTGGAGTTTGTCGTGTTCGAGGTAAGTTTAGCTTTCTTTTTTGGATGTGATTCTCGCTTTCATGACTCCCAATTAATGTTCATCTTAATCTCAGGACGTACAATTAGCAATTTCAGTTTTTAATAGTGTGGAGATTCACAAAACACCGTTTTCGTGTAAAAACCTGAACCTACGGAGCTCCCATGGGTCCTGTGGTAAATAAATAAATAAATAAAATAATAACGAACCGAGCGCGCGGATTAATACACCGAGATGTGTGTTTCTTACCCCCACCCCGAGTGAAAACGGCGTGTTCAGACAAAGGCTCGCCAGTTAGATGCCATTTCTGAACAAACTGATTCGTGTGTGTTAAAGCATTAAATGGTAAAAGAGCACTAGCAATAAACGTTTTTTTTTTCTGAAGCCGAACATTATTAATGAGTTACGAGTAAAGAACCTGTACATATGTTCATACAGTATTGACAGCAGCTCTAATTTACTGCGGTAAAGCCAGCCGCGGTTCAGAAAAACACGGTCAAGCCAGCCGCGATTGATTTTAGTGCGCGCGCATATTACAGTGATTACGGTAGTTTCATGAACAACACAGAGAGAATGCCCCATATCTGAAAAATCCTGCAGTAAAATAGTTTCATATGTGGTGTGTATATAGTATGGGACGTCCTGAATAAGAACTGATCATTGTTTTTTTCTACTTATTAGAAATGGGGTCTTTATACCCCTTTAAAGTGTAATAATGTCCAATATCTGAAAAATCCTGCAGTAAAATAGTTTCATATGTGGTGTGTATATAGTATGGGACGTCCTGAATAAGAACTGATCATTATTTTTTTCTACTTATTAGAAATGGGGTCTTTATACCCCTTTAAAGTGTAATAATGTCCAATATCTCAAAAATGCTGCAGTAAAATAGTTTCATATGTGGTGTGTATATAGTATGGGACGTCCTGAATAAGAACTGATCATTGTTTTTTTCTACTTATTAGAAATGGGGTCTTTATACCCCTTTAAAGTGTAATAATGTCCAATATCTGAAAAATCCTGCAGTAAAATAGTTTCATATGTGGTGTGTATATAGTATGGGACGTCCTGAATAAGAACTGATCATTATTTTTTTCTACTTATTAGAAATGGGGTCTTTATACCCCTTTAAAGTGTAATAATGTCCAATATCTCAAAAATGCTGCAGTAAAATTGTTTCATATTTGGTGTGTATATAGTATGGGACGTCCTGAATAAGAACAGATCATTGTTTTTTTCTACTTTTTTTTTTTATCATATAATGTGTGTACATTATATGGGATAAAAACTGACCATGGCGTTTTATACTTACTAGAATTTATTTTTTCATAGGTCTCTGAAGTGAAATAAAGGCATTTTATTTAACTTTTTTTCCCCATTGTGAACATTTGTTTATTTGACCTCTCTTCCAAAGCAGACGTTAATCCTCATTATAGAAAACATTCATTGAACAATAACTGCTACTTTTGAACAGTAAAACAAAATAAAAATCAATTCTGGTATTTAGAAAGACTAAATACATTATTTTGTCTGTTTTCTACGTATTCTGCTGTAACTTATCTACATAAAACAATTATTTGAATGGTGAATATTTAAGAAAAATATTGTAACAGACAACCGTCAAAGTCACCAATAAATAACACGGATATTAAAGCAAAAATGCAAATAAATAAGCAAGTAAAAATTGACGAGCATGTTGTATTATCTCTCAGTCCTGGGCGTCTAAATGAAAAGCGCTCTGAAAGCGCGTTGTCTCTGTGTCGGTCCTGAAACTACCGTAATCACTGTAATATGTGCGCACACTAAAATCAATCGCGGCTGGCTTGACCGCAGTTCTAATTTGTCTAAATCGCATTGCAGACAATAAAAATAAGTCGAGTCATCCTGTGACCCTGCATGCTTAATCTTTCCACACATGATTCTTGCTTCTTACTTTTTCCTTAATCCCTCGCTGATCTATCTTGTATTTTTCTAACGGTGTCAGAAACTTTGTGTTAGTAGCACTGCTTGACATGCTTGATGCCTTCCTCTTTTGTAATTTGCTTTGGATAAAGGCAAACTTACAAAAGATGAAGAAATGCCTAAATGTAGTTGTACGAATAAAAGATTATGTAATGATACAATGTAAATATTTTCACAGAAACAAAGCGTAAAGATGAGACGTGAATCTGAAGAGGATCTCTTTGATGATTGCCTGGTAAAGCATTGTTTTCTTATTAATTATACAATTTATTAATACCTTGAATATAGTGTTTGTTGTATTGGACAGAAGCATATAAATGCAAATGAATATATAAATATGAGTAATTATTGAACGAATTTTCATGTTTGGACTAACCCTTTAAATACAAACTCAGCATTCATCATAGGATTTCCTGACACTGTAAAGGTGCAGAGTAATCTATGGAGTGTAGCCATCTCATGCCATGTTTTACAATGTTTTAGTGATGCAAGATTATTGCTAAAGCAATTTAACCCAAGTTTAACAATTTGAAGTACTGTATATGAAGTGATGGTCATTTTTTATTATCAATTATTTGTATTATTTTTTTTTCTCTGTGAAATGAAGTCAGCACAGGTTGAAGCAATTCAGATTTTTTTTTTGTTTCTCAAAATAAATTATTTATTTTCTTGTACATTTTATGCAGGGGGACAGACGAAGTGATGCCAGTATGCACCTTCTTAAAATCCTTGTCGTCTGTGCTGTTGAAGGGGAAGGACCAGTTGGTGTATCCATAATCCTTGAAGGAGAGGAAATTTTGCAAGAATGTGGCAATAGCTCCGAGCACTGCGCTACACATTTGAGCTATTTTCAGAAAGTTCTTCTAGAACTTGATGGGATTAAGCTATCACCAAAAGTGCAAGCTTTAAAGATGAAGTTATCTTAAAACATTTGATTTGGCTTGACTACAAGTCTTTACATGTTGTGTTTACATGTTCAGCTTAATGTTTTAATGCGTTATGGTTTCAATGGCATACTTTTAAGTGCACTAGTCCAGAGTGCTGATTTGAATGTTGCAACTTCACTGCTTCCGAGGGCTATTACGTTTTAACGTTTATTCTACAGTTTGTTTAATGTATTTTCTGCTGTATTTTATTTCTAAATGAATGCTGTATTTTATTTATTTATTATTTTACACAATTTAGTTTAAAACAAGTATTTCAGGCCCTGGTGCCGTGCAGTTTTTTTCTATGGATGCAAAATTTAGCTGAATGCACTTTTATTAAAAAGACAACTTGGATCTAGACTGTGAATGTCACAAATATTTGGTAATGTTGGTGAATAAACTGTTTAATTATATTTTAGTTGTGTGATTTATGAAAGATATAGATGAAATAATTACTTAAGTTTCTTTCCAAAACATAAATTAGCAATGTTTACATTATTATAGGGAGTAATATAAATTGATAAAACCAAGTTAAGGGAAAATCTCACAAAACAAAATGATAGTAATTTCATAAGATTAAGGTTCCTGCAACTTTACTTGATTATTTTAAATAAATCTAATTTGTGCATTAAATATAATTATGTAACTTTTACTTGATTTCTTTTATTGTTAATTTAATTAAGTAAATTTTACCTGACAATTACGGGTGAGTTTTACTTAGGCTGAATCACAATTCTATTTTCTTCCCCTTGTCCCTTGAAACGAAGTGGAAAGGGGAAGGGTATAAATATTTCCCCTAAGAAATGGGACAACACTGTTATACGTCATCATACGTTGTCGCTGGTTCCTAATGTTACGTCAGAGGACATGCGCCGATGTTTATCACACATTCCAATAAGAGAGATTACTCACTCCCAAAGGTTTTTTGCGCCGTATTTCGATTTTTAAAAAAGTTGCTCATTTTCACCACGAACACAGATGAGTCTTCGGGTTTCCTCAGCCGTCCATATACAGAATATAAATTACAAAACTGTGGTCATGTTGCAATAAGTAAGAATAGTGTAAGCAAAACAATAGTGTATGGCCGTAAGCAAAACAAACAATGCGTTATCAAATGCTCGGCAAAATGCCGTGCTACTGAACTTTCATATTTGTTTGTAGCATGCAGTAAAGTGTATGTGACATAAAAATATATATTTGTAATATTGTGCAATATGTGCTATCCGCTAGCAAACTTTAGCGATTTTTTTTGCAAACGTTTCTTTACAGAACATCACCATAAACACAAACACAAGACTAAAGGTAATATACATATAATGAAAACTTGTCATAAAAATCTTTATTAATGGCAAAAATTACAACATTTATGGGTCTGTTTGCTCGAGTGAGCAGCCATGTTGAAAACTTCGCTTAGCCCTTCGTTTGAAGTGAGGTCCTGAAAAATCTTCGTTTGGAGGGCTATCTGGCCCTTCCCCCCTCCCCCTACACCTCCAACCAAAAGAGAAATGAGACACCACTACCCCTGCACGTGAACGCGTCAAATGGAATGGTAGGGGGAAGGGTTGGGATTCAGCCTTAATATTGGAGCAATAAAATTTACTTAAAATCTGTGTCCAAATTGTTATGAGGATTTTATCAAGTAAATCTTACAAGTTCTTTTTTTGAGTGCATGGGTGAACACGATGTTTTAAGAATTTAATTATATATATATATATATATATTTATTGTGTGTGTGTGTGTGTGTGACCGGTGCAACTCACACGTCCTATTCCATTGTCATTCATACTGCCGTAGTTTTTAGAGCCCTAAAAAAGCATTCGCTAGTAAGTAAGTAAATAAAAGACAAATGAATAAATAGTTTTAAATTATATATATACAGGGGCGTAGATTTAGGGTGGACGGAGGGGATGTGTCCCCACCAATATCCTCCGACCATTGAAATGTCCCCACCAATAATTTAATCCACTTTTTTAAAAATCGTTCTGTCAACATTAACCTAGACACGCAGAAAGGGATAAATCGCGTTCTCTCCTTGAGTCCTCCCGCCCCCAAAACACATATGAACATTTTGATTGGCTGTGCCTTTCCCTGCCATCATGTGATAGATGATTGGCTGCGTTCAGACACAAGCAGCGCCAAATGCAGTGGACTCACATTCAGTACAGCAGGCCAGGATATAGTCTGTGAATACGGACGTAAAACTAACAGCAGATTAAACAGCTAAATGTAAAAGTATAAATATGATCCCTGTCAGTCTCCTAATCTAGTGAATGTTTGTCAGAAATCAGTATTGTGAAAGAAATTGATAAACTAATATACTAATATTGCCATATGGCTAGAATTTTGTTGACACCAATAGACAATCCACTTCAGAAAAATAGTTTTTAAAATGCATTCACTTACTTGGCGAACATTAATGATTTGATTCGAGGTTTGCACACTAAGACTCAGAAAAAGTTAAATAAAATGATTGCTGTTTAAATGGCATGTGTTTATCCTGTTTTGTCAGGTAACAGAACCTAAACACCTGTGCTGTATATCAGACAGCGATGGAGAGAGTGTAGATTACACACAGGTGCTCTCTAGTCATTAGCACTCATCAGGCAATGTCTATGGCCAACTGACTGCACTCAGACCAAAGGGGGCTAAATAATTACACACACCCCACTTTTCAGTTATTATTTGTAAAAAAAAAAATGTTTGAAATCATGTATGATTTTCGTTCCACTTCTCGCGTGTACACCACTTTGTATTGGTCTTTCACGTGGAATTCCAATAAAATTGATTCATGTTTGTGGCTGTAATGTGACAAAATGTGGAAAAGTTCACGGGGGGCGAATACTTTTGCAAGCCACTGTAGTTGTCCTGAGATTTAACATTGTTACCAATAATAGGCTGAGGCATTCTCTGTCCATGCTCATAAGGAATCCCTCAATGTTTTTCAATTAGGGGACAGAAGCAGATCAGCCATGTTGTAGTTCAGGTGAAGAGGCGAGTTCACAGGAGGTCAATCTGAATGTTGATTATACAGTATATAACATATAATATGTGTGCGTGTATTATACATGTTGATTATACTAATATTTAGCATTATGAGGAGTGATAGGCTGAGGATGTAAGTGATTCATTAGTGTTTTTGGCAAAAGTTTTGAACTGACATTTCACTTTTTTGTCACGCTATTTCATCAGGTGGCAATGCTGTCCGGTCCTAGTGCAGTCAGAGGGGAAGAGTTAGGGTCAAAGCCATTGTTCACCCCCAAAAAAACTTTACTCACTATTTACTCCTTAAGTGGTTCCAAACTTTAATGATTTTCTTTATTTTGTTGAATACAAAATAAGATATTGGGGAAAAAAGCTGAAAACATTGACTTCCGTAGCAGGAAAAACAAATACTATGTAAATCAATGATTACAGGTTTTCAGCATTCTACAAAATATCATCTTTAGTGTTTATCAGAAGAAAAAAAGAACAGCCTGGACAATATTGATGTCAAACAAATATGCCAGCAGTTTATTTTTGTTAACGAGAGGCGAAGGCATGTTTTTGTCTCCTTCATATAGGAGCAATAGGCATTGAGCTGTTGTGTGGTACTCTACCTAGTAGTTCATGTTTAGATGTAATCTACTTTTATATATATACAGATGATTGAGATGTTTCATTTGCACTAGGGCTCAATAAAGAATAGTTTTTATTTTATTAAAGACTATCTTTTTGTCAGTTATGAAACATTCCTTTAACTTTACACTATTCCTTAATTTAACTTAATGAATTGCATTTCGAGTGGATTAATATAAATCGAAGCATTGCTAGTATTAATGTAAAGTGATTTCGCACCATATTAAGAAAAACATGTATTCAGTGGACATAGTTGGGGTGGGAGGTTGGTAGGTGGATGGGGCAGGGGGTTGGGGGTTGGTGGGTGGAAAAGGGGATTGGGGGATGGGGTATTAGTTGGAGTCATAGGTAGCAAACCTACGCCCTTGTGTGTGTGTGTGTGTGTGTGTGTGTGTGTGTGTGTGTGTGTGTGTATATATATGGAAATATAATTAATATTTTCGTGTTTAATTACAAAAAAAAAAAACATTTTAATGGTTAGTGATTGTTGCAGACATTTACACTATTTTTGAGAACTATTAAGTTCTCCTTCAACGTGTCATAGCCGATAACTGCCCCTTTGAATGGTGTTAAAAATACTTGCAAAACAAGTATTGCAGCCATACATTGGAGGGAACTTCTGAGGTGGTCAGTGATTGATGGCACGGTCGGTCGGAGGGGGTTGTGATCACACCTATAGATCTTTTGTTCTAGGCTATCGGTCAAATATCTCTCCACTTGGAAGCAAAAACATGCGTGTGTATATAAACTGCTTCAAAGTCTTTCCGTGACCGCTGAAATCTGACAGTCACAGGGCTCAAGGGAGGTGTGTCTGTGTGTGTGTGTGTGTGTGTGTGCGCGCGTGTGTATGTGTGTGTGTGCGCGTGCGCTGCAGCCTGTCCTATTTTCAGCGGATTTTTCCGCTACCGCAGATCAGTTTATCAACTTGTAATATATACATTTTAGGAATATATTAACATGTGCATTTAAGGGTGCGCTGCCCTCTCTTGCCCCTGCGTAGAGCCTACACACACACACACACACACATCTATCTATCTATCTATCTATCTATCTATCTATCTATCTATCTATCTATCTATCTATTATATAAATACACATTTGGAATCTGCATCTACATTTTCTGTTACAAGTATAGAATTAGGTTCAGCTGAGACTCATGATCAATGGTGTTAGGGTACTTATGTAGTGATAATTAGTTTCAGCCAGATCATTAAAACTAACAATGGACTATGACACTCTTGAGAGGGGATATGAAGGTGTTATTCATTTATTTATTCTCTACAAGGGTGCGAACAACAATACAGACCAAACTATAACTCTCTCTTACTACTATAAAAATCCTAAATATAAACAAACAAAATACAGCTTTTTTTCCTCAGAGGTAAACGGAAAAGTGAAGTTGTTCAGCTGTTTACTGTCACTGCAGCTTCTTCAAAGTCTTCCCACTCCGTGACCACTGAAATCCGACACGACACCACGTTAGGCTACGTCTTGACTCATTTGTATACCGACGGTGATTGGATGTTTCCCGAGGGCTCAGGGGAGTCTGTGTGTCTGTGTGTGTGTGTGTGTGTCTATGTGTGTGCGTGCGCGCGGGTACTTGTTCTACTGTTATAAAAACTCTAAATATAAACAAACAAAATACAGCTTTTTTTTCAGAGGTAAACGGAAAACTGAAGATGTTCAGTGTCACTATGCAGATGTTACACTCAGTGGAGTTACCGAAATCTTTGGTTTAGTCGTCATTGAGTTGCCACACATCATTTCCACATTTCACTCGCTTTTATTACTCTTATGTGAGCATAAACAGTGAAACATTCCACAGGTTTATAATACACCGCGGCCAAGTGAACCACGTTCCCGTCGAACGAAACGAGGCATAATCGTGGTGTTTGCTTCGGTTATGACACACCATAGTTTATTACCTGCTGTGGTAGATCTGAATATTTATTCAAACACAATAATAAAGCTTTATATCCTCAGGAGGGCTCAGTACATTGTTTTAGCGATAGTTTCACGGAAGCGAGTTCAGAACTAATCTAACCAAACCAAAAAAAAAAAAAACATCCGAAGCTTCAAATAGAATGAAAGAACTAATGAAATTGATATATATGTAATTGATATACTGTATATACAGACGTGTGTGTGTCATTTTAATTCAAATGAACATTTTAATGCTTTCTGATACACTTATCAACGTATCCACATACACTTATCAACACAAACTCTCCGTGCACGCACACACAATCTCTAAAAAATTTATATTAATAACATACATATACAAATAAACAAATGTAGGTGTAATAAAAGTAGTCGTGATGTCAGTACTCGCCCAGCAAACCAGCCTTTTGCAGCGGCTTAAAACGTATGAATTATCTTCAAATATACAAAAAAAAAAGCGAAAAGACACTCGATTATTATGCATAGGTTATTTGTTTAATTCAAAAAGTTCATAAAAACACTTTAAAACGAGAGAAAAACTGTTAAAATCCTCGTTCGCCTTCTCAGCGTTAGGTAGCGAGTAACGTCATGATTTGAATCTGCGCGCCACCGGGGAAACATAGGGAAACTGACTTTCCCGGACCACCGGCTTTTAGATAAAGTCCTTCTATGCGCCATCTGGCGGATATTCAGTGAAGCACAACACATTTATTTTAAATTCCCGAATGTTGCCTCCGGCAAGTCGCGGCAAGCCGCGCGCTAAATTGCGGCATCCCGCGGGAAAACACGCGGGTTTTTAATGGCGACATCTGTAGCTTACAGCAGGTTATGGTCGCTGAACTGCTGGATGTCCAGGTGGTGCTCCAAAAATAATGTGGGCTTTATAAATAATTGGAAGACCTTTGAGGGCAAAGCTGGCCTGTTAGGGCGGGACGGTGTCCATCCCATTCGGGAAGGTGCTGCTCTCATTTCCTGTAGTATAGCTCATAGTCTCAGTAGAGGTCTAGTTAATCGGTGACAATCCAGAGCCCAGGCCAGGGAGCAGACAGACAGGCTAAACAAACCGTCTGCTAGCTGCATAGAGTCGTCACTCAGGGTTCACCATATTGAGACTGTGTCTGTTCCCCGATCTAAGCAAAAATGTAGAAAGTCTCAGAAAGTCTGTTTCAATAATCTAATTAACATAAAGTCCACAAACTCCGATCATACTGAATGCGTAGCCGGCACCTCTGATCTGAAGCTAGGATTGTTAAATATTAGATCTCTCGCATCAAAAGCAGTTATTGTTAATGAAATTATCACAGATCAGGCGTTTGATATACTCTGTTTAACTGAAACATGGGTTAAACAGGACGAGTATGTAGCTCTAAATGAAGCTAGTCCTCCTGGGTACAGCTACATACACCAGCCTCGGTTAACTGGTAGAGGAGGAGGCGTCGCAGTTATTCATAATGATAATCTGTCTATCGTACAAAAACACGGGCACAAATTTAACTCATTTGAAATTCTTTATAGTAACATAAGTGTACTTAAGTATATTAAGTCAGCTCAGTCGGTTCCACTAATTATAATTTACAGACCTCCGTTATAATTTACGGCCCTGTATTCTGAATTTCTTAGTGAATTTGCAGATTTAATCTCAGACCTGGTCGTTTCTGTAGACAAAGCGGTAATTGCCGGAGATTTTAACATTCATTTTGAGAATACAGAAGACCCTCTAAGAACAGCATTTACAGTATGTCCATACTGGACTCCGTAGGCGTAAATCAGTATGTAGTAGGACCCACTCATAAAGCAGGTCACACTTTAGAGTTAATAATATTTTTCGGATTAAGTATAAGAAATGTATTCACAATTCCACTGTCTGAAATTATCTCAGATCACTATCTTGTCTCCATTCAAGTGTGTCACAGTGATAATGTACGGACAGCACCGCGTTACCGTATTAAACGTACTTTCACATCAACTACCACACAGAGTTTTATCAGTAATCTCCCAGAGTTACCAACTTCGATTAATTCACCGTCTGACCCCACAGAACTCGATCAGGCGACTGAATATTTAGAGTCAACATTTCGTTGTACCTTAGATAATGTAGCTCCAGCTAAAAGAAAAATGATTAGAGATAAGAAACTCGCTCCCTGGTATAACGATCACACGCGCACTTTAAAACAGACCGCTCGGAAATTAGAGCGTAAATGGCGTCAAACTAAATTGTTAGTATTTCAAATAGCATGGAAAGAGAGCATCCTGAACTATAGGAAAGCTCTTAGTGCAGCTAGATCAACGTATCTCTCCACTCTTATAGAAGAAAAAAAAATAATCCTAGATTTTTATTTAATGCAGTAGCCAAATTAACCAGAAATAAGACCACTACAGAAATCTCCACAACATCATGCAATAGTGAGGACTTCATGAACTTTTTTAATAATAAAATTGTAAATATCAGGCATAAAATTGAGGCTTTGTAACCGAACAGTGTAATTGATACAGATGTTAACCTAGCCATGTCAGATTCAAACCTAGAATACTTTACTCCCCTTGAAGAGAATGAACTAATTTCACTCATCTCTTCTGCAAATTCATCAACCTGTATATTAGATCCTATACCGACACATTTTCTTAAACAGATAGTACCAGTAATAACAGAACCGCTGTTGAGAATAATTAATTCCTCACTCAGCATTGGTTATGTTCCAAAATCTTTTAAATGAGCAGTTATCAAACCAATAATTAAGAAACCTCACCTCGACCCCTGTCAGCTGTCCAATTACAGGCCAATAACAAACCTCCCCTTTATCTCTAAGATTCTGGAAAAGATAGTAGCGGAGCAGCTATGCTCATATCTACATAGAAATGGCATACATGAACTGTATCAGTCAGGATTTAGGCCTCATCACAGCACAGAAACAGCACTCGTTAAAGTAGTAAATGACCTCCTATTGGCCTCTGATCAGGGTTGTGTAACTATGCTTGTATTACTCGACCTCAGTGCAGCTTTTGACACCATTGATCATGCTATTCTTCTTCACAGATTAGAAAATGTAGTAGGAATTAAGGGTACAGCCCTCTCCTGGCTCAGATCCTATTTGACCGATCGTTATCAGTATGTAGACTTAAATGGTGATTATTCTGCATGTTCTCTAGTAGAGTTTGGCGTTCCGCAGGGTTCAGCTTTAGGCCCACTGCTTTTTTCCCTTTACATGCTTCCTCCGGGCAACATTATCCGTAAGCATGGTATTAGTTTTCATTGTTATGCTGACGACACACAGCTATACGTCTCAACAAAACCTGATGAGAAAAACCATCTTACTAAAGTTGAGCAAGAAAGAAATTGGATGCTAATTAACTTCCTTCTGCTTAATCCGGGTAAGACAGAAGTTCTAGTCATAGGACCGCATACAGCTAGAAGTAAAATCTTAGATCACACCGTAACTTTAGATGGCCTTTCTGTTCCATCAAGTGCAACAGTAAAAGACCTCAGCGTGATTATAGATTCCAACCTTTCATTTGAAGCTCATGTAGATAATATCACCAGGATAGCATTCTTTCACCTCAGAAATATTGCCAAGATAACAAATATATTGTCGCTAAACGATGCAAAAAAACTAGTTCATGCTTTTATCACTTCTACGTTGGACTATTGTAATGCCTTACTGTCTGGTTGTTCTGTTAGGTGCATAAACAAGCTTCAGCTAGTCCAGAATGCAGCAGCGAGAGTCCTCACTAGAACCAGAAGATATGAGCACATCACCCCTATCCTATCTTCACTACATTGGCTCCCTGTGAAATTTCGCATTGATTTTAAAATACTACTCTTGACATATAAAGCATTAAATGGTCTCGCGCCGCAGTATCTGAGCGAACTGCTAGTGTCTTACGATCCGCCACGCCTACTTCGGTCAAAGGATGCAGGCTGCTTGTCAGTACCGTGTATTATGAAAACTACAGCTGGGGCAGAGCTTCTTCTTACAAAGCCCCAAAATTATGGAATAGTCTTCCAAATAGTGTTCGGGACTCAGACACAGTCTCAGTGTTTAAGTCTAGGCTAAAAACCTATTTATTTAGCCAAGCATTTTTATTGACGTCATTTTGTTGACGGTGAGGTGATTGTTTGCTTTACATCTCAGGGAGCCCTCATGTTTGTGTTTCCTTCTGGCTCTCCCTTTTAGTTATGCTGTCATAGTTAGTCCTGCCGGAGTCCCTGCATGCACTCTACAGTAAATATACATTCACATTATACATTGTGACTGTGACCATACCTAATTGCAATCTCTCCTCCTCTTCTCTTTCTCCCCCTCTTTCTCTTTCCTCTCTCCCCCTGTCTCCCCCTTTCACTCTTTCTCTCTCTCTCTCCAGACTCCCTCTGCCCTCCGGACCTGTCTGATCCATCCTGGTGCCCCACTTCTGGTTGGAGGTCTCGTCGCATGGATGCCCCGTGTGTCTCGTTGGGATGCGTCTGGTGTCTGGGGATGATTCTCTCTACTTAGAAGACGGTTCTAGCCTCGACTGGTGTTAGCAGCTGTTTTTCTGAGGACTTCACAATTCTATAGTTCAGGACTGGAACTTTCTACAAGTCTATCTGAGTCTCCAATAACTACCTGGACTCCATTTTAACATCAATTAACATCAACTATTATAGCTGAACTGCCTGCCACCTAACACACTGTATAAATGCAGATCATTTCCTGCTATCTGTTTCACCCAGATGAGGATGGGTTCCCTGTTGAGTCTGGTTCCTCTCAAGGTTTCTTCCTATTACCATCTCAGGGAGTTTTTCCTTGCCATTGTCGCCCACGGCTTGCTCACCAGGGACTATCTGACCATTTTGATTCATTCACATTCCATACAAACTTAAATAATTCTTTTGATTGTGTAAAGCTGTTTTGAGACAATGTCAATTGTTAAAAGCGCTATACAAATAAAATTGAATTGAATTGAATTGAATTGAATGGGATGACCAGGCTTTCAATTCAATTCAATTCAATTCAATTCAAAGAACTTTATTAATCCCAAAGGGAAATTGCTTATGCTCAGTTACAGGTGCTCACAGTTGTTAACTAAGGAAGGTAATAAAGGAAATAAATAATACAAAAAAAAAAAAGTTCCTAAAACATTAAATACCAACAAAATATGACTCAAGACGACTTGTAAGTATTGCACAGTAATCAAGTATGTATGTAATATTGTATTATTATATGCAATCGTGTATTACACATTCTATTGGGAGGTAGTATTGCAGTTATCATATTATTAATATAGGTAAGTATTAGTGTCCTGTTGTGTAACAGTCAGTGAAAAAATCCACATACATGTGTGTATGAGTTACAGAGAAGAGTTGTAAAGTTTTATGGCCGTTGAGAGAAAAGACCTCCTGTGACGCTCGGTGGAACACTTGATAGTAATCAGTCTCTGGCTGAAACTGCTCCTCTGTTCAGCAAAAACACTGTATAGCGGGTGAGAAGGATTGTTCACAATGGATTCTACTTTGGACAGAATCCTCCTCTTTGCTACTACATCCACAGAGTCAAGCTTCATGCCTAGCACAGATCCGGCCTTTTTAATTGACTTGTCCAGTTTGTTCCTATCAGACACCTTAATGTTACCACCCCAACAGACCACAGCGTAGAAAATGACACTCGACACAACGGTTTCATAGAACATCCGTAGAATGGTGTTACAGACGTTAAAAGACCTGAGCCTTCGAAGAAAGTACAATCGACTCTGACCTTTCTTGTAGAGTGCCGTTGTGTTGAGTGACCAGTCAAGTTTGTTGTCCAGATAAACTCCCAGATATTTGTAATCAGAGACAATGTCCACTATCTCCCCCTTGACAGATATAGGAGTCACAGGGGTCTTGCTTCTCCTAAAGTCTACCACCATCTCCTTTGTTTTCCTGATGTTGAGTTGTAGGTGATTACGCTCACACCAGGAAACGAAGTCATCCACAACAGACTGGTACTCCGAGGTGTCACCCTCCTCTATACACCCAACAACCACAGAGTCGTCAGAGAACTTCTGCAGGTGGCATGACTCTGAGTTATATCTAAAGTCGGATGTATAGAGGGTGAAAAGAAATGGAGACAGTACAGTCCCCTGGGGAGCTCCAGTGCTGCAGATCAAAGTCTCTGACACACAGTTCTTTAGTCGGACATACTGGGGGCGACAGGTCAGGTAGTCATTGATCCAGGAAACCAAGCGGGTGTCAATGTTTATGTTCCTTAATTTCTCCCCCAGTACTGCTGGTTGGATGGTGTTGAAGGCACTGGAGAAGTCAAAGAACATCAACCTTATGGTGGTCCTAGGCTTGTCAAGGTGAGAGTAGGTGCGATGTAGCAGGTGTATTATGGCGTCATCAACTCCCAAGAACGGCTGATAGGCAAACTGAAGAGGGTCCAGAGAGGACTTCACCAGGGGACGAAGTGTATCCAGGATCAGTCTCTCAAACACCTTCATAATGTGCGATGTTAAAGCAACCGGCCAGTAGTCGTTCTGGGCACAGGGATGTGGTGTTTTGGGTACCGGCACAATGCATGATGTTTTCCACAGTGCAGGGACTTTCTGAAGAGACAGACTCAGGCTAAAGAGGTACTGGAGGACACCACATAGTTGGGGAGCACAAGATTTCAGGACTCTCGGATTGATCTTATCCGGACCTACAGCTTTTGTAGGGCTGATCTTACTCAGGCCATGTTTAACCTGATCCACTGAGATGTTGATTGGTGGGAGTGCAGGAGTAGTGACTGTGATTGTTCTCTGTGTAGGGGAGGACATAGGAGCAGGAATGTGTGGATTTGGGTTGGAGTCGGGGGAAGTGTGAGACATAGGGACATCAAATCTATTGAAGAAAGTGTTGAGGTCGTTTGCATGTTCCCTATTCCCCTCAATAGCCTGGCCGCTTGTCTTATAGCCAGTGATGCTCCTCATGCCCCTCCACACCTCTCTCGTGTTGTTTTGCTTCAGCCTTTGTTCTAGTTTTCTCCTGTATGCCTCTTTCCCCTCCTTGATTTTCCCGGTTAGCATTTTTTGAGCCTTCTTCACTGCTTCCTTATCACCAGACCTAAAAGCACTTTTTTTTCATTTAAACACGCTTTGGTGACCCAGGGTTTGTTGTTGGGGAAACAGCGAATATCTCTCATCGGTACACAGGTGTCAACACAGAAGTTAATGTACTCCGTGATGCAGTCCGTCATTCCATCAATGTCCTCTCCATATGATGCACTGAGAACCTCCCAGTCTGTAGCCTCGAAACAATCCTGTAACGTAGCAGTGGCACCTTCTGACCATCTTCTTACACTCCTCACTATAGCAGGTTGTCTCTGAACCAGGGGTTTGTATGTAGGCATGAGGTGGACTAGGTTGTGATCCGACCTCCCCAGGGGGGGAAGTGCTGCAGCACTGTAAGCACCTTTAACATTAGCATACAGCAGGTCTAGTGTCTTCTCCCCCCTAGTGTGACAATCCACGTACTGAGTGAAAGTGGGAATAGTCTTGTTCAGTGATGTGTGATTGAAATCACCGGAGATCAGGAGAAAGGCATCAGGGTGTCGAGTCTGGAGTTTGGCAGTTACAGAGTGAATGACGTCACACGCGGCAGCGGCATTCGCGGATGGAGGAATGTACACAGCAGTTATTATCACATGTGAGAATTCTCTTGGTAAATAATATGGGCGAAGTCCGACAGCCAACAGTTCAATATCTGGACTACAAACGCGCTCCTTAACAGTCACATGACCGGGGTTACACCACATGTTGTTGATGTAAACAGCCAGCTCCCCTCCTTTCCTCTTACCGCTCTCTCTCCTCGTCCTGTCGCTCCGTATCGCGCTGAAGCCGTCCAGTGTAATATTAGAGTCAGGCACATCACTATGTAACCAAGTCTCTGTAAAACACATCAGACTGCACTCGCGGAAGATGTTTTCAGTCTTTAACAAAGCTGTCAACTCGTCCATCTTATTGTCCAGAGATCTCACGTTGCCCATAGTGTCCTGTGGGGGTGATGAAGGCCGTCTTCCACTCATCCCTCTCTCTGATACGCACCAAGTTGTAGGCGCTCCGGACGTCCAACTTTGAAAATATGGTAGCACCAGAGAGGGCTGAGTTGGTAAGTTGGCAGTGGATATCGGTTCTTAATGGTGCTGTTGTTGAGCCCTCGATAGTCGACACACGGGCGCCCTTTTTCCAGCTGAAGGTCTATTGCTAGGTCGTAGGAGTGATGAGGAGGACCATGGGGGCACGTTCACTTCTGTCAGGGATGGCGTTGGTGTTGACATCGGGAGCCTCGGACTTCCCAAAACACATCCCAGCCAGCGCCCGCATGCAGAGTTCGGTGCAGGTTGGGCCCCACTGCAGAATCTGATTTAGGTCCAGGAGATGAGAGTGTCATGTTGAAGCAGCCAGGGGTGCCCTAGGATGATTAGTGGAGACGATATGGCGGTGAGGTGGAATTGGATCTGCTGTTGGTGTTGGTCGATGGTGAGGGTGAACGGGTTGGGTCTGAGTGTTGGGACTGGATGAAAGGGGCCGACCGTCGACAGATGTGATCCGAACAGGCTGGGATAACGCCTCGACTATTGCCCCCCAATTTTTGGCATAAGAAGAGTCAATGAAGTTACCTACGGCATCGGAGTCGATTAGGCTCTCCAGCGTCGCGGGCAGCTCTCATCTGGCGAGCTCATCTTTTATGCGCAAAGCCAACCCCTCATCGTAGGTCGTCCGGAGGGCGGAGTCTCCCCAGGTGGTTTGAACTGCGAGGGTACGAAACTCAGCTGTGTAGCGGCTCACGGACGACCCTCCTTGCCGCAGATGGTAGAGTTTGGTGCCGGTCTCCACCTCGGCGGCAGGATGTTCGAAGGTGAGCTTCAACTGGCGGGTGAATTCGTTGTAGGAGTGCGCTGTATCTGAATCTGAACGAAGAACCGCCATGGCCCACTCAGCTGCCTGCCTGGATAGCAACGAGACGAGAAGGGCAATGCGTAACTGGTCTGTGGAGTATCTTGTGGAATTAAACTCAAACACAAGATCCAGTGCGGTTAGAAAGACAGTACACTTCCCATCTGTGCTATCCCATTTATCCGGTAAGGCTAGATAAACATCAGAAGAAGGGGGAGGTTGCAGTGCAGTAGCCACTGCGACAGGCGGCAGACTAGTCGGAACAGGAGCAGTCTCGCGGAGAGCCGTGTTGTCCAGCCGCAACTCCGCTGAGAGTCGTTTAGGTGCCATTTGGCAAACTCCAGCTGGACAATTAAGCTGTTTCTGCAGCTTATTTGTCCAGCTTCCATCTGGACAATTAAGCTGCAGAAACATCTCAAGGATGATCAGGGGAAACAGGATGCGTCTGAGCTCAATTTTGAGGTTCATGACAAAGGCTGTGAATACTTATGTACAGTACATGTGCTTTCTCAATTTTTTTTTTATTTTTATAAATTTGCAAAGATCTCAAGTAAACTTTTTTCATGTTGTCATTATGGGGTGTTGTGTGTTGAATTCTGAGGAATTTTTTTTTATTATCCATTTTAGAATAAGGCTGTGACATAAAATGTGGAAAAAGTGATGCGCTGTGAATGCTTTCCGGATGCACTGTAATTGTTTTACATAAACTAGACAGGCAAAGTCAGTGGTAGACAGTGGACAGGCCAGATAAAACACAAGTTTGTAGAAAAAACATGTAAACAAACAAGTTGAAAAAGTATCATATATTCTCAACAGGCCCCTCTATTTTCAGCTGCCGTTCCTTTGTTTCTGCAAATGTTATAATGTGCTACTGATGTGCTAGTATATCAGATATCTATGATTTCTTGTATAGAGTGAGAAACAGATGAACAATTTAGTGGCAGACAGGACCAGAGCAGACAGCATGTGAAAATTTGTTGGGGTATATAAATGTGAATTTTACATCATTTTTCCAAAAGCTGTTTTGACACAGTAGATAAATTGGCCTGCAGTTGTGTTTGCAGTATTTTAAACATGCACTTTATTATCAATAATATGTTTGTTGAGTTTTAATAAAAATACAGCAAACTTGTGCTCTGATTGTGAGTTCATAATGAGTCAAACAAAGTAGTGGCCACAATTCGATCAAGGAAAAAAAGCACACAAATCCTTATTACCTACAAAGATTGTTGATCTCCTTAGATGTTTTCTTTGCTTGATGCGGGCAAATTAATAAAAGAGCGATGAGTGATAATGACTTTGATATTATCTTACATTTCTGATCTTTTATAAACACAGGAAGCAATTTATTATTATTATTTAAATTGGAAGCTGTATTGCTTCTCTTAAAACTAACTAGTTGCAAAATCATTCAGATCTGTATAATGACACACTTGGTTCCATAGTGTTCTGATTTTTAAGGTTATGGTGCAACAACAGATTTAGTTCTGGCTGCTGTAAGTGTCCCTACGTACATCCTCCAACCCAAATACGCCATAAAAACAGCCACCTGTTGCCTGTGACACTCGTGCCAGTGATGGTCATGTGCCCAAATCTTTTCTCGCTCCTCACTCACACTGAGGGCTCACTAGGTAGGTTGCCTCCCCTTCTGTAGGGATGTGAAGGGGTGGGGCCCTCTATATGTGTCTTCTACATCCTGAGGTCCACAGTCTAAAGTTATGCAGCAGACAATAAAAGGAAGAGCAGTATATGCAGAGGGCAATGCAATGCACCCCAATGTCTTCAAAGACGAATGAACTGAACGCTGCGGTTTGTTCACCGGTTCAAAGACTGCATGAGCTGCCGCAGCCCTTTAACTATTGAAAGAGCCAGCTTTTACAAATCAGCCGCTGAAGAGAAAACGGCCACTGCACTCGAAGTTAAGGCCCACTTCCCCAGCCAGACTTGCTGCGGTAACTGGTGGAGCGACAAACGAGGATGTCTGCAACCACGTTTGACTTTTTCTTCACAGACATTGAGGAGCTTGCCAGGCACCACGGAAACCGGTTTCTCACCAATTGCAGAATTGGGATTTTTCAAGGCGTTGGTTTGTGCTGACTGACTGAAATTAGGACAAATGCACTACAAAAAAATAATCATTAAAATTATAAAAGATAAGAACATTAATGAATGTGGAGTAAATTAGCTGAACATGTAGCAGACTGGTTATGAGAAAATCTATTTTGTAAAAAACTGTATTCTGGTTTACTTCATTTGTTTCTAGAGTTCCACATTTAGTATATTATTCACATTTCCAATTTGACAATTCTGAAATAAATATTCGCAGAAATATACCACTCTTGATAAAAACTGGTCGAAATGTAAAATTTTATAACATGTGCAATGCGTTCAGTAGTGATGAAAATAGAATTTATAATACAAATTTCACTGGCTGTGACGTTACTGCATTCCTTATAGTATTGTTAAATCTCATTGCACTGTATCAAATTTTTTTAAACCAAACTAGTTGCTGTGAAATTAAGACATTTTCTGCTTTGTCTCTGCAATTGTATCCAGGAATCCCGTGGCATTATCAGTAGATAGACAGTAGACAAAAATAAAGCAACTGGCAGTATGTTTATGTGGGAAGTCAGGTAATCTGTAGTAGATTTAACCTTGTTCTTGCAAATTCTCAAATGTATACCGCAGCACAAACAAAAAATGTTTCCTGTTAAATTTAACACACTAACACATTACCCTTTAGGAGACAATTTTTCAAGGTGTTCCATAATCAAACTAAAAAGATATTAAAGCTAATTTGGTCATCCGTTAACAAATACAAAAACATGTAAAATTGCAATTATATAAAAATCATTTGCTTCATGGCAAGATGCATCACATGACACTAGCATAGATTATTTTTGTAGCTCATGTTATTCCTAACTTAACATTATGAAATATGTACATATGATTGTAATAATAAACAAACCAATTATCCTGAATATGCATGTCATACGCTATATGGTCAAAAATATGTGGAGAACTGATCATTACATCCATACATAGGCCATTCATAAACCTTAACAACAATGCTGGAAACAAACAATTATCTAGGAGGTCTTATTTGCTGTAGCATTACAGCTCCCCCCCCCCTCACTGAATACGAGGCCTAGTGTGATCTATTCCAGCTTGATAATGTCCCTGTTTACAAAGCAAAGTCCATGAATACATGGTTTGCCAAGGCTAGTATAGAACTCCAGTGGCCTACGCTGAGCCCTGACCTCAACTCTAGGGCCAGTGGTAGCTCAGTGGTTAAGGCATTGGACTACGGTTTGGAAGATCCCAGGTTCAAACCCCACAACCACCAAGTTGCCACTGTTGGGCCCTTGAGCAAGCCCCTTAACCCTCAACTGCTCAGATGTGTAATGAGATAAAAATGTAAGTCGCTCTGGATAAGAGCATCTGCCAAATGCCTAAATATAAATTTAATAATGCTTGTGTAGCTAATAGGCAAATCCCTACAGCCATGTTTTAAAATTTAATAAACACTTTAATAAACTGAACAATTTGTCTTATTCTAAAAACATCTATGGCACAGTATTTATTCCAAAATAATTCCATTAAAGAAACTTTAATACATTCACAATGCACTGAGATTACAAATAACACCTTTATTTACAAGGTTTTCTTCAGCTGTTCATGCACTTATGCACCAAATGTTTTAAAATGCTTTATGTCCGAGTGAGAACAGTTAAAAAAAATATATATATATTTACACTGAGACATAAACAACCAATATCTTACATAGCATTTTAAGTAAAATGGGTGTACATCACCATACATATATTTTCTTTCACTTTTCTTAATGAACAATCACATCTAACTCCAAAAAAGCCCAACTGGCCTCATTTTCAATATCAATAAAGTTGTCAGGATTTACATAGATCAAACTGAACTAAAAGTTTCAAAAAAGAAACTTACCAAAAAAAAAAAAAAAAAAGTTTTTGAAAGGCTGATTTTCAGATTTTCCATATGTACATTGATCACTGAAGCACACAAAATGTAATAAATTATCAAGTGCACATACAGCTGGGAATATTATTATTATTAAACATAATAGTAGTAAGAAAACATTTAATTCACTAATCTAGTGAACTAGCAAATAATTTTTTTAAAGACAAAAACGCACATCTACCATTTTGATTAGGGCACTAAGATTAAATAAATGTGATTTTCATTGTTCATTGATTTACAAATCAAAAAAGTCTGGATAAACTGAGCTTGGCAATGAGGTTTCGTTTGTTCGTTTTGGAACTCTTACTTACTTTGAAGACTCTTTTCCTGATAAAAGAACAAAATTGATTATAAGGCTGAGGTTCTTCAAGAAACTTAAAAATATGACTAGTTGATACAGTCTATTATAGGATGTATTATGCAAGTCACTTTTTGGCTCATCCTGGATTATAGCTTTGTTACAGTAGTAAAGTAAAATAAAGTAAAATGATTAACCCTACAACATGGCAGTACAAATCATGGAAACCATGCTTTCACTTTAACCCATTTAAACAGTCATACAGTAGCTGTTAAACATTAGGTACTGAGCTTTAAGCTTCCGTTAAACACAATGTCTTATCCAGCAAAGTACAGTGAAACCTCTGGTGTCTTATTTTTACTAGTGGTACCACCCACCTCCAGCTGATAAAATAAGGACAAGGGAATGAGCAACATTTTAAGGAATATTTTCCATGGACTTTTAATATATTTACAGATAAACAATTTTGAAGCTATTACTTTTACTAGTTCTAATAAAACTGTGCAAAGTTAAGTGCACAAAAAAAAACTCCCACTGCTTTTTTTTTTTTTTCACTTCTTACTACTTGAACGTCACAGATCACAAACCATAGTTATGCAATAGGCTCAAACTCTCCAATGGGACTTGTTCCATGAAAATCATTTGACTGTTCCATGTGTGTGGCACTCATTTTTGTTGACTCAAGTACATCCCTTAAAAGGCAGTGTTCCCTCCTTTTGTGGTTATTTAGTGATTCTAGGTCTGGATAACTGCGCTGGCAAATCTGGCACTTAAAAAGACTGCTCTGATTTTGATGAGAAATTCCTTTATATATTTCAAGACCACCCAAGATGCGATGAACTCGCCTCCTGTGGTTTCTCAATGACCTTATGTCAGGGTAGGTGCGTGAACAGATTTGACACTGAAATGGATAGGAATGACTTTGCTGCAGATTTCCTCTTGAAGGCTGCAGTCCACCTCCTAGTATACGGTGGACCCGCCTCCTGTGATTGTTCAAGGACTGAATATCTTGGTAGGTGCGAGCACAAATTTGACACTGGAACTGCTTGGTCTGACTTTGCTTGGTCAATTCCTTGGTCTCAAAACTCCTACTGCTGACTGGATTTAGATGTTTTGGTTTATGAACCTTTCTTAGATGGTCTTTCAGGGACTGGAGTTTTGGGTAACTGCGTTGACATATTTGGCAGCGAAACGCATCTGATGAGCTGCTTTGTGAAACATGTGCTGATTGAACAGTAGGTGACTCAAAATCCTTGTTTGTGCTATGAACATTCCGTTTATGTTCCTCAAGTGCAGCATGGCTTGTGCACTTGCAACCACACATCTGACACATCAAACTTTCTGCTTGGCTATGTGACAACAAGTGCCTCTTGAGTCCTTCAAGGCTGCTGAACCAACGCACACACACTGGGCAACGAAGAGGTTTGAAAGCAGGAGTACAAGTGTTGGCTCGCATGTGGACTTCTTGGGCTAAAGTGTTTTGAAAAGTCATGCCACAACGAGAACAAGAGTGTTTATTTTCAGTTGTAGAATCTCCTTTGCAACTCCGTGTTAGGTGCCTTAGCAATGACTTGCGTAATCTAAAGATCTTTTTACATCTGTGGCAAACATATGGGCCTGTGAAGGGTCTGCGATTGAAACGAGATCTAAACAGATCTTGAGAATCCTTTTTTGGGTTTTGCACAGATAGCTGATTGTTTGACTCTTGCTGAAGCTGAGACTGTACATGTGACTGCTGATGTGACCCTCTCTCCTCAATTTTTGGTCTTGAAGTTTGCAAATGTAACTGCTGATGTGCTTCAAAATCAGCCCAAGACTGCAAATTCTCACCACAGTGTGAACAGATGTAAGACTCTAGAGCATGCATTTGCAGGTGTTCAAACAAAAGCCGAGGGCAGGTAAAACTAGCACCACACTCACAAGTCACTTTTCTGGGAAGCACCGATGGTAATGACATAATGCCCCAGCTGCCACCCCCAACATTACTACTGCCCTCACTTGGCTGTCTCACTTGGCTCTTTGAAACTGGTGGCAAAACAAATGTGTTTTCCTGAGCTGACTGATTTTGCTTGTCAAGCATCCCGTTTCCTTCCAGTGTGTTTGTTCGTCTCATGAACTGGCACCTTTTTCTGTGCATATTCATATTATCTTTACGAGTAAATGATGAACCACAATGGGGACATGGAAACTTTTTCTTCAACCCCAGAATATTACTGGACACATTTCCATAGGAATTTTTCTCCAAAAATCTTCTTGATCTACAAATCATAAGATGCTGATTTAGCGTAAAACGTCTAGAATAGCTTTTCTGACATCTGTTACAGGAAAAACGCCGTGCTCCATTATCAGAAACATGCACCTGAAAGTCTTTATTTATTGAATGCGTTAAATTTGATGTTCCACAATTAACAGATGGTTCTAAAATAATGACCTCATCATCAGTATTTTCTTTCGATGCCTCCTCTAAATTATTGCCATTTTCATCATCAGTCAGCACATCAACTTCAGCATCATCCAGTGGTACAGTCCACTGCCCTCTTTCTAATGATTCATTTCCTTCAGTGTTGCTCCCTGCCGTTCCCTCATCTTCGGAGGCTGAAGAGTGAATGGAATCCTCTCTTTTCAACATTTCATTAATATTTTCCTTTGACTGCACTAATTCTAATTTAGAATTATTGGGAAGAAAAGGTGGGAAACTTTCAGGCAATGTTTCACGCTTAAAAGAGGTAGTGTTTATCTGAAATTTATCCTCACCTAGAGACTCTGCCCCCTCTTCACTTTTTATAGAGTTATAGCCCTCTGTGTTCACAGCAACATTAACATGGCCTACTGAGCTCTTCATTGACGAGAGTTGTCCTTTTGCAAAAGTCCCCTCTCCAGTCTTGTAGACTGCAGAATCTTTTCGGGCTAAAGCAGCTTTCCACTGACATTTATGTGTTTTAAGCCTGTGGCGCCGTGTATAGCTCCGATTACACAACTGACAGTGGAATAATTTTCGTGGATACATCATTGTGGGAAAGGTGGTAGGTGTTCCAACACAGCCAGAACAAATATGGCTATCCGGAGCAGAAATTACACTAATGACAAATTGCCTGCATCGGCGACAAAATTTTACTCTTTCCTTCCTATGCAAGGCATGATGCATTATTAAGCTGTCTTTGTTTTGAAAAACTCTACGACAGATCCCACACTGAAATCTGCCTTCAACATTGTCCCTGCAAAGCTTCTGCCGGGTCTCAAGAGCCACCACAGGACACAAGGCCTTGGTCATAGATACAATCTTGCTTTTGCTTGGGAAGGTCCTGTCTGATGGTATAAAACATTTCCGATAGGGGGCATATTGCGCAACCTTTTGCCTTAACTGATTATCAGTTACCTCAGGGTTTGATGCAGACATAGCCACTGGAGCTTGTACAGGTGCCCTAGGTGAAACTTTTCGAGGGGGCAGGGCCCTCTTGTTTTGGCCCCATTTAATTTGGGGTGGCTGTCTCCGGCTCATATAGGCAGATGCAAGCATTTTAAGAAGTGTTTGCTTATTTGCTACCGTTGACTGATCTTGTGATTCATCACCATCAGAACTATTCGCATTTTCGTTTTCCAAACAAATAGTTTTATTTTCAAAGGACTCGCATTGTGCTTCTGTGGAAATCACAGAATTGGATACACATTTTGGTAGCAACTCATCATCATGCTCTTGTGAGATAGGATGCTGCATAGGATCTATATTTGATGGAGACAGACAGTCTTGTGTCTTAACTTCAGAAAGTGCCGGCAAGCTCTCATGATGCGACTCTTCAGTAGCACGGGAAGGTGAGCTCTCAAAGAGAACTGGAGCAGAGTAGTTGCCATCTGTCATGACTTCAATTTTTATAGGTGAATTGTTATCTGGCTCTGTGAGAGCTTTCATTTCGTGCACGTTATGCTTTTGAATATCTCCAGCATCCTGCAATCCTTCCCCACATTTACTTGTATGTAAATCCTCAGTTTCTGGAGGGGACAATAGCATGCAGTGGTGCTTTTCAAGAAGTTCTTTGCTGTCAAATAATCCACCACAGAGATTGCAAGCAGGTGATGTAGCCCCTTGTGGACTAGAAACTTCACTAGCATGAGATGCTTGATGTACCAAGAGAGATGCTAAACCATGAAATGTGGCTGAGCATGCCACACAGCTGTATGATTTAGTGGAGGAAGTCCCAGTGGGTCCTGTTTCTTGTAGCCCGAGCATTGTTGGATGCCAGGAAAAAAGGCAGTACTGAGTGTTAAATATTCAGTTGTGCCATTTTTTGTAGAGTCCCTATGGAAGAAAAACAGAAAGACAATCAACATCGGTCAAAACAGGGATTGTTTTCCTGGCATTTAAAAAAAAAAGTCAGTACTGACAATGGTAAATTGAAAAGAGTTTACTAATTAGCTGGAATCTGTAATTAGCAATTAACGAATGGAATATTTTACAAGCAAGTGTGCAATTATAGTAGTCAAGATATACTGTATAAGGTTTTAGGACACTGCATAAGTTCTGGGATAAACCTCTTTAGTTATATTTCAATTTTGGTTAAAAGTGCCCCCTTCCTTCCTTCCTTCCACCACCCCCTTCCCCCCACTTATAGTTACCATTACCCGAAGTACCAAAAAAGCTGTGGAAACTGGTGAAAAAGCCCTCTTATTACTGAGTCTGCAAGCTCTCCAAGGCTTTTATCTGTATGCTCTGCCTTAATCCACTTTCCACAGCTTAAATTTTCCTTGTAATATGACCTTCCTTAGCGCTACAATGCATATCACTAAACTTTTAGGTCAGGGTCTAATGGTAGCATTGAAAAAGGCTTTATTTATAAAATTAACCAGAGAAAAATAAAGAAAGTAAAAGCACAAGCTCATATTCCAAGACATAACTGTAGTCAGCTCAGAGGACCTAAGAGCTGCATGAACTGACTTTCGCAAAAGCTTGTTGATGTGTGTCTGAAATTGCGCACCGATTTTAAAATACTACTTGAGACATATACGGCATTAAATGGTCTCCCGCCGCAGTATCTGAGTGAGCTGCTAGTGTCTTATGATCCGCCACGCCTACTTTGATCAAAGGATGCAGGCTGCTCGTCAGTACTTCGTATTATGAAAACTACAGTTTTTTCTTACAAAGCCCCAAAGTTATGGAATAGCCTTCCAAATGGTGTTCGGGACTCGGACACAGTCTAGGCTAAAAACCTATTTATTTAGCCAAGCATTTTTGTACATAGATTTGTCTTAGGTAAAGGAGCAGATCTGATCACTCTCATTAATCACTCAAGTTTGTTGATGGTGAGGTGATTGGTTGCTTTACATCTCAGGGAGCCCTCATGTCTGTGTTTCCTTCTGGCTCTCCCTTTTAGTTATGCTGTTATAGTTAGTTCTGCCCGAGTCCCTGCTTGCACTAAATATACATTCACTTTAGGGCTGGGCGATAAAACGATAACGATATGTATCGCGATAGATACGTGATCCATATCAATAAAAAATGTGTTTGATAAAACTTTTGATAATTTTTATTCTTTGTCAGAAGATAACAGAGGTTGCGAAGCTAGTTTGGTTGCTGTCATGCGCACTCGCTCCGCGACCAGCACTAGGACCCTGGAGTAGTACGGTCGCCATTCAGGAAGCAACAGGTACTTGTTCACACGGGCGTTAAAATTGAGTGTTTTTCTGCAGTTCGTAGCGTCCGGTGAGCACAGATGAAGCGCCGAGGGTTTTCTACACATAGTAGTCAATGAGTGTGTTGACACGGGCTTTGGTGACGTGTTACTGTGTTAAAAAAAAAAAAAAAAAACTTTGCATGCATCTTAAAGGAGACAAGCTGGCTCTTCACATCGCTCAGTCTGCCCATGCCTTTTCCGGCGCTTTGCCGGATCTTAAGGGAGTACTCACAATTTTGGGTCCAATTCCTGATTGAGTGCGAGTTGCTAGAACGCGGGTTTAATTGTGTAAACTCTTGCTCTCTGCGCGAAAGAGTCCTTACAATAACTCTCGTGGTTATTCTGCCTGTTCGCGCTATTTCCGCTTTTGGGTTTACCGTCCACGCTACAAGGGCTCATAGATCTATATACTGACTAGATGTCGCCTCTGACGCTGCTGTCCGTAGGAACGATGCGCGGCCGCCATCTTGGGTCGGGGGAAGCCGCGTCTACTCTGCATTAGTTAACATTGGCAGAGAACTATCAATGATTAAATCACCTTAATTTGCTTAATTTTCAACCGATTATAGATCTATTATCTATAAATAGATAAATAATAGAGCAAAATTTTAATTAATAAAGGCATGAGTTTAAACAGTGGCGGCACGGTGGTGTAGTGGTTAGCACTGTCGCCTTGCACCTCCAGGGTCCAGGTTTGATTCCCGGCCAGGCTCAATTCCCGTCTCTGTGTGCATGGAGTTTGCATGTTCTCCCCGTGCTTGATGCTACTCCTCCGGGTACTCCGGTTTCCTCCCACAGTCCAAAGACATGCAGATTAGGCTAATTGGCATTCCCAAATTGACCATAGTGTGTGAATGAGTGTGTGTGTGTGTGCGCTCTGCGATGGATTGGCACGTTGTCCAGGGTGTACCCTGCCTCGTGCCCACAGTCTCCTGGGATCGGCTCCAGGTCCCCGCGACCCTAAATACAGGATAAAGCGGTATAGAAGATGAATGAATTCAAGATTCAAGATTCAAGATTCAAAGAACTTTATTAATCCCAAAGGGAAATTGCTTATGCTCGGTTACAGGTGCTCACAGTTGTTAACTAAGGAAGGTGGGGAAAAAAAAAAAAAAAAAAAAAAAAAAAAAATGGGTAAGTATTAGTGTCCTGTTGTATACCAGTCAGTGAAAAAATCCACATACATGTGTGTATGAGTTACAGCGAAGAGTTGCAAAGTTTTATGGCCGTTGGGAGAAAGGATTTCCTGTGACGCTCAGTGGAACACTTGATAGTAATCAGTCTCTGGCTGAAACTGCTCCTCTGTTCAGCCAAAACACTGTATAGCGGGTGAGAAGGATTGTTCACAATGGATTGTACTTTGGACAGAATCCTCCTCTTTGCTACTACATCCACCGAGTCAAGCTCCATGCCTAGCACAGATCCGGCCTTTTTAATTGACTTGTCCAGTTTGTTCTTATCAGACACCTTAATGTTACCACCCCAACAGACCACAGCGTAAAAAATGACACTCGCCACAACGGTCTCATAGAACATCTGTAGAATGGTATTACAGACGTTAAAAGACCTGAGCCTTCGAAGAAAGTACAATCGACTCTGACCTTTCTTGTAGAGTGCCGTTGTGTTGAGTGACCAGTCAAGTTTGTTGTCCAGATAAACTCCCAGATATTTGTAATCGGAGACAATGTCCACTATCTCCCCCTTGACAGATATAGGAGTCACAGGGGTCTTGTTTCTCCTAAAGTCTACCACCATCTCCTTTGTTTTCCTGATGTTGAGTTGTATGTATGAATGTATGTTGAATGAATGAGTTTAAACAAACAAAGCGGGGAAAAAAAACAATTATGGACTTCCTGACCAGCAGACCTCAGAATGTTAGGATGGGGAACCTAACATCTGCATCTAGGCAGAAATTAAATCATCGTAAATCGTCCAAATCTCAAATGATTTTAGTTTTTTGGTTTGTTCCAACTGACAGACATGTATTTATGATCGAGTCCAGAGAAAATTGAAGGTTTTGATATTAATCTACTTCAAAACTAGGTGTAAGTTTATTATTCTTCCACTTCAGTGAACTTAAAATTAACTATTGTTACTTACCTTAGCCTAGTCTACTGCACACAAAATGGCTACAATGGTGTGATATCCATACTTAAAATACATGTTAATTAAAACATTTGAATTGTACTGGTTTATTTTGTACATCAGCAAGCCTACAATAATATGACCCAGCGAAAAATGGTTATACAACACAAAAACATTGATCTGAATGGCGGGAAACTTTGGCGCTTCCTTCAGATCCCCGACCCAAGATGGCGGCAATGTTGACGTATGCTTAGAGGCCCATGGCGACATCTACACTGTAAAAAAAAGTCCTAAATTTACGGAAAATAACTTTCAAATTTTATAGTCGTTTTCCTTTTTTTTTTAAACTACATACAAATCTCTGTAAAATTACAGACATTATCTGTAAAGTCGACTGTTTTTTTAAGTATTATTTCAATATTGAAAATTTTACTTTTTTTCACATTTTTAAACAGTAAAAATACCGTATTATTTTTACAGTTTTTTCTGTTTTTGTAAATTACGTGTAACTTTATGTAAAATTACAATAATAAATTGTAATTAAGTACAAAACTCATTAGATAAAGGTTAATGTCCATACAAAGAAATTGTTTTTCTTTGTAATTTTGAGGTAAATCATATTAGTTTTATAATACTTTGATATTTAAGTTCTAAGATGCAAGTTTAGCATTTTTCATGACTTTTTAAAAGATTATTTTTACATTATCACTTACATGTAGGCTATAGTATCTGCTTCATGCCTTCAAAGAATGTGAAGAGAATTTAGGAGACTGATACGTATTTAGGAGAATTTAGGAGACTTCTTGTTTCTGATTGGCTGATCAGCAGCCGGAGGCGGAGATATTCCAATTACCTCTTCATTACTGGCGCATTTAAATAAGCGCGCGAGTGAGGGCGGGACCTGATGCGGAAAACGCCTACGCTTATTGCTCAGGTACAGACGTAACGTGATATGAACCAGCCAATGGGAAACAGGCGTCCTTCAAATGTTTAGCGTGCGCGGGGGTGGTGTGACTTAGCAGCCAGTAAACGGGTGTGTGTAAATTCAGAGGAGTGAAGACACGCTGCTGAGCTACAGGTGAGGAGGAAAGCAGTCTCTGAGGGACAGAGGAGAAGACTCTGAAATGTAAAATACCTGCAAGCTCAAGACACAATGACGGTAAGATATTTTTTATTCTTAGTTTAATTCTTATTGTTGTTGCTGTAAACAAAGCTCATTTATTAATACTGCCACATTTTTCTTTTAAATCTAAGATCTTAATGTGTTCTTTTCTTCTCTCTTCCAATCCACCCTAATGCACCAAGTTGTTTATGGCCTGTTTGGAAAATGATCTTTCTTGGATACACTGGACCGTCCATTTTGCCATTTTGGTATGTTTTAGATTTGACTTAATTGCACTAAGACTGATTCTGAACTAAAAGTTTAAGTTATTTGTTCACATACATTATATAAGAACAATAGAGTTAAAAAGGGGACCACATTGTACTATATTTGTAATAAAGTTTTCAATCCAACATTAATTGGAACATTGAGAATATTGTTTGAAATTGTTCATTTCTTCATAGGTTGTTAGTCAAGGATATTTCACAGCAATGTTTAAGTTTGTGAGAGAGAATGTTTCACTGTTATAGCACAATAGTCTAAATATTTAATTGTTTTTCATTTTAGGATTTTACTGTAATGCTATAAAAACTGAACTTTTTACTGTATTTTGCATCATACCTGTACTATACTGTGTCAGTTATACAGACTTTTTTTTTTTTTTTTACAAATATTGTAATCTTGAGTTTGTGTTAACACTATTGAACATGTGTATTCATAGGAATTTATGAAAAAAAAAGTTAAATATCAGGGGTTTTGTGTTATTGCTTTGTTTGAAGGTGTTTGATCTTCAATTTATGAAAAATCTGTAAATAACAGTGTTTCCCTGCTAAATGCCTAATGCTTTTGCTTTACTGAAGGTGTTTGATTGTAATAATTTTGGAAAAAACTGTAAAATAAAAACATTTTGCTGCTACACGTCTAGTGCTGTTTTAATGAATGTGTTAAATCGTATACATTTTGGGAAAAATCTGTAAAATAATGGTGTTTCACTGCTAAACATATAGTGCTGTTGCTTTATTGAAGGTCTTCAATCGTATAAATTTAGCAAAAATCTGTAAAATAATGGTGTTTCACTGCTAAACTTCTACTGCTGATCGTTTAATGAAGGTGTTTAATCGTATAAATTTAGCAAACATCTGTACAATAACGGTGTTTCATGCTAAACTTCTAGTGTTGTTCATTCAATGAAGGTGTTTAATTGTATAAATGTAGGAAAAATCTGTAAAATAACGGTGTTTCTCTGTAAAAGATAAAATCATTTCTGTAAATTTAATGTTTTTGAGCATAATATGAACTAGAGTATTTTACCTTAATTTTACGGTTTTAGTTTGGCAGCCATTGCTGCCAGTCATTTGACCGTTTTTTTACGCTTTTTTTTTTTTTTTACAGTGTAGTCAGTATATATATATATATATATATATATATATATATATATATATATATATATATATATATATATATCTATGACAAGGGCTAACTGTTACCTCTCGTCTTCTGATCTCCCCTCTCCTGTTCTCCCCCCCCCCCCTCTGTCGAGCTACACATGTTGTTCCCTGAGCTGCCAGTGATCCAGACTCCATCTGCCCCTGTCTGACTGATCCAGGTACCCCGCTTCTGGATGCGTCTGGTGTCTGTTTCACTCTACCATGAAGACGGTTCTGGCCTCGACTGATGTTGACAGCTGTTTCTCTGAGGACTTGACTTCGCTGCAGTCACTCGATAGTTCAGGACTTGAATCTCCTACAAGTCTGCCTGAGCGTCCAATAACTACCAGGACTCCATATTAACATAAATTAACATCAACTGTTATGCTGAACTGCCTGCCACCTAACACACAGTATGAATGCAGATCAAGTCCTGCTTTCTGTTTCACCCAAATGTGGATGGGTTCCCTGTTGAGTCCGGTTTCTCTCAAGGTTTCTTCTATTTGGCATCTCGGAGTTTTTCCTTGCCACGGTTGCCCTCGGCTTGCTCATCAGGGACTATCTGACCATTTTGATTCATACACATTCCATACAGACTTAAATTATTCTTTTGATTGTGTAAAGCGGCTTTGCGACAATGACAATTGTTATAAGCACTATACAAATAAAATAAAATTTAATTTAATTTATTGTGTTCCAATCACTTTGCGCCTGACTGCTTCATCAACCGGGACAGTACAACACCGTACAATCTATTCCTAAAGAAAGGAACAGACTATAGTCAAACTATAGTCAAAAACTTCATGCTGTTTGTTTCTCTGGCCAGATATCACAAGGTAACAGCAGAGATGAATATTAATAGTACTTGTGAAGTTATTGCTGTTATTTGCTACAATATTTACTCAAAATATAATTTTTTATTAAGTTATATCTGAAAGAATATTAAGAATCTAGGTCAGGCATCGCTAAATGGCAGACTATAGTCCGGATCCGAATCGGGTGACAGTTGCATCAGGATGCTTTTCTGATAAAAGAGAACAATTAATATATGAGTAATTTAACATCCCCCCCCCCAAAGGTGGGGACAGCTATACCAGTCACTCAAAGACAGTAATGCTATAGTTTATCGTGTATAGACAGTATAGACGATTTATTTGATTTTAAAAACAATAAAAAGCTCTAGACATTTTTTGCTCGATATGGATTAATCTAAGAGCCAATAACACAGCAGAACAGTACGACAACAACCAATCAGCATGCAGCTTGCGCAGGTCAAAGTTAATTTCCTACACACTTTGCGAAGCAAACTTGACACCAGGACAACAAAAAAAAAATGAGTGGAAGCAGCGACGAAAGTGAATCTAACCTCGAGTTATTATCCAAAGATGTTGAAATTGTCTACAAAAAAAGGTAGCATCTACCAAAGCAGATATCGATCGTGTCGTCTTTCGTGGCCATTACACCTTATGAAAGGTGTTCCAAAAGGAGCAAGGATATAACCAGGGCCGTTTCTAACTTTCTAGCGAAAGATATGATGCCCCTAAGCACACGAGGCTGACGTTTAGCTCCTTATTCGCAGCTTCCGATTCGTTTGGCTTCTTATTGCGCAATGTCTCATTCTGCGGCTGAAGTTTAGCTCCTTATTCGCCTCATTACTAATGGGTGTGTTCACGTTGGCGAAAGCTGCGCAGTTTATCAATAAAAAGTTATTTTGGTGGCTTAAACCATTCTGGCCAAGCAAATATGAACTATACACCTAGCAGGTACCCAACTATATAGTAAAAGTGAAACTGTCCTGGCCCAGATTGATAGCTGCATAATTCATTCCATTTTTGTTGTCATTGCATGCTTAAGCCATTGTCAGTTTATTGGGGAAGTGTGAAATTGCCTTCATTTAACTCTGAATTGTGGGATAAAAAGACAGCCCTAGTGTGTGTGGTCTAAATGTTGTTTCTCATTATTGTTTAAAAATCTCAAAACATTGTAATATATCACCACAAGATACTTTTTATCATCACAAACAAGTTTTTTTTTTTTTTTTTTATAAAAATCTTTGCCTTGTAAAGATTCTGAGCATGTGCCTATAGTATCTTAATTTTTAAGGCCAAATCTGTCATCTGTTTTTGTTAATAAACTATACTTTAAAACGTAATTTAATGAACCCTTTAATTTGTGTGGCTTCAGTCATTGTTGGGATTCTCTTTTAAAGCTGGCAGCATTAACAACTTATATCGAAATATATATCGTTATCGTTCAATATGGACCAAACATTATCGAGATTACTTTTTTGCCATATCGCGCAGCCCTAATAGACAGTGTGCGGTGTGTACCAACAAAGGAAAGTAGACAGACAATGAAAACCGAACAGTCAAAGATGAATGGACAGATCAATACATGTCTATACCACTTGCAGGAAGTTTAAAACTTTAGTTTAGTTTCATATGTTACAAAACCATGGCGATAAGAAAACAGTAATGTGAAGTGAAACTATAAGATAAACACAGGCTATTAGAGCAAACATATCCGCAAAGTCCGAGGTGAGGGTGTGTAAATACCCGAACTTAGAGCCCAGTGTGACAGACCAACCAGAGTCTTTTCCCATTCATTTACAACCCAGCAGCATGCAAACGAAGATTCACTAAAATGTTATTGCCCGTACCTTCTTAATTTTTTTCTTCTTCCCAGATCTAGTTCATGGTTACGGATATGCAAGTAATGTTACCTCTATGAAAACAACAAGCAAAAGCTAAATACACAAACTTTTAATGTGTATGTAGCTCTTGTATAGTCCTGAGAAACTTATTAAATTTACAAATTTATAAATATTTCCTCATATTCTGCATAAGAATATCATGCTACATGAAAATCTATGTTCCAAGGGTTGAATGGAAAGCTAGAGCATTATGAAGGGGAAAAATTACAATCCATTGAGAATGGGACTCCCCTGGGTTAGGGTGGAGGGGGTTGTGTTGGGAGTGGCTCATTTGAATTAAAGTGACGGGTACAACAACGTGCTGTTCTGAAAATGGTTATTTAGAAGGGGTGATTAGCTTTGATCAAAGTACCCCAAGAATCAGTCACCTTAAGACTTTTATCTATTTTTATTAATTACTGGAAAAAAGGTATAATGTCTCCTGTAATAATGCCTTTGACAAATAAAATAATCATCATGAATTGAGAAGCTGTTGCAAGGTTGCTATGGACAATAAACATGACAAGGTTATCACACGACACTGTTGCCAAACTTAAATTCAAGAAGACTGAAAATTTTTGTTATATTCAGTGCAGAATATTTGTTATTTCCATAAATAGAACTCAAAACTCAGTCGTACAAGTAGTAGTTTAGTTATGCCTTCGGTTTAGACTTTATGTAAAGAAAGTGGATGCGGACTGTCAATGAGCAAAAAATGTTAGCTGATGGTGTTGTGGCTGGCTGCTTTGTGTCTAAGAGCAGCCCTTATTTCTGAGCTACCTTCTGGACTAGGTATTTTTGTTGGAGTTCCTGGTTGCGCAAAATGTACATTCTCCTAAGCCATGAAAGTACAACAAACATTACTGATAACCTGTGTTTCTCTTGCTCATACTACACGTACTACTGTGCTCCAGAGATGGCAGTGATCCGAACCAATTTTGGAATGCTGGCCCTACCTAATCCATCCTGATGCCCTACATCTGGTTGGAGTTCTCATCATTTAGGAAGCACTTGGTGCTGCTAAGTTCAGCTTCTATCTGATATTTTCGTGTAATCATTTTGAAGGTCTGGGAGTGGCAGCATGACATCACAACATAACACATTAACAATGATTATCAATAATACAACAGTAAACTGCAGACAGGATCATGATGCTGTTTAAAGATTACCCATGCCCCGCAGGGACCAAAGGACAGTACACCAGGAATAAAACCCACAGAATAGCCAATGCAGCACATATTGCAGAAAAACAGACAATGCCAGCCACAACAGAAAGACACCAGAACAGACAGTGCAACTAACAATCCGATTGCTACCCATGGGAAGAGCTGAACAAACAAGTCTGATTCTCAGAGGTCCCACCCTCAAACCCACATCACCCAAAGCATCTGCTGCCTGTGTCTTGGTGCAAGACACCATAACACACCCCAGAGGTCTTGTTGAGTTGTGTTCCGAGAGCACAAAGGAAATCTGCACAATACTGGACATAATATTTTGCATTGTAATGTTATCGATGATTGGGGTGTGTATATGATGGTGTGATACTCTTGTGTGGCAATTCATGTATTGCCACACTGACCCTAAAATAAATGTTTGCAAAAAGGAGTTTGCATTCCGATATTTCGAGATCGGTTTCAGGCCTCCTTCATATGTGGAAATAAATCAGATATAAAATCAGATATGTGCTAATGTGATTGTCGTGTAAACGGACAGATCGGATTTCCTGAGTCATTGTGTTCTGTAAGTCATTAAAACTGCGACTTCTTCGGGGTTTAATGACGTAATGTTATTCTCCGGTGAAAGCGTGTGTGGTATTACAACATCGCAGGTGACATGGAAGAGGAAAAGCCCCCAGCCCCCCCCCCCCCTTAATCTTTTTTGGGCTAAATAACATTAAGAAATCAGTATTTGGTGAATGAAGCATATGCGCAGGCTGCAATTATGCCATTTTTTTCTCCTCCTGTTTTAAAACCATGGTGACGTTTCGCAAACTTTACATATATCGCAGAGCGTCAAGCATACTTCACCTTCATCTATCTTGGCTAGTGTGTAGCGCAAGAACCTCCCTTTAAGTATGCGCAATGTTTGGTATGGTAAGTATAAACACGTGTATCGGATATGAGTCATAGTTGAAAGAACATGTAAACAGACGGTCAAAAAAATCTGACATAGGCAACAAATCAGGGCCAGGCGTAGCTCAGTGGTTAAGGCATTGGACTGCGGTTCGGAAGATGCCAGGTTCAAACCCCACAACCACCACATTGCCACTGTTGGGCCCTTGAGAGCCCTTAACACTAGGGTTGTGTACCGAACACCGGTGCCAAGATGGCACCGGTACCTATAGAACCGGTATATACCGGACCGAAACAGAACGCGAATTTCGGTGCCTCATTTCGGTGCCACTTAAATGCCTGAACTGTCGATTGAAATATTTGTTCTCTAGATTCATATATTTTTGTAGATTAATAGTTTATTAGATTAAATTAAAGAAATTAAAAGCACAAATCATCCGGAAATGAGAAACCATCCGACATGCGCGTGAATGCAGTAACTAACGTTACACTCGCTCTGACGGCAGCAGGCGGTCTACCGATAGCTTAGCATGCTAAATTAAACACCTCTCGTTAAAATGCCTTAAACTAAACGGTCGAAAGTGTGGCTGTATTTCACAAGAAAGGATTCCGGCACCGCGACGTGCAGCAAATGTTTCACAGCAGTTGCGTGTAAAGAGGGAAACACCTCAAATCTAATGAAACATTCGAGGGCAGACGGAATAAAGTTAAAAGCAGAATAAATACACGGAATAAAGTTAAGAGCAGAGGGAGGCACCGTGTTTTCTTGTGGACAACAGCTGGCGCTATCGGTGTGGACGACCCTCAGTCCCAGTCATACCAACTGTAGCAAAAAGGAGTCACTGATTATGATGACGACAGCAGCCTTTCCGCAAGTTAGTAGTAGGATAATGTAATGTTAATAGCAAAATGCAAATCTTGCATTCATGCTAACAAATAGTCAAACGATTTGTAAAAAAAACTAATGTAACATGGATTCTGTTTATAATTATGGCTTTCCAGCTAGTACTAGTAGTACTACAACAGTGTAGTAGTTAGAAGGCAAATATGGTGAAATTTCTGCAAAAGAATTGCTCAAATTTGAAGCTTACATATTCATATATACTTTAAACTTTTAATATATTGTTCAATTTTAAGCATAAAATTTCTTGTTCAATAAAAATTAATTCTTGAGTCATCCACTATAATTTTGTGGCTTAAAAGTATCGGTTCAGGCACCGATTTGGCACCTGTATCGAAAAAAACCCAAACGATACCCAACCCTACTTAACACTCAATTGCTCAGATGTATAATGAGATAAAAATGTAAGTCGCTCTGGATAAGAGCGTCTGCCAAAATGCCTAAATGTAAATCAGAACCTGCAGTGTAAACGTAGCCTTAGAGTAGCCAAAGTGTTCTTGACCAATTCCCTGACCAAAGCCCATCTAGTCCAGTTGCCAAGTGTGGCCAGAAGGCCATCTCTGGAAAGAGCCCAGATAGTACACAATTTCTTCCATTTCACATGGAAGATGGAACCCACTGAGCTCAGAGGAACATTCTATGCTTTAGAAATGGTTTTATGCACTGTTGAGTGTTTCTGGGACTTTGTGACTTTTGGTTAGACATTTATGGACATGGTATTAGGGCTGCACGATATTAGGAAAATATGCGATATTGTTGAATATTGCGATAACGATATTTCTTGCGATATAACATTTCCCTAGAGAAATGCATTTTTTTTATTATTGCCTATTTTTTTATTTATTTATTTATATGTAATGATCATACTAAAATAAACAGGTAATAGATATTCGTCTGATGTAATTAAATCTAATTCAGGCTAAAAAGAAACTATATGTCAAGGAAGTTGCAAATATTTAGACTTCAAAACACTATGAATGACTTAAAACCCTCAGCAGATATTCTGATTTCTGGTTTGCTGTTACCATAGACCTGCCAACACAATATGAATTACTTTCAAACATTACTTTATATTTACATGTAACCATACACTCATCAATAGTGTCTTAAAACAAGAGCATCTTTTAAACAAAATATTCTCTTTGGCTTGCCTGTTTTTTTTTTTTTTAAATAAAAATAAATATTTTTTTAAAAATTTAATAAAAAAAAATACTATTTGTCACACACACACACACTCGCTCTGCGACCGGCACTAGGACCCGGAAGTAATGTGGGCGCGAACCCGGAAGTATAAGAGGAGTAAACAAACCACTGAGTCATGTCTGAACCACGCATGTCGGTTCAGATTGTTTACTTTCTGATTCGAGTGTGTGTTTATAGGACGCGGGTTAAATTTGTGTTTTTCCCTTGCTCCCCTTCTGTGAGAGTCCTTAGACTAATTCGCGTGGTTATCCTGTCTACTCGCTTGCTTCCGCATTTGGATTTACCGTCCATGCTACAAAGGGCTAACGGCTAATCGCTAAGTCTCATCCGGGGTTAGTTCACGACAGAATGAAGTATAAAGATTAGGGCTGCACGATATTAGGAAAATATGCGATATTGTTGAATATTGCGATAACGATATTTCTTGCGATATAACATTTCTAGGGTTGCAACTAACGATTATTTTGACAATCGATTAGTTGGCCGATTAATCGATTAATCGGATAGAGCTGTGCACTTCTTTAATTTGATGTTTGGCTTATAATTATATATAAAACCATGCCAACATTTGTTTTGTTTTTAACAATAATTGCAGATGGCAAGTTGACTGTTATATTTATATATATAAATAAAACACTGTCAACTTGCCATCTGTATACATACACACATACATACATACATCGATTAAATCGGATACAAGCTAGACGCTTTAATTTGATGTTTTGCTTAACTATATAAAACCATAAATCAGGGTATTATTTATGTATAAAAGTAAACTTGAAAAAATGCAATAGCCACATAGTTTAATTATCTTTAATTTTGACATTTAAACCTTATTTTATGTAAATCAACATTTTTGTTCTTAACAATAATTGCAGATGGCAAGTTTACAGTATATATATATATATATATATATATATATATATATATATATATATATATATATATATATATATATATATATATATATAGAGAGAGAGAGAGAGAGAGAGAGAGAGAGAGAGAGTTTAAAACAAAAATACATTCAGTTGTTAAGAATGACAAATTTTAAATTCTCTTAAATTAATTCAACTTAATAATAATAAGAATAGACTTCTAGATTATGATATTTTTGATTGAAGTGTCTACTACATCCTTTTCACGGTTTATACATTATTTCGATCCTCTCGTGTATTTTATCCTTTTTTTTGTCTCAATAAAAAAATAAATACTAGAAATTCTCGTAATACGGTGACGTAGGGAGAGAGAAAAAAAAAATCGCCGCTACTGGGTTCACTCTGTTTATTTTGCCCTTTTCCCCTCTGTATAGCATGAAGGATCATGGGATATATCTGGTCCTACGAAATGTAAAATGAACGTGAAGAAAACGCACTAGAAGTGTTTTCCTCGCGTTCGTTGGTATTTGAACGCAAAGAAAAAGCTGCATGCAACGTTTTTTTTTTTTTTTGACCCTGTATAACCGCGCAGCCGGTGAGAGTCTTCACACGGGCTTTGGTGACGTGTGTTTACACGTCACCAAAGCCCGTGTGAACTCTCTCACTGACTCCTATGTGTAGAAAACCCTCGGCACTTCATCCGCGCTCACCGGACACTACGACTGGCAGAAAAACGGTCGATTTTAACGCCCGATAAGAGGTGTTTAATGTAAATTGCTCCCATACCTTGGAGGACTTGGGGCGCGCGCTTTTTCCTGCAAACTCTTGTGTAACCTCCATTGCGCGAGCGGCTGTGTATCTGTGTGTGTATTTGTGCATCTTGTGGTCGCGCGCCTCAATAACGTGAGCAGCCCAACTAATCGATAAGGGCATTCGTTGACAACGAATTTCATTATCGATAATTATCGATTAGTTGTTGCAGCCCTAAACATTTCCCTAGAGAAATGCATTTTTAAATTATTATTATTGCCTTTTTTTATTATTTATTTATATGTAATGATCATTCTAAAATAAACAGGTAATAGATATTCGTCTGATGTAATTAAATCTAATTCAGGCAAAAAAAGAAACTATGTCAAGGAAGTTTCAAATATTTAGACTTCAAAACACTATGAATGACTTAAAACCCTCAGCAGATATTTTGACTTCTGGTTTGCTGTTACTATAAACCTGCCAACACAATATGAATTACTTTCAAACATTACTTTTTATTTACATGTAACCATACACTCATCAATAGTGTCTTAAAACAAGAGCATCTTTTAAACAAAATATTATCTTTGGCTTGCCTGTTTTTTTTTAAATAAAAATAAATATTATTAAACAAAACAAAAAAAATACTATTTGTCACGCACGCACGCACACTCGCTCCGCGATCGGCACTAGGACCCGGAAGTAATGCGGGCGCGGACCCGGAAGTATAAGAGGAGTAAACAAACCATTGCATACAGCTTAGTCACTGAGTTTGCCATGTCGGTTCAGGTTGTTTACTTTCTGATTCGGGTGTGTGTTTACAGGACACGGGTTAAATGTGTGTTTTTCCCTTACTCCCCTTCTGTGAGAGTCCTTAAACTAATTCCCGTGGTTATCCTGCCTACTCGCTTGCTTCCGCGTTTGGGTGTTTACCGTCCATGCTACAAAAGGCTAACGGCTAAGTCTTCTGATCATCCGGGGTTAGTTCGCGACAGAATGAAGTATAAAGATGTGTGTGTATATATATATATATATATATATATATATATATATATATATATATATATATATATATATATATATATATAAAAGATACAAGCGGGTATAAACAAAGTAAGGGCCCATCTGATTGGTCAAATTTGGAGACACAAATGCTTGGCAAATAAAGTATTTATCGCAACTCTTTGCGATATGGTTATCGCGCATGTCATTATCGTGATAACGATTTTTTTCGATATATCGTGCAGCCCTACATGGTATCTTTTCATAATTTGCCCTATCAACTGAATTTGACAGGTGGACAGTAGGCAAATGCTCGACTTCTCTCATGCTAGTGGGTTTTAATAAAAATAAGAAGAAGAATAATAACATTTACAATTTTAGTGCCACTTAATTTGTAGTGCAAAGGATATTATTGCAAAACATTTTTTTTAAATGTCTTCAGTATGTGTAAAGCGCCATAACTGATTAAAGCAGTGATTACATTCACTACGACATGATTGCAACAGTGATATTACTTTTATAGCAGTTCTATAGATGAGAAATTAGCAGAGTAAGTTTTGGACATTTTCCTGTGCTGCTGTGGGAATTTGATCCTGAAGAAGCCACACTCAAATGATAACACAAATGACTAGCTAAGATTGATTTTGACATTTCCGAGTGTGTGTGTTTCTGATAGGCAGACAATTAGGCATCCCTTCTTCCTCTTCAACTGAAGAGCTTTTACATTTTAATCAAAATATTCTTGCAAAGTACTGACAACTAATAAGGGTTACGTACACGCTCTGTTCCTGTTCAGGAAGTGACATTAACAGCGTGTTCAACAACAAAAGCACTTGTGAAACTTCAACAGTAAGTTTTAAACCGTCAGTTTGCCAAAGATGTTTTTTTAGAAGAACTACGATGCTTCCGAGTCATGGTACTCTGTGAGAAAAAAAATGTGGCAAAAAGGGGAACAAGATTGGAGTCAATTTTAGTTTCGAAGCTAAGTAGATGGTAGTAGTAGTGTTTTTTATTCTTCACACATTTAGGAACTAATTTCTCAACATTAAGATATGTTACATAAAAAAAATAATAATAATAAATATATATATATATATCCCACTTAACAGCATTTACAGACCTCCAGGGCCGTACTCTGAATTTCTTAGTGAATTTGCAGATTTCCTCTCAAACCTAGTAATTTCTGTAGACAAAGTGTTAATTGCTGGGAACTTTAATATTCATTTTGAGAATCCAGAAGACCCCCAGAGAACCGCATTTATTTCCATATTATATACACACTACAGGAGAGTACATTACATATCCCAGAACACAGAGAGTGCCAAATTTTATCATCCCTGGGCAATAGTTTATTTAACAGCCCTACTATTTAAAACAAACAAACAAAAATATAATTTTTTTTTTAATCCAGAGCAAAATTACATCACCTCAAACTCAGCATCAGAATTAAACATAAGAGAGTATAAGACAAGAGTATGTGCTTTATATCAGTTATAACAAATCTAAAAACACTGACTAGACAGGTTGAGGATGAAAATACACATTACTCATGATTATATATATATATATATATATATACACACACACACACGATATATATATACATGGTTAGCTTGTTGCTAAGAAAAGACAAACACAGAGTGAGGGCTGCATGTTTCTTATCCCCCACACACACTGTCGATTTCTCCGACGGTGCTGCTGATGTCATTACAATCGGCGAATTATCACTTATTAAGCAAATCGAAAGCAACATTAACACCTGGTGCGCGTGCTGTATCGTGCAGTTCACAGGCCAAATTTTTCGAATCGATTCTTTCACTTTAGATGATTCGTTTAAAAAGGATGATTCCCGAATCGCACCACTAGGTGGTAAATATATGGAAATAGATGCAAACGTTTTCACGATTAATTCATTCCTGACATGTACGATGCAACAGCTCACTCATGCATAAACACCAGATACGGTGCACGGCGGATTTCCCGCTTTCTACCTAATTCTTGCAAATAATACAAGCCAGCGCGCTTCCCACGGGCCCGAATGATAGGCCCTATAGTGTAGATGGCGCACACTGGCATTATGTCTTTGCCGAAAAAATAACAATACTCTTCAACGAGCGGTGTTAGAATCACTACGCGAATAGGACTCAACAGAGACCAGATAAAATAGAACAACACTAACCAGGAACCTGCCTGACTAATTTACAATTGCAAGCTAACTATCTGTGCATCAAAAACCAAAATGTTATTCATGAGCACTGAGGACTTACTTGGATTTTTTTTCTCCTGCTTGCAAAGATTAATGGACGTGATCGTCACACAATGGTTAGTTGGAACGTTTCGGCATGCATTGTGTCAGTACCATGCGCCGTCTCGGTCAGCAATGGAGGGACCTGCTGTACTGGGCGTTCTGAGACAGAAGCCGGAAGTAGGCGTATTCACAATAAAAGACCTACTTTAGGATACCCGCATACAGAGGAAAATGCATCACCGCAACCACTGACAGGATAACGCAGTTAGAAAATCAATACATGAATGGCTAATTATAACACATCACATCGGTAACACTGTTAATCTTCATGAGATGAGACGTACAAGATTCACGAGATGCACAAGATTCGGTCGTGTTTCCTAACACAATGTTGAATAAAAAAAAATATCCACACACTGACTGTAAAAATATATTTTTTTAAGGTTTTAGGAAACACAAATACATAATTTGTGTAATTTAAAGAAAGATTTTGTTCTGTTAAAGTTTCATTAAATTCTCTCCAGCCAGCTTTGCGTGATTCTGTGATCTTTATTTTAATTTCTATAGATGAGTGAATTTTAACATTTTAAGAGTCTACATTACACTCGTTGAACACTGTTTGGAAAACCCGTACAACAATGTACTCTTACATAATACATGGATTCCAGGTTAGCGGCACTAAGAACGCATTTTCTCACATTCTGATTTAAATATTTATAACTGCTGAGTTTAATCAGAGTAAACACAAAATGCTGCAATAAAGAAAAAACATGCACTGAACATCAGTTTTGTGGTCATAAAAACGCCTTGTGGATGTGAAGGGTCAACGAAGAATAGCCAGATATGTTCAAAGGAAAGTATGAGGCGCCGTATAGGGCTTAAATCAAACTTCACTCATGCACACACATATGAAACACTCACACACACATACATACTACTAACTGCTCACCAGTGGTGTCAAAAGTATTCACATTCATTACTTGAGTAGAAGTATAGATACTAGGGTTTAAAAAGACTTCTTTAGATGTTGAAGTATCAACTCAAGCTTTTTACTCAAGTAAAAGTGTAAAAGTACTGGTTTCAAAACTGCTTAAAGTATAAAAGTAAAAGTAACGTGAGGGGGGAAAAAAGCATTAAGGATAAAAGCTTAGGCTGCGCCACGGGCCTATATACTGCACTAACACCTCATGAAAAAAAGAAAAATGTGTTGTTGTTTTTTGTTGTATTTTTTAACGGCCATAGTGATTTGGGATACTGTATATGGCAATTGAAAAAGAATGCATTTTAGTACAATGCAAATACATTAAAGAACCATGTATGTGTACTACTGAGCATTAACATGTTTTATGGAGAAGAAGATATGATAACTAGTTGCCTATAAGTATTTTAATGGTGCAAAAAGTCAAACGTCAGAGGCATGTCATCAGTAACCTTTATTGGAATGTAAATGTACATCCAAGCTTAGCTGCAGGAATCTGTGAGGGCAACATACAAGAAAATTTGTGTACCCAGGGCCGGCTTAGTAACAATTACCCTTGTGTGGTTGTCTACAATAAACATTAGTGCTGTCAGAATGAAGGATTAATCCAAGTGATTAATCCCCCCAAAAATTATATACACTCACCTAAAGGATTATGAGGAACACCTGTTTAATTTCTCATTAATGCAATTATCTAATCAACCAATCACATGGCAGTTGCTTCAATGCATTTAGGGGTGTGGTCCTGGTCAAGACAATCTCCTGAACTCCAAACTGAATGTCAGAATGGGAAAGAAAGGTGATTTAAGCAATTTTGAGCGTGACATGGTTGTTGGTGCCAGACGGGTCGGTCTGAGTATTTCACAATCTGCCCAGTTACTGGGATTTTCACACACAACCATTTCTAGGGTTTACAAAGAATGGCGTGAAAAGGGAAAAACATCCAGTATGCGGCCGTCCTGTGGCGAAAATGCCTTGTTGAGGCTAGAGGTCAGATGAGAATGGGCCGACTGATTCAAGCTGATAGAAGAGCAACTTTGACTGAAATACTGTAATCACTCGTTACAACCGAGGTATGCAGCAAAGCATTTGTGAAGCCACAACACGCACAACCTTGAGGCGGATGGGCTACAACAGCAGAAGACCACACCGGGTACCACTCATCTCCACTACAAATAGGAAAAAAAGACTACAATTTGCACGAGCTCACCAAAATTGGACAGTTGAAGACTGGAAAAATGTTGCCTGGTCTGATGAGTCTCGATTTCTTTTGAGACATTCAAATGGTAGAGTCAGAATTTGGCGTAAATGGAATGAGAACATGAATCCATCATGCCTTGTTACCACTGTGCAGGCTGGTGGTGGTGGTGTAATTGTGTGGGGGATGTTTTCTTGGCACACTTTAGGCCCCATAGTGCCAACTGGGCATCGTTTAAATGCCACGGCCTACCTGAGCATTGTTTCTGACCATGTCCATCTCTTTATGACCACCATGTATCCATCCTCTGATGGCTACTTCCTGCAGGATAATGCACCATGTCACAAAGCTCATACTGTATAATTTCAAATTGGTTTCTTAAACATGACAATGAGTTCACTGTACTAAAATGGCCCCCACAGTCACCAGATCTCAACCCAATAGAGCAGCTTTGGGATGTGGTGGAACGGGAGCTTCGTGCCCTGGATGTGCATCCCACAAATCTCCATCAACTACAAGATGCTATCCATTCAATATGGGACAACATTTCTAAAGAATGCTTTCAGCACCTTGTTAAATCAATGCCACGTAGAATTAAGGCAGTCCTGAAGGCGAAAGGGGGTCAAACACCGTATTAGTGTGGTGTTCCTAATAATCCTTTAGGTGAGTGTATATATATACACTGGATAAGGTATATAAGGTCTGGAAGCTTCCGCGAGGACCGCCAAAATAATGTAACTTTAATTTTTCACGTGGAAAGATGGAAACGTAATCATGACGAACCCTACTTACGGCCACTGCGCGAAACCGCGTATGTGATATAGGGATATAACACCGCATCTCACAGTGAGTCAAACCGCATAGGTGAGATAGGGGTATTATCAACCGAAAATGCTATTTTATTCAAACGTCCTTGCTGGAGTGTGTGACGTGACATTATGTGCAGGTGCGATGGATCGCCTACCAACCAACAGGGTATTGGAATGGTATGTTTATACTTCTCATCAAACCACAATCGAATTCGCTCCATTCGGATGGCGCGATTTAAAAATATATATATTTAATGACATGCTGAAATAAAATAGGAGTAACGAGCCTATTTTTAAAATGTAAGGAGTAGAAAGTACAGATAATTGCATGAAAATGTAAGGAGTAGAAGTAAAAAGTCGGCTGAAAAATAATTACTCCAGAAAAGTATAGATACCAAAAATTTATACTTAAGTAAGGTAATAAAGTATTTGTACTTCTTTACTTGACACCTCTGCTGCTCACAGAACTACATATGAAATGCGCACTCACACACACATACATACTATTAACTGCTCACACAACTACATATGAAATGCGCACTCACACACACATACATACTATTAACTGCTCACACAACTACATATGAAATGCGCACTCACACACACATACATACTATTAACTGCTCACACAACTACATATGAAATGCGCACTCACACACACATACATACTACTAACTGCTCACACAACTACATATGAAATGCGCACTCACACACACATACATACTATTAACTGCTCACACAACTACATATGAAATGCGCACTCACACACACAACTACATATGAAATGCGCACTCACACACACATACATACTCTCCGCGCGCGCACATACATACATACTTTCAGCGCGCGCACATACATACATACCTTGCACACTCACACACACGGGGTGCCCTCAATCTCCACGGCCCCAGGGAGCGAGGGCTCTGCTGTGCCCCCGTCCAGGGGCCCCCGGATCACTGGCCTTAGAAGAGACACATGAAACACAGGGTTAATGCGCATATGGGAGGGTAACTGGAGTTTAAACGAAACAGGGTTAACTTGTGCTAAAATAATAAATGGACCTATGTATTTCGGGGAAAGCTTACGACAGGGGAGATGGAGGTGAAGGTCCCGTGTCGAGAGCCACACTCGATCGCCTACCTGGAGCGGAGGACTTTCCTTCCTTCGTCTATCGGCAAACAGTTTGAACCTAGATACTGCTCTGGTGATTTGTGTGTGTGTGTGCATTTTCCCAAACTCTTTCCGCTTTTCCACTGATCCATCATGGGCACTTCGGTGGGCGTGGCATCCCATGGACACAGCGGAGGTTGATACCCCAGTATGCACTGAAACGGCGTTAGGCCGGTTGCAGAGTGGACCAATGAATTTTGAGCATATTCTGCCCAAAGCAGCCAGTTAGCCCAGTCGTGCTGCCTACTACTACAGTATGCCCGAAGATATCTCCCGAGTTCTTGGACAGTCCGCTCTGCCTGTCCATTAGACTCGGGGTGATAGCCCGACGTTAGGCTAACTGTGGTCCCCAATTTCTGGAAAAAAGCTTTCCAGACTTTGGCGATAAATTGGGGGCCACGATCGGAAACAATATCTTCAGGCATGCCATAGTGACGAAACACTGTTGCAAAGAGGGCTTCGGTTACTTGGATGGCAGACGGGAGAGAGCCGAACGGAATGAATCGACACCCTTTCGAGAACCGATCTACTACGACGAGGATAGTAGTGTACCCTTTAGACACCTGCAGGTCCGTTACAAAATCCACGCCAATGTGTGACCACGGCCTATTCGGTGTCGGTAGGGGCATTAGTTTACCAACAGGTAGGCTACGCGAAGTCTTGGTGCCTCGGGAACATATACACGATCGCGAGGGCACCCGGGGGGCACGGGGTTGTCCCGTGCCTGCCAAGTGATCTCGCCATCCAGATCCCACATGACCGGAGCTACCACGAGGGGCGCGGGCAGAATGGGTTCTGGGTTTTCTATCGGTGTTGGCGCGGGGTAGTAACGCGACAGCGCATCCGCTTTTTTGTTTTTAGAACCGGGCCGATAAGTTATGTGGAATCGGAAACGCGTAAAGAACAGTGCCCACCGGGCTTGCCGTGTGTTTAATCTTTTGGCTTGTTGGATATATTCTAGGTTTCTATGATCGGTTAAAACAGTGAAAGGATGTTTGGCTCCCTCTAACCAATGTCTCCACTCCGCTAACGCCGCTTTTACTGCTAGCAGTTCTCTGTTGCCGATATCATAGTTTTGCTCAGCAGGTGTCAGTTTTCTAGAGAAAAAGGCGCAGGGGTGAAGTTTCTCGGGTTGCCCTTGGCGTTGAGATAGGAACACCCCTATTCCTACCTCGGAAGTGTCTACTTCAACTATAAACGTTTTTTCTGGGTCAGGTAGACGGAGGATAGGCGCCGTCGTGAATGCCTGTTTTAGTTTATTAAAGGCGAGCTCAGCTTCGGCCGAGAGGGCTTTCAGTTTATGTGGTTTCCCTTTGAGCATGTTGGTGAGGGCCGCGGCTACAGCACTGAAGTTCCTAATAAATCGTGCTTGTACTTTACTGTTATTGCATTTAAGCCTCTATAATCTATACAGGGCCTTAAGCCCCCGCCTTTTTTCTCTATAAAAAAGAACCCTGCTGATGCGGGAGACGTGGACCTGCTGATAAGTCCCTGCCGGAGAGCCTCACTCACGTACTCCTCCATCGCTCTGGTCTCCTCCAGAGACAATGGGTAAATGCGCGAATAAGGCGGTGCTTTCCCCGGCAGGAGATCTATCGCACAATCCCACGGACGATGGGGAGGAAGTCTCGCTGCTGCCCTAACACTAAACACATCCTTAAAGTTCGCATACTCTGGCGGCACACTAACTGACACTTTGTTACTCGGACTTTCGATGGTGGTGGTTTGGACCGCCAATCCCGGCGGTTTGCATGTTTTGGCGCACCGCGGGGACCACGAGAGGATGCGAGATTTCGCCCAATCGAAATTAGGATTATGAAAACTGAGCCAGGGCAAGCCCAGTACGACGGAATGGTCAGCCTGAGGGAGCACAAAAAATTTTATCTCCTCGGAGTGACCAGGGAATGTTAACCGGAGGGGCGCAGTGATAGATTCAAGTGGCGACTGTTTTAGGGGATGGCCATCCAGAGCTTTAACTGATATCGGGTGTGGAAGCTTCGACACGGGAGCTCGCAGCGCGGAAAGGAGAGAAGCTGAGATGAGGTTTCCAGCCGACCCGGAATCTATTAACGGAAAAACAGACAAGGTATGGTTATTAAATGAAAGTGAGGCTGGTACACAAAAAGGTGAATGTGTGCGAGGCGGTGTGAGGAGAGTTACTTTCAGCAGGGGGCAGGAGCTGATCTTGTGTTTTTCCCCCCCACAGTACAAACACAATCCTGCCGTCATGCGCCGGGCTCGCTCTGCGGCTGACAGGTGGGAGGTGCTCACATCCATCGCCTCTGTCGTAGACCCCCCGCGGTCTGGGGCTGGCAGCTGCTGAAGGTTCACCTTGTGACTCGTGTCTGCTCGTTTCGCCACTCGAAGCGGGGGGCGCCGCTGTTGACTCCGCAGGTGCTAGTCGAGCTTGATGGCTAGGGTGATGCACTCCTCTAACGAGAACTCCGCATCTCGGCACGCCAGCTCCAGCTGGATCTCGGAGGTGAGGCCGTCGCGGAATCTAGCCAGCAAGCTCTTCTTGCACCACCCGCTTTCGGCGGCGAGAATCTGGAACTGGACGGCATACTCGGACACTGACGCATTTCCTTGTCGAATTCTCAGCAGCTGCTGCTCTCCGGTCCTTCCCTGGTCCGGATGGTCAAACACGGCGCGGAAGGCCTCGATGAAGCGATGATATCTGGTGGTGATGGCTCCTCCGGCGCTCCATACTGCTGTGGCCCAGTCCAGCGCACGCCCCGTTAGGTGTTGCGTGATAAAGCTCACCTTTTGCGGGTCCGTCATGTTCGGGAAGTCTGTGAGGTACAACTCACAGGCGAGCAAAAAACGGCGACAGCCCTCCGGATCCCCCCATACCGTTCAGGAGGTGTTGGACGAGGAGCTGATGGCGTGACAGGTGAGGGTGGAGCCGCCGGAGGTAGCCGGGATGTGGCTAACTGGCTGACACTGCAAGCCAGATCATGGACTGCTCGAGCCAAGCTCCCGATCTCCCGCTGCTGTTCCCTGAGATAGCTGTGCAGCCTGGCATTTTCGTCGGGCAGGGGAACCCCCGCTGCGTCCTGGATGGTCCGTTCATCTGTCATGTTCTGTAGGGTAATTCGGACACAGATGCAGAGGGTTCGGTACGAGTTTCAGTGAGTCTTTATTTTCTTGCTTTAAACACAACACAAAGAGAAAACGAGAGTAAACATTCCTTCAAACAAAACTGAGACTGGGTTTAGCCTCCTCAGGCTGGTTCCATAGGCCGGCGGACTCGAACACCGACAATCCCCTTGGGACACACACGCCGTTGTTCCGACAGATTCACCTCCACTGAGGTAGATCTCTCACTCTTAACAGTAACTTACTTTGAACGCGCAAGGTGCGGATCGTCCGCTCTTCTTCAGTCCTGAGGAGGCAACATATACAGGGAGGCAAGAAGTGAGGCAGACATACACGAAACAAACGTTACCATCACAGTGAACGGACAAGACGCCACGGGTTCGACTGGTTTATATAGACACACACGGGGGTAAAACACAGGTGCACATAATTCGTGATTGGGTGACATAACACATTGACACACTAGAGGGGGGCAAAGAGGCGGCTCAGTAGTCCGGAGACCCAGATCTTATTCCCCCGGACCGTGGTGGTACAGATGTTACACTAAGCCTGCCCTGGGTACACTCATTTTCTTGTATGTTGCCCTCACAGATTCCTGCAGCTAAGCTTGGATGTACATTTACATTCCAATAAAGGTTACTGATGACATGCCTCTGAAGTTTGACTTTTGCACCATTAAAATACATTGGCAACTAGTTATCATATCTTCTTCTCCATGAAACATGTTAATGCTCAGTAGTACACATATATGGTTCTGTAATGCATTTGCATTGTACTAAAATGCATTCTTTTTCAATTGCCATATACTGTACAGTATCCCAAATCACTATGGCCATTAAAAAATACAACAACAAAACAACAACACATTTTTTTTTAATGAGGTGTTAGTGCAGTATGTTAGTGCCTGTGGCACAGCCTAAGCATTTATCCTTAATGCTTTTCCCCCCTCACGTTACTTTTACTTTTATATTTTAAGTAGTTTTGAAACCAGTACTTTTACACTTTAATTGAGTAAAAAGCTTGAGTTGATACTTCAGCTTCTAAAGAAGTCTTTTTAAACCCTAGTATCTATACTTCTACTCAAGTAATGAATGTGAATACTTTTGACACCACTGGAAATAGCATACTGTACATGAACTGTATCAGTCAGGATTTTGGCCTCATCACAGCACAGAGACAGCACTTGTTAAAGTAGTAAATTACTTTCTATTGGCCTCTGACCAGGGTTGCGTCACTATGCTTATGTTACTTGATCTCAGTGCGGCTTAGACATCATAGTATTCTCCTTCACAGATTAGAAAATGTGGTAGGAATTAAGGGAACAGCCCTCTCGTGGCTCAGGTGTTCCACATGGTTCGGTTTTAGGGCCACTGATTTTCTCCCTTTACTGTACATGCTTTCTTTGGGCAAAATAATTAGTTTTCATTGTTATGCTGACGACATACAGTTATACCAGTTGTCTCAGCAAAACCAGATGAGAAAAAACAGCTTGCAAAAAGTTGAGCAATGCGTAAAAGATATAAGATCCTGGATGTTAATTAACTTCCTTTTGCTTAATCCTGATAAGACAGAAGTTCTAGTCATAGTGCAACAGTGAAAGACCTCTGTGTGACTATAGATTCTAGACTTTCTTTTGACTCCCAGAGAACAGCATTTATGTCCATAGTGGACGCGCTAGGAGTAGATCAGCATGTAGTAGGACCCACTCATATTTTTTCCAAATATAGGACAAGATGGAAATAGTCCCTTTAAGTTTCTTTGTACAAGAATGATGAAGATGTTTTGCCTGGCCACCAACAGGAGTTAGGGGCACATCGTCAGTTCGTGTTCCAAAACATCATACTGTATGGTGTTTCAGCCTTTTTCTCACAATACACCCTCTGCTAAGGCAGGCCCACCCAGGCTGATCGGACCTGGGTGTGTGTCCCTAACGCCTTGGGGCCCAGCTACGATCTTTCCTCCTAATCCACAGCCATTGACTACTGCGTTCAGCAGCCTCTGAAGTCTCTTTGATGGTGTCTTGCAGAGCTTGGCCACAGATCCCCAGTTTTTTCAAAAGCCTAATGGTCAACCAGAAGGGGCAAATCACCCCTATCTTATCTTCACTTCATTGGCTCCCTGTGCGATTCCGCATTGATTTTAAAATACTACTTTTGACATATAAAGCATTAAATGGTCTTGCACCACAGTATCTGAGTGAACTTCTAATGTCTTATGATCCGCCACGCCTACTTCGATTAAAGGATGCAGGCTGCTACTGTACAGCAGGGGGTAGAGCTTTTTCTTACAAAGCCCCAAAGTTTTGGAATAGCCTTCCAAGATAGTGTTCCAGACTCGGACACAGTCTGTTTAAATCTAGGCTAAAAAAACTATTTATTGAGCCAAGCATTTTAGTAAATAAATTTGCCTTAGGTAAAGGAGCAGGTCTGGGGGACTCATGGACGTAGAACATTATAGTGAACTGGTATGTGTAGATGCTGTGTTCCCCACTCTCATTGATCACTCAGGTTTGTTGATGGTGAGGTGATTGGTTACTTTACATCTCAGGGACCCCTCATGTCTGTGTTTGCGTCTGGTATCTGGGGATGGTTTCACTCTACCATGAAGACGGTTCTGGCCTTGACTGATGTTGACAGCTTTTTCTCTGAGGACTTGACTTGGCTGTATCGATAGTTGCTCGATAGTTAAGGACTGGAATTTCCTACAAGTCTACCTGAGTCTTCAACAACTACCTGGACTCCATATTAACATCAATTAACATCAACTCTTATGCTGAACTGCCTGCCACCTAACAGACAGTATGAATGCAGATCAATTCCTACTTTTTGTTTCACCCAAATGAGGATGGTTTCCCTGTGGTTCCCGGTTCCTCTCAACGTTTCTTCCTATTGCCATCTCTGGGAGTTTTTCCTTGCCACTGTTGCCCTCGCTTTGTTCATCAGGGACTATCTGAGTATTTTGATTCATACACATTCACATTCCATACAAACTTAAATAATTCTTTAGACACCCACATATAACCGTTTACCCAGAATACTTATTGTATTTCAAGACCTTGCTTGTTTACTGAGTTAAAATTTATTTAAACTTTTTGCTTGTCTTGCCATCCACTGGCAGACCAAGGTAATCGCAATCCAAGGTTGCACTGTATATGCCTGAAACTGACATAATCTTTATTTTTTTATATAGATGAGGGAATATGAAAACTTGTTGAAAAATGGGCAAAGTGTCTTGAAAAGCAAGGCTATTATGTCTTTCCTAAAAGTTAATTAAAATAGATTTTTACAGTAAGAGTGTGGATAATTTTTTTGATTCAATATTGTGAAACACGACCACATCTCACCCCCTGAAGATTAACAGTGTTACCGATTTGAGCGCTGTTGGCTGTCCAACTTTAGGTCAATATCATACCTCCCTTTTATCTCCAAAATTCTAGACAAGGTTGTACAGTTGAACTTTGGTCTGCGAATGACTTAAATAAATTTGAATTCGGTAAGCGAGCGAGGTCTTGAAATAGGAGCAGCACTGTGGGTCATCTTCTCCCATGCTCGGTCTCAGTGCATGTGCGTCACTCGTATAGTCAACATCAGTGCGCACATATACTGTTTACTATAACCCTGTGACCATATGTGTGCACATAAAGCATTTTTTTAATTTTGTGTTTGTATGCGTGGATGTGCTCGTGTGAGCGAGAGTCTCAGTAAAACTGTCAGTAAACTGGCATGTGTGTGTGTGTGTGTGTGTGTGTGTGTGTGTGAGAGAGAGAGAGAGAGAGAGAGAGACAGAGAGAGTCGTCGTACACAGCAGCCCCCCCTATGTTGACACCTTCCTTTATGATGCGCAAAATGTTCTCTATAGGGGAAAGAGCTAGACTGCAGACTGACCATTTCAGTACCCGGATCCTTCTCCTACGTAGCCATGATGTTGTGATTGATGCAAAATGTGGTCTGGCATTATCTTGTTGAAAAATGCAGGGTCTTCCCTGAAAGAGATGACTAGATGTTGTTCTAGAACCTGAATATATTTTTCTGCATTGATGGTGCCTTTCCAGACATGCAAGCTGCCCATGCCACACGCACTCATGCAACCCCATACCATCAGAGATGCAGGCTTCTGAACTGAGCGTTGATAACAACTTGAGTTGTCCTTGTCCTCTTTGGTCCGGATGACATGGCGTCCCACGTTTCCAACAAGAACTTCGAATCGTGACTTGTCTGACCACTCGTCTTCCATTTTGCCACACTCCATTTTAAATGATCCCTGGCCCAATGAAAACGCCTGTGCTTGTGGATCTTGCTTAGAAATGGCTTCTTCTTTGCACTGTAGAGTTTCAGCTGGCAACGGCGGATGGCACGGTGGATTGTGTTCACTGACAATGGTTTCTGGAAGTATTCCTGAGCCCATTCTGTGATTTCCTTTACAGTAGCATTCCTGTTTGTGGTGCAGTGTCGTTTAAGGGCCCGGAGATCACGGGCATCCAGTATGGTTTTACGCCCTTGACCCTTACGCACAGAGATTGTTCCAGATTCTCTGAATCTTCGGATGATATTATGCACAGTTGATGATGATATCTGCAAAGTCTTTGCAATTTTTTGCTGGGTAACCTTTCTGATATTGCTCCTCTATCAACATTGTGGGAATTGGTGATCCTCTACCCATCTTGGCTTCTGAGAGACACTGCCACTCTGAGAAGCTCTTTTTATACCCAATCATGTTGCCAATTAACCTAATTACTGTTAATTGGTCTTCCAGCTCTTCGTTATGCTCAAATTTACTTTTTCCAGCCTCTTATTGCTACTTGTCCCAACTTTTTAGGGATTTGTTGACACCGTGAAATTTGGAATCAACATATTTTTCCTTTAAAATTATAAATTTTCTCAGATTAAACTTTTGATCTGTCATCTATGTTCTATTCTGAGTAAAATACTGACATTTGCCATCTCCACATCATTGCATTCAGTTTTTATTTACAATTTGTTTAGTGTCCCAACTTTTTTGGAATCAGGTTTGTATTATTTTTTGGGGTTTTTCCAGTTTTTGTCGTGGCCAATTCCTTCCCATCGCTAGGGGGCTCCCACATTAAGGCTACCACTACCACTCAGTCAGGAGGGCGAAGACTATCATGTGTTTCCTCTGAACCACATGATGTCAGCCGACCGCATCTTTTCGAACTGCTCGCTCATGCACCATTAGGGGCGGAGTAACACACTCGGAGGACAGCGCTAGCCACTCAAATTCAAATTCAAATTTTATTGGTCACATACACAATCATACACAGTATAATATGCAGTGAAATGCTTTATACGACCGCCAGTGACCTTAAAAAAAGAAAATAAAAGCTAATAAATAATCAATAAAAAGGAAATACTAAAGAATATAATTTTAACTAGTAAAATTAACTGTGCATAAGGGCATAATAAAATATTGCAAAACTCCTTCCACGTGCGCGAGCTCACAGATACTCCTGATTAGCTGTAGAGACGTGATTACTGTGGGAGCGCAAGTACCTCTCATCCCTCCCCCCTGAGAGAGCTCTGCCAATCAGCTTGTAGATGCGGACATATTATTTCACTAGTTTTGACACGTAGCTTTGGTTTGATCATTTACTCACAAGAACTGAAGTCCGATGATGTCTTTGTCTTGGTACTTTATTTTCAGAATCAAAGATTCAACACTTCATACAGTCGTCTTGAGTAAATCCACTGTGGTTACAACACCCGTTGCTGTATCTTGTAAATTTCTGACTTTTACAACAACCTATGTTATCTATCTCATTGCGTTCAGCTCACATATCTAACAACACTTTTGTTGTATATATCTGCTTACGGGTAGCTTACGGTTACAACCTAGTTGCTGTATCTTACATTCTTAGCCTACGGTCAAAAGCTTGTGTTTGCGTAGCCTTCCGCATCTAAACTGACTTTTCTGTCATGCGACAGTCATACAAATACATGTCATAGTGGAATGACAGACCAACCTACGATTGTCAAAATGGATGCATAACTAACAAATTTAAAGCTTATGGCTTATGTAATAAACTTAATGCTTACTTCTTAACTAATGAATAGAATAAGGTAGAAGAAATGAAATAACAACAAATAAAATAAAATAAACACAACAACAAATTCATAACAAGTACGATATGGCTCTTACATTCCAGCCCCTAATTGACAGGCATGGAGACTGACAATTACAATCTGTGTTGTTGTTTTTTTTTTTTTGACAAAGCCATGAAATCAAACATTCTTACCCTTCTAAACGTTGTAAATCTTGTAAATGTATAATATTTATCTCAGGTGTTTATGTTTGCATATAAAATTTCATAACATATTAGCACACATTTAACAGTCCATTTCACATATGAGGCACAGTTTGTCGATGGGTCTTTCCAGAGTGTTGGTCTTAGTTTTAACTAGCACACGTCTCACAAGTCCCCCTTTGTCGGGGAACACTTTCTTGATTCTTCCCATGACCCATGAATTTCTTGGAGACGACTCATCAATTATTAAAACTATGTCTCCAATCGAAAGTTTTTTTTTTTTTAAACCATTTTTGCCATTCCTGGAGCAAGAGCAAGTATTCACGCACCCATCGCTTCCAGAGCAGGTCTGATAGATACTGGATCTGCTTCCACCTGCGACGTGCATAGATGTCTTCCCTTTTGAAAAATCCAGGAGGCAGGTTTGGCTGTTTTTTCATCAGCAGCAGGTGGTTTGGTGTCAGAGGTTCCAGTTTGGATGAGCAGCTGTTTCTTTTTTTGTTTGAGCATGTCTCTGATGCGAAGGATCCAGGCAACGGATCTTTTTAACTTGTGCCAGTCGGAGTGATAATTAATTAATTTACTCACTGCGTCTGTGCTTTCTGCAATGCTCATAATGTTCACTAAAGCTGAGAGCTTAATCTCATCATCATTTTCTTTTATTGACGTCTCCTGAATATTTTCAGGCCATTTGTACTCTGCTTCTTTGAGAAAGGAGGGGCCGTGGATCCAGGTGACGTTTTTCATGAACTTTTCACAGGATACCAGAGGCAGAATCAGCTGGGTTTTTTGAGGTATTAACGTACCTCCATTGCTGTGACTTGGTTGACTCTCTTATAATGGCGGTTCTGTTGGACACAAAGGTTTTAAAACGAAGTGTTTCGTTATCAATGTATCTCAAAACAGTTGTACTGTCAGTCCAAAACATCGAGTCTAGTAATTTCAATTCTAGTTGCTCTCTAAGCATTTTGTCATTTTTTACAACGATCACTGCCGCAGTCAGTTCCATTCGTGGAATTGTGGTTTGTTTCAGGGGTGCTACACGGGAGTTCCCCATCATGAATGCGCAATGTATGAGTCCATCAGCATTTACTAACCTGAGGTATGAGACAACTCTGTATCCCATTTCACTAGCGTCCGAAAAGTGATGAAGTTGCGCTGTAACCGTAGCTCCAAAGTCGGCTGGTTTCACGCACCTTGCTACACTAAACTCGGACAGTTGGGGCAGCTCTTGCAGCCAGGTTTTCCATGCTTTAGCAAACTGCTTGGGAATGTCGTCATCCCATGCAAGTTTTTCGTTACATAACTGTTGCATTAGAGTTTTAGCTGGCAGTGTGACAGATGCGAGAAAACCTAAGGGGTCGTATATTGAGCTAGTGATTGACAGGGTTCCTCGTCTTGTCATAGGTCGTTCCTTTAAACTAATCTTAAACTTGAACATGTTTGAATTAATGCATCACAGCACCCCCAGAGCTCTCTCAATGGGCAGTGCATCTTTACTCAAGTCTAAGTCTATCATGTCTTTGATCCTTTCGCTCTCTGGAATGAAAGTCAGTAGGGCATGGCTATTGCCTTTTGAGTTGGAAAGGTGAGAGTGCGCGCTGCTCAGGAGCGCGCTGCTCGGACGCAGGCTGCTGGCTGCATTTCGGTTGTTGGGCGTTTGAACGGATGCTTTCTTAAGTGGGAGGCCAATGTAGAAGTGATTATCTGTGAACTGCAAGGAGTTATTAACGGAGTCTAAAAACTGATAGTCTCCCTGTGCCTTATCATCACAGTTTCGTTCGGGACAATCGTGGTTGAACTGCTGTATCAGCATTTGTTCTACACTTTCAATAGAGGTTCGGTTAACTGTAACGCTCACTGGTTCGTCGGGTTCTCGGAGAGGCCCGTTCACGGTCCATCCGAGAGCACTCTGCACCGCGTACGGCCCTTCATGTCTGCTATTGATTACTCGCCGTGGTTCTAGGAGTTTGTGCTCTTTGTTTCCTATGAGAATTTCAAGTCCGGCGCTAATCTGGGGCAACTTTACATCGCTAAGGTAGGACCACTGGTCGATGTGGTGCTGTTGTGGAATACTTTCCACTGTAGCTGGGATATTCTTTTGTGTATACACATTGGGAAGTTCAGTAAAGGTGTTTTCTTCCAGCCCACTAATCTCTAGGTCATTGAGCATGTAACTATCTACTGGTTGTGTGGAGCTCATGGTGTTCAGCAGTATTTTAACTCTTCTGCCTTGTACATTCAACTGCCTTGCTAGTGACTCTATGCAGAATGTGGCGGAACTACCTTGGTCTATAAATGCATATACTTCTACTATTGTGTCACCTTTCTTGGACTTTATTTTAACAGGTACAATGGGGAGGATGCAATTATCTCCAGCCCCAGTGAGAGCATTTGATTCTTTACTCGCTACAGGTGGTGTATTTTTTGTTTCACCTATGTGTAGCATGCGAGGATGTGGCTTTGAGCACAATGAACATGTTATTTTTCTGGCACAGTCTTTCCACAAATGACCCTTTCTTAAACATCCGAAACAGAATCCATTCCTTTTTGAGAATTCTACTTTGTCTTTGTGTGTCTTATCATTAAATTGGAAGCAATCGTCTAAGATGTGCTCCCCCTTGCAATGTGCGCACGGTTTAGTGAAGGCGCTGGCAGGTAATGCACTGGCGTTCCTTTTTATAATCGAGTCTTTGTAAGGTTTACTAACCTGTCTGACCTCAGTTGCGAAGCTGACCCTGGGTTTTCCTTGGCCCTTTTGTTTGGGTCCTTGAAGGGATGTGTGACTGGGTTTTCTGTCGCTGGTTGCGGCGTCCAGGTCAGCGAAGGATGGGTTGGAGTACAGTCTAGCTTGTTGATCGATGAAGTCCACCAGCTGGGCGAACTTGGCTGTTGTTCCGTGGAGCTCGTAGTGCTGGTGTGAGCGAAGCTTCCAATTCAATTCAATTCAATTCAATTCAATTTTATTTATATAGCGCTTTTAACAATGGTCATTGTCTCAAAGCAGCTTCACAAAAATTTAAGAAATTTAATTTAACAAAAAAAAAAAAAAAAAAAAAAAAAAAAATTTTTATATATATATATATATAGAATAATTATATATAAAGTAATAAGTAAATAAATAAAATTATAATAGAAAATAAATAAATAAAAACAAATAATAATAATAATAATTATAGAAAAGAAAATAATTGGAATTGTGGATGTGTGAGAAAAATGTGCAGATAATAATGAGATGAATGAATGAAATGTCTCTGATGAGCAAGCCAAGGGTGACGGCGACGGTGGCAAGGAAAAACTCCCTGAGATGGCATTAGGAAGAAACCTTGAGAGGAACCAGACTCAACAGGGAACCCATCCTCATTTGGGCGATAACAGATAGAAATGATATAACATCTTGTGTTGTGCAGGTGAAAAATCAATATGACAGAAATTATTTAAATGGTCATGAAGACCAGTTCAGCATAGGGACGAGTCAGTAGGTGCAGAGGGCAGATGAGGTCTGGATCACTGGAAGCACAGGAGCAGCATGTGTAGCTCCAACCATCATAAAGCTGAATCCAGTTGGAGCTGGTCCTTCTCTGGGTGCCTCAGGAACCTCGCAGGGTCGGCCTTTGTCTACTGAAGCTGGCAAAATCTCCCGATGCCTCGGGATGGGTAGAGAAATACAGAACAGATGGGGAGAATTAGCGTAGTTGCCATTCGGTATAGGTGTACTGGAGTATGAGTACTGGGATGAGTTATGTGTATGCCAGATTAAAAAGATGCGTCTTGAGTCTACTTTTGAACTGAGAAACCGTGTCTGCTCCCCGGACACTGTCTGGAAGGCTATTCCAAAGCTTTGGAGCTAAATATGAAAAAGCCCTACCCCCTTTTGTAGATTTTGAAATTCTGGGAACTACCAGAAGTCCGGAGTTTTGTGATCTTAAGGCGCGTGGTGGATTGTAGCGTATCAGAAGACTGGTTAGGTATGTGGGAGCTAAACCATTTAAGGCCTTGTATGTAAGTAATACTATTTTGTAATTTATTCTAAACTGAACAGGTAGCCAGTGCAGGGATGATAATATTGGGGTTATATGATCATATTTTCTGGATCTAGTGAGAACCCTGGCAGCTGCATTTTGGATTAACTGAAGCTTGTTTATTGAGGATGCAGGACAACCACCTAGTAATGCATTACAATAGTCCAGTCTGGAGGTCATGAATGCATGAACTAGTTTTTCTGCATCAGATACGGATAAGATGTTCCTAAGTTTAGCAATATTTCGAAGATGGAAAAAGGCTGTTTTTGTGATATTTGAAATGTGATTTTCAAAAGACAAGTTACTGTCTAATATTACTCCCAGATCTTTTACTGCTGAGCTGGTAATAACAGTACATCCTTCTAAGCGCAAGCTGAATTGTGAAAGCTGTTGTGTGCTGGTTTTTGGGCCAATAAGTAATATCTCTGTCTTATCTGCATTTAATAAAAGAAAGTTATTGGTCATCCAATCTTTTATGTCCTGGACACACTCAGTTAATCTAGACAACTTAGGTATTTCGTCTGGTTTAGTTGAGATATATAATTGGGTATCATCAGCATAACAATGGAAACTAATCCCATGTCTTCTAATGATGTTACCCAAGGGAAGCATGTATATTGAGAACAACAGAGGTCCTAAAACTGACCCTTGTGGGACCCCATATTTCACTGGCATTATACCAGACGGTTCTCCATTTAGATCTACAAAATGGTAGCGATCAGACAGGTAAGATCTAAACCATTTTAGTGCCTGTCCCTGAATGCCTATATAATTTTGTAAGCGATCTATGAGAATATTATGATCTATAGTGTCGAATGCAGCACTAAGATCGAGCAGGACTAGCAATGAGATGCAGCCTTGGTCTGAAGCTAAAAACAAGTCATTTGTAATCTTAACTAGTGCAGTTTCTGTGCTATGATGGGGCCTGAAACCTGACTGAAATTCTTCAAGGATGTTGTTATCCTGCAAGAATGTGCAAATTTGAGCTGATACTACTTTTTCTAGTATTTTTGATATGAACGGGAGGTTTGAGATCGGTCTGTAATTTTTTATTTCATTCGCGTCCAAATTAGATTTTTTAAGAAGCGGCTTAATAACTGCTAACTTGAAAGGTTTAGGGACGTGACCTAGATGTAATGAAGAATTAATAATGTTTAGGAGTGGCTCTCCAACCGTAAGCATCACTTCTTTTAAAAATCTGGTTGGGATTGGGTCTAACAGGCACGTTGTTGATTTAGCCGAGGTGATGAGTTTATACAGCTCTTCCTGTCCTATACCTGTAAAGCAGTGAAAATCTAAATGTGAAGCTATAGGCTGAACTGGATCGTGAGATACTATTAGAGGTTGAACCTCCATTATTTTCTTCCTGATATTATTGATTTTTTCATTAAAGAAGTCCATAAAGTCTTCACTTCTAAACTGTGATGGGATACTCTCTGCGGGCATCTTAGGTTTTGTTAAGCGAGCCACTGTACTAAATAAGAACCTGGGATTGTTTTGGTTTCTTGCTATCAGTTGGCTAAGATGCTCGGTCCTAGCAGTTTTTAGAGCCTGTCTATAGCTGCACATACTGTCAATCAGCTTGTGGGGCAGCTTTGTGAGAATGTCATTCATGCACAGGCTGCTATTCAACTCGTCCATGGATTCACGGTTCTCCATGGCGTTTTGGCAGGTTGTCAGGAACGAGGAGAGGGCACTTAACGCCCTTCCATCGTCTGGCTTTATTTTTGGCCACTTAGCTGCCTTTTGCTTATATGCTGCTGCAATTCTTAGTTCGTTACCAAACCTGTCGTGCAGCAATTTCTTTGCTCTTGCGTAGCCATCTGTCATGTTCATGCAGCTCGCTACAAGTTCTTTGGGTTCGCCTGTGGTGAACAGTTCGAGATAGGACAGCCTTTCAACGTCGTTATCAGCTTTGGATTCAACGAAACGCTCAAAGGATATCATGAAGGATGAGAATTTAAACGGGTCCGTGTCGTACGGAGGAATGTTGCGCTAGGGCAAGGTTGACAGCATGTGGCTTCTCGCGAGCAGTTCTGTGAGCTCTGCTTGACGTTGCACCTGGAGCCCTACTGTGTCGAGGCTCTGACGTAAGTATTCATTGTCTTGAGTAGTGCATTCTGTCATACTAAATGGGTTTCTTAAGGTGCTTATCGGTTGCTGATTTGTGTTTGGAAGTGCGCCTAGGGAATCTGCCTGGCGTGGCTAATGCCATGCTGCATCATGACCCTGCCATGGATGTTCGTTGTTGAGGGTAGAACGTTTCTTCGGGGTGCTTGTCATTTGTGGGTTTGAGCTCGTGGGCATGCCTGAATGGGCTGCCCCATAGGGTGTTGGCATTCGATAATGTGCTGTATCGAAGCTCTGACATAACTGTTCATTGTCCAGGATGGGACATTCATTTTGGGTACTTGCCATTGTAGGTCTGGCACTGATGGGCTCGCTTGAACGGGCTGCCTCGAAACGTGACTCTCGAACGGGCTGCCACGAGGCGTGTTTGTGTTCCGTGGGCACGCTGTACTTGTAAAGCTCATTGTGTTCTAAATCTGTAGATTGAGCTCTACTCAGGTGCGCGTTACTCAATTCGGTGAATGCGCTCTCCTTTGCAGGCTGCGCTCGGCTGTTGCATTTTGAGTTGAATGGGTGAGAGCGCGCGCTGCTCGATTCAATGAGTGCGCTCTTTCTCGGGGGTGATCGGCTGTCGTATTCGGAGTAAACATTTATTTCAGCTGCGGCCTTTGCGAGCTCCGTGTCAAGTCTCAGCCTTTCCTTCTGTGTCTTTAGATTTACCTTTTCCATTTCTAGTTGCGCCTCCTGCTCTTCCAGCTTCTGCCGTTGGTCTAAGACTGCTGCTTCAGCTAGCAGGGCTGCTCTAGTAGCTTCTGCCCTTTTTAGCCGAGCTAATGATGCTGTAGATGATGAGGAGGACCTCTTGGACGCTGCCGTTATCTGTGACACGCTGTCGCCTGGCAAGACATCGTCTTCGCGTGTTCGCGACGTCATAGAGTGGCCCTTGGTGTCCTTGGGGTCCGCTATCCAGCGATCCACCTTTTCCTTAAATTCTGTAATGTGCAGTGATTTGGGCCTGTGCTAATTCTGCTGGTCCAGTTCGGCGTTCGCTTTCGTTTAAACGCAATCGCACTTCTCTATTGCTCTGAGTAAAGTTCTTTAGCAGCTCTTTGTAGTCTGTATGGTACCTAATTTCAACGTTGTACAAGTTACAGACATCGTACATGAGCAATCTTATTTCTTGGATAGTGCAGTTACTTGACTCCACTTTTCTTCTCGAATTCTCATAAATTCTTGAAGCTTCCTTATTGGGTCTTCTTCCTCGAGCGCCATCTCACGCTCAGACTCAACTGTAACTGTGTCGGTCTCGCCATCAGACATAGTGAAGCACAGAGCACTCAAATCCTCTTTCATTTTCAATTTCAACAGTCACTTATCTTTGCGCTTAAAACAACGGAAAAGCTTTTGACTTTATTGTAGATGCGGACATATTATTTCACTAGTTTTGACGCGTAGCTTTGGTTTGATCATTTACTCACAAGAACTGAAGTCCGATGATGTCTTTGTCTTGGTACTTTATTTTCAGCATCAAAGATTCAACACTTCATACAGTCGTCTTGAGTAAATCCACTGTGGTTACAACACCTGTTGCTGTATCTTGTAAATTTCTGACTTTTACAACAACCTATGTTATCTATCTCATTGCATTCAGCTCACGCATCTAACAACACTTTTGTATATTGTATGTTGTATATATCTGCTTATGGGTAGCTCATGGTTACAACAACCTAGTTGCTGTATCTTACATTCTTAGCCTACGGTCAAAAGCTTGTGTTTCCGTAGCCTTCCGCATCTAAACTGACTTTTCTGTCATGCGAGAAGGTTGAATACAAATACATGTCATAGTGGAATGACATCACAGACCAACCTACGATGGTCAAAATGGATGCATAACTAACAAATTTAAAGCTTATGGCTTATGTAATAAACTTAATGCTTACTTCTTAACTAATGAATAGAATAAGGTTGAATAAATGAAATAACAACAAATAAAATAAAATAAACACAACAATAAATTCATAACAAGTATGATATGGCTCTTACACAGCTCTCACTGTGCCTCATATACTGTACATATGTGCTTCTTGTGACGTTACGATCTATTTGCTACACAAAATTAAACGACTAGGTGGCAGTACCATAAGCTCTTGAATGAAGCTTCATAAAATTAAGCTTTTGTTGAAACTATTGGCTGGGAAGCCTGTAGCGCAGCCACATAAGGGGATTGTTGATATTGGCCACACAAAGATGGTAAATAGGAATAAAACCACCGGGCTGTATCAGCGACCCCTATACAGTTTATTTTGTTCCCCAAATGATTGTGTTTGGTTCCGGGGTTAAGCTCTTGTGAGCATGCACAGTTACAGTATGTCGCGAGGGAACCCCGATGACGTGTCGGGTCACAAGTCCCGGCATAAAAGCGGAACCGGCAAACATGTCGGAGTGGAGAGATGAAGATACGCAGTGCTGTTATTAAGAGGAGAGAGAGCGATTGTTTGTTGCACCCTGTGGATTAGTTTTCCCTCAGTGGATTAATATTTGTCGGACACATTCAATTCCCATAGCGTTCCGTTTTCTCGTGCTCCCGGATTGTCCATCTTATGAGACCGAGACATCTCTCCCCGCCACTACTACACACTCACTACAATAACACGGACATTGGACTTTCATACATACACACACACTCACTCTTTATTATTTTTGTATATATTTTGTATATATTGGTTTGTGGTGCATATTGTTTGTTTGTTTGTCTTTTTTCACTTAATACACATGGCTTTGGTATGGTAATTGTTATTGTCTCGTGTCTCTATTTACTCTGCGAAGCTTGCGCAACACCAGAAGTTAGTTTGGTGAGCCCTAGTGATGAGATTTATGGCTCTTTAAGGGGATCCTGTAACTTCTGGACCACCGCAGCCTCAGGGAAGAAGATCCGGTTCCCCGGACTACTGAGCCGCCGCTTTGCCTCCCCCTGGTGTGTTTGTGTGTCCATGTCACGCACCATTAGCAGTAAGTAGATTCACCTGTTTATCCCCTATGTGTGTCCCTATTTAAACCAGACGACCCCGTAGCCACCTGTCAGTCCACCGTTATGCACTTGTACTGAAGCGTCTCTGAATGATCTCTGTTTGTTTTGGACTACTGGAACCCCTTGTGTATTTTTAGGACTGACTGCTTGAAACCTCCCACGCCCGTTTCTGCATGGTCCTAAGGACTGCTGGCACGCCGAACTGGGCCCACGGCGTAGAGCGCCATTACTTATGTTTTTTGTGTTATTAAAGGAAAAAGATTTATGTTGGTGGAAACAGTAATAAACTTCATTTTTGCTTGACCATCCTGCATCTGCGTCTGCTATCCGACACCAGACATGACAGATCCGGATCTTGGCGATCCGTTCCTTTTGTCTCTTTTTAAATATTTAGTCAGTTTTAAGAAGCCAGGGTGCCAGAGGGCATCTCAGTTTATCCTGGAAATAATCACTGGGAGGAAGAGATGAGGTGAGATTTGTAGTCCAATAATTAAAACTCAGATACCACACACCAATATCTGAGTTTGAATTATTCTGAAATATTGATTATTACCTCATTTGTCATGTGTGGACTATATTCCATAGGGTTGCACAACATGTGAGTACTCATGTGAAGGATGTGTGCACAACTATCATCATGCTGTTAGGCAGTAGCACCCCTGCGCTGGGTGCGCCCCTCCCCCTATAACTGTTCTGTCTCTCGGAGGAGCTAATTTGTGTGCATCTGTGTGAAACACACATAGGAAAAAAAAGAACGGCTCCCGCTCAGCCGCGACTCGGCTCCCATCGTTCATGTTTATGAGCCGTTCAAAAGAATGGGTTCGTTCGCGAACGTCACAACTCTAGTGAGCCCACATTTAGATTCTCGACCCCCTCGTAGTGAAACTAGCTTAAATATAAGATCTGAGCGTTACAAGCCTCGACACCTAAATGAGGCTTCATCTGGCCATCACTAGGTTGTAGTACAGCAGCTATTTTTATATCTACACAGGAATAGCATTAATGAAATGTCTCAGTCAATATTTATGACTCATCATAGCTCAGAGACAGCACTGGTTAAAGTGATAAATAACCTTCTACTTGCCTCTCATCAGGGTTGTATCTCCTTGTGTTACTTGACCTTAGTGCAGCTTTTGGCAACACTGATCAAACTATTTTCTTTGATAGATTAGACAATGTTGTGGGAACTGCCCCCTCCTGGCTCAGGTCTTATTTGACTGATCATTATGAGTTTGTAAATGTAAATAATAAGAAATCTACATATACAAAAATTTAGTTTGGTGTTCATTTGCATGTTCTCCCGTGCTTGGTGGGTTTCCTCTGGGAACTCTGGTTTCTTCCCACAGTCCAAACACCTGCGAGACAGTGTATGTATGTGTGTGCCCTGTGATGGATTGGTCCACGCCCTGTGCCCTAAGCCTCCTGGGATAGGCTCCAGGCCTCCCATGACCCTAACAACAGGATAAAGCAGGATAGACGGTGAGTGAGACTGTCTTCTCCGACTCTTTTAGGGATTTCCCGGTGAGCCCTCATGTCTGTGGTTGCTTTTATTTCTCCCACTTAATAACTATGACACTCATGCTGTCATAGTTAGTCCTAGTTACTTATGTGGTCATAAAGTCTCTGCTAGTACTCTGCACTATACGTTCACCTTATATATTATGTGACTGTGAGCATACCTAACTGTTCTCTCTCTCTCTTTCTCTTCTCCTGCTCTCTCTCTCTGTTATGCTGCACGTTGTGCTTCTGAGCTGTGATCCAGACCCGTTCTCCCCTCCGGACCCGTCTGACTCATCCTGGTGTCCAGGCTTTTGGTTGGAGACCTCATCAAATTGATTTCGTGTGTGGACTGCTTCGGATATGTGTGGTGAAGGGGACAGATCCATTTTACCATGAAGATGGTCCCCGACTTGGCTCATGTTTATCTGTAGTAGTGATGTTACTATGACACAGAAGCTCAGAAGCTTGTATCGAGCAGAAGGGGTATATACATATTATTTGTGCTTCTTGTGACGTTACGATCTATTTGCTACACAAAATTAAATGACTAGGTGGCAGTACCAGAAGCTCTTGAATGAAAGAGACGGTTCTCTTCTGACAGTCAGTCAATTGGTCAGGACTGAAATGGCCACAAAGTTTTGTACCTGAGCATTCAATAATGAAAGTGGACACCATATTAACATAACATAATAATAATAATGATAATAATAATGAAAACTCTAAAAATCTGTAAGTCCCTTTAAGGGTGTAAAATATATTAGGGCCTGGCCAAAAAAACATTGCCAATAGTAATATTTTTGTTAACCCACCTCTAGCATTCAGCCACATTTATTGTCACATTGTTTTGACAACCTCATACAACATTTAACCTCGTGTATGCATTGCAAGTAGTATAATTTTGGCCAAGATCTTGTATTTATGTCAAGACAGTTGAACTATTCCATAAGTCCTCTCCAACACATCCCAAGGACTTCCAAGATCAGGAGTTTTGAGGTCAGGACTTATTGACTCGTCAAGGTCCCACAACCACTCTTTCACAATTGAGCTTGATGATTTTTGGTGTTGTAGTCTTGGAATCTGCCAATGCCATTCATGTAGTCAGCTGACTTAAATTTATTTCCTAATCTTGACCAATGGAAACAACCCCAGATGATAGCACTGCCTCCATTGTTGTATACAGTTGTTGTATAGGTGCTATGCATGAACGGTTCATCACTGATGCACCCAATGATGCAACTTCACCAAGCAGTTAAGTGATCTTCAAACATGGCCATTCATTATTTTTTCTAACAAGATTTCTTCCACTAAAGGTTTTAATAATGTATAAGATACCCCGTAACTTGCAGTAATTTCTGCAATCTCCGTTGTTGTTTTTACTTGATTTAGGTGAGTAATTTGATCTCTCTCAAACACAGGAACATATTTTCCACAACCAGGGGATACATCTTCTAACATGGTTGTTTATGGAATGAGAAGCTAATTATTGCATGAATTATTTTTATATGAATTTTAAAGAAATTATCCAATAAAAGACTTAAGTACATGTAGTTGCTTATTTAAACCCAAACTACAAGTACAATTTCTGTAATTTTGTTATTTCAGCAGAAAGCATGGTTATTTGCTCAGAACGAACTGTAGTGAGGTATACTTTGGCTGTATCTCAACCTGCTACCCACAGCACTAGGATAAAACACAATTAATGATTTTGCAGACAGTGGGCTGGAAAAGTAAAACGAAGAAGTAAGGTTCAGAAGATATAGGAAGCGGTGCGTTCGTAATTAGAAGAGAGGAAAGCGGTCTGGCTTGCTAACTAGGCTAAAGGATAAAAATAGACCTGCTCTCACTAAGGTGCATGCCTTTTTTTAACATCTCTCTATCCCAAGCTAAGGTGCCTACTTGTTTTTAGGCACCATTATCCCATTACCTAAAAACAGAGCTGCAAATAGGATGAATCAGTTGTCATCCACTCACCTGGAGGGCAGGGATTCATATGCAAGGCTGCTCCTTCTTTCCCTGTATGTTCATCAGTTAACGTCAGACACTAATCAACAAACTTCTGTTGCTCTTGATAAAGATCCTCCATCATCATACTCAACATTGGCTCCCCACAAGGGTGTGTCCTAAGCCCCCTCCAGTACACAATGCTTACATATGATTGTTCTGCGAGGTATCCAGGAAATCATATTGTAAAGTTTGCAGATGACACAGCCATGATTGGACTGATATCCAGAATGACGAGACAGCATACAGGCTGGTGGATTTTTGTAATGTACAGTAAATAATCTATACATCAATGTGGGAGAACAAAAGAGATGGTAGTCCACTTTAGGAGGAAAGGTCATAAATCTTCTTTCCTCTTCATAAGAGGAGAATCTGTGGAAGTAGAGTGGGAGGTGGAAGAGCTGGTGGACTGGTGTAATAATCTGTATATCAGATAGCATACATATCCTCCCCTCTTCATAAGAGGAGAAGCTGTAGAGGTGGTGATGTCTGGGTCTGCATGTCTCTGACAAAGGCAACATAGACAGCCAGCATCATTAAAAAGGCTCACCAATGCCTTTGTTTCTTGAGACGGCGTAAAAAGGCTGGCTTACAGTACTTTGTTTTATCTGTATGTAGTGGAGGGAGCATCCTGACATCCTCAATTACTGTCTGGTATGGTAACTGCTCTGTGGCTGACAAGAAGGCATTGAAAGTAGTTAAATCTGCTCAAAAAACAACCAGCAGCAGCTTTCTTTCCTTAGAGGATATTTAGATCAGCAAATGCAAAAGCAAAGCAGAATGTATTATGCTAGATCCCACCCACCTAGCACACAATTTGATCGCTCCACTTCCCTCAAGGCTGTGAGGTCTTAATGGATTCAATTTAATTAACTTAAGTAATTTTTGCACACAAAATGACTGATGCAATTAGGGTTATATTTTTCTAACCATGCTATGTTTTTATTTACTTATTACTATATATATACTTATTACTATGTTTAGGTAGATAGGCATATGATGAGGGGAGAAGTTCAGAGAAGGCACTGTACTCACCAACATTCAGCCACGTCTCCGTAATGGAAAGAAAGTCCAAACCACGTGAGGTGATAAAGTCCTTCAGAATGAAAGTTTTGTTGGTTAGTGACCTGACATTTACCAGGCCACTATTTTGATTTTGATCACTATTTTGATTGCTTGCTTGATTGCTTGATCTTCGAGCTGTTGAAGCATGTGTCACAAGATGGCGCCGGTGTGTGTGGCTTGCCGTTTTCTGCTGACTTTGCTTTTTGGATTATTGTTGTTTTTGTCACTTGTCACTCAAAAAGTTAACTCTCTGTTGGTGTATGATCGCCAAACACTCTTGAACCTTCGGCCTGCTGTGGAAAATTTTACACGGTTTGAGAATAATGAGCAAAATCACTTCCCCCCACTGCTATCGGGAATACCTGCTCACCTCTACCGCTGTGCAGTTCCAGGTCGCCGGAGAAAGCGCTCCCGTCGCCGAGGCAAACGCAGCGGTCGCCAAGTGAAGCTTAAAGCCTGTTTGGCGTGTTTTCCTGAGACTTTCCGATCGAGCTATGGAACTGACCAGTACCGTATTATAGGTTTCACGGACGTGGTACCCGGCCTCATACCTGTGGTTGGCTCGGGTGAATGTTCTCGGTCGCATCGGAGCGCTCCGCGTTTTCGCCGGCTGAGAGGAGCAAATGCGGAGAACCTGCGCTCGCTTTGTCGGGCGCCATGGCCTTATCTCAACCCGCCCTCGACACTAGGTCACAGGATGACCAAGATGGGCCTGGTAAATGTCAGGTCACTAACCAACAAAACTTTCATTCTGAAGGAGTTTATCACCTCGCGTGGTTTGGACTTTTTTTTCATTACGGAGACGTGGCTGAATGTTGGTGAGTACAGTGCCTTCTCTGAACTTCTCCCCTCATCATATGCCTATCTAAACTCCCCGAGAACATCGGGTCGAGGAGGAGGAATCGCGGTGGTCTATAGGGAGAACTTCTATTGTAAGCAGCTGTCGTTACTGACTTTTTCCAGCTTTGAGCTGAACTTGTTTGAGCTTGGCCGCTCTCACACAGTGCTGTGTGGAGTGATTTATCGTCCACCTAAGTATAATAAGGACTTTCTAATTGTTTTGTCAAACTTTTTTGCTGAAATGATGCCGAAATATGATCGTGTCCTTATTGTGGGTGATTTTAATGTTCATGTCTGTTGCCCTGAGAATCTGCTGGTCAAAGATTTTTTAAGTTTAATTGATTTGTTTGGTTTTGTGCAGTCAGTGTCGGGCCCCACACAGGAGCAGGGGCACACCCTTGATCTTGTTTTATCTCATGGATTATCTATTTCTAACATTGAAGTCTGTGATGCAGTATTTTCGGATCACATGCCTGTGTTGTTTAACTCTGTTCTACCAAACAATGACGTTAAACCCTGTGGGCGTGCACGGCGCTGTCGTGTGTTTAACTCCTCCACCGCTGCTCAGTTCTCTGATGCGTTTAACCGGAGCTGTGATGATGACATCTCGAAGTACACTTCTGTTGCTGGCTTCAACACTGAGACACTAGCATCCTGGTTCCATTCCACCTGTAAGGCTGCCTTGGACTCTGTGGCTCCATTAAAAATCAGGCGCCCGAAAGTTAAATCCGAACCCTGGTTAAACGACGAGACTCGTGCTGTCAGACGTGAGTGTCGAAAAGTGGAACGCAAATGGAAAAAGGACAAATTACAAGTGTCTTTTATTTCGTTGAGAGATAGTTGGCGTTTTTATCAGAAAACTGTTAAAGCGGCAAAAACCAAACATTACTCTGACTTAATTTTAGCAAACTGTCATAAGCCTCGCGTTTTATTTCAGTCTTTTAATGCAATTCTTAATGGTCCCCAAATTGCCAGTTTCGAAAGCTCATATAAGGTGTGTGAAAACTTTCTCCAGTTTTTTTATTGATAAGGTTTCTTCTACAAGTGCTCTTATCACATCTCCTGCATGTAACGCATCTATTTCCATTTCTGTCTCTAGCTCTGCTGTTTTTAACCAGTTTGAGCCCATCTCTCTTTCCTTTCTGTTAGAGATTATTAATATTATGAAGCCTGCAGGATCTCCTGCTGATTCCAGTCCCCCACATCTCTTTAAAGAGTTGGCTCCCATTCTAGGTCCTAAAGTTTTAAATATTATAAATAGCAGCTTGGGATCTGGGGTGGTACCCACCCATTTTAAACATGCAGTTGTGCAGCCTTTGTTAAAAAAACCTAATCTTGATCCGTCTGTGTTGTCTAATTACAGACCAATCTCTAAGCTACCATTTCTGTCTAAGATTCTGGAGAAGGTAGTTTATACACAGCTAATAAGTTATCTTGGTGAGCATGGAATGCTTGAGGTTTTTCAGTCTGGTTTCAAGGCTCTTCACAGTACTGAAACAGCTCTGTTAAGAGTCTTAAACGACATTTATCGTATTACTGATTCTGGTGACTCTGTGATTCTTCTGCTGCTTGATTTAACAGCTGCCTTTGATACAGTAGACCATGACATTCTTCTGTCACGCTTAGAACACTGGGTGGGAATTAGGGGGACAGTTCTAGACTGGTTTAGATCCTATCTTATTGATAGAACTTTTTCGGTTAGCCTTGGAGATCTTGAGTCATCATCGGCTCCTCTTACATATGGGGTTCCACAGGGGTCTATCCTTGGACCCCTTCTTTTCTCATTGTATTTGCTGCCGCTCGGCTGTATCCTGAGAAATCATGGCATCTCCTTTCACTGCTATGCAGATGACAGTCAAATTTATCTCCCGTTAAAACAGAAGGAAGGCTACTCTGTCAAGGCGCTGTTAACATGTCTAGATGATATAAAAGCATGGTTAGCCCAAAATTTTTTAAATTTTAATGATAAAAAGACAGAGGTTTTGGTATTCGGTCCTGGTGCCAGGGGTAAAGTTCCACCTCTGGATTTAGGAGATTTGGGGCAGTATGTTAAACCTACAGCGTAGAATTTAGGGGTTATTTTTTATCATGGCCTTAAATTTGACAAACAGATTAGTGCTGTGGTTCGGTCCAGTTTCTTTCAGTTAAGGCAATTGGCAAAACTTAAACCTGTTTTGTCCTTTAGGCTGTTTGAAATAGCCATCCATGCTTTCATCACCAATGCTCTCTACTTTGGAGTTTCTCAGGCAGTATTACATCGGCTTCAGCTGATCCAAAACTCAGCTGCTCGACTATTAACGTCCACGCGTAAAAGAGAACATATCTCTCCAGTTCTGGCTTCTCTTCACTGGCTCCCGGTACAGTACCGAATAAATTTTAAAATTCTCTTGGTCATGTTTAAATGTGTACATGGCCTTGCCCCTCCCTACCTCTCTGATCTGCTCCAGCCCTATGCCCCACCCCGGTCTCTCAGATCATCAGATAAACATTTGCTGATGGTACCCAAGACCAAATGCAAGCTCAGGGGTGATCGGGCATTTTCTGTGGCAGCTCCGTGAGGCCACATCATTGAGGGTGTTTAAGGCTAGTCTTAAAACTCACATGTTTTCTCTGGCATTTAAACCAACATGAGATGTTAATTTTATATATTGCTTGATATGCTTGTGATTGTGATTTTAATTATGTTCTTCTTTTATTATTTTATAAATTGTTTTATTTATTTTTATTATTATCTTGTATTTATTTTATTTTATTAGATTACTGTTATTATTATTATTTTTTATGTGAAGCACATTTTTATGTGAAGGACATTCTTGTTTGTTAAAGTGCTATACAAATAAATATGAGTTGAGTTGAGTTGAGGTTTATTGGCCTATACAGGTCCTTCTCAAAAAATTTGCATATTGTGATAAAGTTCATTATTTTCTGTAATGTACTGATAAACATTAGACTTTCATATATTTTAGATTCATTACACACAACTGAAGTACAGTAGTTCAAGCCTTTTATTGTTTTAATATTGATGATTGTGGCATACAGCTCATGAAAACCCAAATTTCTTATCTCAAAAAAAAAAAATTTCATCGGACCAATAAAAGAAAAGTGTTTTTAATACAAAAAAAGTCAACCTTCAAATAATTATGGTCAGTTATGCACTCAATACTTGGACGGGAATCCTTTTGCAGAAATGACTGCTTCAATGCGGCGTGGCATGGAGGCAATCAGCCTGTGGCACTGCTGAGGTGTTATGGAGGCCCAGGTCAGGAGAGTTGGCAGGCCAATTGAGCACAGTAATACCATGGTCAGTAAACCATTTACCAGTGGTTTGGCACTGTGAGCAGGTGCCAGGTCGTGCTGAAAAATTAAATCTTCATCTCCATAAAGCTTTTCAGCAGATGGAAGCATGAAGTGCTCCAAAATCTCCTGATAGCTAGCTGCATTGATCCTGCCCTTGATAAAACACAGTGGACCAATACCAGTAGCTGACATGGCACCCCAGAACATCACTGACTGTGGGTACTTGACACTGGACTTCAGGCATTTTGGCATTTCCCTCTCCCCAGTCTTCCTCCAGACTCTGGCACCTTGATTTCCAAATGACATGCAAAATTTTTTTCATCCGAAAAAAGTACTTTGGACCACTGAGCAAGAGTCCAGTGCTGCTTCTCTGTAGCCCAGGTCAGGCGCTTCTGCTGCTGTTTCTGGTTCAAAAGTGGCTTGACCTGGGGAATGCGGCACCTGTAGCCCATTTCCTGCACACGCCTGTACACGGTGGCTCTGGATGTTTCTACTCCAGACTCAGTCCACTGCTTCCGCAGGTTCCCCAAGGTCTGGAATCGGTCCATCTCCACAATCTTCCTCAGGGCCCGGTCACCTCTTCTCGTTGTGCGGCGTTTTCTGACACACTTTTTCCTTCCCACAGAGGTGCCTTGATACAGCACTCTGGGAACAGCCTATTCGTTCAGAAATTTCTTTCTGTGTCTTACCCTCTTGCTTGAGGGTGTCAATGATGGCCTTCTTGACAGCAGTCAGGTCGGCAGTCTTACCCATGATTGCGGTTTTGAGTAATGAACCAGGCTGGGAGTTTTTAAAAGCCTCAGGAATCTTTTGCAGGTGTTTAGAGTTAATTAGTTGATTCAGATGATTACAGTAGGTTAATAGCTCATTTAGAGAACCTTTTCATGATATTCAAATTTTTTGAGATAGGAATTTTGGGTTTTCATGAGCTGTATGCCACAATCATCAATATTAAAACAATAAAAGGCTTGAACTACTTCAGTTGTGTGTAATGAATCTATAATTTATGAAAGTCTAATGTTTATCAGTACATTACAGAAAATAATGAACTTTATCACAATATGCTAATTTTTTGAGAAGGACCTGTATACAGTTAGCTTTCTTTATACACTTTTCTGTTATTATTATTATTATTATTATTATTATTTAGATTCTTCTTTAATGCCAGATGCCAGTTCTGGGTAACAATTTTCGTTCCTTCATGTCTGACACATATTAATTACAAGAGCCACCTATTAATTGCAAGTGGACCTCATTTCAATATCTTAAAGCCTGGGTTAGCTTAAGTAAATCAGCTAAGAGCAGGGTAGGGCAGGTTCACAGTGTAGGTTGCCTTAGTAATTGACCTATATGTCAATATGAATACGTAGTAGTGATAATTCAGAAAGTTGAGCAGGAACATCCCATGTCACAGTGAGTTCATAAGGAAGTTCACTTCAGGCCTTTGTGCCCTCAGGGTGTAATCATATATGAAAAGCCTGATGTGAAGTTTTGGAGGATGCATGCATAGTTAAAGTGAGGTATGTTAACAGGGATGTTTACAAATATCTACTAGTTCCTATCACAATTCAGTTTTGGGAAAAAAAGCGATGGTAAGTCCATGACTCACACATCTACTAATCCTAGGGATGGATTAGCCTGAGATTTTAGTTTTTATCAGATAAGGCTTCTGAATAGGTCCTGCAATAAGGATAGGCATGGTATGAAATGCACAACACTGGCTGGAGAGGCTGTGCTGGGTCAGTCAACTTGCAAGTTTTTGATGTCCGCTCCACATCAGAGAGGAACAGGGGATAAGCGTCCCTCCTTTCCTCATGGCTTCCCTTTTACCAGGGATTTCACCTTGGAGCAGTCACGTGACAAATCTTTTAAGATTCCAGAGAAGGAGGTCCCTCTCATGACACGCTCTTTGTCACAGAGGAGACCAATCAATTATCTTGCATAATGTGCTCCACTGTTAAGCAAGCAGGTTGTGGAGGAGATCTGAGGTGTTCTCCATAGTGGTTAAGACTTTCTGTAGAATCCTTCTCTCCACCTCAAAATCCAAACAGGGGAATCCCCAATATTTAGCTAGCCTTCATAATTAGCTTGTTCAGATTCCTAGAATCACTACTTTTGCTGATGCTGCCCCAGCAGATCCAAATTGCATATTGCATATTTTTTGCTGAAACAAAGGATTTGTCACTCTACTCTACAAAATCCTTAGCCCTATATATGTTTATTTAAAAAAAACATGGCTAAAATGCTCTGAGGTTTAAAGGGTATAGTTCCTAAGTTTTCTCAAGAAGTCTGAGTCTGTCTTGTCCTTCCCAATAGGCAGTGTCTGTGTTGCATCTCCAGTCCAATCTGTTGTCATTATGTGACCTTCAAGGTTTCTGTAGCTCTCCACCACCTCCACATCTTCACCCAGAATGTAGGCTGTGTTTGGTGTAGTCCTAGAACTTCTTAGGTCCACAACCATCTCCTTGGTCTTGGTTCAGGACAGGGCAGTTCCTCTTGCACCAATTCACAAAACTGTCCACTAGGCCTTTGTACTCAGTTTTCTGACCACCATTAACACACCCCACAATTGCAGAGTCAATTGCAGGTTTCAGAGTTGTAATGGAAGTCAGAATTGTATAATGTGAAAAGGAAAGGTGTGAGTACTTTTCCCTGCGGTGCTCCAAGACTGCTAACCACTTTTTCAGACATGCATCTCTGCAGCCTCACAAACTGTGGTCTGTGACAATCTGTTGTCAATCTTTTCTTGCAGCAGTGCAGGTTGAATTGTGTTAAAAGCACTAGAAAAATCAAAGAATGATGATTCTCAGAATGCTGCCTAATTTATCTATGTGAGAAAGGGTTTGCTGAAGAAGATAAAAGATGCCATCATCCCCACCAACCTGAGAGTGGTAGGCAAATAGCACATATCAGCACAGATATGCAAGCACAACTGTTCTGTATTCATTAAGGGTGGATATAATGGGTGCAACTTTGTGAATCCTTTTTGAGTCAGTGGGAATGAAAGGAAAGGTGTACAGGCCAGTGGTGAGACCAGCAATGCTCCACGGCTTAGAGACAGTGACACTGAAGAAAAGACAGGAGGCAGAACTAGAGGTAGAAGAGCTTAAGATGTTGAGGTTCTCTTTGGGAGTGACAAGAATGGATAGGGTCAAGAATGAGTTCATCAGAGGGACAACCCATGTTAGATGTTTTGGAGATAAAGTCAGAGAGGCCAGATTGAGGTGGTTTGGACATGGTGGTTCAGAGGAGAGATTGTGAATATATCGGTAGAAGGATGCTGAGGTTGGAACTGCCAGGCAGGAGGTCTAGAGGAAGACCAAAGAGGAGATTTATGGATGCAGTGAAAGAGAACATGAAGTTAGTCGGTGTGAGAGAAGAGGATGCAGAGGATAGGGTTAGATGGAGGCAGATGATTCGCTGTGGCAACCCCTGAAAGGGAACAGCCGAAAGTCAAAGAAAAAGAAGAAGAAGATAATGGATGCAACTTTTTGTGATTGGAACAAGGCAATATGTCTTCCACTGAGTGGGAACCTTCTCCTGAGCCAGTCTGAGGTTAAATAGATGTTGTAAAATTCCACATAGCTAGTCAGCACTGGCCTTCAGAACTCTGGGGCTGATACCTGCAGCTCATCTCCTTGTTTTTTTCTGTCTCTCCAGCTGCCTCTTCACCTGACTGGAAGGGGGTTAGTGTGACCTTCTATTGTTAGTCGCTGGGGAGGTGTGAGAAATGCAGTTGGGAGCGCTGGGAATCCTGTACTAAACCTGTTGAAGAAATGGTTTAGCTCATTTGCTCTGCTCAGGTCTGCCTCAGTCGACCATCCTTATCCTGATAATATTCTTCATACCAGGCCACACATGTCAAACATCTGCTCAGGTCTCCTCAGTCTGACAACCCTTATCATTAAAACAGAAATATTCTACATACCAGACCACACATGTCTCACGTCGCTCACATTGTCCAGGCATTTGCCATGCTGTTTATCATGTTGTGAATACCATTAATTTTCCCTGTTTGAATTACTATACAAGTGCTAGCCCTGGAGGCACCGTGGTGTAGTGGTTAGCACTGTCACCTAGCACTTCCTGGGTCCGGGTTCAATTCCTGCCCAGGGTTGATTCCCATCTCTGTGTACATGGTTTGCATGTTCTCCCCGTGCTTGGTGGGTTTCCTCTGGGTACTATAGTTTCCTTCCAAAGACCCAAATTGCCCATAGTGTTTGAATGAGGATTTGTATGTGCGCCCTGTGACCTAAGTCTCCTGGGATAGCCCTATATGATGAGTGATTACAAGTCCTGTGCTGGAAATAAAAGCACATAAATAAAAGGAGGTGGGACCTTCTTATCGCAACAATGAAATTCAATATGGTCTCTCTCTGACAGCAAAACTCCTCCCACTGGGTGAATTAACACAAGAGCCAAATGTATTGCTGGGACAGTCCGTTATGGGAATTCACAAAGGATAAATTGCTCATATTACTACATATGTCAAGCTTCAAACTACTTGCATAATGAAAAGAACCCTTTGAGGTCCCACGGTGGGTTGGAAAAGTCAAGTCAATTATGAGTGAGTGCATAACCTCATTCTCATTAAACCATGGTAAGAGGTCCATGTCTGTTGTGAAAATACTTTCCAAAGGTTTAATCATTTCATGTTTGGATGCTGTCTTTCTCATGCTCACTGATCAGATTTGTTGATGGTGGAGTGACTGGTTGCTTTACTTCCCAGAGAGCCCTCTTGTCTGTTTCCTTTTGGCTCTCGCTGTTAGTTGTGCTGTCATAGTTAGCCCTACTGGAGTCCCTGCACAAAATTTACATTCACCTTATACATCTGACTTTGGCCAAACCAAACTCCTCTCCCTTTCTCTCCTCTCCCTGTGTCGAGCTGCACAGGGCACTCCCGAGCCACCAGTGATCCAGACGCCCTCTTCCCCTCTGGACTCATCTATCTGGCTGATGCAGATAGCTGTTCTCTCATGACCTATGACTGCAGTCACTCAATAATTCAGGATTAAAATCCCTACAAACAGTTTTGTACCTGAGCCTCCAATAATGAAATAGGCTCAATATACCAAATATACCAACCACATTTTCTGTTATATTCAACTTTCACCCGCCTAATACACAGTATTACTGCAAATGTGCTATCTGATACCACCCAAATGAGTCTGGCTCCGCTGAAGGTTTCTTCTATTGCTAATTTATGGCGGAGGTTGGATCTTTAAACATTATTTAAAGATTGCCTGTAACTTTGCCTTGTAGACATGTAGAAGTTTTTTCAAAATTTCCAAGATGTCTTCCTCGACCCCTGACAGATGGTGGGTCTGATTGAGCATCACTCAGGGGGATCAGAGGGAACATGGTGCAGTGTGGGATGTGATAAGTCCTTTAAGGTAAGATTGTGCTGGGCTTTATTTGGCTTTTTAGGCAAGTATCAGTGTTTTATGTGGGTAGCTACAGGAAGCCAGTGGAGGGAGCGGGGGTGGTGTGGGAGGAAGGTAGAAATCAAGTGAGTTGCAGTAGTCATATCCGCAAATAGATGTGGTATTTGCATTACTAGGCTTTCAACATTTGACACGTAAGCAGCATTGGTGGCACAAAACAGATTATACCATTTTTTATATTTACTTTTAACTTTGCCTGCATGTTCTAAGACTTTATATTTGATTAAATCAACATGTTAAATACAGTTAAGATTTGAAAACTTTAGAATCAAAAACACATAAAGCAGATTAATTAAAATTCAGACATGAAAGTGGGACTAATGCGGAGCAGAGAGGTACTAGAGCCCCAGCCTTGTTCATTGGGGTTCAGTACAGAGAGCACCACCAGCAGTCAACAGTAGTACTACTATCATGCAAAAAACTATGATGTTCTACAAATCAGCAAAGTCTCAGAAAAGGAAAAATGATTCTGCGTTAAAGATTTTAATGTTGTTAAATTAACCAATCACCCTTTATTGAAAGTCTTAATGCAGTATTTGGTTATGTTTTAACCAATCTCATCTATATGTCAGTTGATCTCCAATTTTCTGACTGGCAGACCACAGGCAGTAAGGATGGGTGGACATGTCTCAGCTACACTCACTCTCAGCACTGGAGCCCCCCAGGGTTGTGTTCTGAGCCCCCTGCTGTACTCTTTGTACACCCACGACTGCGTGGCCACTACCAACTCCACCTCCATCATCAAGTTTGCTGACGACACCGTCGTGGTCGGACTGATCACCAACAATGATGAGTCGGACTACCTAGAGGAGATTGGAAATCTGGAGAACTGGTGTCAGAGGAACAATCTCCTCCTGAACGTCAGTAAGACAAAGGAGCTGACAGTGGACTTTAGTACAAAGCAGGAGAGGAACTACCAGACCCCCGTCATCAACAGGAGCCCAGTGGAGAGAGTGGACAGCTTCAGATACCTCGGTGTTCACATCACACAGGACCTGTCATGGTCCTGTCACATCAACACCGTGGTGAAAAAAGCCCGGCAGCATCTCTACCACCTCAGACGCTTGAGAGACTTTAGACTGCCCTCCAAGGTGCTCAGGAACTTCTACTCCTGCACCATAGAGAGCATCCTGACGGGAAACATCACGACCTGGTTCAGGAACAGCACCATGCAGGACAGACGAGCTCTACAGAGGGTGGTGCGATCAGCCGAGCGCATCATCCGCACTGAGCTCCCTGACCTGCACTCGATGTACAGCAAGCGGTGCTGGACTAAGGCCAGGAAGATCATGAAGGACCTCAGTCACCCCAGTAATGGACTGTTCTCTTTGTTGCGGTCTGGGAAGCGATTCCGCTCCCTAAAGGCCAACACAGAGAGGCTGAGGAGGAGCTTCTTCCCGCAGGCGATAAGATCTCTCAATCACAATAAAAAAAAATCACTTTTTATTGATTATTTATTTTACGTACAAGCTTTTATTTTCTTTTTAAGGTCACTGGCGGTCGTGTAAGCATTTCACTGCATATTATACTGTGTATGACTGTGTATGTGACAAATAAAATTTGAATTTTAAATGTGTTTATAATATAGAATCTGTGTAGTGACATTTCACCTCTTGGGGGGAGGGGGGATGTAAGGGATAATATCCTGCCCCAACACAATCTCCTATTGCTTATGAGGGCAACAGCACTTCTCCCACCTTCACTGTTTTAAATGCAATGATGTATGAAGTATTTCAGATGCACATATTCTGCATCACACTAGATACAATACAACATGCTCCTTAAAAGCACACTGTTTGCACTCTGCACAAAATATATATTCACCTTACACATGTAACTGTGGACAAACCTACTGTAGCTCCCCTCCCTGTCTTTGTGTCAAGCTGCACATGGCACACCTGAGCTACAAGTGATCCATATGTATGTGTGTGAGGTATTTCAGATGCTTGTTGTTGTAATTCCATTCAATTCAATTCCATTCCATCAATTACAAAATCCAAAATGGATTCCCTGCGGTCTCTCATACAGTAAATGGCTGAGGTCGGCAGGGCTTGCAGCAAACCCCCCTCCCACAAAATGCTCAATTCGGTGGAAGGAAGTACAATATAATTACTGGATGGATGGATACTTTTTTGACCTTGAATTCCATAGGCAAAACTACAGCAATTGTGACCTGCAAAGACCAAAAAAGGGGGTAAGGTTGGTCCTGAATAGCTGGCTACTATAGCAGGTTTGAGCCTATTTCTTTGAATGTCACCAGCCTCTGACGGACCTTACTAAAAAGGGGGTACCAGATCCAGTCCAGTGGGCAGAGCTGAGCAAACAGGCTTTTAACCTACAGTCGTGGCCAAAAGTTTTGAGAATTACACAAATATTAGTTTTCACAAAGTTTGCTGCTAAACTGCTTTTAGATCTTTGTTTCAGTTGTTTCTGTGATGTACTGAAATATAATTACAATCACTTCATACGTTTCAAAGGCTTTTATCGACATTTACATGACATTTATGCAAAGAGTCAGTATTTGCAGTGTTGGCCCTTCTTTTTCAGGAACTCTGCAATTCGACTGGGCATGCTCTCAATCAACTTCTTGGCCAAATCCTGACTGATAGCAGCCCATTCTTTCATGATCACTTTTGGAGTTTGTCTGAATTAGTGGGTTTTTGTTTGTCCACCCACTTGTCCAAGTACTCAATGGGATTAAGATCTGGGGAGTTTCCAGGCCATGGACCCAAAATTTCAATGTTTTGTTCCCCGAGCCACTTAGTTATCACTTTTGCCTTATGACACGGTGATCCATCGTGCTGGAAAATGCATTGTTCTTCACCAAACTGTTGTTGGATTGTTGGAAGAAGTTGCTGTTGGAGGGTGTTTTGGTACCATTCTTTATTCATGGCTGTGTTTTTGGACAAAATTGTGAGTGAGCCAACTCCCTTGGATGAGAAGCAACCCCACACATGAATGGTCTCAGGATGCTTTACTGTTGGCATGACACAGGACTGATGGTAGTGCTCACCTTTTCTTCTCCGGACAAGCCTTTTTCCAGGCGGCCCAAACAATCGGAGAGGCTTCATCAGAGAATATGACCTTGCCCCAGTCCTCAGCAGTCCATTCACCATAATTTCTGCAGAAGATCAATCTGTCCCAGATGTTTTTTTTTTGGAGAGAAGTGGCTTCTTTGCTGTCCTTTTTGACACCAGGACATCTTCCAAAAGTCTTCGCCTCACTGTGCATGCAGATGTGCTCACACCTGCCTGCTGCCATTCCTGAGCAAGCTCTGCACTGGTGGCACTCCGATCCCGCAGCTGAATCCTCTTTAGGAGACGATCCTGGCAATTGCTGGACTTTCTTGGACGACCTGAAGCCTTCTTAACAAGAATTGAACCTCTTTCCTTGAAGTTCTTGATGATCCCATAAATTGTTGATTTAGGTGCAATCTTAGTAGCCACAATATCCTTGCCTGTGAAGCCATTTTTATGCAACGCAATGATGGCTGCACACGTTTCTTTGCAGGTCACCATGGTTAACAATGGAAGAACAATGATTTCAAGCATCACCCTCCTTTTAACATGTCAAGTCTGCCATTCTAACCCAATCAGCCTGACATAATGATCTCCAGCCTTGTGCTCATCAACATTCTCACCTGAGTTAACAAGACGATTACTGAAATGATCTCAGCAGGTCCTTTAATGACAGCAATGAAATGCAGGGGAAAGGTTTTTTTGGGATTAAGTTAATTTTCATGGCAAAGAACGACTATGCAATTCATCTGATCACTCTTCATAACATTCTGGAGTATATGCAAATTGCTATTATAAAAACTTAAGCGGCAACTTTTCCAATATTTATGTAATTCTCAAAACTTTTAGCCACGACTGTTAGAGCAGTTTTTTGTGAGGCCAACATTGTCATTTACCTAACTTTCTTCTTCCTTTTGTCTTGCAGGTGGATGGATGTTGGGGGCCATTTCATGTAAGGTTTGCAGGGAGAGAAGTGCTCTGTACCGTACATCGGACTTAAGCTCTTAAGAGAGATAAAGAATAGCACCATAAGGAACAAGTGTTTGGCCTTCAATTGGGTATGGTACCTGTAAGGCACCTACGAGTAATTTAACAAGACAGGATCAAGAGTGTAGGGAGAGCAGAACAGGAATCATTGGAAGTCTGAATAGGCTCTAGAAAGTTACTTATACATTTGTGCTGCTGTATCTTTTCTATTCCTCAGTGAGCTCAGGGAGATTGAAACAGATAACACTGTTTTTTCTGTTATGTTATGCAGCAGTGCATGTGCACATGGACTGAGGTCTATCCTCCATCCGGCAGCATTTTTTTCATTCATTCAATCAAAGCTGAAGAAATGTAGATTAGTGGAGAATGTAGTGTTAAAATGCTGCAGAAAGCTATGTTCTAAAACAGTGGCAGAAAGGGACAAAGAGGAAGAAGGTACAAGTTTTCTGCGGTCTTATAAAGTTTAGTGATGATAATCGTATCATGCATCCCATTTAATCTGCCAAATCTGAACCCAAACCCATTCTAATGTCCTTTCTCTAAAAACGAGTAGTTATATTCCATCTTAGAGCCAGTAAATAGCAGGAGCGGTCTCTTAACTCAGCAGCAAAATTAAGGGAAATTGCATTGCAACGACCTCTTGACAATTTTGTACTAGAACATTGTAGCCATTTATTCTGCAACCAACATTTAGACATGTTTGTCAATGATTTTTGGTTCTGTCCAATATAAGCCCAAGTAAAATTAGTGGTTCCCCACTGCCAATCTTGAAACAGTATAAAAAAATTTAAACAGGAAAGACTTATGTCCATCATTTTAGCACAATGGCCATTTGCTGGCCATTGGTAAAATCCCCCTCCACCCCACCCCCCCAAAAAAAGTACTCATTATATATAGATATATATATAAATAAAATAACACTACATATATTGCTAGCCAACAACTGTTTTTTTAACTTACAGTAATTATTCTTAAGCAGATTTTGAAAAAAAAACAAATTCATAAAAATTGCACATTGTAAGTTATACATTAAGTACCAAACCTTATTTGAACTAAACACTGGACAAAATGTAGACTGTAAGACGACAATAGCACTCACTCCATGTGCACACCAAAGTGACAGCAAGCAACACCAGCATCTTGGTAGACACCTAGCAATACATACTTTTTACAAAATTATTTTACTGACATAATTTTGATCTTCCTAAGTGGTCTAGCATCTAAAATTTCGTTTTACTGTAGATAAGATGAGGACAATTATTAGTATTTGGTACTCTACCTTAAGACTATGAAATAATTGCCCATCGTGACTCTTTAAAGTTACCCGTGACCTATCCAGTCCCTGGATACAAGAGATACAGACCAACAATGACAACTCTATTCAAATGGCTTTATTGTCCAAGTCTGAAAATTGAATACACCATAAATGTAAAAATTGTTTAAAAAAAAAAAAAAAGTGAAAAAAAAAATACATATGAATACATACATACTGCATATATACATAATGTAGTGACTTGCTTTTATGAGTAACTACAAGTCATGAAGTGCTTGGTAGGTGCTCTTAAACACCAGTTAAGCAAATGAAAGAGTAATCAACTAAACAAAATATACATAAAGAAGATACCAAGAATCCTATCTGAAAATACAAAGGACAGACAACTCTAGCAAAACTACAAACCCTAGCAATTTAACATTGACTCCATTTGTTACATGGGCATTAGATATAAGTGTTATTAGGACAAAAGTTTTAAGAACTAAAATATAAAATTAATTTAAAACAACTTAAGCCAGCAAATTACAAAAGTTAACAGGAAATGTTTGATAAAAGACTTTGGAATAAATGCCAAAAAGTTTAACAGTTTGTGGATTGATATTTAATTCTGCTGTATAATATTTGGTAGTGGTGTAATATTTACACTGTCAATTATTCCTAGCATGCACATTTTATCCCACACCTGTTTTAGTTTCAGAACCGTTATAATTTACCTTTATCTGGAACTTTCTATAAACGCTAGAGATTTAGCAAGTAGTTCTCCGAAGTGCAGTAGTAAAAACAACTATGTATGTACATATCAGAGTACTAAAACAATTAACCTAGAAAAAACTAACTTGGCATACGAGTCAATACGGAAAAGCATGAATCCACATGAGTCAAGGAACTATACAATTTTGTGTTCAGAAAACTGAATGACTAAGAATCACCTGCATTGCAGGAAATACTCTACAGTACACTCTACTCAATAACTGGGCTTTGAAAAAGAAAGTCAGTTGGTGACTGGGATGGGAAAGAATCTGGTGATGTCCTATGCGTTTGTTGATGCTCTTCTAAAAGATGTAGAAAAGCAAATGCCTTGTCACACTCCGTGCATTCATAGACGACTTGTCCAACGTGCGTTTCCTGGTGCTGCCTCAGCTGAGAAAGCATGTTGAAAGATTTATAGCACATATCGCATCTGTGGTCTCCACTTGCTTCACTAAATGTTTGCAATTTAGGATGCTTCTGTTCATGCCTTGTAAGGTCATATGGAGATTTATATGATTTGCCACAAACTGAGCACTGGTATTTACGGTGAGCTTCATGGGTTTTACGGTGTGAAAAAAGTGACTGTTTTGTTTTGAAGATGCTGGAGCACAAATCACATTGATGGGATCGCTCATTGTGCGTTTGCTGATGCTTTGTAACATATTTCTTTTTGGTAAAGCCTTTTCCACAAACCGGACACTTGAAAGGACGGTCAAGTTCATGCAACTTTTGGTGCTCCTGTAAACTGAAGTTGGAAGGAAATCGTTTGTTGCAGGTAGGGCAATTATAAAAGTCCTCTCCTACATCCACATCCTCCTCCTCATTTGTGAGTACGTCAGAATTTTCTAAAGAATGTTTTTGGTGAACACAATAATGTTGGCGAAAGGCATCACTTCCAAGGAAGCTCTTGCCGCATTCTGTGCACTCATACTGTGTAGCTGCAGACAAATGGCTCTGTTCATGTTTCTCAAGCTGTTGCTTAGTTGAGAATGTCTTGTTGCAAACATTGCACATGTTTGCATGAACAGAAAGGTGATTTGCTAGCTCCAAAACTTGAGAGAAACTCTCAGGACAAATTGGGCATTTGTAAATTTTGTCCTGATTAGAATCATCAGTGTTTGATATCTTGAGTTCATCATCCACTTGAAGTTTCGAGGTGTCTTCACCACCATGTGTTTGCAAATGGGTCAGGAAGTGATGGCGATGGCTAAAGCTCATGTGACAACTATTACACTGAAAGGACCGTGTTCCAGATAACTGATGAGTGAGCTGATGTTTCTTAAGGTGAGAACCATGCAAGAAATGCTTGTTACAGTCTTTACACGAGTATGGCCGCTCCTTTGCTGGATTACAGCCATGTTCAGAGAGCAGCTCAGGATCTGGAAATCGCACCTTACAAATTTCACAGCGATATCTGTATTGCTCCACAGTACCAGATGAAGGGTTGTTTGATATTGGTAGAGATGAAGTCTGCTTTGCTGGTGGAATTAAGGGTGGGAGCTCTTCCTCTGCGTGGATTTTCCTGTGCTCTGCTCGGCTTGATTTACAGGAAAAGTTTTCGTGGCAAAGATCACAGGGAAAGTTTTCATCACGGTGTGTGGTCATGTGTTCTGTCAGCTGTGAAGACCGTGTGAAACTTAAATGACATTTTGTGCATCGATGAGGACGTTTTCTAACATGAGTGTGCTTATGTTTGCGCAACGCAAAGAGTGAAACAAAACCTTTACCACACATTTGACACTGAAACTCGGATTTGTGGCTCCGCTGATGCTGCTGCAAATTGCCAAGCTGAATAAAACATTTGCCACATTCTTCGCATTCATAGGGCTTTTCACCAAGATGGCATCTTTGATGATCCTCAAGACTTTCTGATGTCACAAATGTTTTACCACAGACATGACAAGGAAAATAGGGGGCAGAGTCAGAGTCATCATCACCAATATCTTGATCATCGGCATCACTTCCATCTGAGTCACTGCTGCTCAACTGCTGTTCGGCGGTAGCACTTTTAACATCAAGGCATTTTGAATTCCCTTTATGTTTAACCCTGAGGTGTTTCAAATAGGACCCTTTGACAGTGTAAATTTTATTACAGGGGTGGCAGGTAAATACTCTAGGAGACACTCCATCAGTTCTTAAAGCAGACTCAATTGTTTTGAGTTGTTCACTAGTAGAGTGAGAGAGCCTTTGATGAGTACTCAAGGATTTAGGAGTCCAAAACCTCAAATTGCATGTGCCACAAACAAATGGCCGATTAGGGTCATGACAAGATCTGTGTATGTCCAAATCAGAGGGATAGCGAAAGCCTCTAAAGCATTCTGGACAAATATTCTTAGTAGGTTCCTGATGCTGAATCTTCACATGTCTTTGCAGTGTACCTGCTTGATCAAAGGTCTTACCGCAAATGTTACAAGTGTGGTTTTTTCCTAACTTACGCTGCTGGTCTTCACGGCCATGATCCTCAAGATGACTTATAAGCATAAGCCCATCTGTAAAACTTCGCTCACATTCGGAGCACTGATATTTGTGAACCACTGCTGCTTGTTTGTCTGCATTTCCTTTATCCTGGTCTTTACATGAAAACTTTGTCTGGAGTACACCAGTTCCTGTTGTGTTGGAACCTTTATTAAAGACTAGGACTTTATCATTCGGAGTTCCCTCTAATTCTGATGAAACTGCATCTTTGTTGGTTTCATTTACTGTGGGTTCAAAACCTTTACATTTTCTCATGTGCTTCTGCTGGACAATTTTGCTCCAAAATCCCTTGTTGCATTTTTTGCAAGATAGCGGGTATAATGCTGTATGAGTGCGCATATGCATGCCAAGTCCACTGGCAGTTATGAACCTTGTTTTGCACTCCACACACTCAAAAGGCTTTTCCCTTTCACCATTGCCATACTTGGCATATATTTGATCACTACTCTGCAAGTTTCCAGCACAACCGTCATCTACTGGTTCCTCCTTAACGTGCACATGACTTGACAATTGCTCATACTCAAGGAAATCTGACTGCTGTAGTTCATTTTTGTGTTTCGCAAAAATATGCTGCTGAAGCTGGGAGAACAATAAAAAGCGATCATTACAGTTCACACAGGAAAATGCCTTGACTTTTGAAGGACTTGAAATGTTGCTTCCACCGACAGGGCACTCTGTGGACTTCAAGCTGATAATGCAGCTCTTTTGATGCATCTCAAGCATTTCTTGAGTAAACAATCCACCACATCGGTCACAAAGCACTTTAGGATCATCTGTTTTTCCTCTGCATTTAGTAAAGTGTCGTGTTAAATAGTCTCTTCTGATGAAACGCTCATTACAACCAGCACAACCAAATGGCTTTTCTCCTGTATGAAGACGGGTATGGACATTTAATTGTGTTTGGTTTTTAAACCGTCGAGGGCAGTACTCGCATTGAAATTTCCATTTATTGGAGTAGTGCACCTCTATACGTTGCATAAGTTTGGATGTCTCTCTGCAATTCTGCACTGGAGTATTTACATTGGTTGGCATTTGCACTGTTTCTGGGCTTTCTGATCCCTTGCAGTTCACCGTGCTATGGTGTCTCTTCAGACTGTCCTTACAAGTAAAGCCAGTACCACATCTTTTACAGTAAAACGGTTTGAAAGTAGAATGTAGAATGGAAAAGTGCCTTGTTAAGTTGCTTTGTGAAGAAAAGTTCTTTAAACAAGCACTGCATTGAAATTCTTCACTTTGTGGCGGTCTCCTGATTTGAGAGGCAACATGGTCAGCAGCAATCTGCACCTCAAGTTGCTGCTTTTTCCCTCTACACCGTGTCTGGTGATATTTCAGATGATCGTATCGAGAAAAACTATTTTCACACATTTTACAACGATATGGTTTGACTTCTGTGTGGGTAAGAATGTGGCGTCTGAGATTTCTAGGTTTTGTGAAGGTTTTTGTGCAAAAATTGCACTTCAATTGCTCACCATTTGCTCCTATAATGACTGTGCAGTCCTTTAGACTGGTTGCACTACCTGGCATGACTTTGGTTTCTTCAGATTCATTCAGTAGTTTTGCTTCATGTTTGCGTAACATGCCATCACATAAGGTTTCATGCTGTTGACAGGAGCTCTGACTGTCACATTTCTGACCACAATGCTTACATGCAAATGTTTTTTTCCCCAAGTGAGTATGAAGATGTCTTAGTAAGTAAGATCTGTACTGGAAACGCTTAGAACAATGTGGGCAGCGCAACTTTTCCTTGATACTTGTTCCCAATTCTTTTGCTATTCTGCATGTTCTGTTTGCAACAATTAAATTTGTATCTGTGTGTTCACGCTTATGGGCATTTCCAGTTTTTTCACTGTTAAATTTCTCTTGAGAGGCGGATTCTTTGAAGGTGCAGTGTTTCCGATGTCCATAAACCTTATTCTTTTTAAAATATTTCCCACATTTTGAACATGGTACAAGATTGTTACCCATGTGAGCTTTTTCATGCAGTTTCCAATTTCCAGACCTGGCAAATATATGTGGGCAATATGAGCAAAAATATTTTTGGGGAATTTTTTCTGGCTTTGATGCTGCTTTGACATTTGTAAATTTTTTACGAGTTTGAGTTGTGACTGATAATGGAGTGAGAGGTTTCTTTTGAAATATCTTGCATTTCTCTTGATGAACTCTGAGCGGTTCTTTCCTGTGAAAATGCTTTCCACATATATTGCAAGGAAAAGGTTTTTCACCAGTGTGAAGACGAACATGCCGAATTAATGCAGTTCGACTTGTGAAATTATGCTTACAAACTGGACATTTGGACCCAATTGGAAGGTGTGTTAAACAGTGCTCACTCATTGATTTGGAATCAACAAATCCCTTTTGGCATATTCCACACTTAATGTGCTCTATAACTTTTTTCACTTTTACATCTGCTGCCTTTTTGGATGGATCCCCAGCAGCAGACAGATACGATTTTGCCATGACTTTTTTCTTTGCATGGCATGCAACATGTCTGAGCAAGTAGACAGGAAACTTAAATTGCATTGGACAATCAGGGCACTGAAGCATACCCTTTTTTATGTGGGACTGTCTGTGTTTTAACAAATCTCCAATAGTAGGCACAATTTTTTTACAGACAGAACACTGAATCCTTCGCTTGTGGACATTTTTGTGGACTATTAAGTGTCCACGTCTTTTGAAGTTTTTACCACAGTCCAAGCACTGGTAAGGCTTCTTGTCCCTATGAAGCTGCAGATGACTCTTCAATACGTCAGCGGAACTGAAACATTCATCACAGAATCTACAAAGTAAAGAGGCACCGGTGTTCATATCAGATGACTTTTCACCTGAATCCTGCTGGCTTTGAGGTGTCTCAATATTGGAGTCTGATTCTTTCACTTCAGTAACATTGTCAGGGTCAGTCACTGGTACTGCAGAAGCCTGACGCAATGAGTGTTTCTTCATGTGTCTATAGACTCCAGATTTGTGTGCAAACAAAGCCGGGCACACTTTACATTTATAACATGGAAAATTCTCTGTTGAAACCACTTGCTCTTCCTCTTTTTCTTCTTTGATACTTTCCTTGAAAAGGTTCTTTTTGTCTGTATGCCTCCTCGTTTTGTATTGCTGAAAGCAAGTGTTTTTAATATGTCTATTCCGATTAGCAGGCAGAGAAAATGTTTCCATGCATAAGGGGCATTTATACCGGTTGCCCACCTTTCCTTTCCCAGTTTGCATATATTCTTGCAAACACCTGTGTCGCATGTGTCTGGTTCGGTTGTACGTGTACCTAAAAACCTGTGGACAGGTGGGGCAAGCAAATTTACCAAAAGATATTCCTGTAATAGGTGGTTTGGAAAAGTGTGGCTTTGTAATTTCTCCAGAACATAGCTCCCTTTTGTGTTTGTCAAGATTCCACAAATATTTGAAAACCTTTTTACACTTATTACACTTAAAAGGCTTTGCATCTGTGTGCGATCTATAGTGCGCTTTCAGTTGAGCTCGGAGTTTGAACCCTTTTCCACAAACAGGACAATTTACTTTCTTTGGAGATGACTCATTTATGTCCACAAGTTTCACAAAACAATCAGGAAGGCCAATTTGACAACCATCAATTCCAAGTGTAAAGTCTGATTTATCAGATCTTTTCAGGGCTGTTACAGAGCTCTTTTTTCTCAGTTCATTGGGGTCTTGTATCAAAGGAGTGCATCTGACTTTTCTTTTGTGGGCATAAAGTCTTTTTGCATGAGAAAAGTATAAGCCACAATGACCACACCTATGCTGAGTTACAGTTGTATGCCTTTGCTCATGATCTTGATAGTAGGACTTTTTAACGAATGGTTTTTGGCAGTACTTACATTGGTATTTGGCCTTAAGCTTCTTGGGCAGTTGTTTAGAGGTTGGCAATATTTCAGATGGCTGCATGTCTTTTGGCCTAATTTGCCCACACAAATGTTGTGCTGCCAATGTTCCATTAGAAAAATAGGCTCCGCAGTTGAGGCAATACTGAAATATATGTTTAGAGTGATTGCCGTGGTGGTGTTCAATAAGTTCATCTAAATTTACTGTGTTGTTCTTACACACAGAACAGGCATACGTGTTTCCATCTTCAGCATTATGCTTGGTTGTCTTCAGAAGGACAACAGGCTGTAGTTTTCTCATTAACTTCTCAGATGACAACAAGGACACACCGTTTTTAATTCCTGCGTTATATGTACTTTCAGGTCCAGCTAAGCTCTCAATGACTTGGTCATCTATAAAGTCATTTTGTTGTCCAAGATCTTGAGACACAAAAGTAGTACTGTAGGTCTTTGTCATATGGGGTTCCTGCAGATCATCTGCTGCCTCTTGTATATGATCAGTGGGTACAGATTCAGGTGTAGGGCTTGCAAGAACTGGGGGTTGCACATGAGCAATCTCACAATTCTGGAAGTCCTGAATGATATTCCCAGTCACTGAAAAGGTTTCAGCATTTTGCTCCAACTTTGTATGGACCATACTGTTTAAATCAAAACATGACTGTAGGAATTCAAAACTGCCATGTTCCACATCTTGGCTTTTCCTTGTCCCATCATTCTCTGCTTCATTTTTATGAGCAGTATTTTTATCATCATACTTTACTTCATATTCTGCAGAATTATTTTTGATCTCACTGGTGTTTATTCCTTTTAAGGGGCAATCTTGTGCACCTACATCTCCAGCACTGTCATTCTTCTCATCATCTTTTATATTCTGCTTTGTGACATTTAAATCCAAAGCACAAACATAATTTTGTGCTGTAGTAGCTGGAGTGTCTCTGCAGTTCATGCTTCTTTCAGCAATATCACAGTCTGTGTTCTGTGCAAGTACTTCTTTCATTAGTTCCTCAGTTTTCAAAGGGCATACATTTTCACCTGTTCCAGTAGTGAGATTTGAGCACTGATATTCAGAATTTAAGGAAGACTTTTCTATTTGATTATCAGCCTCTAACACATTACCGAAACTACCACTTTGTATTTCTCCTTTTGTCTCAGGAGATGCTCTAGAGAGATCATTTTTATTTTCTGTGGCTGTGTCATTTGTGTCCCATGCATTAGGTCTTTCAGCAGGACAAAAGTCTGTCTCTAATTCATTTTTATCTCTACAACCAGCTGTTTTCTGACATTCAGAGGACTGGTCAGGGTTTTTTTCTGAGCTGTTCAGAATGTCAAAATCTGCTTCAGAACAGCTGCTAACATCCGAATAATCCTCAAATCTAGTCACAGGTACCAATGCAGCATCTAGTGTTGTCCTTGACAAAGGTTTTTCAAAGACTGGTGCATCATTTTTTGACAAATCCATTTGTTCTGGTATAACATACCTTGACTGATGACTCTCAGAGCAAACATGGTTTTCCACAGCATGTACTGGTTCATGATTTGTGTCCTGCACAGAATTTGGTACTGAACTTGTACAGGTGAACTCTGATGCAGGTATTTCCACAGACTCAATCATACTTGAAATGTCATCTTGATTACCCTGATCCATATTTCCAACTCGCTTTCTCAAAATTCTCGTCAGATAGTTTTTGATTTCTGTCCATGAGTCATCAGTGTTGCAGTTCCGGTCAGGAGGTACTCTGCAAGACAATTGAAATACATTAATAAACTACTACTTCATGTTACTGACCAAAAAAGTACAAATATGAGCAAAGTACTCACTGAACTTCATCCAAGGTACATCAGCGGAAGGGATGCAATACAGCACAATGAAGAACTGCACAAAGAAAAAAAAAATAATCCAATATAATAAATCCAAAAATGATACTTGGATGACATTTGTGGTGGTCTGCAAACACCTCATATTTAGGGGAGCAGGTGTCTTTGGAATAAATTTATTGTCAAACAAGTAAGGCGATATTTTAAAGTGTAGTTACCCCAAAGTTAAAATTACATTATATCACACACAGGGGGGTTGGACAATAAAACTGAAACACTGACCAATTTAGTGTTGGAGGTTTCATGGCTAAATCTGACCAGTCTGGTGGCCAATATTCATTGATTGCTCTTACTGGTGGAATGTGCAGAGTGTGATGTCCGGGTGCTAACACAGACTGTATTAAAAAAACAAAACCACAGCTGCTCAACTAACTGCAGAATTAAATGTGCAGCTCAACTCTCCTGTTTCCACAAAGACTGTTCGTCGGGAGATTCATAGGGTCAATGTACATGGCCGGGCTGCTATAGCCAAACCTTTGGTCGCTCAGGCCAATCCCAAACGTCGGTTTCAATGGTGCCAGCAGCGGGAATCTTGGGCAATGTGAAACATGTATTGTTCTCTGATGAGTCCACCTTCAGTGTCTTTCCCACATCGGGGAGAGTTATGTGTGGAGAAGCCCCCCAAAGAAGCGTACCACCCAGTGATGGTTTGGGCAGCAATATCATGGTATTCCCTAGGCCCAATACTTGTGCTAGAGGTGCACGCCACTGCCAAGGACTATTGAACCATTATGGAGGACCATGTGCACCCAATGGTTCAAACATTGTATGCTGAAGTCAATGCTTTGCATCAGGATGAAAATGCACCATTACACACAGCAAGACTGGTGACAGATCAACATGAAAAGTTGAACATCCTCCATGGCCTGCATAGTCACGAGACCCAAGTATTATTGAAGCACTTTGGGATGTTTTGGAGGAGCGAGTCAGGAAACGTTTTCCTCCACCAGCATCACATAGTGACCTGGCCACTATTCTGCAAGAATGGCTCAAAATCCTTGAATCATGAAATATGCAAAATATGTATTTTTGTCTGTATAATAAAATTATGAAAAGTGCTAGAATAAAATGTCCAACAATTTTACCACATACATTTTACTTAAAACGTCTTATCTAGACCATAAACATAATGAACTCTAGAGCCCAATTAGAACATCTAGTTCAGTTTCCGCATTGTTACTACTTTACGAAGATCTTTTTAAATGCAATAACAGATTAGACCATAATAATCTATGTACATTCTGTGACCAACTAGGGGCAAGGTCAGAATAAAGTAAAACGTAATTTTAATTTTTGAATTGGCATAACATTGCTTTTATTGATATCATTTAATGAGTTTGCAGTGATTTGCAGTTTTTGCTACCCCGAGGATGGTTGGGCTTTGAGAATTTCTTGCGACACGTTTTGTTCGACTACTGTTCAAGGACTACTTGGATAAATTCATTTCATTGTGGTCAAGAGGTTGAACTAAAAAAATAAAATAAAATAAAAACTGATAACCACATAAGCTTTTATTACATGCTGGGGGAAAGTGATCCAGTGCAAGGACAGAGTGCAACAAAGCACATCAACCAGCTCAACTTAAAATCTGGCCTTGATGTATTTCTTGGCAGTTTTCAAATACTAACATGTTCTGAATCATTGAGACAGCACTGAGATATTCATATGCAACAATCAGTTGTCAAACAAAGAGTGGTCCAAGATTGAGTGACTCTTTGCTTTTGTACTCTGTGTGACTTTCAAGAGGAACTGCAAAGAAATTCTGCTGGTGTGTCCCCTACTTGTGGCCCAAAGATGGAGATCAGGAACTTGGTTTACATAGCTGATTTTACTGCCTATTGAAACATTTTTACAGCTTCCTTTACCAATAGGTCTACTGGCCTTGCAGTATGGGAAAATCTACAACCAGGTAAATTATCCTAATACTACTGTACTATTCATATGCATACGTATTTATTCTTATAATTGTACACCACTATTGCTTGTGTAGCGTGCACATAAGAATTTCACTCACGTGTACTGTACCAGTAACGTGATGTGACAATAAAAGTGATTTGATATCCATGGATATGCCCCATCAGACTGAATCACCAACGGAGCCCTTTGACACAGTAAAGACTCCAAAAATGCAAAAGCCCTTAGTATAATATTCAATTCATACACCTAGCAACAGTGTTCACATTATCAGCTCAAGGTGTTCAGGGTGGTCATGATTAGTCAAATAATTACAAAGTCCTTGAACAGATGTACTGGCTCAAAGCATTTCCTGAAGGAGCCGCATCTTGGTGCCCTCTAGAAATCTTCAAGAGAACTGGCAAGGATCTTATGTGCTGTTAGACCGGCAAGTACAAGGTTATTGCATCATGGTTATGGTGGACTCTGTTACCCATTTCAAAGGCATGCCTCTAAGGATGAAGTACCTTTTCAAAGACTGTCCTGCGTCAGAATCTCGAACGAGAACCTGACTGACCAAGGCACGTTATTTGTGTCATACACTACACAATATAAGCAACATTCCACACAATTTACTCATAAGAAAAATTGTTACAGGTCCAGGAGAGGCAACAGCAGCTTTATAACAGGAACTTGAGACTACTCCTCAATTGTCAAAGGCCCTTCACGATTACAGGGCAAATAGATGATCCCCCTCCCGACCTTTTAAAGGCAGAGAGAGAGAGAGTTTTAGAGAAAGCAGTCTGATGGGGATGTCTGGGAGCTAACCTGGATTGTATCCAAAAAGCCACAAAAACAAATTAACCAGCTCCTTACCTTTGAAAACAATCGCGACAGAGAAGTGTTTGTGTGTTGATACTTGGTGCTCGTAAAACCAAGACAACGCTCGTTTTTCAAGTCAAAATTTATTAAAAATCTTTGCTCATCTTGCAAAACACTCGTAAACCGCGTTACTCGTAATCCAAGGTTCCATTGTACTTAATGCAACCAAAACTGTTTAGTGCTTATAACAAATGGTGACATACATTTCTCTCTAAAAGGACTTGAACAGCAAGGTCAATTGTATTCTTTTTTTTTAGATCCAAACATCAGCTCTTATTTCCAAATATTTACATATAAAATGTGGTATAAACTTAGAACCAACCAATTTTTAAGTGAGTAAAACATTGGAGTACGTGACTGAAGTTCTGGTTACCTAGATGGGTATTGTTACACTTGTTTAAATCAATTAGGATCTAAATATTTCCTGTTCATTTGAGCATGTGGGATTCAATCCTGGTACGTACATTTGCCCTTTAAAAAAAAGACCAAACAGTCGCGTCTGCAAAAGTTAGGTTATTTACCTAAATACTTGGTTTAAATTGAAAGAAATCCAACCTGGCCCACCACCTCCAACGTCAATAAGGAACTGATGTCATAGCATCTAAACGGAGATCTACTTTTGTTCTCAGGAACGACTGGTTTCATATTTGATTCAAGCTGTGCCCTATCTAGTAGGGCTGTGCAATTAATTGAATTTTGATTCCGATTTCGGATCTCAACGATCACAAAAATGGTGTAATCGAAAAAAACGATTATTCACTTTAAGAGTTATTTTGACCTGCGTTCTGACGCGCGCGCATCCGCACTTTCGCCCTTCCAGAAGCCCGAACTCTCACTATACCCGGGGTACTCAATAGGCGGACTCCGGTCCGCATCCGGACCCAAATACGGTTAAATCTGGACCGACGCCAAAACAAACATGCTAATTTAATCATAATCCAAATGAGTATACGTCCGAGTCTTCTAGTGAAGGTTGCGCGCACCCCAGCGGCGCATGATATGAACGCGCCCAAAACCCGGCACATTATCTGCACGCGTGTACCTTCTACTGTACCATCGCGAGGTAGAAGCAATTCTGTTTGGGAACAGTTTGGATTCAAAGAAGCGGACGTGGATCAAATATATTAGGTGCAAGATTTTCTACGTGGTTGTGTCGGCAACTCCGTATCTATCCAGCTCAGAAAGGCAAAAAAAAAAAAAAAAAGATGCCGTTGCATACTTTTTAGCCAAAGACATGTGCCCTATTAGCACGGTTGAGAACGAAGGATTCAGGAAAATGATAAATACTCTGGACAAGCTTTATGCTTTGCCATCTCGACACCATTTCACGAGAGTTGCTCTGCCTGCTTTATTTGAAAAATTACGTTCAGAAGTGGCTAATGAAGTATTAAAAGCAGAGTACTTCGCCACCACAACAGTAGAAATGTAGAATGTTGTAAAATGTTTTGAATTTTTCAGTTTGTTAAGGCACATACGTGAGCAAATTAATTTTGGACTAATTTGTTTGTTTTAAAATTTATATTTTATTTATTACATTTAGGCATTTGGCAGACGCTCTTATCCAGAGCGACTTACATTTTTCTCTCATTATACATCTGAGCAGTTGAGGGTTAAGGGCCTTGCTCAAGGGCCCAACAGTGGCAACTTGGTGGTTGTGGGATTTGAACCTGGGATCTTCCGAACCGTAGTCCAATGCCTTAACCACTGAGATACCCCTGGCCCTATTACTTGTTTTCAAAAAGTTTATGGGCGTGCACTACATTGTTGATCTTGTTTGCCTTTATCTATTTTATCTGTCTTAATCTGTTTTAAGGAGAATTCACTGTTCTGTTCAATAAATGCAACATACTTCCAAAGTCAATGAGTAATCATGTAAAATGATCATGATTTCAATATATTCCAAAATAATCGTGCAGCCCTACTATCTAGCAAACTTAAACGGTTCCCAAGTGAAGAATGTGTTTTCACTGATCAAAATGAACCAGGTTTTGGGGACAAGTGTTTTCAGAGTCCCTAATCCTTGGGCCCTGATGTGAAAATGCCTCAAAAGTCCCCAGCAGCGTCACCAGCAAAGCAACCCCATACATCACACGCCTCCTCCTTCACAGTTCCGTTCAAATTTGGACTTTCCAAAGAAAAGGACAGTTTTCATTCATCTATAATGTTCAATCCGTGGTGTTGGGTAAAGATTTCTTCACCACAATTCGACCATGAAGGCCTAACCTCTGAACAGTGAATGCTGAAATGGGTCTACCACTTTAAAGGCATGAATCCGAGTTTGAGATTGGTCATTCTAGTAAATTATTCTCTGCAGCAGAGGTAGCTCCTGGTCTTCCTTTCCTAGGATGGTCCTCATCAACGCCAGTTTCACCAAAGAATGTGCTGGTTTTGGAGATTGCACTCAAGTTCTTAAGATTTTTCAGATTGACTGACCTTCATTTCTTGAAGCAATGGACTGTATGCTCTGTACTTTCCACAGTACTCTTCAACTGTTTCCTTCCATAATACATATTTTTACTAGTTGTAGTAGCATTAATAGCTTTATTGACTCTGTACTCCATTCCTCTTCACAAGCCAACTGATGGTCTAAAGCAGATTCAAAAGGCAAAGAATTTCACAAAAAGGTTTGCCAGTTGATCATTTTATCTATCTGCCAACTTGCCCAATGAGCAAAAAGCTATTTTAGGACACTAACGTTATGACCACCAATAGGTATGATATGAATAACTATCACAATATCTAAACAGCTGAAAATGATAATGCAGTTTCTGATAGAAAGGTGTCAGAACACACAGTGCACCACAGTTCCTGTATGAGGCAGCATAGCTGCAAACTGGTCAAGGTGCACATGCTGCCATGTCAGAACTGGATCACAGAACAATGAAATAAATGTGGCCTAGACTGATGAATCACATTTACATCATGTGAAAGGCTGGGTGCATGATATTTTCTTAACTGGGGATGACGCCTAGATGCATTTTGAGAAGGCGACAAGTCAGTGGAGGCAGTGTGACAATGTGAGTAATGTTCTACTGAGAACCTGAGTCCTGCCATTCTTGTGGATGTTACTTTGACACGTACAACCTACCTAAACATCATTGCTGACCAAATATACCCTTTCATGGGAACAGTACTGCCTGATAGCAGTGGCCTCTTTCAGCAGGATAATGCTCCCCGTCACATGGTCGCAAAAATGGTTCAAGGAACAAGTTTAAAGTGGTGACTTGGCCTCCAAATTCTCAATACCTTAATCGAATCAGGAATCTGTACGATGTGCTGGAAGAAACAAGTCCCCATGGAGGCCCCACCCTGCAACTATAGCACTAAAGGATCTGCTACTGATGGCTTGGTGCCATATACCAAAGCACATCATTAGAGGTCTAGTTAAGTCCATACCACAAAAATTTAGGGTTATGGTAGAAGAGACATATACAAGTCAAAATGTCTGTTCAAGTAGATAATGGTTCTTGAGCTATACGATTGGTGTTAGGAGCTTATGCACTTTTAGCAGAGCCATCATTAAAGATTCACTTTATAGTGATATTGTATAACCCCAGCCTGTATACAAACTTTTTAAATGGCAGTTACTAGAGTGTAAATAAAATAAAAGTATTATAGCTTTTAGTTATTATCCATTTCTTTAGTTGACAATCTATATACTAGGGATGGGCATTTTTGTTCATATTTCATTTCAAATAATCAGAGGTTTGAAAAACGAGTACTCGATTAATTGGGGGTGGAGTTTAAGCAAGGGGCAGGGCGTTCGCGGCACAGTAAACAGTAGACATTTAAAAGAAAAAACATCATGAGGTGAAGCTGAAGCGGTGATAGAGTGTAGGTGGGGGGACAGATCCCCGAGGCAGGAAGGACTCTCCGGCGAGACGGCGCTGCGCGCTTTAGAAGCCATTTTTGCTCTGTGCTCCGGTATTGTCTCGAGTACTCACGCACATCCCTACTATATACAGTGGCTTGCAAAAGTATTCGGCCCCCTTGAACTTTTCCACATTACAGCCACAAACATGAATCAATTTCATTGGAATTCTAAGAGATTATTGGGAGAAACAACACCATGAAGTCCAAAGAACACACCAGGCAGGTGTGGGATAAAGTTGTTGAGAAATTTAAAGCAGGCTTAGGCTACAAAAAGATTTCCAAAGCCTTGAACATCTCACGGAGCACTGTTCAAGCGATCATTCAGAAATGGAAGGAGTATGGCACAACTGTAAACCTACCAAGACAAGGCCGTCCATCTAAACTCACAGGCCGAACGCTGATCAGAAATGCAGCCAAGAGGCCCATGGTGACTCTGGACGAGCTGCAGAGATCTACAGCTCAGGTGGGGGAATCTGTCCATAGGACAACTATTAGTCGTGCACTGCACAAAGTTGGCCTTTATGGAAGAGTGGCAAGAAGAAAGCCATTGTTAACAGAAAACCATAAGTCCCGTTTGCAGTTTGCCACAAGCCATGTGGGGGACACAGCAAATATGTGGAAGAAGGTGCTCTGGTCAGATGAGACCAAAATGGAACTTGTTGGCCAAAATGCAAAACGCTATGTGTGGCGGAAAACTAACACTGCACATCCCTCTGAACACACCATCCCCACTGTCAAATATGGTGGTGGCAGCATCATGCTCTGGGGGTGCTTCTCTTCAGCAGGGACAGGGAAGCTGGTCAGAGTTGATGGGAAGATGGATGGAGCCAAATACATGGCAATCTCGGAAGAAACCCCATGGATTCTGCAAAAGACTTGAGACTGGGGCGGAGGTTCACCTTCCAGCAGGACAACGACCCTAAACATAAAGCCAGGGCAACAATGGAATTTTTTTTTTTTTTTTTAATGTTTTAAAACAAAACATATCCTTGTGTTAGAATGGCCCAGTCAAAGTCCAGATCTAAATCCAATCGAGAGTCTGTGGCAAGATCTAAAAACTGCTGTTCACAAACGCTGTCCATCTAATCTGACTGAGCTGGAGCTGTTTTGCAAAGAAGAATGGGCAAGGATTTCAGTCTCTAGATGTGCAAAGCTGGTAGAGACATACCCAAAAAGACTGGCAGCTGTAATTGCAGCAAAAGGTGCTTCTACAAAGTATTGACTCAGGGGGCTGAATAATTACGCACACCCCACTTTTCAGTTATTTATCTGTACAATGTGTGAGCATGTATGTGTGTGTGCCCTGCGATGGATTGGCACGCTGTCCAGGGTCTACCCCGCCTAGAGCGGGGTAGAGAGAGAGAGAGAGAGAGAGAGAGAGAATCACATTAGCAGGCACCATGCAGAACGTATAAATAAAATCCATTAGTGACTATAGTGTATATCTGCCATTTATCTAGTCTGATACCTGTCCCTTTAGCCACTCACTAGAGCTAGTACTGGACTGAACCGCCTTTGCCTTCAGAACTGCCATAATTCTTTGTAGCACACAGTCAACAAAGCACTGAAAATATTCCTTAGAAATGTTGGTCCATACTGACATGGTACCATGGTGCAGATTTGTTAGCTGCACCTCCATTGTGCGGATTTCCCGTTTAACCACATCAAAAAAGATGCGATATTGAGATGTGGTGACTGAAGGCCATTTGGTAGCAGCAATGAAATCTCGATGTTCATGAAAATAGTGGAAAATGATTTTAGCTTTGTGACATGGCATGTTAACCGTGGTCAAAGTATTTGACATGGTCAACAATATTCAGGTATGTTGTAGCAACAAACAATCCTCAAATTATACTAATGGGCACAACATATGGCAAGAAAATATCCTCCAAACTACTGCACCACCATCAGCCTGAACTGCTAATGGACCCGATGGATGTATACTTTTATGTCGTTAATGGCAAATTCTGACCCTACCATCCGTATTTCAAAGTAGAAATCGAGACCAGGCAATCCAATCTTATTTTTTCCATTTTTGAGTCCATATGAAGCATAGACTGGTGCAGACAATCTGCTTCAAGCCTGCGTGTTCAGAAGTTTTTTTGTCTTACCTTTGTTGGAAAAGATGTTATTTGAGGTATTGTTGCCTTTTTATTAGCCCAAACCATTCTGGCCATTCTCTGCTGAAATCTGTCAGAAAAGCCATTTTACCCAGAGAACTGCTGCTTATTAGTTTTAATTAAAACTGAGATCTATATAAAATGCAAAAACATTGTCCCATTCCCTGTTTGAAACCAGATGCAACAGAAAACATAAAAGCAACCTAAATAGACTATACTAAATAAAAATAATTTGGCATATGCAAGTGTTCTTTCAGGTGTGCTCAACAATAAGCAAAGATTAAATACAAAGATTAAACAGAACAAAAACAGGTCTACTTGCTATGACAAAGGAGTTATGTTTTCTATTGATGTAGAATGTTGACATCCGTCAGCTGTCCAGTGAACTCAAACAGTTCACAGACCACAATCTTTTCAATTCACTGCCATTTCCAATTGATATGGTGCTTAATTGTGCTATGCTGTGTTTAAGTCCTGCCTTTGTGGGCATTGAAGACAGATATGATTATAGAATTTTTGAAACCAATCATAACGCAGAAGATGGAACTTTTCAGAAAAGGATTAATTTTATATATCTTACTCAATCCATAATACAATATTGAATATTTCAAGCCAAAACAGATTTGACCTGATAATTTGAATTGAAACCCTATTAATTCATCTGTGTGAGTGTAACTGATATCATCCAGGATTCTTTTCAAATAAATAAAAGCAGAGTGATCGGAATTAAGGAAAATACATGCAAGAGAATCGCCATCATTTAGAAAGGAGATCACATGTATTAATCGAGAGATTTCAATGAGTGTGATTGGCAATTAGATTTTTTTTTTATGTAAAAAGCTACAACAGCAATATAATCTTGCACTTTATATTTACACAACAGCACAGCTATCCTGAAAACTGACAAAATTAACAGAGACAGGTTGATATTTAAGGAAGGTTATGGATAAGTGTTTAACACACTAACAGAAATTAATTAACAGATGGTGGGAACAAGTTCATGACATGTATGTTTTGTCTACAAAATTTTACTGCAACCTAAAATAAACACATTTCTAAATCAACGCACAAATGCTTGAAAAGAAAATGGACTTAAATGTCTCAAACATACCATTCTGTATAGATCTAGAGCTTCAGCTTCCACTTGAGGATCATCTTAATACTTGTGATGTCGAGTCTTGTGGTCCTCTCACTCTTAGAAATATACAACAGTTAGTACACATTTATTATTTTTTTAAATGTCTGGGTTTATAATAGACAAACACGTAGGCAGTGTAAAACCTCTAACAAATGATACTTTACAGTATGTAGATTGAGGCAGTGATGTCAAAAAAAAAAAAAAATCATAGGAGCATCAAAGGGGACTGTGAAGCAATTTCACGTGAACTTAACACTTCCTCACTTCATATAACTGAATTTAAAAAACTTACAGAACGGATATTATCATCGACTTCATGTTTTTCATCTATTATGCTTAAGTTTAAGAACTTAATTAATTCAAATCTTAAAAAACGAAACGACGGAAGTAGCTAGCATGTGTTACACTTGCATGCTAGCTATTAATGAGGTTACATTAGAATTAGTATTAGTTCACTACCAACCAAAGCTAAGGAGGTCTGATTCGGATAACATTATTTAGAAGCTACAAAGTCACCAGGATACCAAGTTTCTACCGATACGAGTTGCTCGTAAACTCGGCATCATCACTAACTAGCTAGTTCCAGACTATGACAACTTAGTAGCCAATAAATTAGCTTCTGAGCTAGCTATGATATCGGTCACAAGACAAAATGGTCCATGGGCTTGGGCTAAGACGCAGCCCCTGCAACCCGAAATGAAACGTGACCACAACTAAAACGGTTTTATTACCTAAACACCTGGAAATACTTATGTTAGATATAATCTTCCGACGCAAATGCTACCTGGTCATGTCCATGCTTGGTCCTGAATCTGCATGATTTAACCATTTCAGCAAAACGCAGCCTCCGCTTCCCGCAAGAGCACATATTCAATGTCCGCACGTCTCAGCGCTCCAGCGACTTACCGTCGGTCTGAGTGAGGAAAGGTGTCGTTTCCCTGCTCCCGTCGCACCAAGGCGACCTGCACGACGCTGCGCGTGTACCCAGGTCCTTATGGATAAAGTGATCAGTACAATATCACAATTGCAGAATAATTCACACAATGTCGTTGGGTTCGTCCATAGAACACATCCCCAAACAATGTGCAGGAGCCCGGGATCTCTCGCGACTCCAACACCAATCAGATTTAAGTAAAAAGCGCGTAGGTCCCGCCTTCAGTTCTACGGGGCCTCCATTTCAGCCTCCATTATGCGCAATCCGTACTGCCTTTGCGCATGTTCTTCAGGCTCAGGTTGTATAAGATGGCTGCATGGTTGTTCCAGACTTGGCCACATGACTGACGACGGCACCGACTACCATTTGCTGCCACGCATTTTTTTTTCTACCTGCCTGGCCCCCTTGTTCCAGGGTGCTACCTCCTAGCCTCTGACAGTGTTCAGTCCACTTGGTGACTCAAGCATGAACATACCCTCTAAACATAATTTTTTTGACAGAATAATTCTGTGGTGCCCTGCCGTCTGCCAGTAAGGAGCCATGTTTGTGCCTTTGTGTATTGTTGATGGCATGCAAACTGGCCAGGAAACTGCACTTAGTCTTCAATGTAGTAGGTTAAATTTTATGTACCATGGCTTGAAATACTGTCTACAAGGTTCTATGGCCCGGTTCTACCCCCGAGCACTTGATAACCATATGTTGCTTTAGGAATGATAGGAGTCCACTTGACAACCTTGCAGACAACTATCACCACAAAATTGGCAACCAAGACAGACGGTAAGAAAGGTAAGAATCCTGTTATAAACACCAGTTACAATAGACTGTGTGCCCGCACAATAAATTTTAACTACAGCTGACACATCTAAATCAACTGTTGAACAAACTATTAAATCTTTAATGAGTTTGGCTTGGTGTTTTGAGTAGTGTACCTCTGCAAGGCAAAAGCCTTCTTTTGAATAAGCTCCGGTAATTTCCCAGATCTTTGTGGCTAAATGGGGGAAAAAATTGTATGATTTAGGGCAAAATGCACAGTTAAACCCAATTCAAAGTGTTGGTGATTTGACTGATAGGTGGGTGCATGGTGGTTGTGAAATTGCTCCAGAAGAATCAGGAGCCTTATGTTCTTGAATTAAACTATAAAACAGGCTGCTGCAGTAAACACCTGATCAAACGTGTACCTTTGGACCTGCATAAATGTTAAGGCCATGTTTGCTGAAACTTCCCCAACCCTTACCCCAAGCCTACAATTTTAGCGACTACTTAGTGGCCAGTATCACTGGACCACCATACCTTATTTCATTTAGGCTAATAAAAAAGTTCATTCTTCAGAGATATTTAAAGACCCTGACAAAACACATCCTCATCTCAGGGATGTATTCCCAGTGGTGATCTTTTTATCATTTTGTACATGTTCAGCAGAGCATCAGTATTTGGTCAGCTCTGGTGAAAATGCCAGTAACTTAGGTATAGATACTTCTAGTGTCCAAGTAACCAAAGATATTTTAGACATTTGTGGAACATTTGTTTTTTTAAATTTGTTACCTTATCCTTATGCACAAATAAGCAAATACATTCTGCATGATGTCAGATCAATTTTTATTAATACGAGTACACAAGAGATATGTAGTTGTGTTTCAATCATTATTAAAAAAGAAAGAAATTACTTGGTTACCACAAACAAATAAGGCGGGCATTTGGTAAGTTTCCTCAATTTGCCAGTGAAGGACACGTTCATAAAGTGAGACATTAATACTGGAGTGTTGTACTGATAATCACATGTACTTTATTTTAGACCCTGGTATTCACTGAATAACATAGTCTGTGCCTTTGGACCCAACAGCAATACATTTATTCCCATACAATGGTTATATGGTTACTACTGCCAGGGAATTTTCAGATAAAGTTGTTCACATCAAGGCACAAAGGTTTCTCATTGACCAAAACACAATGTTCCAAAATGAGCTGGTTGAATTGCAATGAGCCAGTCCAAGTCCTGCTAAGCATATACAGCCGAACAGGATAAGGTCAGAGGAAATGTTGTCCTCAAACGTGTATCTGTGTCCTAACTGCAAATACAATGATTATATTAGAGGTAAAAAAAAATTATTAAAAGCACTACCTTTGGGACTTCAGGCACATTTTGCAGACAGGCATGCTTTTTTTTCCCGTCAATTAATTTAGTTTATGTCGGGGGGGGGGGGGGTCCAATTTTCTCTTCGATTAGTCATGGCCAATTCCTCCCCGTCACTAGGGGGCTCCCACATTAAGGCTACCACTACCACTGAGTCGGGAGGGCGAAGACTATCACGTATTTCCTCTGAACCGCGTGACGTCAGCCGACCGCATCTTTTTGAACTGCTTGCTCACGCACCATTAGGGGCAGAATAACACACTCGGAGGAAAGTGCTAGCCGCTCCTTCCACGTGCGCGAGTTCACAGACGCCCCCTGATTGGCTGTAGAGCCATGATTAATGTGGGAGCACAAGGACCTCTCATCCCTCCCCCTGAGAGAGCTCGGCCAATCAGCTCTCTCTATTCCTCCGGCTGTGAGAGGAAAACAGCATAACCCGGGGTTCGAACCAGCAATCTCCGGATGATAAGGCGAGTGCTTTACCACTGTGCCACTCGGAGGCCTTTTTCGTCTATATAGTTGCCCAATAATTCCCAAGGAAGCCCTTAAAATCTGCAGAACGTACCTGCATGAGTGAATTTAATTACCACCATACCCTGGGTTCGGACAAGTCTTGTTGCAAGCAACCAAATCCAGCCTAGACTTCTGACAATAATGTCAGTCAGAACCAAAACACTGGACTAGGCTGTAAGGTTACATATTGGGTGTCAGCAAAACATTTAGCAGTACTTTTTTTAGTGTCATCTCTGTATTCAAAGAAGGGTATGTAAACAGAATACTGTTCATACAAATATTGGTGGCACACTTGATTTATAACTTGTTAAAATAATGCAAACATTTCAATTTCCATCCAATAGCTTAATCATGGCTTTCTATAGGAAAACAGAGAAGGGGAAAAACTACACAGACTAAGGTGTGTCTATATTTAGTACATTGTTTACAGTAACTATCATTATTAATAAAAATAAAATTAGTGAGATTGTCTTGGATTTGGACCTCAATACCTGGCAGCTCTGAAGACATTCAATATCAAATGAGTATACACTGCAAATAAAGTTCCATAAAGAACCAATTGAAGGTAAGCAGTAACAGAAGAAAAATTCGAATTTTGAGTTCGAATTTGCACTGTAGGAAACAAATGTGTCCAAGTACCAATTTTCAAGTACCAAATTAGCATGGTCTTTGATCTGACCCAAGATCTGACTATACTCTCTCAAAATAGCATGATTTTAAAAATCAGTATATCAATCAGATGTGGCATTTTATCAAACAGGTATGTAAATCAACAGTTCAAGGTATATATTATCGTCTCTACAAATATCTTTCAACCATGAGTACTTTGATGTTTGAGGAATAGCTGTAGCTCTGTGAAGGTCTCAGTACATTCTGTGCATTCATACAATACATCTGTTGATGGACTCTCTTTTGAATCAGGTTCTGACTCACTCCTTTCAACACTCAAATCGTCTTCATTTTCTACGTACTCCATATTGGCCTCTGTAGGTGAAGATGGTTCCTGACCATGCTTCTCTGTCCCTTCTTTATCATGGTTCTCTAGATGGCGCTCTAGAGCAGAGCGGAAGGTGAAGCGACATGGACAACGAGGACAGAACAGCAGGACGCGAGGGGGGTGCATTCTATGGTTGCGCACATGTCGCTGAAATACGCTAAGTAGCCTAAAGACTCGACAACAGTCTTTGCATTTGTACATCATGCGTGGCTTGATTTGAGATGGCTCGTGTGTATCTGGCAACTCCTCTTTGTCTGGTGGTTTTGGTGACTGCTGGTCTTCACTGTTTTCTCCTTCATGATCACTTTCATTGCTTGTCTGAGTTTTTGGTGACTCATGCGTAACACTTTCATCTTCTTGGTCTACTTTTTCACCATCGGCCTTAAGCTTTATGTCTGAACTATGGTACATGGCAACATGCCTTGTAACGTCACATCTTTGTGGAAAGTGTCTACCACAATAAAGGCATGTATGAAGGGTGCCCTTGTGGTATCGCATATGACGGGAAAGGCTACTGGAGTGCACAAAAACACGATGGCATTGTTTGCAAGGGAATACCTTAGAATGTGGATTACCTCTAGAAGCACCTCCCCTTGGTCTACCTCTCATCCGTGGCCTCAATAAATCCATTCTTTGTGTTTGGTGTTTTGAAACCATTTGACGCATTATACCATAATAATTAACAGACTGTCGTTTAATCTCAGGTGCTGGTTCAGAAGAATCCTCCTCCGGATGCTCTGAAAGGTGATGCTCTTTCAAATCTGACAAGCAATTAAAGTGTCCTCCACACAAGCCACAACGATATGAACGGTCATTCGAATCATCAGGAGAATGGGAGGCATTTTTCTTAGGGATAACATCATCCTGTCCCTGCATATTCTCTTTTTGTGTAGGATCATCAGTTGCTTTGCTGACATGAGAATGATTAATCAAATGGCTCTGCAAGTCTGACAGCCAAAAAAAACGCAAGCCACAAATCTTGCAAGGATATGATTTATCTATACCATTTTCATGGTCCTCATCGAATTTACTTAAACTCTTTGATCCAAGGGATGCATGCCATTCTTTCTGGTGTAAAAACAGGGTCTCTTGTCTCAAGAATCGTTTTCCACAATGTCCACAACTGTAAAAACGTTCATGAGCATGTTTCTGGAGGTGCCCACGAAGGCTCTCTCTATCATAAAAAACTTTGCAACATAAGGTACATTTAAACCCTTGCTCAAGGGGACGATATCGCTGATGCTGTTGCAAACTTTTCTGGCTCCTAAACACTTGACCACATCTCTCACATCTACACTGGGTATGGTCTCTTTCTGCCATTTTGCTTGAAGGCAAGGGATCCTGACAATTTGCTGGGTTCGACAACAGCTTTGACATGGGTTTTCCAAATAAGAATGAGAAGTTTGACAAAGCAGCTCTATCAACCACTGTGAGTGTTCCATTTTCATGAAGTGCAAATTCAATAAATTTATCACAACCATTAGTTGAAGGTTCAGAAGTGGAAGAAAATGGTCCAATGGGTCCATGATTAGCCATGTGATTGATTAGTTTTGGGTACTGGCCAAATCCTTCCCCACACTCTGTGCAGATGAAATCATTTCCAGTTGAAACTTCAAGTGACTGGTACGCCATTTCTGATTAACCAAAACTTGCTTAAAATCTGATGAAGATCATTTAACAAAAGAGAGCGAAAATGTCTGGGGTAAATATAACATTCAATTGTTCCTGAACAAAAAATGAGAAAGTGTAGATATGCAAATCCAATGTACTTGAAATTAACTACATGGTTTTAAGAGATCTCCTTTATGCTCACATGTTACAAAGTTCCAGTAATTCCTTCCACTGTCACTTCTATCAAGGAAGGAATCTATTCATTAAGTCCATGATCCCCGAAGCACAGATGGAAACCAAGACTGAAATCTGGGATTCAGAAATATTAGATGTCAAGCACTAAGGTATTCCTTTCTTTCTCTGGCTTAAGGTCTTGTTCAGGATCTCATCTAAAAAGAGAACGAGAGAACATAAGTTAGCTATGCAAAATATTCATTCATTGGACAAAGTTGACAAATGTCTTTTAAGCCAAGCCTATGTCTAGCATATACACATAAAATCATCATGACTTCTATATTCTTAATGAGAACACAGGAAGATTGTTTATTGCAGTTAAAAACATAACTTGCATTCTATTGTAAATTAATTGAGAAAACAATATATATATATTTATGTATAATATAGAAAATTATCAGTTTCACAGGTTTTGTTTTTAAAGGTCTGTAGGTTGTACTACAATTATTTGTTTTATTTTATAAAATCCTGACAAAATATGTTCTAAATTGCAAATGCAAACACATTAAATAACAATGTTTGCTCATCTTGAATAATGTAAAGAAAACAGGTTCATATACATTTTAAACAATATGCTGCTAATGTTTTAACCAAGAGACATCCAGAAATTAGTATTTGAAGGCTCTGATTTGACATCACAGTCCCACGTCTAAGAGCCTGTTTTGAACCATCCTTGACATGAACTTCACCCCAGCTTCAGTGCCATAGTGTGAAGGTCACTTGATGTCATCATATGATTGATCAATGACATTCAAATGAGTTTGCGGTCATCCCTGTTAGTATAGAGATTCGTTTTTGTCCTCTACCATTCTGTACTTTTTTGTCCCTAGTGTCTACTGCTTTATCTTTTTCTTGTGTACTGCCGTCTTTAAAGGATGGAAGCAACCTTATGGTCACTGCATCCCTTAGGCAAACCCAGAAGCGAACCCTTCATTTCCTCAAAGTTTTTCTTTTCAACTCTTTCGGGATGGTCAATGGTTATTTTTACATTTTCACAAATTACCTTTGTATCTACATATGACACAAGCAGCACACTGTGGCATGAAGCATGAGTAATTGTTGGTGATTTTACTTGCCAATATCTGAAAAGATTTTGATTATTTCAAAGCACCAAAGGCACCACAAAAAAGGGAATGGGAAATTCTTGGCTCAGGGGGTTCTGAAATTAATATGGCATAATGGTAACTGGTCAAAGACATGATGGCAAAATACAGTCATTGTCGTAGTGAAGTTTGCACCCTGGAAATGGCAACAGGGCCCTTGGTACCTAGGGCTCACTGGTGCATGTGAGAAGGAACGACTAGCCTGTCTGATTAGATCCTAAAAAAGTACTATAGCACAAGTTGCTGGGAAAAAAATATGCTTGCTATGATATGCAGGCCACACTGCACAGCTGGAGGCACATCATCCTGAGTCCTGTCCACCGCTGAATGCACTGAAAGTAGCAGTATGTGAGCATTAGAATCGAGCCATAGAGCAGGGGAAGAAGGTGGCCCGGTTTGAAATTACTTTAATTTTTTACATCCTGTGGATAACAAGATGTGTTGCTTACCTGTGGAAAAGATGGCACTATTGGGAAGAAGGCAAACTGCCAGAACCAGTATAATTTCCTTTGGCCCTAGAGCTTGTTTGGCTGATACTTTCACATGTACCACCTACCTCGACATTGTTGCAGACCAAGTGAATTGAGGTCACTGTACTCAAATGGCATTAACAGTCACAGACCTCAGTCCAATAGAGGACACCTTTGGGATGTAGGAACTGGAGATTTGCATTATGCATGTGCAGCCAACAAATCTGCAGCAACTGCATGATGCCATCACATCAATCTTCTTCTTTGTCTTTCGGCTGTTCCCTTTCAGGGGTCGACAACAGCGAATCATCTGCCTCCATCTAACCTATCGTCTGCATCCTTTTCTCTCACACCAACTAACTTCATGTCCTCTCTCACTGCATCCATAAATCTCCTCTTTGGTCTTCCTCTAGACCTCCTGCCTGGCAGTTCCAACCTCAGCATTCTTCTACCGATATATTGACAATCTCTCCTTTGAACATGTCCAAACCACCTCAATCTAGCCTCTCTGACTTTATCTCCAAAACATCTAACATGGGTTGTCCCTCTGATGAATTCATTCTTGATCCTATCCATCCTTGTCACTCCCAAAGAGAACCTCAACATCTTCAGCTCTGCTACCTCTAGCTCTGCCTCCTGTCTTTTCTTCAGTGCCACTGTCTCTAAGCCGTAGAGCATCGCTGGTCTCACCACTGTCCTGTACACCTTTCCTTTCATTCTCGCTGATGCTCTTTTATAGCACAACACACCTGACACTTTTCACCACCAATTCCAACCTGCCTGTACCCGCCTCTTCACCTCCTTTGAACACTCTCTGTTGCTCTGGACCATTGACCGTAGGTACTTAAAATCCTGCACCTTTTTTTTTTTTTTACCTCTGCTCCCTGTACCCTCACCGTTCCATTTGGGTTCCTCTCATTCACACACATGTATTCCGCCTTGCTGCGTTTAACCTTCATTCCTCTGCTTTCCAGAGCATACCTCCACCCCTCCAAATTTTCCTCCACCTGATCCCTGCTCTCACTACAAAGAACAATGTCATCTGCAAACATCATAGTCCATGGAGACTCCTGTCTTACCTCATCTGACCTCCTGTCCATCACCAGAGCAAACAAAAAGGGGCTTAGAGACGATCCTTGATGCAGACCCACCTCCACCTTGAACTCTTCTGTCACACCTTCAGCACATCTTACCACTGTCTTAGCACCCTCATACATGTCCTGCACCACTCTAACATACTTCTCTGCCACTCCAGACTTCCTCATACAACATGACAGCTCCTCTCGCGGCACCCTGTCGTACGCTTTCTCTAAATCTACAAAGACACAATGCAACTCTTTATTACCTTCTCTGTATTTCTCCACCAGCATCCTCAAGGCAAATACTGCATCTGATGTACTCTTTCTAGGCATAAAACCATATTGCTGCTCACAAATGCTCACCTCTGCCCTTAACCAAGCTTCCACTACTCTTTCCCACAGCTTCATTGTATGGCTCATTAGCTTTATACCTCTGTAATTGACACAGCTTTGCACATCTCCCTTATTCTTAAAAATCCGCACCAATACACTTCTCCTCCATTCCTCTGGAATCCTCTCACTCTCTAAGATCTTGCTAAACAATCTAGTCAGAAACTCTACTGCCACCTCTCCTAAGCACTTCCATACCTCTACAGGTATGTCATCAGGACCAACAGCCTTTCCACTCTTCATCCTCTTCAATGCCCTTCTCACCTCACTTTTACTAATATTTGCCACTCCCTGGTGCTAGGAGGTAAGAAAAATCGGCAAACCCTGATAAGAGCCCCATTGTTATGGCTAAAAAGCTGAGTTAAAACATCTTGAAACCAGTAGGCCTTCTGTGGTGTTTCTGGTATGCAGTGCTTAGTACCTACCTACCAAAGACGTCATGGGCATCCAAGTCTCATTAATCCACACGGGGAGGAAGCAAAAGCTACCCTGTTTGGGCCAATCAGGATAACTAATGTAGAACATTTTGATGGACTTTTGCAGATTTATTTACGGCTATGATAAGAAGGCAATCTACTTATGGTCTGAGCACCATGTGAATGTCATGGAGCAATGAAAGAAGGTGTCCTCATTTGGCGGATAACATTTTCTTTTACATAAGTGGATGGCTGTATGTGTGTGTGCCTGCCTCACTTACCTGGGCAACAGATGCACTATGGGAAGAAGGAATGTCTGTCGGCAAAGACAGTGTGATGTTATTTTTGTGATGTTGAATTGAGAGTTGCCCAAAACACAATCAACAACACCCTCCATGAGAAGTAGTAAGGTAATTGCTGAAAGAGCTTTTGCATAGTGCTGTATCAAGGCATATTGGAAAGCTGATTAGTAGGGAAAAGTCTGGTAGGAAGCCATAGTCTTAAAAACCGTCAAGCAAAGCTGACTCAAGAATTTAGGAGAGCTTCACAAGGAGTGGAGGTGAGACTCAAGAGCTACCTTGCACAGGCTTACTTACAAGACAAGCAATTAATTGTGGCCCAGAGTTTTGGGACGAACCCCAAAGATCTGACAGGCTCATGTCAACCATCCAGCTGAAAAACCTTCCTGAAAACTTCAAAAGATAACGTACAATGTTATCCCAGGACCCCTCTAAACAAAGCTCCATTTCGCTTAAATGCATGTGTATTTTGAATTGTCACACTTTTCAAAAAAATAGACCTTACCTGTCTGGAAACCTGAAACAAAAAAGTGTAGTTTTCCCTACACAATTCTTTATACACATCATGCATAAACTGTCATGGTTTTTAACAAATCAACATTGCGCCATTGTGCTAAAAGAAGGCCCTTCAGGATCTTTACCAATATAGACATCTGAAAGGATTTAAACTGCTCCCCAGGGTGTGAATTTCCTCATACCTCACCTTCCTCATATACTCAGCAAAAAAGGAAAACGTCCTCTGACTTTCAAGTGTTTTTACTTTCAGTAAACTTAATGTGTAAATATTTGTATGAACACTAAAAGAGTCAACACCATAAGACATAAAATAAAAATGTTTCACAATGTGTCCCTGAATGAAGGAAGGCTCAAAATCAAAAGTACCAGTCAGTATCTGGTGTGGCCACCAGCTGCTTGAAGTACTGCAGTGCATCTCCTCCTCATGGATTGGACCAGATTTGTCAGTTCTTGCTGTGAGATGTTACCCCACTCTTCCACCAAGGCACCTGCAAGTTCCTGGACATTTCTGGGGGGAATGGCCCTAGCCCTCACCCTGCGATCCAACAGGTCCCAGACGTGCTCAATGGGATTGTGCAAGTGTTGTTACACGTGGTCTTCCAGCGCGAGGATGATCAGCTGTCCTTCCTGTCTCCCTGTAGCGCTGTCTTAGGCGTCTCACAGTGCGGACATGGCAATTTATTGCCCTAGCCACATCAGCAGTCCTCATGCCTCCCTGCAGCATGCCTAATGCATGTTCACGCAGATGAGCAGGGACCCTGGGCATCTTTCTTTGGGTGTTTATCACAGTCGGTAGACCTGTCTCTTTAGTGTCCTGCGTTTTTAGAACTGTGACCTTAAATGCCAACTTTCTGTAAACTGTTAAGGTCTTAATGACCATTCCACAGGTGCCACATGTTAATTAATTGATTATGGTTACTTGAACATGCATGGAAAACATTATTTAAATCCTTTACAATGAAGATCTGTAAAGTTATTTGGATTTTTACAACATTATTGTTGAAATACACAGTCCAACCAACAGCCTCTCTAGAGGAGAGCAAGCAGTGGTAGACCAAGGCTAGTAAGACAATGAAGGACCTCAGGCATCCAAACAAAGGACTCTTCTCTCTGTTGCGGTCAGGGATACACTTAATGTAATTTTATCTTGTGTGGGGTCAGGGGAGGCCTGAGAAATTAGGATACCAAGGAAAGGTACCAAACTACCAAAAAAGAACAAGCACATACACACAACCCTAAACAATAACAATTGTATAACAACAAGCAATGTATATTAATCTAGATCTTATTTGTTCTGTTTGTAAGAGGAAACTGTGAACCTGAAGAAAACCCAGAGGAGCAGAGCCGAGATTTGAACCCTCAACCAGTGAGATGCAAGATGAGCGTGCTAACCACTGAGCCACCATACCACCTTAGTAGCGATATTTAAGTAAATTTTTTTATTGGCCACAGTTTTGACTGCCATGTCACTGCTAGTTGTACTGTGTATTGCTGTGTGTGAGATGAATAAAATTAGAATTTGGACCTCAAATCGTTTATGGTCAAAACACTTGTCTATTATGCTTATTTTGGGTGGCTAGCTCTAAAATGAGTCATGGCGGTTAATTCTTGGGCATAAATGCATAAAAAACTGTGGCTTTCCATATCAACTGATATTACCACAGAAATCATTAGGTTTTAGTATATTTTTTTACATAATATTTAAACTTGAAATTTCTTTGATTAACCGAGTATGCAGGAGAGTTTATAGGCATTGCAGAACCTTGGCAGCTACTAAATCCAAGCAATGTGACACTTTTCCAGGCACTGATGCCCCGGAATTAATTCTGTAAAAAGATTTAGACTAATCACTTTTAATGTTTTTTGTTTTATGGAAGGACCGTGGAAGGTCAAAAGGCGCATGCGCACTTCCTCCTCTAGAGTGTGGCGTGTTTTGGAGTTTCAGTTTGTTATTGTGAATAAAGGAGAATAAACAGTTTTTGTGTGCCCTCCTTTTTATTGTTTTTACACCCGATTGAACCAAATATCTGCACGGCCCAGTGGACAGCGCAGCGGCGACTATCTGGATAGCGCAGAGATGATCTGGTTTATTTGCGCAGCCCGGTGGATCGCGCAGCGCTACTCGAATCACAAACCTGCGCGACCCACTGTTTTATAAATTGTTTAAAAACTATTTATTTAAAATGTCAGGACTGTTTAATATTGTTTCCGCCTTGCCATGCCTGGTTTGTATGTGCGCATCCCAGAGGGGTAAAATGTATTTTGATGGTCGGCGCGGTCTATTTCTATCAGCGTCGCAAAGGTTTGTGATTCGAGCAGCGCTGCTCAAGTTGGTCCACGCTGCGCAATCCCCCGGGTCTGGATATTTGTTCTGCCCACGCCGGCTCAATCAGGTGCCACGGTTTCGTCCCACTTTAGATGTGTTTGGCTTCCCATAGAAGTGAATGTGTATTGCGTGGTTACGTAACGTGCAACGTCACGTGATCTCAACCGCAATTAAGACGATAGACCAAAATCTCAACCGGTTAACCGTGTATACCGCCCATCCCTAATGTCGAGTATCGCTTTCGGATACCTTTCTACTTTATCAGTTATGAATGTGTAATTTGATCAGACTGTGAGGTAATGACCAAAACACCCCTCCAATCGCCAGAGGTGCCATGCCTAGTTTATTAACATACCCAGATTCAAATATAAGGAAGTTGGAGACTAGATTTATAATTCCTGATATAGCTATAAAACTTGCAGGCCATCAAATTCATATTGCAGACCACATAAAGGTTTCCCACTGGAGTAGAGTCAGTAGTCTCTGGGCAAGATTTAATGTCCATTATTTTAACCATAGAACTCCGGTGGGATGGATCTGTGGCGGAGACTTTGGATAATAGATTTTACTAACAGATATGACTGCATATTCCTTATATTCATGTGAATATAGTGCTGAGCAGGTAACCACACATTGTTCAGCAAGGTGCACAGCTGGAAAAAAAAAAAGAGGTCACTTCATGGAGAGGAAATTTTTTTTTGACTCTAGGTTAGCACCTTGTTTTGCTTCACTCTCCTTAATGATGCTGACTTGGTGAGGGGGAGTGTAAATGTAGAACTGTAGCTTGGTTGCTTTAAGCTATAAGTCGCTTTAGATAATCACTCTGGCAAATGATTAAACAATTATTTTGTCTTATATTGATGCACCATCAAAAGTCTAGCGTCCACTGATGACACCAAAGGCCAAAGTGAGGAACAAAAAGGGTCACCCATCTCATTCCAGCTCCCACCTGCCAAAAATGGGAAACTAGAAAACTGAGGCTGACCCGGACTCCGCACTGCCACTTTTGAGATTCAGGCTACGGAGAGCTACTGAGAGTCCATACCACACTGAAGCACTTCCCCCTCAACCTGTTCTTGCTGTTTTTTTTCTCTGGCAGTGTTCAACAACTGTGCAGCAACAACAGCAAGTATGGGACACAAAATATAAACAGCAAAACTTATCTATGGGAAGAAGCAAATGAAGAAGAGGTCTACAAGTTTTTGGGGTTGGTGCTCTATAGTTCACTGGTGAAGCTGCCAAACATTCAGGACTATTGAACTCCATTATGTGTGCCTTTTCCTGGATCCTTCATGATTCTGACCCGTTTCCAGTCATTGATATGGAACCTCCTTGTGAGTGATCCAAAATGGGATCTGTAGAATGATGGGAAGAAAGGCATACCCAAATAACTGTTTCACATCCGGCCAATCATCAAATCATCAAACCACCCAAGAAGGGAACTAGGTTCAACCAATGTATGAAGAACAAACCCACAAAATGAGGAATAAAGCTGTTTGTGTAGACAGACTCATGCAGTGGCACTGTTGACTTCAGTGTGTAGTCTCCCATACAGAGAGAGCAGAAAAAGGGTGTCCCGATAAAAACATCACAAAGGGGCACAGTGTGGTAGATCAGGCAGGACTCCACTGTTTATGTAAAGTGGATGAACATGTGGGAGGTGTCTGTGTGTTCCACTACTCACCCTGCCTTTGCTGGTGATACAGTCCAGAGAAAGATAGACAGGGATAAAAATGCAGGCTTTCAGTAATGTACAAGTACATGGGCAGATCTGATCTCATCCACTACTACTCAGCACACAGGAGGGCAACCTGTTTGTATCACACCCTGTTCCTTCACTTCCTAGATATTGCATGCACCAACACCTACAGTGGTGTGAAAAACTATTTGCCCCCTTCCTGATTTCTTATTCTTTTGCATGTTTGTCACACTTAAATGTTTCTGCTAATCAAAAACCGTTAACTATTAGTCAAAGATAACATAATTGAACACAAAATGCAGTTTTCAAATGAAGGTTTTTACGTTATTAAGGGAGAAAAAAAACTCCAAATCTACATGGCCTTGTGTGAAAAAGTGATTGCCCCCCTTGTTAAAAAATAACTTAACTGTGGTTTATCACACCTGAGTTCAATTTCTGTAGTCACCCCCAGGCCTGATTACTGCCACACCTGTTTCAATCAAGAAATCACTTAAATCGCAGCTACCTGACACAGAGAAGTAGACCAAAAGCACCTCATAAGCTAGACATCATGCCAAGATCCAAAGAAATTCAGGAACAAATGAGAACAAAAGTAATTGAGATCTATCAGTTTGGTAAAGGTTATAAAGCCATTTCTAAAGCTTTGGGACTCCAGCGAACCACATTGAGAGCCATTATCCACAAATGGCAAAAACATGGAACAGTGGTGAACCTTCCCATGAGTGGCCGGCCGACCAAAATTACCCCAAGAGCGCAGAGACAACTCATCCGAGAGGCCACAAAAGACCCCAGGACAACATCTAAAGAACTGCAGGCCTCACTTACCTCAATTAAGGTCAGTGTTCACAACTCCACCATAAGAAAGAGACTGGGCAAAAACGGCCTGCATGGCAGATTTCCAAGGCGCAAACCACTTTTAAGCAAAAAGAACATTAAGGCTCGTCTCAATTTTGCTAAAAAAACATCTCAATGATTGCCAAGACTTTTGGGAAAATACCTTGTGGACCGACGAGACAAAAGTTGAACTTTTTGGAAGGTGCGTGTCCCGTTACATCTGGCGTAAAAGTAACACAGCATTTCAGAAAAAGAACATCATACCAACAGTAAAATATGGTGGTGGTAGTGTGATGGTCTGGGGTTGTTTTGCTGCTTCAGGACCTGGAAGGGTTGCTGTGATAGATGGAACCATGAATTCTACTGTCTACCAAAAAATCCTGAAGGAGAATGTCCGGCCATCTGTTCGTCAACTCAAGCTGAAGCGATCTTGGGTGCTGCAGCAGGACAATGACCCAAAACACACCAGCAAATCCACCTCTGAATGGCTGAAGAAAAACAAAATGAAGACTTTGGAGTGGCCTAGTTAAAGTCCTGACCTGAATCCTATTGAGATGTTGTGGCATGACCTTAAAAAGGCGGTTCATGCTAGAAAACCCTCAAATAAAGCTGAATTACAACAATTCTGCAAAGATGAGTGGGCCAAAATTCCTCCAGAGCGCTGTAAAAGACTCGTTGCAAGTTATCGCAAACGCTTGATTGCAGTTATTGCTGATAAAGGTGGCCCAACCAGTTATTAGATTCAGGGGGCTATTACTTTTTCACACAGGGCCATGTAGGTTTGGATTTTTTTTCTCCCTAAATGACAAATCCCCTCATTTCAAAACTGCATTTTGTGTTTACTTGTGTTATCTTTGACTAACAGTTAAATGTGTTTGATGATCAGAAACATTTTGTGTGACAAACATGCAAAAGAATAAGAAATCAGGAGGGGGCAAATAGTTTTTCACACCACTGTATATAATGCATATGGAACTTTGCTGACACAAACAAAAAGAAAAGGTTGGAACACAAGGACTCTTGCAAGGAGACAGAGTGACCATCTTCCTGTTGCATGTGCTCATGAGTTCAACAGCTCTAATAGGACCACTGTGGGGCTCAGACGATGCCACTCCCTTCAAGTCTCAGACCTGCGACAGTCCGCTTTGTCTGCTGCCAGACAGGAAGTGTTTTGTGTAGTGGCATGTGGACAGGAACTGTATATTTGTTAAAAATGTTTTTTGTTCTTGGTTATATAAAACGATTTAACTGCATTTGTTTAATAAAGTGATCATAAGTGATATTCGTAAATAAGTTTTTGTCTCTGTGTCATGTGGATGTTGCCCGACATGAACCATGTACCTAAACATTGTTGCAGGCCATGTACACCATTTCATGCCAAAGATATTTACTAATCTTAGTGGCCTCTTTCAGCAAGATGCCCTGGTACCATGCAAAAAAATGTTCAAGATTGGTTTGAGGAACCAAGATTTCAAGATGCTGACTTTTCTGCAGATCCAACTGATCATCTATGGAATGTGCTGGGCAAAAGGTTTGATCAAAAGCCAAAACTCACAATTTACAAGATCTTCTGATATCACAGCACACTTTTAGAGGTCTTGTGGAGGACATGTCTTGCAGGCTGCACACACAGGGAGCAACAACCTACATAAGTCAGTGTGGCAAAAGACATCGTCCTGTGTACATCGGGAGCTGTGCTACCGGTGCTATTCTGATCATGTGCGTCTGCCAATAGTCAGCGGTCTGCTCTGCTCAGCATAAATGATCAGTCCTTCATGTTGAAGATCATTACCTTACGATCCGCCACGCCTACTTCGGTCAAAGGATGCAGGCTGCTTATCAGTACCGCGTATTATGAAAACTACAGCTGGGGGCAGAGCTTTTTCTTACAAAGCCCCAAAATTATGGAATAGTCTTCCAAATAGTGTTCGGGACTCAGACACAGTCTCAGTGTTTAAGTCTAGGCTCAAAACCTATTTATTTAACCAAGCATTTTATAAATAGATTTGCCATAAGGTAAAGGAGCAGATCTGGGGGACTCATGGACGTAGAGTATTATGGTGAACTGGTATGTTTAGATGCTGTCTTCCTCAGTCTCATTTGATCACTCAGGTTTGTTGACGGTGAGGTGATTGTTTGCTTTACATCTCAGGGAGCCCTCATGTTTGTGTTTCCTTCTGGCTCTCCCTTTTAGTTATGCTGTCATAGTTAGTCCTGCCGGAGTCCCTGCTTGCACTCTACAGTAAATATACATTCACATTAGACATTATGTGACTGTGACCATACCTAATTGCAATCTCTCCTCCTCTTCTCTTCCTCCCCCTCTTTCTCTTTCCTCTCTCCCCCTGTCTCCCCCTTTCACTCTTTCTCTCTCTCTCTCTCTGTCGAGCTACACATGTGGTTCCTGAGCTGCCAGTGATCCAGACTCCCTCTGCCCTCCGGACCTGTCTGATCCAGCCTGGTGCCCGGTTTCTGGTTGGAGGTCTCATCGCATGGATGCCCCGTGTGTCTCTTTAGGATGCGCCTGGTGTCTGGGGATGATTCTATCTACTTAGAAGATGGTTCTGGCCTCGACTGGTGTGGTCAGCTGTTTCTCTGAGGACTTGACAATTCAATAGTTCAGGACTGGAACTTTCTACAAGTCTATCTGAGTCTCGAATAACTACTGGACTCCATTTTACATCAACTATTATAACATCAATTAACATCAACTATTATAGCTGAACCTAACACTGTATAAATGCAGATCATTTCCTGCTATCTGTTTCACCCAGATGAGGATGGTTTCCCTGTCGAGTCTGGTTCCTCTCAAGGTTTCTTCCTATTACCGTCTCAGGGAGTTTTTCCTTGCCACTGTTGCCCTCGGGCTTGCTCACCAGGGAATATCTGAACATTTTGATTCATACACATTCACATTCCATACAAACTTAAATTCTTTTGATTGTGTAAAGCTGTTTTGAGACAATGTCAATTGTTAAAAGCGCTATACAAATAAAACTGAATTGAATTGAATTGAATTACCGGTAATGAAACTTGGGTGAATGGGTATGACCCTGAGACGAAGCAACGGTCTTCACCACAGTGCAGGAGCCCATCATCTCCGTGAATAAAATAGGCGCGGCAGGTCTACGCATTTTTTAACATTTGTGACATTGTATCAAGAATTCATCCCCAGGGGCCAGAGCGTCAATAGAGAATTCTACCGCAAGGTTTTAAGGCATATGCAGGAGGACATACAGCAAAGGCGAATCTGAAAACTTTTTGATACACCCTCGTATTAGGCAGGTGGATTGGCTGACATATTCTCCATTAACGTGTTTGGCAAGTGATCTTATAATATGTGGGAAGCCAAATGCATAGCTGTGTACACAGGACATTTTGAATGCATCTCCAGTGAACACTGACTGTAATCAGACTTTATTCACCACATTGAACATTTTGAAGTACTGTTACTAGAACCACATGCAGCTAGAAGTAAGGTTTCTGATCATACAACTCTGAATAGCCTTTACTGTTGTACATGCTGAGATAGAAAAGTCCCTGGCGTGATTTTAGATTCCAATCTTCCATTTGAAGCTTATGTGGATAATATTGCCAAGTGTAATGGGTTTGACGCACAGGAGGCACCACAAACGCAGACACAAGGTGAAGTATCACACCCAAGGTGTAATTTTATTTAGAAAAAGGATTAAAGGGTTAAGTGAAGGGAGGAAAGGGAAAGAGGGAAGGAAAGGATGCACTTGCAGGCCTGTAGGCAGTGAACCGCTGGCATACGAGCACAGACTGGTGAACGATGGCAGCGGGCAGAGAGGGCCCACGTGGGAAGCAGCTCTTGAAAGTTTCCTTGAATGGCACTTCTCATGACTGGCCAGACCAGCTCCTCCCTGCTCTCCCGGATGCTCCTCGTCTGGGCAGCTTTCTTGGCTGGGTCTGAAAGTCTTGTCACACAGCGGTTTTTACTTCTTCAACTGCAGGAGCATGGTTGCATAGCAAATGTACCTCCCACACGGCACTCCTCACGCTTTTCACATCTGCCCCGCGACTCAGCTTGTTGGTTCTCCATCGCTTTCCAGATCCAGACAAACGTAGTGACAGATGAACAGCCAAACAGACAGGCCAACATGCCTCGAGCTACACTCCCCTCTTGTTTTATACTGCCGGGAGAAGCCCCGATATCCATTACCAGAGATTAATTACCAGACAGTGCCCGTTCCCGTGCCCCCACCCCTTCATACACCTGGAGACAGGGAGGCTGCATATCTAGTAAGCTCCAGACTGAGCAAGGAGTAAAAGAAGATTTAGGCGATTGCCACACAGGATAGCTGAAGATAAGGAAAATATTGTCACTAAACAATGCAGAATAGTTAATTTACCGCTAGGCTGGATTATAACATCTTACTGTCTGGATGTTCAACTAGGTGCATAAACAAGCTCCAGTTAGTCCAAAATAAAGCAGCTAAAGTTCTCACCAAAACCAGAAAAGAGGTGCAAATCATCCACACTGAAATGTGAAATTTCATGTGGCCCCCAGTGAAATTTCACATCGATTTTAAAATCCTACTATTGACCTATAAAGCATTAAATGGTCTCGCGCCACAGCACCTAAGTGAACTTGAGTGTCTTACGATCTGCCATGCCTACTTCAAAGTATGCAGGCTACTTGTCACCTACCATGTTTTATAAATACTACAGCAGGAGCCAGAGCTTTTTTTCTTATAAAGCCCTTAAGTTATGGAATAGCTTTCCAATTAATGTTCGGAACTCAGACACAGTCTCAATGTCAAAGTCTAGGCCAAAGTCTAGGCATTTTTTTTGGGGTATAGATTTGCCTTAGGTAAAAGAGCAGATATTGTCTTCACCACTCTCATTGATCAGTCAGATTCACTCAGTAGTTTAGGATTAGAATTTCCTATAGTTTTGTGCCTGAACCACCCACATATTTTTAAACTGCTGCTCAACTGCAGCTTAACACATTCTGAGGAAAGCACAGTCTACCTTATTTCAGCTCATGTTTGGCTAGTGTCCCAAGGCTTTTTGTCACAGAAAGTTCATTGTAACAGCCATCCTTCCTGTCATTTGGTAATGCAAACAGAACCCACAAATTCGCCATTGAGCCACCTCTGTATGTGCTTTCAAGTAGCCCTTGGCTTTCTGGGTTCAGAGCAGATGACATTTAACACAATGTCAGGGGCAAATGTTATGTATAACACATACATTGGAAATACCCAATGTATCACTGCTTTCAAAGAATTTAGATGGTGAACTAATTGTTGAGTTGCTTTTGCATTTGCTGACAACTACTCTAAACACTCATCACGTCAGTCTCAATCTCAACCGATCCTCCAGTTTATTGCTCTGGATATACAAATTGAAACTACAAGAGGTTTTGTCATCATGAGTCCCAAATCATGGCCAAATATGGTTTGTGAGTGATTCGATCACAATGCATGTAAGACACAACGGACCATGTTTACACCTGTACTATCATCCAGGATGGACATTAATGACAGACAAGTGTCTCAAATCAGTGGCTTGTGAATGGAATGAGGGAATTATGCCCAATTATGCTAATAGCAATTTTGACAAAGGCTATATTATGATGGCTACAATTACAATTACAATTGGGTCAAAGCTTCTTAAAAGCATCAGGTTTTGGGGGGTTGCTAACATATATTTAGTTTACATAGCAATTAGTTACTATAAGTGTTCCTTCATGCGGTCTGGTGTATTACTAATACACAGTGGTTAGCTACCAAATATATCCTTAGGAAGGCCAAAAGGTGAACTGCTGAGGGTCATGGGCACATCAAGTTTCATCAAGGCTAACATGCCCAAGCTAAAAGAAAATGTAATCCTGGCTAACTATTGCAGCTTGTTGTATATGAGGCTGTGTAGCTGCAGACTGCAGAATGACCCTGGCCACCAATGAAGGTGTCTACAATAGGCACCACTAAACAATAAGAAAAACTTGAAGTGATTAATGATGTTTTATTTTACATTCTGTGGACATATTGGTAGTATGTTCTTTACTTGAGAAAGAGTACGAGAATACACTTTGGGAAAAAGACAAGCTGCCAGAGGCAGGGTAATACTCTAAGAAATGTTCTACATGGAAACATTGCATACTGGCATGCATGTAGCTGTTACCTTGTCAGATAGCACTTACCTAAACATTGGTGCAGAACTAGAACATGCTTTGAAGGCAACTGTATTCCTAATGGTAGTGTCCTCTTTCAAGAGGATAATACACACTGCGACACTGAAAATGTTGTTCTAAAATTGTTTGAGGAACATGACAAAAGTTCAAGTTCAAGGATTACCCTGCCAATTACCCAGATTCCAACCCAATCAAGCATATGATACATGTGCTGGACAAAGAAGAGCTGGAAGACCAATTAACAGTAATTAGGTTAATTGGCAACATGATTGGGTATAAAAAGAGCTTCTCAGAGTGGCAGTGTCTCTCAGAAGCCAAGATGGGTAGATGATCACCAATTCCCACAATGTTGCGCAGAAAGATAGTGGAGCAATATCAGAAAGGTGTTACCCAGTGAAAAATTGCAAAGACTTTGCAGTTATCATCATCAATTGTGCATATCATCATCCGAAGATTCAGAGAATCTGGAACAATCTCTGTGCGTAAGGGTCAAGGGCGTAAAACCATACTGGATGCCTGTGATCTCCGGGCCCTTAAACGACACTGCACCACAAACAGGAATGCTACTATAAAGGAAATCACAGAATGGGCTCAGGAATACTTCCAGAAACCATTGTCAGTGAACACAATCCACCGTGCCATCCGCCGTTGCCAGCTAAAACTCTACAGTGCAAAGAAGAAGCCATTTCTAAGCAAGATCCACAAGCACAGGCATTTTCATTGGGCCAGGGATCATTTAAAATGGAGTGTGGCAAAATGGAAGACTGTTCTGTGGTCAGACGAGTCACGATTCGAAGTTCTTGTTGGAAATGTGGGACGCCATGTCATCCGGACCAAAGAGGACAAGGACAACCCAAGTTGTTATCAACGCTCAGTTCAGAAGCCTGCATCTCTGATGGTATGGGGTTGCATGAGTGTGTGTGGCATGGGCAGCTTGCATGTCTGGAAAGGCACCATCAATGCAGAAAAATATATTCAGGTTCTAGAACAACATATGCTCCCATCCAGACGTCATCTCTTTCAGGGAAGACCCTGCATTTTTCAACAAGATAATGCCAGACCACATTCTGCATCAATCACAACATCATGTCTGCGTAGGAGAAGGATCCGGGTACTGAAATGGCCAGTCTGCAGTCCAGATCTTTCCCCTATAGAGAACATTTGGCGCATCATAAAGAGGAAGGTGCGACAAAGAAGGCCCAAGACGATTGAACAGTTAGAGGCCTGTATTAGACAAGAATGGGAGAGCATTCCTATTTCTAAACTTGAGAAACTGGTCTCCTCGGTCCCCAGACGTCTGTTGAGTGTTGTAAGAAGAAGGGGAGATGCCACACAGTGGTGAAAATGGCCTTGTCCCAACTTTTTTGGGATTTGTTGACACCATGACATTTTGCTTCACCATATTTTTCCCTTAAAATGATACATTTTCTCAGTTTAAACTTTTGTTCCGTGATTCATGTTCTATTCTGAATAAAATATTGACATTTGCCATCTCCACATCATTGCATTCAGTTTTTATTCACAATTTGTTTAGTGTCTCAACTTTTTTGGAATCCGGTTTGTATATATATTTTAAATAGTAATGAACATTAGATATGTACAGTCTGCTTTAAGTAAAATAATAACACTGGCCAATTTAGTGTTGGAGGTTTCATGGCTAAATTTTACCAGTCTGGTAACCAATATTCATTGATTGCTCTTACTGGTTGAATTTGCGGAGTGTGAAGTTTTAATTAGCAGAGTAATAGCACAGTTTTGCTTAAAATATTGCAATGCACACAACATTATGGGTAACATATCAGAGTACAAAAGAGACCAAATTGTTGGTGCGCATCTGTGACCAAGACAGCAAGTCTTTATGATGTATCAAGAGCCACGGTATCCAGGGTAATGTCAGCATACCACCAAGAAGGACGAACCACATCCAACAGGAGTAACTGTGGACGCATGAGGATGAAAGGGATGTCCGGGTGCTAACCCGGATTGTATCCAAAAAACACATCTGCCCAACACACTGCAAATGGAAATGTGCACCTCAACTCTCCTGTTTCCACCAAAACTGTTCATCAGGAGCTCCACAGGGTCAATGTACATGGCCGGGCTGCTATAGCCAAACCTTTGGTCAACCGTGCCAATGCCAAACATCGTTTTCAATGGTGCCAGCAGCAAAAATCTTGGCTGTGGACAATGTGAAGCATGCATTGTTCTCTGACGCGTCCCCCTTCACTTTCCCACATCCGTGAAAGTTATGGTGTGGAGAAGCCCTAAAGAATCTTACCACCCAGACTGTTACATGCCCAGAGTGAAGCACGGGGGTGGATCAGTGATGGTTTGGGATACAATATCATGGCATTCCCTAGGCCTAATACTTGTGCAAGATGGGCGCATCACTGACAACGCATCACTGACAAGGACTACTGAACCATTCTGGAGGACCATGTGCACCCAATGGTTCAAACATTGTATCCTGAAGGCGGTGCTGTGTTTCAGGATGATAATGCATCAATACACACTCTGGTGACAGAGTGGTTTGATGAACATGAAAGTGAAGTTGAACATCTCCCATGGCCTGCACAGTCACCAGATCTAAATATTATTGAGCCACTTTGGGGTGCTTTGAAGGAGCGAGTCAGAAAACGTTTTCCTCCATCAGCATCACGTAGTGACCAGGCCACTATTCTGCAAGAAGAATGTCTCAAAATCCATCTGGCCACTGTGCAGGACTCGTATCTTTCATTCCCAAGAGGAATTGATACTGTATTGGCCGTAAAAAGAGGCCCTACACCATACTAATGAATTATTGGGTCTAAAACATGGCGTTTCAGTTTCATTGTCCAAACCCTGTGTGTGTGGGGGGGGGGGGTTGTGTGTGTGTGTGTGTGTGTGTGTGTGTGTGTGTGTGTGTGTATATTGTATATGTAGGTACAGGCTCAAGCAACCTTGACCCCAGAGTCCAGTATGATTGTTTCATGTAAACACACTGTACTTTGCCCCAGCATGGATCATGCCACCACTGGGGGTGTGCAGTTGTGTCTGAAAACGGGCCATTAGTGGCAGATCCTTTGGTGTTGTGGGTTGCGAGGTGGGGCCTCCATGCACTGACTTGTTTGTCTGGCACACTGCATGGCTGCTTGGTCAGATTGAGCTCGGAGAAATTCAGAGGCCAGAGCAAATCCTTGACCTCTTTGTCCGCAAAGCCCCATATGTGACAAACTGTGATGCACTGGGTGTTCTGATGGCTTTCTGTTGTGGCCAGCATTGACTTTCAGCAATTTGTGGTACACTGGCTTTTCTGTGTGCTTGAACCTGGCAGGCTGGCCATTGATCCTCCACATGTATAGATGAGCCTTCGGTGACCATGATCCTGTTACCAGTTTGCTGGTATACCCCTGATACTCTATATTATTCAATTTACCTGGCGGTGGTGTAAGAATTGTGGCTGATCTGTATATATAGAGTTTAAAGCAGTAGTAGAGCACACAGTAGTAGATGCAGTGAGATGTAAAAAATAACCTTTTTCTGTCAAATCCCACCTTTTGCATTATGACTGCATTATGAATTTAGCTTCACCTGTGATTGTTGAAGTTGCCAGAGTTCTGAAGTATAAGCCAATCTTAAAGATGGACTTAAAAGGTAGTGCTCTTACGCGCCTGCTCATTGAGAAATGACAGAAAATTGGGGAGACAGCAAACTCGGAGCATAGAGCTGTTTGTCGAGTGATTTAAATGTGCAGGGCTTGTAGTCCAACACTCACAAAACACAAGGGTAGGCTCAAAATGTACTGCCTTTAAAGCATGATTTCTGTGTAAAAGGGCAAATTAACAACTTGTCCAACAGTTACCAGTGTTGCCAGTAGAAAGTAAACTGTAGTTGGCCTTACTGCAAGTAGTATGTTTTAGGCTATAAAACATACTCCATGTCTACTTATAAACTATATAAAACAATTTAAAACCTGCTTTATGATGTAGAACATTTTCTTATCAACGTTATTCAGAAATTATCAACTTACATACATACAACTCCAGAATATGTATATATACACTACTTACAATAAGGGATATTGTGAGAGACTTAGTGGATGTACATACGGTGTTTGTTTCTCTTCAGACATTTTTGGGATAGGGAGGCAATTGTATTCGGGTGATAGACACACCTCATTTTGTGTTTTCCATGTAATGGTCTCGTTATGTACAGGTGTGCCTTATATTGGGGCCAATCCCAAAAGACATTTTTTTTCAATGTGGCATCAATTTCAACATTCTGTGGGTATAAAAAGCTGGTATTGTCAATAAGTCATTCCAAGTTCATTCAAGTAGCCATGAACACACAACGTCACTTAACGGATGAGCAGCGCCACCTGGCAATGGCGCGCCTTCAGGTTGGTGGCAAGCAATCAGATTCTGCTCGTAAACTTGGTGTGTCTCAAAGTGTCATCAGCAGACTTTCATCAAGACATAGAACTACTGGCAGAGTTCATGACAGACCTAGGAGTGTAGCCTCATGAGTGACAGACAGCAACGATGGCCAGTACCTAAGGACCTATGCACTCAGACATCGTTATGCAACTGCCACATAGTTGCAAGCCCGTTTACAAGATGCGAGGGGTACTAGGGTTTCCAGACAAACCATTCACAACCAACTCCAACACTTTGGCTTGAATGCCAGATGACCGTTGCAGGTGACTCCACTCACACCAAGACACCGCCGTGAACGTTTGCAGTGGGCACAAGCCCATGTGACCTGGACAATGCAGCAGTGGTCTACCTTCCTGTTCACTGATGAGTGTCGGGTCACCTTGCACAGAAATTATTGTCGTCAGCATTGCTGGAGAAGGCGAGGTGAGTGATACGCTGAGGTCAACAACATCTCATGCTCCTCACTAGCCTCATGATGTTGTTCTGAGGCAATGTGTTCCACTCTTCCACAAGTGCTACACACAGTTCTGCCAGGTCACGTGAAGGTGGGGTACAATTATCCAGTCTCTGCTTCAACTGGTCCCAGACGTGCTCTATGGGGTTCAGGTCAGGGGACATTGAGGCCATACCATATGAGGCACTCGAACTTCCTGAAGTCGAGCTTTGACCATTCTGCCACAATGTGGTGGAGCATTTTCATCCATGAACAAAAGGTTGGGGGTGTGCTGGGGGAATTGGGGGACTGATGATGGGTTCTATGATGTCTTTGAGGTAAGAACGTGCAGTGACTGAGCCATGTACGATAACCAAATCTGTTTTGCACTGACTGGTGATGCCTGCTGAGACTGTTGCACCTCCTCCACCAATGCAAACCCTGAGGTTGCAAACCCTTTCTCCAGCCACGCTGACGACAATCATTTCTGTGCAAGGTGACCCGACACTCATCAGTGAACTGGCCGGTAGACCACTGCTGCATTGTCCAGGTCACATTGTTTTGTGGCCACTGCAAACGTTCACGGCGGTGTCTTGGTGTCTGTGGAGTCACCTGCAATAGTCATCTGGCATTCAAGCCAAAGCGGTAGAGTTGGTTGCGAATGGTTTGTCTGGAAACCCTAGTACCCCTCGCATCTCGTTAAATGGGCCTGCAGCTGTGTGGCAGTTGCATAACGATGTCTGAGTGCATAGGTCCGTTAAGTGACATCGTGTGTTCATGGCTGTTTGAATGATGAACTTGGAATGACTTACTGACAATACCAGCTTTTTATACCCACAGAATGTTGAAATTGATGCCACATTGAAAAAGGTTGTTTTTGGGATTGGCCCCAATATAAAGCACACCTGTACATAATGAGACCATTACATGGAAAACACAAAATGAGGTGTGTATCACCCCAATACAATTGCCTCCCCATCCCAAAAATGTCTGAAGTAAAACAAACACTGTATGTATGATCATCCACTAAGTCTCTCACAATATCCCTAACTTATTGTGAGTAGTGTGTGTATATATATATATATATATATATATATATATATATATATATATATACAGTGGAACCTCGGATTGCAAGTAACCTGGATTGCGAGTGTTCCGCAAGACGAGCAAAACTTTTTAATAGATTATGACTTGAATAAACAAACAAGTCTTGGTTTACGAGTACAGAGTATTATGTATAACGCATGCTGAGCCAATAGTTTTTCTCTCTTTTGCGCTATGGAATTGTTTACAGTTTACTATAACACTGTGACCACGTGTGTGCGCGCGTGTGTAAAACAAAAGCAAGTCATTAGAGAGGTTAAAGATCCATTTTCTCTCTCTCTCAGTCTACATTGTGTGTGTGTGTGTGTGTGTGTGTGTGTCTGTCGCGATTCTTTTCATAGATAAAGTGCAGGTTAATTTGGTTTATTTATACTCTACAGCAGTGATCCTGTTAGTGTGCGCTCACTCGAGTGTCATTACAGGTGTTCCTTGTTAAGTTTCCCAATAAAACAGTGTTTCCGTTAGGGATACACACACACACACACACACACACACTACCGTTCAAAAGTTTGGAGTCACTTGAAAATTTCTTTGTTTTTGTTTAGTGATTTATTTTCTACATTCTACAACAATACTGGGGATTTCAAAACTATAAAATAACATAATGGAATTAGGTAATTACGTAACAAAAACAACAGTTAGTTGTTATTTTAAGAGGTCACAGAGGTCAGCCTTTCTGTAATAGTTCTTGCAAGAACAGTATTGTCAAGTGCATTTGTAAAATCCGTCAAGGACCATAATGAAACTGGCTCTCATGAAGGTAATCACAGGAGGGCGAGACCAAAACCTACCTCTGCTGCAGACGAGAAGTTCATTTAGAGTTATCAGCCTGAAAAATTACCAATTAACAGCACCTCAGATTAGAGGCGTTATGAAGTCTTAACAAAGCATAAGTAGCAGACACATCTCAATATCAAAGGAGATTAATGCAGTTTTTGGACGCCTTCAGCATACCTTTACAATGTAGAAAGAAATAAAAATCAGGAACGATTATGGAGTTAGAAAGTGACCCCAAACTTTTGAACAGTAGTGTATATATGTCTGAAATTAATGCATCACTTACCTGGATTATTTGCTGCACAGTCTACACTTCAGCCAACTGATGCCAACATGCAGTAGACACTTTATTCCCTTCATTAGATTTCTACAGCAATACAAACAAAATTGTATTAAACTTGTGCCTAAAGTGTGCTTTGCTTTAATAGCAGATACCAGTGACAGACCTTCTGAGAAACTAAACATTCAGTAACCTGCAAAGATTATTAGCCTGCAGTACTCTTATAAAAGTTTTGCTTAAAATTTTGTTTACATTTGATAATAAGGGTGTGTAAGTATTATTAAAAAAATTTAAACACCAATTTTGTCAGTTCTACCCATGTAAATTTGCATCCAAAAAAGTCTAAAGGATTAAGTGATCAAAAAATCAAAAAACACCAAAAGTAGGCCTTACCCAGAAAGCACTACAAACTGACACAATTTACTTAGAAAATAAAACAGATGTAAATATAACATACTGAAAAAAAGTTTAATATATCAGAATATACAAGTCCTGCTTAATGTAAATAGACAGCCTTAGCTTTATGTTAAAATATACACACCAAAAGTGTGCTTGTTTTTTTTAAGCAAGTACATTTTTTTTTACTATTAGTACATTCATTCTTAATCCTTTGTTTGTTTAATCCTTTGTTGAGCAACTCTCCTATGAATAAAATAATTGTTCTTTACAAAGATAGGACAGTCAATTTCATTATTACTAGCTGTTTGTTTCTGGCACAGTCAACCCTGAGACTGAGCAACATTCTGCTTTCTGAAAATCAGGAATGTCTTAGAAATATTAAATTCAAGACATGCTTAAAAATCTGTGCATCATTAACTTTTCAATATAAAACCAAACATCAAAAATGAGGCAATAACTTTTTCAATATTGATTTTGAAAACCAAAATGAAAGAAAGGATAATGGCTCATTTTCTGCTTTCTGATTTTGTGCTGAAATGAAAAATGAAAAAAAAAAAAAAAAAAACGATTCTATTCACTATTCTAGCACATTAGTTTTTTTTTTTTTTATCTGACACAAGTGGCATTATTCAAAAGTTATTACTTTGGCTGAATAACTGCCATATTTATTTTATTCTCCCTGAAGAATATGAATGGATGTAAGGAAGCCAAACATGCAACCCTTTGTTGCACAAAGGATGGGGTGATGAACACACAAACTTCAAATTTAACACACATGACTTAGCAATTTTTTAAACGTAAAGAATTATTTTAAAAAAATTTTATTAAAAAAACATTTAAATATGCTTTTTACCGATAGTCCATCAAATGCCTGTAAGTTTGGCTTCCTTCATGCTCTTCAGGGAAACAAAATAATGACTTTTCCATTTTTTATTTGAAAATGAGACATTATATTTGTTCTTTAATCTTGGTTTGGAAGATAAACACTGAAAATAAAAAACACTGATTTTCACTTTTTTTTTCTTTTTAGCATCTCTAGAATATCACAGTATAGGATATTTTTCCTTTTTTTTTTTCCTTTTTAGTTCAAGAAGTGAATTTTAATTACTATACATAAAGTCAAATATTCCAAGCCTTTATATTAAAAAAAGTTATTATAATCATTTTTATGCTTACAACTGAACCTTAACCACTCTGCTGTAAAATTATGTCATTAGTTACTTACGTTTTTTGTAAAATAATATGTCTATTCACCTATTTTAAGTATCACTCTAGCCACTGTACATCTTTTAAATAGCATTACTTGTTGCAAAAAAAAAAAAAAAAGATATCAATGGATAAATTTTTTTTTTCACCATGAACTGAATATTTTTGCCTAGGTACTAGTGTGATATGATATTAATACCATTTTTCAAACATGAAGACCCCTACTCAGAAGGATTTGAGACATCTCGTCCTACTATTCTTACTTTAATCACAAAATTGCAAAAAAGACTTAAGAAAGAGGATTTTTCATTGACATGTTGCAACTGGTACTCCCTGTAATTAAATGTTGAAAATGTAAAAAGTTCAAGCTAAAAGCAATCAATAAATAAATACAAAGAAAATTGATTTGCTCATCTAATAATACAGGATTTAGTTTATTTTTTTTGTACATGAGAATGATAACCATAAATATAAATGACTACATATTGTATATGAATTTGGTAACTGTAATTACAAATGTGCAAGCGTCAGTGGCAATAAGGCCTATGCTTTCCGGTTCCTAACAGGCGAACATAGCATCCTCTGAAAGATAACTACAGAACTTTAACTTTTCTTTTTTTATATATATATATATAAATCGGTAAATTTGAAGCAGCCTTTATTTTCCGGAGGAGATAGCTTTTGACATTATAGGTCTTAGAAAAAAAACACCACGGTATTCGTAATCGAGGAACAGAAATCGGGGCTAATAACAGGCTATAATCTTATTTACACGTGTACTTTATCACAGCGCACTTTAATATCCAACTGACTCAATAATCATAAACGCGGTACAGTATGCTAATCGTAATAGCATAGCAACATAGCGTAACATAACGTAACTCGACCATTGTTAGCTAAACTAGCCGTATTATAATCAATAACAAATTACACCAAATAGAAGGTACATATATGCAGCTAAAACCTTTAACTTACTTAACAGTTCTGTAAAAACTATATGCTGAATCATATCATAATGGTTTGCAGACAGGGACATTTTTCCTGGAGAGCTAGACTGCTATGCTAGCTAAACCTTAGCCAGCTCTCGCCTAAATGGACGGCATATTCCACATGAGGATTAAGTGCCTTGTTATGAAACGAGCACTGACCGCTTTAATTCTTCGTGATTTCAACGTTTTGCCGTCCTTGTGTGTGGTGTTGATTCATTTTACCACACAAACGCGGCAGAAGGGATTCTGTGTAGCAGTAATACGCTGCCCTGCTAGCCACCAAAGGTGCTATGAGAAAGTTGACGCTTCGCTTAAACTCGCATGCGCGTGAGCGTGCGCATGCGCTGTGTACAAGAGTACCCCCTTGTCAGTCTCGCAACAAATATTGGCACTCTCGCACCACTCTACAACAAAAACAGGGGCGTCAACCTGAATTCAGAAAGATGGAATGTAAAGAAGCCTGGAATTAAAACCTGCGCCCACGTGGCTCTTTCTGAATCCAGTTTGACATCTCTGCTCTAAAATGTGTTTTGAAGTTATAGCTGAAACTGGCCCTGCATATTGAAATGAATGCATACGCTTCAAGATACACAAAGTTTCACGAGTCGTTGTGGTCAAATAAGTGAATACGTGTCGGGGCAAAATGTACACTATATGGACAAAGTATTTGGCAAATCAGCAATTGACATCATATCCAAATACATATACAATATAATTTATATATTACATATATTCAATATGGAGTAAGTGCTGCTTTTGCAGCTTTAACAGCTTCCACTCTCTTTGGAAGGCTGTCCACAAGACTTTGGAGTGTTTCTGTGGGAATTCGTGCCCATACATTCTGTAGAGTATCTAAGAGGTCAGAAGGCACTGATGCCTGTTTCAGTCCATCGCAAAGGTCCTTGATTTGAGGTCAAGGCTTTGTGTGGGCCAGTTAATTTCTTCCACACCAAACTTATCAAACCCCTTGTATGTGAGGTTTTCATTTGCTCTATTAGTGGCAGCTAAAAATGAAACTAATGTTGCTAACATTTTTGGAACCCAAGGTGCTATGTCTTCACTAATCTTGCACAAAATGCACTAAAAATGTAAACTCATCCCAGACATACGCACAACTAAGATGGCATTTGGTTTGGCTCATAGCACTCGATTGTATATGTCAAAAATACTTTGCATGCAGAGACCACTAAAAATATAAAATTATGTATGCTTGTGTGTGTGTGTGTGTGTTTTCATACACTAACTTGACCTCTGTTTTGTACATTGTCCACAGTCTGTGCTTTTATGTGTGCGACCTTGGGGAGCAGTCCAAATCAAGGTTATTATGATCAGCCTCCGTATCTAGGGCACATCATATCCTGTTACCATTCCATTCCCATGACACATGTCACAGCTCAAAAAAATTAACAACTCCAGCAATGGATTGGTTGAAATTTCTTGCTGAAGCACATGATTATACATTATACAAAAAAACAATCTAATTGTTACACATTACTCTACGTCATGAACTCACCAGACTCACCAGAACATAAAAAATGTGAGTCACATAGTGTGTTTTTTTAAATGCATTGATTCAATTTGCATTTGAATAAAACCTACTACAGTAGGTTGCTCATCTGTGTGTGTGTTTACTTAAACCTTCCACAACAATTCAACTTTTTGGAAGTCACAGTAAGGTAGAAATATTTGGTTGGCAAGAACATGAGTCGTTGTTTTGGCCTGCCTCTTGTTATGCATGCAGTGCGTGTGTGACCTTCAAGCTTGCACCTGCTGGCGGGTACAGGGCGTGTTGTCGCAAGAGGCATCTGCGTTCCCGTGTTGTGCACCAGACCTGTGAACTACAGGAAAGGATAAGTACTGTATGAAAAGGAACCAGGAGGCTCTTGCCAGCCACTATAGAAGAGGATGATCAGTAATCAAGATGAAGTGCCAGCCTTCTACATAATATCTGAGCTCCTTTACTGCCAACGTAATGGCAAGATCCTCTCATTCTATCATTGCATAATTACATTCAGCAAACGAGAGCTACCTACTTACATACAGGACTGGGTGTTCTTCTCCTTTGAACTCCAGAAACAGGACTGCCCCAAGCTAATGTCAGGGTTCTGGAGAACAGGTGTTCTGTAGCAGAAAGAGAGACAAGAGCTTAAGTGTGCATTATGGGTTCTATTCACCATTTTAACATATTTACATGGTAAGGCTCAGTGCATTTCCACTTACCCAGCTGTCAAAGCTAATAGTTTACTGCCCTGACTCATTTCACGATGGTGAAAGATCCTTGCCAGCGGGCCAAGAACTTATGTGTAGTACTGGGCAGGAGGAGCAGCAGCACATGATTGCCCACCTGAAACTCATCGAACTGACCGGTCTGACATAGGCATGCTCCTCTCCTTGTGCTTTTTGCATGTGTTGTTGAGCAAGAGGTAGAACATTACTTATGCTACTTTGCGAGTCTTGTACATATTATTTAACTGACTGGAATGGAGAGGGATGCTCCTAACAGGCTTCTTTGGTGATGTCGAGTAGTTCATTCAGCCGATGGCCAAAGAGCAGCCTGAATGGTGTGAAACCAGTGAAGGCATGCCACGTTTCGTGGACCGCAAACAGGACATGTGGTATTATCTGGTCCGAGTTGCGGCCACTCTCATCCACACAGCATCCACTTCATTATCTGGTTAAACTGCTCCATATTGTTGGTTTGGGGATGATACACCGAGGTGTGGATCTGCTTAAGCCGCAACAGATGTACCTTAATCGGATTTCCTTGGGGGTGTCCACTCCCAGGTAAATAGCTGAACAAACTCTCTCATATCTCTCAATGTTTATTTGTAGTAGTTTTAGTCAGTGGAACAGCCCCTGGGTAGCGCGTAGCGTAGTTGACGATGATGAGAATGTACTCATGCATATTCACAGACTTGGGCAATGGCCAACGTCTGTGTTGAGCCCTATCCAGTGGAAGCGGTCTTTGATCTTTTTAATAGTGTTGGTGATCCCTAGATGGCCTCCAAAGGGAATCGAATGTGCTAGATGTATGACTGTGTCAACTTTGGCCTGGGGGACCACCCAAAGATCAAAGTCAGTTGCTCTATGAGTAGTATGATATTACAGCAAGTTATTCTTTACCAGAAAATATGATGCTGTCTGGGGCTGCTGGGTCGCTCCAGCTTCACCCTCTATCATTATCACCTGAACCGAGCAGTTTTTGGGCTGTGGGTCCTCTCACTGTAATTGGGAGAAACTACCATATTTCTTGACCTGCTGGGATATAGAGACAAGGGGATTAGAGCGATGACTAGCCTCACCTTCAGTTTCAGCGTCGCTGCCATTTGAAGGTAGTTGCACCAACCACACTGGCTGTGTCTGTGGCTATTTGCATATATAAACAGTACACAGGGAAGGAGTTATATACACTGAGTGCAATGATTATAGCTGGATGCAGTGAAGGAAGATATTGTACCATATTGTACCATGGTTATGATATCGTGGTCTGAGAAAGTTAAATTCAATTCAAATCAATTTATTGTCATTGTTAAAAATAACAAGTATAAATAACAACGAGATCATTTGGCATCATCTCCCGGAATGTAATAAAGTGCAACCACAGTGCAGCAATGTAATAACTATAACGGCTATTTGAGGTAGGATATACCTGCATTGTCACGGGGCGAAGCAGACGAGGTGAATCCAGGCGCAGATGAATGACAGCAACGTAAAATGAGAATACGGTCGGAATGCAGAAGCGGAGGTCAATACCGGGAGATCAGTCAGCGTTGCGTCGAAGCCAAATCGTAAAACGAGAGCCGTAGTCAGAAGGGGAAGCGCGAGGTCAAAACCGGGAGATCAAAGGACGAGGCAAACAAAATCGAGACGAGAAACCGAAGGCAAAAAACGAGAGACAAAAGCGGGCTTGGCAACGTGAAAGCAGGGAAAAATAAACGCGAGAGAATCGAGGCAATAATACACAAGATAATCCAGCGATTTAAGCAGCGCACAGCGCGTGCTTAAATGCTGGAGTAATCAGACAGGGATTAGAGACAGGTGTGCAGACGGGGCGGAAACAGGGGCGTGGGAAAGGATGCAGTCAGACAGGAGTAAACATGAGCACATGGGGAAAGTGACAGCGTGGGAAAACAAACGGCCGACAGACCGTGACTCGTGACAGTACCCCCCCCCCCCCCTTACGAACGCCTCTGGGCGTTAGGACGGGGAGCCTCAGGGAAGCGTTTCTGAAAGTCAGAGATTAGCTTGGGGTCTAGGATGAACTTGGCGGGGATCCAGCTTCTCTCCTCAGGTCCATAGCCCTCCCAGTCCACCAGGTACTGAATACCTCTACCTCGGCGGCGAGCTTTCAGGAGGCGGCGGACGGTGTCAATGATACGGGGAGGAGGCAGAGGGTTGGTGGGGGGACTTAATGGGCATGAGATGAGGCGACGTAGCTGGGAAACGTGGAACGTAGGATTGATTCGCCGCATGGTTGAGGGGAGCAAGAGTTTAACAGCGCAGGGGTTGACTATCTTAGTGATGGTGAAGGGACCGAGGTAACGAGGGGAAAGTTTGCGGCAGGTGGTCTTTAGGGGGATATCTCTGGCGGCGAGCATGACTCTCTGCCCCACCCTGTACTTGGGAGCCTGGGAGCGTCTGCGGTCGGCCTGTGTCTTATATCTTCTGCCGACCCGTAACAGCGTTCTCCTCGCTTGCAGCCAGGTCTTTCTGCATCGCCCGACAAAAGCTTGGACGGATGGGACACTGACCTCCTCCTCCTGAGATGGGAATAAGGGTGGCTGATAGCCCAGGCAGCACTGGAATGGAGACAAACCAGTAGAAGATGATACTTGGGAGTTGTGGGCGTATTCCACCCATGGCAGAAACTTGCTCCAGGAGGCAACATCTCGGGAGGCCATGCACCTTAAGGCTACTTCGAGGGACTGGTTCTTTCTTTCGGTCTGCCCGTTGGACTGGGGGTGAAAGCCTGAGGACAGACTGGGGGTGGCTCCAATGAGTCTGCAGAATGCCTTCCAAAATTGTGATGTGAATTGGGGCCCACGGTCAGAGACAATGTCATTGGGAAGACCATGCAGCCTGAAAATGTGCATTATCATGAGATCAGCGGTTTCCTTGGTGGATGGGAGCTTGGGTAGCGGAATGAAATGGGCAGCCTTAGAGAACCGATCCACGACGGTCATGATGCATGAGTGGCCATTGGAGGAAGGTAACCCTGTGACAAAGTCCAGTGCAATGTTGGACCATGGACGAGATGGGATAGGTAATGGTCTGAGGAGGCCTGCCGGCGCGGTGTTGGTATGTTTGCATCTAGTACAGGTGTCACATGCTGCCACGAAGCTGGAGGTGTCTTCCTTGACCGTGGGCCACCAGAAACGTTGTTGGACTTGAGAAAGGGTTCGAGCTGAGCCAGGATGACAGGAGAGCTTGGAGCTGTGTGCCCATTCCAGAACTTGAGAACGTAGAGGAAGTGGAACAAACAGGCAATTAGGAGGCACGTTGCTTGGTCCGGGTTCATGAGACAGGGCTTGCTGGACCTTGGTCTCGATATCAAGCTCAGCTGCTGCGAGCAAGCATGACGGGGGAATGATGGTTTCGATGGCAGTGGAGTCGTGAGTAGGTGAAAACTGTCTGGAAAGTGCATCTGGCTTGGAATTCTTGGACCCAGGACGATAGGAGAGGACGAAGTTGAATCTGGCGAAGAACAGTGACCACCGAGCCTGGCGAGAGTTTAGCCTCTTGGCATTCTGCAGGTATTCGAGGTTCTTGTGGTTAGTCCAGACCAAAAATGGGGTCTCCGTCCCCTCTAACCAGTGTCTCCATTCTTCTAGGGCCAGCTTGATGGCCAGCAGTTCTCGATCGCCGATGCCATAATTGACCTCAGCAGGAGTTAAGTGGTGAGAGAAGAAAGAGCAGGGGTGTAGCTTGTTGTCGTGTGCAGCTCTCTGGGAAAGGACACCTCCTACCCCCGTGCTGGAGGCATCGACTTCCACAACAAACTGGCGTGACGGATCTGGAATAGTCAGGATTGGGGCAGACGTGAACCGTTTCTTGAGTTCCGAGAAGGCTTTTTCAGAGTTCATGTCCCAACGGAAACGTGTCTTGGGGGAAGTCAGGGCTGTTAAGGGGGCAGAAATGGAGCTGTAGCCTCGAATGAAGCGACGGTAAAAGTTGGCAAAACCCAAGAATCTCTGAAGTTCCGGTCTTGTGGTGGGCGTAGGCCAGTTCGTGACTGCATGGAGTTTGGCAGGCTCCATTTCAATGCCTGAGGGACCAATGACGAACCCCAGGAAAGTGGTGGTTGTGGTGTGAAATTCGCACTTCTCTGCTTTGACGAAAAGATTGTTCTCTACAGTCTTTGTAGCACCTGTCGAACATGATGTTGGTGCTCTCCTAGGTCTCGGGAGAAGATTAAAATATCGTCCAGATAAACAAACACAAATAAATTTAGAAAGTCCCTGAAGACATCATTGATGAGGGCCTGAAAGACGGCCGGGGCGTTGGTCAGGCCAAACGGGACCACCAGGTATTCATAGTGTCCTGTTGGGGTATTGAAAGCAGTTTTCCATTCGTCACCCTCTCGGACTCGGACGAGGTGATATGCGTTGCGTAGGTCCAGTTTGGAAAAAATCTTTGCTTCCTGGAGCAGTTCAAAGGTGGTCGCCATTAACGGAAGGGGATAGCGGTTCTTCACTGTGATCTGGTTTAGGCCCCTATAATCGATACATGGACGAAGGGACCCATCTTTTTTACCCACGAAGAAGAAGCCGGCTCCCGCCGGGGAGGAGGAGGGGCGAATGATCCCCGCCGCAAGGGACTCCGAGATATAATGATTCATAGCTTCACGCTCCCTGGGTGACAGAGAATATAGGCGGCCCTTGGGGGGCGTGGTACCTGGGAGCAGGTCGATAGCGCAGTCATATGGTCGGTGGGGGGGCAGAGAGACAGCACGAGATTTGCTGAAGACCTCCTTGAGATCATGGTACTCTGGCGGGACGGCGGTGAGGTCCGGTGGTTCCTCCACAGATGCAGGGCTGAGGCAGGACGTGGCTGCAGCTCGCAGGCAGGTAGTGGCGCATGACAGGTTCCAGGCTATGATTGTGTTCCTGACCCAATCGAGTTGAGGATTGTGACGGGTTAGCCAGGGCAGGCCCAGGACAACAGTAGCATGTGATCCCTCCATGATAAACAAAGAAGTTTGTTCTAAATGGTTGCCCGAGACCCTTAGGCCGATAAGGGGAGTTCTGTGTGTGATAGATGGGAGTGGGCTGCCCTCGAGTGCCTGAACTTTGAGGTGGGTCTCCAAGGGTAGCGCGGGGATTCCTAGGGTCTTGGCAGAAGTCGCATTGATCAGGTTGCGGTCTGAACCTGAATCAATCAGTGCCTGCACCAGGTGGGTCCGTTGCTCGTGGATGAGAAAAACTGGAAACAGGCGGCGTTGATCTGGGACTCTTCCTGGTGACACACCCTCCAATCCTCCCAGCTGGACTAGAAGACGCCCCCTTTTAACAGGGCAGTTCTTGAGCTGATGACATGATTTCCCACAGTAGAAGCACGCACCATCCACTCTACGTCGTCGTCGTTCTTCAGGGGAAACGCGGGTCCTGTCCAGTCGCATGGGTCTCTCCTGAGGATTAGTTTGAGGGGAGCGAGATTGTGGGCGGTCTCTGGGTGGTGAGAATCTGGTTGACTTTCCCAGGTGGAGACGTGAATCTACTCGGCCGGCCAGATCCATGAGATCTTGGAACGACGAGGGAAGTTCTTGGGAAATCAGCGTATCCTGGAGCGTCGCAGTCAGGCCTTCGAAGAAGGTATCACTTAGGGCCCGACCATTCCACCCGCTGGAGAGAGCTAGGGTCTGGAACTCTATGGCGTAGTCATAGGCTGAACGTGAACCTTGGTGAAGTTTTAACAGCTTGTGGCCTGCCTCCCTGCCATGACATGAGCGATCAAACACCCTCCTCATCTCTTTAGCGAAGTGCTCGTAGCTGGTGCAGCAGAAGTCATGAGCATCCCAGAGTGCAGTGCTCCATTCCCGAGCCCGTCCTGAGAGGAGAGTTATCACGTATGCGACCTTGGAGCGTTCAGTGGGAAATGTGGATGGCTGGAGCTCAAATATCAGGGTGCACTGAGAGATGAAGGAGCGACAGGTGCTTGGCTCTCCTTCATAGGTGGGGGGGGCAGGCAGTCGTGGTTCCCGTTGCGTGCAGGGGCCCCCACTTTGTGCCGGAGAGAGATGGAGCCGTTGGAGTTGGGAAATAACATCAGCCAGGGTTTGCTTGGTGTTGAGCAGCTCCTGCTGGTGAGCTCCGAGAAGTGCACCTTGACTCTCCAGCGTCGATTTCATGCAGTCAATATCTGCTGGATTCATTTCACTGGCTGGATTATTCTGTCACGAGGCGAAGCGGACGAGGTGAATCCAGGCGCAGATGAATGACAGCAACGTAAAACGAGAATACGGTCGGAATGCGGAAGCGGAGGTCAATACCGGGAGATCAGTCAGCGTTGTGTCGAAGCCAAATCGTAAAAAGAGAGCCGTAGTCAGAAGGGGAAGCGCGAGGTCAAAACCGGGAGATCAAAGGACGAGGCAAACAAAATCGAGACGAGAAACCGAAGGCAAAAAACGAGAGACAAAAGCGGGCTTGGCAACGTGAAAGCAGGGAAAAATAAACGCGAGAGAATCGAGGCAAAAATACACAAGATAATCCAGCGATTTAAGCAGCGCACTGCGCGTGCTTAACCCTCTGAGGTCCGGGGTGATTTTGGGGCCCTTGAGATGTTTGGACATGCTCTGATATTTGTGCTTTTTTCAGCTACTTATAATATATTATTGACCAACCTGTATTTTTCTTGTAATCAGTACAAACTGTTCTACAATAATACGTGACCAAAATGAATGTACGTGTTTGCATTTTTTAGGAAAAAAATATTATGCGTGGTTAGTAAGTTTTGTGAAAAAAAAAGTAGATGAAATAAGGCCATGAAACTCATACAGACAATTTGTTCACAAGACATTGTTTCACAAGGGCTGGTGGACTAGTGTTTTTGCTTCAAAATGATGTGAAAATTATCTTGTTTACTTGCTCACAGAAAACAATATAGTGATTAACACTTTTTAAGTCACTTTTTGAGTGTAAAGGGTCTATGCGAGAAGGCGTGATCTATCATTACTAATGCAGTGATTCACACCTGAGAAGACAAAGGCCTGCATACTGATCTGCATAATGAGCCATCAGACAGGTATGTGACTGAGAGAGGAGAGTTACAAGAAAGAATCTGAGGATAAAATAAGTTTATATATTTTCAGTGTTTAGGTTATTTGAGAATATATTTGACACACACAAAAAAATCTTGAGATTCATTTGCGAGTTCAGTTAAACAGTTTATTAGGAACAATCAAAGTTGACTTTTTAGCAGCATTACTGCAATCACTATAACAGAAAATATAGCTAACAATAATATATAGATATATAAACACACATATATATATATATATATATATATATATATATATATATATATATATATATATATATATATATAGGCCTATATACTGTATATTATAATATAGAAAACAACAACAGATCTTTGTAATTACCAGAACAAATGACTTTACCAACACTGTACTACATTTTTTCTACAATACACTACAGTTTATTATGATGAATGTATTGTATTATATATTTATATAATATAGTTATATGTAACTAACATCTATGATATACTGAATGTGCACTTACTCGTGGTTCTCCAGTGAACTCGAAACTGAACGACACTCACGTGACTTTCTTGTGCACGCGCCGGTGATGCAGCCACAGTCCTAAACAAAAACAAAAATTGAAACTTGAAGAATGGACGCGCATACAATCATTCACAAACAACAGCTGGTGAACAATTTGACCATCTCAAACACGGTATAAACAATACAAAACACGTGTATATATATAAATAAAATAATAAAACTTTAGACAGATCGTAATCAGATTTTATTGCGGGCTTGTAAGTAGCGTGCATATTTAATATTTTAACCAATTTTACTCTTGCTGGTATTTAGTATTTTCCAAATGTACATATAAAATATAGAGCAATGATGGTGAGAATAAAAGACTTACTGGTCAGGAATTACATCCTCCGTTGAGTTCAGACGTTGTTCTAAATAAAGCTGTTCCTCGTCTGAGTCTTACTCTTCCTCTGATTAGAAAGTAAATTCTTCATCGCTGTCCAGAACCATCTGAAGCGCTTCTTCACCCGTGTAGCGTGACATCATTCAAACGCAGAAACAGTAAGTAAGATGCAGCTTGTTGTTTTATGCCCTGGGGGTGTGCACGTGATCACCTGCCTCACCTCAGCTCATTTCCATATGAACAGCGCATGCGCAGGGAGGCGGGAGCACATTAGCTGTAATGAGCCGATACAGGAGAATCTGTACCACTCCTTACTTTCATACGGATTACATAAAAGCAGATTATTTGTTTTCACGGTGACCTGCATCATTTAAAAGTAGACCCTTTAAGCTTTCTATAGATATATTTCTCATGTCTGTGTGTGCAGTATTCGCGGAGTTTCAGTTCATTTTAGTGACGTGTTTCAAAAAGATTTTGGCGGAGACTGAGACGGCTGAAAGCGCACCCGGTTTATTTTATTTATTTTATTAATGCACAAAGTTTTCTTTTTAACATGTGTGCATACAAAAAAAAGTAGACACTTTACAGATTCGATTAATATATAGATCTTGTCTGTACGATCAAAACTGAAAGTGTAATTTAAGTTCTTATTGGCGTCATCAGGGGAAAACACCTCAAAACGCATATATGCGTTTGCGGACTCCAGAGGGTTAAATGCTGGAGTAATCAGACAGGGATTAGAGACAGGTGTGCAGACGGGGCGGAAACAGGGGCGTGGGAAAGGATGCAGTCAGACAGGAGTAAACATGAGCACATGGGGAAAGTGACAGCGTGGGAAAACAAACGGCCGACAGACCGTGACTCGTGACATGCATAAAGAATCCCATTAAAATACACACATTTACAGTATGGTTTCACTGTGAAAAAATGTAGAAAAGTTCAAGAGGGATGAATACTTTTGCAAGGCACTGTTGACTTCATTGTGCTTCGAGGTAGTGAGAAAGCCTTTGAAATGTTTTTGTATCCATCTCCTGACTTGTGCCTAGGTACAAATTTACCCTGCTTGCCACACATCCTCTTCAGCCACCTGGTTTCTTGGCAAAGCAGCTGGTGTTGGTGGTCCTGGTTAGATCCCCTGCAATGTGGATAAAATGATACTCTGTGCTCTTCTCTTTCTCACCATGGCACTGTTGGAGAGTTGGAATTCAACTTCTTTGGAGCTTCTGGAGTCAACAAGCAGCTCTTTTTTTTCTTTCCAATATTGAGATATACAATGTTGGGGTTGAATTTCCTCACATGATAGTTAGTCTTTAAACATGAAGTCGAGGGGATGAAAGCTTCAATTCTTAGCTGAGTTTTGCTCCTACTGAAAAACATGGTGGAAGTTCTTTTCCAGGCTTGAATACAAACATGCCAAAATGTGTGGAAGGAATTTACAACCTTAAGAGGGGTTCCTGTGAGGGCAGGTTGCAATGTCATGGCTTGCCATCCATCCTATATGACCAAAAAAAAAAGACAAAGACCAAGAAGTGCCTGGTCCCTTGCAGCTGCAGGCAACTGGCCTCCTGAATGTAGGTCAGTTCTTATGGTCTGTTCAGAGTACAAATTGGATCAGGCATGCATAGATGCATAGAACTGAAGTTGATGATAAGCTCCTTTTAAGGGACTCAAAAAGCCTACTAGACTTCATCTGTCAATGTGAATCCTGATGACATCTTTTTAGTTAGAATGTTACATAAATAGACAAAATTAGAATGGTTCAGGTTCTCCTGGAGGACCTCTTTAATAACACCTGGAAGACAGCAGGATCATTCACCAGGCTGAGGAGCATAACTAGCTCTTTACTGTATATATTGCCTAGTTGGCATGATGAACACAAACTTACGCAGATCTAATCAGAGAGAAAGAAAAAAAGAGAATAAAAGAGAGAAGTAAAAGAGAGTAAACCCTGGCTTTCAAAGGCATAACTCATTTAAGATGCATATAGGTCTGGACTCATGTAGAACATAGCTTCTCACAACTGGGTTTCATGATGACCCAGAGGCCTCCTTCAATCTGTTTATGCATGCCATGGCAGGGTTAGATTGACCAGACCCCGAGGGTTAGATCCTGCCTTTTCCACTATGATTGGACTAATCTCAGTTTGCAGCCCAAGATCTCCCTGTTGACAGCTTTAGAGAAGACAATCTTGCAGTGAGTGGGGCAAACCATAGAGCAGTGGTTCTCAAACATTTTTCTGTCATTCCCCACTTATTAACGTGACTGGAGTGTGTTGTCTCTAAGGCCTTGTTCACACGGATGTTAAAATCGACCGTTTTTCTGCTGTTCGTAGCGTCCGGTTACCGCAGATGAAACGCAGAGGGTTTTCTACACATAGGAGTCAATGACGGTGTTCACACGGGCTTTGGTGACGTGCGTTTGTCCGGCTGCGCGTTTATACGATGTTAAAAAAACGTTGCATGCAGCTTTTTCTTGGCGTTCAAATCCCAACGAACGCAAGGAAACCGTGTCTAGTTAGTTTTCTTCGCGTCCATTTTACGCTTCGGAGGACCGGAAATATCCCATGATCCTACATGCTATACATAGGGAAATGCCCGAAAAAGGCAAAAATAAAATGCTTAAAAAATAAAACTTGTTCGCATTTCTTTAATCCGACGTTGTGCAGTCAGAGGGTGAACTCAGTAGCGGCGGCGATTTTTTTCTCTCCCTACGTCGCCGTATTATTTTTAAAAATATTTTTATATATTATATAAAAATATAATAATTTAATTAGAATTTTTAAAACAATTAGATTAATGTCTAATACAGCAAAATGGTCCATATTAAAAGGAGGCACCTCAAATAAAATGACAAGGACTTTCATATCCAGTTCCCGACACACTGCCCCCACAGGTTAAACACACAAACTACAATTTGGGCTGCAGGCTGTCGTTAGACAGAGACAAACGAATGCCAGTGTAGAAGTCAATTGAGCGGCACTACAAAACGCAACATAAATGTATAGGACGTTCAGAGCTCGTTCGTTTATCCAAAAATTTAACGCCCGTGTGAACAAGGCCTAAGTGTCTTCCTAATTTGTTGGGTCTCATGCTGTCCTCTGCCCCCACCATTCCCACCATTAATCCCAGTGCAAGATCGACTTCATCATAATTTTCGGCTGGCTTTTAGGTTGATTAGGCTGATCGTTCTGAATCACCTGCTTTTTTGTGGTCCATGTAACAAATGTATCCATTGACGTTATTATGCTCACTACATACAGTACGCTACTTACCCGGTTTGTGTTTGTGGTAAAGTTAGTTTTATATTCACATATTCGCATCTCCGGCTTCAATAGCTGCGTAAATAAACCCGCAAATAAGATACATACATTTCCTCTTTGCCTTGTCTTTAAGCTACAGTACACCCGCCTTTTTTCCTCAATTAAGCACCTAAATTATACGTTTGAAAGCTTAAACATCGTTATTCTCTACGGCGCAACAATGATTTAGGGATCATCGCAAAATGCCGCAAAAAGCGTAGACCGATATTGATCTTCCCTTCTGTTCAGCGCCTGAAGGATCAAAAGGCAACTTTTTTGCCACAGTGGAAACTAGAAATGCCAGACTACTACTGCCTGATAAAATATAAAATTTTTACAAAAATACAGAAACATCAGCATACACATTGCATGAATGATAACTACATATATAATACCGAAAGTTTCCTTATATTATTTCTCTGCAATTAACATGCCGACGTTAAACCGTTATTGTTGCACTATCCACTTTTTCTCCCGGCCCCCAACTGATGTTATTTTAATTTATTTGTATTAATGATCCATTTCTTTGTGTGTGGTTGTTTAGTTTTGAGACTACACTCTTCATTGTCAATAAGGAAAAGCATGAATTAGAATAGGTACTTTCCTATTATTTTCCACTAATTTCCTCCCGTTCATTGCGCCCCACCTGTCATGTCTGTATTCCCTACTAGTGGGGCACGCCCCACACTTTGAACCACGGCCATAGGGCAACAAAAACAGTACTTCTACCTTCCAATTGACCTGGCTGCACTAAAGCAGCTTATCCCATGGCTACCATAAGAGATGACTTTGCAGGTTCTGTGTCATCGACTTACATTACTGACAAAGTGAAGGACTGATGGAGCACCATTTAACAGCATATTCCATCAGGTGGACAATTTGCAAAAGTCATTTTCCAATTACTTTTTGTCCCACCCATTTGTACTAAACTAACAGCAGCACATTAAACTCCAGATGTGGTTGTATGCAGCTGTCTGTATATATTGGAGAATCTATGCTCAACATAAGAGTAATCAAAGTCTCATAGTGACTGGAGAAGCCCGATGATCTTGGTCCTCAAGTCCATCTGTTCAATCTTAGGTGTAGCTCACTTTAATTTGACTCTCAATTTGATTAAAGGATATTAGCAGATAATCCTAGCTTTCTAATAAAGGTATTATCAATACATTTTAAATGCTGCTCCAGATTAAAAAAAGGCTTCTAGGCTAGCGTCTTAAATATGTCCCCAGATGAGAGTGATTCAGACAAAGGGACCAGAGCTAATGGGCCAAAGCTCCAGACCATCACAGGTTCCCCTTCCTGACACATGCCATTTTTGTTCCAGGTGAATGCCTACGGCAGGCCTGGCACAATACTGCCTCTACCTGCCTCTTCCCTTGAGAGGCATGTCTAAAAGCACCTACAGTATGTGTAGCTGCATATGTTCCTAAAAGGACTCCCCAGGGTCCGTCTAGAAGTGCTTAAAAGGAGATGAGAGGCTACACCTGCAAATCACTGAATTCCATGCATAACTTAGTGTTTCCCACATCATTCATGCAGGTGATTCTTGATTTTGATGGATAATTCAAATCACAAAATCACCTGGAGCATTTCCTCTGAGTACTCTGATTCCTTTGAGTGGATTAAATATAAGCTGCCACAACTGGCACAAAACTTCCCTGCATAATTGTCCCCTGAATGACTACTCTGCCAGGTACATAGGAAAGATGACTTTACCTCCCCTTGTGTGTGGGTAATATTTGCATTCTAAGGATGTAATATAAGCATCTGTATTGATTCACATGGATTCTGCCACAGCAGCACTACTGAGGTGTGGTTTCAACTTGTGACTAATAACAGAGGCAGAAGTGATTTGGACCTGCAACAGCACCTGGATTTAATCTATGACAAATAGAAATATCCTGCACCTCTGTGATCAACGTAGCCCATGTTTAATCATGGTTTTTAATCCCCTCGCTAGGGACACACTAGTCAACAAAGCACTGATTTGGGTCTGCTGAATCTCTCAGAACATCTAAACATACTGATGGTGAGCATGTAGGACAATGTCCATAAGTCGTTGAAACAAGTCAGGAGCAAATTAAGAAATACTCTGTATTGTCAGTGACCTTGTGTTGGGCTGAATGCAGTTCTGAATGCAATTTTTCCCTTTGTCTCTAGTTTCTGGGGAACCTGCCAGTAACTGTTGATGAGGTCCAGTGTGGATAGATGGATGGACAGAAGGATGAATGGATATATAGTGTACCAGGTCTGACACATGAACAGAACACACAGGATGCAGAGGTCAACAGTCGCCTTTAATGAACAGGCTCGAGAGCTACCTTGCAGAGGTGAACAGGTTTGTGCAGAGCAGGTGAGACCATTGGTGCAGAGCAGGTGACGTGATGTACACAGAGACAGCAGAGCACGTGCAAGACAGCCTGGAATCGTCGTCCTTTGATGAGCCTCCAGCTCATGTGAGTTTTGTCGGCCTACCCCCTTGTTAGGCATTCCCTATATTGAGTGTGAGAAGCACCTGCACTGAGTGCCCTGCCGTTACAGCATCCCCGCCCGCCCCAGCTTCAAGCTTACACCTGTTGTATGAATTCTGTAAAACTGTATTAAGAGAAACCATTGGGTTATCTGGGGGTTAGTGTCTGTAGCTCTCGCCAGCCACTCCACTATAGAGGAGTGAATTGCTTATTAGAGTGAAGTGCCACTCTTTCAGATAATAACACAGCCTACACTCTACAGCCTGCAATTCTATAGTACCATAATTTCTCGTAGCTGCTGCAAGCTTTTTACTCGCATAAAGGATTGGGTGTTCAACCCTCAAACACCTGAGGAAGGACTGCCCCAAGTCCACTGTCTGAAGCATTGGTCTGGATGATGAAGGGGTGGTTAAAATCAGGGTTCCGAAAGACGCTGGATCTAGTGAGGTGGGCTTTTAGGCTATTGAAAGCCTGTTCTTCTTGCTGAGACCATCAAACCTTTCCTGGAAGTATTTTTCTCAGGAAGTCGGAGAGGGGTGCTGCCAAAGAGGAGAAGAGTGATACAAAGCGACGATAATAGTTTGTTAGTCCACGGAAGGCACATACCTGTTTCTTTATTTTTGGGCGTGGGTATGATCAGACACACTTCAGTTTTTCCTTTTACACCTTCCGCCGTGTTTGATATGATACCCAAGGTACTGTGCCTCAGATGGAATTTCCGGGGATTAGCTGTGAGACCTGCCTTACGCAGTTCATTCAATGCCTGTTTCAGGTGGTGCAGATGATCATACCAGATAATTAAGTGGATCATAACATGAAAAGTAGCTGGGGCACCGTGGAGACCAAAGGGCAAGACCCCATATTACCAACGGCCATTGTCTGTTGAGAAGGCCATCTTTGTTTTGGCCTCTGGCATAAGGGCCAGCTGCCAAAAGCTCTTCGTCAGGTTGAATGTGGATATGAATTGGTCCTTTCGTAATCGGTCCACGAGATCATTCACACATGGCAGGGGCTAGTTGACAATGATGCCATACAGTAACCACCTCAGCATTAATGGCGTGATGGCAGGCCTCCATAAGCTGGTCCATGAGTTCGCTCAGCTCCTGGTTCTGAATGGGCATCAGAGCCTCTCTCCGATGGATGAGATTGTGGCTTTGATCTGGAGCAGAGAGAGAGAGAGAGGCAATGGAAGAGGAATGAGGTATCGGTTCTATCCACTGTTTAAGTAAATTAATATGGTACAGAATGCTGCATTTGTGCCTACCCGGCTGTTGCAGTCGATAAATCACTGGCATGACTTGTTCCGATAGTCATGAAGAGTGAAGAGTCCTTGCCAGTGGACCAGAAATTGGCACTGGGGAGGAACGACAGTACACGCACTGGTGCTTATTGCATATACTGCTGGACGATAGGGAGCACTTTACCTTGCAGATCTTCTACATATTTGATTACTGACTCGAACGGTGATGGTTGCTCCTCCCACGCTTCTTTACCAATGTCGAGCAGACCACGCAGCCAGCGGCCGAAGAGCAGCTTGAAGGGCATGAATCCAGTGTAGGCATGCAGCATTTCTGTGGACTGCAAACAAGACGTGGGATCTAGAATTGCTGTTCTTTGATAAGAGTAAGAGGCTCCTTGTTAGGCATACCCTATGTTGTGTCCGCAGTGTGTGTGTGTGTGTGTGTGTGTGTGTGTGTGTGTGTGTGTGTGTGTGTGTGTGTGTGCGAGATGCACCTGCCCTGAGTAGCCCGCCATCAGTGGGGCCTGGTCCCAGTTGCGGCCACTTTTGTCCACCACTCTCCGGAGCATCCACTTGAGTATTTGTTTGAAACGTTCCACCAAGCTGTCCATCTGGGGATGGTACACTGACATGCGGATCTGCTTAATCTCCAAAAGCCAGCACACATAACACATTAGTTTGGACATGAATGACATAACCTGGTCAGTGAAGATTTCCTTCAAGAGGCCCACTCTGCTGAAGAGCTGCACCAGCTCTCTCATGATGGTTTTTGATGTGGCCTTCCACAGACAAACAGCCTCTGATTAGCGCATGGCATAATCGGCGATTACCAATATGTACTCATGACCTTTCACCAATTTTGGCAACAGCCAGACCAGGTCCATTCCTATCCTCTCAAAGGGTTAGCTGATTATGGGCAGTGGAAGTTGCGAGCAGTTTGAGATGCGATCGGCTGGCCCTCGGCTGATGGTCTTCGGCCACCCTCCCCCAAAAAAGGAAATAATAAAAATGTAATTAAATCGAATTAATCTGCATAGCGCGTTCAACAATTGTCACTGTGGCTAAGCAGTTTTACACAATCAAAAGAAAATTATGGAAATTTATATGGAATGTGACAAATGTGCATAAATTAGAGTTAGAATTTAAATCAGAATCAGAAAGAGCTTTATTGACAAGTATGTTTGCACGTGCAAGGAATTTGTTTTTGTGACAGGGCTTCCAGAGATGACAAAAACACACAACATGGAAAAAAAAGTGGTTAACAACAAACGGAGATGAAAGATGTGTTTCATCAAATAAGTCAAATAAATATCAGTAGTATTACACAGTATATTGCACAGTAGTATTGCAAACAATATTGCACATATATTGATTGCACAGTGAAAAAAAAAAGGTTTAACTATATTTATTGCATAGGAAGGAGAATGTTTAACTGTTCATGAGGTAAATTACCTGGGAGGTAAAACTGTTCTTGTGCCCGACTGTCCTGGTGTTCAGTGTTCTGTAGTGCTGATCAGAAGGCAAAAGTTTAAAGAAAAGGTGTGAGGTGTCCAAAGTGATATTCTGAGCCCTTTTTCCCCCCACTCTGGATATATACTGTACAGTGTGGGCAGGGGAGCGCCGATAATCCTTTCAGGGACCCAAACCATTATTTGTAGTCTTCTGGTGTACAATTTTGTAGCTGAGCCAAGCCAGACAGTTATCGAAGTGCACAGGACAGATTTGATGACAGCTGCCAAGTGCAGGGGTGTTTCTCCTAAAGTCCACAATCATCTCCACTGTTTTGAGCGTGTTCAGCTTCCGGTAGTTGTGACTGCACCAGAGCCAGCTGCTCAATCTCGCTTTTATATGCAGACTCCACCATCCTGGATGAGGCAAATGATTGTAGTGTTGCCTGCAAATTTCAGGAGCTTGACAGAGGGGTCTGTATAGGTGCAATCATTTGTGTAGTGGCAGAAGAGCAGTGGGGAGAAAGCATGTCCCTGGTGGGCTTCAGTGTTGGTAGTGTGGCTGTTGGATATAAATTTCCCCAATTTCACTAGCTGTTGCCTGTCTGTCACTAAACTCGTGATCCACTGAAAGGTGACCGTATTAAAAGCTGATGTAAAATCTATTAACAAGACCCTTGCATAAGCCCCAGTTTGTCCAGATGTTGCAGGATGAAGTGTAGTCCCATGTTGACTACATCACCCACAGACTTGTTTGCTTTATAAGCAAACTGCAGGGGGTCCAGTAAGGATCCAGTGATGTCCTTTAGATGTTCTCTAGATAAGGTGTGTTTTGTGGTTTCCCACAGCATATATACTCAGCAAAAAAAGAAACGTCCGCTGACTTTCAAATGTTTTTACTTTCAGTAAACTTGTGTAAATTTCTTTCAAATGTGTAAATATAACACACTAAAAGAGTCAACACCATAAGACATAAAATAAAAATGTTTCACAATGTGTCCCTGAATGAAGGGAGGCTCAAAATCAAAAGTACCAGTCAGTATCTGGTATGGCCACCAGCTGCTTGAAGTACTGCAGTGCATCTCCTCCTCATGGACTGGACCAGATTTGTCAGTTCTTGCTGTGAGATGGAGGGATTGTGTGCTCCTGGTGTGACGCGGGCAGTTGTTGTGGCCATCCTGTACTTGTCACGCAGGTGTGATATTCGGATGTACCCATCCTGTGCAGGTTTTGTTACATGTGGTCTTCCACTGCGAGGATGATCAGATGTCCTTCCTGTCTCCCTGTAGCGCTGTCTTAGGCGTCTCAAAGTGCGGACATGGCAATTTATTGCCCTAGCCACATCAGCAGTCCTCATGCCTCCCTGCAGCATGCCTAATGCATGTTCACGCAGATGAGCAGGGACCCTGGGCATCTTTCTTTGGGTGTTTTTCACAGTCGGTAGACAAGTCTCATTAGTGTCCCTAGTTTTTAGAACTGTGACCTTAAATGCCTACTTTCTGTAAGCTGTTAAGGTCTTAATGACCATTCCACAGGTGCATGTTAATTAATTGATTATGGTTAATTAAACCCAGCCGTGCAGCTGTCTTGCAGCTGTTACGCCGGTCCCAAGCCCGGATAAATGGGGAGGGTTGGAGAAAGACCCGGCAACCTACTCTGTAAAAAACTTGCCAAGAAAATTTTATGGAAAAGCTCCCAAGTGTATCAGATATGGTATCGTATGGTAGGACCCCCAGGCCAGAAAGTACCAAACCAGCTACTGGGGATGAGCCTGGACCTAAAACGAGTACTCATGGCATTAGTGATGCTTCTGGGGCAAATCTCACGGGAATCCCAGTCGCTGATGTAGCTACTGATGAAAGCAAAGGTCTGTGCTGCCGAAAAACCCATCGAATCGCAACGTGGAATGTACGTGGAATGAGTCAGGGTAAATTGGACATCATCAAAAGAGAAATGACCCGGCTCAAGATCGGATTATTAGGAATAAGTGAACTGCATTGGACGGACAATGGTTTTTTCCAGTCAGATGATTTCACCATTTATTACTCTGGTCACAATAGCATCAAAAGAAACGGCGTGGCATTCATAGCCTGCAAGCAAATCGCTCATGCTATAGAAAGCCATTCAATGATTAGTGACCGTATTGTGTCCATCCGTATTCACGCAAAACCTTTCTTCATCACAGTTCTGCAGATCTATGCTCCAACATCCGATGCATCAGAGGATGAGATTGAACAATTCTATTCTGACCTCAAAGAAGGACTACAACAAGTACTCAAGAAGGACATCATTTACATCATGGGAGATTTCAATGCAAAAGTCGGCTGCCAAGAAGAACAGAGCATAGTTGGCAAGTTCGGTCTGGGTGATAGAAATGATGCAGGTGACCGATTGGTGCAGTTTTGCCAGGAAAATAGACTCAAAATCATGAACACATGGTTCATGCAACCCATGCGTCGCCTCTATACATGGACATCTCCAAACGGATTGCACCGTAACCAGATAGATTTTGTCCTATGCAGTCAACGGTGGTGCAGTTCTGTGGTTGCTGTCAAAACATACCCTGGTGCAGACTGCGGATCTGATCATGAATTGCTCATAGCCAAAATTAAAGTCAAGCTTTGTAACATCAAAAAGACCGCACCGCCAAAGAAGTTCGATGTTTCAAAGATCCCATTTTCATACACAGCTGAGGTGAAAAACAGGTTCCAGCTGCTTGACACCGCCGAAAAGCTACCTGATGAATTGTGGGAAGAATTTCAATCAATTATCCTTGAAACAGTGATAAAGAATATTCCACACAAGAAGCGAGAAAAGAAATGCAGATGGTTAACAGATGACACCATAAACATTGCAGAGCAAAGAAGAGCAGCTAAAGCGGCAGGCGAACGAGTAGAAACCATGAGGTTAAATGCAGAATTTCAGCGGGCGGCAAGACAGGACAAAGAAGCATTTTGGAATCGTCAATGTGAGCTACTGGAAGAGGAGTTTTTGAGGGGCCATACCAGGAGTGCATTTGCACAGGTGAAAAAAACTCGAACGCCCTTTTCAGCACGCAAATGCACCATCAAGAATAAGGAAGGCAAAGAGCTGAAAGACCAAGACAGTATCAAGTCAAGATGGAGAGATTATACAGAAGAATTGTACACTTCTAACAGCAGACCTTTGACGATGCAAGAACATGAGGCTGTGATGGTGGATCTAGAACCAGCCATCCTTTCAAAGGAAGTTGCATTGGCGATAAAACAATTACCTACTGTAACAATAAAGCCCCAGGCGTCGACAACATACCAGCTGAAATGCTAAGGTCCATACCAACAGCAGCCCTCACAGTACTGTGTCAAAAAATATGGGAAACCGCTATGTGGCCAAAGGAATGGAAGAGATCAGTATTCATCCCATTGCCAAAAACAGGCGATTCAAAAAACTGTGAGAACTATCGGACGATCGCCCTCATTCCCCATGTGAGCAAAGTTCTTCTCAAGATCATACAACAACGCCTCTATCCAGTCATTGAAAGGGAGTTGCCTGATACCCAAGCTGGCTTCAGACACGGTCGTGGTACCCGTGACCACATTGCAAATCTGCGAGGGATGATGGAAAAATCCCACGAGTATCAGAAGAACATTTACATGTGCTTCATTGACTATAGAAAGGCATTTGACTGCGTTGAACATGACAAGTTATGGCAGGCCATGCAAGAATTTGGGGTGCCAGGTCATCTGATAAGGTTGATAAAATCGCTTTATGAAAACCAAGAAGCGATGGTCAGAACACCACATGGAGATACCGATTGGTTCAAAATTGGCAAAGGCGTGAGGCAAGGTTGCATCTTGTCCCCCTTCCTGTTCAATCTGTATGCCGAAATGATCATGAGAAAATTAGATCTTGATAATTCAGAAATTGGAGTGAAGATTGGCGGTCGGAATATCAATAACCTTCGATACGCTGATGACACAACACTACTCTCAGAAACAGAAGATGGCCTGAAGAATCTGATCAAACAAATCAAAGATGAAAGTGTAAAATTTGGCCTCCTCCTCCTGAACATCAGTAAAACTAAGATTATGACAACAGCGAAAAATGGCAACACAATAAAAATTGACAATGAAGAGATCGAGTATGTGCAAGAGTTTACCTTCCTCGGATCTCAGATCAATCGAAATGGAGACTGCAGCCCTGAAATAAAGCGTCGTATAACCTTGGGCAGAAGCTCGATGCTGAGCATGAAAAAAATATGGAAGAGTAAAGACATCAGCATACCAACCAAATGCAGACTGGTTCGCGCCATCGTATTCCCCATAACCATGTATGGTTGCGAAAGTTGGACCTTAAGAAAAATGGATAGAAGAAAAATCGACTCCTTTGAGCTATGGTGCTGGAGACGGCTGCTCCGCATTCCATGGACAGCAAGAATAACGAACAAAGAAGTACTGGAACGCATAAAACCAGACATGTCACTGGAAGGCAAGATCACCAGACTCAGACTTACATATTTCGGCCATATAATGCGGTCAAATTCATTAGAGAAGGACCTAATGCTGGGAATGGTCGGTGGCAAAAGACGACCAGGCCGTCAGAAAATGCGTTGGATCGATACCATAAAAGCTGACACAGGAATGAACTTAAGGCAACTGACCGTGGCGGTACAATGTCGGACTATGTGGAGGGAGCTAGCACATAAAATCACCAAGAGTCGGACACGACTGAATGGATAGCATCATCATCATCAATTGAACATGCATGGAAAACATTGTTTAAACATTATTTATGTTGTTTAAACATTTAAACAACATTATTGTTGAAATACACAGTCCTGAAAAAGGGACATTTATTTTTTTGCTGAGTATATTTTAAAATGAATAATTAATTTAGATAATTTATATATTTTTTAGTTTCAACAACACAAAAAAAACAGGCCACCTTAACTTAAAAAGGTTGAGCTTTTAGTAATCTTCCAAGATGCTGTCACGACTGCTTCGACCCCAGTAATCTAAAACCGGCAAACTCATCACAATTGAGTGCATTAGGTACGATAGAGATACTCTTATTTCCAGAGGTGGAAAGTAACGAATTACATTTACTCGCGTTACTGTAATTGAGTAGCTTTTTTGTGTATTTCTACTTTTTAAAGTAGTTTTTAAAATCTGTAATTTTACTTTTACTTAAGTACATTTTGTTTGAAGTATTGTAATTCGCTACATTTTAAATCATATTCGCTACTGAGTAAAAAATAAATGAATGAAAATGATAATATAATGAAAATATTATGCTTTGTATAAATGCTCCGTTGCGCTCGCGTGTGTGTATCATGTCCTGGTCACGTGCCGCTCCAGACTCCACTCCAGGTTTTCTGACATCGGCATCACCTGACCTTCCACACGGTCGCTTCCGCCCTGAGTGACGTCATCGACTAGCACAACCATGTATAAACCGGAGAGAGACGCGGGAAAGATGAAAGAGGTTGTGATTTTGGCGTTTTGATATTTGGTTGTGTATTCCGGTTTGACTTTTTGCCTCCAATTGACTTTGATTATTGCTTTGTCCCTTTGGTTTGGTTGGTCTTTGTATATATTTGTAGATAATTTCATTGTTTTTGGTTTAGGGAGTCCGGGAAGGTACCTGTATTTTTGTTTGTGTGTGTGTGTGTGTTTTTTTTTGTTGTTTTTTTTCGCAGGTAATCTAGCTACTAAATATAAATACCATTTTGTTTATTATTTTGGCCTGGGTCCATCCTGAATCTGATCCTCCTCCTCGTGTGTGTGTGTGTGTGTGTGCAAACCTCATTATTTCATCAGTTAATGATTGGATCTAGTTCTTTCTGCCATATGCCACCATTTCCATACAGTTTAAAATAGAACCCTGAACCATTCTTTTGCTGTTTGGCCCTAGCCTGGGACGTAACACCATATTTAAGTGACCACTTTGATTTTCAAGCACAAGAAAGACAACAGCTTTATTATGCAAAGGTGTTCCTTCAGTTAAAAACAACTAGTTTGAGATTTATATCTGCTCATCTTTTTTGAACTATGCTAAAATGCCTCATCCTACCCCCCGCTGTTTAAAAAAAAATAAAAAAGTAACTCGGTAACTTTTACTCTGAGTACATTTTTTAATGAGCTACTTTTTACTTTTACTTGAGTAGATTTTTATAATTGTAACTTTACTTGTACTTAAGTAAAATTTCACTGAAGTAACAGTACTTGTACTTGAGTACAAAATTTTATTACTCTTTCCACCTCTGCTTATTTCTATTGGTATACAATGTACTCACAATTCTACGTTTTTTTTAACTCGGATCCAAGTTGGCTGAGTGAGATTACCTCACGGCCAGGGTAAAGTTCCAGAGAGACATTCGGGACTGCAATCTCCTCTGTTTCACAGAGACATGCCTGAACCAAGCGTTGCTGGACCATGCCATCCAGCCGGCCGAGTTCTTCGTCTGGACAGAACCTTGGAATCAGGGACATCAAGGGGAGGCGTCATGTATTTAATGGTGAACAACAGCTAGTGCAACAGTGCAAGTGTTGTTCCTCTCATACTTGCACACCCAACCCGGAACTATTGACCATCAAATGTCGTCTCTTTTACATTCCTCTAGAGTTTACATTGGTCAATATTAGCGCCGTCAAGCAGCCTTAGGCACTCACTCAACACCAAATGGAACACCAGGAAGCTGCGCTTATTGTGGCGGGGTACTTTAACAACGCCAATCTCAAACAAGCAATGCACAATTTTTTCATCAGCATACCACCTGCCCCACCAGGGGCGAAAGGACACTGGATCATTGTTATACAAGGATGGCTACAAGGTATAATCTCGGAAGCAGATGTGGAATTCTTCGGGAAACTAGCGGATGATACCGAAAAATATACAAAAAATATGGTAATACAAAAAATGTATAAGCATCTGAACGTTTCCCAATCAGAAATTAAGTGACTCTAGGAGCCTGTGGCAGGGATTAAGGACAATGACGAACTGTAAAGCACCAACCGGTATGACAAACATGGACGTGTCTCTGGCAGATGAGCAGAACACCTTCTATGCTTCCCAAGTAAAAAAAAAAGTATGCTAAGTATATTAAAAGGCGGCACGGTGGTGTAGTGGTTAGCACTGTCGCCTTGCACCTCCAGGGTCTGGGTTCGATTCCCCGGCCAGGCTCGATTCCCGTCTCTGTGTGCATGGAGTTTGCATGTTCTCCCCGTGCTTGGTGGGTTTCCTCCGGGTACTCCGGTTTCCTCCCACAGTCCAAAGATATGCAGGTTAGGCTAATTGGCGTTCCCAAATTGCTCGTAGTGTGTGAATGGATGTGTGAGTGTGTATGTGTGTGTGCCCTGCGATGGATTGGCACCCTGTCCAGGGTGTACCCCGCCTAGTGCCCGAAGTCTCCTGGGATAGGCTCCAGGCCCCCCGCGACCCTGATCATAGGATAAAGCGGTATAGAAGATGAATGAATGAATGAAAGTATATTAAATCCTAGCATGCCAAAGCATACTTAAATGTACTTGCAGCCAGACTAATGACTAGTATACTTGAAGTTTGCTATTTTGGAACAACTAATTTTGTACTAAGTGTATTTAAGTTGTAATTAAATTGTACAAAAGCACAATTTTAAGTGTATTAAGTATACTTTTGTGTGCTAAAGTGGAACAACTTTAAGTATACTTTAGTACACTTAAAGTACAGTATATGGCTGTGTGTGTACTAACGTACATACCTGACAGTATTATTAATACAATTTAAGTATATATTTAATGTATTATAAGTACATTACAGCTATTTTTACTGTATTACAAATACATGATTAATGTACTATGAGTATATTCTTATTGCAGCAGTAGCATGCTGTTATACTTCTGGGACAATTACAAATACTCATAAAGTACACTTTGTGGTTAATACAAATACACTTTATTGTATCATACAGTACACACAACCTTCTATAATACTGTAGCGTTTTTCCGACACTTCTGGTGTTATGCAATCTTCGCGGAGCAAGACAAGACACGTGACAACAACAACTTCAAAACCAAACCAAAGTGTATTAAAGTGAAATAGACAAACAAACATATAAAGTGCACCAAAACCAAACAATATATACAAAATATATACATGTCATGTTCTCTTCTCAACAGAGGCGGACGCAAGTGCAGGTGAAAATGTGAATAGTCTTTATTTTACACAAAAAACCCCAAACCCACAGTCCCAAAAATAAATCCCCACTCAGTGTTCTTTTAGTGTTCACGTCGGTGCCGTGTCCAGGGGTTTTGACCCCTCTCCACCCTCACGTATCAGTCCTGGAAACACAAGCAGGCTTTGTTAATGGTTTTACGAGACTCACACACTCTCACTAGTAGCATTTATGACGGTGGATGAACAGGTGGCTCCGGGGTCGGCTGGTTTAAATAGGCACACACAAAGGGGAGACACAGGTGATACTGCTTACCGGTAATCATGACTGACATATACACACATACACACAGACACACTAGGGGGAGACAAAAAGCGGCGGCTCAGTAGTCCGGGGAACCGGATCTTTTTCCCTGAGGCCGTGGTGGTCCAGATGTTACAATACAGCTATAAACAAAATCTGAAATGTATGCGTGTGTGTGAGTGCGTATGTATGAATGTCCAAGTCCGTGTTATTGTGAGTGTATGAAATGGTAAACGGGAGAGATGGCTCGGCCAGAAGCACGAGAAACAGAATGAGAGGGGTATAGTTGAAGACCAAAAAAAGATTAATCCAAAAGTAATCCTCTGGATGCCTCAAACTAGCTCTCTCTCTCTTTCACACAGCGCTGCCAACTGCATCTCTCCGTCCCGAGTCCTTTGCCGGTTCCGGCTCTATGCTGGCACATGTGACCCGATAGGTCATCGGGGTTCCCCCGCGGCACAACAGCGCATGTGTGCGAGAGCTTAACCCACGTAGCACAGTGCTCATTTAGTAAATGCACAGCTAAACAATATGTTAATTGTGGCCATTAATGTTACAGTAAGTTAACATTATGCCAAGTCATCACAAACAATGCATGGGAAATGGCGTTTGTCGTGTTAGTTGAAGTGCACTATGCAACAAGCTATTGTAAACAAGCTAACGTTAACTAGATAAGTAATACTTTAATCACTAATATAGCAGATTCATGGAAAATTACATTGGTAATCAGCATTTTTGCCACAACTAATTTATGAATGAGTGTAAGGATTTCTTGGTTTTTGGTAGACCCCCTTTTTGTCTACTCAGTGCTCCGCCTGTATTCTGCTGTCCCGCCTGGATCCAGGGAACCCCTCAATGAATCACACAGACCAGTGCTCAGTGAGACGTTCAAAGTTTATTGTGGAAAACAGGAGTATATATATGCACACACACACAAAAGTATCAAAAGAAAGAGCAGGTGGTTATATCTGGTCCATAATGTTTATAAAAGATAATCATGGAGAAAAATAGGATCTTGGGAGTTGTTCTTCGTTAGGAGCCTCCAACGGTTTTACGACGTGAGCATAGATTATACTAAGGAATGTGTTTGCTGATAGTGCAGCGTGTCGAGGTCAATGAAAGAAAGCACTCTGTTCTCATGCACACAGAGTATCATGAAACACATTAGAAATTAAATATTCCTTACAATGAGTCTGCATCAACTACATTTAAGAGAATCGCTTTATTTAATGTGAATAAAATACCCTACTTACTGGAGTTCAACATTATTTGAGCCGCAGCCACACACCTGACTTGAACTGGGAAAACAGGCAGTGGGCCAAACCACTGTGAGGAAGGGGAGGGGGAACTCAACTGTTTCTAAATGCATTTTTTGCTGGGGTTTTTTCTACTTACACAATTATCTTAGGTATACATACATATATTTTTCACAATAGACAGTAAGTTTTTTTTGGGAGGGGGGGGGGAGAATTCCTGGGATTTACGCCCATGCTCATAAACACACATGAGGCAATGTTCAGGAGATATCCAAAATTTTAATGCACATACAGGGGTATATATAGAACAGTACAAACGAGTATGTGCATCACAAGAATGCAACCATGGGAGGGCACAATCCAGTGTCTTCTTGTGCCAGTCCCAAGTCGGGATAAATGCAGAGGGTTGTGTCAGGAAGGGCATCCAACGTAAAACATTTGCCAAATCAATGATGCGAATCACAAATATAATTCCTATACCGGATCAGTCATGGCCTGGGTTAACAACGACTGCCACTGGTGCTACTGTTACGAGGTGCTACGAGGCCAGGGGTAGCTCATTGGTTAAGGCATTGGACTACGGTTCAGAAGATCCCAGGTTTGATCCCAGGTTCAAACCCTACAACCACCAAGTTGCCACTGTTGGGCCCTTGAGCAAGGCCCTTAACTCTCAACTGCTCAGATGTGTAATGACATAAAAAATTGTAAGTCGCTCTGGATAAAAGCATCTGCTAAATGCCTAAATGTAAATGTAAATGTACTGTTGGTCGAAGAAGGAGTGGAGGAAGGCGTGTTCGAAAGCAGAGCGAGAAGAGGAAAGGGAAGCGTTTAGGAGTGATAGTAGACCATGACAGGGAAGGGAAGAGAGATGGTTGATATGATGCAGAGAAGGAAGGTGGATATACTGTGCGTCCAGGAGACCAGGTGGAAAGGTAGCAAGGCCAGAAGCAGAGTGGCGGCAGAAGCATTCAGGTGGACTACATCTTGTGTCGACGTTGTAATCTGAAAGAGATCAGTGACTGCAAAGTGTTGGCAGTGCTGGAGAGTGTAGCCAGACAACACAGAATGGTGGTCTGTAAAATAAACCTGGTGGTGAGAAAGGTGAAGAGGACAAAGACAGAGCAGAGGACAAAGTGGTGGAAGCTGAGAAAGGAACAATGCTGTGTTGTCTTCAGGGAGGAGTTGAGACGGGCTATGGGTGGTCAGGAGGTGCTTTCAGTTGACTGGACAACTACAGCCAATGTGATCAGGGAGTCAGGTAAGAGGGTACTTGGTGTATCATCAGGGAAGGGAAAAGTGGACAAGGAGACTTGGTGGTGGAATGAGGAGTGTATACAGTGAAAGAGGCTAGCTAAGAAGAAGTGGGACACTGAGAGGACTGAAGAGAGTAGACAGGAGTACAGGGAGATTCAGAGTAAGGTGAAGGTAGAGGTGGCAAACACCAAACAAAGAGCATATGAGGACTTGTATGCTAGGCTGGACAGTAAGGAGGGAGAGATGGATCTGTACAGGTTGGCGAGGCAGAGAGATAGAGATGGGAAGGATGTGCAGCAGGTTAGAGAGATTAAAGATAGAGATGGAAATGTACTGACAGATGCCAGGAGGGTGATGGGAAGATGGAAGGAGTTGATGAATGAGAAAAACGAAAGAGAACAAAGAGTAGAAGAGGTGACTGTTGTGGAGCAGGAAGTAGCAAATATTAGTAAAAGTGAGGTGAGAAGGGCGTTGAAGAGGATGAAGAGTGGAAAGGCTGTTGGTCCTGATGACATACCTGTGGAGGTATGGAAGTGCTTAGGAGAGGTGGCAGTAGAGTTTCTGACTAGTTTGTTTAACGAGATCTTGGAGAGTGAGAGGATTCCAGAGGAATGGAGGAGAAGTGTATTGGTGCTGATTTTTAAGAACAAGGGAGATGTGCAGAGCTGTGGCAATTACAGAGGTATAAAGCTAATGAGCTATGCAATGAAGCTGTGAGAAAGAGTAGTGGAAGCTAGGTTAAGGGCAGAGGTGAGCATTTGTGAGCAGCAATATGGTTTTATGCCTAGAAAGAGTACATCAGATGCAGTATTTGCTTTGAGGATGCTGGTGGAGAAGTACAGAGAAGGTAATAAAGAGTTGCATTGTGTCTTTGTAGATTTAGAGAAAGCGTACGATAGGGTGCCGAGAGAGGAGCTGTGGTGTTATATGAGGAAGTCTGGGGTGGCAGAGAAGTATGTTAGAGTGGTGCAGGACATGTATGAGAGTTGTAAGACAGTGGTGAGATGTGCTGCAGGTGTGACAGAAGAGTTCAAGGTGGAGGTGGGTCTGCATCAAGGATCGGCTCTAAGCCCCTTTTTGTTTGCTCTGGTGATGGACAGGATGACAGATGAAGTTAGACAGGAGTCTCCATGGACTAAGATGTTTGCAGATAACATTGTGCTTTGTAGCGAGAGCAGGGAACAGGTGGAGGAAAATCTGAAGAGGTGGAGGTACGCTCTGGAAATCAGAGGAATAAAGGTTAGCCACAGCAAGACGGAATACATCTGTGTGAATGAGAGGGACCCAAGAGGAACAGTGAGGCTACAGGGAGCGGAGGTAAAGAAGGTGCAGGATTTTAAGTATTTAGGGTCAACGGTCGAGAGCAACGGAGAGTGTTCATTTGAGGTGAAGAGACGAGTACAGGCAGGTTGGAATGGGTGGAGAAAAGTGTCAGGTGTGTTGTGCAATAAAAGAGCATCAGCGAGAATGAAAGGAAAGGTGTACAGGACAGTGGTGAGACCAGCAATGCTCTACGGCTTAGAGACAGTGGCACTGAAGAAAAGACAGGAGGCAGAGCTAGAGGTAGCAGAGCTGAAGATGTTGAGGTTCTCTTTGGTAGTGACAAGGATGGCTAGGATCAAGAATCAGTTCATCAGAGGGACAACCCATGTGAGATGTTTTGGAGATAAAGTCAGAGAGGCCAGATTGAGGTGGTTTGGACATGTTCAGAGGAGAGATTGTGAATATATCGGTAGAAGGATGCTGAGGTTGGAACTGCCAGGCAGGAGGTCTAGAGGAAGACCAAAGAGGAGATTCATGGATGCAGTGAGAGAGGACATGAAGTTAGTTGGTGTGAGAGAAGAGGATGCAGAGGATAGGGTTAGATGGAGGCAGATGATTCGCTGTGGCAACCCCTGAAAGGGAACAGCCGAAAGACAAAGAAGAAGATAAACGTATATATTGCATTTTACGGTGAACGCAGAGTAGGCTAAGCACATGTGATGACGAGCGTACCCTCACCTCTGTTACGCCTGCCTATTTGGCCAAAAATTATGATAATTGAACAATATGCCTGGTCCTGGAGAGAGACATCAGCAGTCCGGCGCCGAGAAACGGATGAAAAATGATCCGATGATCATTTGAAGATCATCCAAGATGAAGCCCATGCATCACTTTCAGGTACGTTCATAATCCTGTGGATCTTTATTTTATTCTGTCGACGTTAATAATGTGTTTTATTGTCGGTAATAATTTCACGACTAGCTCATCTTTCTTAATATGAATACAAGCAGATCTAAATAAAAATGACCTAAAATGCATTACATTAAAGCACAGGCAATTATGAGTATCGATTAATAATGACCATATGGTGTCATTAAATAACAGTGTTAAAATACATAATCTAATACAAAATTAACAGTTTACATAACAATTTTAATAGAAATGCCTGAAAAGGGCACCAAAGGCCTGGTAAATGCAGTTGTTACACTTACATGATGATCGAATTCCTTGTTTAATCGGCAATCGACCAAACATTTAATTAAAATATCCACATAATCTTTTCTATCATTTCCTTAACAGAAATATGTGGACATCATAACCCTTGTCTGCTTTATTGTCAAAACTGAACCACATGTAAGAAAAAGCAGAAGTGTGCCTTTGTAAATTTTTAACTTTGGAAAGCTCCAGCAGATGACAGTGTTGATTTTATTTCAGTTTATTATTGTTTATTATATTTATTATAAAACGTTTTATTTTTAGTTTAAGTGTAATTTTAGTTTGTATTTTTTGCTGTAGAGCTACAATTGTCATTTATAAATGATACAATTTATGTATTTACCTTAATTTGAATAAAGTTCTATTTTGGCCCCTATACTAGGTGTTTATTATTATTATTTTATTTTTACTTCCGTAATATTTGGGGGAGGGGGCACAAAAGTAAATTTTTGCTTAGGGCACCCATTTGGCCAGCAGTGTGCGTCACATTGTTTCTGTGCAGATAATACAATCATGTATACTGTACAGGTTAACAGAAAAAGAAAAAAAACAGACATGATATTCGCGGAACTAATCTATTATTGTCTTGTCACAACCTGTACAGAGTCTTCTTTTACCATATAAGGGAGAAGATCAGAGTTTGCAGAAGTATGTACAATGTGCACGGTGCATTCGAAGAATTCAAAGACAGACATCTTAACATATCACAACTATAACTTCTGGCACAAGTATATGATTACATGAGTCTCGGCATAGTTTATAGCTTTGGTCATAACATTATTGCACACACATGAGAATACACATTATGGATCATCATTAGAAATGCTACTTATATTTCCTATATTCCCAACAATTGCCCCCTTTTAGTCTTAAAAATAACATTCGTAGAATAACATTTAGAGACCCTCTGTTGTCTTCAAGGGGAAGTAGGGCATCGGCTATGAAGACGGCGGCACAGGAACAGAACCTGAAACATATCTATGTACAAGAGTCTGCATAAAATGGAGAATACATGGGCTGAAGAGACAGAGCAACAATAAAACAAGTATAACTGGCAAAATGAGAAATCAGATAAACTCTAGGTACCAGACTCATAAGAACTACGAGTGGTGAACTATTGCCTTTCTTGACGCTAAGGTGCTCAGAGTGCGCGCCCAATCAGCACTCGTCCCACCACACCACCAAAACTAAGGTTAGACTGACTGCTAACTGTAGAGTTTCAAAAGTCTCAGCAACAGGATGCCCTGTTATGGCTCAACAAGGGTGGTTTCGTTTTCAGCTTAAACTTGTCCTTTTACCTATATTTAGAGATCATAGAGCATAAAAGACAGAGAGGAATAAAAGCTAATAACAGTTTAGTATCAAATTTTAAGATTATATAGAAGAAACCATTGGGGCCGCAGGCATGGGCTTTAATCTGGAAGCATGGATCCACAGTGGAAAAAGATCAGTAAATTGCAGGCTTTTTTGAGGTGACCTGTCGGACCTGTCGGTTTATTTTTTTGGTAACTCTCTGTTACAGTAGAAGTAATCTGCTTAGGTTAATCAGAGCAGAATGTGTTGACATAGATTGGGTGATAAAGTTGATGTTTAATAGTGCCCTCTGATCTCAATGTGTGTGTGTGCGTGAGTGTGTGTGTTTGTTTGTGATGTTTGCATATCTTTCCTTTGGTTGGTGGGTTTCCTTCAGTTTCTCTGGATTCCCATACAGTTCCAAACATGCATTATTATCTCATTGGTATTTCCAGTCTTATTGTGTGTGTGTGTGTGTGTGTGTGTGTGTGTTTGTGCATGCTGCAAGTTGTTTTTCCTCAAAGTCCTTATATACCACAAAAACCAGTATGTGTGTGTGTGTGTGTGTGCATGCTGCAAGTAGTTTGTCCTCAACAATGCAACTTCATGAAATCATTGGTCATTGCAGCCAAAACTTCAACAACTTTAGATTAGCTGTGGATGGGATTGTGTGGCTCATTGTTACTACCTACTTTAAGAGACTGTTGCAGAATCTAGCAACTTTAAAAGCAGACAATAATAATTGTTACAGCTTTCTAGCTCACATCACTGTCACTTATACTGTATATGAGGTGAGAGAGCAGGTTTGCCTGCCTTCAGTCACTGATCCCCATTATTCCAAATTCCATACAATTCTTTTTAACACTAACTGATGCCATAAGTAGCTTCTCATTTCTTAAACAATCATTGTGGAAGATATGTCTTGTGGTTATGGAAAAACTTTTTACAGAAGGGTCAGAGAAATAGCCTGCATCAAACAAAGAAAAGAGTAAAGGAGATTGCTGACATTACTGATACTGGGTTAAGACTTGTATATTGAATTATTAAAACCTGGAACAATAGCGTTGAACCATCAACTTCATAAAAGAAATGCGATTGTAAAAAGAAAATCATAAATGACTATGATCACTTAAACACTTGGTGAACTTCTTCCTTTATCCATCAAATGGAACAGAGTCAGTCCACATAAGCCCCATTTACACTGCGGGTCTCGATGCCAAATTCTGATTTGTTGCCTATATCTGATTTTTTTTTACGGTCTGTTTACACGTTTTTTAAACTATGACCCATATTCAATTCAAGTGTTTACACTTGCCAAACCATCTGAAACATTACGCATACTTAAAGGGAGGTTCTTGCACTACACACTAGCCAAGATGGACGAAGGCGACATATGCTTGATGCTAGCTCTGCGATATATTCAAAGTTTGCGAAACGCCATTGTTTTGAAATGAAGGAGGAAAAAAGCGCCATAATCGCAGCCTGTGCATATGCTTAATTCACAAAAGTACTGATTTCTTAATGTTATTTAGCCTAAATAAGCATGGCCCGGTTTCTCAATAACGCACACTATTCGCGCTAAGAAGACTCTTAAGATATATCTTACATTAAGTGATAACTTTTCTAAGTGTATTTCTCGAACTGTCTCTTAGGAGTCTTCTTAAGTCGCTGCCTCATACGTCCGACGTTACAAGGCGCTGTCTACAGTGAAGGTCCTGAATTAGCTGACATCGGTTGCTCAGGAATCGATTTTTGACTCCTTTTTCATGACAGCGTTAAGAAAGACGGCACTTTCTACTTTCGAATTAAACATCGCACTAAATTATTTTAATAGCGTTTATTTCGACATGGGTTATCTTATCAATAACATGCCATAATAGACAAATATATAAATTAAATTACCAAACTGTCGCTAATATTTTCATGTAAACTGTAATGGCGGTGAATCGAACCGGGTGTATAATCATAGGTGATGGACAAACAGCTGATAACACTAGTGAAGAGCTCTTCACCAGCTTCAGAAACAATGTGAAACATGTCAGTTGTTGGGGTTGTATAGCGCACTTATGGAATGAATACGATGAGATGACAAGAGTTGAGGTTTAATACCCTTATCTCACCTACGTGGGGCCGTAAGTGCGGTTCATCATGATTCAGCACGAGTTTTGGTGTCATGATTACGTTTCCATTTTACCACGCAAAAAAATTAAACATGTTCAACATGCGGAAGCTCGCGGACCTTGCGGATATTTTTGGACCGTGGAGCGGCCACTCGAGGCGGATCATGGTGGCTAATACCCCCCCTCTCTCACCTGTGCGGCTCTCCGTGAGCTGCCGCGATTGCCCGCGACGTTCCTTTAACGTTCCGCGAAGTTCTGCAAGGTCTGCAAGCTTCCGCGAGGACCAGCAAAAAAAAATAAACGTTTCATTTTTCACGCGGTAAGATGGGAACGGAATCACAGCGCAAAAACTCGGGGTGAATCATGATGAACCCTGCTTACGGCCACAGCGCGAGACCGCGCAGGTGAGATAGGGGTATAACACCGCATCTCAAAGAGAGTCAAACCGCATAAGTGAATAGGGGTATAAAAACATTACAATCACCCAGAAAAATTAATGAATGCGGGGTTTGAAACTCCCAAGGTTATTTTCTCATTTAACTAAATCAAATATCATAAAAATAAAACTATAAAATATACATAAAAATATAAAGTTATGGATAATGGTCAATGATCAATGAAACCTATTTTAAACAAAAAGCAGCGAGTAGCTGGACATCGGAAGTAGAGCGTACAGTAAGTACGACGCGTTGGTCTGAGCAGCTCAAGAAGCTCCATAATCTGTTCTTGGAAGGCAAAACTTTTTTCTTTTTTTTTAAAATAACGACCACAGGAAAAATAAGAAAAGGGCTGAAGTGTTGTCTAAAGGAAAAATGTACATGACCCACACGGCTCCGCGGACGGCGCCGTCTTCAGTTTAACACAACACCACGCTCTATCACTGCCAAATTGTTTGCCAGCTGTTTAATATTAATAGTGATTGCCAATTTTAATGCATTAGTCACATTATGAAATAGGCTAATTAAAAGTCACTCTATTAGTTCTGATATGAAATAAAATAACATTCTTAAACAGGTGTACAGTATATTCCATCATTAATATGACTTTGATAACATGCCATAATGTGCTTCCATACACCGCTGATTTATAAAGACTGCTGCTCAGTGGCGGCGACTAGCGTCTTGAGCTGAAACTACGCTAAGAATGAGTTAAGGTTGGTCCAGACCAGCCTTTCAAATTCAAATTTTATTAGTCACATACACAATCATACACAGTTTAATATGCAGTGAAATGCTTTATACGACCGCCAGTGACCTTAAAAAAGAAAAGAAAAGAAAAGAAAAGCTTGTACGTAAAATAAATAATCAATAAAAAGGAAATAAAGAAATAATTTTAACTAGTAAAATTAACTGTACAATAAGGGCATAATAAAAATATTGCAAAAATATAGAAATATAGGGTAGATAGAGTATATATGTATATAGAATTAAAGTGTCAGTGGTTGTGCAAATATGCATGAAAGGTGACATGTGCAATTGTCCAGATGTATGAGTATTTAGTGCAAGTGTGTATGAATGTGTCCATGATTGTCCAGTCAGTGTTGTGAGCTTAAAAAATGTTATTAGTCCAGTGTGGAGGTGTGATTGAGAGACCTTATCGCCTGCGGGAAGAAGCTCCTCCTCAGTCTCTCTGTGTTGGCCTTTAGGGAGTGGAATCTCTTCCCAGACCGCAACAAAGAGAACAGTCCATTACTGGGGTGACTGAGGTCCTTCATGATCTTCCTGGCCTTAGTCCAGCACCGCTTGCTGTAGATGGAGTGCAGGTCAGGGAGCTCAGTGCGAATGATGAGCTCGGCTGATCGCACCACCCTCTGTAGAGCTCGTCTGTCCTGCATGGTGCTGTTCCCGAACCAGGTCGTGATGTTTCCCGTCAGGATGCTCTCTATGGTGCAGGAGTAGAAGTTCCTGAGCACCTTGGAGGGCAGTCTAAAGTCTCTCAAGCATCTGAGGTGGTAGAGACGCTGCCGGGCTTTTTTCACCACGGTGTTGATGTGACAGGACCATGACAGGTCATGCGTGATGTGGACACCGAGGTATCTGAAGCTGTCCACTCTCTCCACTGGGCTCCTGTTGATGACGGGGGTCTGGTAGTTCCTCTCCTGCTATGTACTAAACTCCACTATCAGCTCCTTTGTCTTACTGACGTTCAGGAGGAGATTGTTCCTCTGGCCCCAGTTCTCCAGATTTCCAAGCCTGAGCTAGTGTGTGAGGTTGAGAAGTTACGGCTAGATATAGTTGGACTCACCTCGACACACAGCTTAGACTCTGGAACCAGTCTCCTTGAGAGGGGCTGGACTCTCTTCTACTCTGGAGTTGCCACCGGTGAGAGGCGACGAGCAGGTGTGGGCATACTTATTGCCCCCCGGCTCGGGGCCTGTACATTGGGGTTCACCGCAGTGGACGAGAGGGTGGCCTCCCTCCGCCTTCGAGTGGGGGGACGGATCCTTAGTGTTGTTTGTGCTTATGCGCCGAACAGCAGTTTGGAGTAGCCGCCCTTTTTGGGGTCTCTGGAGGGGGCGCTAGAGAGCGTCCCTCCTGGGGACTCCATCGTTCTGTTGGGAGACTTCAATGCTCACGTGGGCAATGACAGTGAGACCTGGAAGGGCGTGATTGGGATGAACGGCCCCCCCGATCTGAACCAGAGCGGTGTTTTGTTATTGGACTTCTGTGCTCGTCACGGATTGTCCATAACGAACACCATGTTCAGGCATAAGGGTGTCCATATGTGCACCTGGCACCAGGACACCCTAGGCCGCAGTTCGATGATCGACTTTGTGGTCGTATCGTCGGACTTGCGGCCACATGTCTTGGACACTCGGGTGAAGAGAGGGGCGGAGCTGTCAACTGATCACCACCTGGTGGTGAGTTGGCTTCGTTGGCGGGGTAGGATGCCGGTCAGGCCTGGTAGACCCAAACGTATTGTGAGGGTCTGCTGGGAACGCTGATTGTGAGTCCCCTGTCAGGACGAGCTTCAACTCCCACCTCCGGCAAAGCTTCAACCACGTCCTGGGTGAGGTGGGGGACAATGGACTATGTTCCGCGCCTCCATTGTCGAGACGGCCGACCGGAGCTGTGGCCGTAAGGTGGTCGGTGCCTGTCGCGGTGGCAACCCAAGAACCCGTTGGTGGACACCGGCGGTGAGGGATGCCATCAAGCTGAAGAAGGAGTCTTACCGGGCCTTTTTGGCTGGTGGCACTCCGGAGGCAGCTGATAGGTACCAGCAGGCCAAGCGGAATGTGGCTTCGTGGTTGCTGTGGCAAAAACCCGGGCGTGGGAGGAGTTTGGGGAGGCCATGGAGAATGACTTCCAGACGGCTTCAAAGAAATTCTGGTCCACCATCCGGCGTCTCAGGAGGGGAAAGCAGTGCACGGTCAACACAGTGTATAGTGGGGATGGTGCGCTGCTGACCTCGACTCGGGACGTTGTGGGTCGGTGGGGGGGGTACTTCGAAGACCTCCTTAATTCCACCAACATGCCTTCCGATGAGGAAGCAGGGTCTGGGGACATAGAGGTGGACTCTTCCATCTCTGGGGCCGAGGTCGCCGAGGTGATCAAAAAGATCCGTGGTGGCAGGGCCCCGGGGGTGGATGAGATCCGCCCGGAGTTCCTCAAGGCTCTGGATGTTGTAGGGCTGTCATGGTTGACACGTCTCTGCAACATTGCATGGACATTGGGGACAGTGCCTCTGGACTGGCAAACTGGAGTGGTGGTCCCCCTCTTCAAGAAGGGGGACCGGAGAGTGTGTTCCAACTACAGAGGGATCACACTCCTCAGCCTCCCCGGGAAAGTCTATTCTGGGGTCCTGGAAAGGAGGGTCCGTCGGATAGTCGAACCACGGATTCAGGAGGAGCAGTGTGGTTTTCGTCCAGGTCGCGGAACAGTGGACCAGCTCTACACCCTTAGCAGGGTCCTGGAGGGGGCATGGGAGTTTGCCCAACCAGTCTACATGTGCTTTGTGGACTTGGAGAAGGCATTCGATCGTGTTCCTCGGGGAGTCCTGTGGGGGGTACTCCGGGAGTATGGGATATCGGATTCCCTGTTAAGGGCTGTCCGGTCCCTGTACGACCGGTGTCGGAGCTTGGTCCGTATTGCCGGTAGTAAGTCGTACCTGTTTCCTGTGAGAGTAGGACTCCGACAGGGCTGCCCTTTGTCACCGATCCTGTTCACAATTTTTATGGACAGGATTTCTAGGCGCAGCCAGGTCGTTGAGGGGGTACAGTTTGGTGGGCTCAGGATTGGGTCACTGCTTTTTGCAGATGACGTTGTTCTGTTGGCCTCATCATCCTGCGACCTACAGCTCTCACTGGATCGGTTCGCAGCCGAGTGTGAAGCGGCTGGGATGAGAATCAGCACCTCCAAATCTGAGGCCATGGTCCTCAGCTGGAAAAGGGTGGAGTGCCCTCTCAGGGTTGGGAGTGAGATCCTGCCCCAAGTGGAGGAGTTTAAGTATCTCGGGGTCTTGTTCACGAGTGAGGGTAAAATGGAGCGGGAGATCGACAGGCGGATCGGGGCAGCATCTGCAGTGATGCGGGCTCTGTATCGGTCCGTCGTGGTGAAGAAGGAGCTGAGCCAAAAGGCAAAGCTCTCAATTTACCGGTCGATCTACGTTCCTACCCTCACCTATGGTCATGAGCTGTGGGTAGTGACCGAAAGAACAAGATCGCGAATACAAGCGGCCGAAATGAGTTTCCTCCGCAAGGTGTCTGGGCTCTCCCTTAGAGATAGGGTGAGAAGCTCAGTCATCCGGGAGGGGCTCAGAGTAGAGCCGCTGCTCCTTCGCATCGAAAGGAGCCAGATGAGGTGGCTTGGCTGCCCCCGCGACCCAACCTCGGATAAGCGGAAGAAAATGGATGGATGGATGGATAAAGTTCATTATTTTCTTTAACGTACTGATAAACATTAGACTTTCATATAGTTTAGATTCATTACACACAACTGAAGTAGTTCAAGCGTTTTATTGTTTTAATATTGATGATTGTGGCATACAGCTCATGAAAACCCAAAATCCCTATCTCAAAAAATTTGCATATTTCATCCGACCAATAAAAGAAAAGTGTTTTTAAAACAAAAAAAGTCAACCTTCAAATAATTATGTTCAGTTATGCACTCAATACTTGGTCGGGAATCCTTTTGCAGATTCTTGCATCTTGTGTCTCTCAACTTTCTCTTCACAATATCCCACAGATTCTCTATGGGGTTCAGGTCAGGAGAGTTAGCAGGCCAATTGAGCACAGTAATACCATGGTCAGTAAACCATTTACCAGTGGTTTTGGCACTGTGAGCAGGTGCCAGGTTGTGCTGAAAAATTAAATCTTCATCTCCATAAAGCTTTTCAGCAGATGGAAGCATGAAGTCTCCTGATAGCTAGCTGCATTGACCCTGCCCTTGATAAAACAGAGTGGACCAACACAAGCAGCTGACATGGCACCCCAGACCATCACTGACTGTGGGTACATGACGCTGAACTTCAGGCATTTTGGCATTTCCCTCTCCCCAGCCTTCCTCCAGACTCTGGCACCTTGATTTCCGAATGATATGCAAAATTTGCAACCTGTAGCCCAGTGGTTCTCAAACTTTTTCTGTCATTCCCCACTTAAGGGGGTGAGCGAATTTTCAAGCCCCACTTGTCAACAAAATAATAATGAAATCGGCCAAGTTTACTGTTTATTGAAATATCAATTTCTAAACCAATAAGATCAAACAACACCAAGTTCAAAACAGATAAAATACACGTGCAATTGTTATACAAGGCTTACGTTGTCACCAGTGGTGTCAAAAGTATTCACATTCATTACTTGAGTAGAAGTATAGATACTAGGGTTCAAAAATACTTCTTTATAAGTTGAAGTATCAACCCAAGCTTTTTACTTAAGTAAAAGTTTAAAAGTACTGGTTTCAAAACTACTTAAAGTATAAAAGTAAAAGTACCGTGAGGGGCGACAAAAGCATTAAGGTCTCGCATTCTGATCATGTGACCGGGGTAGGGGGGCGTTGTGCGCGTTCTGATCATGTGACTGGGGGGGGCGTTGTGCGCGTTCTTATCATGTGACCGGGGGGGCGTTGTGCGTGTTCTTATCATGCGACCGGGGGGGTTGCGCGTTCTGATCATAAAAATAGAGTAACGAGGCTATTTTTAAAATGTAAGGAGTAGAAAGTACAGATAATTGCTTAAAAATGTAAGGAGTAGAAGTAAAAAGTCGGCTGAAAATTTATTACTCCAGTAAAGTATAGATACCCAAAATTTCTACTTAAGTAAGGTAACGAAGTATTTGTACTTCGTTACTTGACACCTTTGGTTGTCACTTATCATTGCATAATTGACCCCATGTTTATTAGGTGCTCAGCAATCGTTTGTAGTTTTTTTGCACTGGCCAATTCTGTATGTAACTTTGAATGAAGCCATTTGTGCTTTGCTGTCCACTGATTCAGATGTTACCATGCGATTCTCCTGCTGTCTGTATTCTGCCAGCTTTCTTTGAAAGAAGTCTAGTGGCTTATTAACGTGACTGGAGTGTGTTGTCTCTAAGTGTCTTCCTAATTTGTTGGGTCTCATGCGGTCTGCTGCCAGCGGTTTAAGACACAAAACACACACGAGCCTCTCTTCTGCCCCCACCATCCCCACCATGAATCCAAGCTCAAGATAGACTTCATTAGGGGTTAGCGATATAACTAAAATCTTCTAACACAGGAGAAGCAATTTTCTACCTCGATAACGATCACAATCACAATTGCTATATCACAATATAGCAATTTGTATCTGAAAATACATAAATAAAAATTTTAACACAAAGAAACTGTTTTACATAATGTAATTTTATATAAACTGTGAATTGCTGAGGTTTGCCGCTTTTTTTTTTATTTTGGCCATATTCGTTTGGATGCTTGTATTTCAGATGATAGAAAAGGTTTGACGTGTTTCCACCACTTGTTAAAACAGTGCACTTGTGTACCTTCCAAATCACATTCATCTCATTCGTATCACTTTTCTTCTACCCAAACCAATTCCACAACACAGACGAGGCAGCTTTGTTCTTTACAATCTCCTCTTTGTTGGTTTCGTCACATGTAAGCAAACTCACTGCTGCTGCAGCGTCTTCTTCCATTGTCGAAGTGTATGTGAAGCCAAACACATCAAAAGTGGGACGAAACCGTGGCACCCGATTGAACCGAATATCTGCGCAAATACAGCGCAGCGCGACTATCTGGATAGCGCAGTGATGATCTGGTTTATTTGCGCAGCCCGGTGGATCGCGCAGCGCCGCTCAAATCACAAACCTGCGCGACCCACTGTGTTTTTATTTAAAAACCATTTAAAATATCAGGACTGTTTAATATTGTTTCCGCCTTGCCATGCCTGGTTTGTACGTGCGCATCCCAGCGGGGTAAAATGTATTTTGATGATCGGCGCGGTTTATTTCGGTCCGATGTTAAACCATTATTGTTGCACTATGGTTCTACTTTTTCTCCTGGCGCCCAACTGATGTTATTTTAAATTTACTTGTATTAATGATCCATTTATTTGTGTGTGATTGTTTATTTTTTTCCTATTATTTTCCACTAATTTCCTCTCGTTCATTGCGCCCCACCTGTCATGTCTGTATTCCCCACTAGTGGGGCGCGCCCCACACTTTGAGAACCACTGCTGTAGCCCATTTCCTGCACACGCCTGTACACGGTGGCTCTGGATGTTTCTACTCCAGACTCAGTCCACTGCTTCCGCAGGTCCCCCAAGGTCTGGAATCGGTCCTTCTACACAATCTTCCTCAGGGCCCGGTCACCTCTTCTCGTTGTGCAGCGTTTTCTGCCACTCTTTTTCCTTCCCACAGACTTCCCACTGAGGTGCCTTGATACAGTACTCTGGGAACAGCCTATTCGTTCAGAAATTTCTTTCTGTGTCTTACCCTCTTGCTTGAGGGTGTCAATGATGGCCTTCTGGACAGCAGTCAGGTCGGTAGTCGGTTTTGAGTAATGAACCAGGCTTGGAGTTTTTAAAAGCCTCAGGAATCTTTTTCAGGTCTTTAGAGTTAATTAGTTGATTCATATGATTAGGTTAATAGCTCGTTTAGAGAACCTTTACATGATATGCTAATTTTTTGAGATAGGTATTTTGGGTTTTCATGAGCTGTATGCCACAATCATCAATATTAAAACAATAAAAGGGTTGAACTACTTCAGTTGTGTGTAATGAATCTAAAATATATGAAAGTCTAATGTTTATCAGTACATTACAGAAAATAATGAACTTTATCACAATATGCTAATTTTTTGAGAAGGACCTGTATATAATGAATATAATGAAACACTTTTTCATTAAGTAATGAAGCAAACTAAAGAAAAATTGTCACAAGAACTATAAGTACTGTAACTGGCTCAGCATCTTTGTGCTCTTTTTGAGAAAGAACGAAATTGTTCCTGTGGTGGAAGTAAAAAACAAAAATTGTTATATATAACAATTTTTTAATTTTACTTCAATCACAGGAACAATCTTGTGCGTGTATGTAAATACGCAGACAATGACCATTGTTTATATAAAGTGCTATATAAATAAAATTGAATTGAATTGAATATAAAGAACACATCAAAACAGTGACAACAATTTACCTCCTTTTATGGTAAAGTCAAGTTTAAAGTAAATCAGGCTGAAGTTTTTTTACACGATGTATTTAATTTTGTTAGTATTTTACAACCATAAAGCACATTTAGCAAAATATATATATTTTTAAAAAGTTGGAAAATACATTCTCATATGACCTCATGAAAAAAATGTTGATTAAATATTAAACAAAAGCATGGATATAACACATACATTATTATTTGAAGAAATGCTACTACACGAATTTAGTATTGAATACATTTATCAAGTAGAATATTTAAAAGTCTTTATCATGAAGAGCTTTTGTATCCAATTTATTAAAATGTCAACTGTAATATTGAAACACAAAAATAATAAACTTCTAGTTAAGATATTTGATGTTTCTATAAAATGTATAATGGTTCAGAACTAATAAAATGTCTGTTAAATGACACTCATGCCAGCCACTTTAAGCCTCATATGTTTTTTTTTTTTTTTTTACATTTTTTTTATTACTATCAACAATTTTTTGTTTACAATAATGAATCAAGTTGTTAGCATCTTGGACATCTGCCCGTTCTAGAACTTCAGAAATGGCCGGTCATGTGGAACCCAACTATCAACAGCCTGAGAATGGAGGCTAGCATGTTACATCATTGTGGCCAGTGCCATAGGAGTAGCATATTATGCTATCGTAATCAGTGGCACACTGTTATATAATAATTGCTATTATGGAGATTCTGCAGTAATGTCTGAACATTGTGATCACCATTTTATCTTATGAACATTAAAACATTTACACAACATCTCTCAAACAGCATGCCTTTATCATGAAGACCACCGAATCCCTCAAATGTACTGGCAAAGAAACTGACCACTCATTCAGGATCACTCTAGTATAGTGCCATATGTCTAAGTCACCTTCTCAAGTGACAAACACTAATTTGGAAAATGTCTAATGCTAATAATCATAAGGTAGATATGTTATTGATCCTGAAGTGGAAATATATGTGTAGTGCAACTCCACACCAAAGCTCAATATCGAACCCAAATGTTCAGATGTACAAAGCAGAAACTCTATATTCTCACGTGTTAGTCCCTGATTAAAGTAAAATCATATGTTCTTAATGTTGATGTACATTATATATGCCCAATAACATTTTAACATCCTAGGTTATAGTCCCAAAAAACAAAAAAGGTAAAAACTCATGGCCTTTCTGGACTTCCATACTTATGTAATTTTAAAATGTCAACATTTTAAAATCCTCCAAAATATTTACAAAACACTGGCTTCGAGGCACTGTCCATATGAACATGAAGTTTAAGCTGCATTGCTGTTAGTATTTGTATTTAAACAGTTACAGTATGAATGAAAATGTTTGCAGCTTTCAGTTTTTATTTCTGTCCTCCATGCTGTATACATTCCCAGGTTGTTTCCTGTAGTTGCCAAAATGTTTGACATGTCCTGAAAAAGCTTATTTGTATTTTTTATTATAGCTCTACATCAGAAAAGGACTTATTTCCTTGCTCTTTAAAGCGGTTATTAAGCATGGAGTTTGTGCAAGTGTTAGTGCGTGATACCTCCTCTGTGAATGCTGTTTCCAGCACTTTCAAGATAGACTTCCGCACCTTATCTTTGAAATCCTGACCAATGAACACATATAATAATGGGTTCAGGCAGCTGTTAAGAAATGCCAGGCTAGTGGCTATGGGAATTCCAGTTGTAGTTATATACTCCAAAATTGGGCTATTCACAGGGGACATGTGGTGAGCCATCTCGATCAGCACCAAGATGTGGTATGGAGCCCAGCATAGGAAAAAAGCCGTTATCACAGCAGCGATGATCTTAAAAGGGCGTCCTGTGCGACCAGACATTGAACGATTTCTTTTGAGGCGATGAATGATGATTGCATAACAGGAGACAATGACTGAGAAGGGCACTACAAACCCCAGGAGAAAACGAGTTATGATCATAGCACGGTGTCGCAGGAATCGGAGCTCCACTACCTCTTTGGTTTCATAATCATCAGAAAAGGCAAAGTTATTAAAGCAGTTAATAACATTTTTATTATAGTAGTGTTGAGCTGTGTCCCTAAAGACAAAGTAGGGAGAGCTCAAGAGTAAAGCAAATAGCCAGACACCAAGGCTTAGTCCAGATGCACACCTGACACTTCGATGGTTCTGCGCCCATATTGGATGCACAACTGATATGCAACGGTCCACACTAATCACCACCAGAATGTACACACTAGCAAACATGTTGAGAAAACTGAGTGTACTGTTGAACTTGCACATGAAGCGTCCAAATGGCCAGTGGAAGCCCATGGCTGTGTACGCCACACTGAGAGGCAAGAAGGCAGTGAAAAGGAAGTCTGCTACTGCCAGGTTGAGAAACCAAACTGTATTTACTGTCTTCTTCATCTTGAATCCAGACACCCAGATCACGATGCCATTTCCAACCACTCCAAGCACAAAGGCTAAACAGTAGACTATGAGTGACATGATGTTGAGTGACTGCCTGAGTTCTGAATGTTCATTATCATCATATTCTTCATAGTAGTCTTCCTCTGACCCATTAACCATAGAGACGTTGTCATAGATAGACATCGCTGTTCTGTTTATATATATATATTTATATATTAAACACTGAAATGGCTGAAGAAATCTGTGCAACCTGGTTTGGCAGAAGAAGAAAAAAAAATCAAATTTTGAAAGTATTTTAGGAATGTACATTGTACAAAGAAAAACATTCACGACTAAATTTTAGAAGGGAATATTTTAACATGTTATTCCAGTTTTGTCCACTTGAGGTCATACGTGTAGCATCTCAAATTGATCTGAAGCTTTAAAAAGTGACTTAGATCACAATAATAAATCAAAAGATTTGTATTTTTAAGTGATACGTTTAGAGTTGCATAATGTTGTAGAAACGTTAGTATATATATATTTTTTAATGGACTTATTTCAAAAAGGCACTTAAGTGCAGTTTTATACACTAATTCTTTTGGAAGACAAAATGTAATTTCTATTTGTATGTTTTTGATGGTTTTCAATTTAAATAAAAAGAAAAAACTTCAAACATAAAATTCTAATTTCCTTAGACTGTAACTCAACAAAAAACTTAATAATAATAATAATAATAATAATAATAATAATAATAATAATAATATAACTTCTACAACAGCACACTACGTGTAACACATTACTCAGAGTCAATTCGATTTAAGAAATTAAAAAATTATATAATCAATGTAAGCATACCCAGAAATCTCGTAAATAAATCCAAAAACCCCTGTAAACAGAAGGAATGGACGTCTCTCGTCGTAGAGTTCAAAAGAAATCTGAAGATGCGATCTAAGTTTGAAAGGAGTTCGCTCTGCAACGGCTTTTCCCTCTGCTGAACTTCACCGAGTCAATGTCTTTAAACGATGTGACGTCACGCCGTGTCTAACGTCGTAAAGACCAATCGTATCGGGTCAAAGTTATTAATCTAATCTATTTGAAAAGAATAAAAAAAAATTACGATATTTGTTCAAAGTAGTCAATTGCAAAAGAAATCGTTTCATTTGGAACAAAGATAAAGTTTATATAATTTAGATAAAATCATCAGTTTAGATAAAAACATCTAAACCATATCTTTCTGATCAGTGTTTATTTTATCTTAAGAATTGGCTCTAACAAATATCACACCACGAGGACACAGCCAAAACTGGTGCTGTTTTTAAAAAAAATGTTTTACATATACCTATTACAAAAAAATGTGTGTATCAAAGAAGCTACTTCTGAAGTTTGGTTATGGGTATTTTCCAGCTTTGTATTGTCTTTATATTGTCTCGCTTCAAACAAATAAAATAAATAAATAAAATGCAGATTATTCATATTTCATAATGAGTATTGATAATAAAATTGGTGTAAGCTTCTAGAAGTATGTGACCTGTAAAAATAGCCAAAATTGTTTTTTGGTAAAAGCAAAAAAAAAAAAAAAGCTAAAATATCTGAAGTGCCATGACCATGTCAATTGATGTTGCAATATCTTAACAATTTTGCATTTTATGAAAGTACACTTTTTTAGGTTCATGTCTTTTCTTGTGAAATCTAAATTGGCCAAGCTTCATCTGAATGATAATTAAGATCATTGAAAGATTTGAAAAAAAAAAAAAAAAAAAAACATAAAATGGCATGAAATTGTATTTGGAAAATGTGTTTCTTTTATTTGATAAAAAAATGTGTATGCATGTTTACAAAAACTGAAGAAAAGATCAGGAGATAAGAACTATTATGAAGAACTGTGTTATATGATCCTATCTGAAAATTCACCTTTTAGCACCGATACCTAAAAGCTAAGCAAGACCATTTTGTAACATGGGTTTTGCCACACTCTGCAGAGTAATCCAATGAGTCAGACTGCCAGTTCAATACACACATACGGAGAGAACCACATAATACACACTAATTACTATGTTTAAATAGTAATGACTATTGCAGTATGCAGTTTGGGATGTGGCTCTATTCTGTGTAAGGGTGACTTCAAATATATTGAGACAGTTTTTGAAGTGTTTGAGCGTTCCTTCCCTTAATAAATATACCCATCACTGTGAGGTGCATAAGCAACCTCCTACAGTAGGGGCAAGAACTCTCCCCTCACCTGAAAAGAGTGTCCTGGTCTTTTCTCATGATTTTCTCACTATTTTTTTGTTATTGCTATATTTTGAAATATATATATTGCCATCCAAGCAACAGCTACCAAACTGGGTTGGGTGAAGGATATCACATGTGGTTGCTATTCATTTATGCTGAGGTATGTGAAGCCAGCTGAACATATCTTTTTCAACTGTTGTTCACTGTTAGGCACTTGTTTAACACACTCAGGGAAAGATGCTATTATTTGCTTGTGTAGACATCCATGATTGGATAGTGTTGGTGTTATGGATATGGGAGAGCGAGTTTCGCCAATTTTGTTCCCCAAGATTCCTGGCCACAGACTCTTGATCACCAGATGAGTTGCCAATTGCTTTTCTGTTGCACTAGTCATGAACAGAACCAGGCCATGTACTGAAAGTGCTGACGCTCATCACATGCTTACTTGGCAAATTGTACATGGGTATGTCAGAGGTCCAATTCAGATAGTGACACGTGAACAACTTGCAAATGAAAAATTGTCATCTGCAAATAATAATTATGTTTCCTCTAGCTCACCATACTGGACATATCTCAATCTACAAATATGTTTCACTATCCAGTCCATAAACAGAGGTAACACTGATGACATTTGATGGTAAAGGGTTCCAAGTTGACTGAATAGGAAATTTATTTGTATTACAACATTGTTGAACTACTTCCCATTTAAAATGACACACACGACACCACTTTGGTTCATACGTATGCATTCTGTCTATATGATAAACAGAAAAGTTTTAACAGCCTGCAGGGCCAAGTCCAGTACCAGTGAGGTCAGCCATGTTTCAGTAAATTACAGTCCCTGATGTTTCACTTGTACCTGTTCCTATCCCTGATGTCATCTAACTTGTTTTCCAAGGACTGGAGAATAGCAACTAAGCAATAATGGCCGATGTGCTCATGTCCTTCGCCTGTTCTGAAAGCTGACCCCTTTCTTTATGTTATTCATCTTGGGAGTGCATTATCTATTGTTGAATTTTTTTGTTGTTGTAATTCCAGAAATGTGACCATAAGGACAACAAAAACCATTGCAAGTAACAATTTATTCTTATTTTTTCTTATAATAGAAGCACAACACAGGATTTATTAACAAATACCAACTTCTAACATTGTATAAAAAGCTGGAATTTGGTAAAAAAAATTATAAATCCGTATATATTAGTGGACCTAGATAACCTTCTAAGTAAGTGTTGAATATATCACATATTCCCCCTGCTAATTAATGTAATAAAACTTAAGCAGCAGACCCATGCAGGTAACAATGGTGCTACCACCTGGCAACCACAGCTACCGTAAAATTTACGAATTTTTTTTTACAGTGCAGCATAGGCCAATGATGAAAAAATAAATATATATCTTTCTGTCTAGAGTGTGTGTTTATAGGACGCGGGTTAAATTTGTGTTTTTCCCTTGCTCCGTTGTTGTGAGAGTCCTTAGATTAAATCGCGTGGTTATCCTGCCTTCTCGCTTGCTTCCGCTTTTGGGTTTACCATCCACGTTACAAGGGCTAACCGCTAAAGCTAAGTCTTCTGGTCTACTCCCGGTTAGTTCACTGACAATATACTGCGAAGAGCCACGTTGAGGAGCCTGCTGGAGCCTCTTCTCCCACAGGTCCACTTTGTCACTCTGCTGCCATCATTCACCAGCCAAATGCCTACATGCTAGCTGGGCACTGCCACTCGACCTGCACATGCACATGCTCACTGCTTTCCTCCCCTTCATTTCTTTGTAGATCTATATAAATAAAAGAAAAATTTTGTATGTAGATTGCTCACAATTTGCTCTTTCAAAGATATCTTTACATTCCATAATGTGGTCCTTAAACCAGGTATTAGTACATTTGGCAGTGTGGGGAGGTGCCAAGTCATACTGGAAAATTAAGTAAGCATCTCCACAAAGCTGGTCAGCAGAGAATATAGAAAATAGATTAATGATACTATAGGAAATAGTAAAAATAAATCTAATTAAACTGTACTTCACCTTTGAAATGAATAACCACAACAGAGGAGAAGGAGAAGGAGGAGGGGTTATTGTGTAAGACACACACAAGCACTCACACACACGCACACACACACGCATGGATGTTGACTTTTCTTAGACTGCATACTAAGTTACTCGCAATGCAAGATTTTACTAGTATGTGAAATTTAACAGTGTTGTCTCTGCACCTTTAAATCATGAGGGGAATCCCGGACGTCAGTTCTGTCAGCTGTTTTCCACTTTTTCTTTTCATGTTAGAGAGGCCAGATAAAGATGATTTGGACATGTGTGAAGGAGGGATGAGGGGTATATCAGGAGAGAATGTTAGAGATTGAGCTGCAAGGCAAAAGGAAAAGCGGAAGGCTCCAGAGGAGGTTTATGGATGCGGTGAGGGAGTACAGAGGATGGAGTGACAAAGGAAGATGTGGAAGATAAAGTTAGATGGAGACAAAGTGGCCACTGTGGCAACTCCTAATTGGAGCAGCTGAAAGAAGAAAGTAGAATATAAAGGTGAGCAGACCACCAAAACACCCTCTCTCATCCAGTACAACCATATTGGAAATGAAAACTACTGTGAAACTAAAATCTGGTTCCAAGGCCCGATTCTTGCTATAAGCAGTATAAATTCTCACTTAGGACTTCTGGACCACCGGGAAGCCTGAAATTTTTTTAGATAGATATGCAAAAACCATTGTACTATCATTTGTGGAAGGCACTGTGTTTATCATTGCCAAGGGCTTTTCAGTGTGAAAAGAAGAGGTAACTAACATAACTAAAGTCAGAAGATGTCATGAAGCATTCATATAGCATATATATGTATATATAGCATTCATATCTATGTGTGGAAAAATGCATAAAGTTAAACACCAAAAGGCATAAAAGGTAGAAAAATAAGTAGATCCAGGGTCAGGTGTAGCTCAGTGGTGAAGGCATTGGTCTACGGTTCAGAATGTCCCAGGTTGAAACCCCATGTCGACCAAGTTTCCACTGTTGGGCCCTTGAGCAAGGCCCTTAACCCTCAATTACTCAGATGTATAATGAAATAAAAAATGTAAGTTGCTCTGTATCTGCCAAATGGCAAAATGTAAAGTAGATTGATATTCAGTCAATTTGGCTGTTTCTTTGCCTCTGCTTTGTGCTTGATGTAACTTTGGTTAATAACTGAACCTACAGTATACATCATTCAATACCATCAGGGAGCCATCTGATTGTCCCCCAAAATATATTTTGCAGCAGGACGATAAACTACAGTGAAACCTCTGATACGTAGTTTGCGAGAGTTCCGCAAGACGAGCAAAGATTTTTAATAAATTTTGACTTGGAAAAAAGTTGGAAAGTCTTGGTTACGAGTACCGAGTATCATGTATCATGTATGCGTTTCTTGTTTTGCTGCCGAGCGTCACGTGATCACAACATTCTCTCTCTTGCACTGCAGAATTGTGGATAATCGTTTCCCCTGCTGGGTCTTAGTGCGCGTCTCTTACTGGTATAATCCGTGCCTGCATGTACTGTTTACTATAACATTGTGACCACGTGTGTGTGCATAAAACATATTTAATTTGTGTCTGTATGCTTGTGTACAGCGCGCGTAATGAATAAAGCAAAAGCATGTCTCATTAGAGAGGTTAAAGATCCATTTTTCTCTCTGTATCAGCCTGCTCTTTGTATGTCTGCATAGACACCGTGCCACACACACACACACACACACACACACACCCCTCCTACTTACGCCTCTCCCTACTTACACACACACACACTCTCTCTGCTCTACACTGAAACACTGCTCTGTTGCGATTCTTTTCAAAGGTAAAATGCAGGTTAACATGTTAAATTTTTATTTTACAGCAGTGATTCCATTAGTGTGTCGCTCAATCGAGTGTCATTACAGAGATTTCTTGTTTATTTCTTTAAAAGAGCATTTCCGTTGTGTGCGCGTTTGTGTGTCAGTGCTGTGTAAGACGAGAAGGGAGAGAGAGGAGGGGCTCCTTAATTTACCTTCGCACACACACACACACACCCACGGTAACCCGTGGGTCGGGTTGGGGCGGGTAAAGAAATTGTCACTTTGTTTGCGGGGCGGGTTGGGGCGGGTCATTAAAAACTAAATTAAATAAAAAATCCATGTATGTATCCATGCAATTCCCTATAGCCTATATTAAATATTTGGGAATATTATAATACTTATAATATTATATTATATTATAAGTATTTTCATATTTTATTAAGGTTACGTCACGTGACAAGTCACGAAAGCGCCAAGCAGCTACCGCTGCCAGTCACAACAAAAACAAAGAAATAAAAGTGAAGATGGAAGACGAGGTGCGGGAGAAATTGAGGTTGGGAATTTGCATCATTAAAAGAAAAAAGATCAGGCTCCTACTTCTAATGTTTGGGAGTCCAAAGTATGTCTATTTAATGGTTGCGGGCGCGGGGTGGGGCGGGTTGTAAAAAAAGGTACAGTGGTGCAGGGCGGGCTGGGGCAGGCCAAATAATTTCATAAAAGCGGGAGCCGCGGGTTGGAGAAATACCCGCCCCGCGCATCACTAATACTCAGTGCCTGCATGCACAAACGGAATCGCTTATCCGTCCAGATTTATTTTTACTTTTTTTTTAAAAAGGTAAAGTGCAGGTTAATTTGTTTTATTTTTACTTAATATTTTGTGTTAACTATTTTTATGTATTTATTTTTTGGGGCTGTGGAACAAATAATTTGAGTTTCCATTATTTCTTATTGGAAAATTAGATTTGGTTTACGAGTGTTTTGAAATATGAGAACGAATACGGAACAAATAATGCTCGTAATCCAAGGTTCCACTGTGTTAACATTTTAATCATCCTTACTTTACAGCATTTTTCCACACCTGCCTAAAACTTGTCACAGTACTGTATTTATACCATTTCCACAAAACCCCAATGCTAAACCCTAGTGGTGTTGCTTCAGAGATAATTTAACACAGATCAGCCTACAAAGATTGCCGTTACAAAATATATCAGAAAATCATGCAACCTAAATACTTAAGGACAACAAAATATGTGCACTACACACTCTCTCACACTAAACTATCATTTTGATTGCAAACATCTGGACTGATTTACACACTCATCCACCCACACACACAGGCGAGCTCGCAGACACATGAACACACACACACACACACACACACACACACACACACACACACACACACACACACACACACACACACTATATAACTACTCTCATTCCAGTAGTTCATTGAGGAAGTATACATTACTGTACTGTAAGTGTCACATATTGTACCTGTCTATACCGAGACCTATTCTATGATATGTTATGCTTATGATTAGAACTCAGTTTTGGTTACCGGTTTATGTCTTGCCCAAGTAACTTTGTAAACACACAGCCAATGTCTACCTGTCTGATAACTTGACCGATCAATCTGATTGGATGAGCAGTGATAAAAGACAGTAGCAGCCCTGGACATATATATCAGCCTGGGTTACAGCTGTTCTGGTCAGTGAAGTCCACAGTATTGAGGAGAGAGCACCAGCCTGTCAAAATCCACATTTAAAACCAGTCACAGGAGTATTTTCAACAAGAAGACCTATCTAAGAATGTTATGCCATCTTAAACAACACTTTAGTAACAACCTATATTGATAGGAATTGATTCTAAGTTGTTCCAAATTGCCCCTGAACTGTGCGTGTTTTTTCTTAGCTAACTAAAATCTAACATATGGCAGAATTGTCAGGATTGAACTAACCTCGGGGACCAGAAGACTAGCTTTAGCGGTTAGCCCAATGTAGCGTGGATGGTAAACCCAAACGCGGATAAGAAGCGAATAGGCAGGATAACCACGCGACTTTAATCTAAGGACTCTCGCGAAAAGGGAGCAAGGGAAAAACACAAATTTAACCCGCGTCCTATAAATACACACACAATAGCAGAAGCATATAACCCAAAATGGTGAGTACTCACGGTTTGACGAAACGACAACCAGAACCGACATGGGCCGAACTCAATGACTGAGCGGTGAGTCATCGTTTGTTTACCTCTTTTATACTTCCTGGTTTGGCGCCCGCCTTACTTCCGGGTCCTAGTGCCGGGCGCAGATTGAGTGTGCATGACAGTACCCCCCTGTCCAGGACCGGCTCCTGACGGTCCTGAGGTGGAGGATACCCGGTGACGGTAGTCATGAATTAGCTCGGGGTCGAGAATGAACCGGGCCGGGATCCAAGACCGCTCCTCGGGGCCGTAGCCCTCCCAGTCAACCAGGTACTGAGTACCTCTGCCCCGAGGGCGCGAGTCGAGGATTCGGCGTACGGTGTAGGCAAGACCGCCGTCGATGATCCGGGGAGGAGGAGCTGGGGGGGTGGGTGGAATCATGGGTGAGGTGGTGAAGGGTTTGAATTGGGAGAGGTGAAATACTGGGTGGATTCGGAGCGCCGCAGGCAGCTGGAGCCGGTAGGTGACAGGGTTAATTCGGTGGGTGATGCGGTATGGTCCGATGAATCTAGGCGAAAGTTTTTTTGATTCTGTGTGAAGGTGGAGATTTCGTGTTGAAAGCCATACCTTGTCACCTACGTGGTACAATCGTCCCGGGGGGTGCCGGCGGCGGTGTTGGGTCGTGTAGCGGGCGTTGGCTCGTTGGATGGCCTGATTTGTTTGGTTCCATAGCCGCCGACACCTGCGGACCAACTGTTGGGCGGACGGTACATCAACCTCCGGTTCTTGGTGGTTGAACACTGAAGGTTGGAAACCGTGGCATACCTCAAATGGGCTTAGGCCGGTGGCAGAGGAGGTGTGGAGGTTATGTGACAGTTCTGCCCAAATGAGGTAGCGAGCCCAGGAGCGCTGACGATCTGCTATGAAACATCTCAGATAGCGCTCCAGTTGTTGGTTGGCCCGCTCCGTCTGACCGTTGGTCTGTGGGTGGTATCCAGATGATAAGCTACAGGTGGAGTCGATCAGACGGCAGAAGGCTTTCCAGAACCTGGCAGTGAACTGGGGCCCTCTGTCCGAGACGATGTCCTTGGGGAACCCATGCAGGCGGACTACGTGCTCTAATATCAACTCGGCTGTCTTTTTGGCTGACGGGAGTCCGGCGAGGGCCACCAGGTGCACGGCTTTAGAGAACCGATCGATGATGGTTAATATGGTGTCCTTTCCCTCAGAGGCCGGCAGGCCCGTGATGAAATCGACGGCAATGTGCGTCCAGGGTCGTCGTGGGACTGGAAGTGGTTGTAGTTCCCCTGGTGTTGGTTGGTTTGGGTTCTTCGCCCTGGCGCACACTGGGCATGCCTGGACGAACTCTTTGACGTCCCTCGGGATGGATGGCCACCAGAAGTCGCGTTCGAGGAACTGGAGGGTCCGTCGTGTGCCCGGGTGTCCGGAGATGGGTGATGAGTGTCCCCATTGGAGGACTTCGGATCTCATTGTGGCGGGCACATAGAGTCGTCCAGGGGGCACACCTGCCGGCTCGGTCTCTGTGGCCTGCGCCTGGCGGACCCTCGTTTCCAGGTCCAGCTGAAGTGGTGCGATGATCTTTGAGGGGGGAAGGACAGGCGCGGGGTCCGCCCGGGGGATGTCCATCTCATGCTGGCGGGAGAGGGCATCAGCTTTGGCGTTTTTTGATCCCGGGCGGTATGAGAGATGGAAATTATAGTGTTCGAAAAACAATGCCCACCGCGCCTGTCTTGGATTCAGCTGTTTCAGACTTCGGATTGTGATTAGATTTTGGTGATCGGTCCAGATTATGAATGGCTCCCTGGCGCCCTGGAGCCAGTGACGCCATTCCTCCAAAGCCCACTTTATGGCCAGCAGTTCGCGGTCCCCTACCCCGTATCGCTGCTGAGTGGTGTCAAATTTTTTGGAGAAAAAACTACATGGGTGTAGTTTTTGATCTGGACCTCGTTGGGAGAGGACAGCTCCAGCGCCCACATCTGAGGCGTCCACCTCCACAATGAATGGTTTGTTGGCGTCTGGATGTAGGAGAATTGGAGCAGTGGTGAAACGATTGCAGAGTTCTTTGAATGCGGAGGTGGCAATGGAGTTGAGTCTGAAGGGAAGAGATGAGGGACGGGTCAGAGCGGTTAGGGGGGCGGCAACTGTGCTGTAGTCCCGGATAAAGCGACGATAGAAATTCGCAAACCCGAGAAACCGTTGAAGTTGCTTGAGGTTCTTGGGTAGGGGCCAATCACGCACAACCTCTAGTTTCCGCGGGTCCATGGCCACACCCTGGGGCGAGATGACAAAACCCAGGAACGTGGTGGAGCGCTCGTGAAAAGCGCACTTTTCCAACTTACAGTACAGTTGGTGGGCGAGTAATCTCTTTAGAACCGCTCTGACATGCTGGACATGTTCATCAGCGTTGCGGGAGTAAATTAGGATGTCATCCAAGTAAACGAATGCCCACCGGCCGAGCATGTCCCGGAGGACGTCGTTTATGAAATGTTGAAAAGCGGCGGGGGCGTTGCACAGTCCAAATGGGATCACTAAACTTTCATAGTGTCCTGTGGGTGTGATGAAAGCCGTCTTCCACTCATCGCCCTCTCTGATGCGCACCAAGTTGTAGGCGCTCCGCAGGTCCAACTTCGTGAAAATGGTGGCACCAGAGAGGGCGTCCAGGGCTGAGTTGGTAAGCGGCAGTGGATGTCGGTTTTTTATCGTGATATTGTTGAGCCCCCGATAATCGACACATGGGCGAAGTTCACCGCCTCTCTTCTTTACGAAGAAAAACCCCGCGGCGGCGGGTGAGGAGGAGGGTCGGATGGTCCCCTGCCGGAGAGCGTTGGTTACATACTCCTCCATCGCCTGCGTCTCCGTCGCTGATAAGGAGTAGAGGTGGCCGCGGGGTGGAATCGAGCCTGGCTGGAGGTCAATCGCTAGGTCGTAGGGGCGGTGGCGAGGGAGGTGTGTTGCCCGTCTTTTGCAGAAAACCTCTGCTAGGTCCCGGTAGACGGTGGGGATGGCGTTGGTGTCGACGTCGGGGGCCTCGGACTCCCTAGAGCACGTCCCAGCCGAAGCCCTCAGGCAGAGCTCAGTACAGGTCGCACCCCATTGTAGGATCCTGCTCTGGGTCCATGAGATGAGGGGGTCGTGTTGGATTAGCCATGGATATCCTAGGATGATGGGTGGCGATGAAACAGTGGTGAGGTGGAATCGGAGCTGTTCTTGGTGTTGGTCGATGCACAAGGTGATAGGTTGAGTTTGCATGGTGATGGGGCTGGATGAAAGGGGCCGACCGTCAACGGAGGTGATTCTAACCGGCTGGGATAACGCCTCGATTTTTACCCCCAATTCTTTGGCATAAGAGGAGTCAATGAAGTTACCTGCTGCCCCGGAGTCGATGAACGCAGTACTTCTGACCCGTTTGTGGCCAATTTGGAGGGATACCTGAACCGTAAGGCGAGAGATGGTGGTGCCGGTAGTGGTGGAGATCCGAAGATGGCCCGGTGAGTCTCTCCCTCCACTCACCGGGGCTGGGCGTTTCCCGGGCGCAGTGGACAGATCGCCCGGTGGTGTTCTGCTGACCCACAATAGGCGCACAGACCTTCTCTATACCGGCGTGCGCGTTCAGCCACGGTCAGGGAGGCGCGCCCTAGTTGCATGGGTTCCCCGGCTCCGGTGTCAACCACGGCAGGAGGTGGAGAACCGACAGATTCCGTAGTGGCGGTAATGAAGGTTACAGGTGGTCTTGGAGTGGAGTGGTGGAAGGTGGGTGCAGGCGGCAGGGTCCTCGGGACCGGCTTCGAACGAGAGAGAAGGCGCTGATCAATGCGGAGGGTGAGCTGGATCAGCCCTTCCAGCGTGGCGGGGAGCTCTCGTCCGACGAGCTCGTCTTTTATTCTGGAAGCCAGCCCCTCGTAGAACGATGTCCGGAGCGCGGCGTCCCCCCAGGTGGTTTGTTCGGCGAGGGTGCGGAATTCGGCGGTGTACCGGCTCACGGATGATCCTCCCTGCCGCAGATGGTAGAGTTTGGTGTCGGTCTCCACCTCGCCCGCTGGGTGTTCGAAAGTAAGTCTGAGTTGACGGGTGAACTCATTGTATGAGTGGGCGGTGTCCGTGTCTGCTTTGATAACTGCCGTGGCCCACTCTGCTGCCTGCCCTGTTAGCAACGAGACCAGGAGAGCAATGCGTAGCCGATCGGTGGAGTACTTGGTGGAATTGAACTCGAACACCAGATCGAGCGCTGTCAAAAACACACTGCACCTCCCGTCCGTGCCGTTCCACTTCTCTGGTAAAGATAAGAAGACATCAGTGGGGGGGGGGGGATGCGGCGCTGCGGCCGCCGCGACGGGAGGCCCGCTAGCCGCGCTAGCAACAGCCGCACGGAGATCCGCGTTCTCCCGCCTGAGCTCCGCGACCTCGCGGCGCAAGGCCGCAACGTCTTGGAGGCCCCGGCGCAGATTAGCGATCTCTCCGGTTAGCTTGTCGATTAGCGCGGCATGCCGATCTACCACGTCGCAGAGGTGCGCATGATCCGCTGGGTTTACCGCGGACGGCTCAGTCATTCTGTCAGGATTGAACTAACCTCGGGGACCAGAAGACTAGCTTTAGCGGTTAGCCCAATGTAGCGTGGATGGTAAACCCAAACGCGGATAAGAAGCGAATAGGCAGGATAACCACGCGACTTTAATCTAAGGACTCTCGCGAAAAGGGAGCAAGGGAAAAACACAAATTTAACCCGCGTCCTATAAATACACACACAATAGCAGAAGCATATAACCCAAAATGGTGAGTACTCACGGTTTGACGAAACGACAACCAGAACCGACATGGGCCGAACTCAATGACTGAGCGGTGAGTCATCGTTTGTTTACCTCTTTTATACTTCCTGGTTTGGCGCCCGCCTTACTTCCGGGTCCTAGTGCCGGGCGCAGATTGAGTGTGCATGACAAGAATCCCAAATACCTCAAATACCTATTAAAAAGGTAAAAAAGGTTTAATCTCTATGTGGGTGAATGTTTGTGTGTTTGATTACAATTAATGAAAAACTCGTCCACACTGGCCCTATAATTGCACTTCCTGTATGGTTGGCACCATGTCTCCACACAACCTAATCTTCTCATTGTCAGCTAAAGAAATCATAGAAGCCTTGAAACCAGGGTACGGGGTACAGTCCTCTACCCACATCTGCAGGATTCCTCTTTTTAGAAGTCCTTGGAAGTCTCACACCATGCATTAATTATTGTGGATTAAAAAAAACTGACTATCAAGTATTGCTATCCTCTGGCCTTGCTCTGCACTGGAGCAACTAAAAAAAAAAATATTTTTTTCGGGTAAATCTGGATTAATCAGACTACATGGCCTTTTTCCAATGCTTTTTCCATTGCTTCAAAGTCCAATCATTAAGCTCCCTAGCTAAAGCTTTTTTCTGATTAGCCTCCCTAACAAATGGGTTTCTTATGGCCACACAGCTGTCTATCCGGTGCCAATTAAAAGGAACTTTTATATTCTTTTTAATGTTCTCATGCTCTATCACCAATCTGTATAATTAAAAAGGTTTTATGTGCCTGTAAGATCCACTACAAAAACACAAACAAAGCAGAAGATTGCCTTACGCCTCTGCTAGATTGCCAGCAGAGTGGGTCAAATGCACAGCATCCAGGTGGAGATGAGAAATGTCCAAAAATCCTAATACACATATTTCTGGGATGTTGACAATCTCTCACCATCCCAGAAAGTAGAGGTTTAGATTTCAGACATGTTTTTCCCCTTGCTTGAATTCACGAACCTCATAGGAAACCACATGGAGACTCACCCCGGACGTGGTTGTGTGCAGCCAGCTGAACACAAAACAAAGCTGATTCAGGAGGAATTGAGAAATATGCTGGAGTAACAGAGTCACACAGTCACAGCATTTATGTACAAACAGATGCTTGTTTCCAAAAAATACAAGGCTGTCAGATTCTGTGCTGAATATTTTTAAACAAAAGAAAAATTGCACTTTCTGTTGACAAGCTGCTTTCTTAGGTGATTTCATACCCTGGATTTGAAGGATCTTTTGCAGATTGCCTTGTTAAAAATTTTTTTACTTATCAGAAAGTGTTGGCTTTTAAACTCTGACCATCCTTTAAAAGATGAAGCTATCAAGACAATTGAAGCAAAATGACAAATTATACTAAAAACACTAGATAATTATTTGCATGAGACCAAGTCCAAACATCTTTGTCAAAAACAAGTATCAAACTAGATGTTTGGACTTGGTCTCGTGGTTAGCTTACAGGTGTCAACATAGTTATTAGATTATAAGCTTTTTTAATTTTGAAAAGCTTGACCTGCTAGAACACAGTGGCAACTTCAGGGGAATTTGTGATATACTGTAGAGTTGTAAAGCTCTCAACCTACCCCAGCCTATGGTGGCTCCTAGGGACAAAACAGCTACAAAACGTGAAGGGACGAAGATTATGGAAATGCATCGTAAAATGCAAAAACACACACAAAAGTAAAAAAAGATTCATATATAAAAATGCTATAAATAGAAAAAAAACTTAAAAAAGGACAAAGAACATGTGAAAAGAAAAACACTGCGAAAAAGCACATACAAAAGTCAAAGGTCATGCAAAGTGAAAAACAGCGTAAAAAAGAGATTTGCTACACCAGATGTGCTCTGGGATGGTAGAGAGTGATGAGCCTGATTTGTTTTTGGTTTTGCAGAGTTTTTCTTTTCGAATGTTTGTGGAAATACTGTACTCAAAACAAAATGATTGGTGTCACTGCCAAAAATGATGAGGTATGTAATTTAAGAAAGCACTATACAAAAGTACAATTATATTTTGTTTTATATTTTTTGTTGAGGGCATAGGTGGCAACATCTCCTGTGTGTTTGTCCAGAGTGAGCACTGTTAAAGACAACCTTCCAGAAAGTGAAATACGGCTCTCTAAAGGCTTAGTTGAGGAATTAGCAAAAAACTAAAATTCCTTGTTTGGGATTTGAGCTCTTAAAAAATAAGTTCATCCAAAATAAACACTGACCAGACAGAGACATTTTGTTCACTGCTTATTTTGGAATCTACTGTAGGCAAAAAAACAAAACAATAACAAAACACTGGTTAAGTTTCCAAAAGGAGTATGCTCTTACAATAATATGGTTTCCTCAAGCTAAGATGATTAATTCTACCCCTTGATTCATATCAGCTAATATCCTGAAAATGGGTGGATGTAATTTTAATTTTTGTGACTATTCAAACTTTTATTATACATTTGTGCTCCTGCTTGTAATAAATGTTCGTCCCAATAAGGAATATTTACTGGCTAGGGCAAATCACTCTCAGCATCAAATTCGGTAAAGATAAGCAAGAGGATAATTCATCTCTCCCACACTCAAAAGGATGCCTCTGAGACACAGCAGTTGTGGTTCTAGCCTCGCAAGTCAAGATAGTTCTTTTATTTACTTTATATGCAAGCAGTTACAACTTAAGCAGAATAAAGCAATATAAAACAGAAGTGGATAAGTAAGTAGAATGTTTCGAGAGAAAAAAATGAGTACAAGGACCACTCAGTTACTTACTCATCGTCTATATGCCTTCATCCTGTATATAGTTTCAGGGAGGTCCTGGAGCCTATCCCCGGCCTAGGGCATGGGGTAATTTGGGAACCCATGTCTTTCGACTGTGGGAGGAAACTGTAATAACCCACCAAACACAAGAGAACATGACCCCGAGGCGGGAATCAAACCTGGACCCTGAAGGTGTCAGGCAACAATACCAACCACTAAGCCACCGTCCCACCAGTACAAGGACTAGTGTATGCAAAAGCATCAAAATCTAATTATATCAGAGATCATACAGTATGATACAGTGTCTCTGTAACTTACCGTATGTTCTTACAATATTTTCTTGCATATCTGCTTCTTACCATTGAAGAGCATCATATATTTTTCAGAGATGTGGTTACTAGTGCAAAGAGTTAACACACACAGTTTGCAGAGTTTTGGTTCCTGTTGTCTCTAAGATAATAACCATAAAATGAAATTAACATACTGTAGAAATGACAATAATCTATAGAGTGTCAGTTGTCACTGATATCAATAACCCATTCCAGAAAATCCAGTTCTATCTACTGTAGGTCATTGACATGACTATCTGTCTTGTACTGTATGTCACTGTATGCACGTCATCATACTGTAAACTATCTTTCTGTCTGCACATTGCAGCAGCTCAAAGATAAGGAGGTAGCTTTTGAGTACTTGCATTTCGAGTGTTGCAAGAGCCTTACAAAGCTTCTTGAGACTTCTCTTTTGCCTCTTATCTGATTTATTTTTTAGCGTGCATCTCAGCATGGTGTTCAGTGTGTATCCTCTTGGTACTTGACTACAAAGTGTTTCTGTAGTACCAAATACAACAATAAAGACAGACAGATAGCTAGCTTTGTCATCAAGTACCAAGGGGATACACACTGAACACCATGCTGAGATCATGCTGAAACTGTATCTATCTATCTATCTATCTATCTATCTATCTATCTATCTATCTATCTATCTATCTATCTATCTATCTATCTATCTATCTATCTATCTATCTAGCTTTAAAAGTGCCATTTTGAAGATACATCTACCAATTACATAATCATTGGATTCATATACATCAATTTTAACTCAATTTCAACAGTTCAGCACTTGAGATAAGTAAGCAAATATTGCAGTCTGGATGTGCAAAATAAATACAATGGTCACGCTCCCTGGTTGGACTACAGAGGTTCCTACTAGATGGGTAGGATGGATGGATGTGCAAAGCTTTGTGTGCCATTGAGAAGGTGATTAGCTTCACCTGATTGAGTTAACAAGTCAGTTTTAGGATGGGGTTAATCCTTTTTCGAATCAGTGATTCTGTTTTATTTATTTATTTATTATTATTTATTTTTTTTCTGACATGTTGGATGTTATATATTTAATTTGGATATTAAAAGTTGCACTGTTGCACAAAAACTGTGTCTGTCTTTATTCCTGGCTGCAAAAAAACAAAATATGATTATTTTAAAGGGAGGTAATTCTTTTCTAAACCCACTGTAAGAGACAGAATGGCTTGCGTGGTCACCTGCATTATTCATGCAGAAAAAAAAATTCTAATTCAGTGGTGATGATTCTAACAACAGTTAATAACACTGACTGTGAGTGATGCGTGATGTGTTTTGATGACTTTGTTCATACACTTTATGTTGAACTAAGCACCACACACAAATGTGCTTTTTTGAACATCCTATTTTAGATTTTTCAATTTTCTGGGAATGCTTTCGCTTGGAGGGAAGATGATAGGTGACATCTGCATTTAAGGGACACTGTGTGACACTTGATTGACCAATCAATCTGAAAAACAAATCTCTTCTCCTCTTAATTCGAATAGTACTGTACCATTGTACTTTTTACAACGACTTCTGTAATATCTGTGTTGCAGCAGTAAGGATTAGTTACAGAGGCATTACAAAGGTCACTGCAAAAGATATCGTGGTGCAATTTAAATTAAAACATTAGGATCACTTTCTGAAAGAAAGTGAGAATGTTTTAATCTGAAAGTAGTTCAAATAAAGAACATTTAGAACATTTACGTGTAGACTTGACGTGTTGCTTGGGATCATACAGGACTTACAACACACATGTGACTACATGCAGTTGCCAAAGCCCAAAAACCACAACTATGGAGGTAAACATCATGGGAAAGCTAAAATCAATTCAAGCTGTTCAAGCTGCGTGGTTGTGTAGGTGGCTAAGTGCATTGGAGATTTCAGATGAGTGTATACTTCTTCTTTCCCTGGACACCAGCAACAGCTAAGCAGATATTTCTTCCAACAAAACAAAGCTGAGATGGTCTGATACTGCACCCCATTTTTTCCATGCTCTGTCCACCCACTTTCAGTTATTTGATACCCGCAAAGCTGAGACATGCTTTGTTTGTGGGATTGAGCTTTCAAAAATGAATGAAAGACTGAAACACTCAACACTATTTTTAAAGTTTTAAACTTAATCTTATTAAACCAAGGTTACGTTTAATAAGCTATAAGAGTATTTATCTTAAACAGGGTTTATAACCTTTATACAATATTCTTCAGTCAACATTTCTGATCTGTTTCCATATAGTGTACCCTGAAAACTGGTCAGATGTGTATTTGAAAGTCAAGTAGAATAGAGTGGAGACAGGAAAATGGGGGTGGGGATTGGAAGAGAAGAAAGAATAGAAGACAGACTGACTGAGTACAACCATTGCTTAAAAAGCACAACGCCAGCACATATGTGGGAGAATCAACATCTCCCCCACTCCCTCGCTGTGGATTTCCTTGTAATTTAATGCATTGTGGAGAAGGGAAAGACATGCCTTTTGGGATCAAATCTTTTGCTGGATCAAATCTTTTGCTTGGAACTGAGAAAGTGAAATCCAAGCTTAATACAAAATCTCTTACTTGTGTGAAACATGCTGCACACACGCACACACACACACACACACACACACACACACACACACACACACACACACACACACACACACACACTTTATTATACTTAGTTAAATGTTTAGTGCTTTAGCTGTGTTATGAGTCATTTGAAATCATGGTGTCTGGAAAGGATATTAATAGTTACATGAAGGTTATAGTTTGAGGGCAGCTTTGACAGACCTAAGTTCACCACACTTCTTGATTTGCCAGCCCAACTTGCAATTTAAAATTCCAACATAAATACTAATTTAGATGTGCAAAACAACTAGAGGAACTGTGATGCTGAGATTTGGTTTGGCGTAGGAACAGAACCACAGTTGAGATTCTTTTCTGCACATGTAAACAGGGTGTGGTAGCAAAAAAAAAAAAGGTCACATTTTAAGCACTCAAGAACCTACTCCTGTTTCAGTGTAGTGAAACTTGTAATGACACACAGCACAGAAAATCATCCAGTTTTGGTACTGTATAGTTGCTGAGGTAAATGCAAGGTAAACACAAGTATTTCTGTTTTGCTCAAATGGAAACAAGAATTGCTTGTAATAGGATTTCCTCCATTGCGTTCTACTTTACTAAATGAAAGCTAATTTTCAGAAATGTTTGAGGTCTGCTACATTCTTTTGTACTGTTGCAGAATTCCCTAAAAGCTAAAAAGACCCTTATGTTTTCTACTTCTTTGCATGTGCATTTACCCACCACCAATTATAATTATACAGTGGAACCTTGATTTGTAAGTAACTTGGTCTATGAGCGTTTTGCAAGACGAGCCAATTTTTTAAAAATTCAATTCAATTCAATTCAATTTTATTTATATTATATTATTTAACAGTTGTCATTGTCACAAAACAGCTATACACAATTAACATTTTGGAAGTTTGTATGTAATGTAAATATGTAAGAATCAAAATAATTTTTTTTTTACTTATTTAACATAAACAAGCAAGGGCTTGATATTAAAGTATTATATATATGCATTTATCTGCAGAGAATCACGTGATCACAACTGAGCCAGTGGTTCTTCTCTCCCACGTGTTGTGGGATTATGGGTAATCATCTCCCATGCTCAGTCTCAGAGCACGTGCGTCACTCGTATAGTCAACATCAGTGTGCGTATGTACTGTTTATTATAACACTGTGACCAAGTGTGTGCGCTCGCGTCAAGCAAAAGCAAATGTCATTACAGAGGTTTCTTGTTAAATGTGTAATGTTTCTTGTGCGTCTCGGTGTCCATGCTTACCGAATATTATCTGCAGGTTCTTGGCTATTGTCTGTGTCTGTCATGGCCGTAGGATAGAAGAGTCAAGATTTCTGACTCTTCTGACTTTCAGACAAGATTTCTGTGCTCCAAACTCAGTGTTTTATTAACCAACATTTTCAGTTACTTCTCCTGCATCATTCCACAACTACCATGTGCCTTCTTCCTTCCTCCTCACCTTTCGCTTTCTCGTCTTTTTACGCTCGCAATGTCTCGAATACTATCTAACTTTATTTTCAACATTCCCATTTAAATTCTTACAAATATCAAGAACCTTTCTCTGTCAGAAATCATTGATTCTGTTAGTGTGTGTGCACGAGTATCATTAGAGAGGTTCCTTATTAAAGAAGCGCAGTGTTTTCATTAGCGTGTACGTGTGTTTGTGTGCACACGTAGGAAATTCGTCCTACCCAGTAGCCCTCTCCCTCCTGCTCTCCTCATTGCTCTGTCTGGATTCTTTTCAAAGGTAAAGTGGAGGTTAATTTGTTTTATTTTTACTTTATATTTTGTATTAATTGTTTTTACATTACATTAATATTTTTGGGTTGTGGAATGAATCATCAGAGTTTGCTCGCAATTGGCAATTAATGTAATGATTAATGTGGATAGATTTCTTTCAGTAAATATATAGAAATAATCCCTATATAATCCCTGTGACAGTGATAACAGGAAGATTTCTTTTTTCAATTAAATTTTATTTATATAGCACTTTTAACAATGATCATTGTCTCAAAGCAGCTTCACAAAATTAAACGAAAATTAAAAGAAAATAATGGAAATGTATAAGAGGAAGAAAAATGTGTATACTTCATAATGATTAGATAGTCCCTGATGAGCAAGCCAAGCGTGACAGCAACGGTGGCAAGGAAAAAGTCCCTGAGATTAGGGCAATAGGAAGAAACATTGAGAGGAACCAGACTCAACAGGGAACCCATCCTCATTTGAGTCATATGAATTTTATGAAGATACATTAGGTTTTAGGCAGCTGGAAGTTTAATATAACAGAAAATGTCTAAGTTGTCTAGTGGAGTATGTCTAAGTGGAGTCCAGTTTGATGCCAGGATGGCACCAGGATGAATCGGACAGATGCAGAGGGAGTCTGGATCACTGGGAGCTCAGGGGCAGCATGTCTGGCTCCAAACCATCACAAAGCAAAATCCAGCTGGAGGTGGTACTTCTCTGGATGCCTAAGGATCCTCAGAGGGTTGGCTTTTGTCTACTGGAGCTGGCACAATCTCCAGATGCCTCAGGATGAATTCAAATCTCCTCTCAGAGTTAACTTATAAAGTTGATTGGATTGTGGACAGGCAGATGCAGACTTAAATATAGATGTGTCATGGTTGCAGAGAGGTTAGGAATGCTGTAACTGACTTTTCTCCCCAACTTCGGTGCTCCACCCCAACCTCAACACAAAGCATCAAGCTCACCAGCCATTTCAAGTTCACAGTCTCATTTCCTCTTCTTCAAATAAACCCACAAAGGCTTAGTAGAAATCTGGAGCACAAATCCTCAAAACTAGCACACACTGTGGGAAGGAAATGGGCAATGACCAACAAAACACAGGGGTTCACCATGAACCAACATATGAGAATGTGTGTGTGTGTGTGTGTGTGTGTGTGTGTGTGTGTGTGTGTGTGTGTGTGTGTGTGTGTGTGTGAACAATTTTGAAGAAAGGACGGTTGCTGGATCAGTGTGTCAATGATATATACAAGGCCCAAATCTTACAGTGCAAGAGGCTCTCTTTTCTCCCCATGCCTGACCACAGTTACCAAACATGTTTGAATGAGCAGACATCTGCTAACCACATGGTGGTTGTAGCCAAGGACCTTCAGAGAAGGACATCTGCAGAAAAAAACAACCAAAAAAAGGACTCAAATAAAACAGCACATGGTAGTGTAGAAATAAATGTCCTTTTAATAAAGGGTAGATGAAACATGTTCTTTAAGTAATATGTACTGAGACGTAGGGCCCAGGCTAAAATCCACTTCCAGCAAACTGTCTGATGTCATCTGATACTCACCCTCTAAAGAGCACACACAGGAACAGAAAACAATTTTGTGACACAGAAAATAAAAAAGTTCAACTTTACATTAGCAGGGTGTTGGATACGTTAAAACATATTAGATAATATACAGTACATTAAATTATATACTGTATCAGAGGAAAAAGAAAAAAATGTTTTTCAAGTTGAACTCAAAATATGTGTTGGAAATAGGAAAAGAGGGGGGGGGGGAGCTGAGCTACTTCAAGAGGGCCAAATTGTGCCAGCACATGGTAGATGACTCTTGTTTGATCCCACACAAGAAGTACTGTAGCATAAACTACTGAAAATTCTATGATTGACTAAATTTCTGAACTAAAAGGACGTTCAGTAAGATGGAAAGGTGATAGAAAACGCAGTGCATCTTGGGACTATTTAGTGTACAGTACTATGTTTGTTTTTTCTTTACTCAAAAGTAAATAAGCAATTCATTGGCAAAAAAATCACTCAGAAGTGTTCCAATGTCATGTTAAAAAAAGCCACAGTTAATTTGTCTCCATGAACAGTCACTCATTTATTGGTCATACTGTATAGTGCTGGCTGTAAAAAAAAATGTTCTGGACAGCATTAAAAAGTGATATCACAATAATTACTTTCCTTATTTTTTTTCATATTTCTTTAGTGATAATATTAATGATACTTGATTTGGACTAAAGTTATTAACCTAGTTAACCCAGTGTAAGTATGTATCCAGTGATGTTAACTTTAAAGCACTTTTTGTAAGTCGCTCTGGATAAGAGCATCTGCCAAATGCCTAAATGTAAATGTAAAGGTTGATGAAGGATGGAGACAGGATGATGACTGTGATTACTTTTTTCTTTCTTTAATCACTATCATATACATTATATGTCTCTGCCCTCTCTCTTGTTCTCAATCCTGTTCAGTTTTATTTGTATAATGCTTTTAACAATGGATTTTGTCATAAAACAGCTTTACAGAAAAAAAAATCTGAATATTAAAAAACCCTGTAAAAATAAATAGATCATGGCTTGAACAGTTTGTGCATAATTAGCAAGATAGAGGTGACAGTGAAAAAATACCAGAAATGAGATAAGATTAAAAAAAAAAAAGAAGAAGAAGAAGTAGGCTAATTGGCGTTGCCAAATTGACCATAGTGTGTGAATGAGAGTGTGTGTGTGTGTGTGCTCTGCGATGGATTGACACACTGTCCAGGGTGTACCCTGCCTCGTGCCCTGAGTCTCCTGGGATAGGCTCCAGGTCCACGCGACCCTAAATACAGGATAAAGCGGTATAGAAGATGAATGAATGAATGAATGAAGAAGAAGAAGGGAAAAATAGGAAACTATACTTCCCTCATTTGGGTCTTGCTAGAGAAATACCAAAAATAAATCTATAACTGTTATAATGTTATAGTTAAAATAGAAACTGTATAACAGAAAAGTTAATTTAGTTAGCATATAGTTTGCTTCATTTAGGCTACCAATTATTATTGGTAAAATCTACAAACCTTTTACTGCAATTTCAGTCCTAAAATTATCAGAGTGAATGCAGTTAAAGCCATCATACAGTAGCAAAACTATTTCTATAATCACATATAAAGAGCCGTGAAAAATTGGCCCCTTCCTGATTTTTTTATTGTGTTTTTTTGTCACATTTAAGTGATTCAGATCATCAAATTAATTTTAATATTTCATAAAGATAACCTGAGTAAATACAAAATGCAGTTTTAAATGATGATTTCAATTATTGAAGGGGAAAAAAGTTGTCCAAACCTGCCTGGCCCTGTGTAAAAAAAAGTATTTGATCCCTAAACCTACCTGTAATAACTGGTTGTACAATCCTGCAATTTGCGATAACTGGGAATGAGTCTTTCACATCACTGTGGTGGAGATTTGGCCCACTCAGCTTTAAAGAATTGTATTGATTTAGCCGCATTGAGAGGGCACTGGTGGCTCAGTGGTAGGTGTTTCGCCTGCCATGCGGACGGCCCGGGTTCGATTCCAGCCAGTGCCCACACCCCAGCCACTGGATACAGTGCCGGTCCCAAGCCCGGATAAAAATGGGAGGGTTGCGTCAGGAAGGGCATCCAGCGTAAAACCTGTGCCAAGTTGTAGTGCGGACTGGATATTTTGCTGTGGTGACCCCTTGCTGGAAGCAGCCGAAAGACCAACAACAACATTGATTTAGCCGCATTGGAGGGTTTAACCTGTTTAAAGTCACGGTACAGCAGCTCAATTGGATTTAAGTCCGGACTTTAACTACACCACTCAAAATCTTTTTTTTTTTGAGCCAGATATCTTGCTGGTGTGTTTTGGATCTTTGTCCTGCTGTATAAGCCAAGTGTGCTTCAGCTTGAGGTCATGAACTAATGGCCGGACATTCTCCTCGTTTTCTCAATTGTGGCAAGTTGTCCAGGTTCTAAAGCTTCAGATCCTGAAACTATCTTGTTTGACGGTTGGTATGATGTTCTTTTTTATGAAATGCTAAGTTAATGTTATGCCAAATGTAACAGGACACACAATGTAAACTATGTTACTACTGTAACTGTAACTAAATTACTAATGTAATTACTTTTTCACATGGGGTCAGGTGAGTTTGGACAGCTTTTTTTCTTAATAAATTTCGATTCTTAAAAGTCATCATTTAAAAACTGCATTATGTATTTACTTGATCGATGATCTGAAGCATTTAAATGTGATAAATATGCAAAAAAACTAAAACAAACGGAAGGGGGCAAATACTTTTTCGTGGCACTGTATTTTATACTTTTTTTTTTTTTTTTTTAAGTGGAAAAGTCCTCTTTTAGTATGATAAATGGTGCCAAAAGCTGCACTAAGCTGAAACAACACAAGCAAGGAGGGAACCCTGATTAAATGCCAATAGCAGGTCATTTACCATTTAAGCAGTGCTATCATTAACCAGTGCCTAAATCCTGGCTGATACATACACATACACAATTTTAAATTGACCTACATTTGGACAGCTAAAATAAATTAGCTCAAGGTCAAATTTTTTGATCTTGTGTTTAATTGAAACTCCTACAGTAGTTAAAAAAAAAAAAAGCCAATGCTTTGGGAAGAATTGAGTAATTTTTAAAAGGGTTTTTTACATTTTTGGTGTAATCTGTCTTTTCAAGGGGAATATTTTTTGTAACATTTTTTTATATTAAACTTTTTTTGTCATATGATTTGTTTATTGGTTTATATATATTTCATTCTGATTCACATTTGTACTGCCTCTGTTTACTGTTTATCTACTTGTTTAATGGGGGCAAAGTTTTGCTGAGTTTGTAAATGTTTTTTATTTATTTAGATAAACTCTCTTTGTTTTGTAAATTACTTTGTTTTTTGTCTTGCCTGCTGCATGCATAATCAAGAGCAGATCTGTTGGACACATGAGCTTGTTTGTGTGAGCAGCATTAGTTTATTTTGGCTGAGCAAATGTCATCAAACAGTAGACTGAGCCCAGTACGCTTGTGTTCACACAGATCAAAGGCTGATTAGGGCTCCGGTCCCTAATATGAAAATGCAGGGGGGGGGGGGGGGTCAGGTAGAGAAATCTGTGGGTACTAACTGAAGGTTAGGCAAAATGGGGCCTGCAGTTTCTGTAGTACATGTCTGAATCAATAGGAAATTTTATTTAATTTGTAAAAATTAATTAAATACAGGTTATAGATGATCATTTGGACAACCAATACTTGCAGTACAATTATCCTTGATTTTTCTATATCTATTTGGCTGGGCTGCAATGGCAATGAGGAGGCCAGCCAAGTTGAAGGTCTTAAATCCTAATGATACCATGAAGCTAATGCTACAAAATGCAGTAGCAGAGAGTGGAAAATCATATAGATGAATTCAGTAAAGTGTGAGTTAAATAAGAGGTTCTGGCAGGTTTGGGTGCTGTCTTCTGGCAGTCAGGGCAACACTGGCAGATGTTTTTCACCTCAGTGTGCAGTCCCTGCCAGAGGAAGCAATCACAAATTTCTCAATTGTGTTGTTGGCCCCCAAGGTGTCCTCTGAAAGGTGTGGAATGTGAATGAATGTGTCCACTTTGGCTTGTGGCACCACCTCAACGTGTGGTAGGATAACAAGCTGTTCCACACCAGGAAGTAAGAGGGAAGCTGGGACTACCATGATTGGCTTCACCCACGATCTCTAGCACCAGTTCCCAGCAGTGTTTTAGACAAGAGTTGTCCTTTTGTGGCTGTGCCAAGCTACAGTAATTCTTCACCTGCTGAAACAGCAAGATAAATGGATTAGAGGTATCATTAGCCTGGTGTGTACAGTAGATGAAGATCTTTGCCACCTGCACCGACAGACACTTTCTTGATGCATGGTTCCTCTTTACTGTAAACAAACCAGACCTAGAATTATAGGGACAGGCATATCACAAATGATTCCAGCTTTTAAAATGTAATTTACCCTTGTGGTCTTCAACTACAATGTGTGTTGCCGGAAACTCCTGCTGATCACCATGCATGCAGATAAGTGGCAGCGGTTCGCATGGTGGTGCATTAGGCAGAATCACAGAGGGGCGGGCTAGAGTGATGACACCAAACAGGTGATAGTCTGGAATATATGTCAATTCGTCAATTAAAATTTTATTTTTCACATACACAGTCATACACAGTACAATATGTAGTGAAATGCTTAAGCGACTGCCTTTGACCTGAAAAATGTAAAAACAATTAACAAGAAATAAATAGAACAAAATATTAAAAATATATATTTTTAAATATATAAGAAATATAAAAAAAAACTTATCTATACAATGAGAAAAAAATATAAAGATGAATTTAAATAGAAATAAGTGGAAATGTCCAGGTAGTGTACAAATGTGCATGTGTGTGTAATGTCCATGGTCCATAAATGTCCATAATCTGCAATGTGCAAAAGTGCAAATATGCATCCATGAATGTCCGGGGTATGTGCAACTGTGCATGAGTGTACAGATGAGTATGTCCATGAGCGTCCATTACTGTGCAGTGTGCAATGAGTGTAAAGCCAGAACGCAGATGGGATGAGAGATCAGGATAAAAGTGCTCATTAATTTAAATTGTGATGGTGGTCTACAGTATAGCCAGTGCTTCTTACCATCTGCCAACTCCATGCAGATCAAACAGGAGAAAAAGCACACAGCATGGAATGGTCTTCCTGTTTCTGTGTTTCACTGAGCTTTCTTTGGCTAGTCTTTCCTGAGTGAATCTGAATGGGGTGTTGCCATAGAAAAGAAATAAGGGACAAAAATAATCTGCTAGTCCCAGGAAAGCATGAACCTATGTCTTACTGGAGGGATGCGAGTAGGTGCGCACCACTTGAAGTGTGTTTGTGTGTTTATGCATGTACATGCCCTAGAGCCTTCAGGTGAATGGAAGAAATAAGTGTCAGCTGAAGTGCCTTATTATGTACTTGGGGGAAGATCAGATAATGAAAAAAAATGACCTGTATTAAATACAGTGGTGTGAAAAACTATTTGCCCCCTTCCTGATTTCTTATTCTTTTGCATGTTTGTCACACTTAAATGTTTCTGCTCATCAAAAACAATTAACTATTAGTCAAAGATAACATAATTGAACACAAAATGCAGTTTTTAAATGAAGGTTTACGTTATTAAGGGAGAAAAAAACTCAAAATCTACATGGCCCTGTGTGAAAAAGTGATTGCCCCCCTTGTTAAAAAATAACTTAACTGTGGTTTATCACACCTGAGTTCAATTTCTGTAGTCACCCCCAGGCCTGATTACTGCCACACCTGTTTCAATCAAGAAATCACTTAAATAGGAGCTACCTGACACAGAGAAGTAGACCAAAAGCACCTCAAAAGCTAGACATCATACCAAGATCCAAAGAAATTCAGGAACAAATGAGAACAAAAGTAATTGAGATCTATCAGTCTGGTAAAGGTTATAAAGCCAATTCTAAAGCTTTGGGACTCCAGCGAACCACAGTGAGAGCCATTATCCACAAATGGCAAAAACATGGAACAGTGGTGAACCTTCCCAGGAGCGGCCGGCCGACCAAAATTACCCCAAGAGCGCAGAGACAACTCATCCGAGAGGCCACAAAAGACCCCAGGACAACATCTAAAGAGCTGCAGGCCTTACTTGCCTCAATTAAGGTCAGTGTTCACGACTCCACCATAAGAAAGAGACTGGGCAAAAACGGCCTGCATGGCAGATTTCCAAGGCGCAAACCACTTTTAAGCAAAAAGAACATTAATGCTCGTCTCAATTTTGCTAAAAAAACATCTCAATGATTGCCAAGACTTTTGGGAAAATACCTTGTGGACCGACGAGACAAAAGTTGAACTTTTTGGAAGGTGCGTGTCCCATTACATCTGACGTAAAAGTAACACAGCATTTCAGAAAAAGAACATCATACCAACAGTAAAATATGGTGGTGGTAGTGTGATGGTCTGGGGTTGTTTTGATGCTTCAGGACCTGGAAGGCTTGCTGTGATAGATGGAACCATGAATTCTACTGTCTACCAAAAAATCCTGAAGGAGAATGTCCGGCCATCTGTTCGTCAACTCAAGCTGAAGCGATCTTGGGTGCTGCACCAGGACAATGACCCAGAACACACCAGCAAATCCACCTCTGAATGGCTGAAGAAAAAAAAAATGAAGACTTTGGAGTGGCCTAGTCAAAGTCCTGACCTGAATCCTATTGAGATGTTGTGGCATGACCTTAAAAAGGCGGTTCATGCTAGAAAACCCTCAAATAAAGCTGACTTACAACAATTCTGCAAAGATGAGTGGGCCAAAATTCCTCCAGAGCGCTGTAAAAGACTCGTTGCAAGTTATCGCAGACGCTTGACTGCAGTTATTGCTGCTAAGGGTGGCCCAACCAGTTATTAGGTTCAGGGGGCAATTACTTTTTCACACAGGGCCATGTAGGTTTGGATTTTTTTCCTCCCTAAATAATAAAACCCCTCATTTAAAAACTGCATTTTGTGTTTACTTGTGTTATCTTTTACTAATAGTTAAATGTGTTTGATGATCAGAAACATTTTGTGTGACAAACATGCAAAAGAATAAGAAATCAGGAGGGGGGCAAATAGTTTTTCACACCACTGTAAATAAATTGAATTTTACATTTGTTTACTAAAACATAAATTTCTTTACTTTGCTTACATTACTTCACATCAACATCACTTGTGGAGTTTATGGAACATGCACAGGATCAAAGTTAAGGCCACAATCTTCTGAGCTGTGGAGAAAAGCAAGGGTCAAAGCCGGTACTTCTTTGAATAACTCAAAGAGTACATTCTTGTGAGCCACAAAGCGAAGCAAAGGTCACTCAAAGCCTATATTTCGGTAAACTGAATAGACATTTGAGGTTAGTGAAAAATTTGGTTGTTTTAAGGAAATTGCATTTTAGTACAGATTAAGGTGATAGGAGGGGACGAAACTGGTAGCCACTAAGTTCTGTAGTCAAATTGCCCTTTTGGGGTGTTGAAAGTAGTTTCCAATCATCTCCCTCCAAAATCCTTAAAATTGCATTCTGTAAAGTTTGGTGAAGATCATTGCTTCCTGTAGAAGATCAAAAGCTGTTGTCATACCAGTTGTCAATAACCCACAGTTTCTTTATTTTATAAATTCCCAGGCATATTTCATTTCTTCTGTTGTGAGAACAATAATTGCTGATAATAATATATAAGCTGTCTATACATACCGGAGGTGAAATTGTTTATTCTTGACTCTTAATTTAATGAAAAAAGGTCAAAGCCATTAGGTGCCAAGCTTAGGAAAAAATGAGGAAAGAAAAGGACAACAGCCAAAAGAAAATGCTGCTGTGATATTATTTAAGTATAATATAGTACTGTTATGTTTGTAATAATAATAATAATAATAATAATAATAAAACATTGTTTGTAAACCTGTGTTGCAAAGATGTTAGCTTACATGGCATTAAGATTTTTATATAGTTATAAATATCATGGCTATTTATTTGTGTTCTTCCAAAATATCTGAATAAATCATAAAAGGTACTGTAGGTTGTGTGAATTATTTATTCAACATGGTAATGGGGGTAAATGGTAACTTAAGAAACCCCAGTATGTTGTCCTGGAGGAAATCATATTACCTCATTATTATTGTACAAAACTGTGCAATTGAGTCGTTGATCATGCTAAAGAAGAGCAAAGAACCTGGGAAGCAACTCCTAAAAGGTATTAATGCGCACTGAAGTGCACATAAATTTGCACTGGAATTTTACTTCTGTAGCCCTAGGACTGGATGGAATGAGCCAATGCACAAAAATGGCCAGGTGTCATGGAATGAACCAATGCGTGGTGGACCAAGCTTTCCTGTTGTGATAATCAAGTATCATTGGACTTGTTCTGCATTCTTCCAGTCTACAGTAGATACTTTTTTTCAAAATGCCCACTGCCCATGCTACTGTAGTTGCTGACAAGTGTGGAATATGAACAACTAAGCTGTCTCAACTTCATAAAAAATCCCCAAAATGATTTCTACTGTAAGTAGAAATTTCAGGTAGGGATCAAGGTGGAAAGCCAAAGCCAGTGTACTACCTTGCCACTGGACCTATAACTGCAACATTGAGCTCAGGGCAAGAAACACACCCACACGAAGCCACATCTTTTCACTTTCATTTACTAGAACCATGGCGTTATATACTGACGAAGTAGTAAAACAACCCGTATTGATTGGCATGACACTTCATTGATCAAAAAAATGGGAATCCCTTGCATTGAGTAGAAGGCTCAACCTGATCATTCATTCATTCATCTTCTATACCGCTTTATCCTGTATTTAGGGTCGCGGGGACCTGGAGCTTATCCCAGGAGACTCTGGGCACGAGGCAGGGTACACCCTGGATCCATCCATCGCAGAGCACAAACACACACTATGGTCAATTTGGAAAAGCCAATTAGCCTAATCTGCATGTCTTTGGACTGTGGGAGGAAACCGGAGTACCCGGAGGAATCCCACCAAGCACGGGGAGAACATGCAAACTCCATGCACACAGAGACGGGAATCGAGCCTGGCCGGGAATCAAACCCGGACCCTGGAGGTGCAAGGCGACAGTGCTAACCACTACACCACCGCGCCGCCCCAACCTGATCAATTCAATTCAATTCAGTCATTGTCGCAAAGCAGCTTTATACAATCAAAAGATTAATTAACCAAAATTATGGAAGTTTGTATGAATGTGGGCATGAATGTGGGAACCAGACTCAACAGGAAACCCATCCTCATTTGGGTGAAACGGAAAGCAGGAATTGATCTGAATTCATACTGTGTGTTAGGTGGCGTGCAGTTCAGTATAACATTTGATGTTAATTAATGTTAATATGGAGTCCAGGTAGTTATTGGAGGCTCAGGTAGACTTGCAACCTGACGAACAACTGCAGCCAAGTCAAGTTATCAGAGAAACAGCTGTCAACATCAGTCAAGGCCAGAACCGTCTTCATGGTAGAGTGAAACCATCCCCAGACACCGGACGCATCCCAAAGAAACACATGGGGCATCCATGTGACGAGATCTCCAACAAGAAGCGGGGCACCAGAATGAGTCAGACAGGTCCAGAGGGCAGAGGGAGTCTGGATCAATGGGAGAGAGAGGGGGGAGGGTAGAAGAAGAGAAATAACAGTTAGGTATGGTCACAGTCACATAATGTATAAGGTGAATGTATATTTAGTGTAGAGTGCAAGCAGGGACTCCAGCAGGACTAACTATAACAGTATGACTAAAAGGGAGAACCAGAAGGAGAAACAGACATGAGGGCTCCCTGAGATGCAAAGCAACCGTCAACAAACCTGAGTGATTAATGAGAGTGGGGAAGACAGCATCTAAACATAGAAATTTACCATAATACTCTATGTCCATGATTCTCCCAATTCTTAAACACTGAGACTGTGTCTGAGTCCCAAATACTATTTGGAAGGTTATTCCATAACTTTTGGGATTTGTAAGAAAAAGCTCTGCCCCCTGCTGTAGTTTTCATAATACATGGTACTGACAAGTAGCCTGCATCCTTTGATCGAAGTAGACATGGCGGATCGTAAGACACTAGCAGTTCACTCAGATACTATGGCGTGAGACCATTTAATGCTTTACATGTCAAAAGTAGTATTTTAAAATCAATGCGAAATTTCACAGGGAGCCAATGTTTATGAAGCTTGTTTATGCATCTATTTGAACGTCCAGACAGTAAGGTATTACAATAGTCCAACCTAGAGGTGATAAAAGCATGAACTAGTTTTTCTGCATTCTTTAGTTACAATACATTCCTTAACTTGATATCTCTGAGGAGAAAGAATGCTATCCTGGTGATATTTTATACGTGAGCTTCAAATGAAAGACTACAGTAGGATCTATAATCACACCGAGGTCTGAAAGGCCATCTAAAATTAGTGTGATTTAAAATCTTGCTTATAGCTGCATGCGGCCCTATGACTAGAATTGTCTTATCAGGATTAAGCAGAAAGATGTTAATTAGCATCCAGTCTCTAATATCCTTTACGCATTGTTCAACTTTAGCAAGCTGGTATTTCTCATCTGGTTTTGCTGAGACATACAGTATAACTGTCATCAGCATAACAATGAAAACTAATACCATGCTTATGGAATATTGTACAGTATGTTGCCCAAAGGAAGCATGTAAAGGGAGAAAAGCAGTGGGCCTAAAACTGAACCCTGTGGAACACCAAACTCCACTAGAGAACATGCAGAATAATCACCTTTTAAATCTACATTCTGCTAACGATCAGTCAAAGGATCTGAGCCAGGAGAGGGCTGTTCCCTTAATACCTACCAAATTTTCTAATCTGTGAAGGAATACTATTACCAATGGTGTCAAAAGCTGCACTGAGGTCAAGTAATCCAAGCATAGATACACAACACTGATCAGAGGCCAATAGGAGGTAATTTCCTACTTTAACAAGTAGGGTTCTGTTATTTTTGGCACTGTTTGTTTGAGGAAATGTGTCGGTATAGGAGCTATTATACAGGTTCATGAATTTGCAGAAGAGATGAGTGAAATTAGTTTATCCTCTGCAAGGAGAGTAAAGAATTCTAGGTTCCGATCCTGGTTAGTTTAACATCGGCATCAATTACATTGTCCGGTTTCAAAGCCTCAATTTTATGCCTAATATTTACAATTTTATTATAATAAACTGTATCCATGTTCCAGTGTCGACCCATTATGAAGATGGCAATACAGGAATGCTTTAGTCATATAGAAGCGACAGTCCATGCCTGTGCCATTGACTGTGTAAAACTATTTCAAATGGCAACATTTTCAGAGCAAACTGTCATAGCCCACCATGCTGTTTGATACAGTTCACACATTCAATTCAGTTCAAAGTCCAAAGACCTGTCACGATGTTGGACTGTGGGCTTGGTGTTGAGGCATACACGCAGAGGGGAGGCAGTGAAACAAGTCTTTAATAATAAACAAAATCAAAACATGAACAAAACATGAACAAAACATGAACTAAGGAAGTTGGCTAAAAACATGGAGCATGCTGTAACAGAACTCAAACACTTTGACATAAGACTAGGGATTACATACATTGATACACAATACAGACATGGGATACAAACTGGACAAGACAAGACACACGAAACAGACTAAAAGACTACACATTAGGGACTATGCATGCAAGGGATAAACAAACAAGACAGGCTTGGCTAGGTCTACTGGCTGAGCTGCACATTAGCTGCTAAGCTAGCTCATAGCTAATCAGACTAATGGCTACACAGGCCAGTAGCCGGAGACCCAAGGGAATGAACAGACAAGGTGCACAGCAGACTAGATATGAAACAGACCAAGAACTCTAAAGGTTAGTGACTAAAGATGTTAGTTCCTAAACAGACTAAGAGCTAAGCAGACAAGGAGACTAGACAGACTAAGATCTAAACATGTTAGTATCACCCTCATTAGTATTTAAACAGACTACTAGCTAAACATGCAATGGGGGTTAATTACACAAAAGGGTAAACACAAAAGGCTAATTCTCCTAGAGGCTAATCCTGCTAGGAGACACAGAGACAAAGAGACATAAACTAAATCAAAGCAAATACAAACTTAAAGAGCTCCAGAAACTAATTGCCAACTATAATGAAACCAAACTAAAACAAGGAACGGAACAAAACTCACATAACAGAACTTAATACTCGACTTAATACTCGACCCAGTTTCCCAGAACAAACAGGTATTTATAACAGTGCTAATGAGCCTCCTCAGTTCAGGTGAGCATCCACATCACCTGACTGAGGAGGCTTCTGGGAAACTGGGTCTAGGAACAAAAACTACAAACTAAAAACACTGCCCTCTAGTGGGCAACCCTCACAAAACCCTACCAGCTGGCACACCCATCCACTCTGGAATACAAAACCAAGGCTTACTTATTCTTATTTTCTAGCTCATTAGATTACATATTTGCATATTCTTGCTGCATACATGTACATACATGAGTGTAGAAAGGAATCACTCAGTTATAATTTTATTTGCACATTTTGTTACAGGTGACATTAATCAGCTTCTCAATGCCATTTCAACAAAGCCTTTTGACTTTCTCAAAGAGCTTTCCTGGACCATTTCAGTCCTAGGTAGTGCAACTGAAGCAAACAATCAACCATCAAAAGATATTTTGGGATAAAGTTGTGCACTGGCACAAGTCAGGAAATGGATACAACAAATTTCAAAAGCTTTATCACTGCTAAGTCTACTGGAAGATGTTTTTCATTTATTTTTTATAGATACTGTATTTGGTACAACACAGACCCTCCCCGTATCAGGACTTTGAATGAAAGAACAAGAAGGAAGCTGATCACAGAGGCTACCAAGAGACTTACAGCAGCTCTGAAGCTGAAGGAATTCATGACAGAGTGGTTATTGTGTGCATGTAATAACAATATCATGAATTCTCCACAAATGTGGCTTGTATGGGTAGATTTTAAGAAAAAAGCCAGTCATGACTGAGCCAGTCATTCTGTGGCCACATGTAAAAAGGTGTTACTGTATGGTCACATGAGACTAAAATTTTATTAATTGGCCTCAACACCAAACAATATGACTGGCGTAAACTCCATTTTTACAGTAAAGCATGAAGGTGGTAATATTCTGTTATGGGAGTGTTTCTCTGCCAGGATAGAAGAAAAATTGGATGAGGCAACATACTTCAAATTCTTGAGGAAAATCTGCTGTCCTTTTCCAGGAAGTTGGCAATGGGAAAAAGGTTTACCTTACAATGACTGAAAGCACACAGCAAAACTGACCACACAGTGATTGAAGTTGTCTCTGTCTCTCTGAGTCTATTTGAGTATCCTGCAGCACCATGGCCAAGTCATAAGAACAAAGACAAAAAAAACTAAAACAGACTTTACCCCCCCCCCCCCCAAAGAAAAAAGCGGGCTCATATTCCAAAACACTTATAAACCAAATCGAATTTTCCCATAAGAAAGAATGGAAACTTAAATTATACCTTTGACAGCTCAAAAAATAAATACATAAAAATAATTAACACAAAATATTAAGTAAAAATAAAACAAATAAACCTGCTGTCATGCACACCCAATCTGCGGCCGGCACTAGGACCCGGAAGTAAGACGGTCGCCTACCAGGAAGTATAAGAGGAGTAAACAAATGGTGGCTTACCGCTCAGTCATTGAGTTCGGCCCATGTCGGTTCAGGTTGGCTTTCTTCAAACCGTGAGTACTCACTGTGTTTTGGTTGTTGCTTCCTACTGTTGTGTGTGTATTTATAGGACGCGGGTTAAATTTGTGTTTTTCCCTGGCTCCCCTTTCATGAGAGTCCTTAAACTAAATCGCCTACTCGCTGTTACTCCGCGTTTGGATTTACCATCCATGCTACATTGGGCTAACTGCTGAAGCTACGTCTTCTGGTCACCCCAGGTTAGTTCATCTCTGACAGAATGACTGAGCCTAAAGCGGTAAACCCAGCGGATCATGCGCGCCTATGCGACGTGGTAGATCAGCATGCCATGCTCATTAACCAGCTAACCGCGGAGCTCGCTACTCTGCGCCAGGGTGTCCAAGACGTTGCGGAGTCCAAGACTCCGAGGTTGCGGCGTTCAGGCGGGAGAACGCGGATCTGCGGATCTCCCCCATCCCACCCCCCCCTTACTGATGTTTTTCTTGCACTTCCAGAAAAATGGAATGGCACGGACGGGAGATGTGATGTGTTTTTGACAACGCCTGATCTGGTGTTCGAGTTCAACTCCACCAAGTACTCCACCGATCTGCTACGCATCGCTCTCCTGGTCTCGTTGCTATCAGGGGAGGCAGCTGAGTGGGTCACGGCAGTTCTTAAATCCGATTCTGATACCACCACACACAATGAATTCACTCGCCAGCTCAGATTGACTTCGAACATCCAGCGGGCGAGGTGGAGACCGACACTAAACTCTACCACCTGCGGCAGGGAGGATCGTCCGTGAGCCGGTATACAGCGGAATTCCGGACCCTCGCCGTGTAGACTAGCTGGGGAGACGCCGCGCTCTGGACGTCCTTCTGCGAGGGACTGGCTTCACGCATCAAGGACGAGCTCGCTGGGCGAGAACTTCCCGCCACACTCAAGGGACTGATCCAACTTGCCTTGCCTTGCCAACTTGATCAGCGCCTTCTGTCTCGCCCGAAGCCAGCCCCGAGGACCCTGCCGCCTGCACCCGCCTTCTCCTACACCACCCCACGACTGCAACCTTCACCACCACCAATAACGGAACTGTCGGATCTCCACCTCTTGCCGTGGTTGACACCGGAGCCAGGGAACCCATGCAATTAGGGCGCGCCTCCCTGACCGTAGCCAAGCGTGCACGCCGGTTTAGAGAGGGCCTGTGCGCGTATTGTGGATCCGCAGAACATCACCGGGCGATCTGTCCACTGCGCCCGGGAAACGCCCATCTCCTGATCTCCACCACTACCGACGCTACCATCTCTCGCCTTATGGTTCAGGTATCCCTCCAGATTGGCCACAAACGAATCCGAAGTACTGCGTTCATCGACTCCGGGGCAGCAGGTAACTTCATTGACTCTTCTTATGCCAAAAAATTGGGGGTAAAATTTGAGGCGTTATCCCAGCCCGTTCGGATCACCTCCGTCGACGGTCGGCCCCTATCTACCAGTCCAATCACCACCCAGACTCAACCCATCATCCTCTTCATCGATCGACACCGCGAACAGCTCAGATTTCACATCACCTCCATCTCCTCTCCTCCTATCATCCTGGGATATCCGTGGCTCCTGCAACACGACCCTCTCATTTCCTGGACTCAACACCGGATTTTACAATGGGGCGCGACCTGCACCGAACTATGCCTAAGGGCGTCGCCTGGGACGTGCTCTAGGGAGTCCGAGGCCCCCGACGTCAACACCAACGCCATTCCCGAGTCCTGGACCTGGCAGAGGTATTTTGCAAGCGGCGGGCCATCCATCTTCCTCCACACCGCCCATACGATCTCGCCATCGACCTTCAACCAGGCGCAGTCCCACCCCGCGGCCACCTCTACTCATTAACATCAACAGAGACGCAGGCGATGGAAGAATATATAACCAACGCCCTCCGCCAGGGGACCATCAGACCCTCCTCCTCGCCTGCTGCCGCGGGGTTCTTTTTCGTAAAGAAGAGGGGTGGCGAACTTCGCCCATGTGTCGACTATCGGGGGCTCAACAACATCACAATAAAAAACGGCACCCTCTGCCTCTTACCAACTCTGCCCTGGACGCCCTCTCTGGTGCCACCATCTTTACTAAGTTGGACCTCCAGAGCGCCTACAACTTGGTGCGCATTAGAGAGGGCGATGAGTGGAAGACGGCCATCATCACCCCAACCGGACACTATGAAAGTCTTGTCATCCCCTTTGGACTGTGCAATGCCCCCGCCGCCTTTCAACACCTGATTAACGATGTTCTTCGAGACATGTTAGGGCGGTGGGCATTTGCTTATCTGGATGACATCCTCATTTACTCCCGTACCGCTGAGGAACATACCCAGCACGTCAGGGCGCTTGTAAAGAGATTACTCGCCCATCAGCTGTACTGTAAGTTGGAAAAGTGCGCTTTTCATGTGCGCTCCACCACGTTCCTGGGTTTTGTCATCTTGCCCCAGGGTGTGGCCATGGACCCACAGAAGCTGGAAGTTGTGCGTCATTGGCCCCTACCCAAGAACCTCAAGCAACTTCAACGGTTTCTCGGGTTTGCGAATTTCTACCGTCGCTTTATCCGGGACTACAGTACAGTTGCCGCCCCCCTAACCGCCCTGACTTGTCCCTCCTCTCTCCCTTTCCGCCTCAACTCTACTGTAATCTCCGCCTTCAAAAGACTTTGTGACCGCTTTACCACCGCTCCCATCCTGACACCAGTAAACCATTCGTTGTGGAGGTAGACGCTTCAGATGTGGGCGCTGGAGCTGTTCTCTCACAACGAGGTCCAGATCAGAAACTACACCCATGTAGTTTCTTCTCCAAAAAATTTGACACCACTCAGCAGCGATACGGGGTAGGGGACCGTGAGCTGCTGGCCATAAAATGGGCTTTGGAGGAATGGCGTCACTGGCTCCAGGGCGCCAGGGAGCCATTCATCATCTGGACGGATCATCAAAATCTCATCACCATCAGAAGTTTGAAACAGCTCAACCCCAGACAGGTGCGATGGGCATTGTTCTTCGAACATTATAACTTCCACCTTTCATACCACCCGCGCCTGTCCTACCCTTCTCCAGAATCATCGCACCACTTCATCTGGATCTGGAAACCTCAAAAACCTTAATCAACCACCCTCAGGAGATCTTCAGCCTCTCCCGGTTCCTCGTCGGCCCTGGACGCACATTGCCGTCGACTTTGTCGTGGGCCTGCCGGCCTCAGAGGGAAAGGACACCATCATGACCATTATAGATCGGTTCTCTAAGGCCATGCACTTGGTGGCCCTTGCCTGACTCCCGTCAGCCAAGGAAACAGCTGAGCTGATATTAGAACACGTAGTCCGTCTGCATGGGTTCCCCAAGGACATGGTCTTGGACAGAGGGCCCCAGTTCACTGCCAGGTTCTGGAAAGCCTTCTGCCGTCTGATCAATTCAACCTGCAGTCTCTCATCTGGATACCACCCACAGACGGTCAGACGGAGCGGGCCAACCAACAACTGGAGTGCTACCTGAGATGCTTTATTGCCGATCGTCAGCGCTCCTGGGCTCGCTACCTCATCTGGGCAGAACTTTCCCACAACCTCCATGTCTCATCAGCCACGAAGCTAAGCCCATTTGAGGTATGCCACGGCTTCCAACCTTCGATGTTTAACCACCAGGAACCGGAGGTTGATGTGCCGTCAGCCCAACAGTTGGTCCGCAGGTGTCGACGGCTGTGGACACAAGCCAACCGAGCCATCCAACAGGCCAACGCCCACTACACCATTCAACATCACCGTCGACACCCCCTGGGACGATTGTTCCACGTAGGTGACAAGGTATGGCTTTCCACCAAAAATCTTCACCTCCACACCGAGTCAAGGAAACTGTCACCTAGATTCATCGGCCCATACCGTATCACCCACCGGATAAACCCTGTCACCTACCGGCTCCAGCTGCCTGCGGCGCTCCGAATCCACCCAGTCTACCACATCTCACAATTAAAGCCCTTCATCAAATCCCCCATGATTCCACCCTCCCCCCCTGCTCCTCCTCCCCGGATTATCGACGGTGGTCTCGTCTACACCGTGCGCCGGATCCTCGATTCGCGCCCTCGGGGCAGAGGTACTCAGTACCTGGTTGATTGGGAGGGTTACGGTCCCGCCCGGTTCATTCTCGACCCCGAACTAATCCAAGACTACCATCGTAGGGTATCCTCCACCCCAGGACCGTCGGGAGTCGGTCCTGGACAGGGGGGTACTGTCATGCACACCCAATCTGCGGCCGGCACTAGGACCCGGAAGTAAGACGGTTGCCTACCAGGAAGTATAAGAGGAGTAAACAAACGGTGGCTTACCGCTCAGTCATTGAGTTCGGCCCATGTCGGTTCAGGTTGGCTTTCTTCAAACCGTGAGTACTCACTGTGTTTTGGTTGTTGCTTCCTACCATTGTGTGTGTATTTATAGGACGCGGGTTATCCTGCCTACTCTCTGTTACTCCGCGTTTGGGTTTACCATCCACGCTACATTGGGCTAACCGCTAAAGCTACGTCTTCTGGTCACCCCAGGTTAGTTCATCTCTGACACCTGCACCTTACCTTTGTTAAGAATCGAGAGAAAGCAGAGAGAAAGAGTGTGTGTGTGTCTGTGAAGGCAAAAGTAAGAGGGGTCTGTGTCTGTGTGCGTGCGTGTGTGTGTGTGTGTGTGTGTGTGTGCGGCACGGTGTCCAATGATGCACAGAAACACAGACACAATGTGTTTATCTAATGAGTCTAATGAGTCTAATGAGACTTGCTTTTGCTTTACACATACACTGTACACACACGCATACAGACACTAAATAAAATACTGTATGTTTTACGCACACACACAGTGGCCACAGTGTTATAGTAAACAGTACTGTACATGCGTGCACGATGTTGATTATACTAGTAAGAGACGCACACTAAGACTCAGCAGGGGAGACGATTACCCACAATTCCGCTGCTCAAGAGAAAAACCGTTGGCTCAGTTGTGATCACGTGACGCTCTGCGTCAAAATAAGAAGCGCATGCATGATACATGATACTCTATACTCGCAACGAAGACTTGTTAATTTTTCAAGTTAAAATTTATTAAAAATCTTTGCTCGTCTTGCGGAACACTCGTAAACCGCGTTACTCGAATCCGAGATTTCACTGTACTTACATTGATGTGGGGACCAAAGACAATGCCGCAGACAGCAATGGAGCAAAACCTGCTGAAAAATAGATAGACTGATTCAATTCAATTAAATTTTATTTGTATAGCTCTTTTAACAATTGACATTGTAGCAAAGTGGCTTTGCACAATCAAAATAATTACTTAAGCTTGTATGAAATATGAATGTGTATAAATCAAAATGATAAGATTGTCCCTGGTGAGCACACCGAGGACGACAGTGACAGTGGCAAGGAAAAACTCAATGAGATGGCAGTAGGAAGAAACCTTGAGAGGAACCAGACTCAACAAGGAACCCATCCTCATTTGGGTGATCTGCAGTCATATTGTTTGTTAGTTGGCTGGAAGTTCAGTATAATAGGAGATTTGTTTAATTTAATATGGAGTCCAGTTCATTTTTGGAGGCTCAGGTAGACTATAGGAAACTCCTGTCCTGAACTATTGAGCAACTGCAGTCATGAGTCCTTAGAGAACAGCTGTCAGCATCAGCCGAGGCCAGGACCGTCTTCATGGAAAAGTGGAACCATCCACAGTCACCACATGCATCCCAGGTAGACCACACGGGTTATCCATGTGACGAGATCTCCAACCAGAAGCAGGACGAGTCAGACAGCTTCAGGGGGCAGAGGAGGTCTGAATCACTGGCAGCTCAGGAGCGACAGGTATAGCTCGACAGAGAGACAGGGAGAGAGAGAGTTGAGAAGAAAGGGAAGAGGAGAGAGTAGAAGTGACGAAGAGATGGTTGTTAGTTATGGTCACTGTAATGCAATGTATGAAGTGAATGTATATTTAGTGCCGAGTGCAGGCAGGGACCTTGGCAGGACTAACTATGACAGCAAAAGAGAGACTAAAAGGGAGAGTGACAAACCTAAGTGATCAATGAGAGTGGGGAAGACAACATCTAAGTATACCAGTTTACCATAATACTCTACGTCCGTGAGTTCCCCAGATCTGCTCCTTTATCTAAGGCAAATCTATTTACAAAAATGCTTGGCTAAATAAATAGGTTTTTAGCCTAGACTTAAACACTAAGACTGTGTATGAGTCCTGAAAATTATTTGGAAGACTATTCCATAACTTTGGGGCTTTATTAGAAAAAGCTCTGCCCCTGCTGTAGTCATAATATGCAGTATTGACAAGCAGCCTGCATCCTTTGATCGGAGTAGGTGTGGCGGATGGTAAGACACTAGAAGTTCACTCAGCTACTGCGGCACAAGATCATTTAATGCTTTATCCGTATCTTAGAGAACCTACAGTATGCTGCCGTAGAGCCCTAAGATTACCTACTATGTCTGGTGCTTTGGCTCCCGGGACACCTAACCGCTACTGCTGGTGCCCCTAAAGGCATAGCTATTTTCACATGCCTCTCCTAAAACCAGAGCACTTTCAGGTTTCTCAGATGATGCATCACTGAGGAGAGCACCTTAGCATTAGGTTTGGCTGAACGAGTATGCCGGGCTGCCTATCTTCGCCTGCGGCACCCAGACTTTCCGCTACAGGAATATACTGCTCTCGCGCTCTTTAACCCTATATCTTTGCCGTCAGAGTGCTCACTAACACACAACTATCACAAATAGAGTTACCGATAATGACGGAGGAAGAATATCTAAACATCCTGCGCTCTACACATTTAACAAGCTGAATACTAGACATGGCAACATGCCCGAGGAGTGATTGTTTGGGGATGGATTTCGCTTGTTGTTCTTAGACGAAGAGATACGTGCGTTCTCCGAAAAAGCGCAAAAAAACGAAAAAAGGCAAAAGTCTAGTAGTGTTAGAACGTATAAATAGTTACTATTATCATTATTATTATTATTATTGTTATTTTGCAGTATAAAAACAGTATAATTTATACACTGATACAAACAAACGAGGAACTTTCATGGCACTGGGTTATGTTTTGGCACTTATACAACAACAACAATAGTAATAAATTATTATTGTTTAAAATATCATTGTTTTACCAACCAGAAGCAACCAAATTTGCTAAATGGGGAAAATTGGATTATGGGAAAAAATACATACTTTATTTGTATTTTCCTTATGCTTATTCCAAAAATCTATTTCCATTGACTTTGAAGTTCAACAAATAAAGTTAACCAACTGTGTCACTCTGTGAACCTTGGGAAAGGAATTCACTATATAAAACCCTTAAGCACACATAATCACAGGGTGTGCTAAATGCACCCTAACATTTGACTGTTTTTCTGTCTGGCTTTGATAAATACTTAACAACGTTAGCAAAATTTACAAAAAGTTTCTGGATAATATGTTACAGTAATCATGGTGATTATCTGATTAAATGTATGAAAAATCATTAAAAAAAAAAAAAACTTAACATAAGATTTAAATGTGTTGATGTTGAAGCTGAAATGCTACTTAGATCATGCATGCTGGCTTCCCTGAGAATCCTCCATTTACATCTGTTCCAAACCTGCTGTTTCGGAGACAGAAGCATTAAATGCAAAAGAGGTACTACCATGGCCCTTTGCAAAAATGCATTTTAGTTAACAATCACAATGCAGGAAACAAGACATATACAGGTCCTTCTCAAAAAAATTGCATATTGTGATAAAGTTAATTATTTTCTGTAATGTACTGATAAACATTAGACTTTCATATATTTTAGATTAATTACACACAAACTGAAGTAGTTCAAGCCTTTTATTGTTTTAATATTGATGATTGTGGTGATTGTGGCATACAGCTCATGAAAACCCAAAATCCCTATCTCAAAAAATTTGCATATTTCATCCGACCAATAAAAGAAAAGTGTTTTTATTACAAAAAAAAGTCAACCTTCAAATAATTATGTTCAGTTATGCACTCAATACTTGGTCGGGAATCCTTTTGCAGATTCTTGTGTCTTGTGTCTCTCCACTTTCTCTTCACAATATCCCACAGATTCTCTATGAGGTTCAGGTCAGGAGAGTTGGCAGGCCAATTGAGCACAGTAATATCATGGTCAGTAAACCATTTACCAGTGGTTTTGGCACTGTGAGCAGGTGCCAGGTCGTGCTGAAAAATTTAATCTTCATCTCCATAAAGCATTTCAGTAGATGGAAGCATGAAGTGCTCCAAAATCTCCTGATAGCTAGCTGCATTGACCCTGCCCTTGATAAAACACAGTGGACCAACACTGTGACACTTGACACTGGACTTCAGGCATTTTGGCATTTCCCTCTCCCCAGTCTTCCTCCAGACTCTGGCACCTTGATTTCCGAATGACATGCAAAATTTGCAACCTGTAGCCCATTTCCTGCACACGCCTGTACACGGTGGCTCTGGATGTTTCTACTCCAGACTCAGTCCACTGCTTCCGCAGGTCCCCCAAGGTCTGGAATCGGTCCTTCTCCACAATCTTCCTCAGGGCCCGGTCACCTCTTCTCGTTGTGCAGCGTTTTCTGCCACACTTTTTCCTTCCCACAGACTTCTCACTGAGGTGCCTTGATACAGCACTCTGGGAACAGCCTATTCGTTCAGAAATGTCTTTCTTTGTCTTACCTTCTTGCTTGAGGGTGTCAATGATGGCCTTCTGGACAGCAGTCAGGTCGGCAGTCTTACCCATGATTGCGGTTTTGAGTAATGAACCAGGCTGGGAGTTTTTAAAAGCCTCAGGAATCTTTTTCAGGTGTTTTGAGTTAATTAGTTGATTCAGATGATTAGGTTAATAGCTCGTTTAGAGAACCTTTTCATGATATGCTAATTTTTTGAGATAGGGATTTTGGGTTTTCATGAGCTGTATGCCATAATCATCAATATTAAAACAATAAAAGGCTTGAAAAAAAAGTTGTGTGTAATGAATCAAAAATATATGAAAGTCTAATGTTTATCAGTACATTACAGAAAATAATGAGTTTTATCACAATATGCAAATATCACTTTTTCGATGATGAGCTCTTCCACTGTGAAGATTGTTGCTTTGTCTCAGGGTCGTACCCGTGCACCCAAGTTTTTTCACCAGTAATGATTCTGAACATGAATAATGGACCATCCACGCTGACTGAGTTCTTGGCAGATTTTGACACAATGTTCCTTCTGCTCCTGGGTCAGCAGCCTAGGGACAAACTTTGCAGCAACATGGTGCATGTTCAAATCATAAGTAAGGATTGCCTGGGCTGTTCTGTGTGACACACCGACGATGGCAACAATGTTTGGATTGTTCTCTGACGAACATACTGTAAAGCACAAGTTGCCGAATGGTTTCGACATTTTTATGGGTTAAGCTCGAAGGTCTTCCTGATTTCTTGTCGTCTGCAAGTGATGTTCCTCCATTCTTAAAGCGCACTGGCACTCAAAACACTTTGAGCGAATAATTGCAGCATCAGGAAGATTTGCCCAGATTCCCCCTGAATTTCACGCTGTTTGTTCTATCTTGCTGTCCATTAAGACATGCTAACACACATGGTCAGAATAGCACCAACTGCACAGCTCCCGATGTACACAGGACAATATCTGTTGGGACACTGACTTGGCACACTGGCACATGGTTGGTGCTCCTTCTAATACAGCCTTGTGCTGCCATCTGTTGGCATGTTCTAGGCATGTTCTAGTCTTGATTCCACTTCGTAATAATAATAATTTGTTTAACTCCCCTTATCTTTAACGATTTCATGCAATGTGATGGCCAATCATGTAAAAATGATTCCTCATGCTCCCAAAACCACTTTTTCAAAGTTTGAATAGAGATTATGCCACCAGGAAGGGAAAAAATGCATTGATGCGGTGTCTTTAATGATGGGATAATTTATTTAAGTCAGATAGTCAGCTGCCATCATTTTATTGCTACACAAAATTCCTTAGCCTGACCAGACAAAGCAACCTCAGTTCATAACACTGTCTTCAGAGGCTTGTACAGTGGGCACTACAGTATGTATGATTTTCCCTTTTTAACCGTGAGACTCTGGAATAGGGTCAGTTTGGACTTAAAAGGACATGTGACCTTTTTGAATGCTACAAATGGTATTATTTTCCAATATATATATACAGTCGTTTTATGATGCAACTTTACAAAGCGATATCCAATATTTTTATGGATATCTTAACTTACAGTTCACCACTATCCTTTCATGTTTTAATAATGTGTTAAACTGTTTTCTTCATATTTATTTATTGTATGATTATGTTATTGCCCTGTTTATTCATAAGGAAAGAGTGATGGATTTTGTTTCCAAGTAAACAGCGCTGTTGAGCTCATTTGTTTTTATTTTTGTTAGCTGATTGATAAAACTAGTTGCCTTTTTTTCTTTATGAAGTGCATTTTGAATTGGTTGGTGGTTTACCAGGTTAGTCATGCTTTTTGCTTTTTATGTTGTATAAATGCAAACCATTTCCTGCTATCTGTTTCACCCAGATGAGGATGGGTTCCCTGCTGAGTCGGGTTCCTCTCAAGGTTTCTTCCTATTACCATCTCAGGGAGTTTTTCCTTGCCACTGTCGCTCGCGGCTTGCTCACCAGGGACTGTCTGACCATTCTGATTCATACACATTCACATTCCATACAAACTTAAATAATTCTTTTGATTGTGTAAAGCTGCTTTGAGACAATGTCAATTGTTAAAAGCGCTATACAAATAAAATTTTATTGAATTGAATTATAATAAACAGTACACGCGCGTACACACACGCATACAAACACAAAATAAAATGTTTTTTACATGCACACACGGTCACAGTGTTATAGTAAACACATGTGCACGGATGTTGATTATACCAGTGAGAGATATTATACCAGTGATATATACCAGTGAGACAATTCCGCAGCGCAAGAGAGAGAAAAAACATTGGCTCAGTTGTGATCCCATGATGCTCAGTGTCAAAACAAGAAGCGCATGTGTGATACAGTACATGATACTTGGTACTCATAAACCAAGACTTGTTCATTTTACAAGTCAAAATTAATTAAAAATCTTTACTCGTCTTGCGGAACACTTGCAAACCGCATTATTCACAATCCGAGGGTCCACTATATATTTATAAAACCTATTATGTTGTTGTTGGTCTTTCAGCTGCTCCCGGCAAGGGGTCGCCACAGTGGAATATCCAGTCCGCACTACAACTTGGCACAGGTTTTACGCCGAATGCCCTTCCTGATGCAACCCTCCCATTTTATCTGGGCTTTGGACCTTATAAAACCTATTAAAATGGTAGAAATTGGTATGATATACAGCGGGATGTCTTAGTACAACAATGTACAGTAAAGTACAGTAGTTTCAATCCATCCAGCCATCCATTATCTATACTTCTTATCCTGGGTAGTGGCTTGAGGATTGGAGCCTATTCAAGAGAACTCATGTCACAATGGATGGTGCCACTGCAGTGCAACAGAAACACCAATCAGCCTCTAACTGTCTTTGGAATAAAGGAAGAAACCCATCAAGCACCCTATCATAAAAAACGATCAGTGAAAAACCAATATATCCTAGACGAAAAATGAACATAATGAAAAATTTAATGTTTTCTAATAAATTTTCAACTTTCACACCTTGCTAAAATTCTATGAATAGTATTTAGCTATTAATAGCCTGACTATTTTGGCTAAATGTTTAGCTCACAAGTAACATTATAACAGCCAAAACCAAGTCTTGTGGCTGGTCAAACAAACTCAATGTGACTGAATAAAATAATCAAAATGTTAACTGTATTTAAATGCATTGCAGTTTTTGTTTGGTTTAATAATTGGGTCAAAAGTTTCTGGCTTGTGAATTATCAGGGCATGCATCCAAACACTGCAAAACTGTTCATGAGCTTTCATGTTTTCATTACTGTTAAACTTATACAAAAGGGAATTACATACAGTACTTCAATGTTCTCTGTCCATAGTGGAAGTGTATTGTAGTGCATCAGGGTCTTTAAATTTTGTTTCGGGCTATCAAGTCTTATTGATCTGTGATATTTATTATTAGTAGTTGGTCCAAATATTGCTGCGTTGCATCATGATGTAATTTCTCACTGTCCATCTCATTCCATCTGTGTAATATTCAATCGATTTAAACAACTTTTTAGCCAAAACAAAACAACAGGTATGCAGATAACCAGTGTCACAGGCAGAGCATTTACAGTACCTGACAAGATGGCACTCCCATGCATCATGGTGTAGCATATCTTCGCCCTCTCCATCACCTAACTATGGAGATTCTCAGTAACCTTAAACAAAAATGTTATAAGGCAAAAAATACACCTACACTATTTACTCTCACTTGTTTAGGGCGGTTTGCCTTATACCAATATGGTAGGTGCTGCCAATGCAGCTGCTAGCTACTGTAACTGTGTGTATGTGTGTGTGTTTGTGTGCAATGCATTTTGATTTTCCAAAGAAATTTACACACATGGAGGGATCACTGTTACATGGTGTGATCCACATACTGTATATAAAACCAAAAACTACAAAGTTATAAATGCTTTATTCAGACATTAGGCTTGTGTACGCCAGGTGTGTCTAGTCTGTCTCTAGTCCTAAAGTGCCATCTGAAGGCTTCTAAATGCAAATACAGTAATTAATATATATTCATGAAATACAGTTTCTATTTAGGTGAGGTTTTGGTAGTTTTAAAATCATTCAAAAAACATACATTTTATAATAAAAATACATGCATTGATTTTAAGTTAGCTTAAAATCACACAATTTAATTTTAAAGTTTCATTTCATTCCTCTTTTTCTCTTTACTACTTTAATTATTTTGTCCAAGCTGTACAGGGGTTAAACAGTGCCAGTATATGTTATTAGCATTTGGTTGAAATTAAGTCATATAAAAATGTGTTGATGCCAATATAATCTCTATCTGAACCTAACTGAATCCAAGTGAATCTACGTGAATAGCAGTTATGTTCTTTTCCATTTTGTATTCCAAGTATTTATTTATATGTTTCCTGAAAGGGGACATATTATACTCCTTTTAAAAAACTTTCTCAAAACAGGTCTCCAAAGTCTATACTGCCTGTGTGCCTGCAGTCTTTCTTGCTTCTCTCAGCTTCAGGGGGAGAAAGGCAGTATCAATCAACAGACATGAATGAGCTGACAGAGTTCCCAAAAACTAATCACAAATTCCTACTTTGTTTGGAGAGGTCCTTCTTTGTATTTATTCAGTGTAATTAACTTGAATTTTTCAGTTGTTTTGACATAATGTCCTGGCTTCAGCTGCATATAAGGAAAAAATTCCAATGACTCATGTCAGTTCCATGCAAACCCCCTTGTTTTTCTGCTAAAAGTTACTATGAAAGCACTTTTTGATTAATGACAAATTGTGACTTTTCATCAGGGTTTAGCTACTTTCCATTGAAAATAGTTGGCAACACTGCTAGCAAATGACACACACCAAAGAGGACTTCCCTGAAATGGGTGTGGAATAAAATACCACTTAGTGTCCCTCAACTGTTGTGAGGCATGGCTCATTTTCAGGCATTTCACAATTTAGTCATTTCTGACATGGCTGAAAAAAAAGAGTGGTTTAATAGAAACATTTTCTTTCTTATTTTTATTTCTTTTTTCAATGTTTTACATACAGTACAGTATGTGGACAATAATCACAACAAATATTTTATGTTTTAGATAATTTTGTTTTATACATAAAAAATTTTTGGCTGTTGTCTTAAATGTACATTAAAATCAAATACTCAGTGGCGCCTATGTGAAGGTAATTTGGCAAGAAGAAAACAATCAGTCTCCAATAGGATTAAAACAAGGTTTTATCAGGCTATGCGGAATTGCTTAAAAATCTGGCCTTAAAGCCAAGACAGATTCACTGGCAGGACCCTCACTGGACGTATAGGTCATATAAGAGACGCTAGAAGGAAGTTGAAACATCATCTTAGACCAACTTGACTTGATGTGATCTTAAGAAGGATTGGCTATAGTTTGGGGAATGTTTTAATATAAGTTAGAATTACCCAGTTTATTGTAAATCAAATTTGTCTTAAAATTCTGCACTACAGTGGAAGGTTTTTCTCTTTCCAATTGTGGACCTCTTTGAAAGTGACCATCGGGTTTTTGGTTACTTCCATGACTAAGAAACTAAGTCATAAGAAATGATATCATAAGAAATGCCGGCCAAACTAAGCGATCTGGAGAGAAGGGCCTTAGTCAGGGAGGTGACCAAGAACACGATGGCCACTTTGAAAGAGGTCCAGCATGAAAAATTAGCTTTTTCTAACTGGGTAAACCTTCCTCTATTTACTTTTAATCTCCCAAACTACATTCAATCCTTTTTAAGACCACATCAAGTCAGGTTGGTCTAAGATGATGTTTCAACTTCCTGCTAGCGTCCCTTATACATATACAGTAAGTGTATCCTGTGCGTCCTGTGGGTGAACTGGGGGTTCTGCTAGTTAATCTGTCTTGGCTTTAAGGTCTCATTTTAAGCAATTCTGCATAGGCTGATAAAACCTTTTTATTTTAATCTTATTGGAGACTGATTGTTTTCTTCTTGCCAAATTACCTTCACATACAGTAGGCACCACTGGGTATTTGATATTAATGTTAAATTAAAGACAAAGGCAAAAAATTAATTATATATAAAGAAATTATCTAAAACATAAAATATTTGTTGTGATTATTGTCCACACATATAAAACACTGAAAAGGAAACAGAAAAAGAAATAAAACTTTGCTATTGAAACACACTTTTTCAGCCATGTCAGAAATAACTAAATATTTTAGGGAAAATCCTGAAAATTAAAGGCCATCAGATTGTTGTTTTTTCTTTATTTTTTTGATAAAAAATGTGTGATGTGATGTCAAGTAGGCTTTTAACCATACAGTCAACCATACAGTATACATTTCAGTACACTTCAGTAAGATGAAACAACATTTATCCAGGACCAAGGAGCTATATACACCATAAATTATCTAAACTTGCCAAAGACAACTAATTATCTAACTAGCTAAGACAACAAATTAACACCATAAATTAACAAAACTAGCGAAGAACTATACAAAAAAGACAAAAAAGACTACATAAAATGCACTTGTGCCAATGTGCCAACATGACACAATGCAATACACTGCCACAAAATGTTTACTGCAAGATTATTTCATCTCTGTGTACTGATGAAATGATCTTGCAGTAAACATTTTGTGTTGTAATAAAGAAAAGGTTATTGTGCAAATAGCAGCAGTAATTCTTGTACAAAAAAAAAACAATTGTGCAGGTTGGTCTGCGAAATTGCAATATGGTGTGTGTGTGTGTGTGTGTGTGTGTTTTCAGTCCAGTCCCATTGTATTGAGGAGTCGGATAGCTTTGCAGATGCAGTGGGTGGTGAAAATGTCCATGATAGAGGCAAGAGATACCATGAAATTCTTCTCGGCTGTCTTCACAATTCGCTGTTGGGTACATTTATTGCAGTCCGAGATAACACTCAAGAAGATGTGTGAGAAAATATGTGTGATATTACAGTAGGCCCAGCTGAGTGTGCTGTTAATCTTCTTATATATTTTTAGAGTGAGTGGTACATCTGGTTTTCCATACTTTGACTAGCATTTGAGTTATGACAGATTATTATCAAGGTCTCCAAACAGGTTCTTATTTTTTTTTCCAGTTGCAATTTTTTTTTAAATAACTGGGTTCCCTGAAGGCTGTGCTGCTAGGTCAGATATTGTTCTTGACCACATGCATCTGCTGATTGCTGGTGATAATCCACTGCTGCTGCCTAGTGCCGTTTTAATTGTTTTATAATCCTTTTCATTGTTGATTGACAACTTCCTTGTTGACTTCCTTTCAGTTAGCCACATCCAACAGCTAGTTAAAGTTTCTGTAAGCTTTAAGCACTCTTTACTCGGCTGATGCTATTTTTGTTGTTGTAAGAAAATGTGTGTGTGTGTATATATTTTTTTTTCTTTCAGATTTTTAGCGTTACTTTCGTTATTATTGTATTGAATAATAAACAATTTTGATTTTATGGATAGAAAAAGGGGCCGCATGGTGGTGTAGTGGTTACCATTGTCACCTTGCACCTCCAGGATCTGGGTTTCATTCCCGTCTCTGTGTGCATGGAGGTTGCATGTTCTTCCCGTCCTTGGCGGGCTTCCTCTGGGTACTGCAGTTTCCTCCCACTGTCCAAGGACATAGATTAGTCTAATTGGCATCCCCAAATTGCCCATAGTGTGTGAGGTGAGTGCGTGTATGTATGCCCTGTGATGGATTGGCATCCTGTACAGGGTGTACACTGCCTCGTGCCTTAAGTCTCATAGGCTCTGGGCCCCCCGTGACCCTGAATACAGGATAAAGCGGTGTAGATAATGAATGAGGGAATAGAAAGACAGAGACAGAGACAGAGAGAGTAAGAGATTCAGGAAAAAATTATGCACATTTAAACAGTTGTTATTTATGCCCTTTAATAAAGATTGAACTGAATTATGGAAGCAATGTGCAATATTACTGTATGTCTCTTCTAAAGTTGTCAGTAGTCACATCACTTGATCATCAGAAGGGAATTGTATATTTTTCATGATGAAGTGTCTATATGGTTTTTGGCTGAATGAAATCAGAACTTTGATTAATCGGAACAAGGTAAAGAAATACAATTCTGAATTCTGAACAGCTTTTTAAAATCATGTTCATTCGATACTTAGTCAGAAATAAATAAAAAAATGCATTCATTTGAAAACCCTGCTTTTGTATAAAATACAAAGCTTTGCACATAAAGTATAAATCACATAAATGGTTTAAACATTTATAGAAGTATAGGAAGTATCGCCTCCTCCTATTCTTCCAGGGGCAGGCTTAAGGTGGTTCGATATGGCTTGGTGGATGGCCTTCTCTGTGGGTGTTATACATTATACAAGGATTCCACTGTACATAAAACTAATTAACAGATAAGATAAGTGGTTTAAAAGTAAAATTAGCTACTTAAATAGCTAGAATGAACTGTTTTAGGTTCACTGGTCATGCATCCGGTGCTTCTCTGTACATTAAATTACGGTGCCCTAAGTGCCAGGGGTGGTGATCAGCTACAACTAGGCTACTAGTTTATTCCACCTACGTAGATTTATTTAAGGGCACCTTCATTTCTTTAGCTTTTTGTTTCTTTGTACGTAAGTGGTGAAGTCGTATTGTATGAATATAAAGATTGATACAAAATAAATAATAAATATAAAAGATAAAAAAATATATAAGCGATGGATACAAAAAGCAGAGATATTAGGACCAATCATATCTCTGCTATTTTAAACTATTTTAGCAATAAACTATTTAAACTATTTTAGCAATTTAAAAAAATCTCTTTCCACAAAAAACACAAGCTTATCAGCTGTTCCTTAATATCTTGCGGATTAAATCTAGTTGTGCGCGACCATGAGATAAGTGCTGGCGCAAAAGGCTAAGTGGATGCGTAATTGCGCATCTACAGTGCTTTATACAGAAGTTAACCTCTACAGAAGCATGAAAGGGGGAAACGTATACAGTACTTAATAAAGTTTTAGAAGCAAAATGGAAAATAACAAACCGTTGGCTAACATAATAATAAGCATGACGATATAAAAAATAATATTATTTTTCTTATAAAATATACGTTTTTTAGAATAAGTTTCTCATTTTTCAAGCCTACTTTTTAAATCCGTTACACCACTATCTGAGTAGCACAAGTTCTAGACTATAACCAATAAAGTAAACTCATTAAAGTTACTTGTGATCACAAAATGCAAGTTTTTTTTTTATAAGTCTACAATGTAGTTCTTACGAAATAGTTATTTCTTTTTTACACCTAACACCCTGCCCTTTGGGATGACGTGAAAAATATTTATGACTTGAACGATGTACGAATTCTTAAGAAGTAATTCATCTTTTGCTCATCCACAACCCGTCCGTTGACTGAACAGCATACCAAAATAAACCTAGTTTCTAACAATATATATATTTTTTTAGAGACAGCTTTATAATAAAGAAGTGCTATGAAGACTTGATATCGATTAACGACTAACCCGAAAAAGCAAGGAGAAGAAAGAAATATTCTAAATTCTAAAAAATTACGTGGCAAGGTTGGTGATAAACTACTTTTAAACTAGGCTACTAGTTCATTACACCTAGTTTTATTTAAAAGCACATTAATTTCTTTATATTTTTGCACAAAAAGAAATATATATAGCCTATATATATATTATTTATTTATTTATTTATTTATTTATTAAAAGGAGAAAACGAATAAAGAGAAACTGAAGGCAATCTATTCAGGTGGCATCCATCACAAAATGTACTAAATGTAATTCTAATCAGTGGAGAATCAAGTTAACCTACAGTATATATAAAGAAATGATTGCAAATATTCTCTCTGTAAGCAGGTCTTTGTTTGCTGTTACAGGGAAGTAGTGGTGCCGATGGTGCTGTTGTAATAATAATTATAATATTAATATTACTACTACTACTACTAATAATAATAATAATAATAATAATAATAATACCACTCCTATACCACTCCTACACATTAGTATATTTTAATTCGTTTGCGGAAAATAGTCTAAAGCATTTGTCACGAACAAATCCTGTTCTCCTCCAATGACCTGGGTGGGGCTGTTGACGTTAAAGCTATCAAACCCTTTTAAAAAATGTGTAATCCCGTGCATGGTTTTTGGTCTTCTAGGCATCAGACTGGATGATTTTCACCCTGGTACATTGGGAAGGGCTCCGCTGACGTACACAATGCGATGATGCCGCGTCACGTTTTCTAAATTTTTGAACAGGTGTGTGGGCGGACCCGCGACTTTATAAACGACTGTACACATTCAGAGAGCAGTTACTGAAGAAAAAAATAGCAGTTTAAAAATAAAGATTTACAAGGTAAGTGGCTAAACAATAATTTTTTTTAACCCTTATCATTATGCGGCATACATATAACGATTAAAAAACTTTATTATGTATTATGTATTTGGCTTTTTAGATAAGTAGAACAAAAATGTAGAAGTCTCAAAATGAGCACATCATCATTATTATTATTATTATTATTATTATTATTATTTAGTCACAGAAACAACCGAAAATAGCACCAAAAGGAACTAAAATTCATATTGACTTTTTATGCTGAAATATATTTTTATGTTCTATATGTTTATTTCAAAATGGCTAAAATACTCTGTCAGTCTTGACTTCTCAGTCTTTTGAAACATTTTGATATCCAAATTACTGTACCTACTTAGTCCGGTCCTTGTTTTTAACTGAAAAAGGAGTAAAATTTTGTTTAGACTATATTTGGATTTATATTATATGCACAACAACATTGGAAGATTATATTATATGAAATGTTTAATTTTTTTAATTATTTGTAATCAGTAATACACCTGTACATCCTGTAACTGAGTAATTGTTTGGTTTGATTATTTAAGTTTGCATATGGATATGCATATGAGGCATGTAGAATGAACAAGCGACTTAATGATTATTTTTTGTGGTAATTTTATTGCCCAATGTGAATGTTCTCTGTGAATTAATTACCACTTTATTATTGTATATTATTTATTTATTTATATTTCTTTTTTAATTGCATTTTTAGTGACTGTGAGACAAAATGGACATCAAACCACAAATATTGAAGCTGGGCGTTGGGATACGAATCTTTTTAACATTTCTTTTTGCTGCCCTAGTACTGGCAGTGGTAATGTGGGCTTACATTGGGCATGTAACTATTATATCATCACAGTATGGCATTATGGGCTTTGGCATTTACGGTATTCTGCTATGTCTTCATCTACTGGTCCAAAGTATTTTTGCCTTTGTGGAGCACCGGCGGATGCGTACCAGAAGAGAAGCTTGTTCCTACACAAAGACTGTTGGTTTTACCATTTCTGCTTACCAGGAAGACCCAATGTACCTGCGGGACTGCTTACAATCAGTTAAGGCACTCTGTTATCCACCTGAACTGCTCCGGATTGTCATGGTAGTGGATGGTAACACAGAAGAAGACCACTACATGATGTCCATGTTTGAAGAGATTTTTGCAGATCAGGATCCCTGCTGCTATGTGTGGCAAAACAACTATCATACAAACCCAGCTGGAGTGGGTCCTCAAGAAGATTCCCAGTGCAAGGTGGTAGAAGAAATTATCAGAACTAAGCGGTGTGTTTGCATTATGCAAAAGTGGGGAGGGAAGAGAGAAGTGATGTACACAGCATTCAAGGCACTGGGATCTTTAGTGGACTACATACAGGTAAGCAGCATTTACAGTAGACCAAGAAAACTTTTTAAACAGACTGAGAATATAAGCTATGTATTAGTTACATGTTTCTAGTACATGAAATAGCGTTTCTCTTTTTCTGTATTTTATTCCTCAGGTTTGTGATTCAGACACAAAGCTGGATCCCTTGGCAACAGTAGAACTGGTTAAGGTGCTTGAGAGTAACACAAGATATGGTGCTGTAGGTGGCGATGTGATGATCCTTAACCTAAAAGACTCTTACATCAGCTTCATGAGCAGTCTGCGATACTGGATGGCTTTTAACGTTGAGAGAGCATGCCAGTCATTTTTTGACTGCGTGTCTTGTATTAGTGGCCCGCTAGGTAAATAAAAGTAAAAAGATTGTGTGAAGTATATAATTAGTTATAATGGAGTAGTAAGTAATTATATAATCACAGTCTGTATAATTATATTGATTATATATATTATATAATTAATGTAATTGTAGACTATAATTATATAATCATATAATGAATTAGAAATGTTTATATCTGAACAGTTTTTACATAAATCATTATCATATCAATTAAAATCTAATAATAATAGTAACACTACTACTGCTACTACTACTCTTACTATACTAGAACATAATAATATGGCTTCATGAAATAAATACAAAAATACTGTATTGTGTACCTCATTGTACTCTTTGCTCTTTTATTCAGGTCTGTATAGGAATGACTTATTGCAACAGTTTTTGGAAGATTGGTACAACCAATCATTTCTGGGCCAGCATTGCACTTTTGGAGACGATCGACATCTTACAAACCGAATGCTGAGCATGGGTTATGCCACCAAGTAAGTGTTATACTTAATCTCTTGCTTTCATTAAAAAGTAAGATAGTTGTGAACAGAACTGTCATTCAGTCAATTGAACCCGGATGACAATAACTCAACTGTAATTAATCATTTATTTTTCTTGTCTCATCAGGTACACAGCTCGATCTAAGTGCTATACCGAGACACCATCCCAGTTCTTGCGTTGGTTAAATCAGCAAATGCGGTGGACAAAGTCATATTTTCGTGAATGGCTCTACAATGCCATGTGGTGGCACAAGCATAACCTTTGGATGACCTATGAGTCCATTGTGGCTGGAATCTTTCCCTTCTTTGTCACCGCCACCATGATCCGACTGTTCTGGGTGGGCACGTTATGGAACATCCTGTGGGTCCTTTGCTGCATTCAACTAATTGGCCTGATTAAGGCAGCCTATGCTTGCATCTTACGACAAGACATAGTGATGGTCTTCATGTCTCTCTATTCTGCCCTCTACATGACAAGTCTTCTGCCTACTAAGTATTTTGCCATGCTTACCATGAATAAGAACAGCTGGGGCACTTCAGGCCGCCGTAAGCTAGTGGGAAATTACATCCCACTCCTTCCCCTGTCAATATGGGCAGCCATCCTGCTGAGTGGTCTGTGCTACACAATCTACAGGGAAAGCAAAGAGGACTGGAAATCAGCTGCAAAACAGGAGGAGATCAAATATTTGATCTCTGGTGCTGTGGCATATGTCAGTTACTGGCTAATTATGGTCTTCATATACTGGGTGTGGATTCGTAGAGTGTGCCGAAAACGTTCACAGGGTTACAACGTGAATGTGTAATAACATTTCTGTCTTTTACATTTTTTGTAATTTATTTATTTATTTATTTATTTATTTGTTTATTTATTTATTTGTTTGTTTACTTGTGTGCTAAATATTTATTTATGTTCATTGCTGTTTTGCTGTGCTTGTTCATACAGTAACATGATTTTTAAAACAACTCTATGAAAAATTCTACTGTATTATAACAAAAATTCATCATACAAATTTACTCAGTATTATAAAAAAACTATGTTATACAAATGAACTCAGCATTATGCAAACTTTGTGGAAGTATTCATACTTGTGCACTGTGGCCCATGACCACCACTGGATTTTTAAACATTGAGTTTTTATTACCTTTATTCAGCTACACTCCATGACCTGATAACTACTGAAACATCTTACACAAGTACTAATGACAGTGGATGGTTTTGGGCTACTGATGACAACATGAAACTCCTTGTACAGGATGAAATTGCTAAAGTATTTTGTCTAATGCTGAAAAATATTGAAGGTTTTTTTTTTTTTTTTTTTCATTTTTATGGACTTTAATGGCTATTTATACATTCACTTGGAATATCATAGGAATTGTGCTGGAAAAATGTGCAGCATTGTTTGAAAATGATAAAGTGTTTTCAAATAATAATAATAGTTTTCATTTAATCACAGGATTTGTGATTGTTTGTAATTATTGTAAGAATTATTTTAAGAATTTGTAATTATTTATGATAGCAGTCATGGGTCACTATATTTAAAACAAAAGAAGTGGTCTGAAAGTTATACTGTTATGATAAATAACTTTGCAATATTTCAAGAATAAAGTCATGGTACAATGAGAAAATGGTGCATAATGTTCTTTGAAGTGAATAGATAAAGTTATGTTTCTTGGAACACTTTTGGTAGGTACTAAACACTGCATAAAAGAAACACCCCACAAGACCTAACCATTACAATCTGGCCCTGTTGAGGTGTACATTGAAAAAAAAAAAAAAAAGAACCGTTGTGAGTGACAGAACAGTGTTGTAAGTTCATAAAACTGTTTACTTCTTTTTCTGTATAATCAATAGAGCTATGCTAAGGAATTCTGTCTATGTTCACATTACCAGCCTGACTCAATTCTGATCTTTTACTATAATGTGTCTGATATAGTCTGAATGCACAAAGCTGATGTTTTTCAGATCATATCTGGGTCACTTTCCTACTGTATGTGGTCCTACACCAGTGTTGGTATGTGCTCAGGTGTTAAGATCTCCTCTGGGTTCTGAGACTGCTGGCACGATATGACTGTCTGTATGATGGGTATAATGACTTAAACACATTGTAATATTCTTTATGTCAGAGAGCTTATGATCGGCTATTCCATCCAAATGATGATGGGTTCTCTGTGGAGAGCTTCTACAGAAGCATAAAAGGGGGAAACTTATACTTAATAAAGTTTTAGAAGCAAAATGGAAAATAACAAACCATTTGATAACATAATATAAGCATAACAATATAAAAAATAATATAATTTTTCTTTTTAAATATAAAAGATTTTTAGAATAAGGTTCTCATTTTTCAAGCCTGCTTTTTAATCTGTCACACGACTATCTTTGAGTAGCACAAGTTCTGTAAGCAATAAAATAAACTCATTAAAGTTATGTGTGATCACAAAATTCAAGTTTTTTTGTGAGTCTACAATGTAGTTCACTGTAAAAAATAAAAAGTTGACTTAACTTAAAAAGTTAAGGCAACTGGCTGCAAAGCAATTTTGAGTTCACTCAACTTCAGTGGTTGAAGTTGTGCCAAATCATTTAAAAAAATTAATTGAAACTCCTGTTTAAAGTTGGTTATACCTTCCTAAAAAAGTACATCTAACTAATCATTATGAGTTTGTTTTAAGCCGAAAAAGGGGTTGAGTGAATTTTAAGAAATTAGTAGTTTCAGTTAGCAGATGCTCTTATCTAAAGCGACTTACATTTTTATCTCATTATACATCTGAGGGTTAAGGGCCTTGCTCAAGGGCCCAACAGTGGCAACTTGGTGGTTGGAACCTGGGATCTTCTGAACCGTAGCCCTATGCCTTAACCACTGAGCTACCCCTGGCCAGTTAGTAGGCAATGTAGTTGTGCCTAATTGTTTCTTAAAAAACAAACTCATAATGATTAGTTAGATGTACTTTTTTAGGAAGGTATAACTAATTTAAAACAGCAGTTTCAACGAACTTTTTAAAATGATTTGCCACAACTTCAACCACTGAAGTTGAGTGAACTCAAAATTGCTTTGCAACCGGTTGTCTTAACTTTTTAAGTTAAGGCAACTTTTTATTTTTTACAGTGATGTGAAACCATTGAATAAAGAAATCAAAATATTAAGTTTACTCAACGTGATTGTTTATATTTGTTGGACAAAATAGTAGTAAAATCCAGTTAAATAGATTTTATAAGTAAGTTCAACACTGTGCTCAAAAATATGTCCACCTACCTTGGAATTTTAAATTGAGTTAACAATTTGCAAGTTGGATTTTTTACGAAATAGTCATTTCCTTTTTTTAGACCTAACACCCTGCCCTTTGGGAGGACGTGATAAATATTTGTGACTTAAATGATGTATGAATTCTTAAGAAGTAATTCATCTTTTGCTCATCCACAGTAACTCGCCCGTTGACGGGACAACATACGGTACCATAGTTTCTCACAATAAATAAAGTTTTTTTTTGTGAAAGCTTACAATAAAGAAGTGCTATGTAATGTTGATATCCATTAATGATTAACCGGAACAAGCAAGGAGAAGAAAGAAAAATTCTAAATTCTAAAAAAAATTACTTGGCAAGGTTGGTGATAAACTATCAAACTTGGCTACTAGTTTATTACACCAAATTTTATTTAAAAGCACAATAATTTCTTTACATTTTTTGTGACAAAAAGAAAATAAAAAAATACATTGTAATTAGGCGGCGCGGTGGTGTAGTGGTTAGCACTGTCGCCTTGCACCTCCAGGGTCCAGGGTTCGATTCCCCGGCCAGGCTCGATTCCCGTTTCTGTGTGCATGGAGTTTGCATGTTCTCCCTGTGCTTGGTGGGTTTCCTCCTGGTACTCCGGTTTCCTCCCACAGTCCAAAGATATGCAGGTTAGGCTAATTGGCATTCCTAAATTGCCCGTAGTGTGTGAGTGTGCCCTGCGATGGATTGGCACCCTGTCCAGGGTGTACCCCACCTAGTGCCCGAAGTCTCCTGGGATAGGCTCCAGGTGCCCCGCGACCCTGAACACAGGATTAAGCGGTATAGAGAATGAATGAATGAACATTGTAATTAAAAAGGGAAAACGAATAAAAAAGAAACGCGGGAATGCAAGTAACTAGAAGGCAATCTATTTAGGTGGCATTCATCACAAAATGTACTAAATTGAATTCTAATCAGTTGAGAATCAGGTTAACCTATATAAACTAACAAATGCAAATAATCTCTCTAAGTAAGCAGGTCTTTGTTTGCTGTTAAAGGTAAATAGTGGTCCCGAGGGTGTGTAGTGTTCTACATCAGTAAACAGTCACATGACTGAATAAATGCTTCAGTGCTATTGGTTCAGATATCAGGCAGTTGGATCTAAGCATGCTGGTCCACAGCTTCAGACATGCTAATGTTAAGCTAAAATGTGCTCATGTTCTGTGCTTAAATAACTGTAAGTAAAATTTATTTGTTAGACAAGTTATGTGCGCGTCCTGAGCCTTTATCTGCAGCTCACTAAAGGAGTGAAACACAACAGGGTGCTGTTGTAATAATAATTATAATATTAATATTACTACTACTACTACTACTACTGTACTACTACTACTACTAATAATAATAATAATAATAATAATAAAATCAGCGTGTGTAGATAACCAAATAAATAAACATTCACACTTTAAAATTATGTGCAATTCTATATACACAGTACAGCCCAAAAGTTTGGACACACCTTCACTCATTCAATGTGCTTTCTTTATTTTCATGACCATTTACATTGGTAGATTCTCACTGAAGGCATCACAACTATGAATGAACACATGTGGAGTTATGTTCTTAACAAAAAAAGGTGAAATAACTGAAAACATGCTTTATATTCTAGTTTCTTCAAAATAGCCCCCCTTTGCTCTGATTACACTTTGCACACTCTTGGCATTCTCTCGATGAGCTTCAAGAGGTAATCACCTTAAATTGTTTCAACAGTCTTGACGGAGTTCCCAGAGGTGTTTAGCATATTGATTGGGTTCAGTCCGGTGACTGTGGAGACCTTTTTTCGTTAAGTACATAACTCCACATGTGTTCATTCATAGTTTTGATGCCTTCAGTGAGAATCTACCATGTCATGAAAATAAAGAAAGCACATTGACAGATGAGAATGTGTCCAAACTTTTGGCCTGTATATATATATATATATATATATATATATATATATATATATATAATATATATATATATATATATACTCATACTATAAGCCATACCACTGATCGGTATACTATACCACTCCTATACCACTCCTACACATTAGTATATTTTAAATCGTTTGCGGAAAATAGTCTAAAGCATTTGTCACGAACAAATCCTGTTCTCCTCCTATGACCTGGGAGGGGCAGTTGACGTTAAAGCTATCAAACCCTTTTAAAAAATGTGTAATCCCGTGCATGGTTTTTGGTCTTCTAGACACCAGACCGTATGATTTTCACCCTGGTACATTGGGAAGGCTCCGCTGACGTACACAATGCGATGATGCCGCGTCATCTCATGCAGACCGGGGTGAAGTTGGTTTTATATTGGACATTCGCTACATATTCAAGATTATCTCATCTGTTTATAAAGAAATAAATACCCAAAAACGACAAATCGCATATTTTCTTACTCTGGAGTAGACAGAGAAACTAGTACAAATAAAAATATTTTTAGATCTTCTCCTGTTACAGCCTGCTGGATGCTACTGCAATGGAGCTACTAAGGGACCGTCTAAAAAGTGCATGGCCAAGACCCCAACGTTTGTTTACTGAAGAATATACACGATTACAGAGGAATACCTCACAGGACATCAAACATATTACACTGTTAGGCTACAGTATGGCTTATTTGTATATTTATTTGTTTGTTGAATTCATTAATAATTATTTTAATGTACATTATGAAATAAATTATTACACAGACAATTCTTGTGCCAATAAAACAGATAAGTTGTTCACTGAGAGTCGGGCTGTTTTTATGACTGTACTATAATCCACTCCATCATAGCTAATAACTACAACCATTGCCTTTGCAATATTCAGTTTGATAATTTTTTTATTAATTTTTAATAAAAAAAATATAAATTTTCAATAGCTTTTTTGTTAAGTGGGTTACACATGTAAATCCAACTGGACTATAATCCACTCCATCATAGCTAATAACTACAACCATTGCCTTTGCAATATTCAGTTTGATAATTTTTTTATTAATTTTTAATAAAAAAAATATTAATTTTCAATAGCTTTTTCATTAAGTGGGTGATGCAGGTAAAACCAACTGGACTATAATCCACTCCATCATAGGTAATAACTACAACCATTGCCTTTGCAATATTCAGTTTGATAAATTTTTTTATTAATTTTTAATAAAAAAATTATTAATTTTCAATAGCTTTTTTGTTAAGTGGGTTACACATGTAAATCCAACTGGACTATAATCCACTCCATCATAGCTAATAACTACAACCATTGCCTTTGCAATATTCAGTTTGATAATTTTTTTATTAATTTTTAATAAAAAAATTATTAATTTTCAATAGCTTTTTTGTTAAGTGGGTTACACATGTAAATCCAACTGGACTATAATCCACTCCATCATAGCTAATAACTCCAACCATTGCCTTTGCAATATTCAGTTTGATAATTTTTTGTTATTAATTTTTAATAAAAAAAATATTAATTTTCAATAGCTTTTTCATTAAGTGGGTGATGCAGGTAAAACCAACTGGACTATAATCCACTCCATCATAGCTAATAACTACAACCATTGCCTTTGCAATATTCAGTTTGATAAATCCTGTTCATAATTTTTATGGACAGGATTTCTAGGCGCAGCCAGGGCGTTGAGGGGGTGCAGTTTGGTGGGCTCAGGATTGGGTCACTGCTTTTTGCAGATGACGTTGTTCTGTTGGCCTCATCACCCTGTGACCTACAGCTCTCACTGGATAGGTTCGCAGCCGAGTGTGAAGCGGCTGGGATGAGAATCAGCACCTCCAAATCTGAGGCCATGGTCCTCAGCCGGAAAAGGGTGGAGTGCCCTCTCAGAGTTGGGAGTGAGATCCTGCCCCAAGTGGAGGAGTTTAAGTATCTCGGGATCTTGTTCACGAGTGAGGGTAAAATGGAGCGGGAGATTGACAGGCGGATCGGGTCAGCGTCTGCAGTGATGCGGGCTCTGTATCGGTCCGTCGTGGTGAAGAAGGAGCTGAGTCAAAAGGCAAAGCTCTCAATTTACCGGTCGATCTACGTTCCTACCCTCACCTATGGTCATGAGCTGTGGGTAGTGACCGAAAGAACAAGATCGCGAATACAAGCGGCCGAAATGGGTTTCCTCCGCAGGGTGTCTGGGCTCTCCCTTAGAGATAGGGTGAGAAGCTCAGTCATCCGGGAGGGGCTCAGAGTAGAGCCGCTGCTCCTCCGCATCGAGAGGAGCCAAATGAGGTGGCTTGGGCATCTATTTAGGATGCCCCCTGGACGCCTCCCTTGTGAGGTGTTCCGGACACGCCCCACCGGAAAGAGACCCCGGGGAAGACCCAGGACACGCTGGAGGGACTATGTCTCTCGGCTGGCCTGGGAACGCCTTGGGATCCCCCCGGAAGAGCTGGAAGAAGTGGCCAGGGAGAGGGAAGTCTGGGCATCCCTGCTGAAGCTGCTGCCCCCGCGACCCGACCTCGGATAAGCGGAAGAAGATGGATGGATGGATGGATGGATGGAGTTTGATAAATTTTTTTATTAATTTTTAATAAAAAAATTATTAATTTTCAATAGCTTTTTTGTTAAGTGGGTTACACATGTAAATCCAACTGGACTTACATGGACTTGATGGAGTCGATTATAGTGAAGTTGGGTTTACATGTGTAACCTACTTAACGAAAAAGCTATTGAAAATTCATAATTTTTTAATCAAAAAATTATTTAAAAATGATCAAACTGAATATTGCAAAGGGAATGGTTATAGTTATTAGCTATGATGGAGTGGATTATAGTCCAGTTGGTTTTACATGTGTAACCCACTTAACGAAAAAGCTATTGAAAATGTATAATTTTTTAATAAAAAATTCATAAAAAAATTATCAAACTGAATATTGCAAAGACAATGGTTGTAGTTATTAGCTATGATGGAGTGGATTATAGTACAGTCATAAAAACAGCCCGACTCTCAGTAAACAACTTATCTGTTTTATTGGCACAAGAATTGTCTGTGTAATAATTAATTTTATAATGTACATTAAAATAATTATTAATGCATTCAACAAACAAATAAATATACAAATAATCCATACTGTAGCCTAACAGTGTAATATGTTTGATGTCCTGTGAGGTATTCCTCAGTAATCGTGTATATTCTTCAGTAAACAAACGTTTGGGTCTTGGCCATGCACTTTTTAGACGGTCCCTTAGTAGCTCCATTGCTATAAAGCGGCGATAAGCAGCGTTTCTGAAAGATTTAGCTCAAGCAGGCTGTAACAGGAGAAGATCTAAAAATATTTTTATTTGTACTAGTTTCTCTGTCTACTCCAGAGTAAGAAAATATACGATTTGTTTTTTTTTTTCCATAATTATTGATAAACAGATGAGTTAATCTTGAATGTGTGGCGAATGTCCAATATAAAACCAACTTCACCCCGGTCTCATGCAGTCACATTTTCTAAATTTTTGAACAGGTGTGTGGGCGGACCCGCGACTTTATAAACGACTGTACACACAAATAAGAAATCCAAAGAGCAGATACTGAAGAAGACATAGCAGTTTAAAATTACAATTTTCAAGGTAAGTGACTAAACAATCATTATTTTTTAAAAACCTTAACATTATGCGGCACACAGTATAATAACGATTAAAAAGCATGTGTTTATGTGGAAGCCAATGTGTGCAAACGAGGAGGCTTCAAACTACAAACTGTTTATTTGGGTTTTCGGATAAGTCAGGTAGAACAAAAATGTACAAGTCTCAAAATGAGCATATTATTATTATTATTATTATTATTATTATTATTGTTGTTGTTGTTATTATTAGGTCACAGAGAAACAACCGAAAACAGCACCAAAAATAACTAAAATTCATATTGCCTATTTTATGCTGAAATATATTTTTTAAGTTATATATGTTCAGGCGGCACGGTGGTGTAGTGGTTAGCACTGTCGCCTTGCGCGCGGGCCAGGCTCGATTCCCGCCTCGGTGTGCATGGAGTTTGCATGTTCTCCCCGTAATAAGATGAATGAATGTATGTTTATTTAAAAATGGCTAAAATACTCTGAGCTTTAAAGGCTACTATGATCCAATCTTGACTTCTTACTCTTTTGAAACATTTTGATATTCAACTTACTTAGTACTCCCTTCATGTAGTTTTAACTGTGTGAAAAAGGAGTAAAATTTTGTTTAGACTATATTTGGATTTATATTATATGCACCTTTGGAAGATTAAATTATATTAAATGTTCCATTTTTAATATTATTTGTAATCAGTAATACACCTGTACATCCTGTAACTGAGGAGTTGTTCGATTTGGTTATTTATGTTCACATATGAATATACATATGATGCTTGTAGAATGAACAGGTGACTTAATAATGATTTTTTTTGTTGCCAAAAACTATTTAAAGTGAAATATTTATACTTTTAGTTAATTATTATTTCACTGCTAACTCATCAGTGCTCAAGACTTACTTTAGAAAGGTCATGGTCATTAAGTATTTTCCAGATTAATTACAAATTGCTTGTACACATAAATAAATGGCTTACTGACTTTGCTAAGTTCTCAGTGTGTATGTTCTCTGTGAATTAATTGCCATTTTATTATTGTTTACTATTCAGTTATTTATTTATTTATTTATGAAATTTTTAGTGACTGCAAGACAAAATGGACGTCAAACCACAAATATTGAAGCTGGGCGTTGGGATACGAATCTTTTTAACATTTCTTTTTGCTGCCCTTGTACTGGCAGTGGTAATGTGGGCTTACATAGGGCATGTAACTATTATATCATCACAGTATGGCATTATGGGCTTTGGCATTTACGGTATTCTGCTATGTCTTCATCTACTGGTCCAAAGTATTTTTGCCTTTGTGGAGCACCGGCGGATGCGTACCAGAAGAGAAGCTTGTTCCTACACAAAGACTGTTGGTTTTACCATTTCTGCTTACCAGGAAGACCCAATGTACCTGCGGGACTGCTTACAATCAGTTAAGGCACTCTGTTATCCACCTGAACTGCTCCGGATTGTCATGGTAGTGGATGGTAACACAGAAGAAGACCACTACATGATGTCCATGTTTGAAGAGATTTTTGCAGATCAGGATCCCTGCTGCTATGTGTGGCAAAACAACTATCATACAAACCCAGCTGGAGTGGGTCCTCAAGAAGATTCCCAGTGCAAGGTGGTAGAAGAAATTATCAGAACTAAGCGGTGTGTTTGCATTATGCAAAAGTGGGGAGGGAAGAGAGAAGTGATGTACACAGCATTCAAGGCACTGGGATCTTTAGTGGACTACATACAGGTAAGCAGCATTTAGGTCAAGAAAACTTTTTAAACAGACTTAGAATATGTTATGTACAGTATTTAATCACTTGTTTCTAGTACATGAAATAGCGTTTCTCTTTTTTTTTTTTTACCATTTCTCTTTTTCTGTATTTTATTCCTCAGGTTTGTGATTCAGACACAAAGCTGGATCCCTTGGCAACAGTAGAACTGGTTAAGGTGCTTGAGAGTAACACAAGATATGGTGCTGTAGGTGGCGATGTGATGATCCTTAACCTAAAAGACTCTTACATCAGCTTCATGAGCAGTCTGCGATACTGGATGGCTTTTAACGTTGAGAGAGCATGCCAGTCATTTTTTGACTGCGTGTCTTGTATTAGTGGCCCGCTAGGTAAATAAAAAAGATTGTGTGAAGTATATAATTAGTTATAATGGAGTAGTAAGTAATTATATAATCAAAGACTGTATAATTATATTGATTATATATTATATATTTAATGTAACTGTAGACTATATATATATATATATATATATATATATATATATATATATGTATTATATATAATCATATAATGAATTAGAAATGTTTATATCTGAACAGTGTTTACATAAATAATTATCATATCAATTAAAATCTAATAATAATAGTAACACTACTCCCGCTACTTACTGCTACTTACTCTTACTACGATACTAGAACATAATAATATGGCTTCATGAAATAAATACAAAAATACTGTATTGTGTACCTCATTGTACTCTTTGCTCTTTTATTCAGGTCTGTATAGGAATGACTTATTGCAACAGTTTTTGGAAGATTGGTACAACCAATCATTTCTGGGCCAGCATTGCACTTTTGGAGACGATCGACATCTTACAAACCGAATGCTGAGCATGGGTTATGCCACCAAGTAAGTGTTATATGGTACTTAATCTCTTGCTTTCAATCAAAAGTAAGATAGTTGTGAACAGAACTGTCATTCAGTCAATTGAACCCGGATGACAATAACTCAACTGCAATTAATCATTTATGTTTCTTGTCTCATCAGGTACACAGCTCGATCTAAGTGCTATACCGAGACACCATCCCAGTTCTTGCGTTGGTTAAATCAGCAAATGCGGTGGACAAAGTCATATTTTCGTGAATGGCTCTACAATGCCATGTGGTGGCACAAGCATAACCTTTGGATGACCTACGAGTCCATTGTGGCTGGAATCTTTCCCTTCTTTGTCACCGCCACCATGATCCGACTGTTCTGGGTGGGCACGTTATGGAACATCCTGTGGGTCCTTTGCTGCATTCAACTAATTGGACTGATTAAGGCAGCCTATGCTTGCATCTTACGACAAGACATAGTGATGGTCTTCATGTCTCTCTATTCTGCCCTCTACATGACAAGTCTTCTGCCTACTAAGTATTTTGCCATGCTTACCATGAATAAGAGCAGCTGGGGCACTTCAGGCCGCCGTAAGCTAGTGGGAAATTACATCCCACTCCTTCCCCTGTCAATATGGGCAGCCATCCTGCTGAGTGGTCTGTGCTACACAATCTACAGGGAAAGCAAAGAGGACTGGAAATCAGCTGCAAAACAGGAGGAGATCAAATATTTGATCTCTGGTGCTGTGGCATATGTCAGTTACTGGCTAATTATGGTCTTCATATACTGGGTGTGGATTCGTAGAGTGTGCCGAAAACGTTCACAGGGTTACAACGTGAATGTGTAATAACATTTCTGTCTTTTACATTTTTTGTAATTTATTTATTTATTTGTTTGTTTGTTTGTTTGTTTATTTGTTTACTTGTGTGCTAAATATTTATTTATGTTCATAGCTGTTTTGCTGTGCTTGTTCATAACATGATTTTAAAAACAACTCTATGAAGAATTCTACTGTATTATAAAATTTTACAAAAATTCATCATACAAATTTACTCAGTATTATAAAAACTTTGTGGAAGTATTCATACTTGTGCACTGTGGCCACCACCACTGGATTTTTACGTATACATTGAATTTTCATTACCATTATTCAGCTACAGAAACAAGTATTAATGCCAATGGATGGCTACTGATGACAACATGAAACTCGCTTGTACAGGATGTAATTGCTAAATTATTTTGTAAAATTATGTAAAATTTTGAAGTTGCCCCTGTTTTTTTTCCCATGTTTTTTTCGTGTGTTTTTTTAAAGGACTTTAATGACTATTTATACATTCACTTGAAATATCATAGGAACTGTGCTGGAAAAATGTGAAGTATTGCTTGAAAATGATAAAGTGTTTTCAAATAATAATAGTTATCATTTAATCACAGAATTTGTATATAAATACAATATAATTATTGTAAGAATTATTTTAAGAATTTGTAATTATTTATGACAGATGTTAATGGCCACTATTTAAAACAAGTGGTCTGAAAAGTTATACTGTTATGATAAATGACTTATACATATCAAGAATAAAGTAATGGTTCAATGAAAATGGTGCATAATATTTTTTTAAGTGAAGAGATAAAGTTTTTTTTTTTTTTTTGGAACACTTTTGGTAGGTACTAAACATTGCATAAAAGAAACACTCCACAAGACCAAACCATCACAATCTGGCCCTGTTGAGGTGTACATTGAAAAAAAAAAAAAAGAACCGTTGATGATGGTGTTGTAAGTTCATAAAACTGTTTGCTTCTTTTTCTGTATAATGAATAGAGCTATGCTAAGAGATTCTGTCTATGTTCATATTACGAGCCTGTAGTGACTCAATTCTGATATTTCACCCTAATGTGACATGGATCTGATATAGTCTGAATGCACAAATCTAATGTTTTTCAGATCATATCTGGGTCACTTTTGTATGTGGCCCTACCCAGTGTTGGTATGTGCTCAGGTGGTAAGATCTCCTTATAATATTCTTTATGTCAGAGAGTTTATGACCGGCTATTCCATCCAAATGAGGTGATAAATGTAATGAGATGCTCAACAGGGTTGAAATGGTGTGCAGACTGTGAGGCACTAAATGGATATACTGTATATGCATTTAATTAGGTCAAAGATAGACTATAGAAGGACAGCATACAGATCTAAATTAGAGGTAGTACAAGTACATGCTCTCAAAGTATGCACAAATGCAACTAGGACAGCACCAGTGTATTGACTCCAGGTAGAGGCTAGAAGAAAACAGTTATTGGTTAACTACAGCATAAATTTGAAAGACCATAGAAAAAATAGCAGTGGTGCAGGAAAAGTGATGGGGCCCAGACAGAGAGCTTTGGGTGGGTAGGGAATAAGTTGGCAGATAGCATTGGGTTAAGTACATTAAAATTGAGCCCTTTTGTAGTTTGGCCATGTGTGCCAGAATGGTTATTAAGAAGCCCAAAACCTGACCTAGAACTAGCCGAGGTTAAACAAAGTGTCAGCAATACAGACTTAGTGGCTGAGTATTAAAATCATCTAGAGCAGAAATATATAGGGTTTGAACAGATATTGATGAATGGGCCAAAAAAAAAAGATGCAGCAGTGATAATATCAACCTGTGGGGTTGAGATAACCATCAGAAGAGGAAGCTGAGATTGTTAAACGTTCGAAGACTGGGAAGGGAAGGGTGTGGGATGGAGAAATACCATGAATGGATGGCAGGAGAGAGGGGTAAAAGGAATAAAAACTCACATTGGCTAAAAATGAATGAATGAAAATTAAATGCAACACAAAGAATTTGTTCCACACTGAGATGCCAATGAGGTGGTATATATAAAGGCTAAGAATATTGATCAGATAAATAGATTTTAACAATTGACATTGTCTCAAAACAGCTTTACACAATCAAAAGAATTATTTAAGTTTGTATGGAATGTGAATGTGTATGAATCAAAATGGTCAGATAGTCCCTGGTGAGCAAGCCGCTGGTGACAGTGGCAAGGAAAAACTCCCTGAGATGGCAATAGGAAGAAACCTTGAGAGGAACCAGACTCAACAGGGAACCCATCCTCATCTGGGTGAAACAGATAGCAGGAAATGATCTGCATTAATACAGTGTCTTAGGTGGCAGGCAGTTCAGCTATAATAGTTGATGTTAACTGATGTTAAAATGGAGTCCAGGTAGTTATTGGAGACTCAGATAGACTTGTGGAAAATTCCAGTCCTGAACTATCGAATTGTCAAGTCCTCAGAGAAACAGCTGCTAACACCAGTCGAGGCCAGAACCGTCTTCTAAGTACAGAGAATCATCCCCAGACACCAGACGCATTCCCAAAGAGACACACGGGGCATCCATGCGACGAAACCTCCAACCAGAAGCGGGGCACCAGGATGGATCAGACAGGTCCGGAGGGCAGAGGGAGTCTGGATCACTGGCAGCTCAGGGATGAAATGTGTAGCTTGACAGAGAGAGAGAGAGAAAGAGTGAAAGAGGGAGACAGGGGGAGAGAGGAAAGAGAAAGAGAAGAAGAGGAGAGATAGCAGTTAGGTATGGTCACAGTCACATAATGTATACTGTAATGTGAATGTATATTTACTGTAGAGTGCAAGCAGGGACTCCGGCAGGAATAAGAAACCTGTTCTTAATCTGTCTTGCCTGGTTAAATAAAGGTAAATAAAATAAATAAAAAATTATCACTGTGACACACTTGAATTGAGACAAGATAGTGATCTGATATAACTTCAGACAGTGTAATTGTGAATACATTTCTTATACTTAATCCGAAGAATATTATTAAGTCCTGATTTATGTGACCTGCTTTATGAGTGGTTCCTACTACACACTGATTTACACCTACTGAGTCCAGTATGGACATAAATGCTGTTCTCAGAGGGTCTTCTGGATTCTAAAAATGAATGTTAAAATCTCCAGCAATTAACACTTTCTCTACAGAAAGTGGACTAGGTTTGAGATGAAATCTGCAAATTCAGTAAGAAATTCAGAATACGGCCCTGGAGGTCTGTAAATTATAGTGGAATCGACTGAACTGACTTAATATACTTAAATACACTTATGTTACTATAAAGAATTTCAAATGAGTTAAATTTGTGTCCGTGTTTTTGTACGGTAGACAGATTATCATTATAAATAACTGCGACGCCTCCTCCTCTACCAGTTAACCGAGGCTGGTATATGTAGCTGTATCCAGGAGGACTAGCTTCATTTAGAGCTACATACTCGTCCTGTTTAACCCATGTTTCAGTTAAACAGAGTATATCAAACTCCTGATCTCTGATCATTTCATTAACAGTAACCACTTTTGATGTGAGAGATCTAATATTTAACAATCCTAGCTTCAGATCAGAGGTGCCGGCTGCACATTCAGTATGACCCGAGTTTGTGGTCTTTATGTTAATTAAATTATTGAAACAGACTTTCTGAGACTTTCTACATTTTTGCTTAGATCGGGGAACAGACACAGTCTCAATATGGTGAACCCTGAGTGACGACTCTATGCAGCTAGCAGACGGTTGGTTTAGCTTGTCTGTCTGCTCCCTGGCCTGGGCTCTGGATTGTTACCGATTAACTAGACGTCTACTGAGACTATGAGCTATACTACAGGAAATGAGAGCAGCACCTTCCCGAGTGGGATGGACACCGTCCCGCTCTAACAGGCCAGCTTTGCCCTCAAAGGTCTTCCAATTATCTATTGCTTCTTTTCCACTGCATAGTACGGCACAGCACAGTTCAGTACAGCTCACTTCGGTTCGGCTCAGTTTGGCTCGGTTTGCGCTTCCACTGCAGTGTAGTAACACTTTAGAGTGGGCGGGATTATTCACGTGTCGTTATAGTTGCGGCGCCTCTACTGCCATGACATCATCGTAAACGCGCCACAAACAAACACAAAACAATGGAGCATATCGACGGAATGGTGTTCTTCATTCTCGGCATGTGCATGTTTTTAACAGCGAGACGAAGGAGTTTGTTTCAAAAGAGGCTGATGGCAGCCAAAGAAAATTTTTGGTTAATACAAAAAGGTGTGTCCGATCCTTCGCTGGCTGTTCTAAATATAGCGGTTCTGTTGTGTCTCGTGTCGCAAGATCAGTGATGCAGTAATGATGATTTTCTCCGGCCAATCAGTGACCAGCGGAGTTTACACGTCACGTTTTGGTAGCGGTTCGGCGCGCTTGGAACCTAGGCTGAGGTGGTACTAAAAAAAGGACCAGGTACCAGGTACTGTTCCCAGTGGAAAACCCCCCAAAAGTGAGCTGAACTGAACCGTGTCGTGCCGTACTACGTATGCAGTGGAAAAGCCCACATTATTTTCGGAGCACCACCTGGACATCCAGCGGTTCAGCGACCATAACCTGCTGTAAGCTATGTCCCTACGTCTCATTGGGATGGGACCAGAGCATACTACTTCATCGGACATCACCTTCGTTAATTTAAACACCTCTGTAAAGTTATTCTTACTAACCTCTGACTGACGAGGGTGTATATCGTTAGCTCCAGCATGTACCACTATCTTAGAGAAACTGTGCTGTCCTAGATTACCTGCTACAGTATGTCCGGTGCCCTGGCTCCCGGGATACACCTACAGTAACCACTGCCACTGGCACCCCTAAAGGTCTAGCTAATTTCACATGCCTCAGTATAGAGCCTCCTATAACCAGAGCTCTTTCAGGTTTCTCAGCGGGTGCAGCACTGAAGAGAGCAAACCTGTTGGACACGTGAAGCGCAGAGGAGGTGTGCTCCGGTGGGCTAGCCTTAGCGTTAGCTTTGGCTGAACAAGTATGCCGAGTTGTCACCCACTCGCCCCGCTGTGAGGGCTCTAACGCCGGAGTCGGGGGCTGTTTATCTCCACCTGCGGCACCCAGACTGTCCACTACAGGAATAACGCTGCTCTCACACTCTCTAACCCTCTCTAAAGTCTGGATGCGCTCCTCTAATGCTAATACTGTATCTTCTCCGTCAGGGTGCTAAATAACACACACCTATCACAAATAAAATTATCACTAATGACGGAGGAAGAATGTCTAAACATCCTGCACTCTACACACTGAACGAGCTGAATGGTAGACATGATAACGTACCTCTGAGTCGGAGTTTTAGTTGTTTGGAGCTGAATTCCGTTTGTTGTTCTTAGACGAGGAAACTCGCGCGTTCTCCAAAAATTGCAGAAAAAAGGCGAAGCCGAATAGTATGAAGATGTAAAAGCTAGTTGCTATTAATATTATTATTGTATAAATGACAAAGCTATATAATTTAAACGCTGATACAAACGCGAAACTTTCGCAGCAACGATACCAAAACAGGAAGCATGCGCTTCTTGTTTTAAAGTGTCACCCGTGCTGAGTCTTAGTGCGCGTCTCTTACTGATATAATCAACATCCATGCACGTGTGTACTGTTTACTGTAAGACCATGTGACCACGTGTGTGTGCGTAAAACATTTTATTTTGTATCTGTATGCATGTACAGATACAAAATGTAGTAGACCTACATGTAAAGTAAAAGCAAGTCTTATTAGAGAGGTTAAAGATCCATTTTCTCTCTCTGTATCAGCCTGCTCTTTGTGTCTGTGTGCATGCGCATCATTGGACAACATGCCACACACACACACACAAACCGCACGTACTTTCGCCTTCACAGAGACACACACACATAAACACACTCTTTTTCTCTGCTCTACACAGAAACACTGATCTGTCGCAATTCTTTTCAAAGATAAAGTGCAGGTTAATTTGTTTTATTTTTACTTTACAGCTGTGGTTCTGCGTCACTCAATCGAGTGTCATTAGAGAGATTTCTTGTTTATTTTTCCCGATAAAAGTGTTTCCGTTGTGTCCGCGTGTGTGTGTGAAAACAGTGGAGAAAGGGTAACTGTGTAAGACGAGAAGGGGGAGAGAGGAGGGCTCCTTACTTTAGCTTCACTCACACACACACACACACACACACATATACACATACACAGCACCTGCGAAAAATAATTAACACAGAATATAAAGTAAAAATTAAACAAATTAACCTGCATTTTACATTTAAAAAAAGTTCAAATAAATCCCGACAGATAAGTGTTTGCGTATGTATTTATTTTTTTATCTATTATTTCTTGGGGAGATTCGCTTTGATTTATGAGTGTTTTGAAATACGAGCCTACTTCCGGAACGTATTATGCTTGTAATCCAAGGTTCCACTGTACATAAGATTTAGCAATAACACATTAGACAATACATAGACAGAACAAAAACCATGAAATTTACCGTATGCCGATGAAAATAAAATGAAAATAAAATAATAACTAACACACGCAATGATGCAGCTTCCAGGCTTGAATACACTACTTGCACGCAGACTCGTTACGTACTTCCGCTTTGAAGTAATAGGGCTCGCTGAGTTCCGGTTTGTCGGCCATTGTTTTGGAGTTTGTAGGAAATGTTCAGAAAGAAGTGTGTTTATAGATTTCAGAGACAGCAGAAGGTACGTAACGTACACTGTTGTGTTCCGCTGTGTACATCTTCTGCGAAGTTCAATGGAACTTTAAGTTTTCACAGTTTTCATTCAGATGTGAATGATTACGCCGTTAAAGCATCGCGGGCCGGCTGAAGTGGTATCCGACGAACCTGTACCCATTGATGTCATGGTGGAGCATGATTACTGTAGCATTCCTGAGCCTTCATTATTAGATCTGGCATGTGCTAAAATAGAAGAACTTTCTAATGAAGTGGAGGAGCTGAAAAAACAGCTACAAGAGCTACACGTTCAGCATGAATGAACATTTACAGAACACAGTACAGGGTAGTATTTACAATGTGTTATCTGACTCTTGTCTGTCACAGGGCTGCTCTCTATCACTTTATCATACTTAAAAGCTCGATTTGCACGTCTGGTTTGCACTCTCAGCCATGTCCCCTTACTTGTATATTATATTTGTTTTTTTTGTATATATTATATGTATCATTGTATTTATTCATATTTTTCTTCTTATTTTTAAAATTGTACTTTATGTATTTAATGTTATCTGTTATCCCCCAAGGGTCTGAGAGTAACGCAATTTAAGTTCTCTGTATGTCCTGTACATGTGGCAGAATTGACAATAAAGTTGACTTTGACTTTAATAAGGGAGATCCTGGAGACAGCGGGTGTAGAACGTAGCCAGAGGTGGAAAGAGTAATAAAATTTTGTACTCAAGTACAAGTACTGTTACTTCAGTGAAATTTTACTTAAGTACAAGTAAAGTTACAATTATAAAAATCTACTCAAGTAAAAGTAAAAAGTAGCTCATTAAAAAATGTACTCAGAGTAAAAGTTACCGAGTTACTTTTTTATTTTTTTTAACAGCGGGGGTGGGATGAGGCATTCGTAGTTCAAAAAAGATGAGCAGATATAAATCTCAAACTAGTTGTTTTTAACTGAAGGAACACCTTTGCATAATAAAGCTGTTGTCTTTGTTGTGCTTGAAAATCAAAGTGGTCACTTAAATATGGTGTTACGTACCAGTCTAGGGCCGTACAGCAAAAGAATGGTTCAGGGTTCTATTTATAATATATATATAACTGTATGGAAATGGTGGTATATGGCAGAAAGAACTAGATCCAATCATTAACTGATGAAATAATGAGGTTTGTACACACACACACAGACACACACACACACACACACACACACACACACACACACACACACACACACACACCAGGAGGAGGATCAGATTCAGGTTGGACCCAGGCCAAAATAATTTAAACAAAATGGTATTTATATTTAGTAGCTAGATTACCTGCAAAACAAAACAAAACAAAAAAACACAAACAAAAATACAGGTACCTTCCCGGACTCCCTAAACCAAAAACAGTGAAATTATCTACAAATATATACAAAGACCAACCAAACCAAAGGGACAAAGCAATAATCAAAGTCAATTGGAGGCAAAAAGTCAAAACCAGAATACACAACCAAATATCAAACGCCAAATTCACAACCTCTTTCATCTTTCCCGCGTCGCTCTCCGGTTTATACATGGTCGCGCTAGTCGATGACGTCACTCAGGGCGGAAGCGACCGTGTGGAAGGTCAGGTAGCTGCCGATGTCAGAAAACCTGGAGTGGAGTCTGGAGCGGCGCGCGACCAGGACATGATACACACACGCGGCGCAACGGAGCATTTATACAAAGCATTATATTTTTATTATTTTATCATTTTCATTCATTTATTTTTTACTCAGTAGCGAATATGATTTAAAATGTAGCGAATTACAATACTTCAAACAAAACGTACTTAAGTAAAAGTAAAATTACAGATTTTTAAAACTACTTTAAAAAGTAGAAATACACAAAAAAGCTACTCAATTACAGTAACGCGAGTAAATGTAATTCGTTACTTTCCACCTCTGAACGTAGCCATTGCTAAACTGGAACTGACTGAGCCCTATTGAAAGCGTGGAAGTGCATTCAAATTAGAAGCGGAGGACTGGGGAGCCAATCAGAAAACAGAAAGTCTGAATCTGCCCGCCTCCAGTTTCTGAATGACTGGTGTTGCGCAGAATCTAGTCTCTGGTTGGCTGGAATAGTTAGAGTTATAACACTGCTGCAGTTTGTGCAAGTGTAGCTTTATGATAGTGAGCGCACAGAAGAGTGAGAGAGTTCAAACATTAATTATATTAAACGGGCAAAAGTGATTTTCAGCGCACAAAGACATGTTTAAGAGTGCACAAGATTTAGTGTACAAAAATGAGTCTAAAAGCACACGTGCACGGGAGATTAGGGCACGAGTGTCATTAGAGAGATTTCTTGTACTGTACATATGTACAATGTTCTTGTACATAAGAATATGTAAATATGAATATGTACATATGAATAAGTACATTTAAATCTAACTGAAAATATACTGAGATTACCGTATATTAAAATTTGTATTCTAATGTACTATCTGTACATTTGGACAATTATTATTTCGAACAATATATAAGAAAAAAAATATGTCAAAAATAAATTTAAAAACAAAGTTTAAATAAGTGTGCTTTGGAAATTAAAGTGAATTTTTGGAAAGTGTACTATACAGTAATACAATTATTTTGAAGGATGTTTAAAGTTTAAATCCAAAATTTGGTAAAAGCATGATGTTAGTGTACTTTTTATATATTAATTGATGGTACAACTTTTTGTTATATTTGCTGTGCACTATCGAGGATTTCAATATATTTGTAATATACTAAAGTGTATTTTTTTTTTCACTGGAGTAATCCAACTCCTGGTGTGATTTTAGTTTTGCTGTTACATTTCCAGATTTACTGTTGTGTTTTTGGTGTATAAATGTGTTTGGCACTTACAGCTCACATTATTACAATGTGAACAGAAACCAATTCTTTAGGAAATTATAGAATTAGTCTAAAAGAAAACATTGGCTTTTCATTGTGGGTGGACTCTATTATTTACTACATTATTTATTAAATTCTCTGAGCAATGCTATTTTCTACGTACATCCTTCCAGTCCTGTCGCTGTCTCATTACTTGCATCAGAATGTCCTGTTGTTTTTTCCACTGGGTCTGGGCCGCAAATTAGGTCGATTAGTCATTTAATAAACACATGTAATTTTTTATAAAGAAATTCAGAGAGGAAATGCTTGCATCATATTTTCACAATATATGTAAACACAGGGCAGTGCAATTTTGAAAACACTTCTGACCAGCTGGAAATATCAGTTAAAGCCAGGGCTCTCCAAAACAAACTGGTACTTATAGTCCCGCCAAAATTACATCTTTTGTTGTTGTCTAAATGCTTAATCTATTTATTAAACAGAAATAACCACAATGCACAAGTGACTAGTGTTAACCTACTGTATATGGTCTTATATATTGGGCAGTTGGTAATGCTGTCCAACATAAACATAGATAACATGAAAATATTATGAAAATATAAAAAAATTGTATTTGCATTTACTGTAAGCTACAGTCAGAATCTCTGTCCAAGCCATGCAGGTACAGGTAATGCATACTTTCTGACAAGTCAGATTTGAGAGTTCAACCATGCTTTTTTGAATTTCAACATTTAACCCATTTAACTTCCAGATTGTAATACATGTTGTTTTGTTGGTCCCGTGGTCATCTGGTCTGGATGTTGGATTTTGGCACAGGTTTTTACACCAGCTGTACTTCCTAACATAACTCTACCCTCCCATGTTTATCCAGGCTGACCTACAACTTAGTTACCAATGCCCTTCCAGGTTTATACTGTACACTATAAAATGTAACAAACTTAAATAAGGAATATTATAATGAAAGTCCCATAACTGGTGATGAGATTTATATGGCCCTCATGCAGGAGACAAGAATTATTTGCATATTAATGTACTTACATTTCAGTCTAAAATGCCTTCAACTAAATAAATCAGTGCTACTGTATCTACAGTAGTAAAGGCTCATATTTATTGGACATTCTCCTAGATAATGTATATTATATACATATCTTAAATGCAATTTTGACTAGTCATGTTATCATTTGTTTAAATGGCATCTCAATTTCACTAAAGAATCCTAATTAACTATTTTTTTTTACTAGCCAAAGTTAAGTTGAACTAAAATTTCATGTGCTTACCAACTTGGACAACCCATCTGCTTAGTCTCTTGGCATGAGTGACGAAGCAAAGAGCCGTGGACATGGCTGTGGGTATGAGACAGTTGCAAAAGCACCACAATAATGGCAACTTGAAGTACAAAAATTAATGGAATCATGTATACTGTAGCTGCCTCACATACAGAAACTGACTCCAATGTAATCTCAGTACATCTAATTTATCAAGCTGATTGCAAACATATTTGGGTCAATTTCATTATAAAGTTCTATTGAAACTTCATAATTTCCAAATAATAGCAGAAATTTTCCATTTAATTTCATATTAAGTAGTTCTTTATTAAGTAGAACTTTTAGAAATGCTGTTGGTTAAGCTCCAATACTTATACAATAAATAACCTGCACGTGGACAATTTATGAGTAAATGGAAAAATGTCATTGGAAAAGTTCAATGGAAAAGTACAGTAAATGTCATTGATACATAATAATTATAAAATTTTAAGAAAGATAGTCTCTTTCTCAACAATATTTTTTAGTTAATGGGAAAAGTCTGTCCGAAATGTGGAAGAAAAACGTAGAACTTTAGTTATAAAATGATTCACTTTTGTAGGTGACTGAGAACTGTTTATTCCATGTATTTAAAAATTTTATATTAACAAAAATAGATATTTACAGTATTAATATTTCACTGCGACAGGGTGGACATAAACTTGACAACATCAACCTACAAAACCAATATGATGAAATTAGAAAAGATATGTGTAAAAACTTAGTATGTACTGTACTTACAGCAGTTATTTTTACCTCCACTGAAGAAAGACAAAATGGCAGATGATGTCACTGATTCTCAATGGAGTATTTACCCCAAAAGGACAGATTGGATATGAATTTCACACATTTCATACATTAACAAAATGTTAATGTGAAAAATTAATATATATAAAAAATCTAAGTGACTTGTTTTATTAAAGAGTTTCTTGAGAGCCATAAGAACAAATGAAAAGTGTTTTAATTTTATGTTATTTAACCATCTATTGCACTTATTGCATGTGAGTCATGGCAAAATCACAAACAGCCAATCCCAAAAGAAAACGCTATAAAAATGAGTACTTAACCTATATTTGTACTGATACATCTATATGTCTAAATGTTTGGTAATTTAAAACCTCAGAATTCATGATAACTGGGTCATTATGATGAGGACACCAAAGTCACTTTATAGTGATTTTAACCAATTTACTTATTCTTATTCATAGTAGCATTAAAAATAACTAAAGAAATCCCTCAATCATGGAAAGAAAACACATTCCACATACATTAGTAATTAATCACACACAGTAATTAATCACTTTTTAATCATGGTTTTGATAACAGCTAGTTAAAAGCATCAGGCACTTATCCAGTGCTAAAGGAAAACGTCTCGGGTTACTTTGCTGTAACCCTGTTCCCTGAAAAGGCGGGAACGAGATGCTGCGTGAAAACGCTATGGGAACATATTTTCGTGTTGCCAGTTGTGAAGCATGTGTGTATCAAACACGCCAAATTTTGCCTTATATAACCTCGGTCAGGTGACGTCATCTGATGAGACGCACCTGCAGCTTATAAATAGGAGTAAAACGGAAACATTCCTCAGATCGATTTTGGCTGAAGGGACGTCCGGTCATGTAGGCAGTGCGGCATTGGAGCGCAGCAACTCGTTCCCGCCTTTTCAGTGATCAGCAATGTAACCCGAGACGTTCCCTTTCAAAGGCTACACTCGATGCCGCGTGAAAACGCTATGGGAACGAGAATACCAACGCCGCCGCACTTGTCGCACTTGTCGCCGCCGCAAGTGTCTGGACCCCAAGGTTGTGTAGCATGTTAGCACAAGGCCAAGAAGGTCTCAGAACTATATCTGGGAGGCTGACTCGAGGACGCGTGAGCCCGGAGTAGCATGAACATCCAGACTATAAAATCTAACAAGTGTGCGCGAAGAGGACCAAACTGCTGCGTCACACACTTGTGCAGGGGAATACCTCTTGCTAGCACAATAGATGAGGCGATTCCCCTGGTTGAATGAGCCCTAATTCCTAGAGGTGAAGTGAGCCCATGCGCCTCATAGGAGAGGGCAATAGTATCTCTCACCCAATGTGACAGGGTCTGTATAGTGGCGGCCGCCCCCCGGTTACGGCCCCCATAGCATATAAAAAGCTGCTCTGACTTACGCCATTTTCTGGTGCGGTGGACGTAGATCTGAAGAGCACGTACTGGACACAGTAGGTGAAGTCTCTCCTGCCCCAAAGCTGTAAAAGGCGGAGGACAGAATGCTTCAAGAACAACAGGGTGCATGGTTGAGCATGGAACTTTCGGAAGATAGTTCGGGTGTGGATGCAAAATGGCTTTGACTAGCCCAGGTGCAAAGCCTAGGCAGGATGGGGAGACTGACAAGGCGTGCAGATCTCCAATCCTCTTCAGAGAGGTAATGGCCATCAGAAAAACCATCTTAAGGGTCAGAAACCTGACAGGCGCTGACTCTAGTGGTTCGAAAGGGGTGTCAATTAGACCTTCGAGCTCGATAGATAAATCCCACGAAGGGACCGTGGCTCTAGTGGGTGGCCTCAACCGTTGAGCTCCACAAATGAAACGGGCAACTAAAGGGTGTTTTCCCACAGTAACCCCATCAATCAGAATGTGGCTGGCTGAAATAGCAGCTACGTACGTCCTGAGAGTACTAGCGCACAAGCCCGAGGACAACTTTTCCTGCAGGAACTCCAGCACTGAAACAATTCGGAAGTGGACTGAGTCTACCTGCTTCGTCATGCACCAACTTTCAAATACATTCCATTTGAGGGCATAAGCTCTTCTAGTGGAGGGAGCCCTAGCATTTAGAATAGTGTCAATAATTCGATTAATAATAATAATAATAACGATTACCACACTGTATTTTCGTAATTCTAACAGTAAAATACCTTATAAATGCTACAGAATAAATCCGTATTTCACATAACTTGGGATAACCATAGAATTTACAGTGAAAAACTGTAATTAGTTTTACAGAGTAAGACCTTAAATTTAACAGTTAAAAACATGAAAATATGGTTTATTGCAGTAAAATTTATGATATACTGTATTCATAAAAGGGAAACTCTCAGAGAAGATCTTCGTTACTAATATCATGAACCATCAGTTTATATTTTACTAAACCTTTGTTGATAGAGTTAAAAAATCAGAAAAATATCTGCTCTGTAAAAAATAAACTTAAAAATTTTATGGTAAAAAACTGGCAGCTGTGGTTGCCAGAAATTTACCATAAAAAATACGGGAGCAACGTTATTGGTTGTATGGGACTGCACTCATTATACTGTATATTTTATGGATTTTAATGTTTTTTTCTACGGTTTATAAATAAACCGTAAATTTTACAGTAAAAAACTGACAGCTGTGGTTGCCAGAAATTTACCGTAAAAAAATGTGGTAGCAACACTGTTTGTACGGGGTTGCACTCATTATACTGTATATTTTACGGATATTAATAGTTTTTTCTACGGTTTATAGCCGTCTAATTTACATTAACCAAGGACTTCAAATTTGTGAATGGTATTCCACCCTTTGATGACTGTGGCAAGGACAGTCGCTAGCACGTGCCACTTTGCCCGGCGCCACCAGCATACTTAGATTGTCTGCCCAAAAAAATGTCTACCCTGACATTTGTATATTTGATTTTGAGAATTTAAATATTGTTTTGCTGTCTTTATTAAAAAATACATGGGGCTATGCTGATGTCCGGTACTAACCGGTCATCATAGGTCCGGTACTATATAACTATATATATATATTTATAAATAAATATATATATATATATAAATTGTATTCATGTAGATTTACAGAAATGTTTTTATACAAAACATAGCACATTTTATCAGAATTCTATACATATAAATAAATGTTTTATATATCTAGTATCTTTACTAGCTGCCATGAAAACGATAAAGGCACCACGTGAGTGAGAAGCTTTTTTTTGAGAATTCACTGAATTCAGCTAAAAGAGATAGAAGTTACATTGCTAAGCATTCAGATTTTACTGTTAAGAAACTATTAAGAGTACTTTTATACTAATTGATGAATACAAACCTAAATCAAATCATCAAAACCCATCAAAAGTTATTCAAGACTCAGCATGGTCCCATGTATTTTTTAATAAAGACAGCAAAACAATATTTAAATTCTCAAAATCAAATATACAAATGTCAGGGTGGACATTTTTTTGGGCAGACAATCTAAGTATGCCGGTGGCGGCGGGCAAAGTGGCGCGTGCTAGCGACTGTCCTTGCTACAGTCATCAAAGGGTGGAATACCATTCACAAATTTGAAGTCCTTGGTTAATGTAAATTAGATATAAACCGTAGAAAAAACTATTAATATCCGTAAAATATACAGTATAATGAGTGCAATCCCGTACAACCAATAACGTTGCTCCCGTATTTTTTATGGTAAATTTCTGGCAACCACAGCTGCCAGTTTTTTACCATAAAATTTTAAAGTTAATTTTTTTACAGAGCAGATATTTTTCTGATTTTAAACTCTATCAACAAAGGTTTAGTAAAATATAAACTGATGCTCCATGATATTAGTAACAAATACCTTCTCTGAGAGTTTCCTTTTTATAAATACAGTATATCATAAATTTTACTGAAATAAACCATATTTTCATATGTTTTTAACTGTTAAATTTAAGGTCTTACTCTGTAAAACTAATTACAGTTTTTCACTGTAAGTTCTATGGTTATCCCAAGTTTTGTGAAATATGGTTTTATTCTGTAGCATTTATACGGTATTTTACTGTTCGAATTACGAACATTTTTTACAGTGAACTAAAGCCAAGGAAAACACAGGATCTCTCTATTGCGTATTTCCCCCTTTTTTTTCCCTAAATTTTATTAGCTGCCCAAGCTGACTTGTTTCTGTTATGTTTCTATGGCTATAAAGATGTAGCAAACCAAACAAATGTGCTAAACCCACTCTAAAGGGGCACGCCTGTGTAATGAGTAATATCAGACTAATTTTAGCATTACAGTAAGAATAAAAAAAATAAAAAAACTGGTCATTGACAAAAGTTTCATTTATTCAGTTTCTTTGGCTTAATATATATACAGAGTATAAATTAGTATATATCAGTAGTGTGTTATAAATAAATATATATATAAATTGTATTCATGTAGATTTACAGAAATGTTTTTATACAAAACATAGCACAGTTTATCAGAATTCTATACATATAAATAAATGTTTTATATATCTAGTATCTTTACTAGCTGCCATGAAAACGATAAAGTCACCACGTGAGTGAGAAGCTTTTTTTTTTAGAATTCACTGTGGATAATTTATTATCAAAGATTATAGCAATTCAAAACTGTTCTTTAAAAGGATTTGATGTGGCTTTTTTAACTGGTTCACATTCCATAAGAACACACATTTTGGAATAAATTAATAATATACTTTATGTCATTAGAGGTTTTGACACCCTCTAGTGGTGAAATAAAACAATTACAGGCCATTTCAGTAGGAGTTTTTAGGAACTTCTCGTTACACACGTTGAAATGCATACTGTATGTCTTCCACTGTCGTTCATATTCGTGAATCTTGTGTACATTCTGTTTTCTTTTCACCACCACCAATACAGCACCCTTAGGAGAAGCAGAGATTTAAAAAAAAATCAATTACAAGTTATCACTTATGAAAATAATTACTAGACTGTACATGAATAACAAACACAATTACCATTACTAATAGGTGCATATATATATATATATATATATATGACATATGTATATGAAATGAGGTGAGACATCTTCAAACACTGCTTCATTGAATTTTTCCTGATTACAGTTCGACATTTTTAAGGAATTGGCAACAGAACAAAGTAATAAGGTACAAAGCGAAGATTTTCTTTGTAGACCTCATACAAAGATTCCTCATATGTGAACACTACATTATACTAAACCAAAGTTTATTGTACATTTAAGTGTGCATATTCACTACATGAATAAAATGCACATTGAAACAGCTAAATAATATGAATACAAAAGGCACACATGTACATGTACACTACCAGTCAAAGGTTTATACACACCTTCTAATTCCATCACCATCATTCTACATTGTAAAAAAAAAAAAAAGCTGAAGGCATCCAAAATATGCAGTAATATCTTTTAAACAGTTGATATGGTGTGCTCTGTAAAGCCTTCGTAAAGCAGCTATCTCTTCTACATGGTCTTGCAAGAACTGTTCCAGAACAGCTGACAGTACAGTAGGAAGGTGTTTCCAAATTTTTTGACTGTTGCTATACAGTATGTATACAACCAATTTTAAATATACAGTGGTGTGAAAAACTATTTGCCCCCCTCCTGATTTCTTATTCTTTTGCATGTTTGTCACACAAAATGTTTCTGATCATCAAACACATTTAACTATTAGTCAAAGATGACACAAGTAAACACAAAATGCAGTTTTTAAATGAGGGGTTTTATTATTTAGGGAGAAAAAAAATCCAAACCTACATGGCCCTGTGTGAAAAAGTAATTGCCCCCTGAACCTAATAACTGGTTGGGCCACCCTTAGCAGCAATAACTGCAATCAAGCGTTTGCGGTAACTTGCAACGAGTCTTTTACAGCGCTCTGGAGGAATTTTGGCCCACTCATCTTTGCAGAATTGTTGTAATTCAGCTTTATTTGAGGGTTTTCTAGCATGAACCGCCTTTTTAAGGTCATGCCACAACATCTCAATAGGATTCAGGTCAGGACTTTGACTAGGCCACTCCAAAGTCTTCATTTTGCTTTTCTTCAGCCATTCAGAGGTGGATTTGCTGGTGTGCTTTGGGTCATTGTCCTGCTGCAGCACCCAAGATCGCTTCAGCTCGAGTTGACGAACAGATGGCCGGACATTCTCCTTCAGGATTTTTTGGTAGACAGTAGAATTCATGGTTCCATCTATCACAGCAAGCCTTCCAGGTCCTGAAGCAGCAAAACAACCCCAGACCATCACACTACCACCACCATATTTTACTGTTGGTATGATGTTCTTTTTCTGAAATGCTGTGTTACTTTTACGCCAGATGTAACGGGACACGCACCTTCCAAAAAGTTCAACTTTTGTCTTGTCGGTCCACAAGGTATTTTCCCAAAAGTCTTGGCAATCATTGAGATGTTTTTTAGCAAAATTGGGACGAGCCTTAATGTTCTTTTTGCTTAAGTCGTTTGCGCCTTGGAAATCTGCCATGCAGGCCGTTTTTGCCCAGTCTCTTTCTTATGGTGGAGTCGTGAACACTGACCTTAATTGAGGCAAGTGAGGCCTGCAGTTCTTTAGATGTTGTCCTGGGGTCTTTTGTGGCCTCTCGGATGAGTTGTCTCTGCGCTCTTGGGGTAATTTTGGTCGGCGGCCACTCCTGGGAAGGTTCACCACTGTTCCATGTTTTTGCCATTTGTGGATAATGGCTCTCACTGCGGTTCGCTGGAGTCCCAAAGCTTTAGAAATGGCTTTATAACCTTTACCAGACTGATAGATCTCAATTACTTTTGTTCTCATTTGTTCCTGAATTTCTTTGGCTCTTGGCATGATGTCTAGCTTTTGAGGTGCTTTTGGTCTACTTCTCTGTGTCAGGTAGCTCTTATTTAAGTGATTTCTTGATTGAAACAGGTGTGGCAGTAATCAGGCCTGGGGGTGACTACAGAAATTGAACTCGGGTGTGATAAACCACAGTTAAGTTATTTTTTAACAAGGGGGGCAATCACTTTTTCACACAGGGCCATGTAGATTTGGAGTTTTTTTTCTCCCTTAATAACGTAAACCTTCATTTAAAAACTGAATTTTGTGTTCAATTATGTTATCTTTGACTAATAGTTAACAGTTTTGGATGAGGAGAAACATTTAAGTGTGACAAACATGCAAAAGAATAAGAAATCAGGAAGGGGGCAAATAGTTTTTCACACCACTGTATATGTATTTCAGTATATTTTAAAGCTCCTTCTACGCAACACACTGTATGTGTATGCATTTTCAGAAATGCATAGTCAAATAATCATTAACTGTGCTGATTATTTATGTATCTTCAACAAATCAATATAAAGATCTATCTTATGCGCACGGTAAACAGAGGATGATAGTACTGTATATTGCACACAACACTGATTAAATGTGTTAGGGAAAGTTCTAAAATATTAAAAAATAGAGGGTTAATTTGTTAAGAAAGTACTCTTCCACATACTTTACATGACCTCACAGAAAAAATCTGCAGTACTTAAATTGAAAAGAGAAATGATGATTGTCTATAACGTCTTGTGCTACACTTTGGAATGATTATTTAAAATTTCCTTTCGATAGCACAGTCACATGACTTCACACACTGTTCAGATTTAGCTAACACAGAGACAAATTTGGGCTTTACCATAGAGCGAGGAAGAGCAGCATTAGCAGTGATGTCAGACATATGGTCAGGAGAGCTGGAATAGGCAGCCTCAGCAGTGAAAATAAAGGCATTGAGGGCAGAAGATGAAACTGTCCAGCAGGTAAGAGAGCCTTATTAAACAAATCCTGTAGTTTTGCTTGTCCAACTACCTCACTGGGATAAACTGAGAGAGGAAGAAAAAATAGGAGCTGTAGTAAATACTAATTCGGAGTAAATTTACTTAATTGATTGAAGGATTATATGTTCTAGTACTGTACAAGCATTACTTATAAACAAATGAACTGAAACAACACATTACTGATCTACATGTGATGAACGAGAGAACTGCTTAATGAAAATAAGTGTTTAAAGATCATACACAAACTCACTCTCAAACTAATATTTAGATGCAGTAATTCTTGTTTTATTCATTCATTCATTTTCTATACCGCTTAATCCTGTGTTCAGGGTCGCGGGGGACCTGGAGCCTATCCCAGGGGACTTCGGGCACTAGGCAGGGTACACCCTGGACAGGGTGCCAGTCCATCGCAGGGCACACACACATACACACACTCACACACCCAATCACACACTACGGGCAATTTAGGAACGCCAATTAGCCTAACCTGCATATCTTTGGACTGTGGGAGGAAACCGGAGTACCCAGAGGAAACCCACCAAGCACGGGGAGAACATGCAAACTCCATGCACACAGAGACGGGAATCGAACCCAGACCCTGGAGGTGCAAGGCGACAGTGCTAACCACTACACCACCGCGCCGCCATTCTTGTTTTAGATGAAAAAAAGAAAAGTTTGTTGGTTTAAAAAAAAAAATTTTTCACAAATTCTACATAAAGATCAGATTGAGTTGACTGAAAACCACAATGATTGCAAGTGAAATCGCAAGTGACATTGGTGACAAACCTGTAAGATGATAGTAGATGCGGACCAGTGAGCGTTCCTGAGAAAAGATCTCGCACTGATATGTGCCCGAGTGCTCCAGTCGCGACGAAGGTATAGAGAACAGCTTATCCATGCCAACTGTCACCTCCTTAAACTGATCCATCAACATTGTTTTGGCCTTAAACGACATTTTGGTAGGTACATGAGAAAAGTAATTAAAAAACCATTCCCCATCTATTTGGGTTTGTTAGTCTTGATGTTCTGACACGTGGTCTGTGCATTAAGATCTTACCTTTGCATATCTCCAAACTATCTGTATGTCACTTGGCAAAACGAATGGCACATGACACCACATCTGAGTTCTGTTGTTTTCTGCCACTGTGATTTCCTGCACTACCAAGTCACACATAGACATTAACATTACATATACTGTACTATAGTACATACTCCAGGCACGTTCCTTAACACATTACATTGAACCAAGGCTTCCCTTACAGGCCCAACTCTGTCCGCATGGCATTGCTCTAATTAAAATATTTAAGCAGAAGTTTGCATTCGCCTAGGCTGAATGTCACTACTGGTATATAATTAACATTTTAATGTGGCATTTCGATGTGGCATCCTTTCGCTCCTGACATATTACAAGTCCATATCAGTATGGATGTCCAGCATGATTTTTTTTCCCTATTGAGATCTGATTGTGTTTTCAATATGTTATTTTATTTTTTGAGCAGTGTATATAAAAAATATCCTCTTAAATTACAATTTGATATGTTACCCTCTTAACTTATCTTCTAACTGTATGTACACATTCTATGAATAGGACAGTCTATGCGAAACAGACTCACATGGGCAATCCAGGGGAAACTCACAGGAATCGTACTGACAAGTCATGCAGTTATAGACGGTGCCTTGAGACTGAAAACCTGCCGGTGTTACAAAACAGTTGTTAACATGAACATGAGCGCTAGCACAAGTGCTACTATTAATATTATACAGTACTGTATGTTATACAAGGATGGGAGTTTGCATAAACAGTCACCTACCACAAGGGGGGAAACATCCAGAAGCTGTGAAAAGGATAAGAAAAGGATGACCAGTTAAAGATAAACATTAAACGCCCTTTAGTGAGTCTAAAAAGGGTCCCACTTATTTGATTTTGAGCAGGTGATCAGCAGGTTGATTACCATAAGCAAGTTGTAACAAATATGAAGCTGAGGTCAATTATGTGTTCAGTATGTATTTAAAAATACATAAATAACTGCTCACAGGAAATTATTAAAATAGCAGTACAAATAAATAAAACCACCTAATACCTATATTATTTCGTACACAAAGTGGAAAAGGGTATTGATCTCACCTCGAGGCAGACCAGAGGCCATCACGATGAAAGTTTCTGCAGTAGCTTGTAACCGAACTTCATACACAGTGTCTGAGAAATATGATAAATAAAAAATAGAGCTATTTAACTTTAGTCAAATCCAGACAGTGAGTGCATTATGACTGGTAAACTGACATTTGTTTTTTGTTTGTTTGTTTGTTTGTTTGATGGTGTACATATAAATAAATAGTAAGGACTGAACTTTATTAAACTTTATCATTCTCAAAGTTAATTGCAATCTAAATACAGCAGTTTAAAAGAGTTGGTAACAACTGATACCATTATGCATATACTCATGAAATTCTTCCACAATAGGCATGATTTCAGCCCTCAGAATCTCCTTTAGTACTGAGTCATAGCCTCTCCCTGAGAAAAGAATGAATACACAAAGTAACAATAAAGCAAGTCAACACCAGAAAGAATTTTTTATTGTCAAACCAGAGCAACAACCTTACTTTGGCAACCTTATGCAGGTTAGAACACTGGTGGTATTAGTTTGTATTTAAAAGTTAGAATTACATTGGTAAAATGACTTTAAACCAACTTTGACTTAATGCCGCCAGAAACTATTCATTAATCATCTCTCACCTTAAAAATACCTCCTTGAAATGCCCATACTGCTAATGCAGGTGTTTTATTTATTTATTTATTTATTTATTTATTTTCCATGAGAATGCTGAGGGTTCTCATAAAAACCTGCTGAGTGTAGTGAACACAAGACATAAAAATAATAAATAAAATAAATATTTTGCTTTGTCAAACAACAGGCACCAGAAAATACTGCAATTTACCAAACCATTATATCAGCAGGCAATCAGTAGAAAAATAAATACTTGCATGGCCAGTATGAACATGTTCTCTATGAAACCAAAACGAATGCATGGTGAACATGTGGTTTGGAAGTTGTGTGAATACCATAGTGGTGTGAATATTATTTCATATTCATAGTGAATATTATTGCATATTCATAGTGAATATTATTGCATATTCATATTGCCTTTGTGTAAATACTTAAAATACAGTAGCTAAAAGATTGAATACTGAAGTTCAGGTGTAGTGCATGAGCGTGGCATGCTTAAATCATGAGCTTTTCATCGATAGCTTTTATGTTTCACAACAAAATTGATATTTATCCTTTATCTCTTGCTACCGCTAATATTTTCCAAAGAAAATTATACAGAGAAGTAACACTGCAACACTCAAGCAATGCACAATGAGATATGAGTTGTGTGCAGGAATGTGTTGTTTTCACTGTGTTGTGTTATGCAGATTTCTGAACTTAAGGAAACATGGAGGTTTTGGCATATGGTAAACGGCATGAATGCTATACAGTGGTACCTTAGCCTACAAATTTAATTTGTTCTAGAGGCAAGTTCTTTAGGCAAAATGTCGTATTGCAAAAAGCATTTTCACATAGGAAATAATGTAAATGCAGATAACCCGTTACACCCAAAAATATTACCAATATTCACAATATAAATGAAAATATGAAATAAATAGACATTAAACCTCACATAGCCTTAATTTATGATTCCTCTTGGCACCGGCTTCATTTTCGTCTTGCTTCCCTCTAATTCTTGAGACTCATTTTGCTATGTCTTCACTAAATCTTTCACCAAAAGCAAAAAAAAAAAAAAACACAAAAAAACACTGTAAACGCCCGGACACTCGGCTCCCGGACATACAGTATGAGCAATTTATCCAGCATTCGGTTTCTTTCAAAATTTCAGTTCTTAAGTTGACAATTTGTGCGGCAGAGAGTTCAAATGCCAAGATACCACTGTAATTAGGCAGTATGACACAAGAGGGAGTGCTGTTGTGCTGGTTATCAGCACAGCCATGATGTGGTCTTAAACACGAGCCTGAGTTCCCGGAGGTATAACAGCAATGATACTAACCAGCACAACAGCACAAAGTCGAGTGTGATATTGTATGACACAAAGTTTGACTATAGTTTCAGTAATGAAAATATTACAATGCAGCTAAGGACATATTATGATAAACAGAATGAGCAGCTCACCTCTCATATGTTCATGTTGGGGTTCTGTTTATTGAAAATGTAGCATTTTATTTTATTTCTGATCAAAAGGACAAAATTAACTAAATGATTTTTGAAAAAGGTTTATTTTGTTTATTTTCGTTTATTTTGATGAACGAGATTCAAAGAACCGACTCACTGAAATGATCCAAACTTCCCATCACCTCTAGTTATTTCGCTCCATTCCTTCCACTGGTGACTTACAGTTAGAGTAATTAACAGGGGTGAAGTAGTTTTTAACTAGTATGGTACTATGTAGCCAAAAGGTGAGGAGAATAAACCATACTGTAGAGATTGCGGATTCCCACTTATTCTGCTTTAGAATATCAGCTCCGTTAACTTCCGGGTTTCGGGATTGAATCCCAAATTAGCTTTAAATGGAAAGCTAGTGCGCTACAGTATATAGAGTGCATTGTACAGTATATAGAGTCCACTGTCAGACACGCCAAGCAGTGCCCTTATCCGGGGGTTGGAGAGCAATTAGGAATTCAACCTTGTGTTAGAAGCTATGAACGACTTAACGAAATAATGATTAAGTAGACAAAGTGTTGTTTAAAATGACATTACGCCTGTGAAGATTCTCAGTCATCCAAGTGAAGAAGCTACTTGGATTAGTAAACGTTTCTGCTGAAGAAGAAGTCCAGTTGACATGACTCAACTTCCAGATGAAATGACATTATCAAATGGGGTTTCTTTGCTCAAATGTGACAGTGACTGGTTTTGAATATGGGTTTTGACACGTAACTGCTCTCTCCTCAGTATATAATTACAAAAGTACAGTATGATGTCATACAATCATAGGTTTCCTCCTGGGAAGGGCCATAGTCAGGTTTATCTGGTTATTTCACTTCAAATGATTACAAAGTACTATATTTGTCATATTTGGCAACGACTATGCATATACTCAAACTAAGATAATAGTTTGTATTCGATGGTGTATTGTGAATGTTTGTGAGGTTGGCAGATTTTAGAGTCAATGTACCTCAGAGGAACTAGACTAGCCATCTTTTTCAGTGAACCATCACCTTAAAACAAATGAAAAAAATGTGTATATATTATCGGTATATTATTTTTTAAAATGTATTAATAAAGGGACATTTGTTTCCTTTTAAAACTATGGTTTACAACCAAGTTTGAAAGCTTAAAATATTATCCAGTACAAACTATTTAAAGTTGAAAGAAATGGGAAGAAATTGTAAGCTGTTAGCATTCAAGCTAACATTATATATATTCCGTGGGATTTCTAGGATGATACAGTCAATTTGAATGAGTTATGTTTTCCCTTGAACATCATCCCGTATTTTGAATGTATTTCTATGCAGTTCAACAAACGTCAAACGTAATAGTGTCAGTTACAGTAACATCTTTTCCATAACTGAGACAGATCTTTGTTTTGGTCATCTCTGGGCAGCAGACACAAATCCTGCACAATCCTCCAATTTAAATCAGTTATTATGTCTGAGGTTTGAACACAGATTTGTGTAGTTTTGATATTAAACATTTACTAGTCTTTGTGTGTCGGTTGAATGTCTTACCTACTTTAGCTGCCTCGATTACCCTTGGATTGTTGTTAAATATTCTGTCCAGAGTTTCGAAACAGGAATCTATATTACGGATGTTATATTCACTGACAATGTGACCCCAGCACAACTTGGCACTGTCATCTGGATCTATAAAGCACTGGTAACAACTTAATCCAACCCCAAAAAAAGACATTAAAAAAATGAACCTGACCAAAAATCCAACCATTTTGCAAACTACAAATGTGACCTGACTTCAAATCCAACCGAATTTGTAATGTGTTCAGATTTGAAAATATTTGAATGTGCCATCACGATTACATCATCTTAAAAAAACAACAACCATTATAACTGAAAGGGTTCAGCAGAACAATGTTGTTAGGCTTAATGATTAAAATCCTCAGAATCTTTAGGATGTTAAATTCACATTTCAGTTTGTTTCTTTTAATGTCTGGAAATCTGAAATGATTCAGATTCAGAATTTGAATAAATTCACTGTGTATTTAATAGATGCTTAAAAAGAAAAACATAAAAAAATTACAATGCTTTCTTTAAAAAAAAAAGGATAATTTGTGCAATCCAGCTTCTTGATTAAACACAGAGCAGCTAGAAAAAAGAAAGGTGAACACATCCATTGATCTGCTTTTCTCCGCTAGCGATGACTTTAGTCCATTGTCTCAGAACCCTCACACAATGCACCATTTTTGCCAGCCAATATGGGGAGATAAGACAGAGAATGAACAAATGAGGCAGACAAAGATGTGTCTGGGTTTGTGAATGTAGCAGCATTGCATTTCTGTGGGAAATTTTAATACAAACATTCGATTTGATAACATTAAAATGAATTCTATAATTAAGCAGATTATTAAATTGAGAATTCTCTTGATTATGACCACTTCACATTAACGCATGAGAGTACACAAAATGATAAAGTCATAAGTCAATAAGCATAATGTATGGATTAAAAAGATTGTAAAAAAAAAAAAAAAAAAAGAGAGAAGCAGATGCTGAAAACCAGTCAGTGTGTGTGTGTGTGTGTGTGTGTGTGTGTGTGTGAGAGAGAGAGAGAGAGAGAGAGAGAGAGATGGTGAGCAAGAACGACTAGCGATAGACCCCAAGGCAGCCCCATCACCTCCTGTATCCCCCATTCCCCCTACTCCTCCTCTTCCTTCTCCTCCCATCCACCCCCCAATTCTTTACTCTCTACTTCCTCCATCTTCCATGTGTTGCCATAGAAACCAGACAGGGTGCCTAATATACGAAGTTAATATGTTCCAGTGGCGAGCAACTTGGGTGCTAATGCATTCATCTGTCTCCTCTGAGACTAGGCAATCGATAGTATGCAGGAGCCCACAGTGGATGACAAGTGGTTGATCAGTCCATTGTCTATCTGTCTGTTAGTCAATTGGGGTCGTTCGATTTGAACTGCTTATTCAACATTTTTTATTTTTTTTCCAGTTTCTTATTCGCAATTTGATATTAAGACTTCTATTTGGCTTTTCGTAAATATGGTAATGACCATATTCAGGTTTTAATATGATTGTATAAATAAAAAAATATTAAATTATTAAAGCCTGGAAGGGTAGTGGTGAACCACTCTCTTCGAGGAAGAAATGGGGTTTGGAAAAACATTCTATATGAGCGTAATGAGAGCTCACTTAAAGGCTTAGGGGGGAAAGGCTTGTGATGCGCCCATCATGCCTTGTGCCTACTGCACAAGCCTGTGGGGGCAGTGTTATGATCTGGAGTTGCTTCTGTTGGTCAGAATTATCTGCCCCAAAAAATTAGGTTTGCTGACTACTTGAATATAATGAATGACCAGAGTTTCCATAAATTGACTTTTTGCTGATGGCACATTCCAGGATGGCACTGCTAGGATTCATCATGCTCAAATCATGAAAGAGTGGTTTAGAGGGCATGACACCTAATTTTCGCACATGCATCTAGGCCCTTAATCTTTTGTGAAAGTTTGGGATGTGCTGGAGAAGGCTTTACACAGCAGTCTGACTCTGGATCTGGACTGAAATAAATGTTGTGACATTGAATAAGCTTATAAAAATGTGGCCACAGCTATAATCAAAGCAAAAGGCAGTCCAATGAAATATTAGAGTGTGTGTCTTTTTTTCCTGCCAGGCAGTGTACATTTTAATTCATAATTAAATGAATAACAAACACAAAATATCCATGTAAATGAAATGTGTAAATATTTAATATTATAAATATAAGTTATACTGTAACATAAACATGTATCTAGTCTAACTTCATTGGATTTTGGATTCAGATTTTGCATGGTTTGATTTGAACATTTTAAATACATTAATTCTAATAGTTCTTAAACATGAAAACACTTCAAAGACAAAGATGGTCAAACCACGGGGTCACAACCCTTTGCTGTCTTCTGACTGGACCATTTCATAGGTCACAACACAAAGCCAGCATACAGAGTGTGCCCCCTTGCTCCACCTAAATAAAATAGCCTGCAAGTTCAAAAACCAATCATTAATGTTTGATATAATAGAAGAAGGCATCGGTTGAACTATATTGTACCTTTGTCTGAATTTGTATGAATCGTATACCAGTTTTTGGGTTAACATAATAGATGATATTGCATGCTGCCCTTTTCCTGACCACCTCACCTGTGACCTGCATTTATATCACAGGTTAAGGGTCTCAGGGATGGAGATGCATGCCAAAAAATGGCTGTAGATTTTTCAAAAAGCAGTGTCTGTGAATTAGGTTTTTTTTATGCATTAATCATGCTGTAACTTTGTTTTTCTCTGTCTGTGAACTTATATACAGGCTGCCACTAATCCTTAACTTCTCACACAATAGAAAAATGTAGCTTTGGATTATGCTTGCACCAAACATCGTTGTGCAAGTTATAATAAATCCGTGGGGTGTCAGTAGATATTTTTGCTGCAATGAGGTTGTGTCGTCACAGGGGATGTAAACGTGAATCATTCTAAGCTGTTTTAGCTCAGCTACATTTCCTGACATCTGAGGCAAAAAGACTGCACATTTTTATAAATACAGACAGACAGACAGACATTGAGAACAATATTATTTCCTTTACCATCAGATAAAGTGGAGACCAAAAATACATTACCTGCAACATCATCTTCACGGTTAATTCGCATCCAAAGTTCTGAGTAAATTGACAATTTTTAATTGATACAGAGGTCATTGGATTAACTTTAGATTTAATGTTACATTACATTAATGTTACATTACATTAAATCTACTTTCTGTCCAGAAAAAAAACAAGCATGGCACCCCCTATGGGTAGACAGTTATCACTGACTCAGGACGGCATTAAAGGGATATGTCTCTATCTTTGTCTCCTCAAAATATTTTAACTGGAAATCATTATATGACTTCTGTCTACAAATAGGGACATTGTGCATAGATATGAAGTCACAGTGTTTTGGAGATGGTAATGAAATATTGTGGAATAGTCACAGCAGCATATTTCAACGTAAATGCACAATTTTTAACTGCGACAACAAATTACTTTTGGGAGATGTCGAAAAATAAGCAATACACGGTTTATCTTACCATCTCCTACTATTTTTCAGTCAACTCCACGTTTGGTACTTGACCCAGACTCACATCCTGCATATACATATGTGCACAGGTGAGCATGGATGTAAATGTTGAGACCACAGGAAACACTTTGTCACATGCACATGCTTGCTTCCATTATGGAAAGAAAAACCATAAATGAAATAAAATAATTCACTATTAAACAGCTTGTTATAGATCATATTTACTGAACCATATACAGTACAAGAGTAACTAAAAAGCAAAGATTACGGGTATATAAGTAATTTTACCTTAGTGGTTGCATCTCACATCTGCAGAGTTGGATGGTTTCTGGGGAACAATGTACTCTCAATAAAGCATCCTGTTAGTGTCTCTTTCTCTCTGTCTCTCTATCCTGAATGACTGAGAGTCACCAGAAAAAAGACAGGTAGACAATAAAAAATACATAATGAACATCAAAACACATGCTACAAACATACCTGTGAATGCACATAGGTTTGCGCTTTCCCTCCAGCTAATGAGACTCATTTCCTGACTCTCTCTTTTCCCTCATTTTACCATTCTTACAGTCTTTCCTCTCTTCATCTTTCTCCCCTTGCTCACATTTTTTCAGGCACCATGTCTCCCCTTGCACACACACCCCCTTTTGCAGACTGCATGTGTGCATGTGTGTGTGTGTGTGTGTGTGTGTGTGTGCGTGTGTGTGTGTGTGTGTGTGTGTCTGGCGAGGAGAGGAAATGTGTGCGAGACAGAGGGAGCAGGGAGGGGGCAGATGAGGAGAGAGGAGAAGAGAAGAGACAGCAGGGAGGAGAGGGGATGTAGGGGGAGGGTCAGGATCACAACGAAGCATCGCCCTGATGATGATAGATGAAGCAGAGGAAAATATCATCCAGTGTGTTTGCATCTCTTAATCAATATATAGACATACCCCTCATTTTGAGCTCTGCCCCTGTACAACAATATGAGCAAAAGAATTGCTCAGTTTGACAATTTTGTAAATGCAAAATAATACACATTCTTTGATTTAAGTGGTCCTGTCTGAGAGTGCATTTAGTACAGTAATTCTGATTAAGCAAAAGCCTGCAGCTATGTCCCATGCAGCTCATTTGTAGGAAAAAGCTGTGCATATTTATTTAGATACTGCCAGAAAACTTTATCAATTGCATGGTACACTGTGGTACATGGGTAACTGTGTTAAGTCTTTGTGACTGTGTACTCACATTCTAAAAGGGGTACATAATGGGTTTATTTCCCATGAAACTTGCAGAATGAGAAGAATAAAGACGAGAAAAACAAATTCAAACAGTAGGGACTTTTCGTAACTGCCATTCCAGGAAGAATGAACAAAACAGGAATGAGTCTGTGTACCTTTACAATTATTAGCTGAACTCTTTTGTTCCAAAGCCAACATGCCTGCTAGGCATCGATGTGACTTTCAGACAGTGGTGAAAAGCACCATGAACATGTGGCAGACAGTGGAAATGCTGGATTACATCCTTATTTAAATGTCATTATGGACACTTTATAAAGTCATTTATTTTCTTTATTTAAATTTTCCAAAGCATATACAGTAGACATCGAAATATGTCCAAACTAAACACATCACTAACAAATGCAATACCTTGATAATCACAGACGTGCATATTTAGTATAGAATCCCAGAACAAGTTGCTACTCGAAGCTCAAAAATTATATCCTGGATTCAGTGAAAGGAAAATAGTGATACCAGGCCATGAGATCTGCTGCAGATTAGGTTGTTGGTGCATAAACTTGACACATAATTATAAAGTCTATAATATATATATATATATATATATATATATATATATATATATATATATATATATATATATATATATATATATATACATATATATACATATTGTATATTCATATATCTCCAATAATACACATCCACGGTGTTAAGCAAAGATTGTATACAAGGATGGTCAAGTTTATTTATGGACTATGTGCTTGTCACCACGAAAGTCAAATCAGTATGCCAATGTTACAGTATATGCCCGCCTTTCTTCAGGGGCTTCGTTTGAGCACAGGAATGGAAGCTGAGTTGGAAAAAGCAACTAAACATACAATATACAAAATACATAGAATATTAAACAAAATACAATTAAACAAAAATATACTTTGTAAACAGATTTTATTTAACCCTTTGAGTAGATTTACTGTATTTACTGTTTACATTGAGTATCATGCCACTTAGTAAATTTGTTTGATATTGTAAAATAATAATAATAATAATAATAATAATAATAATAATAATAAGACAGGATGGCTAACATATTTTCAAAAAAATATGAACAGTCCAGTTGATATTAAAACCTTTATATCTTCTTTAAGTGGAAATGATGGATTGTGAGGTTCATATTTCATAAGTCTCAATTCGCTTTGGGTACATTAGGTACAACTTTGTCATTGAATAGTACAGGTACTCAGCAAAAAAATGGCTGACGCATTCATGTTCAGGGTTGTATTGTACCCAAACAGAATTAGCTGGATTGCCTAAGAAATGCCTAAGAATTAGGTATAATCAAGGTACTTTGTAAGGTTAAAATGTACCTCATCTCTTTGGACTATTGTGTTACAGTATGTAGACTCTTAATGTCCCTTTGCATTTTTTATTTGAAAATTCAAGGCTAATCTGCTGTGATATCAAATTTTGTCACCACTAGAGGCAATAGTACCAAATTTTAATTTTAGGATAACATGAAACAAGGCCTTAAATAACACACACCCCTTCACACAACACTAACAAACACTTATCTTCTGTGCTGTGTGTCATTTCTTCGAGTTATCAACTGTGTTGTCTTGAAATAATGCATGTAACTTAAAAGCTCGCCTTCATCCTGAACGCCGTCTGTTTTTTTGTACACGCTTGAATTATGTTAATTTCCTTGTATATACATTTCCAGTGTATACAGCTGAATGTTTTCTCACTCTCGTGTTGTTGGTAAAAAGCTTACAGCTGTAATTCCTTTTTTTTCCTAGACACATGGATTGTGTTTCAGTGTTCATGTCTAACCTTGTGTGCCTTGTTCAAGGATATTGAACAGGACATGACTAATTTCATCTCCAGTCTTATTCCATGGTGCAGTGGCAATGTGGGATTGCAAAAGGTGTTCACGTGCTGCCGCAGGGAAAGCTAGAAGGCTGTACAGTTATCTCCAGGCCATTTACGATGTGAAACCATACAACCAACTACCTCACACTGCGGCACACAAAGCTCTTCTCCATGATGAAATTGTTCTTCAGAACATCTGGCCTAGGAGATGGCATGGTGGTCTGTTTGTCCATCTGCTTTAGTGTTATTTTTTTCCTCACACACAATTTTTTTTTTTACTGTTTTTATAGAGAACCTAATGTATCTGACATCAATATGACACCATGAACAGCATAAAAATGGCTGTCTTTTTTATGGTATTGCCCTCCTGTGGATCAACAAGAAAACACACTCCTCTCACATGCATGAGCAACTACACACAGTGAAACACATACGTTTACATCTCCTTTATTCTTATATTATGCCTTCATGCCATCAAAACATATTTCTGCAGAATGAAGGTGATAACCAATAAACATACACACCACACATTGGATCCTCTGATTACAATTATTAGCTCTTTTTAGTTCTGATTAGTTATTAAGGTTTCTGCATTGTTATTGCACTCAGGTCAAGGGGTGCATCTTGTGTCCAGGGTGTATCCCACCTAGTGGCCCAAGTTAATTATGCACCTATCACTCAGGAATAGGGTCAATTTGTGTTAATCAAACCACATGACCTTTTTCCATTGCTCCAAAGGTCAATTTCCCAACAAACAGAAACCTTCAGTTTTCAAATAACCTCACTAACAAGATCTTATGGCCACCCAGCGGTTTAGTCCCAACCCTAGTGTAAGTTTGCATCAAGTGTGTGTCTGTCTGTGTGGAAATACTATTACAGTACCTTCACTATTAAACATAGCCCTATAAAACATTAAACATATTTCTATTGGGGATTGTCTTCTTACAATGCAGTTTCACCAAATGTTTAAGTGATCGCCATTCTCGATTTATTTATTTATTTATTTTTACCACATTTCTTTAGCGAAGCTTACAATTCAGCACTATCCTAACAGGTATTAATAACATGTTGGACAGCTCTTAACCCTGCTCCAGTTATTTTAAATTATGGTATTTATTCTCTTTGTTTGACACAGGACAATAATTTGACTATTTTAAAGCAGCTTAATAGAGAGTGAGAGTGCTTACACGTTTATCTGAAGTTATCGAGGTTGAATTCTGTCTTGACATTGTGTTGTTCTTTTTCTTTTTATTCCTGCTATGTCATTTTTCTTGATTCTCTGAGATCCCTTTGTATTGATGTCTGCTAAGTGCCACCCTATTTGCCTGTTCTTGTCTCTTCACTTTATGTTTCAGATCTGTTTGAATCTGTTTTCTTTAACAAATGCATGTGCATCCATTTCTGTCGCCATCAAGTAACTCTATGGTTGTTTTATATGTATTCTGTATGTATGTATGTATGTATGTATGTATGTATGTATTATTATTATTATTATTATTATTATATATTTTTTTATGCTTCAGGAGTTTTTGAGAGATTTTGCATGTTCAACTGGATATCACAGCTCACGCCAACAAGTCTTTTCCACTTTGCACTACCACAACGATGTCAGAGCCTCCATTAATGCACAACCCAGTGGATTTCTTTACCCTTTTTCCTATCCCCCCCACCCCGCCTCCAAACCCTTTTCCTAGATGCAGCTCAAGTTGCTAATCCCCTTGTGAGGCCCCCTGACTGCTGCTGGATCCTCTCCCTCCCCCTTTGTCTTCCCTAATTCTTTTCTTTTTCCCCTGTCCCAAAATGCCCTCACACACATGCCAGGTGGTTGTTCTTGTGTAGACCTCTTTTTCTCCTTATTTCAGATAACTCCACCTCTAAGTATTGTATTTTTATCACATTAACTTCATTTTGTCTCTTTGTCACAGGGCCGTAGTTTCTTGAGTTAGACTAGTCTTTTTATGACTAACGCAGTCTCTCTTCAATAATTCCTCATTTACTAGATCAGTTACTACAGTAGATGTATACGAGTGTCTTAAATCTCCAATTTGTATGCTGTTTGTTTGCATTGAACCATCTTGTACCCAGGTAGACAGAACGTTGATGAAACTGAGGGCATGAAGCAACGTGTTAAAGTTGGAAGTGTGATGTGATGTTTAATTGATTTCACTGAATATGTGTTTTGCTCTAAAAATAATTAAATAACCAAATTATAAATTTATATGAACTCATAATTTGGTTTCTAAGGTGTATTATTTATTATGGTGAGAAATAAACTTGCGGGGAAAAAAGTCACTACTGGATGTTTAGTAAAATAATGTAACTATTAATTTATCATAATGACCACCTTAGGAGTTGTAAAATTTTTATATATTCATCTAAATTCTGGAATTTTAGTTTTCACATTATAATACCTTAAGGATAACACATGCATGCTTCTAACAGTTTTTTGTTTCTGTTGTTGTTTTTAAGAAACACCTCCTATCACATATTAGGTCCTTATGTACAGCCATACCTATTAAAAAGAAATGTTCATTTAGCATAAATCCTAATAATCTTTTTCTTTTCTAAAAACCTTATTTTTTTTTTTTTTTTTTTATAGAACTTTATTAATCCCAGAGGGAAATTGCTCAATTTTCACATATCCCAATTAGGAAACTGGGGTCAGAGTGCAGGGTCAGCCAGCTTATGGAGCAGCGCCCCTGGAGCAGATAGGGTTAAGGGCCTTGCTCAAGGGCTCAACAGTGGCAACTTGGCGATGCTGGGGTTCGAACCCCCGACCTTCCGATCAGTAACCCAGTAACCCACAGCCTTAACCGACTGAGCCACCACTGCCCCTTATCTATATCTAACTGTGTGGGGTGGAGGAATAAGTTGTTAAAAAGGGTTGCCATAGGAACAGGTGCTGTGGTAACCACTGACAGTTTGGCAAGATGCCAAGCAGTCACCATGGCAGTGCTGTCAGTTACGTTTGGGCGATAAACATGTAGGTGGTAGAGAGATTGAATGGGTGTAGTGGGGAAGCTGGAGATTTACTTTTTTATTTACCTGGCCTTTATGTAACAAAAGTCTTGGGTCATTTGCAGTGGAAAATAATTACCCATCTATATCGGCAATTTATATTAAGTGAGAACTTTCTAAAATGATTTATTCATTATTTGCCAAAGCCAGAAATCCTGATAAGGCTTGTATATCTCTTTTCATAGATATTAGTCATATACATCTATTTGATTGTTATAAGATATATTCAGGATTTTTAAAAACATACAACAAATCTACTGTAGTAACATGAAAACATTACCTGGATCAGTTGGCAACCCATTCATCAATAAAAAGTGGCCTCAGATGAAGGAATGACCGATCCTAAAACAGAACAAAAAAAGAAAAATGTTTATTTCCTAATTGTGCAGTATAGAACAATATTAAGAAAAGGTTAATCTTGTATGTACGTTAATCTTACAATAAATATATTTGTTTTTATAAAGTCTGCAAGCTACAATTACAAGTTAAATAATAAAATACATAAGAATTTAATCTGCAAGTTCTTACGGCAAAAATGTATATTGTGAAACGCATTTTCCTATAGGAATGTAAATGCAGATAATCCAGGTGGCTGTTGTATTAGCCACCTGAAAATATTAATCATATTTTTGCATATAAAAACAATTCAAACATTTAGAAAATACATGTAAATGAAATATAAACATTTTAAATAAATAGTCATTAAACCTCACTTACTGTAACTGTAACTTTTGACACCGTCTGCTTTAAAACCAAAATTGAAAGTGGTTCCATTTTTTTTTTCGTACTACCGTCCTTGCTAATGTTTCTGGGACCCATAGAGTACTTGGATTACTTTTTGATGTAATGAGTAATCTAACGCATTAGGTCGGACATTTAAGTGCTCAGTTATTTAGTCACATTTTCAAAAATGTAATCTGTTATTTAGAAAATTTTAATAATCCGTGAGCCAGACAGCAGTCCCTTAGTGTGTGTGTGAAAGTCGTCATCCAAGCCCCGCCCCCAATAACCCGTCCACCCATGTTATTCCTGCTGTTATACCCCTATTTCCCCTATGCGGTTTGACTACGCAAGGAAACTATTAGTATTAGTAGTTAACAGATTATGGGCCAAACTTCACTGATGGTAGAATAATTAGAATAATTATAATAATAGAATAATTATAAAGGTCTTGACTAAAGCAACAAGCATGAGGAATCACAAAGGAGTTTTCATTTTCTGCAATGGAAAAGTACTCAAACTAGTTACTTTTATCAGAAAGCGAGTTTTTACTTTTTAAAAACAGTAAATTTGTAATGAAATTAGTTCCCCAACACTGGTCTTGATGCCAAAAAAAAAAGCTTGAATTTTCACTATTTTAATGGCTCCCAGACGTACTCACAACTTAGGCAACTGGTTCGGCTCAGTTTCTTAATTTTTTGCTGAAATCGCTTTACATGCTGAGGCAAATTTCTTGCAAAATTTCAGTTGAAAATTCGTGAGCCTGGACATTTGTATGCCAAGGTACCACTGTATTTGAGAATAATAAAATGCATTAACAAAGTACATGGAATTATTCTATTGTATATGGCATTAATTAATAACCCGGTGTTAAAAAAAAGTGTGCGGTGGTAATCTATTTTACATTAGGAGGCTACAAAACCTCACTTATACTTTAGGTTACTATCTACTGTACTGTAGCTACTGACTTTTAGTGTAACCTGGAATGTATGAATTTCTTCGTTTGTCTGATGTCACAAAATGGGCAGCACCTAAATCCATCTCCTAAGATACGCTGCAGTCTAAAAATGTAGCCTTCAAGGAATATGACAACAAACCATACTTCACCTGTAGCACAATAGAAGCAGTGCTAGATCGACAACAAGAGCTATCAGTGCAACGTCAAATAGTCAGGGTCATAGCATCAAGATCATACAGCAATCCACCACATAGAATATCAGAATATTAAAAAATATGTTAAGCAAAGCCAAAGCCAGTAGTCTGCCTCACCATCATCCCTATTATTGTTCCAGTGAGGGGCTATGCACACAATTTCTCTGCTACAAAAAGCCTAGCAATGCAGCAATATATCAACATGGGCCTCTCACAGTCCTGTGTGCAAATAGGCAGACTGACAATGATATATATTGACATGTTTTATATTGTTACTGCACTTTAATTTGTGAAGGTGTTCCTTTAATACCATACATACGATACATGGAGCACTGTAAACTGCTTTGCCCTGGGCCCTGAAGACATCGCCAGTAGGTCTCTAGTACTTAAAACATCCTGCAGTCCACCTATTTTGTTCAGGGTTCAAGTTTCTCCAGAGCCTGTCCTGGTAACATTTATCAGAAAGTCAGAAAAATCTTCCCAGACGGGCTGCCAGTCCAGTGCAGGGTACAATGCACACACACTCACACATTGATTAACATTGATTAATTTTCCCAAGCAAACTATATGTACACAAGACTGGAGGTGCAAGACAACAGTGTTTACCACTAAGCCACCCTAACACCAGGTTTGTTTAAATTCCATTTTCACTAAGCACCTGACTATGTCAGGAGGGGGCCAGATTGGTGAGAAAATCACTGCCAGATGTGATGATGGACATTACAAAATGTGTGAAGGAAGGAGCTTGTGGACTTGTAGGGGTCTAGGGACTTTGGCTTTGGCAGAATGAAGGCAGAACTTATCAAGTTCATTTGTGACCATCAATATTTATCAGTGATCAAATGCAAGAATAGAAGAATTGTGCGCATGTTATAAACTGGAATCAGACATTTGTTAGCACATAGGGTAATGGAGCTGAGCCCATGAATAAACTTCCTATAAATATTGCAAAGCCGAGGAATCTCTGAATGTCTGTAGATGTGGAGGAAGATGTAGAAGTTAAGTTAGTTTAGTCGCAGAATGATGGGGAAACTAGGTGAGAGTATACTGATCAGCCATAACATTAACACCTCTAACACCTAAAATAAATAACTCTATCAATTATATACCAGTAAACTAGAGACTGTATCATGGTCACCCAAAGCCTATCTAGAGTATGACCACATGGACCAAAGGCTAGTCCATCTGGCCTGTAAAAAAATGTCAAAGGTGGCTATGAGATAATCACACCACAGCCTACCATGCAGAGGGCTTACTGTAATAGGCAAAGAGTTCAAGGTTTCTAAATTCTCCATATCCCTATGTGACCAATACAATGTGACCTATACCAGATCAATGTGACTATCTAATAATTTTGATACATACACATTTACATTTCATACAAACTTCCATCATTTCTTTTGATTGTGTAAAGCTGCTTTGCAATAATCATAATTGGTAAAAGCACCATACAAATAAAATTGAATTGAATTAAATTGATTGAGCACCCATGGGATGCACCAGCCAAACAAGTCAAATTCATGGAGGCTTCACCTCACAACCCACAGCATCCAAAAGGTCCATCACTAGCATTCAGGTGTCAGATACCTTTGTGCACCACTGAGGTCTTATGGCTGATCAGTGTACAGGTACAGGTATGTACAGCCGATGGGTTTAATGCATGATAATGACCTATCTAATACTGTAGGTCAGGCAATTAGTGCATGAGTTGGCCTGGGTGACTGGGTGACTCTTTGACCAGGTTCTGGTCAGTGAAACTCTTTGCAAACTCTTTGCAACTTTGCAAATCCAAAGACAGACTGGATTTGAGTCAGATCACTCTTAGGACAAAATGCTTAATGCTAGGGTTAATTAACTATAAAGTGTGCCACTATTTTAGTTGTATTGGAAGTTTGCAACTACACTAGCCCTTTGCAGATAAGAGTGATGACACCAGTTTGATGGAACAAGCTGTTGTTGGTCCTCCACCTACTTTCCCATGTGGAAATGCGTAGGACTTTATGCTATTTTATGATTAGCTTCCCTATATCAGAAAAGCAGCCAGCTGTTGTTGTTCTCTGAATACTCTCCCATGAGCGAACAAAACTTGTCCCCTGAAATGGTGAAATCTACTGTCAGAAGTATGGCAAAGAAGTGAGTTCAAATATATGTTTATTAAATGATAAACCAGACAATCTAGAGAGCAAAATACCAGCTACAGTATAGGAAAGAATTTTGAAATGCGCAACCACCAGGCATGCATAACCATGACAAACATGACAGCTTAACTAATTAAGGTACAGCAAACTAAAGTATAAACAATCACAAACAATTAGAAATTCCCTTTTTTTGTCAGTTACTGTCTATGTGACAATACAGCCATTTATTTGATATTTGAGTTCTCATTACATATCACACATAGCCTTCAGAGGAGAAGAAGATGAGTTCTGCTCTTTGCTGTACAGTATATAAGACTCATTTCAAAGGCTTTGAAATATGCATTCACTGTCAGGGAATAAGCCTTTCTTGTAAATTAACTGTATTTTCTTTTGCATAATCATAGCTCTTTGGCCTAATTTATTGCAAGCCTTTCAGCTAGCATATTTAAAAAGCACATACATTAATAAATGTATAGATAATCACTTTGAGAGCCATTCTATTTCATCCAGTTAAAGTTCACTACCAGGAATTCATTCTAATACAGTCTTGCCATAACAGTTCTAATAATATAAAGGATATAAAGGATTTGCAGGGATGACACAGAGCCATATTAATTGAGTGAAACTTCACCAGACTCAAAGAGACTTTGATATCTTGTTACATAACTAACTGACAGACAAAAGATAAAAATAAACACACGCTAAGAGGGCAAGTCAGATGTTGTTTAATTCGTTCTTAAAGGAACGTTCCAGCATTCTTTCAAGCCAGTCACTATCCACTGCATTTGTAGTATTTGTGAGATGACCATGGACAAGATTTTCTAGGGTTGTAAAAGGTACAACTAAACATACTACGTATAATGTTACATGATAAGTTCACAATAGTAAAAAAAAAAATTTGGATTAAATGACATTTTTGAGATTACACTAAAGGGATTTATCTATTTGTATTAGTGAATATGCACTATCAACTAAGCATGTTTTTTTTTTATTATTATTATTATTATTATTATTAATTACCTTTATTACCTTTCCTTAGTTAACAACTGTGAGCACCTGTAACCTGCATAAGCAATTTCCCTTTGGGATTAATAAAGTTCTTTCAATCTTGAATCCTGTTTACAGTATATACTGTAGGATTTTGATAAATGAAAATACAAGTACTGTTAGTCTAATTTACCCAACAAAAAGAAACAATAAAAAAAATGACTTTCAGTGCTTGCAAGGTGGATGGATAATGGGGCCATTTAAAGGATTGAGAAATTTTCAGTACCTTCCCCCATCTGCTCCTCTACACCCTTTCGATTGGCCCCACATTGGTAATGCCTGGCTGACTATAGGACCCCTTAAAGGGGCCAAAGGTCAGGCAAAACAGTCTGGTGTCATGGCAACCTGGCTGCCACCAACCAGACCAACTGAAAGGGGGATCCCAGGATAGGTCAATCAAACAAGGCTTGAAACTACTTGCAGGCTTTCAAATTGGACAGGACAACAATACAGTACATACAGGTCCTGTTCAAATAAACCATTGAGCAGCAAACCATATATGCAGTATGGCTATATTGTAATTCTGTCTTCAGTTTGTATTTCTTTACTTGTAGTACACATGCTTTAAATATTATAGATTTTATTTATGTATGAGACTTTTAGCTACAACTCAAAGTCTCTTTGTCCACAAAATTATTTTGACATTTTATATTCCATGTTGATAGAATATATACGTAAATGTGTAATAGAATCAGAATCAAGTATACAAAACCTTTCAGACAATTACAAGACTCCTGAAATTGTATCCAAAGATTACCAAGATACAAGAAGTCTTTTTTGATTGAATAGCTGAGTTATTAGTAAATGTAATACTGTTTGAGTAATATTTTATATAGAACAATACAGTGTGTGTGTGTGTGTGTGTGTGTGTGTGTGTGTGTGTGTGTGTGTGTGTGTGAGAGAGAGAGAGAGAGAGAGAGAGAGAGAGAGAGAGAGAGAGAGAGATTCTTTTTATGTGCAGTTAGTGTGGGAAGGGTGGTTTAGTGGATAACTGGAAGATAAATGCATTTAGATCAATACCATTCTCAAGAGATATGTGTGAGTGTGTGACTCAATGAGTGAGTGAGTGAAAGAGATACAGAGACAGAGAGAACATTTTCACCTAAAAAACATTTTACACAATATAGTCTGAACACTGTAGATATTTTGAGCTGAACTTAGATGAATCAATGGTACAGCAGGTGAGGGAGGACAAACCAGACACCAAAAACCATGGGTTGAGAGAAGGGGCAGAAAAAACATGCTCTCTACACCTTGTCATTTAACCTTTGACCTTCTGGTTTTGACCTTGTTCTGAGAGAGCAGACAGGCTTCAATTTAGAACATCACCACAAACTTTGCTGAATGAACATGAAATTATTAACATCTCTCTGGCTCACCATCTACTATAGGAAAGTCTCAATTTCCTGCATACTGTTACAAAACACAGGTATAACATACACAATGCATGTGCACACACATTTGCTATTCCGCTTCTTTAATGTTCACAATGTTACAGTGGATACTAACCAGTATATGTACAGTATATTATTTTTTGTGGTTATGATATTTTAAGGTTTTAGAAATTATTATTGATCATATTGTTAGTATATATAGTTAAATGCAGACTGGTTGCTTGGAAACACCATAATCTTTTATACTGTATGTGCTTGTAAAAACACTGCACATTTCATTTCAAATAGGAACAGCATGCTACCAGCAGTGTCAATTCTGTACTGTATGCATATGGAGATTCTCTTCGCATTATATGTTATTTTCACTATTTCTTAATCATTATTGAGGGATGGTGTAATTCTCTTGCCTTCATTTTCATGCCTCACTTGTTTTACTTCACATCAGTGAACAATTAACTTCAACAAAGTGGACTTCATGTTAACAAAAATGCATTTTCTGCATATACTACACAGTTAGTTACTACACAGATTTTGCAATGGGTGTGCTTAAAGCTCTAAATAAATAAAATTGAATTAAAATGAATTGAAGGGTTGCAAAATAGAGTGTAGTGTTCAATATCAACCAAGGCAGTGAGTTTTTCAAACCTGTTTTTTTTTTTTTTTTTTTTTTGCCTATGCTAACACCTCCATAAAGTGTCTTTTAGCACAGGCACGGGGACATTATGGAGCCCTAAAAATCTTGTCTTTCTAAAAACCCAGTTTTTTAATGTTCATTACTTATCTCATCCTTTCCAACATAAATAGAAAAAGTCGGTGTTCACATCATGCAGGACCTGTCATGGTCCTGTCACATCAACACCGTGGTGAAAAAGGCCCGACAGCGTCTCTACCACCTCAGATGCTTGAGAGACTTCAGACTGCCCTCTAAGGTGCTCAGGAATTTCTACTCCTGCACCATAGAGAGCATCCTGATGGGTAACATCATGACCTGGTTTGGAAACAGCACCATGCAGGACAGACGAGATCTACAGAGGGTTGTGCGATCAGCTGAGCGCATCATCCGCACCGAGCTCCCTGACCTGCACTCGATCTACAGCAAGCGGTGCTGGACCAAAGCCAGGAAGATAGTGAAGGACCTCAGCCATCCAAACAATGGACTGTTTTCTCTGTTGCGGTCTGGGAAGCGATTCCGCTCCCTGAAGGCCAATACAGAGACTGAGGAGGAGCTTCTTTCCGCAGGCAATAAGGTCTCTCAATCACACCACCGCACAGGATTAATAACATCTTTTTAAACTTCCATCATTGACGAGACAATCATGGACACATTCATACACACTTGCACTACATATTTATATATCTGGACCATTGCACAAGACACTTTAATAAGTCACGTTTTATGCATATTTGCACAACCACTGCCACTTTCAAATATTTCTATATTTCTATATTTTGTAATATTTTTATCGTGCCCTTATTTGTACAGTTTATTTTAATGGTTAAATTTATTTTCTTTAGTATTTTTATTCATATTTATTCCTTACGCATAAGTTTTTATTTTTTATTTTACACTTTTAAGGTCACTGGCGGTCGTATAACATTTCACTGCATTTTGTACTGTGTATGACAAATAAAATTTGAATTTGAATTTTAAACAGATTTTTCTTGTCCTGAAGCTTTTGTAAAACACATTAGGATGTGTACATACTTTGTAAATGGGCTGCACCCCAAAATGCACACCTATCAATCTTTTTTATGTATGTGCAAGAAAAGCATAAACTGGACAAAAATTATAAAAACGAAAAAGAAGAAAAAACATAATACTGGTCTTTTAAATAACTAACTTATTTAATATTTAGCAGTTTCACTAAATTAAATTAAAGGCATTTTAGTCAAATGAGCACTTTAGAGCACTTTAGGGCAGTGGTGGCTCAATCGGTTAAGGCTGTGGGTTTCTGGGTTACTGATCGGAAGGTCGGGGGTTCGAACCCCAGCATCGGCAAGTTGCCACTGTTGAGCCCTTGAGCAAGGCCCTTAACCTTATCTGTAAGCTGGCTGACCCTGCGCTCTGACCCCAGTTTCCTAATTGGGATATGCGAAGAAGAAATTTCGCTGTGCTGTAAAAAGTACATGTGACAATAATTGAATATTCTTCTTCTTCTATTATTCAGCATGTTATTATTAACTTTGTTGTATTATGTTGTGCTTTTTAAAGAAAAAGGGGGGGGGATCTCAAAATTATTAAAGATACCTTAAATAAGGACCTATACATAGTAAATGTAAAGAAAACTGAAACCGTTTTATTTTACATTTTAGTTCAAAAAGTTAAAAATCCAAAAATGCCCTAGCTATCTGTGGTCTGGGACTACAAGGGAGGGCATCAGCATACTGTACTTCAGAGCTACTTTCCTTTAGTAGGGCTAGCATACTTTCCCTTCCCTATCAGTGACAAAGCTCGCACAGGTAGAAGTTGGTGGATAGCACTTTTTTCCAGGGTGCGACGACACCCCCTGATGTCATGTGAGCAATTGTTACAAAAGGTTTCTCTTTCTGTTGCCCTCCCTGTCATGGGATTATGAGAGCTTTGAGGGGAGATCGTGAATTTGCCATGATTAACGAAAAAAAACTCCCAAGGTAATATAAATGTTATACTTTATGGCGGAGATCTTCAGTTGGAGTCCTGGAGGGCCATTGTCCAGTACAGTTTGTAATTCACCAACACTTAAACCCACACACATACAGTAACCTACTGTAGCAATTAACAGGTTAGTTGAATTCTTTGAGTTTGAGCAGCAGAATCACCAAGGTACTGTATGTTGGATACTGGTCTTCCAGGACTAGAGTGGAAGAGCCCTGCTTTATAAGGTTTTTTGTGTCCTCTTGTGTACAAGACAGGTGTATTATTCTGTCTATAGCATTCACTGACCTTCTGCAAGTTTTTGCATTAAAAACTTTGATATCTCCTGTGTATACCTAATTATATGTACATAATCACAGATATTGAATATTATTGTAGAGTTTGGATTTTTTTTGGCATTCCAAATAAACTGCATGCATCTGTATCCTCTCTTATTTCCTCATTTTGACACTAAAACTAAGCATGTAGGTAGAACTATAATGGCCATGATGGAGCATTCAGCAAACCTGGAGGGTTAGTCTGTTGAATGTTCTACGGGGTTATTCAATACACAACAGGGGAAAGGTAACAGCCATCGGCTTGGCCAGTTATGTGCTATAAATTAGTAAACAGCATTTGGAATGTGAATACTTCAGAGGTCTGGTTACAAATCTGTAGTGCTTCTTCACCAATCAAATCAACCTGATTTGTGTAGTGCATAGAACAGCAATAACTTTAAGAAGGCATTCAAAAATCTAAAAATAAAAAAATACAAAATTTTTTTTAAAGCAGTCAGACTTTCCATGTACTATTGCCTGATCTTCACTCTTGCCAGTTGGCTTGGGACTGGATTCCTGTGTTTGGAAGTGGCAAGTGATGAGCTTTAAATGTACTACAGTATGTGCTCAGTAGTCAGTGGTCTTTCTGTTGAAAAAAAAAGTCTAATGGTAGAGTGATGAACCATCACACCTTTTGCCAGATTCATTGAGGAACTACATCTGGTTACTCAGGCAGTTTCAGGAAACCATGTTCTTGTTAATGCACTTTTTGACACAAAATACCTTCTGTGTTCTCTGCTGCACTAGTGCCACCAAAGTTGTCCCTACTGCATCCCATCTTTGAACCTAAACTCCGCATGAGTGTTATGCTGGCAAAAATGACCACCTAAGGGGGAGTCTGTTGCATCATGTCTTTTGTTCTTTTCTCAGACAGACATACAGTACACAGTCTGTCTTCACAATGCTTCCTGGGTCTGTGCATTTAGTCAATGTGCAACAGAATATGTTTTAGCTTGAATCCATCAAGATTTTGTTCCACTTCTTACTTTGTTCCCAAGGTCTTCTCAAATGGGGACCACTAACTACTCCTGAGGTCAGTTTTACATAATAACTTGAAGATGACTTGTTTGGCACTAGCAGATTTTTACCCAGGTTTCCATCAGTAAACACATCAGTCTGTTTCTCTCAAGATTTTCCTTGTCACCATTGCCTCTTACTTGCTCACTAGGGATGAAGTGATGAGGCTATAAATGTTTTATTTTCATTAAAATATAGAGAGCTGCTTTGAAACAATGGCAGCTGTCAAAAGTGATATACAAAGAAAATTGTATTTCATTTAACTGAATTTTATCAACATTTACAAACTTTTACTAAAAAAAAAAAACCAGTAACCAACCAAACTCCTCATCTGCATTACCAGTCCATGAAGTACTGTATGTAAGATTTCTTAAGGGCCAGACACAAGTGTATAACCATTTTCAGTGTGTCAGATGATATGCTGGTTTGATGATACAAACCAGCATATTAGTTCTTCCATATGTGAGCTGTGGAACTTAATAGCCTATCTCTCTGCTGGAAGCAATGGGAAATTTCAAGCCTTGGGTTTTTGCCTCTGACATATCTCAGCTTCAACATGCGGCTTTCTGAGTTGTTTGTTTGTTTGTTTGTTTGTTTGTTTGTTTGTTTGTTTGTTTGTTTGTTTTTCAGGAAAAATCTTACTTAAATTTCTGCAGAGATCAAATATAACAATTTGTCAGTGTCAGACATACCCACAGGCACAGACATACCAGACTGGTCATCAATCCCCAGGTACATAACCTGAGATGCAAACATCTGCTCTCCAGTTTCCAGAGAGTGCACATGGGATTTTTTTCAACCTGTCTCAAATAATGCCATGTGTGTTCACATTCTTCTTTCTGTCTCTCCTCGATGAGGAATGCAGTATTTGCAATATAGCACATCAGCAAAAGGGAGGAAACACCAATCAATTATTTGAATTATTTCCTCTGGTAAATTAGGATTGTGGAGGACTATGTAATGATGATAAGATGAGTAATTTAATAAATGCTGTGATGTAATCCTTACTTATTAAATATACTATACAAATTATAGCTCTTCTTTACAATATGTGTGTGTGTGTGTGTGTGTGTGTGTGTGTGTGTGTGTGTGTGTGTGTGTGTGTGTGTGTGTGTGTAAATGCATGCATAAAGGCATCTGTGAATTGCTGTTATCAGAATAATATATACAGAATTACAATTTAAGGTTTCCTTGTCACTGTATATCATCACACACAAATATAATCTTCAGAACACATGGTTGAACCATCATTTGGCATATCTGTGATAACAGAGCACATTTTGTCAGGTTTTTATTTTTTTAGCTTTGTTTAAGCACAAGTAAATAACATTTAAACTTCCACAGTATCATGACTAATTACATGACATTAATAATAGTTATGCAGCAAAATGAGGAATGCACATTAATGCATTTATATCGTATAACAGACAAACAGACACTCTTCCGTTTCATGGTCTACCCCCCAAAATGGAGTTAATCTTGGATGTTAATCTTTTAGACCTAAGAGAGAAGGAAAAGAAGGGAGGAAAGGGGAATGTTGGGGCAGCAGTGATAGAGATACAGGCAAACCAAAGAAGAAAAAGCAAAGTGAGAGATGTGATTTATTAATAATTAACTGAGGAATATTCTGTGATCATCTAAAACACATTCCTTCACATGTTAACTCCCAACATACCAGCATTTTTTGCTACAAAAGCACGAAGCACCACAATCTTCATAACCATAGACAATTATGCAACACTAATACTACTACTCTTTCTCCTAACACTACCACTACTAATACTACTACTATACTACTGAAATATACTATACTAAAGTTTTTTTTTTTGTTTAAATCTCAGAACAAATAAAAAGAGCTTGGAATGAACAACTACAGTATGCATGTTTGAGCTGGTTTATGCTGGGTTAACTTACTGGACACTAGCAATGGGTCAAAGCACAGACTTGAGAGCTCATGTTACTATGGAACAGTTTGCAGGTGAATGATACATGATCAATAAATGTATATTATCTGTGAAACAAATATCCATTAGCGAATTTTTAAAGCTCTTTCAGCATATCTGAAAACAGACCCTAACCCCTACACCTCCTAGGAAGCTTCCCCCTATTTCACTTCTCTAGGCTTGAGTTTATCCTGTGTTCACCACTATAAATTCCACACAAATCATTCATAGAGAGAAGATGACAACATGGGTACACATATCAATAACCAAAAGGTCACCCTTGAGTTCAGAAAATCTTCCACTTTTGTGAGACTGTGCCAAAGCCAATGTCCCTAGGCATCTTTCTGCTGGAAAAAAAAAAGATTGCCATTGCCAGACGACCCTGATCCCCTAGACTTTATCTCAGACCTTCCACATGCCCAACAGCACAGTCACAGTCTATCTAACTGTCAAAGACCATTTTCACAATTCTCTGCCTTATACCCTTACCACGGTTATCCTCAGACTTCAAAATGGCAGAAGTCCATTTCAAATCACTCACTCAATCACTCAATCATCTTCTATAGACACCCTGAACTTACAAGTATGTACCCTGTGATGCCATTCCATTGCAGGGTGTACACATACAGTACACACACTAATTCACACACTACAGGCAATATGGGAACAGCAATTACCCTTATCTGAATGCCTTCGGACTGTGGGAGGAAACCAGAGTAACCAGAGGAAACCCACCAAGCACAAGGAGAACGTGCAAAAGGCACAGACCCTGAAATGGAAATCGAACCCAGATCCTGGAGTTTCAAGCCAACATGAGCCACTGTTCCGCTCTTTTCAACAAAGAGTTTTAATGTTTCCGATTACCAAGAGGTACTGTGTCAGAGCTCAATTTACATCCAGGTGTGGAGGACGGTTGTGGAGCAGTTGGGAATCACAGTGAGATTGACCTTAGCATACCACCCCAAAGCACACGCACACTTACACACACAAGACTGATACTCATACTCAGGAAGACTGATCTTGATATCTTCCCTGTGCCTCTGTGATATATGAATCAAACAGCTCAGGTGCTTTAGTATCTGCTTGAATATCAACCGTAGCTAATTCTATGGAAAGTCACTCTTTATAACTTGTATATTTATATGATAATATATTATATTAATATTTCTGGTATGTATTATGCATAATGCATAATAAGTTTCTCATGACAAATACAAAAATTTGCAGATGATGAAGAACGATATCCAGTGAAAACACATACTGTATGTCCAGATTGAACTCAAATTCCAAGCAGCTTACTAAACTACAAACTACTGTACATGATGTGTTCTAACATTCATCCATTCATCAAATTACCAAACGTATAACTGAATTAACTGTCTTTAATCACAGGCTTTAAATGCAGTCGCCTCTCAACCCTTTGAGCAAGTTTTCAATTATAGCTAGTCTAGGCAAGAATAGTCTTCTCTTCATTGTGCATTATATTCCTCTTTAATTTCCTTTTTGTTTGTTCCTTGACTTCAGTGTAGGTTTTGCCTCTTTAATTCCATTCTGTTCACTTGATTTTTTTGCATGTTTGTTAAAAATCAGCTTGTCTTTCTAAACAAATTCTGCAACTGAATCCAAATCTTACCACTTACAGTACAAATTATTGTATATATTTTTTTTAGAATTGTACATAAAATATTTAGTAGTTTTGCAAATTCACCAGAAACCTACAAGTCACAGGACACTTTAATTTAATTGTGATGTTTTAGTTTCAGTCAAAATTGGTTGGCTTCATAAAGTAGGCAACTTGAATATCCATATCTGGTTTACTGACAGCATACTGCATTGCATACAGCATACAGCATACTGCATACAGCATTCTGAAAAAATCAGGCAGACACACCATTAAAATGATAGTGTGAAGTCTTAAATATGCTATTTCTGGGTGAAAGAAAAGTGGTAAAGTTGTACTAAATACACTATAACTTTGAAAGATAACAGCTCGATTTAGCTGTGTGCAGAGCAGGAAAATGTAACACAAACTCAAACACAAGACCTTTGAATTAAGTCAAATAAAAAAAAACTGAACTATCCCTTTAAGTATCTTAATCAGTCCATCTGAAGTTACAACTAGAACACAACTGTACCATCTATTGCTGTGGGATTTGCATAACTTGGACCTTGAGCATATCATGCATGGTCATGTCATGTTAGTGAAGAAAGACTTTGCCTTGTACAACCTTTCATTCTCTGTGTACTGTGATCTATATATAACCATAGACATTGTTGCATATTTTTTAGAAAACATAAGCCTTAAAAGCATCCTTTGATCCACTGCCACGACATGTCAAAAAGATTATGTCACTAATGCGTAGCATTTATATTCAATGGAATAATGCTTAGTTTGAACTGCCGATACATCTATGATATTTTGCCCCAATCATTTTGTCAGTTTTTGAGGGTATTGGTGGCTAGGTTGGTATATTTCATGCCTGCCATGCAAAAGATCCATGTCATCATCATTGGATAAAAATGTAAATGGCATTCAGTGTAAAAATCTGTGTCAAAAAATGTGTGGCTTGGATAACTATCTGCTGTTGTGACCCCTGAGGAGAGCACCTGAAAGAACAACATTAGGCTGGCTGTTTCAGCTTTGTCCAAACTAAATAGAATTAGTTTCCTATTGAACTGCAGAGAAGCTAAGTACAGGTATATTATATTTCAAGAGCATGATGTCAAATAGAGACAAAGACAACTTGGTGAATAGATTAATTCAGTAGATTAACAGTAAACGGACAGATAACGAAGATACAAATTAAATATGACACAAATTATTGTGCTTTCAAACATATAAATATGTAAAATGTACAGCAAAAAAGTGTTTAGTCAGCCACCAATTGTGCAAGTTCTCCCACTTAAAAAGATGAGAGAGGCCTGTAATTTTCATCATAGGTATACCTCAACTAAGAGAGACAAAATAAGAAGGAAAAAAAATCCAGAAAATCACATTGTAGGATTTTTTATGAATTAATCGGTAAATTCCTGTGTAAAATAAGTTTTTGATCATCTACAAACAAGCAAGATTTCTGGCTCTCACAAACCTGTAACTTCTTCTTTAAGATGCTCCTCTGTCCTCCACTCGTTACCTGTATTAATGATGTCTGTTTGAACTCATTATCAGTATAAAAGATACCTGTCCAGAACCCCACTCCAACAGTCTCAACAATCACACTCCAAACTCCACTATGGCCAAGACCAAAGAGCTGTCAAAGGACACCAGAAACAAAGTTGTAGACCTGCACCAGACTGGAAGACTGAATCTGCAATAGGTAAGCAGCTTGGTGTGAAGAAATCAACTGTGGGAGCAATTATTAGGAAATGAAAGACATACAAGACCACTGATAATCTTCCCTCGATCTGGGGCTCCACGCAAGATCTCACCTTTGAGGTCGAAATGATCACAAGAACAGTGAGCAAAAATCCCAGAACCACACGGGGGACCCAGTGAATGACCTGCATAGAGAAGTAACAAAGGCTACCCCCTGCTTAAGCCAGTACATGTCCAGGCCCATCTGAAGTTTGCTAGAAAGCATTTGGATGATCCAGAAGAGAATTGGGGGAATGTCATATGGTCAGATGAAACCAAAATAGAACGTTTTGGTAAAAACTCAACTTGTCATGTTTGGAGAAGAAAGAATGTTGAGTTGCATCCAAAGAACACCATACCTACTGAGAAGCATGGGGGTGGAAACATCATACTTTGGGGCTGTTTTTCTGCAAAGGGAGTGAAAACTTCCTTCCATCAGTAAGGGCATTGAAGATGAAACGTGGCTGGGTCTTTCAGCATGACAATGATCTCAAACACACCACCCGGGTAACGAAGGAGTGGCTTCGTAAGAAGCATTTCAAGGTCCTGGAATGGCCTAGCCAGTCTCCAGATCTCAACCCCATAGAAAATCTTTGGAGGAAGTTGAAAGTCCGTGTTGCCCAGCGACAGCCCCAAAACATCACTGTTCTAGAGGAGATCTGCATGAGGACTGGGCCAAAATACCAGCAACAGTGTGTGAAAACCTTGTGAAGACTTACAGTAAACGTTTGACCTCTGTCATTTCCAACAAAGGGTATATAACAAAATATTGAGATTTTGTTATTTACCAAATACTTATTTTCCACCATAATTTGCAAATAAATTCCTACAATGTGATTTTCTGTTTTTTTTTTCTTTTCTTATTTTGTCTCTCATAGTTGAGGTATACCTATGATGAAAATTACAGAAATAAATACTTTTTTTGCCCCATTGTACCATGAGTGCACACACAGTAACGTTAAAACCATCTCATGTAGATACAGTACAGTACATGCCGTGGTGTTCTGTGCAACAATTTTCAGGCATAGCATAACATAGGAACGTCTTCGGTGCTACAAAGTAGAATATAGGAATACAGTAATATATATGCAGTCACAATTTTACTGCATATACAGTATATAACTGTATTCCTATAAACTACGCATTCAAAAGTTTCTTTCTATTTTCACTATTTTAAACAGTAAAGAACAATACTAGCGACATCAAAACTATGAAATTACGCACATAAATTTATATAGTGAGACACATTGTGTCTTCATATTAACAACCTTTGAATTTGTTGACAGCGTTTCACACACTTGGCATTCTCAACAGTCTTGTCCCATATAAGTTATATAAAATTTTCAATTAAATTTTATTTATATAGAGTTTTTAACAGTGGACATTGTCGCAAAACAACTTTACAGAATCAAATTATATATTGTTGTTTGTCCAAGGGCTAGTACTAAGACCCACTGCGATCAGACGATTTTTAATATGTTGTTACAGAAAAACAAATAAACTTTTAAACATAACGGTATGTTGAGCACCTGCCCGTCAATAGTCCTACTTATATTGTTTGTTTGGTTACTGTGTTTACTTAGCTCATAATTCCATGTATGTTATCATATAATGTTCAGGCATGTAGTGTTGTTCTGCAATGTGAAAATAGAAATAACCAAAAATAAACAAAAACCCTTGAATAAGTGGGTGTATCCAAGCTGGTACTGACTGGTACTGTAGAAATATTATAGATAGTGATATATGGAAATATAAAACAAGGGCACTGAGATGGCATGTGGAAATGGATGGCATAAAGATGGAGTCAGAGAGGGAAGGAGCTGGAAGAAGGCACCGTCCTTCTGCAAAAAAGTCTACTTCTCAAACACCAGAAATTCATTATGCGTAAACAGTGTTTATTTCAGTTCCTAACTACTAACAGACAGTGTAGTTAGAGCTAACCTTCTAAACGCACAGAAACATGGGAACTGGAGCATCAGCAGAAGAGTGTGCTGAATATGGGAGGGGGAGGAATACAATGAATAGACTGCATTAAAAAAAACTGAGTACCAGATTATAAAGCAAGCATCAGCACATAATGGCACAGTGTGAAAAACTAAGCTGACATGTGGGTCTGCAAGTAAGGGCTATATATATATAGGTTATGTCCCCTTTATCAGGCCAGCTTAGATTTGTGTACGATGTTAATGACTATCTTTATATCTCGACCTGAGCCCATATAAAGGACTGATGGTGTTCTATAACTCAAAACATAGATTTACTGTTTATTCGTAACATTATTTGAAGACAAATGTGAAGAAGAAGAGGGGAAAAAAAGATTCAGAGTGCCCACATGGATGGCCTCTTTTTCGTGCCACTACAGTATGAGGAAAAAATGCACTGATATGCTCTAATCTAATACCTGGAGAAATAGATGGGAGAATACCCCCACCAAAAACATGGAAATAAAAAAAAAAAATCATAAATTAGAAAATATCAATATAAAGACCATCTAAATACCGTGAATTAGAGAAGAGAAGCTGTGGATTCATTTCCAGCATGGCTGTCCATCATCGCATGTTCCTTCTTCACTTATTCTTCTGTTCTTTCCCATTAATCACAGTCCTCTGCACTGGATCCTGCTTCCTTCTTGTGCTTCTTCTCTGCTTGTGCTCTCTCTCTCTCTCTCTCTCTCTCTCATGTTCTTCATCACCCACTTTGCAGACACCTCTTTTTCCTTCCTTCCTTTCCTTTATGGACAAAAACGGGAGGAGGAAGATACATTTTATCCTGCAAAAGAATGGACAAGCGAGGAATCATGTGTAGACCAAATCTCTGAATGAGAAGCACACTTGCCCAATGAATGATAGAGCTGAGAGTGGTTCATAATGTGAAAGCAGGAACGGAAAGGGGGTGGCTTACGAAGAAATATGGGAGGAAAAGAGGAGGAGTGTATCAGAGAGGGGAAATCACCCTCCCACTTTTGCCTTCATTTTTTTCTACATCAGACTTCCACTCTTTCGTAGCAGTGATGTTAATAGCACTCTACCATGCAAGTATATTATAAACTCTGTTTAATTATAAGTAATTTTAACTGTAAAATTAATTACTCTAATATTTCCTGCAGGACAATTTCAAAGATTTTGAGATGTGACAAGATGGTAATAATAATAATAATAATAATAATAATAATAATAATAATAATAATACAACATATTGGAATCAAGTCATCTGACAATTCATAAAAAGGTTGTCAAAAAGCTAGTTCAGTTTTGGTACTGCATTGGAGAAGGCCGTGGTATCCATACAGCTGATTTTCAAGATGGGAATAGAAAGTAGACCTTGAGATGAGGAGAGCAGGAAGCAGTCTTTTAGATAAGGTGAACTGAGTAAAATGTTAATAACTGCAACTTTTTATGATAATTATGTATGTGTGTGAGTAAACATACAGTAAGTTAAATCTTTACATATTCAGTTAAATAAAATATATACTTTATTAAGTAAATGAGAAGCACAATCAGAAAGGGGCTACAGTATATTTTATTCCATCCATCTGGGAACTTCATTTTATATGATCATGGTAAGACCTCCAGTCAACATTCACACGCGCAGTCACATTTACATTTGCATACTCTTCATTTACCGTTGGGAATGCCAATTAGACTAATCTGCATGTCTTTGGATTGTGGAAGGGAAAAGGAGAACCCGGAGGAAACCCAACAAGCATGGGGAGAACATGCAAAGTCCATGCACACAAACCTGGAACACCCATGCACACAGATGCGGGAATCAAACCCAGGACCTGGAGGTGCGATGCGACAGTGCTAAATACTAAGCCACTGTGCATATTTTATTAGGAACAAATTGTTATATATTTTAACAAAATAGACTGTTAAACAAGTTGACAGTGTGTGTTACTACACATTTTCTTTTCATTTAATTATTATATTATCATTATTCACCATATTATCATTCATACATAGATTACTCTAAGAATGATTACATACAGTATGTAAACATGTCAGACAATGTGTGGTAAGCAAAAAAAAAGTAACATTTTAAGTTGAAAATCAATTTCCGTTCCTCCATCTTGACTGCAGTGCAATGAGAAAGACAAAGCACAACACACTTTTCTCCACATGTCTGCAAAGATGCAGATGCCTGAAGTGCACAGGAAATTCAAACAGGTATTGATCTGCATTAAAGCAATTGGTGCTGTACACATACTGTAAGCACACAGACATACCTGCATACAAAGGGTGTGTGTGTGTGTGTGTGTGTGTGTGTGTGTGTGTGTGTGTGTGTGTGTGTGTGTGTGTGTGTGTGTGTGTGCGTGCGTGTGTGTGTTTGCTACAGTATATAAAGGGGAAATAAATGCTGTGTTCTAGAGTGTGCTTTTGTGTTTATGTTTGAGTGTGAAGTAAATAGAAAGGGTGAATGTTTGTGATAATAAGGGAGTGTGAAAGGTAACAATGTGAGTGTACAGTCTGTTTATCCTGCTGCTGATCTTGAAAGGGCACAGTTATTGATCACATTAATCTCACTGTGAAATCAATATGTTTTTCAAGATGGAGTGTGCTGCTTGTGTGGCATTAGCCCACACAGTCTTTATATATACAAGAACCCAGAAGTGGTCTATTTAAGTCAATAAAAAGACACAGCCCACATTCTCTAGCGTATTGTGATACTGCAACCAACAAAATCAAGCAAAAACTGAATAGGAAGTTTTTTTTTAATTGAAAAAAAAATTACAATAGCATGGATTCACATGTGCACTCACCATTTTATAATGGAGGATGTACTGTAACTATGCTCATAGTTAACCAATCACTTTCAAAGTCATGTTCAAATGCGATGATGACATGCCAATCATTAATAATGTGATTCAGGTGAGCCCCAAATACCGACCAGTTGTTGCTGTAGGATCTATTTGACATCTTCTTGGATTCATTAAATTGCTAAAGACACGGTCCTACAAAGCTTTTGCGCATTGTCAAAATAAATGTGATCAGGAGAGGGGTACAAAAGAATTTCCAGAACATTCGTATCCCATAGAAGCACATCTATCATCAACAAGTGGAGAAAATGGAATACCAAGAATTACAGTAGATCTTTCTCCACAAGAGATAAATGAACAAGAACTCAAATGTTGCCAAGAGGCATAAAATAAAGGTGCTGCATGAATACAGTATCTGGGAAGAACTGTTCTCTCCCTGGATAGATAGAAACCCCCAACACATTTAAGTCCCAATCACCCCAAACTAATCATCTAATCACATTTGGCAAAGTGTCTTACTGTCTGATAAGACCATGTTTTTTAGTATTATTCAAAACAAGGTTTGACACAATATACAGTATACAATATACAGCATTATACAGTACGTTCCAAAAGTACACCATACCCATGGTGAAAGCATGATGGGGCGTAATGGGCCTGCTTCACTGTAAATGGGAATAGAGCTCTAATCAAGAAAAAGCAACTTTGATGGCATTTTATTTACCATTGTATTTACCTTGTGCTCTATCTTTGACCTTTATTTTTATTATAGTAAATACAACATCTTATTTTAAATCTATGCATGTCTTCATTTAATCATTGTTGCAGATATCCTTTTTTTTTTATAAGTAGCATCAATCATCAGCTGACTACCCTTGCTAACACGTCTTGGTAATGCAGGCTTCTTCTTTATATTCTTAGAATATCCTGAACATTTTAAAATGGACCGATGCCTGCTTATCAATCCCTGTCCTGAATCACATTACCTTCGAGCTTGAATTGACCCATTGTCCCTCAAGCTGCAGCAAGATGTGTATCAAGATTCTTTGGTGATTAAATGAACTTCCCCTGGCTATCCAAACAGCTGAGTCACAGTCTGTTTTCAATTAAAGAAGAACAAGTCCCTTTTAATAAGAACTTCGATAGATAGATACGTAGATAGATAGATAGATAGATAGATAGATAGATAGATAGATAGATAGATAGATAGATAGATAGATAGATAGATACTTTATTAATTCTGAAGGAAATTGTAAATAAGCAATAATTTAAAAAAGACTTTACTGTTTTAGTGACTAACCAAATTTTTGTACCAACTCCTATCTTACAGAGCTTTCACACTGAAGATACTGACATATTTTTCTTAGCAAAAGGATATGTGTTGACGGACATTTCAAAACACGTTTCCAGTTTGAATGTCATTTAAAATTTTAATTTTCTCAAATAATTAAAAAAGTGAAACTCTTGTATTCTAGACTACAGAGTAAAGTTAAATATATCAAGGCTTTTTTAAATACAGTATTTCACAATATTAGCATATTTAAGAGTTTGAGTAAATTACTATTTATATAGTATACTACTGGAGTATAGTACACTATTCATATATCATACTGTATATCTCTTGGCCTAATTCAGTGCACGCATAGGGAAGACTGCTGAGTTGACAATTGTCCAGAAGATGATCACTGAAACTCTCCACAAAGAGGATAAGCCACAGAAGATCCTGTATTAAAGCAAAAAAAATGTGTGATAGGGAGAGGTGCCCAATCAAGAGGGATGACCACAGCCTTAAGAAGATTGTCAAGCAAAGCCTATTGAAGATCTTGAAGAGATCTTCCGTCTGCTGAGAAGCTTTATGGAGATCCTGATTTCCTTTTCCAGCAGCACTTACTGTAAACTACCACTAACTGCTTCTTTGCTGCCAAAGAACTTTACTTGATTGGGCAACAAACTCACCTGACCTGAACTGCATAGAGATTCTATGGGTGATTGTCAAGAAGAAGACAAGGCACACCCAATTAAACAATCTAGATCAACAATCTATCAAAGTAACTTGGTCTTCAATAATGCCTCAGCAGTGTCAGTACTGGCTGATTACCCCCCCCCCACACACACACACACACACACACACAAGTTTGGAATACCTGAGTTTGTTCTATGAAATAATATATATAGCATAAGGTAATTAACATCAAACAAGATATTGATGTTTTTAAGACACAAAGGTCAGCTGTTCTGGAATAGTTCTTGCAAGAACAGTATTTTCAAGTGCAACTGCAAAACCCATCACACCCTATGATGAAACTACAGTATGATGGTTTCATGAAGACCATCGCTGTAAAGGACAACCAAAACCTACCTCTGCTGCAGAGGAGAAGTTAATCTAGAGTTAACAGCCTTAGAAATTATCAATTAATATCACTTCAGATTATAGCGGTTATGAAGGCTTTACAGAGCACAAGTAGCAGACTGAGCTGGCAGTGCATGGCTCTCCACCATCCCGCTGCCTATAAAAGGTCAGCTACATGCTGATGGTGAGGTAAGAAACTCACTCACACTTTTTTTTTTTGCATTGTTCTATGCATGATCCCACACAATTAAAAAGTAAAAATAGTTGTTTAGAGTGTTTTGTTAAAAGACCATTTTGTTATAAAGACTAAAATAACCAATTTTAATAAGTAATTTTAAATTCAACCCGGTGGAATGGCTGGAGTCAGTCATTTTCAGGTCTCAACAGAGATGCTCTATTGGGGTCAGGTCCAGACTCTGGCTGGGTCACTCCAAGACTTTCAAAGAGATGTTCTGAAGCCATTTCTTTGTTTTCTTGGCATTATGTCTTGGTCATGGTCTTGTTGAACTGTAAACCTTTATCCCAGCCTGAGATCTTGAGCATTATGGAGAAGGTTTTCACTCAGCAGTATATTTTCACTATATCACTATATTTTATCTGCATTCATTTTCCATCTGTATTCAGTCAAATAGGGTGGTGGCAGCATCATGTTGTGGGGATGTTTTTTGTGACTGGGACTGGGAAATCAGTCAGTATATAGTTATATACTTAATGCAGACAAAATATAAAACTATGCTGAGTGAAAACCTTCTCCAGAGTGCACATTGTTTTAAAAATGGCTTGAATGCATGACTTTGCCCCAGGCTCCCTCTCCATGACCTGACAAATTCACTTGCAGATGAATGGGCAAATTTCCACAGACATGTTCGAAAGTCGAGCTTTCTAAGAAAAGTGAAGGTTATTTTAATATAGCAGCAAAAGGATGTACACTTAATCTGGAATGGGATGTTTAATAAGGCGATGGGTATGATGGTCAGGTCTGGCCATATAAAAAAAAAGGGTTTGGTCATCTATACAGTATGAATGCAAGAAAGGTCTGTACGTTAGTCAGAGTTTGATCTTTGAATAGTATCTTTACGTTTCATACATTCAAGGAACCAAAACCAGGAGGACCCGAAAACGTCTGTCTGTCTGTCTGTCTGTCTCTCCAGCCAGATTTGCCACAGCATCAAACAAAACGTCCTGGACAGAATTGAATGAAACTTTGGCAGTACTTAGGTATTTACCTGAAGTTAAACCTGTGCCATAAATTAAATCAAAATGTGATTATGTGCTAAAAATGTTTTTAGTTGGCCTGGTCTGTTCTAGATGCACTTTGTCTATATAAATAAAATAAAAGTTTTATCTGTAAAGTACTTTGGTTAGAACTTGCTATTTCAATGATATCTTAAACTTGGCGTCTGCCAAATGCCTAAATGTAAATGTAAATGTTAAAGTTTCATTTATTGCAGGATACGAAGAAAATTTCCTGTCTATATGGATGTACAGTATGTCTGTATGTGTAGCCAGATTATGTCACAGGATCACACAAAACTGCCTGGATAGAATTTAATAAAACTTAGCAGTATTGAAGTTTAACCTGCACCGTAAATGAAATAAGAATGTTGAGTAAAAGCCATGTTATGAACAGTTATGTGCCGGATTTAATAATCTACTTTAAGTCTAAGTTACTAATAAGATACTTGTTCAATGTAAACACACACCTGCACCAATAGGTATTAATTAGAAAAGCTAAACTGAATGTTTTTGTTTCACTGCTGAAATAACAGCGGTATACTGTAAGTCACTTTAACAGCGCTCTAGAGTCGCTTTAAGATAAAACTCAATCTTTATCTAATCTACTTTTTTGATTTCTCATCTGTGATTCATTCTACTGAACAGGGAGAGTATTTGGCTGACGACGAAAGAAGTACAACTTTGTACTTTGTACAACATACATTGATTGTAATAAGATGAAAATAGATTCAACATCTTGCCGTTAACTAGGTAAATTTTGTACAATTTCCTAATATTTAGCCACCATTCAAATGGAAACCAATACCATATAATGTCACACACAAATTTATGAAATTACAGTAATAAAAATTACTCTTTGTTGTAGACAGACATGTACGTGGAATTCAACATGAAATAATAATATAATTTCAAATCTGATTACATTACAGTCGATCAGCTTATTTTTAGCTTTTACTGTCACCGACCGGTACTTCAGCTACAGTAGTGTGATATAAATTTGCTGAATTTCTGTAGCTCTTCCTCCCTCTAGTGGGCCTGTGGGGAAAGACATAAGATGAATTTTAATAGCATTTTGTATTGCTTCCTAAATATAGTGAGTGAACACTGCACTTTTTCTTATGGTGGAGTTTTTTTTTTTATCAGCCTACAGCTGTTGCACAAACTTACTGATAATAACACCAGCGTTTCTCATATAATTTTGCTTAATGGTTGTTTTAAAACAACAGCACACACACCACAATACATTAAAGTGTAAAAAAAAAATGGCTTAATATTTAAGGTGAAATGTGAAATGTTACAAAGTAGGCCCTGTGGACACAAAGGACTTTATTTAAAGCTGGTTTAAGCACAAGTGAGGATTAATACCAAAATTGCACACATTTGTAATTAAACAATTAATTATAGATCAAGAAGGTATGTCTTAAATTAAAGTAAGCTTTAAGTGTACTGTAGGAGATTGTCGCTTGGGCAGTTAATCCTTAAGACTATGGTCACATTTCTTTGACAGGATAGATCATTAAATAATAAACAGCCATATTATTTTGGTGATTAATAATTCTTCCACCTCCCACCTGTGTACTAGATCCTACATGTTTTCTTAAACATATTTTAAAAAATTAACAGTAAATTCTTCACTCAGCAGTGGTTATTTTAAATATTTTAAACTAGCAGTTATTAAATCCCTGATTAAGAAACCTGTCCTTGATGCCTGTCAGCTGTCTGACTATAGGCTAATATTAAACATCCCCTTGATCTCCAAGGTCATAGATAAAGTTGTAGAATGGCACCAAGGTATATTCTCCTCGATAGATTAGAAAATGTTGTATGAGTTAAAGAAACAACCCTCTCCTGGCCCAGATATTATTTGACTGATTGTTATCAGTTTGTAGATTGAAATTGTTACTTCTAAAGTGAAGTTTGGTGTTCCACAGGGTTCAGTTTTAAGCCTGTTGCTATTTTCTCCTTACATGATTCCTCTGGGCAGTCGTAAGCATGGTATTAGTTTCAATTGTTATGCTAATGACAGCAAAGCCACAAAGAAACACTGACTTGATACAATTGAGGAATGTGTGAAGGATATTACACACTACACATTACACTGGATGCTTCCTTTTGCATAATCCTGACAAGACCAAGTAAGCTTTCTGATAACACAATAACCTTGGATGGCCTTTCTGTTCCATCATTATGATTATAGATTCCAGTCTTTCATCTGAAGCTCATGTAGATAATATTATTAGGATAGCATTCTTTCATCTTAGAAATATTGCCAAGATAAGGTATATATTGTCTCTTCACGATGCAGAAAAATTAGTTCATGCTTTTCTCACCTCTATATTTGATTATTGCAACACCTTACTGTCTGGATGTTCAACTACAGTATGTGCATAAATAAGCTCCATTTAGTCCAGGACGCACTCGTTTGAACAAGAAGACATGAGCACATTTCCCTTATCTTATCCACACTGCATTGGATCCCAGTGAAATTTCACATTGATTTTAAAATACTTCCACTGGCCTATAAATCACTGTCTTACGCCACAATACCTGAATAAATTGCTAGTGTTTTATGATTCACCCACCTACTTCGATCTAAGAATGCAGGATGCTTGTCATTACCTCGCATTATGAAAACTACAGCAGGGGGCAGAGCTTTTTCTTACAAAGCTTTTACTTGGTTTGTTTGGGATGTACAGTATGTGGTGACTGGGGACTGTTCTTCTTTACCATGAATATGGTCTTGCCCGACTACCTGATGAAGTCACCATTTCAGAATGGTCAAATTAGTGTCCTGTTTTAAGCAAAGAGAACAACTACACAGATTTGAAATGATTCTAATTGGGTTAAGAATTGTCCGACACATTATTACACCTTTAAGGATAAGGCTGTATTGCCAACTTTGCTAAAGAAATGTAGTCGGAAAAAATTGTGAATGCAGATCACTTACAGTAAGTTCTAGGTGAATCTGCATTGTAAAAAAAAAAATCCTATGTTTAATAGTATGCTATGTTTAATAGTATTAGTAGGAGCATTTGTACACACATACACAGTGTAAGAAAAACTCAGGGAATTGGGACTGGACAGCAAACGGATGTAATGGTTAGCACTATCACCTGTGCCATTCCCGACCAGGGTTGATTCCTGTTTCTGTGTGCATGGAGTTTTTATGTTCTCCCCCATGCTCAGTCCAAAGACCTGCATATTAGGCTAATCGGTGTTCCCAAATTGCCAGTAGTGTGTGAATGAATGTATGTGCCCTACGATGGATTGGCACCCTGTCCAGGGTGCACCCCGCCTCATATCTTAAGTCTCGTGGGATAGGCTCCAGGCCCTCTGTGGCCATCAATACATGATAAAGTGGCACAGTATAGACGATGAGTGAGTGAGAGTGATTGGGATTAGAACTAAACAGCTGTGTAGCCAAATGAAAACCATATTTTAGTGAGACTAACCAGAATTAAAGTCTTCAGTTTTTTATGGAGCATAAAGATTGGTGTTTGGAGCCATGGAAGAAGTGTCTCTGATGTGTCCAGATTGACCCTATTCCAGAGTGATGGGTGCATCAGAGAAGAAAGGGAAGCGTGTGAACCAATGTGAAAACCAATCATGTACTGTACTGTATATTGCCCACTGTACAAGCATCTGGAGTCAGGTCAGGTCTCAGCAAGGATATGTGGCACTAAAATTTAGTTAGCTGATTATCTGAATGTACTGAATGATCAGGTTGATCACATCTATTGAATCTGTCCTTCGTTGATAGCATTCCAGGACTCAAATGGTCAAAGAATTGTTCTGGGAGCATGATAAATTGTTTTCACACATAAACAGCCACCACATGGTGTGCTACTGTATAATCAAAGCTTAAGGATGATAAGATGGATAAAATAGTGAGCCTTTTTTGGTCAGGCAGTGTATACTTCTGTTATGTTTAAAATGAAAGATTAATGAATGTGTCACTTCATGAATGAGTCATGACAACAGACGTGCATACACGATGTTATCTCTAATTTATTCACAGGATAGAGAAAATATTTACATTTTTCAGCCACATGCCATGCGTCACCTGCATCTCTTACGAAGGTACAAGGGTAATTAGCATGTTTCAGGTAGAACAAAGAGAATTAGTCATATGACAGGAAGCACATTAGCATATTCTGATTAGATAAAAGGATTCCAAAAAAACAAAGAAAGTACTAACAAATAAAGCATGAGGAAGAGCTGCAAGGGAGTTGTTATATGTACATACGTATGACATAGAACTAATAGAGATGAAAGAAATAGAGACAAGGGGTATGTCATTATCTGAAAAAAATTGCAATTACAAACCTTGTGAACTAGTCTTCATAATTTACCTCATGCCCTAAGCCTCCTGGGATAGACTCCAGGTCCCCGCGACCCTGGTTACAGGATAAAGCCATATAGAAGATGAGTGAGTGAGTTGTATAAAACTCAACAATATATACAGTATACTGTACTGTACCATTCAAAAGTTTGGGGTCACTTGCAAATTTCTTTGTTTTTGTTTAGTGATTTATTTTCTACATTCTACAACAATACTGTGGATTTCAAAACTATCAAATAACACATATGGAATTAGGTAATTACGTAACAACATCAAAAACAACAGTTAGTTGTTATTTTAAGACACAGAGGTCAGCCTTTCTGTAATAGTTCTTGCAAGAACAGTATTGTCAAGTGCGCTTGCAAAATCCGTCAAGCACCATAGTGAAACTGGCTCTCATGAAGGCCGTCCCAGGAGGGCGAGACCAAAACCTACGTACCTCTGCCGCAGACGAGAAGTTCATTTAGAGTTATCAGCTTGAAAAATGACCAATTAACAGCACCTCAGATTAGAGGCGTTATGAAGTCTTTACAGAGCAGAAGTAGCAGAAACATCTCAATATCAACTGTTAAAAGGAGATTCATGCATTTTTGGACGCCTTCAGCATTCCTTTACAATGTAGAAAGAAATAAAAATCAGGAACCATCATGGAGTTAGAAAGTGTTCTAAAACTTTTGAACGGTAGTGTATACAGTACAGTATATACACACACAAAGTGTAAGGACCTATCCAATTGTAAGTCACTCTGCCAAATGACTAAACGTTAATGTAAGCTGGTCGAGGTGTGAATGTTCCTGTATCTTTTCTTGCAGTGGCAGGTGTTTGGGTGCCAATGATTTCACCACCCTTTCATCAGCATCCTTTCTGACACTGTGGAGCTGCAATACCAGATGGTGAGAGTTGGTCAATAACAGAGTAATTTCCTAACCAATTATTTCACATTAGTATATATATATTTTTTTTTAAGTGTTTTAAAGGTGGGGGTTTTTTTTCGTGTTTGTCACGAAATTTGTTCAATATAATATCTGAACAAACTTTCTGTAAAAGGTCTTTCTATTCAAAAGGGTATCTTTATTGTGAGTAAAATGCTGTAAATATTTATACTATAACATAATCTAGAAGACTTGTTTTGTTTTATTAGATGTGATGCCACAAGATGCTTTTGTTTATAACGCTTCCTTGGCAGTCCATATTTGGTTCGTTTCCGAGGTGTCATCAATTCGTCATAGTGCTAATGTGCTGTACAGTGGGTGGGAAATAACCGGCATTAGTCAGAAACCCGAACGAGGAAGTGAGTCAGAGGCCGCGTCCCGAATCGCGCACTAGTGTACTAAGTAGGAGCCAACAGAGTGTAAGGCAAGTGGTGGCGTACGGTGATCACACACTCTTAGGGTCAACAATATGCGATTTTAGACGCAACCACTTGTAAAAAATTTATGGGAAAGTCTACTTGGTTGAACACAAAGCCTGGACGAAACGTGGACTTTTGTAGTGCACTGTAATGAGGAAGTAACGTGGAGTAACGGCAAACAGTACAGATTGTAGCCATTTGAACCGTCAATATTATTTTTGTGGGGAAACCTTTACTGAAGATCCTTTTGAAGATTCTTTACTGAAGATCCTTTTGTTTAACACATGCAAGGTGAGTTCTGTTAAAGTAATGTAAAGTCGAAGAAGTCATCTACAAACTAAAAATAAGTGACGAAAAACTGTTAAAATGGGCAAAAAGCCTGATACACATGAAAACAGTGTTACAGAAACCATTAAAGTTTAAAGTCTATCTGGATAATCTGTCATACATCTTTAATAATACATTTAATTCCTGAATGAATACAGTGTATCACTAGTAATTCACTAGTATTGTGTTCTTTCGTTGCTTTAAAAATAAAAAATGTATAGTAGTTTGCTGTTAATATTTTGGACATTAGTTCAGATCAGAATAATAGGCTTTGAAGGTGAAGAAAGTGATAGTTAAAACAAATATCTACAGTCAGTAAGGCTCTTTAGCACTAGATAGCATTGTTTAAAGTTACAGTTATACAATGTTTCCTTTTGGGGGGGGGAGACATGGGTTGTTAAAAAATCTTTTGAGGAATTTTCCTTTTTCATATATTTTTTTTTACCTCTTAAAGAAGAACTAAGCTTAATCTAAATCTTGTTCGAAATCTTCCCAGACACGTTTTTAGAGTTTCAGCCACGTGATATGGCAAGATACAGTGACAATGCTTGTAGCTCATACACCATCTGTAGCTTCAGCTTTTTGTCAGTAACCATGTGACGATATAACCCTCATTGATCATTATTGTATAGCTAAAAATTAAGTAAGTTAAACTTGTCAGAAAATTGGTATAAAATATGTTGATTAGTTTAATGCCTTTTATTCTAATTATTAGGGTTTCTGTAATCCGTCCATCTGCCTTAATATTACTGAACATGTACCAATGTAAAAACGCAGTCCGTTAGACAAAACCTGCAAATATTTAGTGCGCTTTCGTTCTCAAATCTTTAATTTTTGTCCTCATCTGTTCCAATCAAACAGTGTGAGTCATTCAAAGGTATTCCCTGACTCACAGACTTTTAGACTGTTCCTGACATAATCAACAAACCCATTAAAATTTATAGAAAGAAGAAATAGAAAGCAATTGAAAATATTAAGTATTTCCTACATTTCTTCACAATTCCTTAGTATGAGTAATTGTAGTTGACTTGTGCAACAATAATAATAAGTGCCATATCGTACTTGTTATGAATTTGTTGTTGTGTTTATTTTATTTTATTTACTGTTATTTCATTTATTCTACCTTGTTTTATTCATTAGTAAAGCATTAAGCATTAAGTTTGTTACATAAGCCATAAGCTTTAAATTTCTAAGTTATACATCCATTTTGACAATCGTAAGTTGGTCTGTGATGTCATTCTACTATTACATGCATTTGTGTGACTGTGATATGATAGAGAGTTCAGTTTAGATGCGGAAGGCTACGGAAACACAAGCCTTTGACCGTAAGCACGTCAGCTAACGAGAGCTCCCGGTAAGCTAAAATGTAAGATACAGCAACTAGGTTGTTGTAACCGTAAGCTCCCGTAAGTAGAGATATACAACAAGAGTGTTGTTATATACGTAAGCTAAGACTATAATTTACAAGATACAGCAAATAGGTTGTTGTAAAAGTCAGAGATTTGCAAGATGCAGCAACTGATGTTGTAATCACAGTGGATTTACTCAAGACGACTGTATGAAGTGTTGATTCTTTGATGCTGACAAAATAAACTACAAGAGACAAAGAGATCGGACTTCTGTTGTGTGAGTGAAACTTTAAACCAGAGCTACTCGTCAAAACTGGTGAAATAATATGACCGCATCTACAACAATAATAATAATAATAATTATTATTATTATTATTATTATACATTTCCCAACATCACCATGTTAGATAGAGCATTTGCTCTACAATTATTTACTGTCAAGGGAAGTAATCAACATTGTGAGGATTATCATGACCTGTAGAACACCAGCCACAGTGTAGACTCTACACTGTAGCTGGTGTTCTACAGGTCATGATAATCCTAATGATAATCCACTGTAGAGGCTTTATAGGCTTTACAGTAGGTTAAACAAAGCACAAAATGTTATAGTAATCTAAAGGTTGTTCTATCATTCAAAATATGTTGGTCATTTCTTAAAGGTTCAATTCTATTACATAACAATATTTTTTCCCAAATTTGTTTATTTTTTGGTGAACATAACATGATTTACTATTGATGCACTATTGCAATGTAATGAATTGTACAAAAACACTTTTTAAGTGTATTTAATATATATCGATTGTAAATTCTAACTCTTATTGTGCACACAGCTACCTTTATAATTTACTTAAGTTTTAAATAATCAATTTTGTTGAAATTTATCTTACTATAATACAGTAACTCTAAGTACAGTATATAAAATAAATAGGGAAATAAAACAAAAGTGAGTTTTTAAGAAATAATTGACTTAGCTTATGTCTAAACCTGCATCAGTTTAGTAAACCTCTGTAAGATTTATAATAATTGTGTATTAATATATGTTTGTGTTGTGTAGATTTTTTTGAGGACATAGAGATAATCTGATATTGCACATGTTACATGAAATTATGTTCTGGGTCTCAGAATGTACCATGTCTGTAAGTACAAGATGACTTTATCATACTCTGAGCACATTAGCGCACTCTGTGCTGATGTGGTATTTGCAAACTATTGCATAATACTGTTATAGCTCAGGCAATGGACTACAGTTCGGAAGGTCCCAGGTTCAAATCACACGACCACCAAGTTGTCCCTGTTGGGGCCCTTGAGTAAAGCCCTTAACCCTCAACTACTCCGATGTATAATGAGATAAAAATTTAAGTTGCCCAAAGGTGTCAGCCAAATGCCTAAATGGACAGGGTGTGGCATGGAGGCTTGTCACATGGCTTGTTTTTTTTCCTGATAATAAAACCAGCTAAGGTTCTAGTCATAAAAGGACTGTTCTGCAATGGCACTGCAATAATTTGCATAATTGGGATTCATCCAGTAAACTTCAGAAATACACACCATGACACACCATAATGTGAAAAAATGTTTATTACTTATTCTCTGCTGATTACCCAATTAGTTAACAACTATTAGTTAAGCTATTTATGTTGCTTCTTATAATTTAGTGTCGAAAAATATAGATCAAAAATTACATTATTTAAGGTATCATGTGCTCTTTCTAACTGTGTGTACTTTCTCTGTGTACCGAGCAGCCAGGTTAAGATATCACGCCTGTTAAGTGCCACAGAATTACAGTATTTCTTGGCCTAACTCCATGTAGTCCCATAATCTGATGTTGTGTCTTCTGTGTGGATGACCATGCGAAGCATAAGATAAACATTTAGATAGTTTTAAGGACATTTTCTACCTACAGGACATCTGTTGAGTTCTTTTGAATGAATATCTTGTTTTTTTCCTAAGACTAACTGACTTCCTATAGTTGTTGTAATGCTCCAAGCTATGTGCTAAATTAATTTGCATAATTTCTCATTTCCCTATTATGCAAATTCTCAAATATGTCCTCACTTTTATAGCAGCTCAGAAATGAAGATCAAAGCACACAATTGTATAAGATGTCTTTGTATGCCATTTCATTGCAATTTAACTCTACTGAAACTAAGAGGCCCAAACATGTACGAGCTTGACACTGTCCCTGTGCACAAAGTGAGGTTGATTCAGATGTGGTCTGACAAGGGTTGGTGTGGAATATCTTGAATGGGTATGCAAAGAGCCCTGACCACAACCCAAGTGAACACCACTGAGACCCAAGTGAACACCACTGAGACCCAAGTGAACACCACTGAGACCCAAATGAACACCACTGAGACCCAAGTGAACACCACTGAGACCCAAATGAACACCACTGAGACCCAAGTGAACACCACTGAGACCCAAATGAACACCATTGAAACCCAGGTGAACACCATTGAGACCCAAGTGAACACCATTGAGACCCAAGTGAACACCATTGAGACCCAAGTGAACACCATTGAGACCCAAGTGAACACCATTGAGACCCAAGTGAACACCATTGAGACCCAAGTGAACACCATTGAGACCCAAGTGAACACCATTGAGAATGGACAAATCTGTACAGCCATGTTCCAAAATCTAATGTAAAATGACTATGTAATTAAAAATGATTCCATCATAATCGAGGGCATATTTATGTTTTTAAGAAATTAAAAGCACTCCAGTCAGACCTAATAAAAAAGTGCTTTTTGAGGGTTAAGTCATTTTAATTACTCAATTAAAAACAGGAAATTAATAAAGCCATTTCATGAACTGTGTTGAAAACATGTGCTGTTGTATAATCAGAAGACAAGGTACATTCAATAATATACATTTTGTTAATATTCTTCATGTAGCAAGGGGATGAAGAGAGAAGTGAGTGCTGCTGTGAACTTCCTGAAAAGCTTGGCCTTGGAGCGAGGACATGTTGATGAATGCAAGGCCAACGTATTCGCAGCTAAACTACAAGAATTGTTGTGTGAGAAATACACGAACCACTGGTACCCGGAAAATCCTGACAAAGGACAGGCATACAGGTAAACAAATGTTAATATTGTATAACACTTTTTTTCTTTATTGGATCAGATTGGAATCCTAGCAGGATTAAAAGACATGAGTTTTTTTGTAGGACTTGATTTCATTGTAAGGCCGATATGACTCTTCCCAGGTGCATAAGAATAAACAAGAACACACCTTGCTACAGCGATGGATCCTTGCTACAAGCCTGTGAGGAAAGCAAGCTAAGGCCATCAGAACTGGGTCTTCCCCGTGAAATCACATTATGGATTGACCCATTTGAGGTGTCAGCACGGTAAGTTTACTCGGTCTAAATTGCCTTTAATATAATACTGTTATACAGTAATACATTATAAACAATATGACTGCAAAACAATTCCTGCTATCTGTTATCTCCCAAATGAGGATGGGTTCCCTAATATTCCCTAGGATTATCTAATATTTTGATTCATACACATTTTTCACATTTCATAAACATTTTCATAATTGTCTTTTGATTGTGTAAAGCTACTTTGAAAAATAGAGTAATAGTTGTGACAACACTTAGGGTAGGTGCAAGGAAGCAAGGGATCTAAACCTCTTGAGGATCAGGACATATTCTATATTTTCTTTACATGATGTTATATTATTGAAACTATACATAATATACATAAGTATGATCATACCATAGGTGAAATATATGTGCATTATTAAGTGTCTATTTTCGGAACCTGAACACATTTTATGATCCCCAACAGGTCGGGTGAAAATTGCAGACATTTCATAGTGGCTCGCTTCAGTGAGGAAGAAGGAGAGGAGGGGCTAGAAGAGAAGGAGTCTGGCTTGCATCAGGAAAGCTCAGATTCGGTGAATGTGGAGACATCTGACTACCACTCGGCAACCTCTGACTGTGGCTCGGATGATTCCAGTGATGCAGACGAGGAGATAAAGGAAGGAGAGGTGCGGAGCGTGAAAGAGAAAGTGAAAGATGAGAAACTGGGGGACGACAAGCCTTTTGTAATTGCTATGAAGCCCAGGATGAGGGAGCCAAAGCCACGGAAGATTCCTACAACTCAGGTAAGTCACCAAAAGTTACCTAAGGATCTTCTGATATATATGACAATTAATGCCAATTAAATTTTGTGAAAAGGAACTATAGTAGATAATGATAATGACCATTGGTTAATGATCATAAGTACTTTTAAAAATTCATTTATAGATTGTTTTTCAGATTTTATGATTGTCACACAAAATATATTATCCCATAAAAAAATCCAAATATTTGGACAAATTTTTATTTTAAAACCAAGCAAATAAAATGATCAGTTTCTAAAAGATATATTACTTTGAATGTCATTTAAATGATTATTAGCATTTATTAACTGTACTATTTTAATGTATTTAACTAAAGCTTCCAGGACTTCAATACCTGTACCACCCAACACCAGTGTGGACTCAGTATAAAAAGAAGCGTCCGGTATTCCTCACACCTGTGTGCACCGCCCCACCTGTCCTGGGCTACTACGTTTTCCAGAACCCTCCACCACAGTTCATCATGCCGCATGCCAGTCTGCAGCCCTGGGGAGTTGCCAAAGGGTAGAAGGCAACAGGAAAGATGAGAAGATGGTATGACCTGGTTAAACTTTGTTCCAATCGAACTGGTGTTAACCCTCATGTTGTTGTTTTTTATTTTTTACCAAAATATATTACAAATGAATATAAAAGTAATAGAAGAATTCGAAATAACAATTTGTAATTTATCTTTGTGTTATAAATAAAATAAATAGAAATATCAGGAGAAGCCGTTCACACACAATCACATGTGCAAGTAGGAGATTGTGGCCTTTTGATTAAATTTTTTTTACAAACATGTACGCATGTGCACTTTTATCAGTGTAAGTTCTAATTATATGTTACTTTTCAGATCTGATCTGGTTGTAGACTCTATAATACACGGATGCCCAAAACATGCATACACACTTCAACAGTTGTAATCCTTTCCCTTGCCCAATGTGTGTGTAGTATTATGTTTCCCCTAAGGATATCAGTAGGCACATCGTTGACTTTATCATGTGATCGTCAGACGAGAGGCGTATATTTCTCGGAGTCAATCATGATGCACCTACTGACATGTTTAGAGGAAACACAATACTACATATTGCTGATATAATTCAATTCGAGTTTTAAAAAAGGGCATAGATAACTATTGTAGTGTGTATACATTTTTGGGCCCCTTTGTATAAATCAGATACATTCTAAGTATGGTTTAATATTATTTAGTGAACTTTTGAACTAGATGATTTTGCCTCAAACAGAACATATGATTTGGTATGATGATAAAATACTGAGAGGTTTTTAAATGATTTACGAGAAGAGAACTGTCATATATGAAAATAATGACATGATGTGTAGTAGTAGTAGTAGTAGTAGCAGGAGCATTCTTTGAATTTCATAAACTGAATTAATGACTAAACCAAGCAATGCTATTTATATGTGTATTTGCAGCCTAATCTTTTTAATCAGAGACCACATTACATGGTGCATAAATCATAATGATGATAATGTAATGCAACTGTGCAAAGAACGAGAATATTTCCATTTGCTTATGAAACTGTCAAAATATTCATTTTAGGATGGCGTTTAATATCATTACCAGTTGGGGCATTAATGACCAAAACATAACTAGATATATAAAAAAAATCATTTATATAAAATTTAAAAAAAGAAATTCACAAATTAAATGCTCTCTCAGGTATGAGTCTATTGCTTTTATCTTTTTATATGCTTTAATTCAAGCACATGCTTCGAATCCAAAGAGTGCCAGTTAAGGTACACTAAAATTACTGTGACCTTTGTGCAATACATGTAATGTTGTAGCTCACACTTCACTGTGACAAGGTATTTCTCAGGATACTGAATAAACTGAATAAACATAGACCGTTACATAACTGAGTCACAGAAATCCTTTATATGGTGACTGAGTAGAAACACTGCAGTGGATCCTGGTAGATTTTTCTGTGTTGCCAAGAGCAGTATATATTGTACCTTGCTTAGAACTTCATTGTTGTATGTGTCAGCCTTTCACAGCACCATTTTTATAAAATTGGGCTTTTGTACAGTGCAGAACATTTCTTAGCTTTGTAAGTCAGCCATGTTTTAAATTCAATATATTTTGTAACATGTTTTCACAATTAATTAATAATTCTAGTCTCATTCTGCAAATTATTATTGTAAATAGCTGTAAACACTGGAATTTAAAACTTTACGTTAAGTGACATTTTCTGTTTCATGCATTTTCTTTTGTAATTCTTATTTGTCTTTTACTGTAAGCCTATTTATTTCTGTTTATTATTCTCTTTAACTACAAGTTATGTTAAATCATGCAAAGCCTGTAAATGTTTTTTCATGTTTTATTAAAATAATACTTTTTATATAACATTACACAGCTACCGTAGATGTTGTGATTCTTTTTACACTCTGTTTTTATGTAACTAATCAGTGCATACATTTTACAGATTTTGGTCGACATAACTGTAAGAATCTTGTTTTTACTTTTAAGATTTAAAGATTGGGACAGTTATTTGAAGGTTACTCTAGGTCATCTAAATGACTAGCCTCATGGCTTTTGAATTTTATGTCCTACTTACGAATTTGTCAGGAACATCACTATTTAAGAAAGAAGAAGGCCAAAGATTTGCCAAATGATTCAATTCAATAAAATTTAATGTGTATAGTGCTTTTAACAATTGACATTGTCACAAAGCAGCTCTTCACAATCAAAATAATTATTTAAGTTGATGAAGATGATGATTTGTCCAAGGAAATGTCTAAATGTAAAGTACAAAATAATAGGCCTATTATTATAATAATTATATTATATTAATATTTCAACATATTCATTACAGCTATAGGGCGATAGAGCTTTATTCCTACATTGTTTGTAGTCCTATTTTTTAAGGTTTGTATTAAACCAATTCAAGTGGCCAAGCAAACAATATATAAATTAACAATTATTTAATTTACTATAATAAATAAATAATAAATATATTATGATAATAACTTCGTTAATAAGGCGTTGTAATTTCCAGAAGAACAAACCTTTTAGAATAATTTAGGAAATTATTGCTGTAGATGTTGTTTGGCATTATGTAATTAGTAAATGTCTGTTTGGAGGAACAGTTTGTTTGTTTGTTTGTTTTTGTGCCAAGGTACTACTTTAGTCTAACGCTAGAGGTCCCCTTTTACACAAATTAAAATTTACAGTGTAATGCTCTGGGCAACGTCCTGCTGAAGCTCTGTGTTCTTGCATTGACGTGTATGTACATGTACCTCCTACCTAAACACTGTTGGATACCAAGTACACCACTACAACTAGATCGCCTAGTTCAAGGTGTCAACTTACATTCTTATTTCCCCAAATCTCAGTCTGACCATGCTCTGGATAAACAAGTCGGATCCATAAACGAACTACTTTTAGAATTGAAAGAATCTGCTGGTAATGTCTGGTTACACACCTTCAAAGTCCATGCCTCTATGGGTCTGAGCTGTTTTGGTGGCAAAATGTGGCCCTAAACAATATTAGGCAGGTGGTTTTAATGTTATGGCTGATAGGTATACATTGGGTCATGGTTATGAAACTCTGCGATCAGACTAAAAGATCGTATCAGGTCCATAACCGGCTACTTCAAATTTCAATTGCATTCAGTTTATCACACCCTTGTACACAGACGATTCTACAGACTATAGTGGCAACTCACCAGACCTACTGTAGACTGAGCCTCCAATAACGAACTAGACTCCATATTAACTTAAACACATTTTCTGTTATTTCTGTGAGTGACTTTCTATATTGCTGTAACTTCCAGCAGCCTATGACACAGTATGACTGCAAAACAATCCCTGCTATCCATTATCACCCAAATGAGGATGGGTTCCCTGTTGAGTCTGGTTCCTCTTAAGGTTTCTTCCTATTGCCATCTCAGGGAGTTTTTCCTCACCACCATCACCCTCAGCTTGCTCATCAGGGACAATCTGATCATTTTGATTCATACACATTGTCTCACATTTCAGACTGGAAAGCTGCTTTGCAATAAGGACCACTGTTAAAAGTGCTATAGATGTAACATTGACTTGACATAACTTGACTTGGACTGCAATAATTTATCCCTCACACTTACCCAAGCCTCTTATTCTCTTGACAACTTTTAGGATCACTGACCACCTGCTACAATATGGAGTCTTTGACCAGTTTATTCGAAACCCCTCTACATCTGCTTGCTCAGGAAATATCTAATCTATACTCCATCTTTACATCAGCAGCAAAATGTATAAAATAATGAAGATACAAGTCAATATACAGCTTCAATTAATGTTCACATCAAATATTACAACAGGAAATCTTTGATTTCAGAGACTTTGATTGTTGCATGGTTGCTGATGACAGATGAGCTGGTTTGATTATTTACAAAACTTCTCATCTCAAAAAACTAAAAACATCCAGCGAGCATCCGTTCTTTTCTTTGTCCTACCAATTTCATTGCTTTCTGTTTCATGATAACTTACAAAAGTTGAATGGAGATGGGTTGAATAATAACCAAAAGCTTTGCAAGAGTTCAAAGAGGGTTCATGATTTATTAACAAAATCACTGTTGACTATGGGCCAAATGAATTTCTAAAAACTGCAAGAGTTTATTTATATACTGTATGTATCCTTTATTAACATACATGATACAGTCACTTACATTACAACTTTATACTGTGAATACCTTAGGCTATATTTTTGTATTTATATATTATTATTTCATAATAAAAGCAATACATAGTATTGAAAGATTGCCAAAGGTCACCCGTATGATTATTATTGGTTCTTCATTAATATACAAGAAAGAAAGATGGATACTTTTTGATTTCAAGAAAACAGCAAAGGTAAGTTAATTTTTTTTCACTGCGCTTGTTCTTTTTAATTTACAGTAAATAGTTTTGTGATTTGGTTCTGTGAGGTGCATTTTGAATGATTTGTCAGTTTAGTGGGTCATGTTTTGGGGATGTCCTAATAATGCATGATATTTTTCTTCCTTTTTTTATATATTCTTTATATATATTTGTTTAAGTACTGAAGCACAATGATGGCTGCTACAAAAAAAAGAAGAAGAAAAAACTAATGTTTCACTGCCACTTTGTTTAATTCTTTAACATTATCTGGAATATTCTCTGTTCTGCTGAGAGGCTCCCAGCTGGTTTTAAAGTTGAATGTTTTCTTGGCTTTACAAGAAACATACACATTTTTATTTGTTTTAAAGTTTTCCCGGCATAACACATTTTACTGGTGACATCTTTTTGTCTTTCGGCTGTTCCCTTTCAGTTGTCGCCACAGCGAATCATCTAACCCTATCCTCTGCATCCTCTTCTCTCACACCAACTAACTTCATGTCCTCTCTCAGTACATCTATAAATCTCCTCTTTGGTCTTCCTCTAGACCTCCTGCCTGGCAGTTCCAACCTCAGGATACTTCTTCAGATATATTCACAATCTCTCCTCTGAACATGTCCAAACCACCCCAATCTGGCCTCTCTGACTTTATCTCCAAAATATCTAACATACTGTAGGTTGTCCCTCTGATGTTGTCCCTCAACATCTTCAGCTCTGCCTCCTGTCTTTTCTTCAGTGCCACTGTCTCTAAGCCGTAGAGCATCGCTGGTCTCACCACTGTCCTGTACACCTTTTCTTTCATTCTCACTGATACTCTTTTATTGCATAACACACCTGACACTTTTCTCCACCCATTCCAACCTGCCTGTACCCGCCTCTTCACCTCCTTTCCACACTCTCCGTTGCTCTGGACCGTTGACCCCAAGTACTTAAAATCCTGCACCTTCTTTACCTCTGTTCCCTGTAGCCTCACCATTCCACTTGGGTCCCTCTCATTCACACACACATGTATTCCGTCTTGCTGCCTCTAACCTTCATTCCTCTTCTTTCCAGAGCATACCTCCACCTCTCCAAATTTTCCACCACTTGTTCCCTGCTCTCGCTACAAAGCACAATGTCATCTGCAAACATCATAGTCCTTTGAGTCCAACCTCATCTGTCATCCTGTCCATCACCAGCGCAAACAAAAAGGGGCTTAGAGCCGATCCTTGATGCAGATCCACCTCCACCTTGAACTCTTCTGTCACACCTACAGCACATCTTACCACTGTCTTAGCGCTCACTTTTACTAATACAGTATTTGCTCCTTCCTGCTCCACAACAGTCACCTCTTCTACACTTTGTTCTCTTTCATTTTCCTCATTCATCAACTCCTCAAAGTACTCCTTCCATCTGTACTCCCATCACCCTCCTGGCATCTGTCAGTACATTTCCATCTCTATCTTTAATCACTCTAACCTGCTGCACATCCTTCCCATCTCTATCTCTCTGCCTCACCAACCTGTACAGATCCATCTCTCCCGCCTCATATGTCCTCATATGCTCTTTGTTTGGCCTTTGCCATCTCTACCTTCACCTTATGCTGCATCTTCCTATACTCCTGTCTACTACCTTCAGTCCTCTCTGTGTCCCACTTCTTCTTAGCTAACATCTTCCTCTGTATACACTCCTGTACTTCCTTTTTCCACCACCAAGCATCCTTGTGCACTTTGCCTTTTCCTGATGAGGGTACACCAAGTACCCTCCTTCCTGTCGTCCTGATCACATTGGCTGTAGTTGTCCAGTCAACTGAAAGCACCTCCTGACCACCCATAGCCTGTCTCAACTCCTCCCTGAAGACTATACAACATTCTTCCTTTCTCAGCTTCCGCCACTTTGTCCTCTGCTCTGCCTTTGTCCTCTTCACCTTCCTCACCACCAGAGTTATTTTACAAACCACCATTCTGTGTTGTCTGGCTACACTCTCCCCTACCAACACTTTGCAGTCACTGATCTCTTTCAGATTAAAACATAGAAAAGATATAGTCCATCTGCCTCTTGTGGAAGAAAGTATTTACTCCTGCCATTTACATCCTCTTTGCAAAGTCCACCACCATCTGTCCTTCTACATTCCTGTCCTGAAGACCACTCTCTCACCTCTGGGGATGCTTTGCATTGGCTGTATCCTCCCTCCCCCCGGTTGCATCAAATTTTACTGGTGACTAAATCTTCAAATTCTTACAAAAACATGAACGTCAACTGGATTGCGCAGATTATTTTCTATTCACCTTTTTATGTGTCATTCTGGTGCATTGTGTAAGCACTACACCTACAAATATAATAGTAAGATTTTAAGAAATAATTGTACGATTATAAATAATATGTATTTCAGACCCTACATACTTTGCAAAACATTTATAATGGTCAAATGTTCTATAATCAGAGTACAGTAGTGGTTTAGTTGCATGGTTTGTGTCATGGAAGCACTGTTTTGAAGCTCACCACAGTCCCAAGTGTGAACCAGTGATACAAGGTACATCCTGGTGCCATCTCCTTTCTAAGTAAGTTACACACACACACACACACACACACACACACACACACACACACACACAAAGCCATCCACATGATATGAAAAAAAAAGGATTTCTCAAACCAAGTCACCTTATTCTATTGTCAAATTCTAATTCTCATATGCTGACTGTAGGTGCTTTCGATAGTGAACAGGGCTCAGAATGGTTATTCTGACTCGTCTGGGGTACAGGAGTAGCTCAGTGGTTAAGGCATTGGACTATGGTTCGGAAGATCCCTGGTTCAAAACCCACAACCACCAAGTTGCCACTGTTGGGCCCTTGAGTAAGGCCCTTAATCCTCACCTGCTCATATGTATAATGAGATAAAAATGTAAGTCGCTCTGGATAAGAGCGTCTACCTAAATGTAAACGTCTGCCCTTATGCATATTCATACACAGCAAGCTACAATGCACTGGGTATTCAAGTTTAAAGTTTTATTGTCACGTTAATATTTATAATATTAATAATAATTATATCTTAAAATCTTACTATTATAGCAATTATAGCACCTTTCAATCATAGCCAGCATTAACATTTTCAGCAATTTGTGATACAGGAGCTTTTTTTGTCCTTCTACTGTACTGTATGTACCACTTTTGGTAGGGATTTAACAAAACATTGCATTGAACGTTGCATATTTAAAAAAAACTCACACGTCCTGCTTTTTTTTTTTTTTTTTTTAAGAAATGCCCTGACCCAGTCATGTATAATTGGTCTTGTCAAAGTCACTTTTTTATATATCTCCCAGACAGGTGCAATTGTAACACCATAATCAGTGTTATTGGTAGCATGGTGTCTTAGTGGTTAGCCCTGTCGTCTTGCACCTCCAAGGTCGAGGGTTCGATTCTTGGCTAAGGGTTTGTGTGCATGGAGTTTGCCTGCTTGATGGGTTTCCTCCCACAGTCTAAAGATATGTACTGTAATTGTAATGTAATTGGCGTTCCTCAAATTGGCCGTAGTGTGTGAATATTTGACCAGAGGTTGGACTAGTGACGCTCATAGATTGATAGAATTAAAGTTATTCTCTTCGTTTTATTGTTATGGCTGATTGGTGCTTGTCTAACCGAGAGGCGTTAGGATTTCAGCCAATAGCAGAGTGGAGTGCGCAAGGGAAACTCAGGTGTGCGCGAGGTTTGCGCTGGAGTCTATGTCTCCTCCGTGCCATGTGTCTCCGAGTTGGACACGCGACTGCACCCGAATGGGTGAAAGAGAAAAACGTTGGTGATGACTGAGGACTGGTGGGAGGCTCTGCCATTTCGTGCTTGTGTGTTTATTTGGTTGTTTGATTGATTGATTTCTGCGGCGCCGATATGGAAATGAGCGTGCGCAACTCGCTTTCTGATGGCAAAGCAGACGGGATCGGAAGCCACAACGGCCATGCCACGGACATCACGGTGTCGCTCTCGCACCAAGGCAAGCGGATGAGCCCGATCGAGGACGGCAGTTTGTACCACCTCAGAGACAGAAAGTTTCTGCTGGAGGACAAGCGGCGCCTTTGCGCTTGCGCGCTCGGAACCGCTCTTCTAGGCATCCTGCTCATGATTGTGCATGCCGAGCTCTGTCCCGCCGTTTACCTGCCGGTGAGTGACCGAGATTTAAAAGTGATAAAACACTTTAAAAACATATAAAATATTCATGTATCAGAATATTTAAATGAAGAGAATTCACCTGTGTTGAACAAACATAGTAGATGAGGGGGGGGGGGGTTATGTTTTGGATAAAATGATTCAATAAAATTACGTGCAATACAATCAATTCATTTTAGTACAATATACATAATATTAACATGCAAAAGCTACACAAAGCCAGAAGAATTTATGAGTGTGGCAAATTTATTTCAAGGATAAATAAATATACGGCGGCGCGGTGGTGTAGTGGTTAGCACTGTCGCCTTGCACCGCCAGGGTCTGGGTTCGATTCCCCGGCCAGGCTCGATTCCCGTCTCTGTGTGCATGGAGTTTGCATGTTCTCCCCGTGCTTGGTGGGTTTCCTCCGGGTACTCCGGTTTCCTCCCACAGTCCAAAGATATGCAGGTTAGGCTAATTGGCGTTCCTAAATTGCCCGTAGTGTGTGATTGGGTGTGTGAGTGTGTGTATGTGTGTGTGCCCTGCGATGGATTGGCACCCTGTCCAGGGTGTACCCCGCCTAGTGCCCGAAGTCTCCTGGGATAGGCTCCAGGTCCCCCGCGACCCTGAACACAGGATTAAGCGGTATAGAAAATGAATGAATGAATGAATAAATATACATTAAAAAAAACATGTCAAACCCACACAACCTGTTCCCATGGCCAATATTTAAGGTCTCAATAATATAACACAAATGCCACATAATCACATTTTATCATTTTCATTACTTATTTTTTAAATAGTTTTTATTGACAAAAATAAATCGTGCTTGTAATAGATATTTCAGTACACATTTCTGCTCCGGGCCTCGTTAATGCCTTCGTAACAATTCCACATACTAAACCCTGTTATACATTATGTGTAATAATTAATTGTAATTGTATATTTGTTGGAAGGGCAATAGAGGGTAGGTTGTTTTCAGCCATGCAGAATTACAGATGGATTTTATCCGAGACTGGTTCAGGATGAGACTGCGTGAAAGATGAATGAGTGGATATAGGAGTACAACGTTCCAACAATGGAATAATAATAATAATAATAATAATAATAATAATAATAAATAAGGAGGTGGCAAAGACAAAATTCTACTAGATTTAATGAGAAATCAGTTTCTCTTACAGGTTTAGGTATTAGACAATGTATGTTGTTAATTTCTACAATTTCCATTACACTGTCATCTTATTAGGCCAATACTGCTACCTTAATACTGAGGATTTGTCTTTCCATAATCCTATATAATCCTATATATAAACTTTGCATCTACAATAAGTGAGTGACTTTCAGTTCCTGGTATTGTGTCTCGATTTCAAAGCATCACTTAAAACGACTGTCCTGTTTTACTCTGCTGTGTTGCTTAGGCGTTTTTATTTTTAGGTTCCAACCTGCTACTTAACTAGTCTTCCACAAGAGGTTGCCCTTTACACAAATCATAATTGACCAGCTGTTAGAATTTGTTTTAGTCCTTTACCAAACGCACCTTATACAATCATCTGCTTTTACTGTCTTATTACGAAGGGAGGCTGTATATGTCATTAATAGGATACTAAAATAAGCAATGCAAAGTACTGAGACAATGGTATTTTTTAAATATGCCTAAATACTCATGTGAATTAATGTAATAGTTTAATACACTTTTTGATTGATTGATTGATTGATTGATTGATTGATTGATTGATTGATTGATTGATTGATTATCAATCTACTTCACGTCCAGTGTTTCTAAATGTAGGTTTCGGATCTACCATAGATACCAGGTAAAGGTTACTTTAATTAAATACGATAATTAGTGTAATTATCATACACATGCTGAACATTTAAAAATACAAAATGCGGGATATCTTAGACTTGATGAGAATCTCAATTGCTTCCTTTATCCGATAGAGTTAATATGTTTTATAGCTCACGCTGCTCATCGAATTTCTTACTGTTGGCCATTTTATCAGCAACCTCATAGACTTGGATCAAATCCCAAATGATAGCCCTAGATAAAACATAAAACCTTACGTAGAGCTCTTCTACAGTATGTCCAATCGAGAGGCGTTTGTATTTCAGCCAATAGCAGGGTGGAGTGCGCAAGGGAACCTCAGGTGGGCGCGAGGTTTGCGCTGGTGTTTATGCGCCTCTCTCTCCCCGTGCCATGTCTCCCCGAGTGGGACACGCGACTGCACCCGAATGGGTGAAAGACAAACGGGTCTGACTGGGTGACTGAGGACTGGCAGGAGGCACCGCCGTTTTGTGCTTGTGTGTTGTGTGTGTTTGTTTGATTTCGTATGGAAATGAGCGATCGCAACTCGCTTCATGACGGCAAAACGGACGGGCTCAGGAGCCGCAACGGCGACACGACGGACGTCACGGTGTCGCTCTCGCACCCTGGCAAGAGCCCGATCGAGCGCGGCGGTTTGTACCGCCTCAGGGACAGAAAGTTTCTCCTTGAGGACAAACGGCGTCTTTGCACGTGCGCGCTCGGAACCGCTCTCCTTGGCATCCTGCTCATGATTCTGCACTCCGAGCTCTGTCCCGCCGTTTTCCTGCCGGTGAGTGACCGAGATGGGGTGGGTTTGTGGGTGGGGTGGGGGAACACAAACTTCATTGGAGGGGTTGGACAATAGCCTATTTAAAGTCTCAGCATAACATAGACTTACAAATGGAATCATCACATACTTAAATAATGACTATGTCAAAATATAGAAAACCCTTGAGTCCAGGCTTTTGGTACTAGTCATATTTTTGGTAGTTTGGCACTAGTAATATTTTTGTTGAAAGGTGGAAGGAACTATGGCGGAATTGTATTTTCAGCTCCAGATGTAGTTTCTCTGCACCTGATTCAGGATGATTAGGATCAGTGACAAGTATGAAGAAACGACAAGGATCAGTGATGTCAGTGAAATCTACTGTATATAAATAAAACAACGCTTTTGTCCATACGTTGATCAGAATTCACTTTTTACGCTTCATGCATGAGTCGACCCGAAACCAGTCTCAGAAAAAATTCTCTATTTTCTGTATGTCTGTATGACTATGTCTGTATGTGTGGCTCTCAGTATAAGATCTTGCTCAACACCTGCACTAATAGATATTAATTACAAAATCTAAACAGAATTTTTAACTGGGAGTAGTTCATATTTCCACTGCTAAAATAACCACGCTGAAGTGGATTCGTTGGATTCATGTTGGATTCGTTTTTTAAGAGAAAATATAATCTTTATCTGATCTACTTTTTCGATTTCTCATCTGTGATTCATTCTCCGATTACCGAACAGCGAGTGCATTTGGTTGATGACAAAAGAACATCTTGGCGTTAATAGGCCATCAGATACTTATACTTAAATTTAATTTCTTTGTATTATTTTTTCTTTATACAGTATTAAGTTAGGCAGACAGTTCTACCATACAGAAAGATGAAAATCATGACCCAACTACAGAGAAACAAAGATCAGTGACATCAGTGAAAAAAAATTATATCTAAGTACAAAGTTGTAATACTGAAACATGAGCTTTTAAAAATGCAAAGCCAAAACCCAGATTGCAGTAGTGCCTGGTTTATATTGGTGGATAGGACAGAGCCCCAGTTCATATATATTCATTAACCTTAATTATTCACTTTTCCGTAGCTTACTATATACATTACCCTAAAATACTGGTAATTTAGTATCGTCTTTTGTCGGATATAAGTTGATTTTCCTTTGAATTCCGCACCTTTCTACATGTTTTGTTAGGCCAGGACAGCAATCTCACTGTCCCACTTATCCCCCGTTATTACTGCAGTTATTATTGTACTAGTGGTCAAAAATGGGACTCGCAAAGAATCAGGAATAGGGCCCATGAAGGCAGAAGTTGGTATGCCCCATGCTTGCTGTGTGAACATTTTACCCAAGTAGGAGCAGTGGACACAAACTTTAATGAAAGGGTTGGCAGCTTGGTCAAGTGTACAAACTTGCTCCCAAGGTTTTGTTTTGTAGCAAATCATTAAGATTAAGTTTAAATAATTTTCCTAATAAAAGCAAAGTGTAAGTGCAGTCACTATTTATTGGATGTACAGAGCCCTTTCTGCTATAAAATATACAAAGTATATATAGAAGAGAAATCCATTAATCAAACTATAGTTTGAATTTGGTAAGTGCTTATATCCAAAACAGAATCAAGAGGCTGTTGACAGTCTTGTACTAATCTGCTGGCAGCAGTGTGAATCCACCAAGCAGGGACTAACTCAGGAAACCAGATATCCTGAGTGCTACCGAATGTGTGTAGCCTGTAAACTATGTGCTTGAGTTTGCTTGGACAGGAATCAATAAAGATTCATAGACTAATGTTTACATCCTCTCTGTTTTAACAAAAAAAATGGAAACACATTCTACATTTTAATCCTTATAATTATGTTTTGAGGTTAAAAGAAACATTGCAAGCATTGTGTACATTGAGGTCAGGTTCAAAGTAGGCCATTTGAAAAATTATGTTCCAAGGAAAACAACAAAAGCAAACATCAAAAACATATGTTTAGGTTGATAGTACAGTAATCTTGTGATTACTGTACAAACCACAAAAAAACCTTTTAAACCCTATTTACTATGCTTTTCACAATTCTGTTATGTTTGAGGTTTTCCTAACTTCAACAACCCTCCCCCCCCTTTCTCTGCATAATTAAAAATTTAATCTACTGTACATTTACGTACGTTGTGTGACACTGTACACAATACAGACCCAAAGCTGTTTGTCATTGCTTGAGGTGTAGACGATGGAAATAAAGACATTATTTACATCAATAGTTGAATTTTGATGAAACAGTATACAAAGTGACTAAAATGATAATGAAATAACTCAGAACACTAAAAACAGATGTAGATCTACAAAGCCATTTACATATACATTAGACATATTAAGACATTTCCTGACAACGCTAGACAACAAGTGCAACACTATGGTGCTGTACATATACAAGGCCTTATCAACCCGAATGTGAAACAGGTACAATATAGTGGTTGATGGCACTCATAGTCTAGCACCTTCAGCGCATTCCTGACACTGTTGAAGGGTACAACAGAGATACAAGTGCTGCAAGCCGACACCACACACTTGCACTAACTAATCAACTAGATAGACATGACTACATTGAGGTACATGATCTACTGTACATTTATGCACACTTTCAAAAAACATTGGGTTTCTGTTTTGGACTATAGGTCTTTTTAGAAAAAACATTGCAACATTACATCATGAGGAAATCTACAGCTCTGCCATTGGTTTGCTATTGTGGTTGCTCTTGCTTTATACGTTTTAAAACGGGAACGTTTATTTCAGTGTATACCTCTTCTCACGAAATTATGGTTTACATGAGCTTGATGAGTATTGCTCTAACATTTCAAACTGTTCAACATTCTCATGTGCTCAACAGATATATTTTCATAAGCCCAGGAACTAATCAGGGTTTGCACGAGATCTCATATATTTTCCAGTAATTATATTTTGACCAAATTATTTAAAAGCATCTTGCATCTTGAACAGCATAAATCAAGTATCCATTTAGATGCTAAAGTCATCTTTTGGGTGTGATATCATACTTAAAAAAACATTTCTCCTGGAAAATGCAGGAAATCTACAAAGAATGATCAAAGTTTTTCCACATTCAGCCTCCCCCTTTAACAGACCACCCATGATCATATCACATCTTTTCCACATCATTTAATACAGAATCAGTGTTTGTTTGAATAATGGATTTGAGGGTTGACCTTCAGATGCCGATTTTCAGGTGCCGTCCTCTCCACCACATACCATGTTAATTGGAGCGCCTGAAGCAGCTTTTGTTCTCCTGGAAACCCATTTATGCGGGAAAACTGACTATTTATGGTTGTTTTTCCACATTTCACCTCCCCCTTTTGCACTGCTTCAACCGCCTGTGGTCATAGTGCATCTTTCCACATCATTTGCTGTATAATTGGCACCTTGTTGAATAATGAGATTTGTGGAATGACCTTCAGTGAGTGAGAGGGTTCAGCATAGAATTTCAGGTATGATTTCTGGTGGACATGCCATAGAAACAGACTAAACAGTGTGTGTAATTGTTTATATGATTATATTTTGTGAGGACACTGCGTTTACTAAGCATTTTTGAAAGGATTCTTCATTGTTAGCACTGTTTCTGTCATTTCGTAGTTTTGTAGAGTTGTAAAGATGGGTTAAGGATAGACGCCTTTGCTGATCCTTGGTAATACTACAAAATAAAAAATAAAGCATAGAGAGTTAGTGACAATTTTTAGCTAACTCAACATTAATACGCAGTTGTGGCCAAATTGCAAAGGAATATAAGACGAATAAAACACTTCAGGACTTCATGCTATAGGAGAGCTATCAGCATCTCCATGCCTTATTTACTTATTTGTAATACTGTATACAATATATAGACAAAAGTATTTGACCAAACCAGCAATGACATTGTATCCAAATACATATACTTTGATTTAAAGACCATGTGTTTATAGTCCTTGCTTTGTGCACTGGGACACAGTCATGTTGAAAAGGGCCTTCCACAAACTCTGACCATAAAGTTGGAAGCATAGCATTGTCCAAGATGTCTTGGTATGCTGAAGCATTAAGATTGCCCTTCACTGGGGATAAGGGGCCTGATTGAAATTCCTAAATTCAATAATTAATACAGGTTTGACCAAATATTTTGTCCACATAGTGTAGTTTTGAATGCAATTTTCCACTGGCATTCTTAACAATCCTGTATCACTGGATAATGTCTGATTCTGGCTATTTCAATGTGTGTAATGTGCAATAAAATAAAGCGAAAAGAATGTTACTTTACTTTATCTACAACATACGTCAAAGTCACATTTTCTGTGTCCAGCAGCCATTTTATTAAAATATCTTCCAACATGAAACACCAGTTTGTGGAGCACACCCAGTGTGTTTGAAGCAGGCTGATAAGTTATCTGTCTGCTGTAACAAATACACTCAAGCATTTTTTTCGTAAAACTCACAGTGAAATTTTATCCACAGGCCTAATAAAAATCAGTACAGGCTAATAATTAATTATGTCTGTTTAAAATATAAGTGTATGTGTTTTGCACAGAAATAACACAACAATTCAGAACTTAGATTATAAATGTAATCTAAGTTCTGAAGGTTTAAGTTTTACACTCTTTAACACTCTTTAATGAAGAGGGCTTTATACACTCACTAGTCACTTGAATTGAAAGGCAGAAAAGCACGTCACAATCTACACACATCAAACCTTGAGATGCATTGGATACTGCAGCAGCTGACTACACCAGGTTCCACTCCTGTGACTTGACATGTTGTGTATTGCAAGATGCTTTTCTGATCACAAAACTTGTAAAGATGGATTATTTAAGTTTCAGAAACCTTCATGTCAGCTTCAACAAGTCTGAGCATTCACCTTTGATCTCCTCATCAGCAGAAGATTTTTGCCTCCAGTTGTGTTTTTGGTTTTTCACACAATTCAGTCTAATGCTGTAGTTAAGACCACTTAAAACAACACTTAATCATGACGAATGGTATTAGGACCAATACTTTATTGAAACCAAGTCAAGACCAGTCCCACAATGCATGACACACTTATTTTTGATTTTATATCTAAAAATTAATGAACAAACGAGTCACAGATTTTTCAAGGCAACATGGCTTGGAAAGGTGATTTACTCCCAGCTGACATATCACTACAGTAGGTCAATTTTGATGCAATGTAATTTATATATGGGGTTATTTAATTGACCTTGGGAATTTCTTTTGTGCAAAATAACATAACAGTTTTGAGAGTGAAAACTACCATTATTTTTGTATATCAGCCTCTTCTACACTTATACACTTATCCCAGTGTTTCATGACTGCTTGGATACCATCAAGGCAAAAAGTTTTCTTAGTAACCTGGAGCCATGATCAGACTGCATGCTTCACGTCTGAAACTCTGGCCTCCCAGGAACTCCTTTAATTGCCCAAAAATGAAATCAGAACAACAACGTTACTTCAGAAGAACAATTTGTGACCACATGCGTTAAGTCCCCTCAGTCTCTCATTTTGTTTCTGAAGTAGGGTGCAGAGAAATGTCTGTCATTATCCATTAATGTAAAAATAAAAACGAGACATGAATTTATTAGATGATTTGAACCAGGACATTTCAATATAGTAATGTTAAACAATCTTAAGAAATATATCACAGACATTTTGGTGATATCCCTGAGGTGGAGGTCTTGAGTAGTATTTAAATAAAAGTCTGAGATAAGACCAAGTAAAGAAAAAAAAAGACATTTATTGCAAGGTGAGACCAAGGCCACCGAAAAAGTGATCTCAAGACCAAGACTCATCTCAAGTACTACAGCAGTAAGCAGTAATTCAACTGGTAAAGACCATTGTGTGGGAAAATCCCAGGAGATCAGCAGTTTCTGAAGCACCACCTGATACTAACAAACAGGTACCATCTCAGATGTCACAGAGAATGATGCTCCCTGCCCCATCTCTAAATTGGCTGCTTCACCCAATACTATTGAGAATGTTGCTCTCCCTCTCTGCTCCACCTCTGACATTACAGATCACCTGATGCTGCTGAGTGTTTTTTTCTGCAGTCACCCCGCTCTGCCAGGTGTGTCATACCACCTTTCAGGAGTGGAGAAAACTTTGCTCCCCTCTCTGGCTTTCAAAGGATCAGTACCCCTTTCATGATGTCTATCAAGGACCCCCTTCAGATGTGCTTTTGCCTATCAAGAGTCACACGAGTGGTCTGTCAGGGTAGAGGGCTAGCACCATGGAGGAACTGGACTACAATACCCATCAGAACTGCAAATCACATGGCATTAATTAAATGCATTAATTTTGAGTTTGTCGGGTGGCTCCGTTTAAGAATGACTCTTATGCTGACTGGTCACCATCGGACTCAAGCCTAGTTTGGATCAGGCTTTCCAGGAGCATTAATGTTAGAGGGGTTGTACTACAAAAACTGCATTTTATTTAGTTTGCAGTAACTTGCTTATGTGTTTGTTATAGCAGTTAATGTTTTTAGTTTGTCATAAGTCACAAAAAGGGAGGAAATGTTTTGGGAAATACAATTAATTATACTCTGAACAATTTGTTTTTCCGTAACTATGATTTATTATCTATAATCCACACTGATTAAAATTAAGTGTAGATGAAATTTCTCTTCTTGGGAGACCTGACTTACTGTATGTATAACCTTTACTCATAGTACATTTCAAGAAGGTCAGGAATAAAATTTAACTGCAAAGAAGAATGTGATTTTCTGAAGAAAATCAAAGACGAGGTGTAGACAGATAAAGGGGAAAATTGGCCGATTCGGTTTAACAGTTTAAGACCAAAACTTTTGTTATACTGTAAAATGAGGTTTCATAAGAGGAAGTTCTTTGCAGACCAGCAGGCAGTATAAACTCTAGTGTTTCCTTCCTATTGTTATCCTTATGCACTTTGTGATTAATTGTATGTACTATGTATTAGTAAATTGTAATTTAGAATTTATGGGCATTAAATCTTAACATTAAGTTATACAACTATATGAAACATAGATTGAGTACATTAATCATGTGGTATAAGACCATCCTCATCCTTTTTATTTATTTATTTATTTATTTATTCATTTATTGACTGATTGATTTATTTATTCTTTAGAGAACCTGAGAGAGAACCAGATTATACTATACTCTTAATGTAAAGGAAACGAGCATCATACGCAGGAAAACTGAATTTAAACTAATTTCACAGCTAATGGGTAATTTCAGCATGTTCTTATTGTAACATATTAATAATGCTTTTTAAGGGTTAATTAAGATCGTACAACAAATTTTGCTGCTCATACCAATGTCCAGTGTGTCACCCACTCATTCAATTCTTCAATGTCATTAGAATTAATGATATTCTTTAAATGCAGAAACCAGGCATGTTTTCCAGGAACTTTCCTCCTACTGGTCAGCTATGACTGCTCTAATGGTTACAAACGAGTTTCATCCATCATATAAGTTAATGACAAGCCAACTCGGGAAAGAACATGCAAAAAAGTCACTAGGGTGATTGCATGACACCAGTAAACGTAATTGTGCATTGCACATTAATGGGTGATTAAACCTCATTTACCTTAAATTTTCTTCAGTGCTCTGCAGGCATTAAGTTCTAACAGAAACATACTGCATAACAACACCATAATTTAGCCAACCGTTTAGCTTCAGTCAATCATCAGGTTTATGCATTTTAGAAAAGCTCATTTTAGAAAGAGCCCGCTGTTTATTGCATTAATCAGTTAGCAATTAGCTTATTTTAAATCCACATGACTTCGGGGTAAACTTCACTTGGCTACGGCATTCCTCCAACTTGGTCTTGTACAGATCATCGCCACAGTAATATAAATAAATAAATACACCAGTTCTCAGATTTTTATAGTAATCCATGATCTAAAATTTTAATGTTAAAAGTAAATGTTGAATGCTGTTGTTGTTGTTGTTGTTGTTGTTAGAACATAAAGATGATGAACATACAAAATGTAACAGAATTACAGTACAGTAGTGTGAAAAACTATTTGCCCCCCTCCTGATTTCTTATTCTTTTGCATGTTTGTCACACAAAATGTTTCTGATCATCAAACACATTTAACTATTAGTCAAAGATAACACAAGTAAACACAAAATGCAGTTTTTAAATGAGGGGTTTTATTATTTAGGGAGAAAAAAAATCCAAACCTACATGGCCCTGTGTGAAAAAGTAATTGCCCCCTGAACCTAATAACTGGTTGGGCCACCCTTAGCAGCAATAACTGCAATCAAGCGTTTGCGATAACTTGTCATCGCAGAGAACAACACACATTGTCCTGCTGCAGCACCCACGATCGCTTCAGCTTTAGTTGACGAACAGATGGCCGGACATTCTCCTTCAGGATTTTTTGGTAGACAGTAGAATTCATGGTTCCATCTATCACAGCAAGCCTTCCAGGTCCTGAAGCAGCAAAACAACCCCAGACCATCACACTACCACCACCATATTTTACTGTTGGTATGATGTTCTTTTTCTGAAATGCTGTGTAACTTTTACGCCAGATGTAACGGAACACGCACCTTCCAAAAAGTTCAACTTTTGTCTCGTCGGTCCACAAGGTATTTTCCCAAAAGTCTTGGCAATCATTGAGATGTTTTTTTAGCAAAATTGAGACGAGCCTTAATGTTCTTTTTGCTTAAAAGTGGTTTGCGCCTTGGAAATCTGCCATGCAGGCCGTTTTTGCCCAGTCTCTTTCTTATGGTGGAGTCGTGAACACTGACCTTAATTGAGGCAAGTGAGGCCTGCAGTTCTTTAGATGTTGTCCTGGGGTATTTTGTGGCCTCTCGGATGAGTCGTCTCTGCGCTCTTGGGGTAATTTTGGTCGGCCGGCCACTCCTGGGAAGGTTCACCACTGTTCCATGTTTTTGCCATTTGTGGATAATGGCTCTCACTGTGGTTCGCTGGAGTCCCAAAGCTTTAGAAATGGCTTTATAACCTTTACCAGACTGATAGATCTCAATTACTTTTGTTCTCATTTGTTCCTGAATTTCTTTGGATCTTGGCATGATGTCTAGCTTTTGAGGTGCTTTTCGTCTACTTCTCTGTGTATTTAAGTGATTTCTTGATTGAAACAGGTGTGGCAGTAATCAGGCCTGGGGGTGACTACAGAAATTTAACTCAGGTGTGATAAACCACAGTTAAGTTATTTTTTAACAAGGGGGGCAATCACTTTTTCACACAAGGCCATGTAGATTTGGAGTTTTTTTTCTCCCTTGTCGGGAGTTGCAATGCAAGTGTGCCTTGCAATGGAATGCCACCCTATCCCTAAGTCTCCTGTGATAGGCTCCAGGCCCCACATGACCCTGGATACAGGAGTAAGTGGTATAGATGATGAGTGAGTGAAATTGGCTGGTGATCTTGGTCAATGCAGTTTGGATTCAATTCAATTCAATTAAATTTTATTTATATAGCGCTTTTAACAATGGTCATTGTCTCAAATGGATGTCCAGAAAGTGTGTTGGAAGTAAGCACCAACATCAAAATGACAACTATGTTCAAAAACACAAGTGAGACAGAATTTGATTTATTTAGGTAGGGCTTAATCAAGTTAATTGGTTGCAGTGCTGTTTAAAGGAAGTGCTGGGATTATTGTATCGCAAAGCTGAAACATGGCCACCTTTGACAAAATGTTGCTTTCAACACATCGAGTGTGAAAATTGAGTTTTATTTTTACAAAATAAACTATTCATGAACTATGAATTGGGAAACAGTTTGCTCTCTATTCGTCACTGATTGCACTCAGTTGCACATGCATTGTTGTTGAGCTGTCTGAAGAAAATTGGTCTGTGCTGTTTAGTAGTTGAGGTGTAGACAGATAAAGGGGAAAGTGGCAGATTCGGTTTAACGCTCTAAGACCAAAACCTTGTTCTAAAATGAAGCTTCAGAGAGGAAGTTCTTTGCACACCAGCAGGCAGCTTAAACTCTACAGTATGTACTACAGTGGCTTGCAAAAGTATTCGGCCCCCTTGAACTTTTCCACATTTTGTCACAGTACAGCCACAAACATGAATCAATTTTATTGGAATTCCACGTGAAAGACCAACACAAAGTGGTGTATATGTGAGAAGAGGAACGAAAATCATACATGATTCCAAACATTTTTTACAAATAAATGTATTAGTATGTATTAGTAAATTGTAATTTAGAATGTATGGGCATTAAACCTTAAAATGATGTTATACAACTATGAAACATGGATTGAATACATTAATCATGTGGCGTAAGACTATCCTCATCCTTTTTATTAATTTATTGGCTGCTTGTTTTTCAGTTTGGATGTCCAGAAAGTGTGTTGGAAGTAAGCACCAACATCAAAATGACAACTACTGTATGTTCGGTAAATCTGTATAACTGAAACCTGGCCACCTTTGAAAAAATGTTGCTTTCACCATATCGTGTGTGAAAATTGAGTTACTGACAACAAGGTTCTAACATGAGGAACGTTCATACCTAGTTCTTGGTGGTTGATGTGTTAAAGACTATTCTACTGTACATTATTCTCTCTTGGGCTACTATAATGAGCAAGCTTTTATGTTTGCAACCCAGTTGCACATGCATTGTGGTTGGAACTGTCCAGTATGTTTTTTTGGGTCACTGGCCATAGAACCATACCTGGAAATAGATGTGGCCACATCCCACTTAAGACTGATTGTCGTAGTGTACTCATTAAGAGAGAATTTTACGAATTTTTTTTTCTGTCTTATTGGAATTTGTAAGCAATTAATATCTCCATCATGTCCTTATTTAAATATATGTTCAGGTCTACCTCCTCTCTGCTTGTTTTTCAGGGCTCCATCTACGCCCTGTGTATAAACTGCCTCATCAGCTTCTCCACTGGCTGTCTGCTCATCCTTATCATTGCCTTCCATTATAAAGACATCCGGGTGAGTCCCTCAGTTTAACCTAACCCTCCTGTCACAAACATACATTATACTGTCTACATTTTCCTTATATGCTACGTACACCCTTAAAGTGATAGACTTTTATTGTACATGTAATTTCATACCATTGTCAAGGTTCATGTGGTATGCTCTGTTGAAAGAAAAATAGAACTGGGTGTTAGCATAGACAATATTTAAGAGGTTGTATACAGTATTGCCATTTTATATCTGCCCAGGCATTTTAAGTTTATTGCTCATGAATATCAGGGTACATGAATTAATGCTAGCTGCTGATAGATGACATTGGTGTCTTGATGACATGACTGTTTTATTTTTGTCAGTGGTGTAATCAAAGTAAGTGTACACAGCAGTTCAGTGGTAAATGATAGCATAATATAATACTTCAGACCGCCTCACAAAGTCAGTTATTGCCGCACTCTTCTGCCTAAACCATTTGTATCACAGTGTTTGCTGGGAAAAAAACATGCACTTTTTTTTTTTTGCATTATTGAAAAATATAAATGCTTTGTGGTATTGTCACAGAGGTGTATATTAGAAAGTATATTGTGGAAATATTAAATGCTGTTTGAGAGTGAACGGTAAAAGAAACTTTATTAATACTGTGTAACTAGTGAGGTGTTACACTTGTTGTAGCAGAAAAAGTACAGTAATAGAGAATGTGGCCATGCAAAAAAAATGATTGCAAATTCAAATATTGTGGTATCTCACAGCACCCATACAGTACTCCATTAGTAAGGTGCATAAGTATTTAAAATGGAGGAACTAAACAAAAAAGCTTTAATTCCTACATGGTTAATGCAATATTTTTGTTTGAACATTTTGTAAGATGAAAATATGTCAGTGGGATATTATTTTTAGTCATAACCGACAATGGAAAACAGGGACAGCTGAAGGTTAAATGCTCTTTTTAACTTAACGATTTAAATGTCTAACTCTAAGATATTTGATCAATAATCTGACACCAATATATAATCGTTTAGTTATCACTAGAAATATATTGTCTCAGTAGTTAGTCAATCTTTAGCAAAACAAGCTTTATTTTAAAGCTTTGAGTATAAAGGATGTTCCCACTTCAAAATTTTAGGATTAAGTAACGCAATGACTTATTATACAAAATGCACCAAGATCAAAAGACGCAGAAATTAGAATCTTATAGAAACCATAAACAGCAATGTGGACATACTGTAGGCTGCTTGGCACAAAACATATGGGCATATGATCTGGGACTCTGGGAAAGTATTATGGCCAGAGTAACAAATGGTCAGGTACACACAATGTTATCTTATGGTCTGTATACTAATTAATTTCAAGGTTCATGTGGGATGTTCTGCTGAAAGAAAAACAGAAATGGGTGTTAGCATAGACAATATCTAAGGGGCTGTGTATTGCCATTTTATATCTGCACAGGTATTGGATTAGATTCGACTTTATTGTCATTATGCAGAGTATATGTACAAAGCCAGTAAAATACAGTTACCATCTAACCAGAAGTGGCCTATTTACAATAAATAATAATGCGTAAATAAGTGGGTTCATATGTCAGGGTTTCCCACAGGTCTGAAATAATGTTGCGGTGGTAGCCAGGGGAATGGGCTGGTATTATCTGTCAGCACAAAAGTGGTCTACTACGTTCAGCAAATAACAAATACAAATCACCGTAACACAATATTTTTATTTATTTGATACTTATAGTAATTTCACATTTCATAGATGTAACCAATAAAGCTTCTGCTCCATCTTGACATATTTGAAGAGTAGGATGAAGGAAAAAAATTAAGAACTAAAAACTTTGGTGTACACAGATAGCAATGCTCTGTGTCGCTGGAATTTTATGATTTAACCATCATCCACTGCAATGGGCCCAAGGATTCTCTATATGGGAAACACTGGATAAACAGGGTTGAGAGTGATTAATGTGCAGAATGTACAGTAAGTAATAAGGATAGGGTATATATGGTAATAAACAGTATAACACTGCAAGGACTGTCAGGGGGCTAGGTGTAACGAACAGTATATTGGGTAATGTATAATATATTGGGTGTGTGAGGGACCAGCATACCTTGCAAAATGCTGTGAATGTTTAAGTGTTTTTTTTTTCTTCTAAACTTATAGTATAAATGCTATTCGGTGTTCTCTCTGACCAGAAGAGCAAATTTAGCCAGAGATTGATTACCACCAAGTGTTCTACAGAGCGCCACTAAAGATCTTTTCTCCCTATGGCCATAAAATTATACAACTCGTCTCTGTGACACTATAGAAAGGGTAACAATAATACTATACATAGTACTATTACGTACCTGGACAATTTGTGCAATACCTACCAATGCTCTTAGGTCATACCACTTCTCAAATGCACTTTATGATTTTATTTACACATATAATTTACCTGTGCAATATTTACTTAACAATGCTCTTGGGCACACCAGTCTGCCATTACCATAGCAAACTCTGAATTATTGCACCTTTATTTCCCTCACATGTGCAATATCTGTATATAGAATTATGTTTAGTGTGCAACTAAAGTTTATTATTATTTTATTTTATTTTCCTTTCCTTCTGTAAATGTCCGTAAGCAACTGTAACCAAGTATAAGCAATGTCCCTTATATCCCTCTGGGATTAATAAAGTTCTTATCTTGAATCTTGAATCTTGATTTTGAATGATATTTTTAATATCATCACATTGTTTACCATGAAATATGGATCCAGCTGATGCGAAAGATGCTCTGAGGCAGGGCCATGCAGAGACGTTTAAAGGGGCGGGTGTCCAAAGTTAAAAAAGATAGAACAGGCTGAATAACAACAACTCACATTCATAACGAATCTAATATGGAATTGCATCATACTGTATGACTGTCATCAGGTGGGGACAATGCAAAGCAAATGTTGCCTACTGTATGTTTTACCTGATGGCGTACAATGTTGCTGTTGAGGGATTACTGCTGCTCCTGTTCTGAGACTGTGGGTTTTTTTTTTTTATATCATAAATATAATAATCCATAATTATGTGGATATCCATATTAGATCATGTTTAGTGAAATAAAAGCCCTCCAGAAAAGAAGGGAAAAGTCCTGTAACTTACTTTAAAACAAAATATGTTCCCTAAAACGGTGGACAGAGCTACAGACCCCCTTGTAACAGCCTTACCCCGTTAGCTAGCAGTTAATGACCACCACTACTTGTGCAGTTCATAAAAGGACAGGTAATATTTGTCACGCTGTTGCACAAACAACACGCTCATTTATTTCAATTAATTTGTTGTTATAGACTATAGTGTGCGCTGTACACCCTATTTACTGTTTTGTTGCAGTCTGCACCTTCCAATTAATTTGCCTGCTTCTCCTCCAGCCCCGCACCACCCAGCCTGCAGAAAATGACCGTGCACTTTGCGAGTACTCGTCCTCTGCCCTCAAGGGCGAGCATAGGTTAATGGAAGTCATGTGACTGATGCAAGCCAGATCCTTTTATTTAACAAAATTGAGATTAATAGTTAAATTTTATTGTTGATGGGCAAAGACAGGGCTCCATTCGCACATACACATTAAAGATAAAATAAAATAAAATAAAAAAAACAAGAAAAGGGCACTTGAGGCATCCTGGAGGAAAGGGGCAGGTGCTCAAGCACCCTCCGCCCCCCCCTCTGCACGTGCCTGCTCTGAGGATTATGGAAGTCACACAGTGTTATTACATTAGAGGTCGTCTTCATTTGGTCTATGCTTCAACCACTTCTTACTTCCTTTGAAAGTTCAGAGTGGTGGGGTACAGAGGCAAAAGAATTAAAATAAAAATTTGTTCCACTATCCAAATACTTTTGGAACTGATTGTGTGTGTATACTGTACATAAGACTTTTTTGGCCCCAAACCCCACATTTTTATCTTACTTTGACATACTCTTTAGACCTGTTTCACAGTGTATCATGAGTTCAATTAAAGAAAGAAAGAAAGAAAATGGTCTAAGGTCTAAGTAATTAAAATAAACTGGGTACATCCTAAGAAGATGGTTTATTAAAAATTTGTGCCAATATTACAAGAATTTTTACCTACCTTGTTCTAATTATAAGCGTCAATCCATGATATAATTTTGGGGATATGGCTAAGGTCTTCACAGAAAATGATGATAAATCATTTTGGTCCTTCTGTAATTAAATAAAAAGGAGTGTGGATGAATGCCAGTTAGAGGTGACTAATGGGCTTACTGATAAACCATGACTGGGTGTAACTCAAGAAAGTCTATATCATGGGAAATTGATCTCCAAGTGTGGCACAGAGATAGAGCAAATAAATGCAGCCTTGCTGGTGCTTATCTGGTGTGCCATTAGTTTTTGCCTACTGTATGTGAAAAAGCACACAGAGCACTACAGACCAACCTACAGCTATGCAGAATAGACATTTATTATCTTCTCCATAGCTATTTAGTAGTTCGTTTCTATACAATAGGTCACATCGTAAGAGAAGGTTATAATCATAAAAAAAATTGTTTGCTTCATCTTAAATATCTAATCACATGTCGTTCTAATCAAGCATGCCAAGATGTAAGCGTTAACCTGATGACATCTACTCTCCACCTGACATTTTACTCCCACGGGATTCATGTAACATTTGACGAAGCGCCGAGATTTCAGGAATGCGTGCTATGAATTTTGTCTTTGCTAGTTGAATCCCTGTAGACCTTCATACACTACAGGCTAGGAATTTCTAGTAGGGAATCCCATACAAATATACATTCTTTCAATTTCATACAGTAGATCCAGTAAACTGTAACATGCTTTACATATTAAAATAGCAGATAAACCTGAAATAGTTTTCTCATCCAGATATGGATATAATGTCTAAAAATTGTTTCAATTTCATCAATTTAAATTTCAACAAATAATTTCAAATGTACTATGCATATTATGACGATATGATTCCATAAACCATAGCTGCAGTTCATAGTTGTGGTTTCCTCCGGGTGCTCCGGTTTCCTCCCACAGTCCAAAGGCATGCAGATTAGGCTAAGGAGTCTGTGACCGTGCATATGTGCGTGTGCCCTGCGATGGATTGGCACCCTTTCCAGCGTGTACCCTGTCCCATACCCTAAACCTCCTAGGGTAGGCTCCAGGCCCCTGTCCCGGCGATATAGACAATAAGTGAGTTGGTGAATTATAAGTTGTTTATCACTGAAAAAGGATGGACAAGTAGGATGTAAAATTTATTTAGGTTTTTAAAACTTGTTTTCAATACAGGTAAGCAAGGCCACAAATTCATTCTTTACGTCTTCACTAATCACAAATTAACCACATGCCATCATTTACATTTCGGCATTTGCCAGACGCTCTTATCCAGAGTTGGTGACATATTGATCAGAGGTTAAAAATTGTATTGTATCGTGACAGACTACAGTGCTACAGTTTGTATAATGGTATTAATATTGAATAATATATACTGTATCATGATATTGAATTGTTGCCTCAAGAATCCAAATTGTATCGTTTTGTATGGAAGCCTGAGGTTTACATCACTATTAGACTACAGTATCATGTTACCATTTAGTAAAGGGGCTAGAAAGTATATAATACTAGAAAAGTTTCATCTAGAAAAGTCTATATTAATTACTGTTGTATGTGAAACATATCTCATTGGTAGAAGTAGAGTAAGGTTCTCCACAACAATTTATTACGAATATACAGTCTTAATCAGTTTCCATAGAGCAGCTTTCTCTTTTCGTTTTACTGAGACCACGTATGAATTTTCCATAAAGCATACCACTAATGTTTGAAATATTTGTTAGTTGTTGGGGAGTAAGTATTGCACTACGAAGAAAATATTCCATGTAAGGGCAACAAGACATTCCAAACCAGTACCTCACATTATCAGCAGTGGCAGTAAGTAACTGTAGGGTTTTCGAGTCAGTGATTTTATATTTATTTTAGTTTATTCTGGTAATTAGCCAGATAATAGTCTGCTTACAAAAGCAGTGGCGTTTTTCATATCAGTACAAGTAGATGTCATCTCTAAAGTCAGCTGCTCCTGAAAACTGAGCAGGAATATATTGGATTATTGTTTTAATGTACTGAAACCACAGCCATCAGGTGCTTGCACTCTCCTTACTGTGTACTTAAAAAATAATAAAAAAAAATACTTGAAAAAATTATCTGTGCACATTTATTTAAGTAGAGCTAAGAAAGCAATTGAACAATTGCCAAGACTGTTACCTGCTACTGTAAGTTATCTTTGAGTTACAAATGTAAGAACTTATTTGCAACTACTGTATACAGCAGGAATGACATTTTTAAAAAACTCTTTTTACTCATCATCTTCACTTACTGTTAACCATGTTAGCTGAATAGAATCCTGTTAGAGCATCCAACATGCTAGGACATAGCATATTAGCATATTACATTTGGGCGCTGTTTACCTTCTGATTCACATAGAAACTCAGACGAGGTTTGGACTGCATCTGTTACAAACTGTTTTGGGCTACCGCCTTTAAACAGATTTCCTTACCCCCGGCTTCACGCCCTAATTATGGCACATAATTTACCTACCTGAAAATGTCCACGCGTATCTTTATTTAACTCTTTCAATTGTAGTTAACTGATTTAACTGATTTAAATGATTGCATTTTAATGATTTCATCTATCTATAAATTCCCTCTATAAATTATGAATTTAATGATTATGATTCAATAATTTTTTTGGAAAGCTGAGTTAAATTTCACTTAATGATTCTACAATAAAAAAGAGACTAAGCAAAAATGGCAACCAGACGAGAGCTACTGCAGACCAAAAAAGGACATGAAGGCACATCTCACATTTGCTGAAACACATCTTGATTATTCCCAATACATTTTCGTGGGCTCATAAAAGAAAAAGTTAAACTTTTGGAAGGTGTGTGTGTCCTATTACATCTGGTGTAAAACTAACAGCAATTCATAAAAAATTTTTTTTTAAACATCATACCAACAGTCAAACGTGGTAGTCTCCTGAAGAAGAATGTCCGGCCATCAATTCATAACCTTCAGCTCAAGCGCACTTGATCCAGGCAGTTCATGCCCAAAAAAACAATGTTTGAGGCAAAGAAAAAAATTCCACAAAGAAGAGTGGACCACAGCGATGTGAACGACTCATTGTCTGCTATCTATCGCAAAATGACCCCATATTGTATGCCTGGAAGTCTGTGTCCCGCTTGCTCTGAATCTTGATCGGTGTTGCCATGGAACATTATGGAACATTTTAGACTCCTTCAGTGACTTCATTTTAAAAAATCCCTAATGGCAAAACAAAAACTTTTCCATCCTGATTATGAGTGGAGAAAGCAGGTTCACTTGTGCGAGCCGATGTTCTGAAAAAACAATCAACGATTACTACAGTATGGTTCCCTACAATCAGCTGGTCTGTGTCTGTTGGTCGACATTGTTGGTCGACTCAGTGCTGTGTTATTCTTTTTATAATTTTGTTATTCCATCTGTAACTATGTCCTTTATGTTATTTGCCTGACTATTCACTACCACTGTTTCCTTCTGTCTGCATTCTTAATAAAATGTATAGTAATTTTTAAACACTAAAATAATTAAATCGCTTTTCTGTTCTGTTCTATTCTATTCTATTTGTCCGTTTTTTTTTTTCATGTGATATGTTTGGATAGGCTCCAGGTCCCCTGCGACCCTGAACACAGGATTAAGCGGTATAGAGAATGAATGAATGAATGAATGAATGAATGAATGTTTGGTAGGCAAGCAATCATGATGATGCAAACTAATCAGTGACATCATCTAGTGACTTTTTGAGCATGAATGATCAATGAATTGATTGTGAGCTCCCTGCAATGTAACTACATATAAAAAGACACACATTATCTGTACCACCTATGCTGTAAATGGTCAGAAGGAACCTGAAGCCTTTCCTAGGAAACTTAGGACACAAAGCAGAGCACACCCTGGGTGGGCTGCCAAATATGTTTAAGGCATGCTAGGCTTTTTCATGAAAACAGCTTGGCTATTTGCATTTACATTGACACTATTTGATTCACCAGGTATATTTGGAACATATATTGTTGTGCTTGTGCACACAAGATAAAAAAAACTTATTGGAACTTTAGATGAAATGTACTTCATTAGTAGGTGTTTATTTAAATATTACTAGTTAGTGATATTTGTGTTTGACAGTTATTGTGTATTGCCTTTAACTAAATACTGCCCAATGTGTTGTATGTCCAGTGGTACAATCAGACAGGCAAAGAATCTCATCCATCACCTGCTTTCACCTACTTTAATTTATTTTGATAGATCTAGTTATTTTGCTTGTTATTTTTTCTATGTTCATTCATTCATTCATTCATTCATATTCAATAACCTCTTTATTCTGGTCAAGGAGGTGGTGGATGTCAGGAACACTCCATCTATGGGTGGAATCCACCCTGAATGGACAGCAGTCTATGAAAAGACACCACACACACATTTCCACACTCATTTATAACTAAAGGTAATTTAGAGTAGTCAATTCAACTTCCAGCATGTTTTTGAGTGAATGGAAAGAAGTTGAAGGACCAAGTGGAAACCCATGTGGACATCTGAAACTCCACACATACAGTAACCACAACTCAGAATATAAGATATTAAGTGAGTGCTGAGACAGTAAGTGGCACTTAATAAATTGTTAAAGATATACAGAACAGTTATTCATTGGAACTGACAATTATGGAAACTCATATTTACCCACGCTGGTGGCATTAGTATTGTATCTATATCAGCATATCCCAGTGAAAAATGTGGGTGTATATAAATAAGTGTGTACGTATATATATATATATATATATATATATATATACAGTGGTGTGAAAAACTATTTGCCCCCCTCCTGATTTCTAATTCTTTTGCATGTTTGTCACACAAAATGTTTCTGCTCATCAAACACATTTAACTATTAGTCAAAGATAACACAAGTAAACACAAAATGCAGTTTTTAAATGAGGGGTTTTATTATTTAGGGAGAAAAAAAATCCAAACCTACATGGACCTGTGTGAAAAAGTAATTGCCCCCTGAACCTAATAACTGGTTGGGCCACCCTTAGCAGCAATAACTGCAATCAAGCGTTTGCGATAACTTGCAACGAGTCTTTTACAGCGCTCTGGAGGAATTTTGGCCCACTCATCTTTGCAGAATTGTTGTAATTCAGCTTTATTTGAGGGTTTTCTAGCATGAACCGCCTTTTTAAGGTCATCCCACAACATCTCAATAGGATTCAGGTCAGGACTTTGACTAGGCCACTCCAAAGTCTTCATTTTGTTTTTCTTCAGCCATTCAGAGGTGGATTTGCTGGTGTGTTTTTGGGTCATTGTCCTGCTGCAGCACCCAAGATCGCTTCAGCTTGAGTTGACGAACAGATGGCCGGACATTCTCCTTCAGGATTTTTAGGTAGACAGTAGAATTCATGGTTCCATCTATCACAGCAAGCCTTCCAGGTCCTGAAGCAGCAAAACAACCCCAGACCATCACACTACCACCACCATATTTTACTGTTGGTATGATGTTCTTTTTCTGAAATGCTGTTACTTTTACGCCAGATGTAACGGGACACGCACCTTCCAAAAAGTTCAACTTTTGTCTCGTCGGTCCACAAGGTATTTTCCCAAAAGTCTTGGCAATCATTGAGATGTTTTTTAGCAAAATTGAGACGAGCCTTAATGTTCTTTTTGCTTAAAAGTGGTTTGCGCCTTGGAAATCTGCCATGCAGGCCGTTTTTGCCCAGTCTCTTTCTTATGGTGGAGTCGTGAACACTGACCTTAATTGAGGCAAATGAGGCCTGCAGTTCTTTAGATGTTGTCCTGGGGTCTTTTGTGGCCTCTCGGATGAGTCGTCTCTGCGCTCTTGGGGTAATTTTGGTCGGCCGGCCACTCCTGGGAAGGTTCATCACTGTTCCATGTTTTTGCCATTTGTGGATAATGGCTCTCACTGTGGTTCGCTGGAGTCCCAAAGCTTTAGAAATGGCTTTATAACCTTTACCAGACTGATAGATCTCAATTACTTTTGTTCTCATTTGTTCCTGAATTTCTTTGGATCTTGGCATGATGTCTAGCTTTTGAGGTGCTTTTGGTCTACTTCTCTGTGTCAGGTAGCTCCTATTTAAGTGATTTCTTGATTGAAACAGGTGTGGCAGTAATCAGGCCTGGGGGTGACTACAGAAATTTAACTCAGGTGTGATAAACCACAGTTAAGTTATTTTTTAACAAGGGGGGCAATCACTTTTTCACACAGGGCCATGTAGATTTGGAGTTTTTTTTCTCCCTTAATAATGTAAACCTTCATTTAAAAACTGCATTTTGTGTTTACTTGTGTTATCTTTGACTAATAGTTAAATGTGTTTGATGATCAGAAACATTTTGTGTGACAAACATGCAAAAGAATAAGAAATCAGGAGGGGGCAAATAGTTTTTCACACCACTGTATATTTAAACCATCATTCTCACTTTATGTAAATTATTATTATACCCTACACTGTTAGACATTAGGTAAATTTAGCTTGTTGTACATAAATCCAAATGTCTTGACAACAAATGTTTGATAAGGACACTTATTAATTTAGCACTGAAGGAATAAACTGAATGATAATACGTAGCTAGCGTTACATACAGTAGATGAATAGATAGACAATGATAAGGACAAGTTACTAACTCGGGTAAACGCCACTTTCAAAAGTTACTGTTAGAAACAGTGTATCTAACTGTTGATTAACAGATATGAATTTCTTTCTATAGTTGAATAAGGCAATGATTTGCTTTTCATTGTTTATTTGTTTGTTTGTTTACTGCATGTCTTTTAAAAAAACTAATTTTATTTACATGATTGATCATATTTCCATTTGCCTTTGTCTATACATATGTATCAATACAAGAATCCTAGATCACTGATGTACTTTCTGTTCTTTTTTTTCTCTTCACTAGCTCTTCATCATAGACCACAACCAGGTGGACTGGCGCATTGCCATGACCACCAACCGTGTGCTTTGTATCTCATTAGAGTTATTGGTTTGTGCCATCCACCCAGTGGGCATCTACTTGGGCCCCTTGACTTCAGCAACAAACTCATCCTCGTCCTCCACTCTCTCTGTTACAACACCCCTGTGCCTCTGCAGCAGTCCAATGGAGGCATGGCTGGAGTTGGAGCTACTGCTATCAGCCCTGATGTTCTTACGTCTGTACCTGGTACACCGGGCCATTCTGCTGCACAGCAAAGTGCTGCTGAGTGCCTCTTACAGGAGCATCGGCTCACTCAACAACATCAATTTCACTTTCCGCTTCGTTCTCAAGGTACTCATGAACAAGTACCCGGCACGCACACTCCTGGTTTTTATCATGCTGTTCTGGTTTACCTCCGCCTGGATGCTACGGCTGTGTGAAAGGTAGAAAAAAAAAAAACACACACACACACACACACACACACACACATGCACATACACTTTTATGCTCATACTCGCACACATTTTGTAAATGTACATGCTTGCAAGCACACTCCCAAGCACGATTTCATCCTCCCATTTCTGTTGATGGTCAATTTGAAGTCTTGATTTAGAAAAGAGCATTCAGTAACGGTTTTGTTATAAATAGGTTCTGTTCAAGAGCACAGACAAATATTCCCTTATTTCCTGCCAACTCAGCATAGATTGTGAAATGGAGCATCAGTTTGTTCAGGGGAATGAATCTTGTTTTGTAATGAGGCTCACAAAGAGGAATTTTTTAATAAGAACGTACAGTGATTGGCTGAAGTACATAAAAAAAAAAATTATAAAAAAAAATTCAGTTTTGTGTCTTAAAGAAAGCTAATGTTTTGAAATGTCAGTGTCAACAGGAAATTGTCTGAGGATTGCATCACACCCACTGCAACACACACACACACACACACAGTGTGACAAATGTAATGTTAAATGTTACATTTATTTGCGGTTCCCCTGCTTCCATACTCGTCCCTTTTTATGGGACAAAATGTAATTGGACTAACAATCATAAATTAAATAAAACTCTCTTCAGTTCTTACTTGTTGTACCTTCAGTTTAGCATTCAGCAGATGGAATGCAGGCTCGATTGGATTCAGGGCAGGTGATTGACTTGGTCATCACAGACAATTCACTTCTTTGTCTTAAAAGGTATTTTAATGTATGGTTTGGATAATCGTCCAATTACAATGATTATTTAATAAACATCTGGCTGAATTTGAGCAGTTAATTTGGACTTTTGGTTGCGGTATTATGCTCCATATCTATATCCATATCCAATTTCCCCTTAAAAAAGCGGGGATGATGCTGCCTCCACCATGTCACCAAATCTGACATGATTTATTTTGGTTTTAATACAGATTTATGCACAGGTGCATATGGAATTTTCATATCCACTATAAGTAACCATGTTATCTTGACCAGTATAATAGCCTGTTTGCCCATTCTGGCTGATGTCTCCTTCTGTAGGCAGGCCCAGGTGGAGACGGGTGGTATGGGTACAGCTCTCTGGCTCATCGCTATCACCTTCCTTACCGTAGGTTATGGAGACGTGTCTCCAATAACCACCTGTGGCAAAGTGGTCTGTCTCTTCGCAGGCGTCATGGTAAGTACAATATTGCCCAGAATTTGTGCACTGTTCAGACATGGGTGTATGTGGAAATTTTTTATTTAAATATTGGTTCATTAGGGAAGCAAATAAGCAGAATTCCATATTTGGTAATGTTAAAAAAATAATTAATAAATAAATCACGAATATTAGAGTTAGGAATTAATTCTGCCAAGTATACAGTATGAACTGCTTCAAACAGGCCGTTGGTTAGTATGCTAAAACTGCCTGTTGGTGTGAACGAGTGCATGAATGCGTGTGGATGCTGTCCTGCGATGGTCTGGCATACACTTCCGAGTGTATTCTTGTATCATGTCTAGCAATCCTGTAATAGGCTCTGGATCCACTGGGAGTATAGTAAGAAGTGTAGATTCATAAATAGACTTCACCTCCTGGAAACTTGACTAAGTGCTGTCTTTTGCATAAATGAGCTCACAGATACGCCTAATAGGCTTGTACATGTGATTGATATGATTAAGAGCATATGACATTCTTTTCACCCAAAAAGATTAAGAAATGTTGTTCCTTTGGTTGCTAGGGTTAGGGTTAGGATGCCAGTAATTAAACTGAGATCTGCTGCCAATAGAGCGACTGCTTTTCTCTTGCACCAGTCAAAAGCTAACAATGTTGATTTTATCTGTTTAGTTACATTTACTGTAATGGACCATCTACAAGACATATTACATCTTATTAAGTATAAATAGTCATTTCCATGCCACTCTTTTTTATGTTCTGTGTATTGACATTAATGATGCAAAAATTAGGAATTCAACCATGTTGTGGTATAATTCAAAGTAATGGTATTATCACAATACCTATTACCTATTGTGCTTTTTGCTATATTTGGCTGTAAGCTACAAATGAACAGTTTGATGGCAAAATGAGATAACTCCATTTATTAATATACATCATATCTCTCAAATGCACCAAACCAGTGCTAGTGACAGCAGGAGCAAGATGACAAGAGAAGTATCCCACATACAGTAGCAGTACCCTCACCTCAATTCTGATCAAAGCTGATAAGCAAATGGCATGAGTGTGTGACCTGAGTCAGGCCTAAACACCTCGCTGGCCAAGGGGAAAATAATCTTTCACTCCTCTCACTCTCCCTCAGACCATGTTTTTATAAGTACCTTTTATGAAAACATCCCAACATTGCCATTTTAGGTGGTTTATAGCATTTGGCACCAGTTAAATCTGGATGGTGTGCCAACGTGTACGTAAGTCTTGGAAAACTGAAAGGCAAATAAAACATTTCCTACTCCACTGGGAACAATACAATAGGCTAGTTACAGATACTGTACTGTACTCACTCACTGTCTATACCGCTTTATCCTGTTTGTGGGGGAGCCTATCTCAGGAGACTTAGGACAAGAGGTGGGGTATACCCTGGGTGGGGTGCCAATCCATTGCAGGGCACACACACACGCACACACACACACACACTCACACACACTCCTATGGTAATTTGAGAACATCAGTTAGCCTTATATGCATGTCTTAGATCTTGGTACATCGAGCAGAATTCATAATGTTCTTAATTAACATAAGAGCATCTAAACCACAAGACAGCACAAAACGGCCTCAGAGTATCAATGAACTACCATCATATTTGACATGCTGATTGTGTACAGGACTAAAACACTAATTTTGGTCTCATCCAACTGTAGTCCCAATGATGGATGGTGAAATTGTATTACTACTTTTTGGAAGTGGCTTTGAGGAAAGACTATGCAATGCTTCCATGTCTGGTTACAGTATATAGAGGGAAGGCAACCAAACGATAAACACCTAAGCATGTTACAGCACGTTGTATCACTTGCATATAGCATGAAAAGATGTTGGATCACCAGGGTCTCTTGCTGGGTTAGAATCAGAACTGGCTTGTCAAGGGTCTCAGTGGACTCCTTCAAATCGCAGGCTGGCAACATTGGAACAGATTTCTGTGACAAAAGGAGGCACAAAAAATGGAGCATTATTGATTCTAAAACTTAACCATGTATTTGACTATTTTACTATTATTCACACTGCATGACTGCCCAAAGTTACATGCCAATACTACTGGTCACTTCAGTCTGATAATACTGACAAGCCAGCAGAGTTTTCTAATAAACAGGATCAGCAAAAAAAAAAAAAAAATATATATATATATATATATATATATATATTGTAGCACCACTGTTCATTTAGAGAAGTGGTTCTCAAACCTAGTACTGGATGACCTACTGATTACTTAAATGAGGTGTGCTGAGAAAAAAATTAAAAAGGGGTACAGGAGGCCTTCCACGACCATGTTTAAAATCCTCTGATTTAGTGCCGTAATCGTCACCAAGATGTTTTTGAGTTCCTTTTGTCCTGTCAGTTACATTGTGAAACACATTAAGCAATCGCTACTGATTGTGATCAATGTTGAAGTCAGCAAAGTCAAAGGCTTTAACTGGAGTGTCTTATATGTATATCAGATTATGACAACGTTCGCTCCGGCCAAGTGAGAAGATTACACAAGTGAGAATGAATAAGTTGTCTGATGAAAAACTTATTTTAGAAAAAATTATTAATATAATTATTATAATTATATAATATTATAATTATAATTATTATTATATTTAGAAAAAAATATTTTTCTAATTTGTTCGAATTAGTTTTTATAGATAGATAGACTTTATTGACCTGTGAAGAGAAATTACTGTGTTACAGCAGCAGCAGGTTACACAAACAGTAGTAAGGTGCAGGGGGAAGGGAAAAATAAATATATTGTAGATATTAGTATATTGTATTATATTTTATATATATGATATGTAGTATACAGTGGGGGAAATAAGTATTTGATCCCCTACAGATTTTCTAAGTTTGCCCACTTACAAAGAAATGAAGGGTCTATAATTTTTATTATAGGTTTATGGTAAAGGATTGAGACGGAATATCAACCAAAAATCCAGAAAAAGCACATGATACAAATGTTATGAATTATGTTGCATTTCAATGAGGGAAATAAGTATTTGATCCCTAAGCAAAACATATTACTTGGTAGAGAAACCCTCGCTGGAAAGCACAGTGGGAAGACGTTTCTTGTAGTTGTTTACCAGATTTGCACACATGGATGCATTTTGATCCACTATACTTTACAAATTTTCTCTAAATGTTTAAGGTGTCTTGCCTGTTGCTGCCTCGAAGTTACAGCTCTCTCCATGAATTTTCTATTGGATTAAGGTCTGAAGACCGGTTGGACAACTCCATGACCTTAATGTGCTTATTCTTGAGCCACTCCTTAGTTGCCCTCACAGTATGTTTGGGGTCATTTTCATGCTGGAAGACCCATCCACAAGCCATCTTCAGGAGGTTCTCATCTAAAATTTTACAGCACATGGCCTCATCCATTGGCCCCTCAGTGCAGCAAGGTCAATCTGTATCTTTAACAGAGAAACAGCCCCAAAGCATAATGTTTCCACCTCCGTGCTTGACTGTAGGGACTGTGGTGTGGCGTGGAGCTCAGTTTTGGTCTCATCTGACCACAGCAGTTCATCCCAATCTTTCTCTGTTCATTGGCAAACCTCTGACGGATCTGTACATGTGTCTTCTTGAGGAGGTGAAGCCTTGCTGTACTGAAGGATTTCAATCCATGCAGGCGTATTGTGTTACCAATGGTTTGTTTGGTGTCTGTGCTCCCAACTGCCTTGAGATCATTCACAAGCTCCTCACGTGTAGTCCTGGGCTGGTCCCTCATTTTTCTCATGATTATTCGTACTCCATGAGGTAGAAATCTTGCATACTGTATATGGCCATTAATGTTTACTTTGTATTTCTTCCATTTGTAAATAATCGCTCCAGCTGTTGTCTCCTTCTCACCAAGCTTCTAGCTGATGGTCTTGTAGCCCATTCCAGCCTTGTGCAGGTCTAAAATCTTGTTCCTGACTTGCTTTGACAGCTCTTTGGTCTTGCCGTGTCATGCACACTCAGCCGCGACCGGCACTAGGACCCGGAAGTAAGACGGTCGCGAACCTGAAAGCATAAAGGTAAACAAGATGGCGCCGCACATCGCTCTGTCATTGAGTTATGCCCAGATCCTTTCGGAATCGTTCCCGTATCTGTGAGTACTCACTTTCTTGGCTATCTTTTCAGACTGAGTGTGTGTTTATAGGACTAGGGTTAGATTGTGTCTTTCCTTTGCTCATTGAGTGTGAGAGTCCTTATAACAAAGCGCGTGATTATCCTGCCCGCTCGTGTTTATCCGCGTTTGGGTTTACCATTCACGCTACAGGGCTAACTGCTAAAGCTATCTGCTCATCCCAGTTTGTTCGTGACAGATAGCACGATCATCATTCTAGTCATCCCGGTTAGTCCGTGACAGAATGACAGAGCCTCGAGCAGTAAACCCAGCGGATTACGCCCGCCTCCGCGATGTGGTTGACCAGCATGCTTTGCTCATCAATACGCTAACCGCGGAGCTCGGTTCTCTGCGCCGCAGTGTCCAAGACATCGCGGCCTTGCGCCGCGAGGTCGCGGAGCTTAGGCAGGAGAACGCGAGCCTCCGGGAGGCGGTTGGTGGGCTGGCTAGCTGCCCGCCCGCCGCGGCGGTTGCGGCGCCGCACCCCCCCCCCCTTCTGACGTTTTTTTAGCTCTTCCAGATAAATGGGATGGCACGGATGGGAAATGCAGTGTGTTTTTAACATCGCTGGAACTGGTGTTTGAGTTCAATCCCACCAAGTACTCCACCGACCGGCTGCGCATTGCACTCCTCGTCTCGTTGCTATCAGGGCAGGCAGCAGAGTGGGCCACGGCAGTCCTGCGCGCAGACACAGACACCGCGCACTCCTACAATGAATTCACCCACCAGCTCAAGTTAACCTTTGAACATCCTGCAGGCGAGGTGGAGACCGACACAAAGCTCTACCACCTGCGGCAGGGAGGACTGTCCGTGAGTAAATACACCGCCGAGTTCCGGACACTCGCCATCCAAACCTCCTGGGGAGACGCAGCCCTCCGGACGTCCTACTTCGAGGGGCTGGCTAATCGAATCAAAGACGAGCTAGCCGGACGAGAGCTCCCAGCCACACTGGAGGGGCTAATCCAGCTAGCCCTCCGGATCGACCAGCGCCTCCTATCCCGTCCGAGGCCAGCACCTCGAACCCTGCCGCCACCACCCACGTACGCCTACATTGCACCAAGACCACCAACCACCGTCACCACCGCTTTCCCTGGACGTGTCGGATCTCCACCCCCTGCCGTGGTTGACACCGGAGCCGGGGAACCCATGCAGCTAGGGCGCGCCTCCCTGACCGTGGCGGAACGCGAGAGACGTTACCGCGAGGGACTGTGCGCTTACTGCGGATCAGCCGCGCACCATCGAGCGACCTGCCCGTCCCGTCCGGGAAACGCCCAAACCCGGTGAGAGAGAGGAGAGACTCCCCGGGTATCATCCATCTCTCCGCGACCACCGACAACGCCGAGACTCGACTCACGGTCCAGGTAACCCTCCAGCTTGGCCACAAACGGGTCAGAAGTGCCGCGTTCATCGATTCTGGTGCCGCGGGTAACTTCATTGACTCAACGTATGCCAGAGGATTGGGGGTAAAGATAGAGGCGTTATCCCAGCCAGTGAAAATCACCTCGGTCGACGGGCGGCCCCTCTCATCCAGCCCCATCACCCAGCAGACCTCACCCATCACTCTCATCCTCGGCCAACATCAGGAGTCTATCCAATTTCACCTTACACCCATCTCCTCTCCACCCATCATCCTCGGCTACCCCTGGCTCTTACAGCACGACCCACTCATATCCTGGTCTCAGAACCGAATCCTTCAATGGGGGCCGACCTGCACCGACTTATGCCTACAGGCCCAGGCTGGGACGTGTTCCAGGGAGTCCGAGGCCCCCGACGTCGACATCCACGCCCTCCCACCACCATATCGAGACCTGGCTGAGGTGTTTTGCAAACGCCGGGCCAGCCATCTACCACCTCACCGACCTTACGACCTAGCCATCGAACTCCAGCCAGGCTCCAGCCCCCCCCGCGGCCACCTCTACTCCCTTTCTACCAGCGAGACCCAGGCGATGGAGGAGTACGTCGCCAGCGCCCTGCGAAATGGCACCATCAGACCCTCTTCCTCGCCGGCTGCCGCGGGGTTCTTCTTTGTGAAGAAAAAAGGGGGCGAACTTCGTCCGTGTGTCGACTATCGGGGGCTTAACAAGATTACCATCAGAAATCGTCATCCTTTGCCTCTTACCAACTCAGCCCTGGACGCCCTCTCTGGTGCCACCATGTTCACTAAGTTGGACCTCCGGAGCGCCTACAACTTGGTGCGCATCAGAGAGGGTGATGAGTGGAAGACGGCCTTCATCACCCCCACCGGACACTATGAGAGCCTGGTCATTCCATTTGGTCTCTGCAACGCACCCTCGGCCTTCCAGTGTTTCATCAACGATGTTCTCCGGGACATGCTAGGCCGATGGGTGTTCGTCTACCTAGATGACATTTTAATATACTCACGCACCCCCGAGGAACACACAAAACATGTTCGAGCTGTCCTAAAGAGATTGCTCGCCCACCAGCTGTACTGTAAGTTGGAGAAGTGTGCTTTTCACGAGCACTCCACCACGTTCCTGGGTTTTGTTATCTCGCCCCAGGGTGTGGCCATGGACCCGCAGAAGCTGGAGGTTGTACGTCACTGGCCCCTACCCAGGACACTCAAACAGCTCCAACGCTTTCTCGGGTTTGCGAACTTTTATCGTCGCTTTATCCGGGGCTACAGTACAGTTGCAGCACCACTCACTGCACTTACCAGGCTCTCCAACCATTCCTTCCAACTCAACCCTAACGCCATCTCAGCTTTCCACCGACTCTGTCACCTGTTCACCACCGCCCCGATTCTCCTCCACCCGGATGCCAGCCAACCGTTTGTTGTGGAGGTGGACGCGTCGGAAGTGGGCGCCGGCGCTGTTCTCTCACAACGAGGTCCAGACCAAAAGCTACACCCCTGTGGCTTTTACTCCAAAAAATTTAACCCCACTCAGCAGCGATACGGAGTAGGGGACCGTGAACTGTTGGGCATAAAGTGGGCCTTGGAGGAGTGGCGTCACTGGCTCCAGGGTGCCAGTGAGCCATTCATTGTCTGGACGGATCATCAGAACCTCATCACCATCCGCAATCTCAAACAGCTAAACCCACGACAGGCACGGTGGGCCTTATTCTTCGAACAGTACGATTTCCATCTTTCGTACCGCCCGGGGTCAAAGAACACCAAGGCTGACGCCCTCTCCCGCCAATACGAGCGAGAGGCGCCCCGGGCGGAGCCCGTGCCTGTCCTTCCACCCACCCGGATCATCGCACCCCTGCACTGGGATATGGAAACGAGGGTCCGCCAGGCACTGGCCACCGAACCCGCACCGGCAGGTGTGCCACCCGGGCGGCTCTACGTCCCCACTCAACTCCGGCCCGAAGTCCTCCAGTGGGGCCATTCTTCACCCGTCGCGGGACACCAGGGAACCCGGAGAACCCTCACCTTCGTGGGACGGGCCTTTTGGTGGCCTTCGATGAGGAGGGAGGCTACTGAGTTCGTCCGGGCGTGCCCAGTGTGCGCCAGGGCCAAAGACTCTAACCAACCAACTCCGGGGGAGCTCCAACCACTTCCAGTCCCTCGTCGGCCCTGGTCGCACATTGCCGTCGACTTCATCACGGGCCTGCCGATCTCCGAGGGAAAAGACGTCATCCTTACCATCGTGGACCGCTTCTCCAAGGCAGTGCACCTGGTGGCCCTCACCGGACTCCCGTCAGCCAAAACCACAGCAGAGCTGATATTGGAACACGTAGTCCGATTGCATGGGTTCCCTAAGGACATCGTCTCGGACAGAGGTCCCCAGTTCACCGCCCGGTTCTGGAAGGCCTTCTGCCGTCTGATCGATTCGTCCTGCAGTTTGTCCTCTGGCTACCACCCCCAGACGAACGGTCAGACGGAGCGAACCAACCAACAGCTGGAGCGCTACCTAAGATGTTTCGTGTCGGATCGCCAGCGCTCCTGGGCCCGCTACCTCAAGTGGGCCGAATTATCACACAACCTTCACGTCTCCTCAGCCACCAACCTGAGTCCATTTGAGGTGTGCTATGGTTTCCAGCCTCCGATGTTCACCCACCAAGAACCGGAGGTTGATGTACCATCGGCCCAACAGTTGGTTCGCCGGTGCCGGCGGCTATGGCACCAAGCCAATCTCGCCATCCGACGCACCAACGCCAACTATGTGGCCCAACACCGCCGTCGGCACCCTCCGGGACGATTGTACCACGTAGGTGACAAAGTGTGGCTATCATCCAAAAACCTCCACCTGCACACAGAGTCAAAAAAGTTATCACCAAGGTTCATCGGGCCATACCGCATAACTCTCAGGATCAACCCTGTCACCTACCGGCTCCAGCTGCCTGCGGCGCTCCGGATCCATCCTGTCTTCCATACCTCACAGCTGAAACCATTCACCACCTCACCCATGGTTCCACCCACCCCCCCTGCTCCTCCCCCCCGAATCATTGACGGCGGTCCCGCCTACACCGTGCGACGGATCCTCGACTCGCGCCCTCGGGGCAGGGGCACCCAGTATCTGGTCGACTGGGAGGGCTACGGCCCCGAGGAGCGGTCCTGGGTTCCGGCTCGCTTCATCCTCGACTCCGGGCTCATTAGGGACTACCGTCACCGGGTATCCTCCACCCCTGGACCGTCCGGAGTCGGTCCTGGACGGGGGGGTACTGTCATGCACACTCAGCCGCGACCGGCACTAGGACCCGGAAGTAAGACGGTCGCGAACCTGAAAGCATAAAGGTAAACAAGATGGCGCCGCACATCGCTCTGTCATTGAGTTATGCCCAGATCCTTTCGGAATCGTTCCCGTATCTGTGAGTACTCACTTTCTTGGCTATCTTTTCAGACTGAGTGTGTGTTTATAGGACTAGGGTTAGATTGTGTCTTTCCTTTGCTCATTGAGTGTGAGAGTCCTTATAACAAAGCGCGTGATTATCCTGCCCGCTCGTGTTTATCCGCGTTTGGGTTTACCATTCACGCTACAGGGCTAACTGCTAAAGCTATCTGCTCATCCCGGTTTGTTCGTGACAGATAGCACGATCATCATTCTAGTCATCCCGGTTAGTCCGTGACATGCCGATGGTGGTGAGGTTTGAAAAGAAGATGGAGATTTTGTGGACAGCTTTCATACAAAATCACATTGATAGGAGCACCTTCTTAAATTAATATGTACACTACAAGAAGCAGAATTATTGTTGGTTGGTAGGGGATCAAATATTATTTCCCCCACTGTATATACTGCATGTAGTATATGTAGTATATATAGTGTATATGAGGATGGGTTCCCTGTTGAGTCTGGTTCCTCTCAAGGTTTCTTCCTAATGCCATCTCAGGGAGTTTTTCCTTGCCACCGTCGCCGTCACCCTTGGCTTGCTCATCAGAGAAATTTCATTCATTCGTCTCATTATTATCTGCACATTTTTCTCACACATCCACACTTCCAATTATTTTCTTTTCTATAATTATTATTATTATTATTTGTTTTTATTTATTTATTTTCTATTATAATTTTATTTATTTATTTATTACTTTATATATAATTATTCTATATATATATATATATAATATATAAATTTTTTTTTTTTTTTTTTTAATTTCTTTAATTTTTGTGAAGCTGCTTTGAGACAATGACCATTGTTAAAAGCGCTATATAAATAAAATTGAATTTAAAAAAATTGAATTGAATATATATATAGTTTTTAGTATAGCATATTAAACGATAGATAGATAGATAGATAGATAGATAGATAGATAGATAGATAGATAGATAGATAGATAGATAGATAGATTGATTGATTTTATTGACCTTTGAGGGAAATTACTGTGTTACAGCAGCAGCAGGTTACACAAACAGGGAAGAGAAAAATAAATATATTGTAGATATTAGTATATTATATCATATATATATATGACGAAAGCCACTGCTGACCAAAAACACCAGAAGAGCTCATCTCATATCTGCCAAAAACATCTTGATTATCTTAATTATTGATTAATCTAATAATTCAGAAGTTGAAGTTTTTGGAAGATGTGTGTCCTGTGGCGTCTGCCGCAACATTTCACAAAAAAGACCCACCACAGCATTCCATAAAAAGAACATCATACCAACATCATACCAACAGTCATACAAACATGGTGGTGGTAGTGTGATGGTCTGGGGTTTTGCAGCTTCAGGACCTTGACAACTTGCCATAATGAATGGAACCATGAATTCTGTGCTATACCAAAAAATCCTTGTAGGGGAATGTCCTACTGTCTGTTTGTGACCTCAAGCTCAAGTGCACTTGGGTTATACAGCAGGACCATGATTTGAAACACACCAGCAGGACCATGTCTGGATGGCTAAAAAAAAACAAAATTATAGTTTTGGACTGGCCTAGTCAGACTTTAGTCAGAAATAAGTTAATTCTTGAAAACTTCCAATGTGACTGAATTAAAACACGTTGTTAAAAAAGAGTGGGACAAAATTCCTCCACCGTGAAAGTCTCACTGCCGGTGATCAAATATGCTTAATTGCAGTTGTTGCCACGACCAGTTATTAGGTTTAGGGTACAATTACTTTTTCACATAGGGCCAGGTAGGTTTGGACTGTATTTTCCTCCTTATGAATGAAATAATCATTTAAAAACTGTATTTCGTATTTACTTGAATTATCTTTGTATAATAAAACAGGTGATGCGGGTAATTTCACTAATTAGTATCAGCTGGTTTGGTTAATGCATGGAACAAATATATGGCAGGACTTTTATTTTCTGTAGTGACACCACGTACCAAGTACTGCAGATGCAGCCGGATTCAGCAACTAATGACTGTTGTATAGCATAAAATAACATTATTTATATTGTCATGATGGTCATTATTTTAAAAATTATAGATTGACAGTAAAACATTAAATTTCACTTTTTCTTCACTTTTGGCCATAGCTCTATGATTATACAAGTTGGATGTAAAGCTGTAAAATACTTTATTTTCATTAGGCCATAAAATAGATTGATTTAACATCTGGTCTTTTGTGTTTAAATGCATTCTTTTTTTTTCTCTCTTTTTCTTTTTTACTCTGCGACAGTGATTCTCTGCTCCAGCCATGAAGGACCACCTGCTTTTAGCACACCTGATTTAACTAATCAGATAATTTACAGTTTTTCCTTAATTGAAGTGTGATAAAGCATAGAAAACACAAAAATGTGCACAGCAGGTGGTCCACTGCACATTTGAAAATGTGAGAAAAGCTCTAAGATAAAGGTAGCAAAGTAACAGCACTACAGTATGAATTAAAATTACTCAAAAAGTTCAAAAACATTTATAAAATTGAAAATATTATTGTAAATGCCTGTCACTCACTCTTTGTATGTATACATATACTCATTGGGTACAAACATATTACTTAGTCAACTGTGTTTACTTATAATCTAAATATATATTTATATAAATATTTTTTTTACTATACAGATGTCCATATTCTATAGCCAGATCGTATAGTACACATTTTATACTGTTAGTATTCTATTTTAGTATTTTTAGTATTCTATTTTTTTCTATTTTATTTTATTATTTTTTTATTTTACTTTCTTGTTTCTTAAATTTTTTACTTTGCTCTGTCCACTTGCTGCCGTGGCAAAACAAATTTCCCACTTGTGGGACTAATAAAGGTTTATCTTATCTTATCTTATCTTATCTTATCTTATCAATCTTGGCCAATCATGTACTCAATTATTGTACATTATTGAGAGAACACATTTTTTGTTACTTTCCATTTTTGGGTTTGTGGATTTATCAGACATTGTTTATCATCTCACACCAGATAAAGGCTTTGCCATCTAATGCAAAAAGAATTATGTCAGAGACAACAAGATCACGAGTGATCCACATCACTTACTGTAAGCCCAGTTTAAGACCTTCTGCAATTTTGTAAGGAGGTTGTCAACTCTAAGGTTATGATAGGAAGGTGATAATGTACTGTGTAATTGAATTATTGGTAATTAACTGGTAATTAATTACCAGTTAACTGTTAATTAATTATTGAACCTAAGAATGTGTGGGTGGTTTGATATGTGCCAGCTGTTTTAGGGATGTGTTCCCATAACTCATATCCTCTGGAGAGAGTATGAACCGATTCCAGGAAGGATGTGCTTCCTTGTCTCTCACACACATTTGTGCACTCAAGAACAGTCTCTCAATTGTTTTTGAACCTTTAAAATGTAACTACTGCTCAATGGTGGCAAGGTGGCATAGTGATTATCACTTCACCTCCAGGCTTAGGGCTTCCCCTCCCCTCTGGTCCTTGAGCATGGAGTTTGCGTGTTTTTCCTGTGATGGGTTTCCTTCCAAAGTCCAATGGACATGCATTGTAGGCTGATTGCATTTCCGGACTGTGTATGTTTGTGCCCTGTGATGGGTTGGTTCACCAACTACAGTAGGGTGTCCCTCACCTTGTGCCCTGAAATCCTGAGGATAGTGTCCAGGCCCCCTGTGACCATAGACAGGAGGAGGAATGGTAAGGAAAATGGATGGATGGATGGATGGATGGATGGATGGATGGATGGATGGATGGATTTTTGCTCCATCAGGTATTGCTTTGTCTTACCCAGTGATAGAACAGAAGAAACAGGATATTAACAGGATATTATATTGCTGCTGTGCTCATTTCTCTTCTGAATGCTAAATTATTTAAAAAAAATAAAATAATGTCATGGTTACACATTTCAAAACACAACATGACTGTTTTTTTGTTTTCCTCTCTTTGACTAATGCAAGCCTTTGAGAAGAACAGGTAAAGATAATCTGCATTACTAAAACTGAAATATGCTTGAGTAGATTTCATTTCTGAATGAATGTATTTTGATAAATGTAGCGGTTTTGGAAATCAATGGCACAATGTGAGATAATAACCTACTTAATATATATGTCTGTTTGGTAGGGTGTAGCGTGCACTGCTATGTTAGTCGCAGTTGTGACGAAGAAGCTGGCATTGAACAAAGGAGAGAAACATGTTCACTTCTTCATGATGGATATCCAGATATCTAAAGAGGTAAGGAAAGACTTTCTATGTAAGTACCCGACATCATAGCAATGGTACTTACTAACATACACTGATCAGCCATAATATTGACACAACTGACCAGGTGAATTGAATAGCATTGATTATTAACTACACATCAGTAAACTGGTGACAGGATCAAGGGCTCACCCAAAGACCAGGGCCAAAGACCAGCATGTCTGGTACAATCCCACAGAAAACCTAAAGCAGCAAAAATCCTCGATAAATTATCAATGCAGGCCACAAGAGAAATGTACTAGAACACTCAATACACCACTGACCATAGTGCACAGGACCCTGCAGGCAAGAGCTCAAGGCCAGCAACACGGCCAAATTCCCCAGATCCCAATAAGATCAAGAACCCATGAACTGCTCTGGATAAACAAGCCCAATCCACAGAGGCCCCTCCCCACAACTCACATCACTCAAAGGCTCTGTTGCTAATGTCTCAGTGCCAGACACGACAGCACACCCCAAAGGGCCTAAGCAGCTCCGGTGGCACAAGGCAAACCCAAAACCTTTATAGCAATAGCACAATAGCAATGAGCTGAGGGATGAAGCTGGACAGATGGAGCAGGTGTTATTTTCCACACCACATGTGCTTTATCGTTTCTGCCGCTTTTTTTTTTTTTTTAGATTTTTTCCCCCTCTAAAGGGCATTACACAGGTCATCATGATAAAGGAAAATGCTCAGTGTGGTCTCCAAAAAGCATTGCAGGCAGGAAACAATCAGGTCACTGTCAGGAAAAGGACTTGTGTCACTTTGAGTGTGAGTTTGAGAGGTGGACAGGAAACTTGCATACACTAGCCTACATGTGTGCACTCCAGTTTGTGTTATGACAGAGGATGGGAGAAGGTGGGGCATAGGGATGTTGAAAGGATGGGTGCACTGTGTTCCACTTTTCTAACAGGATCCATCTGTTTGCTTATCAGAGGGAAGGAGAAGTCTGAAAATATAAACACACTTGGCGGACTATACCGGGAGAGATTCCATTGATGAAAAGTCAGATTTCTTTTAATAACAGGAGGGAAGTGTGTTTCACCTCACGTGGGTGGGCAGGTGTTTCTTACTCAGAAATTTACACGATAAACGTTACATAAGTTGATTTCCCCTGATCACTGAAGTGTTGTGCATGTCTGAGGTTTCACTTCGTGCTTTGCCAATTGTCCCATCCTGTCACTAGGTGCATGCTTATGTCTGCAACTGTCTGTCCTGTGGACTTTAGCTGTCATTGTCAGTGATTTACCCTGGTGGATTTGGAAGACGACATCTGGATGCTCTAATAATATCCAACCGTACAGCACAACAGTGCCAGTGAGGGTGTGACATTATAATGAGCAGCCTGGGGTAGAACGGTGCACTCAGGAAGATGGCATGGACAAGAATAGAATCAAAGATCAGAAAAAATGCAAACCTCAGGAATGTCTGTAACCCACATGTTCGTTCTGTTGTGATTCCTGTTCTTAGAGTACAGCACACATTGCTCTGTTCATTTCCTTTTCATTTGCTTTCGCAGTGCTGATGTAATAGCGTGGTTTTTTTTTATTCATAATAACTGTAAACTGAAGTATACATTATATGGTTTGGTTTTAGTTTAGTATTGCCATTTTCTTTAAATTTCCATATTCTTTCATCATTACAGTTTTATGGCAGTGACATTTACTTTTGGCAGGATTTAGCAGTGAACCATGTGCCTGTATTACAGAAAAAGGCAGAATGAGGATCAAGCACTGAGCTCATTTTAAAACCTTAATAATTAAACTAATTATGTGGTTAATAAAATGGCTGAAAAATACAAATACTGGTAGTACAAATGAATAATATTTAAAACATTTAACCGTTTCAGGCCCCTCATCTTGCACATTAGGATTCTGGACATGGTTTCCTTAAACGATCTATGTGACAATGATCTATGTAACAAAGTATATTGTAAAAATTCTGTGCAAAACAACATAGGAATAAAAGAAAAAATGGTTAAACATTAACACGCTTCTATATGCCAAAGATCCGCAATGCTGCTGCCAACGTGCTGAGGGAATGCTGGCTTCTCCACCGCACCACCCAGGCCAGGGACAAGCACAGTGAGAACCGACGCCACCAGAGATGCCTGCTGGAGGCCATCCGTATGTAAGTAACCTAATCTATTACAGCTTTAGCCACAGTGCATTCTGTACATTCAAGGGTCCATACCGGCTTAAAAGCATATGATAGGATGTATGCAGATTTTGTTTCAAACAATGGTGAACAAGAGCAGACCACCTCACATCTAGTGTGTTTGTACAGGGTGGAGGTTGGATGGTGATTGGATGGAACAGATATTTATAGGATAATTCTTGTCCGAACTGTTTTATGTTTTGTTTGATAACTGGGTTGGATCACATTATCAATATACACATGGGTAATGAATGGTAAGATCAAAGTTCAGAGATTTGTTTAAAAAAGACATCCTAAGGTTTTTATACAGTACAGTATGCTTCCCAGGTGGACTAGTGGCTAGCAGACTAACGGCTAGCATACAGGACTCACACACCGCCATAGCCTGGGTTTGAATCCCATTTAGCAGTTTTAGTGCTGTTCCTAAGCCTGGATAAATTAAGAGGGTCTCATCAGGAAGAGCATCCAACTTAAAAACCTGTGCCAAATCAAATATGCAGACTACTGCTGCAACCCCTAATGGGAGCAATTGGAAGAAAAAGATTTTTCAAATGCATTAAGTTGTTTTTCATAATATTAATAACAGGACTGATCGTAAAGTAAGTGCAGTTTGAGGCAGTCATCTCTCTTTCATTCGTTGCCTGTAATCTGTTGTTTACAATCTGCACGCTCAACTTCCTGCTGATAAGGAGATCATCATCAGTCAGGCCAATCATGAACAGGAAGAACAGATGTGTGAATTTGTGAACCGGTGTTGAGCAGCTTCAAACTTTTCCATACATATTTAAGCCAGACATACAGTAATGTAAGCGTGCACTTTTGCATACAGTATGTTTGACGGGGGAGGGATTTTTTTGCCCGTCCTGTTTTACAGTCAGTACGATCGCTAAAAATATTCTGGGAAGAACACTGGGACAACTGGACATTCAGTTTGTTCATTCAGATCACTAAATGTCAGAGTCAGTGGCCATTTTTCTACTTCTCAGTTTGTATTTATGGTCCATTTGTTTATTTGTGTATATATTTTTTCTGAGGGCTATTATTTCATGTGGTGACACACCAAGGCCAGACTTCAGTAATTACCCAGCAGCCACCCTGCAATATTGGTTTCCGTTCTGCTTTCGAGAATCACTGAATTTTCATCCAAAATTAGGGAATCCATAAAACACTGTACAATATTAGAAACGTCAAGAGCTACAATTGTTCATTTTAGCTTACCATAAAAATTAAGGGAAAAGAATTTTACAAGTAGTATTTATTATTTAACATATAATAAAACTAGCAACTTTTGACCTCACTGATTCTTTTGACACTTTCCACATATAGATTTCGTCACCTGCGGCTGAAGCAGAGAAAACTGAGGGACTACACAAGTGAGATGGTGGACATCTCCAAGGTTGGTATAAATGCTCTGAAATACTAAAACTTACATCATATTTATTTATATGAACAATCTTTTTTTTTTTCTTGAAAATCTCAGCAAACATTTATAAAGTTGTAGTGAGAACATTATATGCACTCATCATGAACATGAAAGTCATCGCCATATTGGTCTTTCAATATTATTTTTTAACTGGTCTTTTATTTGGGGGGGGGGGGGGGAGATGCTTGCGCAACATGCAGCTTACATAAAAGAAAAACCCAACAATTTAGAAAACAAGGTTCAATGTATCGTCTGGGTTTCTGATCATCTAGGCAGGGTCAAAAATATACAAACACCCACATACATTCTAAATTCAGTGGCGCTGAAGTGTCTTTAATTTTGTGAAAATTCTGTGATCCTGTTAGTGATCTTGATTAACCATGGATAAAAGTAGGCTGGTAGGGTACGATACTCGATACGACTAAAAGAATTAATAAGGGTACATGAAAGAGGGGAGAGCAGCTGCCTGCCAAAACCCACATTTAGACCAGTCACGGTAGCACTTTCAGCAAGAAAACACATCTGCCAACATTGTCATTTCAAACAACACTTTATCTCATTAGTAATTGCTTCTGTCATTCAGAATTGCCTCTAAGCCATGTTCTCTTTTATCTTTTATTACTGCTAGTTAACATGAGCATAAGCTTCCGCCAACATTCTGACAGGATCATGACTCACCTCACCACTGTTCATGGCTAACCCAAGCTACAAAGCTAACTAGCTACAGTACTAACATACACACTCCCTAACATGCTATATGTGAACAGTTAGTTAGCTGAAGCAGAATAAGTGGAGATATAAAGAGAAACCTGGCAACATGTTGCAGCCTCCCACCTCCAGGAACGAGGGATCTATTCCCGCCGTGTCTCTGTGGTGTGAGTTTGCAGGTTGTCCCTGTCCTCAGTGGGTTTCCACTGGGTACTCCAGCTTCGTCCCACAGCCCAAATACATGCAGATTAGGAAAATGGGTGTTCCCAAATTTCCTGTAGTGTGTGAATGAGTGTGTGGTGTGTGCATGTGTGTCTCGCAATGGATTGGCACCCTGTCCAGGGTGTACCCCACCTTTCCTGGGATAGGCTCCAGGCTTCCTGTGTCCCTGTATAGGATAGGCAGTACAGAAGATGAAGAGAAGATAGAAGATTAAGAGAACCTTTGGAGATTTATAGGTCCAACACATCCAGTTTTTTTTTTCTTTTTGCCTTTTGGCTAAATAGTACAGGCTAGAATTTTAATCTACTTTCATCCCTATGATTAATTTCAGCTAGTGGAATCTCTGTGTCAATGTAAAAAGGACTTTGTTTGACAGCATTTTTTGGATTGACCTAGGAACATAACATGGTGTGCCATATACTGTAACAAATTAAAAAAAATAATTACTATGTGCAAAACAGCAGCATCAAAGTATTTACAGTGAACTCATTGTAATAACAAGAGAAACATTGTTTTTTTGTCAATCGGCTCTCTGATCTCAAAAGAGGCAGCTCATAGAGCCAACTTGTTTGTGACTGACATGTCACTTGAAAAGGTACAATTTAAAAATTGATTGTTTGTGTAGCAACCCGCATTCTATTCTAACCACTGAGCATTCAGAATCACCAGTATACTCATCACCGGCCTGATCATCTGTCATCATCTGCACCTGTTTCTCACTGGTTCATGCCTTCTGTTAGATATTTTGTGTGTGTGTGTGCTTGAATGATTCATAGGTCACTTAAAAACATTCCTCTGGAACTGGTACAGGGACTAGATTGACTAGAACTGTTGTTCAAGACTACATTAAAAGAAATATAAGATAGAATATAAGAAAATCTGGATGTTCAGAAGAAACCTATAAACGTCGTGGACAAAGAAAAGGCCTTTTTGAGGAGTGTTTTGTTTGATCAGGCATTCAACTTCATAACAATGTACCATGGTGCAATAAGCATGGTGGTGGGTGTGTAACAACAAAGAGCTAAAGACAGAGCTAAATACAATGGCCCTCAATAAAGGCACAGAAAAGTCAAAAAGAAAACACATAACTACAACTAATGTGTATATAACATGAAATGCTTTGACTTTAAAAATTACTCCCACTGTTTATTATCTTGAGGTTGAAATTTGATACTAATTCTAACATGCATGGCACCATGTATCAATCATTACAACAAAAATTACAGAAACAATAATGAGATTCACTTACCAGTGATACCGTCTGTTATATTTAACTTAAGTGAAGAACTACTTGATGTGTTCGTCCAGCTGCAATAAACTTCTCCAGAAAAACATACAGATGCAAATGCTATAGTGTTGATTTTATTATTTTTTTTCCATTCATACCCTTTTCATCACACACGTCAAAATATTATAAGACATTAACAAGTTCTGGTTAAAGTGATGCAACAAAAGAGAAGGATACAGACTTTAATACCATTCAATTCAATTCAATTTTATTTGCATAGCGCTTTTAACAATTTTCATTGTCGGAAAGCAGCTTTACACAGTCTAAGAAAATTATATAAGAAATGTTGCCCTTTAAGGAATGAGAAAGAACTCAACAAAGAGAACAAAGAGACAGAGAAACCTGGGAAAATTAACACAGTCTAGGGAAAATATAAGAAGTAGCTCAGTGGTTAAGGTATTGGACTACGGTTCGGAAGATCCCAGGTTCAAACCCCACAACCACCAAGTTGCCACTTGAGCAAGGCCCTTAACCCTCAACTGCTCAGATGTGTAATGAGATAAAAAAAAATATATATATATATATATATATGTAAATCGCTCTGGATAAGAGCGTCTGCCAAATGCTTAAATGTAAATGTAAGTGACACAGAGCCTGCTATGGAAGGCCATGAATGGTTTAAAAAGCCATAGCATAGGTCCGCCACAGTTTTTTTTTTAAGCATTCTCAAAACATTCCTAGCCCAGCCCTGCAGATGACTACAGGTCACCGACATACCATGGTAAGCCACAATCTTACTGCATGACCCACAGCTCATATGTAGCAAAAAACATACAGTAAAAGTGGGAACTGGACTTAAAGGTGAAACTTGCTAGAAAAAATATGATGTGACAAAGTATCATGTGCATTTTGTATATATATTTAACACTGTCTTTACAATTTTATCATTTTATAAGAACCCCCAAAAAAAACACGTATGCACAAAAATATCTCAGGTTTAGATTTTTTTTTATGTACTTTTATATGTATAAATCATTCTGCCATAGAAAAAGCCCAGTGAAACAAAAATCTGTATTGCCATGACATTCATGTTCATGATGAGTGCACGAGTGTATAACAATTCCACAGCACTCATCCACCTCCTTTAAAACACAGGGCATTGCCCATACACTTCAAAGCATATATATTTTAGACCCTCCATAAATTACTGCCTCACTGCTGTTGAACACTTGCGCCATTTACTGTAACACTTGTGTGACAGAAACCATGTGGCCGATGGCAGTCAAACACATCTAGGCATACCCCCAGTGGTGTTTTTATTAACTGTTTCAAATCAGTCCTAGTGTTTGCGATACTGTAATATGTTGTGAAATTAATTGTGCAGTAGTTGATATAAACCCTTTATCAACAATTAAAAGCATACAAGAATTATGCATTCACAAAGATTAATCTGCAAATGCTATGTCAACTGTAAAATTGTGTAGCAGTTAAAGCTATTTTATTCTTTTGGTTAAAAAAAAAAACATGGCAATCTTTTAACGGACAGATGCAGATGATCATGTGTGACCTGAGTGCCAGCTGGAACAACTCATACCGAGAGCTGGAGCAGCGCATCATCTCTATGGAGCAGAAGCTGGATGAGTTGGGTCAGTCATTCCAAAGCACATCTGAGCTGCTGAGCCAAGCACTGCATCACCGCCAGCTTGTCCACAGGTATCATCCCAGTCCATCAGGGTCACTATAACAGTCTAACAATTGTTAAAGATCTATTATACAAATTATAGAATTGAGCGCTGTGGCCTCTAGGGTTAAGGGTTAGATTCCTGACCTCCGGTCCGTGTACGTGAAGTTTGCATGTTATTACATGTGGGCTAACTGGTGTTGCCAAATTTGGCCGTAGTGTGTGCGCATGTGTGTGTGTGTGTGTGTGTGTGTGTGAGACAGATTATCAACCTGTCCAGGGTATATCCCGCCTCGTGGCCAAAGTCTCCTGGGATTGGCTCCAGGCCTTCCGTGACCCTGTACAGAATGAATGTTGATAACTTTGATGTGAACTACTGACACTGATCAGAGGGATAAATGATTATACTGACATTGTGTATTAAAAAAGGGTAAATCAAAAGATGATGACCAGAAGCAAAATGTTTTTTAAAAAGGTACAAATTATGTCATTTAAGCAGAAGCGATAGGAAAGGATAAGAGTGAATGACACAGCTGTAGTGAAGGTGACCCTCTGAACATCTCAAAAGACCGGAACAAAACGTATTCTTTGGGTGCAGATAAATAACGATATTAGCAAAGGAATGATGTAATGTATCTTCTGCAAGGTCCTCTAGTCATTCTATGTGCACACAAGACGTACAGTACCACATTACAATTCATCCTGTAGCTTGAAGGATTTCACTGCATTCTTCTGGGCTGAAAGTAGTTCATCTAAATGAAATGTTTTTTGTTTTTTTTTATAACCTCAGTTAGGTTTGTGGGCTCCTGGTTTTGTAATCAGGTCAGGGATTCAGGTTAGTGCTTCAATTACACTTTGTTGCTTTCACTTTGCTGTCTTAATGTCGCTTTGTTACAACTTTGTAAGTAGTTTTTGAAACATTGTCCTGATATGATATAAGAGAACACTTGCTAGGTCATTCTGCTATGCATTCTTGACCGCGTGCAGCCTCAGCAGGAATGGACAAGCAAACAGTAACATGCAGGAACTGTACTGGAATTTCTTGTGCTTTTTTAGATTGTTGAGATGGAAAATATGACCACCATGACATTTTGGTAACTGTTCTCTTTACCCCATTAATCATCAGGGGCAGTATTCAGCGCATAATTAACTTCCTGTGTACATGCGATCTTACCATAAAGACACATGCTAACTGTAGGGTATTAGCATTTCACTGCATATGAGTGTGTATGTGACAAATAAAATTTTAATTTGATCTAGTTTTTGGCTAAGAAAAAATCCTCGTCATTGGGTATCCATCCCTTTATTCTTCATGCCTCCTACACATCACATATTTTGAATACAGGTAGTCCCTGACTTAGTTAATTTCTGCAGATACAAACAGACCGTGGTTCTACAAACATCCATAGTCCCGAAGCGCATTGATAGAAAATGACTGTCCTATAAAGCTCTCCTGATGGTGAATAATCCTGATTTCGGAAAATCCTCAACAGAGCAGAGTTCACAGTCCAATGTAGTGGAAAACAGCTCTGAGACAAAATAGCGTCCGGGATTTAAAGGCACAGCGACAACACTGTTACATTTGACGTTTGAGATTCATTTCCTTAGGCATGGTTATGTGGTTTTTGTCCACATGGTGGCAGTGTGGGGAAAGGGGACAGAGACTGAGTAAAGTGGATTGGTATGCGTTACATTGTACATTTGTGTCAAAGGCATAAAAGACCCACTTTGTCTGACTGAAGAACAAATGTGACATATGAACAGAACTCGTTCTTTTTATCTTATTTATCAAGGGAACCAGGCGTCGACAGCTGATGATGGACTCCTATAAACCTTTCTACTTACTTACAACTTATTGTTATCTGTAAGTTATGCACCACTGTCCTGTCAGTCTAGTGACAAGAGTGGTGTCACTTGGCGGTCCTTAGTTGGGTTATTGGCATTGAATCCAAGAGACAAGATGCCTTTTCTCATTCCTAGAGCACACCTTACTCACGATAATGGAGTTCCTTGGGTCCTTCCATCATGAGCTCATACAGGATACTGAACTGACATGGACAAACCAAACCTATGGTCATGCGACCCATTTTTAATTGATCTGTGAAACACAGAGAGTTCTATAATGGGGCAATCCTTTCTATGTCCAGTATGGCCTCAATGATCAGTCATCAGCTTAATTATTCATCTGTTATAACAAAACGTCATGTTGAGCCTCCCTATCTAAATAAAGGCTGACCCACTGGGTGGTGGTGATCATATGCTTTATCCCTACCATGACATGCCACACTATGAGGAGTATCTCCATCCTATGGGCAGTATTTACAGGTACGCACCTACAGGAGGTTTTTCATTCTTGGGATACTGCTCAGTAAGCCAGTCTTAGGATGAGTCTTGTGACATTTTGGAATCAGTTATCTAGGTGTTGAAACCACAGTTGGCAGAATATTGGTTACAAACTTGATAGGAAGACTCCATAACCATTGACAATGTGGCATGTGTGAGCTCACACAGGAATGTATCTTGCTGCTAAAAGCATTTATAGTACTCATTCGGATACCATTTCATGCAATAAGGCGAAGTAACGAGATGAAAATTACATTCAGAATACTTTATTGATCCTCTCAAGGAAACTGTTAAGCTCCAGTTGCTCACAGTAAAATATGAGTCCTAATACGTATTATTGCCTATAAATTGACCAAAACATTGACATTATATAAAAGGGTCATTGATGAGGTTGTGTGTTCCTTTTTTTCCAACAGGTGACATGTGGCTTAGTTCTCCTCGGAAACCCTACAGCGGAGGCACGGATCAAAACTGCACAAGGCGACTTTGATCGGCATGCATGGAGGACTAATGATTTATTTTTCCACAGACCTCCAGGGCTGCAGTGACTGCATGGACTTCTTTTTTTTTTTTTTGCAGACAGAACAATTACCACTCTTGAATATGGGATTATGGCAAAAATCAAATGTATTTATGATAATATTTATGTGTCTATATCTGTGACAATGAAAAAAACAAAAAAAAAAAAAAAAGAATGGTTTCAGTGTTTGATGCTTTGAAGATTTAGTGAAACTGTGTTCCTATGTATATTTCATATTGCTTTAAAAGTCATCTTGAGGCTTCGGAGTTCACTCCAGCAGGTCCATTTTACGGCCAGGACAGTCCAATCAGGACAAAAGCCTACGACCAAGAACTGTTTTTATTTCATCAGTTATCATTAATAGATTTTGCCCAGCTGTGCTTATACTTGTATTTCATGAAAGCATCATGAAACCTGAGATGTATGTTTTATCTGTTTGAAATCATGTAAGAACTTGAAATATATCTGGAAATTCGTTTAATTCATATAAAATGTAATGCAACACATTTCCTTCAATGCAACATGTTACATCTACAGTATCATTGAATCAATTACTCTGGGAAACTTTATGGGTTGAACTCCAGGTATGGCATAAAACCAAATGCAGAAAATGATTGACTTCCAGTTTCCTCCGCCGTCCTGTTTTCTTATTCTAAACAAATTTAGTAAGTTGCACTCTATATTTCAGTTTGTATGGAATGTTGGTGGTTTTCTTCCGACAATCCATGTCATCCATTCAATCCATGTCTGTTTTACGTCTTATAAAAGGAAAACATAAATGTAATAAAAAACAAGATTCTAGCCAACAATCTTTGTCTTCTAGAAATGGCAGTGGGCAGGACAAGTTACATTTGTTGACGCCACATCATCACTGAATTTACTAAATTTATGCAGTAGTCATTATGTACGGGAGAAAACGTGCTGCTAAAGCAGTTAGAGTATAAATGCACAGTCTAATTTAATGAATTTAATCGTAATTGTGTAAGAGTCAGCTAAAAAATAGTATTATGTATAATATTATCATGATATCATATCAATATATAATGTATGGCAAAAAATGTAGTATTAAAAAGTTCTCTTTTCCTGAAGCGTGTATACATTTTTTCCGGCGGACTCTGTCTTCTTCTTCTTTGTCTTTCGGCTGTTCCCTTTAAGGGGTCGCCACACTGAATCATCTGCCTCCATCTAACACTATCCTCTGCATCCTCTTCTCTCACACCAGCTAACGTCATGTCCTCTCTCACTGCATCCATAAATCTACTTCTCTGCACTTCTCCATCAGCATCCTCAAAGCATATAACGGATTAACTGTGGAAATAAAGAGTTTTGTTATTTTGAAATGGTTTAATTAACCCTGAAATCAGTGTCCTGTTCTGTTATTTCCTGTACTGACGTATCTCGATCTTCCTTTCTCCATCAGCATCGACCCACAGGCAACTTCTGTACTACAAATACAACCAAGCAAACATGCAACCTATTAATTATACCTAATTAATAAAGGCCCTATAATGTACAGATTTAGCAGTTGCAAATAAACAACACCTGCAAACTAAAATGTTCCTACCATATAATGCTGAGCCCCATCATTCCTGTGTTTTGTTGAACTGCCAAAACTCACAACTAACTTCCAACATTGACACATTTTAATTATTAACATAATTTTGGCTCATTTATATAGACTTCTTATGGATTTAATCTTGCGTTGAATAAACATTCATCAGTGCAGGTGTTGTTAATGTTTAAACAAAACAATAAATGTGTTACTTTGTTACATTATTAACATGGTTTATTGATTCTTAAGTTTGTTAATGGTAAACTAATGTCATAAATAATGTTAGCTAATGGAACTTTAATGTAAAATGAGACGCGGTTTTTCTCCAGTTGCTTAAACGGACATTATACCGAATCAAACACTGCAAAACTATTTGTCAATACCGTATGACATGCAGCGGTTTTACAAGATATCGGCATTCATTTTAAACTTACATTAGCAACTAAGTGTGTCTGTGGCATGAGTGTACAGTAAGCAGTTGTTGAATGTTATTCATCTGATGAAAAATGATATTGGATCATATATCAAATTTAAGGAATAATTTGGCGACTTTCGGTAACTCGAGGAATTCCTCATTGTTACATTTACTTTGTAAATCTTGGAAAAACCAGTTTCCAAAAACCACAGAACTGAGTTGGACGGAACTGGTAGAATTCTACATTTATGTCCCGAACACAGACAAGCACAACAACATGAACAGTAAAATGTCCCAGCGCATGGACGTCACATCTATCAAATGAGTGGACCGAGACTCTCACATCATAAAAAACTATACAGCTTTGTGCTTGTGCTGCTGTGATGTTTGCAGGAGTGTTTTAAACATGTAGTTAACATTTCACTAGTCCCCTTAAGCAACTAAGTTGTGTAGGTTAAAAAAAAAAAAAAAAAAAAAAACTGTAGACCTGACATAAAATGACTTCACGCAGTCTCAAGGTCGCTGCAGTAACGGAAAAATAATCTTAATTACTAAAACTGAGGTAGAGTTCTCCACAGGAGATGCGATTCTGGTATTTCTTTTGAAAGTAGTGCCCCCTGATGGGCAAATATATCCACTGCGTTCTCACGAGTCTGCCAACTCATTAATTTTCATATGAAATTGATTTGTGCATTAGGCTGCATTAGCTTCCTTTCACTTAGTGTCCACACTATGATACACATTCAGATAAACAAAAAAAGGTTCCTTAGAGGTTGGATAGTTAAAGCACATCTTCCTAAAGGGGTACTAGAGAGCCCTGTTGTCAGATTCTACATACAATTCTTTAATGGTCTCATTACAGGCATACACCTGAGAACCAAATTTTTTTTATAAGCATAGTGGTGTAGTCAGAGAGCAGTGACTGAAGAGTTGTACACCTCACTCACTCACTCATCTTCTATACCGCTTTATCCTGTATTCAGGGTCGCAGGGACCTGGAGCCTTTAACAGGGGGTTTAGGGCACGACAGGGTGCCAATCCGTCGCAGGGCACACACACACATACACACACACACCCATTCACACTCTACGGGCAATTTGGGAACGCCAATTAGCCTAACTTGCATACGAGTTGTAGAACCTACTGGTCTAATACTTGCCTCTGGAAAGATATCAAAAAGGAAAAAATTCTCTTCATGCAAAATACAGATGCCTAATGATTGCTGACGAAAAACAAAACAAAAAAAAACTATATCCGGCCCAGAAACTGAATGCCAATAGCAAATACCACATTTAGAAGCAATCAGTTTTATATGAAATGCTTTCTTGGAATGAGTGGACTTTAATCAAGACTCACCACCATAACTCATATCATTATCCAGTGCAACATCATGGGGAGCTTGATTTTACAGTACAAAAATTTTTGCTTATCTAGTAGTTCAGTGACTTTTCCCTCTGCAAATGTGACATTTCACTTTAAAACTTCCATTTCAACAAAATCAAGAAATTCTGAAACCCTTTAAGCGTGGTTTGCGGTCGTTTGGGTTTTTTAACATGTGCCACAATAAGGCGGCAGGTCTCATAAAAGAACGTCCACAGTAGCACTGAAACGTGTTCCTGCACTTCTTATTTGTTTGTTTTTTCCTATTAGAGGCGGTGATCCTAAATAGGGGCTGATGACAGGCCAGCTGCTGTGTACCACAGAACATCTGGCCACAGCTAGCACAGACATAGCGCGTAGCCTCGGCATGCTGAACCTGATGGCGCAGCAGGTGCATGAGCTGCTGAAAGGCTCGGCCACACTGGCATCTGTGGGGACGTGGTCCGCGGTGCTGGTAGCGGTGGCGCACACCCAACGAGAACTGGCGTGACACAGCGCCACACTGGCGGCATGGGAACACAGCCTTGGAACGCCAACTCTGGCACAGGCGCTTCTGCAGGGCCAGCTCTCTGCTCTGGTTCATAAATATAGCCACTATTTTTAAAGGCCCCTGGGATGAAGGACTGATTGGGGTAGATGGAGAGGACTTACAAATATCCAGCAAGGACACATTGGATTTAGATAGTTGCACATGTTTACTTTCCATATGAGTAACTGTATAAACTGGAGTCATCTGTCTATGGTCCTGGGATGAATGGAGGATCTGAGTAGTAGCAGTAGTAGTGGAAGAAGATGATGAAGAAGAAGTAGTTTTTAAATCCTGCCCCTGTCCAAATTGTTTCTGAGTAACTGTAGAAATGGGTGGCATTTCGACTCGACCCTGGGATGAAAGGATCTGGGTGGTAGAAGAAGGAGAAGGAGGTTGACTCGGCACTTTTGGATGCAACGAACTTAAAACCTGCACATGTCTGATTTGTTCCTGAATAAATTTAGAAATGGGTGGAACTTGCCCTTGGACCTGGGATCCAAGGACGATCGGAGTAGCTCCAGCAGTAGTAGGAGTAATAGTGGAAGAACCAGTAGTTTTTGTCACCACTTTGATCTGCAATGGACTTAAATCCTGCCCCCGTGCAAATTGTTTCTGAGTAACTGTAAAAACGGGTGGCATTTCGACTCGACCCTGTGATGAAAGGATCTGGGTGGTAGAAGAAGGAGGAGGTTGGGTCGCCACTTTGGCCTGAAACTTACTTAAAACCTGTACCTGTCTGATTTGTTCCTGAATAAATTTAGAAATGGGTGGAACTTGTCCTTGGTCCTGGGATGAAAGGACGATCGGAGTAGCTCCAGTAGTAGTAGGAGTGATAGTGGAAGAACCAGTGGTTTTTGTCACCACTTTGATCTGCAATGGACTTAAATCCTGCCCCCGTCCAAATTGTTTCTGAGTAACTGTGGGTGGCATTTTGGCTCGACCCCGTGATGAAAGGATCTGGGTAGTAGTAGAAGAAGGAGAAGGAGGTTGGGTCGCCACTTTGGCCTGCAACTGACTTAAAACCTGAGCTTGACCAATTTGATGTGGCTTTTGTCCTTGACATTGGGATGAAAGGAGGATGGGGGAAGAAGGAGACCGAGTTTGAGTCACCATTTTGGAGGGCAATGGTCTTACAACGTGCACCTGTCCAATTTGTTTCTGATTAACTGTGAAAATAGGAGACTTATCTTGTCCTTGGTCTCCATTGACTGAACCGGTCAACACTTTCTGGGCACAACTTGATGACCCAGTGGCCATGACTTGTACTGGGAGCTTATGGGTGGTAGAAGTGCATGGACTGGTGGCCGGTGAATGTGAATGAATTTCACACTGAGAACATGGAAAAGACTGTGTGCATGTGCTCCGCTTCGTAGACTTTTCTGTGTGGACTTTGTGGAGGCCACAGCTCGAGCAGTCTCGTAGGTCTTTATTTAAATTGGTTGCAGGATTTGGATTCTCATAATGCACAGGGGAAGGGGATTTCTGATATGTGTTCTCACAGTGTGGATTCTGACAAGCACTCCAACTTTCACTTGTACAACCTTTGTCCAAAGTGCCAGCATTACTGTCGGTGCAAGAAGTGTAAGAATCTGTATCAGACTCCAGTTCATCGTTCGATGTGTATGCCAAATCATCTGCGGATAAAGTGTCACTGTCTTCATGGTCACTTCCTTGAATAATGACTTCATATCCTCCTACTATATCTTCCTGAATCTGTTTATTATTCCACTCCAACTGTAGTGAAGGTACTTGCTTTGAGAGAACAGTGTGATTTGAATGGCTTGGTCTAAAGAAGTATGTATGATCAAGCAAGCCCATGCACAACAGCTCATCCTTCCATATCTGATCCAGATCACTTTGAGTACATAACGCGTCCTTAGGGGACAATGTGGTTTCTGCTTTACTATTACACACGTCTATGTCTTTATTGATGGAGTTTATCACATTGTTTGGAGAACGTAATGTCTTATGGGTGAGCATGTGATTTGCAAGGTTTTGAATAGAAAAGTAATCATGATCATGTATGCCACTGCACACTGTCCGATCATCCACTGAGGTCCTCTGCTGGTCACTTTCAGTAGATGAGCATTTAGGGGATGCCTTATCTGTTTCATTAACAAAAACAAGCACATTTTCACTGCTGGTGTACATAACAACATTATTTTGAGTTTCCCTGGTAGACCTGCATGTTGGACTGGAGACATATGAATGATCGTGTAAACTGATTGTCTTATTATCTTCTGTACTGTCTGTAATGCTGTTTTCTTCTGTTTCATTCATCCTCCCAACAACCTCCTCCATCTCGTCGTCCAGAACAGTCTTATTCTGGATCACGTTACTTTCCACATTCTGGTCCTTTGTTAGGTTTTGTCCCATGTGGATAGTGCACGTTGTACAGAGCATACGAGACTTAGGATGTGTGTTTTTCAAATGCAAAGCCAGCAAGTTCTTCTGGGAGAAGTTCACCTGGCACAAGTGGCAGCAGACCTCTTCCACATGCTCAGTCTGGTGGGTCGGAAAAGCGAAGCGTCCCCCACACAAGACACACACATCACCAATGAATCCTCCCGAAACAACCTCTTCCTCTTTACAGACATCTAGCTTTGGTACGTCCCAGGTGACTGTGCACTAAAACCAAACAATCACAACAAGACAGTTAACAGTATAAACATTTATTAGTAACAATGCTATATTATTTACAAGTTAAAGTGCCTGTTCTTGTGTAAATGCGGCATCGATTCAATAATTGGCCGAAGCACATCTCACAATTAAGCACAAAAGATATTTGTAGAGAAATAAATAAAAAGCTAATATTTGTATTGCTCAGTTTGAGCAAAAGTTGCACACAAGCAGCTTACTTCATTCAGTTCGTTAAGTCTGTGTTGTTCTCGCAGTCGTTCAGCACCAGCCACCGCGCTCGCCAACTGCGTACAGGCGATCTCCATGGCAACAGCACCGCTTCAGCTGTTTAAAATTACACACATAAATGCATATGACAAATGATTAAAAAACAGCAATCTATTCACTTGCTAAATGTATTTTGTTTAGCAACGTGATCAATTTAAGTCTACTATTGCAGTGACCGTCAAGAAAAACAAAAGTCGTGAAAGTTGTCTCTAAATCGATGAAGTCCTCGCCATTAAACCCTCATCAAAGGAAGAAGGAACAAACGATGCAGTGTGAAGTTTTACAAAACAATACGAGCCACCTGGCATTTGTCAAACTTTCTTATCAAGCTTATCAAAATGTCAAAAGGATTTAATGTCATCAGGCGGTGTGCTTTAAAAATGGTAACCTTGTACTCGCCATATCCCTATTTTAGAACATCTATACTTTTATATTTAATCCTTCCATATAATTCAATGTCACTGTATTTTTTTTTTTGTTTTGTTTTGTTTTTTGAAGACCATCTCTTCTGTTAGAATGAGCAATGCACATGCGTCAGGCCGTCGCTTAATTCAATCCAGTTTTCCTAAGAATTAAGATCAGTTCGGTTTTCAAGTTTATTGTTTGCACTGCAACATCCATATGAATAGCTTGTGTAATCTAAATGAATAGGATAAATGCACTTGAGGATGCGTAAACATTTATGTTAAAAGCCTACTTTTGTTACTGTGCCTTTAAGAAGACATTAATATATATATATATATATATATATATATATATATATATATAGATATATAGATATATATATATATATATATATACACACACACACACACAAGTTTTTTTCCCTGATTTCCTGAGTTACATGAGTGAAAACATTTGTTACGCAGTAAAACGCTCTCCCTTTGGCCTCAAATATTATATGATAATATTATTATTATTATAATACAACTCCCTGCCGCTTCTCTCGCTGCTCCAATGTTTCGGCAGCCCTTACTTTGGCCTTACTATAGATGTGTCGCAGTCTGATCTCAGTAGCCCATAAAAAGTGGATTTATAATGCATTTTTATTTTTTTTAAATACATTTAATAACTGGTTCTCTAATAATTGCTTCTCTTCCTGGTAACATCATTGACGGGAACACCAATGACAATTTAGAAGAAAAAAAAAATTACCATTTACATTATGGCTTCTATGTGTAAGACCACATGGATTGCAATGATCAATTAATTAATTAATTATTAGATGTAATCAGTTTTTACGTCCAATTTGTGATGGTTATAATTAAACAAAAATGTATAGTATAGTAGTTATAATATTAAAATGAGCAACACAGACTTAAAACAACAAACTTAAAAGCTTGGCATTAAATTGCAAAATACATGCTGACAGCTTTTACTTCTGTCCAGCCGTTTACATCTAGTGCTCCCTGATGCAGGAACAATTTAAATTTGTCAAATGTATTTCAAAATAAAACTCTTTTTGTGTAACAGTAACAGCCATGACGTACTTTGTGGTGACTGGAATTTATTAATTATTCTTTCGTGATTTTAGTGTTTAATAGTGTTTCTTTTATAAGATATTGATGTTATTATCTTCTACATATATTTAGATGAAAAGTATACGGTCTCACTTTGATATATGATCAAAGACAAGACACTTCTTTGAACTTTTAAAAAATAATGCTACAATTAAATATTGATCATTAAAGAAAGAAAAAATGTTTTATGATTAAAAACACATATTTTCTAAATATATACAATTTGTTAATTTAAAAGATTTTTCTATCAGCATAACTAAATGACACTTTCCAACATTTTTGTAGAATGACTATATTTTTGTCTCTTCTGTAACATTAAAACAAAACAATAAAACAATTCACAAACAAACTGACAAGGAGCGCCAATCAGAACGGTTGCCCCGCCCACCAGTCGTAGCACCGCCCAATCGTGCTTTGGCGCCTTCCTCCTCCAGCAGTTCTGTTACCACCATCAACACACATATTTGTGGAGCGCTCGTGCGCCGAGTGTACTTATTAAACACGCTGAAACATTGAAGTACCTACATGGTGCGGGTTTGTAATCAGGTCCAGGAAAGTTGCAATGATTCCATCCTTTGAGAAAAATGAATGAATAAACTCGGACTATGTTACCAAACATCAATCCGACAGTTACCTTCGCATTATGATGACGTATACGGTCCCGGAAATACGTCACAAAGCAAGGCTTCCTAGAGGATAGACCGAATTATCGATAGTGAGTGCGCACGCGCATATACACGCATGCGCACACAGACACTGGAGAGAGAGAGAGTTACGTCATTACATATGCATCTACCTTTCCTCGTATGTTTACTGAGATTTTATCAGAAAACCACTTTATATAGGTCACTTTGTACAGCAGTATTTACTGAATATAGTCATGGGCCAACAAATTCCATTTATTATTTGGGTACCATGACAACATAGCATCCTTACAGATTCCTTTATTAGGAATGAGGGTTCAGTGTACCATTGGTTAGCACTCCAGGTTCCCGGGTTCCGTTCTCGTCTCAGGTCTGTGTGCCACCCCACAGTCCAAAGGCATGCAGATTAATCTAATTGGAAAATTGTCCGTCGTGTGAGAGCATGTGTATTTGTGTTTGTGCCTTGCAACAGATTATCAGGGTGTACTCCACCTCATGCCCCAAGTCTCCTGGGATAGGTTCCAGGCCACTGTGACCCTGTATAAAGTACATAAAGCGGTATAGCCGATGAGCAAGGCTTCATTCATGCAATTAACCAATTACCCAACATGTGGCAGCAGCACAATGTATATCACGTAAATGTTTGGAGAACAACCCTGTGAACATCAGTTCTGCCAGAACCAATGGCTTGTCAAGGTCAGAGGCCAGACTTGTTTTTGAGGTGAAAAAAAAATCATGGTTATTCAAATAAATGCTGCAAATGCGGTGCATTCCCGTGACTGTGCATAAAGGATAAAGCAGTATAGACAATAAGAGAGGAAAGTATGTGAGAAAAGCATTTAATGTCAGAACACACAACACTTGACATGTTTTCACATCAACAGCATGAGTTCACATCAGGTACTACTTGTGTCAGTCTGGAACAGGAACCTGACACTATAAACTGAACAGCTTGGTTGAAGACTTGGTAATGAATTGTGATTTCTGCTGCAACACGCAGATGATAGGGTCAAGTTTTGGCATCAAGAGTATAAATGAATTCAGGGAACCTTTCTTTACTAGTTCAAGGTGGAGATGGTGATGTAGTGACATGGGGAATGTTTTCCTGGCACACATCAGGCCACTTAATACCCATTTAAGCTATTAACTGACTAACAACTAGGCAGCCTATTTTAGTAGTATTACTAACCACATGCTTCAATGTATAACCCCATCATCTAATGACTAAATGCAGCACAATAATGCAGTTACAAGGATCAGAGACATTGATATCTTTAATTAGTGGACTGTTTCTCAATCCAGCAATGACATTGTGTTCAATACTTTCAGCACTGATAATGTACCTGATACACTTATACCACATTCATCTTAATAACTGCAATTCGTTATACTTTTTGAGTTGTTTTATTAAACATACTAATTGTGTTCCATACAAACTGGTGGTACATCCTATTTTAATTGACAGTAAATAAATAGAGGGCATATTGACCATTGACTACACTGGGCAGCGTTGCCACCTCACAGCTCCAGAATCCGTAGTCTGATCCTGGGCTCGTGTTACTGTGTGTCCAGCATTTCTGTACATGTCCATGTGGGTTTTTTCCAAGTTCTCTTGTTTCCTCAGACCCTGCCAAGTAAGTGGGTCGGCAAAGATAAAATGCATTTAAGCATGCGAAGGACTGGCTTCCCATCCAGGGTTTACACCCGCCTTACATCCGGTTTTCACTGGAGGTGCTCTAGATCCACCATGACCCTGAGCAGGTTAAAGCAGCAAAAGTGAAATGGAAGCGAGTGCATAAAAAAAAAGTTATTTATATCTTTTGTGATTCATTCTTTACGGGAAAAAAAAATGCAGTGCTTTTCAGAGTTCTGCTCTTTCCCCTAAATCTGTAGATTTAAATAGACCATGGATGATGGATCAAATCCAGAACAGTCCAAAAACTGGTAGGAAAACTATTGATGCAAAACTCTCATCAAGAATGCTTGCTGCATTTCCCAGTTTAAGCTACAACACGGCATGTGGCTAGAGCTGTTTTCTGAACATCAAGTGTTCCAGTGGAGAGAGTCAGCCCTGTTTTAGTTGAACATGAACATTGCCTCAGATCCACTATGTATCAAAAGGGAACACTGCTGGCAAGCCTTAGTGCAAGTTGGGTGGACTTTCCCCAGATTTGTTTCTTGTCTGGCTTATGACAGTAAGCGGCTGTACTCCGAAAGCGCCGAGGATTTCTTTACCCCATCCCAAATTCTGGCAGCATAGTGAAACCTGTGCAGGTATAAACAAGCCACATACATTAATATGTGTCTCTGTCAGAAACACCATAAAAGATATTGATATTAATAAAAGTAAAGAGAAAGCGAGTTTACAGCAACATAAGACAATTACAGGTTACATATTCCTTTGTCAGTCATGTGATACATAACATTGCTGATGTTGTCAATCCATTAAAATGATGAGTTGTCACTAACTTTTACATTGCATAAATTCAGACAAACCCATTGCTGCGTGTGTCACTGTACACATTGCTATGAGGTGTATATAAGGTATGAGGTCTGACCAGTTTCTAGACAGGTGTTTGTTTTTGCCTCAAGAATCTAACAAAACAATTCTTCGAGCAAGTCACATCATCAGATTCAGAATAATGTCTGTGATCAGGTGGCGGCCAGAGTTGCCAGATCACACTGACAGAATCCTGCCTAGGTAATGCTGAAAAACCTGCTCATAAACCTATTGTGTTTAATTAGCTACTATGTGAAAAACTCCCTACAAAAAATTTAATAAGCTCAGTGTTTATTATCCACCCAAGGTGATAAAAAGTAGCCCAACCGCATGCAGAACCGACCAACCTGACAACATGACTTGCAGCCTCTGAAGCATCACTTCCCAGATTGTTGTGATAGACAGGTCTGCTTTACATAACGTCTAACGTTACCACATCATCATCTTGTGTGGGCATATTAGTTAATGTTACCTTATGCCATTTAGGTTTAACAGGTTTGTACCGTGGCTCTCTCAATCACAGTCGTGGGTTTGTCTGAACAAAGTCGTGAGGAACGTTAATTTTAAATGTGATTTAAAGTCATAGCTTTAAATTAAAAAAATCGCAAATGATACTATTCAGACATGAAGCCGGGAGGTTCATTTGCCTTGTCTGAAAGGCACCTATTAGCACTTGATCAGAAAACAGGGCATCACAATTATTTGTAAAATCGAAGTAAATAGGGCATTATTTCGATAAACTTTTTCTCAAACAGTTAAAAACATTAAACTGTGTTAGCTGCAAGTTAAAATAATGACAATGGTTGTTAGTAGCACATTCTTGTAATCTAATATAGGTATTTACAAAATTAAAAACTGCTGAGAAACTAAAATAATGAGGAAAATATTGAATAAGTGTACAGTGGTGTGAAAAACTATTTGCCCCCGTCCTGATTTCTTATTCTTTTGCATGTTTGTCCAACAAAATGTTTCTGATCATCAAACACATTTAACTATTTGTCAAAGATAACACAAGTAAACACAAAATGCAGTTTTTAAATGAGGGGTTTTATTATTTAGGGAGAAAAAAAATCCAAATCTACATGGCCCTGTGTGAAAAAGTAATTGCCCCCTGAACCTAATAACTGGTTGGGCCACCCTTAGCAGCAATAACTGCAATCAAGCGTTTGCGATAACTTGCAACGAGTCTTTTACAGTGCTCTGGAGGAATTTTGGCCCACTCATCTTTGCAGAATTGTTGTAATTCAGCTTTATTTGAGGGTTTTCTATCATGAACCGCCTTTTTAAGGTCATGCCACAACATCTCAATAGGATTCAGGTCAGGACTTTGACTAGGCCACTCCAAAGTCTTCATTTTGTTTTTCTTCAGCCATTCAGAGGTGGATTTGCTGGTGTGTTTTGGGTCATTGTCCTGCTGCAGCACCCAAGATCGCTTCAGCTTGAGTTGACGAACAGATGGCCGGAAATTCTCCTTCAGGATTTTTTGGTAGACAGTAGAATTCATGGTTCCATCTATCACAGCAAGCCTTCCAGGTCCTGAAGCAGCAAAACAACCCCAGACCATCACACTACCACCACCATATTTTACTGTTGGTTTGATGTTCTTTTTCTGAAATGCTGTGTTACTTTTACGCCAGATATAACGGGACACGCACCTTCCAAAAAGTTCAACTTTTGTCTTGTCGGTCCACAAGGTATTTTCCCAAAAGTCTTGGCAATCATTGAGATGTTTTTTAGCAAAATTGAGACGAACCTTAATGTTCTTTTTGCTTAAAAGTGGTTTGCGCCTTGGAAATTTGCCATGCAGGCCGTTTTTGCCCAGTCTCTTTCTTATGGTGGAGTCATGAACACTGACCTTAATTGAGGCAAGTGAGGCCTGCAGTTCTTTAGATGTTGTCCTGGGGTCTTTTGTGGCCTCTCGGATGAGTTGTCTCTGCGCTCTTGGGGTAATTATGGTCGGCCGGCCACTCCTGGGAAGGTTCATCACTGTTCCATGTTTTTGCCATTTGTGGATAATGGCTCTCACTGTGGTTCGCTGGAGTCCCAAAGCTTTAGAAATGGCTTTATAACCTTTACCAGACTGATAGATCTCAATTACTTTTGTTCTCATTTGTTCCTGAATTTCTTTGGATCTTGGCATGCTGTCTAGCTTTTGAGGTGCTTTTGGTCTACTTCTCTGTGTCAGGTAGCTCCTATTTAAGTGATTTCTTGATTGAAACAGGTGTGGCAGTAATCAGGCCTGGGGGTGACTACAGAAATTGAACACAGGTGTGATAAACCACAGTTAAGTTATTTTTGAACAAGGGGGGGCAATCACTTTTTCACACAGGGCCATGTAGATTTTGAGTTTTTTTTCTCCCTTAATAACGTAAACCTTCATTTAAAAACTGCATTTTGTGTTCAATTATGTTATATTTGACTAATAGTTAATGGTTTTTGATGAGCAGAAACATTTAAGTGTGACAAACATGCAAAAGAATAAGAAATCAGGAAGGGGGCAAATAGTTTTTCACACCACTGTATATTATCAAAGTCATAAATCAAGTCCTGACAGAAACCTAAAATCTTTATTCATGTTTACTGTTCGTTTGACACACTCAAATCGGCCTACCAGTTTTTCTCAGTGAGGATGGTGTGGGAGATCTGACTGCGAGGCATGGCCAAGACTTGACTACGTAGTTTGGAAACCAGAGAGGAAAAGCTTGGGTGGCCCTTGTAGCCAGGCAGCAGAGAGAAAAGAGGACCAGATCCAGATCCTGGAATACAAAAAAACATCACACAGACAGACAGGCACACAGACACAGGGAAAGAGCGACACAGACAGACAGACAGACACACACACACACAGACACACACACATCAGCTAAATGTTTTTTGAACAACGTGTCAGCCACGTTCTCTAGGAACCAGTTACATTTTTTAGGAGATTAAAGGAAAGGTTTAAGAGTTGTAAACTCATACGGCGATACAGTACATTCTCTACAATTAACAGAAATTAACATAAGTTTATCAGACCTGCTCTTGTCAAAGCTTCATCTCCATCATTCTCCAAAATTGGCAAAAGGAAGAGATTCACTTCATTGTCAAGGTAGCCCCGCTCCAGTCCAGGGAATATATTACACTCCAACATGGACAGCATGCCTAATGAGCACCAACACCACATACATATGCTAAGAAATTAAACCTTAATGCAAGTTTGATAAAGTAAAAAGAAAATGTAAAGAAAAAAATGCTAACTAAAATGCAGAAGATAAAAAAGCGAAAAGCAACAAACAAAAAAACAACTGTATTTTAAAGGGGTGTACCGAAAGTAACGCAAAAGATTTATTAACATAAAGTAATATGAACAATATAAACATAGGTAATTCAAACTGCATAGTCTCAACCTAGTCTCCATCATAGGCGAGGCATTCGTGCCAACGTTGAACTCAGCTCTTGAATCCTCTTTGGGGGAAGATTTACTAAACGTGTGCATTACTTTCGGTACACCCATCACAAGGAGATTTTTGCTTAATCTCTTTGGATCTGTGGCTTAATACACGAGGAAGAAGCAGCTTCCCAGACAAACCTTTATATTTCAGGTGGGAATGAGCCATCAGTTTGTCCACAATCATGTGCATATCTTTTAGGTTTCGGGGGCAGAAGTCCTCCCTTCTTGCTTTGTTCTGCAAAAAGACTACAAAACACGCAGTTATGACAGTCTCTTCTCAACCATTGTACAAAACAAAAAGTTGACATTTTGGGTTATCTATCTATCCATCTGCGTATCTACCCGTCTGTGTGTTTATTTAAATGAATTAAGACCTGCTTGGCAGACAGGCAGGGCCAGTGTTCTGGCAGCATTATTTACTTCTGTTGAACAAATAAAGTCCACAAGTGTGAAGTCCATTGTTTGCCATGTACTGTACATGTAAATTGTACAGTATGATCATGTGACGAAACTCGATGCTGTAACTACAGCACAGGTTGTTTGTTCTAGCTGGATTAATTAGCATAAAGGAATGACAGGTGATCATTTCAGAATCAGAAAACTGCATGCATGTGGAAGCGTTGATCAAACCAAACCAAATAAAGTGAAGTCTTAGATTTATCAAATGTGAAGTAGTTAAATAACGACCCAAGACATTTCTTTTTTATAATTTTTTTTTTTCTTGGAACGCCTCCATCAAGGCTACAGCTTCCAACCAGATATGACGAAAGACTATAACGTGGTTCCTCTGAGCCACATGATGCTGAATGACCGCATCTCCAAACAGCTTGCTCACGCATCTATGGGAGCGGTGTCACACACACTCAGACAATAGGTTTATTCGCTCCTTCCATTTGTGTGAGCTCACAGACGCCCAGGATTGTTTAGAGCCACTTGGGAGAGCGCCAAGAGCCTCTATTCCTTCCCCTCTGAGAGAGCTCGGCCAATCAGCTCTGTCTAGGCTCCCAGCTACGGGAGGCTGAAGCACCTGGGACTCAAACTTACAATCTCCAGATGATAAGCCAGACAATCTCCAGATGATTGGTTTCCCTTCACTGGCTTCCAGTGTATTTTCGCATCCATTTAAAAATTCTTTTATTTGTATTTAAGTGTTTAAATGGTCTTGCTCCAGCCTATCTGGTGGATTTGCTGCACCCATATGTTACATCTTGCTCTCTCAGATGGAGAGACGGAGTCTCAGGTCTACTGACAAGCTGCTTCTCCAAATTCCAAAAACCCGATCCAAACTTCGAGCTGATCGAGCCTTTTCAGTTGCTGGTCCCCAACTATGGAATGAGTTACCCGTACTCATTCGACAAGCTCCATCAGTGGCTGTTTTTAAATCTCGTTTAAAAACTCATTTTTACTCTCTGGCCTTCAATCCAGTGTGAAGTATTTTGAGATGTTTTGTGTTTTATATCTTGTTTCTACTTTTATTATCTTTATTTTTATTATGACTATTATTAGTAGTAGTATGTTATTTTGTTGCTATGTTCTTAGTTGTTTCTTTTTCTTGTTACCCTTATTTCTTTTAGTTTATTAAATAATTTATCAAATTTAACGTTTTATTATAAAACACCCTGCTGTTTTATGGCCTAAATGTTGACTTTTCTACAGCACTTTGGTCAGCTTTGTTGTTGTTTTAAAGTGCTATGTTGTTGTTTTAAAGTGGTATGGTATGGTATGGTATGGTATGGTATGGGCGAATATGTTACTGCGACACCACTCGGGGACGTCCCCAATACATTTCTGAATCGTTCTCAGTGACAATGTGCTGCATTAGAACTGTTCTTACGCACGTGGATTGATGGACAGATTTGTGACTGTATTTACGCACTTAACTAGACAACTAGCTAGAAATCCTTTAAGATGTAATGTTGGCAACCATTTTTAGGCCGCTTGGTAGTGGTATTATTTTTATGTGGCTTTGCCAGTAATTTAAACAGAAAAGAGGTGAAAGGTGCTGAAGTGATCTTGATGTAGCTGGACTTACTGAGGTGAGGATAGTATTCTGATCCGTCATCCGGTCCTGATGAACCAACACTGTCATGGCTGGCGGACGGAGTCGAAGGCTTCAGCATCTCAGCAGTTTGTAGAAACCTGATTAGCAATAGAAAATTATTCATTTCAAACTCGATTATTCCTGGTATTGGTGTTCACTCTATATAATATACAGAGACGCAATAACCAATAGAGACAGGGGAATAAAAATCTATTCAGTTATGTATTGTGATTATTTAATGTGGCAATTCATCTATCGCCACACTGACTGCAAAGTTATTTTTTTTTAGTTATATATGCTAGTATTTTAGGTAGGCAGCACAGTGGTGTAATGCGCTGTGTGCGTGTGCCCTGTGAAGAATTGGCACCCAGTCCAGAGTGTACAAAGCCTTATGTTCCAGACCTACCTTCACTCTGAACAGGATATGAGTGAATGAGTGAGTGAGAGAAAGTGCATTTTAGGTGGTAAAATGTTGCTATTCCTTTATAATCCTACAGGTGGAGCACTCTTAACTATCGGCAGGCTGCACAGCATCCATTATTTGCCATGTTTGTTTCAAATTGTAACAAAATCTAAAGGAAAAAAATATTGAGAGAGAGATTTGGGATATTTGTAAAAATCAATTCAGCACCAAGATATCGTGACATATCTCTGGAAGTTCCCACATAAGCATCAGTAAGTTCAGGCATAGCATCCACACCGAATCTACTATCCCCAGAATTAAACTCACGACCTCTGAATGACAGGACAAACGCACCTCTGTTGCACCACTCAGGAGCCCATTAACTCTATTAATGGCGTTAGTGAAACATTACACAGGAGCACAAGTAGACGAGCATTACAGCATTTGCTGAATAAAAACTACTTCTTACCTGTAGATGTTGATGTCTGTGAACCAGTCCTGAACTACAACTACAACATGGCAGACAGTGAAGAGAAAAGCAGCTATCTGTAAAGACTGAACACAAACCAAGATGGAATGAAGAAAAATACGGTTTGATATTGATCTAAATTAATATAGTTTCTACATTAATACAAAACATATTTCAATTTCAGAGAAATCTGATAAAACAATTGATGTAAAAATTATTAAAAACGAAAGACTTTTGAAAAACGGTGAACTAAATGAACAGTTTTCAGTTTAAATCCATTAAATTTTTTGAGCCCTGTTTTATTATACATTATTAATAAGGCATACTTTCTATTTATTATAAACTGACCTGCATCTCCACATACGTGTGTGGTAGGTTATATTCCGGTGGCAACTTGCGGTCATTATTAATGAGATGATCCAAGATTGATGGACTCAGAATTGGCTGAAAAGGGGCAAGACATGTCAATAACACAAGCTCAAAATAAGAACATCACACAAACACACTCCACTTGCAGGTTTAATACAAACACCTGAAATTTCTTGCAATCAGCCAATCATGTGGCTGCACACTGGACATAAAACCATTCATTTAAATGTAAAGGGCTTAAGGTAATGTTCACCTTAAACCAGGGGTGTCAAACTCATTTTAGGGTGAGGGCCGGATGAGAAGAAATGTGACCATGTGCGGGGCCGAATTTGTTTTTTTAATCATAGTCCATCAAATTACAACAAATACACTATATTCTGTAAAACTGCATGTAACAAGTCCTCAGAAACTGTTCATTAACACTCATTCCTTTTTGGGGGAAAAACAATGCCAAGTAATGGCAAGCAAAATCCTTTCCTTTGAACATGAATATTACTTGTCAGATAAGAAATAAAAAATGCTGCAGACTCTGTGTACAGACAGTTACATTAAATATGAAGCTATAGGCTACAATATAATTTACAAACTAGAAAAACACTTCATAATTAAAAAAACTGTCTTTAACAACTCAATAGTTTAGAAAGAATCATATACAAAAATAAATTCTTTATGGTTAATGCAAATGAAAAAAATATATCATTCACTTTGGATATGAACATTAACTCTACACTACAAATGAGAACTTTCCTTTAACAAATAAAAAAATTTTTTTAAAGCGGATGCTAAAGCATTAACTTTTTCCATTTGGAGCTGTCCAGTGTATTTATCATATTTCTCTGCGTGTATGTCATAGTGCCGTTTAATGTTGTATTCTTTTTGCACAGCCACGGCTTGTGAGCGGATTAAACTTACCGGCTTGCCGTTAACCTCACAGAAGAAATACTTCTCTTTCCATTTCTCCTGAAACATCCGCCCTTCCAGATCAATTTTTCTTTTTTTGGACATTTTTTTAAAATCGCGAGTGCTTGCCACACATCTTCAAATAGCCGAAGAAATTAGATTTAGGCGCCAATTTAGAATGCGCATGCGTGTTAGAGGTTTCGGCAGAAGCGCAAGACAAGAGCAGTTAAATGATCAATGATAAAATAAAAAAATGAATAAAACCAAACACAATATTGCAGCGAATACCCGGACATAGACTTTATTTAATACTACTACTACTACTTATAATGATAATAAAAAATATTTGATATTTAATATTATTGTTCAAATCATCCCGCGGGCCGTACTGGACGCCTTAGTGGGCCGTATTCGGCCCGCGGGCCGTATGTTTGACACCCCTGCCTTAAACAGTCTTGTTTTTCCTCATTTTTTTGCACACAAAACTCAGACTTCCAACTCACAGGTTTTAGTTTTTTTTTTTCTCCTTTCCTTCTTTAAATAAGTCTGGTGTCAAGCCTTTCTTAGACATGTACAGTAAGGCTGGTTTGGAGTTAGGAACATTAAAACATGCACTACATATTGATATTTTTGTAATATAAAAAGAATATTGTTGAAAGGATCAGACTGCTGGAGTATTTCAGAAACTAAACTCCTGCACACTCCCACTCATCTTCTATATCGTTTTATCCTGTATTCAGGGTTGCGGGGAACTGGAGCCTATCCCAGGACAGGGTGCCAATCCATCGCAGTGGACACACACATACACACACTCATTCATACACTACAGGCGATTTGGGAACACCAATTAGCCTAACCTGCATATCTTTGGACTGTGGGAGGAAACCCACCAAGCACGGGGAGAACATGCAAACCTCATGCACACAGACGGGAATCGAGCCTGGTCGAAAATCGAACCCAGACCCTGGAGGTGCAAGGCGACAGTGCTAACCACTACACCACCGTGCCGCCATCTTCTGCACAATAGTCTCTAAAATTTGTACAGACTCAATGGAGAGAAGTTGTGCAGGAAGAAATGCTTTGCTGATAACAGAATGACCAAATTGGTTTGAGCTGACAGGAAGTCTATGGGAACTTAAACACTTTTTACAACTGAAAAGTGCAGAAACGCAATATTGCGGCAGACACGTCACAACAAAAGACCACATTTTTGTCAGCCAAAAAACTGGCTACACTGCAGAATCTCTTGACCTTTGTATCCACATGATTTTATGCGTCGCACTGCTGCAACATAACCGGCTGATTGTTTAAGTGCATGACTAAGCAGGTGTACCTATTAAACAGTTCATCATCCTAAAACATTTATTAGGAGCAAGACAAAATTAATTGCATCAGAAACTTGAACGAGGAAAAAAAAAAAAAAAAAAAAAAAAAAGATCTTGCTAATGCTATTCTTACATACTGGAAAACTGATCAAACTGACCTCTGATGAACGTACAAGGACATTTCCACCACACATTCCACCGCAACATGCGCATTTTAGTGCTTCACTGCTCACACATGATTTATCACCTAATTCACAGGCTTTCCTGAGCTGAACTGGGTGTCTTGAAGCAGAATTTTTTTTTTTTTTTTTAAAGGCCTAGAAGTGGGGTTCTCCTGGACAAAAAGTTTGGATCTAACCTGATATACTGTAAGTGCAATGATAATGTAAAAAAAAAAAATGCCTTTGACTTTCTAACAAATCTCAAAGACCTACCCAGTAGGTCTCAGTAACTGATTTTCAACATGAGTAACAAAGAAGAGCTGCTGATTAACCTGTGTGTCCAGGAAGATCACTCTCTCTTGTGTAATGTAGAAGTCGATCCCACTCGTTTGGTTGCCCCCCCTCTCTTTGATCTCCTGCGTCTGGGCCCTGAACACATACGCCCTGCAATGCACAAGGCATAAGTATTTTCAGTTCTGTGACCAGTACTGCCAGTAACTCCGCTCGTAATGATCAGGTATCAAGTTACCGAAAAGACACAAAAATTAGGTAACAACGAGTTACAAATCAGCCATTACATTATCACTACTGACACGTGAAGTGAATAACATTAATTATTTCCTTACAATGCTTTATTGATGAATGAAGCTTACTACATTATAAATGTGAACACCATTCAGGCTTCTATTAAACTAAGTGAAATACAATTATTTGTAGCCGGAAATGTCTGAACGCACTGCCATTGCTTATTTTCTGAAATAAAAGCAGCAGGTGTGTAAACTTGGCAAAAACAAAATAATTACATGGTTGAAGTTTGCTGTACAAAAGCAGTGGATTAAAAAAAATTATAATAATTTAAGGTACAACTGTTGTAGAATTAGAACATTAAATGATCCAGGAAATCCCTGACATTAACTGTTACAGTACTAACTATACCGCTGCATCTATAGTACAGTCAAAAGTTTGGACACAGCTTCTAGTCCAATGTTTTTTGATTTATTTGCTTCATTCTAGAACAATACTAGAGACTTCAAAGCTATGAAAGAACACATATGAAACTAGTGTCAGAAAATAGTCAACTGTTATTTTAAGATACATAGTTCTTACAAAAACAGTATTACATCAAGTGCATTTGCAAAACCCATCAAGCTGTCTCTCATGAAGACCATCCCAGGAAAGCAAGACCAAGACTCACCTCTGCTGCAGAAGTTCATTTAGAGTTACCAGCTTCAAAAATCACCAATTAACAACCATCAGATTAGCGTGTTTATGAAGGCTAGCAGTAGACCTATCTCAGTATCAACTGTTCGAAGAATTGTATTGCTTATTTTGGACGCCAAACATTAATTCCAATAGTTAAACACAAAGACCAGTCACATAGACAGAGCCATGACAGAGACGTGCCATTTTATTTTCTTTCTTTACCTTTGGTCTTCTTCGGGCATGTTGGCTGAGAGAAAAGACATAATGGTGGACTTTCCCATCCCCTGGAGCCCAATGACTCCCACAACAAGCATATCAGTCTGGTCACGTAGATACTAAGAGAGAGAGACATCCAGCTAGCAATAATGTGGCATACAAATATGTATGGAGACCAATAAGGTCAAACTAGAAACATTGATTTTTAGACTTAATAAAAACAAACCCTCACAGCTACCCGGATTCAACTGATACAGGGTTAAATGAACCCTTACCTCCATAGCGCTGTCACACCAATTCATCTGGTCGTCCACTAGTTTAATGCTGTGCTTCATCTTCTCAGGGGAGAGGAGCTTCGTCTGACCAATCACAGCTACCAATGGAAAATTAATGCAAACATGACACCCTTTGTACAATGCACACAGATTACCTGACATAAAGAAGACAAAATAAAAAACTAAGAATCTGAGAACAACTCACGATCAACAGCACAGGTGGATGCAGCAGAAGCCATTCCACGATTCTGGATCTGATATACAGGCTGTGTTGGACGCTGGCCCTCCCTCTCTAGTTTCACTGCTCCAGAGCCAGAAACTGGAGGAGCAGCATCTGGAGTAGTGCCCGGTTTGCCTCCTTCATCTCTGGCTTTTATCAGCATTATGGGCTTATCTAGCGGGCCACCGCTGACAGCAGCACTCGGTTTCGCCTGAAAAAGCATCAATGAGAACTATCGGCATGGAAAAAGTAGAGGTTGCTAACATTCAGATTAACATACAGTATGTCCTCGACTTACGAACGAGTTCTGGTCCGGGTGCATGTTCATAAGTCAGATTTATTCATAAGTCCGACAAAGTGAGTCTTATACACTTTTGACACAGATATGCAATGTAAAGCATTAAAAAAAATAAATAAATAAATAAATAAAGCACAGTGTTTTGGTTCTGCATTATGCTCTCGCGAGACTGCGACTCCAAATCACGAGGAGAATCTCTTTGACGCAGTGGGGTCAGCTGACCTCGTTTAAAGGGAACTCGGGAAGACGTCTGGTGTAGGAAAACGCTACATGCTGTTTACTGCATGATTGATAGGACGCCATTTTGTCTCAGGGATGTATTGGACTATGAACTCTGTCTCGTTGAGGATTTTTCAAAATCAGGATAGCTTTACAGGACAAACATTTCCTGTCATCATACTACCTGACTGATTCATTGAAACAATGAGCTGTTGAATTTCTCCACACATATAATATACCGGACATTCACTTACACTGAAATATTCGTACAATACACGTGAGCTACGTGTACTCATTCGCATCTACAAATGTTTGTAGATCCGTGGTCCATTCGTATTTGCAGAAATCCGTAACTCAAATGTTCTTAAAAGTTCATGCAGTCTCATGTAGCTGTATGTGAACATAAACTATCTGCAAAGTTGTGACACCGACAGTGCACGATAAATGAAGTTTGTCAATAAAAATAAAAAGAAAAGAGTTTTTTTTTTAAAGAGTTGGCTCACATTCGCCTAAACAAGTCGTTAGCAATTCAAATCTTTTTCTGTTACGGATCCACGTAACACATTTGCATAATGTCCGCCCACGTTCTACGTCTCAAACAACTATCCCGCCATCTTACAATTAACGTTACCACACTCTTGTTAACATATGACACTTACTAACATATGACTCCTCCAGTCGCGCTTGCGAAACAGTTTCTTGTCGATGTGCCACTTCAACCGTTTCATCGTCAGACTCCGGCTCGAATTGATAGAAAAGATGGCCTTGATTTTACCCTATGTATTGACGGGTCTCCAGAGCAGTCGTTCAGTTATGGTAATGGGCGTTTTGTTTTCCGACACACGCTGTAGCTGTAGACCAATCATAAAGGACCGCGCTATCTGACCAATCACAGCAGTGAGGGCTCATGGAAAGGAGGGGTTTAGACAGACTGAATCTGAATCTCAAACTGCTTCACACGAGTCTTTAATGAATCATTTAGAAATGGTGTAAAATTAAATCTATTTTTGGAGAAAACTAAAGTGTTTTTGACCTTGCATACATGTAAACATGTTTTAAGAGACTCATAAAGCAATATTAGCAACCTTTAAAATGGAATATTAGGGGCACTTTAAGTCTTGGGACTTACTGTATTGGGGGAAACGTAAAAGGAGTATTCAAGTTATAACAAATAAGATAAACAGAATTTATTGTGAATAGGTTCAGTTTTGACAGAGTATTTTGGGAAGCATCACCATACTGTAATGAATAAGGTTTTGTGTTTTTTTTTAATTTGCGTCTTCATTCAGGAATTCATTGGCTACAATGGTGAACCTTAAATATTGATGTAAATCTTAAGGAGATCCTTTTAAAGCATTTGCATAGTACATTGTTTATTAATACAGTTGCATTAAATTCTGTTCAGGGGGGTGTTCTCCGTACGTCGCTAACTCAGTTAGCTGGATTTGATTGTTGTGGATTTGTCCTGATCTTGGATTGTTTCGTTCTTCGATGCTCATCTCGCATTTGCTGTCATAGCAACATGTCCGTAAGCTTGAACCTGCTCGGTAGCAGGTTTATTTCATGTAAACAGGATTAAGGCTGCGCTCCTGCCGCGTTATGATTGGTTGAAATGGTGAGGTCACATCTGATTGGTTAAAGTGCACGACTGACGTGGACTGACTCACGTGGGGAAAGAAAAGTATCTTGCATGCATAAAGTGGTGTCAAAAGTATTCACATTCATTACTTGAGTAGAAGTATAGATACTAGGGTTCAAAAATACTTCTTTAGTACTTTATATATATATATATATATATATATATATATATATATATATATATATATATATATATATATATTTTTTTTTTTTTTTTTTATTGCTATCAAATATTATATTAGAACATAAATTCATAGGTTTTTTATTATTATAATAAACTCTAGGTACGAGACAGCCCTCAAGACCATTAATTCAAATTCTTGTATAATGTTTATTTTGTAACACATTTATTTTTCAGGGGTTCGTCATGAATATGCAAATAAATATTTATATATATAATAATAAAAATTATAATGAAAAATTGGACAAAACTAATTTTATTATAAAATAAACAATATAAAAGTATACATGTTTTTGAAAAAAATATTCATATTTCTATTATTCCATATACAACATTTATTTTCATATTTCTTATTTTATTTTCTCATGTAATTTGTAAACCATATGCGCATATTCTAATATAATATTTGATAGCGATTATGTGTGTGTGTGTGTGTGTGTGTGTGTGTGTGTGTGTGGTGGGGGGGGGAATCCATGGCAGGGAAGCATTTCCGTGCATAACACGTGGGAGGGGGCATTTCAGCGCATAACATGTGTTACAAAAAAAATTTAGCTTGTTCTTTTGTCATTTCGTCAACCAATCAAAGGGCTTGTGATCAGTGTTTCTACTGTCGATGCATATCGCCTTTTAAACCAACGCACGAACGCGCAATAATCCTAGACAACTCAATCCGGCCAAACTAATCATCAACAACAGGTGTGCTCGAAGAACCGACTTAGCCAGAGCGTAATTAGCACGATGATCTCATCTTAGATGTGTCAAGTCATCACGGATGTTTCAAGCGACGTACGAAGCACCCCCCCCTGTACTGATCTCTCAGATTTTGTTGTTGCCAATTATCAAAGCTTCTCCCATCATACAGTAACAGAGACTACAGCCAGCCACTGACATGTGAAGACACCAAGCACATCTGTTCTAAATTTACCTTCATATACTTTCACACTGTTCAAAAGTGATAATGCATTATATTAACACCTTATTTGCTTCTATCTGGATACAAACATCCACATAAAAACAAATGAAACCAGCCAGAAATGGCATGATTTTAACATCTTGTCTGGTGATACACATGACATGCCTTTGGTAGAGCATGTGGAATGTCACCCATATAAATGTTTTTTTTTAGAGGAGCAGGGATAGCTCAGTGGTTAAGATCTTGGTTCAAAACACAAGCTTCCACTGTTGGTCTCAAACCCTTAACTGCCGAGTTGTATAATGAGAAAAATCTAAGAGACTCTGTATAAGGGCATCTGAAAATGTAAATAATGATCCATCATAACTTGATGACTCAGCTCAAGCGCTACAGACTTACCCTTTCTCCTGGAGGTTTGGCCAGAATAATAGGAGTCTTCTGAAGAAGTGGACCAGAAGGTTCCTCGCTCCCATCCTAAAAGCATGGTGCAATAAAACACCTTATCGCATTTAATATAATGCTCTGCTGTAACACCTGATTCACCAAATTATAATAATATTAACAATAAGCCTACCCTACGCTCCCGTGGACCATAGTCTCTATCCCGACTCGGTCCGGAGAGGTTTTGTCCGGGTGGCCCAGGCTCCCTTTCCCTCCGTCTTCGCCTCCTCCGTCCCTGTCCATACATCCCGGGCTGGCTGTGCCCTGACTCCGACATTCTGCTGCGTTCACTTAGAACCTGTCACACATAGAGTGTAAGGAGTCAGGCACATGGGCAAAAAACTAAATTTAACAAGACTCAACCAAGACAAATCCTAATTTTACGTGTTACCTACACTACTACACACAGTATGATATGCAATGAAATGCTTAAACGGAAAGATGACATAGAATAACAAGATATTCCTTGCAATAATTAAAGAAGAAAAAAAACTGCACAAAAATAATAAAAAGTAAATTAAAGTGAATATACACAGATCAGCCACAACATTATGACCACCCACTTAATATTGAGTAGGTCCCCCCATTTTTCCACCATAACAGTGATGTGCTGTTTTCTGACAATTGCTGACATCAATAACCTTTTCAGCAATTTGACCTACACTAGTGATTCTATTAGATCGGACTACATGAGCCAGCCTTCACTCTTTATGTACATCACAGTGAGATTTGGCCGACCATGACTCTGCCGCTGTTTCAACCAGTTTTCCTTCCTTCGATCACTTCTGATATTTCCTGACCACTGCAGACAGGGACCATCCCACAAGACTTGCAGTTTTGGTGTTGCTCTGATCAAGGCATCTAACCTTGGCAAAGTCGCTCAAATTCTAATGATTGCCCATTTTATTTTCTGCTTCCAACACATCAACTTCAGGAAAAAATTATCACTTGCGGGCTAATATATCCCACCCACTTACGTGTGCCACAGTAATGAGATATTGTAACTATAGCTACTGTGACACGGGACAAAATTTGATGGGTGATGTGATGGGTCAGAGCAACTCCAAAACTGCAGCTCTTGTGTAGGATGTCCCTGGTCTAGAGTGTCCAGGACATACCAAAATCGATCCAAGATTTGAAACATCCCATGATTTACATGGGGAGTGAAGAAAAAGGTTAATCCTTGTTGTGATAGAAAGGTGTCATAACACTAACACTGCTTTGGTGGCAAAATGGGGAGCTACTCAATATCAAGCAGGTGGTCATAATGTCATGGCTGATCGGTGTATAAAATGTAGGAATTCTATGCCATGTGTATAAGAAGGAAACGATATGGGGGGTGTGTGTGTGACAGCAGCAGCATGAATGAAACATGGAGTATGAAGTGTGTGTGTGAGAGAGAGTGAGAGCAGCAGTACGAGTGTTCATGTTTTAAAATGCAAACTTAGTCCTCACCAACCCAACAATGCAGTTACTTACCTGACAGGCAGAAGTCCAGACGTCTCCTTGTTCCCCGTACAGGCAGTCCACAGAACACCGTCTGTATAACCCTAATGTTAACACTACGTGTTTGTGTTATTTAGCTTTCACCCAGCTCGAGATATATTAGTAAACCGCTAATGCTAATAAAATATAAAGCTATAAATTACCGCAATTCAATTCAGATAAATTTGTTATAATATTTAAGATTAATTAATATATTATCAATGTATTTATCTCAACCATTAGGGATGCTGGTTAGCACGCAGAGCTAGCCCACGCTACAATTTCCGGTTCCGGAAGAGACACGAAGGACCAAACTAAATAGAGGGTCGGTAGGGAACATCGGCTACGTGTTTTAGGTTCCTGAGAAAAAAATAAAAGGTTCCGATATAATCATTCATGATTTAATACTAATTATAGGGTGTAGAAAGGCTACATTGAATTTTCATAGGTGTGTCTGTGTGTGTGTGTGTGTGTGTGTGCATAGTATCATGTGAATTAATATATAAATAAATGACTTACAACTCTTTATTTTTTTCAGTGAGTCAAGTCATTCAGGCTCATATTTCAGCTAGCAAACAAAGTCAGTGATGTTGTTTTACAATGATTCTTCTTGTAGGTGCCGTTGTGGTTAGAACTGTAGCCTTGTACCTCCAGGGTCTGGGTTTGATTCCTGACTCGGGTCATGTTCTCCCTGTGCTTGGTGGTTTCCTGCCATAGTCCAAAAACATGCAGATTAGGCTGACTTTTATTCCCAAATTGCCCCTGTGATGGACTGGCACCCTGTCCAGGGTGTAACCCGCCTTATGCCCTAACTCTCCTGGGATAGGCTCCAGGCCCCTGTAACCTTGTGCATAGGATAGACGGTCAGTGAGTAGATCACCTTGCATCTCCAGTATCCGGGTTCGATTCCCGTCTCTATGTGCATATTCTCCCCATGCTTGGTGCGTTTCCTCTGGGTAATCCGGTTTCCTCCCACAGTCCAAAGCCATGCAGGTTAGACTAATTGGTGTTCCCCAAATTGTCCATAGTGTGTGTGTGTGCATGCCCTATGATGGATTGGCACCCCATCCATGGTGTACCCCACCTCATGCCCCAAGTCTCCTGGGAAGGCTCCAGGCCCATGCAACCCTGTATACAGGATAAAGCGGCTTAGATGCGCGAGTAAGTGAGTAATTTGCTTCTTGGTTAATATAAAAAGTCATAAAAGCATGCTGAGGAAGGATGAGGCACAAAAGAGAACGCTAATATCATAGCATGTAAGATCTATAGTATCAATCAAATAGTTTGTACTTATCAGTGGTGTCAAAAGTATTCACATTCATTACTTGAGTAGAAGTATAGATACTAGGGTTCAGAAATACTTCTTTAGAAGTTGAAGTATCACCCCAAGCTTTTTACTTAAGTAAAAGTTTAAAAGTACTGGTTTCAAAACTACTTAAAGTATAAAAGTAAAAGTACCGTGAGGGGGGAAAAAAGCATTAAGATCTCGCTTTCCGATCATGCAACGGGGGGGGGGGGGGGGGGCGTTGTGCGCGTTTTGATCATGTGACGGGGGGGGGGGGGCGTTGTGCGCGTTCTGATCATGTGACGGGGGGGCGTTGTGCGCGTTCTGATCATGTGACGGGGGGGGGGCGTTGTGCGCGTTCTGATCATGTGACGGGGGGGGGGGGGGCGTTGTGCGCGTTCTTATCATGCGACCGGAGGGGTTGCGCGTTCTGATCATAAAAATAGAGTAACGAGGCTGTTTTTAAAAAGTAAGGAGTAGAAAGTACAGATAATTGCTTAAAAATGTAAGGAGTAGAAGTAAAAAGTCGGCTGAAAAATTATTACTCCAGTAAAGTATAGATACCCAAAATTTCTACTTAAGTAAGGTAACGAAGTATTTGTACTTCGTTACTTGACACCTCTGGTACTTATACTATAATCAATTAATTAACATGCACCTGTGGAATGGTCGTTAAGACCTTAACAGTTTACAGAAAGTAGGCATTTAAGGTCACAGTTCTAAAAACACAGGACACTAAAGAGACAGGTCTACCGACTGTGAAAAACACCCAAAGAAAGATGCCCAGGGTCCCTGCTCATCTGCGTGAACGTGCATTAGGCATGCTGCAGGGAGGCATGAGGACTGCTGATGTGGCTAAGGCAATAAATCGCCATGTCCGCACTCTGAGACTCCTAAGACAGCGCTACAGGGAGACAGGAAGGACAGCTGATCATCCTCGCAGTGGAAGACCACGTGTAACAACACCTGCACAGGATGGGTACATCCGAATATCACACCTGCGTGACAGGTACAGGATGGCCACAACAACTGCCCGAGTCACACCAGGAACACACAATCCCTCCATCTCACAGCAAGAACTGACAAATCTGGTCCAGTCCATGAGGAGGAGATGCACTGCAGTACTTCAAGCAGCTGGTGGCCACCAGATACTGACTGGTACTTTTGATTTTGAGCCTCCCTTCATTCAGGGACACATTGTGAAACATTTTTAGTTTATGTCTTATGGTGTTGACTCTTTTAGTGTTCATACAAATATTTACACATTAAGTTTATTGAAAGTAAAAACAGTTGAAAGTCAGAGGACGTTTCTTTTTTTTTGCTGAGTATATATTGTCAAAAGCATGTGGATATCTGACCTCACATCCGTACCCCAAACTATTGCAAATGTGAAAGCACGTTTTTTTTTAGGGATATCTTTCACAAAAAAATATTTTCCTTTTACTGGAGCTGAGATCTAACACAAACCCTTATGCCCATGGGCCACAATGTGAGGTCCATAGAGACCTGATTTGTGTAGAGCAGCTGTATATGCCGGCATGGTGGTGGTGTAATGGATAGCAGTGTCTTCTTGCATCTCAAGGGTTGAGGGTTTGATTCCCATCTCAGGTCTGTGTGCATGGAGTTTCCATGTTCTCCCAGTGTTTGGTGGGTTTCCCCTGGATGCCACGGTTTCAGTCCAAAGTCCACAGTCCAAAGACATGCAGATTAGGCCAATTGTCGTTCCCAAATTGCCCATAGCATGTGAATGTTGACAGAAGGTCCCAGCACAGTTGTAAAATGGAAATAACTGGAATCACCATTGGCCTCCATGGTCCCAAATTGGACTACAGAGGATCCTAGATGGAAGTCTACACAGAAACACTCAACCCCACTGAAGACCTTAGGAACAAATGAAGCCGGAAACTGTGCCCAGGCCTGTTTGCCTAATCTCAGGGCCTGCTCACACTAATGTGACAGGGGACATTCAACACAGCGATGGTCCTAAATCTAGTGGAAAGCCTCACCAGAACAATTGAGGTTGTTATAACATCAAAGTGGAATTGTTATGGGTCCACATATTAGTACATTAATTTTACAGGTTTAACAACAAAAATGAGAGAAATAAGATAAATATAATTCCTGTTTATAATTGCTAATCTATATTCATTTTTCACAGTGAAAGACAACAATAATAAGTAATTTATTCATCTTTTATACGCTTATCCTGTGTAGGGTCACATATGCCCTGGAGCCTATCCCAGATGTTGGGCACTAGGCGGGGGTACACTAAGGGCAATTTGGAAACACCAATTAGCCTAATCTGTATGTTTTTGGACTGTGGGAGCCAGAGGAAATCCACCAACAGAGGGAGAACATGCAAACTCCATACACACAGGCCTTTTTAAGTAAAAAAATTTAAGAACACAACTTTCCTCATACATTTAATTTTACCCAGTTTTACAGTATTTGTTCATTTCTAAACAAGAGCCAACTCTCAGGTACAGTCCCTTTTTACTCATTCCCTCATCGTCTATACCTTTTTATCCTGTACACAGGGTTGCGGGCGGGCCTGAAGCCTATCCCAGGAGACTGAGTGCACGAGGCGGAGTGCACACACGCGCTCATTCGTACACTACAGGCAATTTGGGAACACCAATTAGCCTAATCTGAAAGTCTTTGAACTTGAAAACATTGAATTCATAATTTGTAATATTGATAATAGGAAGTGCAAGTTTAAGAAGTGAGGTTTTAATGAAGAAATTACTTTAAAAAAAAAAAAAAAAAAAAAAGAGATAAAAAGACTCAAAGGTTGCCAGTTCAAACACGTACATGAATATGTACAGTGCTGAAGGGCTAGAAGGTTTTATGCTGCAACCAGGATACAATTTAAGACAACATATTGGGTTGTATGGAGATGCATCATTTTCAACACATCACCTCTCTACTGCATATCAAGCTTCCTTTACTAATAAAGTAAATGTGCCTGGGGTTATACGTTTAGTTTATTCTTTCTCCTCCCAGACAATGTACAGTAGAGTAACAATGGAAACCTGAGATTTTTTCAAATGAGATGTATGTTCACAAATTGAGCTACAATTACAGGCTTGTGAATTCTTTTGTCCAAAACCATTAAAATGTTGCTTAGAAACTCATCACCGTACTGTACCTGAAGTCTTCTAAAATCATCGCTTGGTTTTACATCTTCCTTCACGAGGAATTTCATCACAAGTTCCAGTTTGATTTTAATGCCCCAAGATTTTACTCAGTTTTGGCCTAACCTGGAGCTGTTTGATGAAAAAAAATTAAACAGTTTTGCCATCTTAAAGTCAGATGGATTAAAGATGCCCAGATTCTTTAATAGCTTGTAATAAAGAAAAAAAGAAAAAAGCCAAACATGTTAAAATGTTAAATTATTACTGTTTATTACACGTAGATGAAATTACATATCCCCCCCTCCCCCCAAATAACATTTATGCTTGGTGTTTCATGTGAAAATAGCAAAGAAATGCAAACAAAAATGCTAGCCAGCCCAACAATAACACCCCAACCCCTGTTAACTACTTCATAGCCACATGCAGTTCAGGCAAGTATCAAAAATTATCAAAGAAAAAAATAATAAAACAAAACATAACAGGACAAAGTAGTAACTATATGCATGTTGGAACGCTTGATGCTCTGCTTATGCAGTCTTACGGTATCAGTATCAAGCATATGTGCTCTTTGATCTTAGGGGTCCTTTCTACCTCGTAATGTTAAAGAAGAGGAAAGAGAAGTGAACTAAGATGGTCACCTGCAGCAGAGAAAAGGAAAAGAAAATGCAAAAGTGACAGCACATGGAATGTTTTTTTTGTTGTTGTTTTTTTTTAAATCATTAATGTTTTTTTTTAATCATTATTAACATATGGAGCAAATTATGTCCCTACTATCTAGTCTGCCTTTCCTTCTCTGATTAAAGATTAGGGCTGTTTTTATTGATTTATTTTTTTATTTTTTAAAGAATGCTTATAAAAGTTGCTGCTGTGCATAATGAGTATGGCAAACACCCCAAATCTGTGACCAATGGACATACATGATATACAAATGTAAGACAGAACTTGGAGTTGAGAACTTGCCCTCGCCTACACACACCCACGCTAATGAGCTCAACTAGCATGAGTGTCACCCCTACCTGCCCCCCCCCCCCATAATAACCCCCCCTTAAATCTTCCTTCAACCTCCCTGCCTTTTCCCCCTACATCCCTAAAGAAAGATCCCTGGGTGGATTAATGATGGTGACAAGAAAAGGAAGAAGAGAAGAAAAAGGACAGAAGGATGGAAAGAAGGAAGAATTAAAGGAGGCAGAAGCTGAATGATGATGTGTTCAGTGTGGATAGGATGATAAAAGCCAGATGTCAGGGAAAGGACAGATGGACAGGGGGGGAATCAGTTTTCTCTTCCTTCCTCGGCGTCCTCACCATCACCACCCTGGTTGTCTGAGGTCCACAGCTGAGGAGAGAGAACATTTATCAGCACCATATACAGTACAATAAAAAATTTTTGTTTTCCAGATTATTGAAGGGAGTCAAAGCAAGGGAGCTACCAGCCAGGGAGGGGGAAGTCCATCATGCTTCCTCTGGGACCCGTGAAATTAGCCTCATTACAAACAGCCCACGCGTAGTTATGGCGCGTAGGAAAAGTGTTATCTACGTGAGCATGTGGGTGAATTCCGCTTGCTGCGAGAGTGCATGTAAGCCACCCCTTCGATCAGCTCCCTAAACTCCTGACCAATTCAATCTTAAAGGTAAACTGCTTAGCTAATTCACTAGCACACTGATCATACAGTACACATTGCTAATTCACTAGCAAAATACGGTAATTAAATGATATTAGTCATGTGTTATGGTAAATTAAACTATACAATTTTAATTTATGTTTTGCTGGTCAGTTTTCATTTCAGAATCGATTCCTACTATTTATATCACTGGTCAGAAATTACAGAATTACTTAAAAATATACCACTGCTTTTGCAGAAAAATGAAAAACTAACATTTTGCAAGAATATTGCTTCTTTTTTTCTCTTTTTTTTTAAGTTTATGTGCGATTGGTGCACCTGCTGGACTGGAGTATGGGGCAGATTATTACTTCATATGAGACCTGACAAGTTACACAGCATTTCAATGTGCACTAGATACTTAGTTTTAAAAAGCTTCAAGTATTACAGCTGCAAAAACAGACTATAATCGTTAGCGTTACTGAAACAAATCTACCTACAATCTCAGCAATATAATTATAGTTATAATTCCTATAACTCCAGCAACCTACCTACTGTGTCTCCGCTCTAACACAAGTTTTATCATCAAAAAATGTTTTATGCATTTTCTCCAACAGTTCCAAGCAAACATTAATGATAAAATTAAATCTGTATCATGTTGTAAATTAAGTCACAAACTAAAAAAGTAAACAAACTAATAGTGCAAGCAAGGACCAGAGAACTCACTGTCAGGTTGTCTCGCAGCAGCTGCATGATCAGCGTGCTGTCTTTGTAAGATTCTTCGTTGAGCGAGTCGAGTTCTGCGATGGCCTCATCAAAAGCCTGAGAAGAAATTAAGGACGAAAAAATGTGAAGGAAAAAAAAAACGTGTTGTAGAATTTCTTTACAGAGCCCTCTAAAGATTTTTCTTTAACCATGACTCAGCGGTGGCTTTCTTTTTAACAGAAACAGCTTTAAATTCGTGAAATGATCCAATCAACCAATGTGGCAAGAGTGTAATGGATAAAATCATGCTGTAGTGTGTTCAGATCAAACGCTTCAATCAAATGTTCACATTAAATATCAGAAGAAATAAATAAATGTGATTCATTTTTTTTGATGTCATGGTTGGCGGTGCATGTGTGGTTCTACAGGAGGGAGTTAGAGATGACTGTTAAAGAAAGACTAGGTGCTATATTTTCAATGTAACGGAATGAATCTGCAGGTAATTACTACTGGTTTATACGCTTTGTATTTGCATAAGCAAATTTACAAAAAGAAAATGTAAGAATTAATTTTGTACAATGTCATTTTGCATACAATATGGTGATTGGCGTAAAGATGTTTTTGCGTTCAGCACGTACCGTTTTGGCTAGCTTGCAAGCCTGCTCAGGAGAGTTTAGGATTTCGTAGTAAAAGACAGAGAAGTTGAGTGCCAAGCCCAGACGGATTGGGTGTGTGGGCTGCATCTCAGCCTTGCTGATCTCAAACGCATTCTTGTAGGCCTCTTGTGAGCTTTCAATGATGTCTAAAAATAGGGGGGGGGGGGGGGGGAGAGACAGTTGAGTCTTTATAGGAAAATAAAAGTTAAAACTAGAACATCTTAATGCTTAGCTGTAATAAATGTGATGTGCCAATATGATTTTCCAAATGTTTAATGTTGTTGTGGACACTTAATGGTGCTTACTACTCCTGTGTCCCAATCAGGAAGCATTCTGGCTATAATTAGCCTCACTTGTTCAGTAGTACACAGTTAGTAGAGGCCACATACAGCTGCCATCAATGTGTGTTCAGTATGTGAAATTGTTAGCTTTTTGTTAGCCAGTCGCCTCTTTTATGTCCGGCTACTTTATCTCAACATTAAAAGTATATATTTGCTGAACAGTGATCAATTTATGTCCATCTTCTATGATACTGGTTTGTCTCACTTCATTATATTTACAGCTTAGAGGAAGTTTAAATTATATCACTTAATGCTGTGTAGGCAGGAATGCATCCTAAACCTGGTCACACTAAACTACAACTTTGTTCAAAACAAACGAAAGATAAGCACATTATTCCATTTGCATAATACTTACTGGTGGCTATTTATTTGGATTCATTAGCCGGCTGAAATGGTTCCTCATTCCTAGCATTGTTAGTGTACTTAAACTAAATAGATCAAAAGCAATGCCTGTGAATCATCAAAAATAACTGGAAAGAAAAACCCATGAGAAAGTAAGGCAATAATACAATTCAGCAAATGTTGCATTAATGCAAATAAAAAAAAATCTCTAAAAATATTTGTGTTGAACAATCTCATTTATTACATGAAAACTGCAAAGGCAGAGAAACTATCATCCATTACTTGTACATTATTGGTTAACCTATGCTAAAACTACTGTACATGCACAGGTTGTCCAAAAATAGCAGCACGGCTTCTTCCTGCACAGAAAGTACCCCAAGGACCTGACCACTTATAAGAAGCTACTTAGAAATTATATATATATATATATATATATATATATATATATATATATATATATATATATATATATATATATATATATACACACACACATATACACACACACAGTATATGCATCACAACCAGTCAATAGTGAAATCCCAATGGGAGTATTAGTTAAGCTAACACAGACACCACATTGTTTCCTTAAGGTCATATTGTAAGTATACAAGATGCCAAGGAAAGCTAAGAATATAACTAGGGCATCAACAACTAATCGATAAAATCGATAATTATCGATAATGAAATTCGTTGTCAACGAATGCCGTTATCGATTAGTTGGGCTGCTCACGTTACTGAGGAGCGCGACCACAAGATGCACAAATACACAATACACAAGATGAGACACAGATACACAGTCGCACACACACACACACACATATATACATATATATATTTTTTTTATTATTATTGTTATTATTGAGACAACAAAAAAAGGATAAAATACACGAGGGTCGAAATGTATAAACCGAAGTCTAGAAGTCTATTATTCTTCTTAAGTTGAATTAATTTAAGAGAATTTAAAATTGAGGTCATTCTTAATAACTGAATACGTCAGTGTATTTTTAAACTATATATATTATACAGGTCCTTCTCAAACTATTTGCATATTGTGATAAAGTTCATTATTTTCTGTAATGTACTGATAAACATTAGACTTTCATATATTTTAGATTCATTACGCACAAACTGAAGTAGTTCAAGCCTTTTATTGTTTTAATATTGATGATTGTGGCATACAGCTCATGAAAACCCAAAATCCCTATCTCAAAAAATTAACATGGCAGTACGCCATGATTGGCCTGCCTGCTTTATGCTGGAAATGCTCCAGTGAGCTCCGAGCCACTTCGTCTCAGAGAACCTCGAGATGTTTCTCGACGACCATCATCTTTAACCTAGCTCAGGAGAGGTTTGGTGTTGAGGAGAAGCGATCAATTCCAACCACCTACTCCATGAACCATAGAGCAGCGAAGATCCGTAAAATCCGGCGGCAGTTGAAGTGGCCAGTGAGGAGCAACGATCATTCGAGTCATTTTAGAGAAGAGGGAAGGTGGCACAGCAGTGGAGATTTGCTGAGGGAGTCTGGATCCCGAAGGAGAAAGATTCCAAGATCAATCAGTTTAGAATAATCTCATTGCTGAGCATGGAAGGCAAGATCTTCAGCATAGTAGCCAGGCATCTAACCAACTCCCTCTTAATTAACAACTGCACAGATGCATCTGTGAAAAAGGGAGGAATTGCTGGAGTCCCAGGTTGTTTAGAACACACAGGAGTGGTGACTCAGCTCATTCGGGAATCTTGTGAATACAAGGGAGACCTCACGGTGCTGTGGTTAGATCTGGCCAATGCATATAGTTCTATCCCCCACAAGTTGGAACTACCAGATCACCGTCATCAACAGGAGCCCAGTGGAGAGAGTGGACAGCTTCAGATACCTCGGTGATCACATCACGCAGGACCTGTCATGGTCCCGTCACATCAACACCGTGGTGAAAAAAGCCCGGCAGCGTCTGTACCACCTCAGACGCTTGAGAGACTTTAGACTGCCCTCCAAGGTGCTCAGGAACTTCTACTCCTGCACCATAGAGAGCATCCTGACGGGAAACATCACGACCTGGTTCGGGAACAGCACCATGCAGGACAGACGAGCTCTACAGAGGGTGGTGCGATCAGCCGAGCGCATCATCCGCACTGAGCTCCCTGACCTGCACTCGATCTACTGCAAGCGGTGCTGGACTAAGGCCAGGAAGATCGTGAAGGACCTCAGTCACCCCAGTAATGGACTGTTCTCTTTGTTGCGGTCTGGGAAGAGATTCCGCTCCCTAAAAGCCAACACAGAGACTGAGGAGGAGCTTCTTCCGACAGGTGATAAGGTCTCTCAATCACAATCACACCACAAACACAGGACTAATAACATCTTTTTAAGCTCACAACATTGACTGGACAATCATGGACACATTCATACACACTTGCACTAAATATTTATACATCTGGACAATTGCACATGTCACTTTCACCATCTATCTATCTATCTATCTATCTATCTATCTATCTACACACACACACACACACACGTCCCCCCCCCCTATATTTTGCAATATTTTATTATGCCCTTATTGTACAGTTTATTTTACTAGTTAAATTAATTTCTTTAGTATTTCCTTTTATTGATATCTATTTTACGTACAAGCTTTTATTTTCTTTTTAAGGTCACTGGCGGTCGTGTAAGCATTTCACTGCATATTATACTGTGTATGACTGTGTATGTGACAAATAAAAATTTGAATTTGATTTGAATTTGAGACCACCTTGACCAAGCACTATGTGCCACATCACATTGCTGATCTGATCTTGGATTATTACAACCATTTCAGGATGCGAGTCTCTGCAGGAGGTGTGACATCAGAGTGGCACAAACTGGAGGTGGGAATAATCACAGGTTGTACCATCTCTCTGTGATCCTGATTGCAGTGACTATGAATATGATTGTCAAATCGGCAGAGCCTGAGTGTCGGGGGCCCCAAGGTAGAGGAGGGGTCCGATAACCGCCAATCAGTGCATTTATGGATGACCTGATCGGTGCCAGGAGGCAGGTGTATACTCCAAGGGCTGGGGAAAAGCTCATTCGGTGGGCTCAAATGGAGTTTAAACCAGCCAAGTACCGTTCGGTAGTGCTTAAGAAGGGCAAGGTTACGGACAGGTTTCATTTCAGTATGAAACAAAGATAGGGACAAAGATACCATCATTGTCAGAACAGCCGGTGAAAAACCTGGGCAAGGTTTTTGACAGCAGCCTCAGAGACTTCGCATCAGTCCAGTTAACCTGCCAAGAGCAACAGACCGTTCTGGCCTCCCCGGCAAGTTTAAAGCGTGGATTTACCAACATGGTATACTGCCAAGAATACTCTGGCCGTTACTTGTGTATGAGGTTCCAATTTCTACGGTGGAGACCTTGGAAAGAAAGGTCACCTCCTCGGCATAGAGAGCGGAAGGAGGAACACAGCCGTATATGAAGAGGTTAGAGCTGCTGTGGATGAAGGAAGGACTAGCAGAGCAGCTGGAATGGGGCAGCAGGGAGCAGGCCATGGACCGCAAGGTCACCTGGACGGAGCTCTGGCAAAGTGAACCGCACCGTATAGCATTCCTGATTCGGGCAGTGTATGACGTCCTGCCAGGTCCAGCAAACGTCTCCATGTGGGGAAAAGCAGACATAACTTGCCATTTGTGCCCAGCTCGTGGGACGCTGGAACACATTCTTAGAGCTCTTGCACAACAGCACTCGGCCAGGGTCGTTACACTTGGCGTCACAACCAGGTGCCGAAAGCGATTGCAGACACCATCAGCAAAGAGATCAATAAAGGTGGCCGAGGGAGCAATACCACTCGCTCAATTGCACTTGTTAGGGCAGGAGAACAGCCACAAGTAAGGAGGAAGGCACCAGCAGGGATCCTGGCATCGGCCAATGACTGGAAACTTGCTGTGGATTTGGAGAAGCAGCTAAAATTCCCCCAGCACATCGTCAGAACAACTATGAGGCCAGATATTACTCTAGTCTCAGAGAGTACCAAGAATATAATAATCATGGAGCTGACCGTGCCATGGGAGGACCACTTGGGAGAAGCCCACGAAAGAAAGATGACCAAATATGAACAGCTAGTCACAGACTGCCGAGCACAGGGCTGGATCCATAGAGGATCCAGAGCCACAGTTGGGTACCGAAAACCGGTGGCAATACGGCACCGGTACCTATATAACGGACTGAAACAGAACGCGAATTTCGGTGCCTCATTTCGGTGCCACTTAAATGCCTGAACTGTAAATTTAAATATTTGTTCTCTAGATTCATATATTTTTTTAGATTAATAGTTTATTAGATTAAATAAAAAAATTAAAAGCACAAATCATCAGGAAATGAGAAACCATCCGAGATGCGCGTGAATGCCTCGACTAACGTTACACTCGCTCTGACGGCAGCAGGTGGTCTACAGCTATCTTAGCTTGCTAAATTAAACAACTATCATTAAAATGCCTAAAACTAAACTGTCGAAAGTGTGGCTATATTTCACAAGAAACGATTCCGACACTGCGACGTGCAGCGAATGTTTTACAGCAGTTGCATGTAAAGGCGGAAACACGTCAAATCTAATGAAACATTTGAAGGCACACGGAATAAAGTTAAAAGTCTTGCGGACAAAAGCTGGCACTATCGATGTGGACGACCCCAGTCCCAGTCATACCAACCGTAGCAAAAAGGAGTCCACTGGTTATGATGCCGACAGCAGACTTTCCGCAGGTTAGCAGTAGTAGCGCTAATGTCATGTTAATTGCAAAATGCAAATCTTGCATTCATGCTAACAAATGGTCAAACGATTTCAAAAATACTAATGCAACATGGATTCTGTTTATAATTATGGCTTTCCAGCTACTGTAGTACTACAACAGTGACCCCATTTACCATTGCAAAGAAGGCTATGCATGTCCTGTGCAGGGCAATAAGTCAGGAAAGGTGTCGTATTTTCCCAGAAAAGGCAAATATGGTGACATTTCTGCAAAAGAATAGCTAAAATTTTAAGCTTATATATTCATATATACATTAAACATTTAATATATTGCTAAATTTTAAGCATTAAATTGTTCAATAAAAATTTATTCTTGAGTCATCCACCATAATTTTATGGCTTTTGTAAAGTATCGGTTCAGGCACTGTTTTGGCACCGGAACCGTTTTAAAAGTATCAATTTGGCACCAGTATCGAGAAAGAAAAAAAAAGAAAAAAAAGATACCCAACCCTACCACACATATATGAATAATTTGTGTACACACACACACACACGAATTACAACACAAACATGGTCTATCTATGTATACGCATACTGTATATGGACCACCCCGAAGTATGACGTCAATAAATTGAGAAAATCCTAAATCTAAGCAAATAGCCTCAAGACCTTCACAATCTAACCAATAACCCTGACAGAGACGCAGCGAGTGAAAAAATGACCTCATTTTTCTTCATTCCGGCTCATACAATCGACTGCCTGTTTCAGAAATGGATTGAATAACTAGCAGTACTTCCTCCATTCTCAGACGGATCAATGGTCTTTGCACTGGCTCATCAGATGACACTAGAAGTGTAATAGAAACATACATGCAATTAAATAATCTGTAAATCCACAAAATCGATTTTTACTACCATCACGTTGTGTGCGCGAGAGAGAGAGACCTAGCTTGTAGTTTCCACAAGATAAAAAAAACGGCATCCAGTTTAACAAGCTAAATAAAGGAGGACTGCAACACTTCAAACTACACACCGAGAACAACTCAGTACCTTCTCACGCCCTTTTCATTTTCTTTCCCCATTTCTAGCCATAATGGTTTGGACAAAGAGACAGAGAGACACAGATAGCTGCTTGATAAACTATGAACTGTGGCAGACGACTAGCCATGCTCATTTGAATGTTCTCAATGCCCCGCTGCCACGTGACGTCCCATAAACTTCCTGGCACAGGAAGGCAGTTAGTCTGCGACTCTGCTTACTCACAAAAGAGACTAGATGATTCAAGATGATTCACTCCTTCACTCTACTGGAAGTCGAAAGCAGAATCACGCCATGGCGTTTATTATATTTATCTCTATAGACCTGGTCCTTATTCATTTACATATATAGTACAAAAATAAAACTAATAAAAATAAATAAATAAATAAATACACATGGTTTGGGCTTCATTTACAATAAGTTACATTAAACAGCATTTCCAGCGAAATCAACTTTGCTCGAATGCTCCAATGAGTTCACTAAATGTGTGAATGTGGAAACTAGTGATTTTCCTTAAACACCAAAACTTTACTGAGTAGTAGCAGGAACACAGTATTTTAATGAATGGGTCTTAACCTCCTAAAACCTTTGTGCCTCATCACTTCCTCTCTTTTGCCTCTGAGTGAACTGTTCAGGCATAAGGAAATGGTTACACAGTGGAAACCACAATGCCCTAAGGTAAGTGTGTGTTAGGACACTTCCACAGCTTCGGACTGCAGGGACAGGAGAATAAAATACACTGTCTACACAAAAACATTTTATCTAGCATTTTCTTCTGAAACGTTATACTACTGCTCGACACTCACAGCTATAATTTGCAGGAAGGAAAAATTTTGAAGGGTGTGGTTCAGTACAGGATGACTCACGTGCCCTTTCAAGATGGGATTTAGACTTTCGCCACGGGAGGGGGGAATGCAACCTTAGAAATGACAAGATACTGAACAACTATGACGACGAGGTTGTTCATGAGGGTGCTTTTTTTTTTTTTTTACATTTTAAACATGTAACTAAAAGAGCTACGTCTTAACATGCTACTCTTGATGAGGACGGTGTTTCATTCCCCAGCCCTGTGCTTTCAAACCCAATGAGCTGTTCAGTGCATGAGATCATGGAGTGAGTGACTGAGAGGGTGGCTTACTGGCTTTCTCTTCTCCCACAGCTACTTCAGCTAAATAGCGGAAGTAATCGCCCTTCATTTTCAGGTAGAAGACTTTGCTTTCGGCTGGGGTTGCCTTTGGGATCAGATAATTGTCCAGAAGAACCTGAAAGAGATGAACAGAAGGAGGACATAGTGAACAATACAACATATGCCACACCATAAAAACTTGTACAATATTATAGAGATGAGTGATCTGGAAAATCATTTGATTTGTTTAAAGCTGGATTCCGGTTTTAAAGACTATATTTTATGACTTTAAAAACAATCTAATTTCCCTATTGATGGAATTGAAGCTTGACAAAACAACCTTAAATAAGAATAACAGACTACTTAGGCTAGCGTGTTTGTTTTAAACAAATATTAAAAAGGACGAAATGTGACACTGTTTTTGAATGGGGTTTAATATACTGTAGCCTTTCATAAGACAGATTCTTTTTGTAAATAATAACAGCTCAACAGCCCTTCAAGCCTTCTGTATAGTTACATACTTAAACTTTTCAGGACAAAAACCTGTTATAAATTACTGGTAATCGACAGTATATAAATAAAGAAGGGTATTGTCTGTACAATCAGCACAATAGTTTACTGTGTATTCTTTATATATGTATACTTTTTGTAAGTTGCTCTGGATAAGAGCATCTGCCAAATGCCTAAATGTAAATGTATTCGTAAACTATAAAGAAGTATGTGGAAGACACAGAACCGACCGTAATAAACCTACAAGCCGGCAAAATCCTCAATAAACACACACACACACACACACACACACACACACACAGGGCAACTCGTTGAGGCTACATTATAAAAACTGAACCTTGCACCATAAATGCAATCAAAATGTTGAGTAGAAGGGAAGTTATGAGCAGTTTTGTACCAGATTATGATCCAGAGGTTTGGACAGCATACTGCGCATGCGTCAAACTGGGGGTGCGTCTTAAAAATCGACCGTATGGCTAAATGTACTGAAATTTCCGCAGTACTTACAGATCTACTGAACTTGCACTATAAGTGCAATCTAAATGTTGAGTAAAAGCAATGTTATGAACAGTTATGTGCCCGATTCAATAATCTACTTAAAATAAGCATCTCGTTCAGTGTAAACAAACACCTGCACCAATACATATTAATTAGAAAAACTAAATTGAATAATTTTACTGGGATTAGTTCAAGTGGTTCAAGTTAATTGAAAATTTTTTTTTTTAAAAAGTACCTCTCCTTGAAATCGTTAGAACTTTACACTATTACAACCTGCATATCACTGATCTATACTTGCTTTTAATTTCACATAAAAAAAACTAAATGATTAAAAGATTATCGCATTGTAGACATGACATGACATTTAAACAAACAACCACCCAAGTTAGGCAGTACTTCAGTGCTTCTTTCTGGCTATACCTAAAATATGAAACGTTAGACATTTCGCACATTGCTTTTACCCAATCAGTCTGATACTTATTTGCGATTATCACATGACAAAGCAGGATTGACCTTTTTCACACCCTGTACTGCATGTGCAGTAGTGACCCAGCTCAATACCAGCATCACACTGGACCAAATCCGTGTCACTGGTATTACACAGCTGGGACAATACAAGCATACAGTTAGTGTAGTGTTCACATCCAACTGTCTTAAATCATGTGTAAATTTAACCTGATTAGTTAAACATCAACATAACATGACCAGTTATTTCTCTAGTGAATCAGTACGTTAGTATCAGTCTAGTACGATTAACAGGTGCCAATGCTTCTGTGTAGGGGAAAAAAAACTAACTCACAAAGGAGTAGCACACAGAGGAAGAGGCAGCTATTCTTTTCTTTTTTCTTTCAGATGTGCACCTCTACTTTTTAACCGACCAAATAGACCACAGCCCCACCCACCTGTTTCCTTTTGGTTTAAAAGCCTGAAGCACATGATGTTAACATAGACAGTCAATGCAAAGTCAGAGTAATCACTATAAGAAGCAAATGTACATATTTCACAACACATGCACCTTCACATTCAGTCAAATGGCTTTTTCACCGGGTGAATATTACGTGCTGATGTCAAGGTTGATTTATGGTTGAAATTAAATCAAAAGGAAAAGGTACCATAAAAATATGTTATCATAATAAATAATAAAAAAAAAATTATTTGATACGTAAAATAACGGTGCTTAAATTGTTACTTACAGTATATTCTTATAGCCCCTTTCCCCCGTGTACTTCGTTGGTAAATCATAGGCAATCTTGTAGGCAGTTTGAGAGTATACCATTTGATAGCTAATCCATAATTAGTTCAGCATGCGTTGTCACGGAATTGAGCGACCAAGAACAGGAAAGAATATCAAATCTGAGAAATTTGCTGCCCTCTCACAAACCACTCAGTAATACATTCGGCCAATGTTACCTGTAGCAGCCCTCTCCAACAGGTCACTCTGAACAGTGTATGCGTGTTGGGAGTTACACTACTACTACTTCTACTACTAATAATAAAAAAAAAATACTAATAGCAACTAACTGGCTTGTGATAATGGAGAGTTTCAGAAATAAATCATTTATCCACCATAGTGCACCAGAACTGCGCCAAATTTAGCAAATCACCTACTAAGCACAAGGGCTTTTCTTAACAGCTGAAGTGTGACACACTGTCATGGCAGTGCTATCGAGAGTGCTTTAACCTCTCAAAATTTATTAGACTGTGTGGAGCCAGGCTCTTTAATATTGTGCTACTGATCCTTAGAACGAGAAGTGATTTCAATTTTATTTTTCTTCTCCAAACGTTTTTAGCTTTTTTTCTGGGTCAGTGTTTTTACACCTTTATATTTTACTCTCTTAAATGCCAGAACAATTGTTTTTACAAATGCTACTCTTTACAGAAATAATGTTTCACTTTTGTATCTTCAAGGTTGTGTGGCGTGAAGCACTTCTGTTAGCCTGGAAAAGGCCCTGTCTCATCGCTCATGTTATATTTAGGCACAGTGCTTATTCACACACAGCCAACAAGGTTAATTCACATCCTGTATCTCTCTCAGAACGTTAGCCTGATATCCACGTGACCGCTCATCCTAACATCACAATGCTGATTTATATTATTAATAGGTTATTAAAAGCAACTGAGTACAGTCAATCTCAAGCACAATCCTGAAAAATTAATTGATGGCCAACCAACTTATTTTCTATCAATGAAATCAATGATTGAAATTATTAGCATGAGATATAGATTAATTAATACATTCATAGTTAACTACTGTATCTTAGCTTAATAGTAAAAGAGGGGCTCATGCTTTGCCACTCATTGATGTAAAAAAAAAATGGTGCTTGAAGACTCATAAGAATGAGAATACATGAGACTCAGAAATGGCTCACAAACTGAGAAAACCACTTCACTTTGCATGTCATATTACAGAAACAGTTGTCATGGGTGTGCGCGACAAATAGCTGCTGAGCTCGAGGGTGTAGCCAGTGAAAGTTTCAAAATAAATTAGCTTGCAAATGGGAAATCAGGGCTTAAATCATAAGCCGCATTTTACAACCCCTCAGCCAAAATTATGAAACCACCACAAACAAGTGAAAAATATTTTAATTAATACATTTTTTTTTAGATCAAACTTATGCATATTAGAGAGGGGGGAAAAACAAAAACACCATCACAATTAGTACTATGTTGCTCCTGCTGCTTGTTTATAGTTCTGTCTCAATAGCTGTTCCTGCCAATTTCTCTCTCATTTGTGTTAAACTGAATTATCTGTTTTCAAGGCATATTGCATGAGTCTGCTTTCTTGTCCTGATATTTTGATGTCTTCCCTGGTCTACTGTGATTTCTCTTGGATTTGGTGATGCTTGCTTGTGTTAGCTCATTTAGTGCTTCTGTTGCAAATGAGACGATACTATGGAACATGTGCTTTACACTCACGTTAGGTGACGTTAACGAGTAATGACATTTCAAGCTTTTTAATTAAAAGCTAACTAACTTTTCTGGATTTTAATCCCAAATAACATAAAATCAAAGCTAGTGCACTACGTAGTGTGTATAATCCCTTGTTCCAACCACAACGTACTTCCCTTATTCGGGGATTAGGGAGAGATTTGAAATGCGGCCGGGTATTAGAAGGCTAGTCAGCTGTGAAAAAACAACATGGATTTGTTGAGACACAATTCAGAATGATTTAAGTTAGCATCTGGGTTGCTCTTGCTAAAAGTGCCACCGTGACTTGCTACATGTGTGGTGTTTGGCACTGGTTATCTGATAACCCCCCTTTTTTTTTTTTTTGCCCAGACAAGTGCGGGACCATAGTGAACAGACGTTGTGATGTCATGTGCAAAATGTCAAAACTTGCACAATATTTAAGATAAAGCTAACAGTGAACAGCAATCTTTTGACTTAACACATATTGGATTTCCTTTTTGTACGAGTTTTATAAATCGTTCCATTGTTGCAACTGATAACCCATCTTGTCGGGGCGGTGTTTCCCTGATCCGACAGCTCGTTAAGATCTCTGTAGGCGCTCTGTTTTAGCTGCAGACTGTAATTTGCACTTTCAGACTCGTGCCGGTATTTGTTTCTGGATGGCACATCACAAGGTGATTCCAAAACTTCATCAGGAAAATAAAAATATTCCATTAATTAAAATATTACATTTTCTTTCATATATTTTAGATTCATTACACACAACTGAAGTAGTTGAAGCCTTTTATTGTTTTAATATTGATGATTGTGGCATAGAGCTCATGAAAACCCAAAATCCCTGTCTCAAAAAATTTGCATATTTCATCCGACCAATAAAAGAAAAGTGTTTTTAATACAAAAAAAGTCAACCTTCAAATAATTATGTTCAGTTATGCACTCAATACTTGGTCGGGAATCCTTTTGCAGATTCTTGTGTCTCTCAACTTGTGTCTCTCAACTTTCTCTTCACAATATCCCACAGATTCTCTATGGGGTTCAGGTCAGGAGAGTTGGCAGGCCAATTGAGCACAGTAATACCATGGTCAGTAAACCATTTACCAGTGATTTTGGCACTGTGAGCAGGTGCCAGGTCGTGCTGAAAAATTAAATCTTCCATCTGCTGAAAAGCTTTATGGAGATGAAGCATGAAGTGCTCCAAAATTGCCTGATAGCTAGCTGCATTGACCCTGCCCTTGATAAAACACAGTGGACCAACACCAGCAGCTGACATGGCACCCCAGACCATCACTGACTGTGGGTACTTGACACTGGACTTCAGGCATTTTGGCATTTCCCTCTCCCCAGTCTTCCTCCAGACTCTGGCACCTTGATTTCCGAATGACATGCAAAATTTGCAACCTGTAGCCCATTTCCTGCACACGCCTGTACACAGTGGCTCTGGATGTTTCTACTCCAGACTCAGTCCACTGCTTCCGCAGGTCCCCCAAGGTCTGGAATCGGTCCTTCTCCACAATCTTCCTCAGGGCCCGGTCACCTCTTCTCGTTGTGCAGCGTTTTCTGCCACACTTTTTCCTTCCCACAGACGTGCCTTGATACAGCACTCTGGGAACAGCCTACTCGTTCAGAAATTTCTTTCTGTATCTTACCCTCTTGCTTGAGGGTGTCAATGATGGCCTTCTGGACAGCAGTCAGGTTGGCAGTCTTACCCATGATTGCGGTTTTGAGTAATGAACCAGGTTGGGAGTTTTTAAAAGCCTCAGGAATCTTTTGCAGGTGTTTAGAGTTAATTAGTTGATTCGGATGATTAGGTTAATAACTCGTTTAGAGAACCTTTTCATGATATGCTAATTTTTTGAGATAGGGATTTTGGGTTTTCATGAGCTGTATGCCACAATCATCAATATTAAAACAATAAAAGGCTTGAACTACTTCAGTTGTGTGTAATGAATCTAAAATAGATGAAAGTCTAATGTTTATCAGTACATTACGGAAAATAATGAACTCACAATATGCTAATTTTTTTACCTGTATAGTTACATTTGTGGAGGGGAATGTCAAGTTCAATTGCTCTCTTCATAGAAAACATTACTATTGTACTGATTTTACATTCTTTCTTGAGTAAATTGTTAATAACATTAAGTGGACACTGAGTACATTATCGGATTCAACCATTCAGCAGCGCTATACGAAACGTCAGCGGACGACATGCAAATTATGGTTATCAATAAATTTTATAATCAGTGTCCATGTGTTCCCCTGGTCAACCAGGGTTTATTAGCTAGCTAACTATGTTTGTCTGCACATCCTTCAGCACAAGAGTTAACCATAATTATAGCAAATTGTACGAGTTTTTTTACTTTTACATGCAGAAATCATCATAAAATTCAGAACAAAGATTGGAAACCCATTTCATACTCTTCACTCTTTCTCTTTGCCTCTTATCCTGTTCAGGATCACGGGAGTCCTGAAGTCTATCTCAAGGAACTCGTGGCACGAAGCGGAGAGCACTCTGATGGGGTGCCAATCCACCGCAGGGCACACCCTCATACACACTACCGGAAATTTTGTCTAATCTGAATGTCGGTGGATTGTGTGAGGAATGTGGAGTACCTGGAGGAAACCCACAGAGCATGGAGAGAATGTGCAAACTTCATGCGCACAAATCCGAGGAGGGTATCGAACCCTTGACCCTGGAGATGCAAGACTAGAATGCTAACAAATCGCAATTATAATACAACAATGTAAAATCAGCACATGTCTAATTGGTAAACGTACATTTAGTAATGCTCAACGTTTTATAAAGTAAATTATTGTAATCATATACAATCCACATAAGATCTTGACCCGTTGTGCACACGAACAGCTCGGAAATGAAGCAGTCACACTTACCAGCACGTCATTGCAGATCTCCTTCAGCTCCTTTTCGATCTTCTCACGATACTCCTTGGCCATCTGCTGCTTCTTCTCGCTGCCTTCGGTTTTTTGCTCGATGCTGGACACAACCCTCCAGGAAGAGCGGCGCGCGCCCACCACGTTCTTGTAGGCCACCGAGAGCAGGTTGCGCTCCTCGTTTGAAAGCTCGGCGCCGCCCTCCGTCACCGCCTTCATAGCAGAGGCCATATCATCATAACGCTCGGCTTGCTCGGAGAGCTTGGCCTTCTGCACCATTTCACTTGTGTCCATGGCTGCTCGGAGCTAGAAGGGAATTTATGCAAGCTTTTAACACTCAGCTTTAAGAACCTCATGCGTTTATACAAATTCCCAATGCAAAATTATGTAATGGAAAGTCGAAATAAATATAATGATCATCCACGCTCGACATCGGCCAGGCCGCTGATTCTGGTCAAGTTGATGTGTTTGTAGATTCCCAGAAACATAATGCAACTATTAAAACCCTATAAAGGCAACGGATCTAATGGGGGCATAATGTGATTTTACAGTAGGTGCACTTTGGGGAGGCGACACATTCCAAAGGTCGTTTTATCGTTATAGTTGAGGTTAGATGAGGCCGCACGCCTCATTCTAATACATTTGTATGCCGTTTACACATCTGCTCCAGCTCATCACCTCATTATCAAATTCTTTGGGGTTAAAATTGGAGTGCTAGCGCAATAGACATCTTAAACGTGCAGTGCATGAGAAGCTCCGAAAGTGATCAATTATACATTTAAAGAATTTGAATATTATTATATGCTCCTGATGTAACATCAATCCAGTGAGGTTTTCGCTAAACAACCTACTACACACACACACACACACGTACATCCGGTACAATGCTTCCCATGGGATATTCTTTAAAAATGACATTACATCAGATAGACTATGAGGTCATCTATAAGCTCAACCATTAATGATGATCCCTGTTAAACACGTGTTTCCTTGTTATGGACTTGAAATCATTCTGTACTGCACATTTTATGATTTCCTCTCGCTCCTAGGTGTACACTGGACTTTTTCCGATATTCTGGCGACATTTAATTTAATTTAAGCTATGCTAACAGACAAGGATGTTGGAAAAAGTATTGCCTCGGTGGCTGGATTAATTTAGGCTGCATCCCAAATGGATGAGAATTCCCTACACGGGTGTCCTATATAGAGAATGAAATAATGGCTTTTGTGACACACGTAGTGCAAAGTACGTCCAATAAGATGTTATTTGTAAGACACTGATTTGAAACACCCGAGGGTGATAAGGTTAGACACTTAAACCATTACATTTGCTAAATTATTCTAGGATTTTTATCATGCACCTGAAAAAATATGCATTTTGGGGACACTGTAAAGTGGCAGAAAAGGGGCATTATTGTAATTATTTATCAAAATTGTCCTCTCAAATGTCAAAATTCTGTCAGCACACCAAACAACTTGAAACATGTAGTGCACAGTATGTCCAGGAAGATGCTGTTTATGAGCCACTAATTAGCAACAGGGGTGACAATGCTAGATCCTTAAACCTTTATTCTTGTTTACTATATTGACAAATTGATATTGCTAAATTATTCAAAAAAATTTCTTCTGTCATGCACGCGATAGAAAAACAAGGCAGTTTGTCATGGGAGATGTGTCATGTATTGTAAAGTGGCTGAAAAGGGCCATTATTGTAATTACTTCATAAATACATTATTGTGTGTATTTAAGGGTAAGAAAAACATTATTAAATTATTTAAAATGCTTGGTTACCGTCACCTTCATAAAAAAATGCCTCATGCCATAGGAGGCAAAGAAATAAAAGACAAAAAAAAAAAATCATTTGCTGGAGGTGCAAAAGTGCGCATGCGCAAGACGTCTCTATAGGCAGGACAATTCTGTCAGAGCTCATTTATAATGCTAATATTTATCGTTCTTAAAGCGAATAGAATATTAAGTGATTTTACTGATTTTATATATTTTCACGATGCACCACCACGGCTACTACTATTTTTTTAATATTCTTTCTTCCATATCTTTTTATTTAGATACAAGACATTATAGACATGTTAGCTAGCCAGATTTCTAGGCTTTTTTTAACACGGTTGTTTTACTAACCCATGCAAAAAAAAAAATTAAATACAATAAAATAAACCGTACAAATGCACTATTTCGAGGGGGAAATTGTCATCCACAGGGAACTTACAATGAAGTAGCATTGCATACGAGGAAAAATGCGGATGTGCCTCTCTTTATTCCCCACCACACCCAGTTCTGCCCTCAGCTCCTTTCACTGGCTCTCTATTATTTTTAAGCTCTACGGCTAACAAATACATAACCTTAAAAGTAAACAATAAGTAACAAAAAATAATATAGACGCTAAACCGCCTCGAGGGTGAAGCTGCATCGTAACTAGCTTAGCTCTGAGATAAACAAGCAGAGCTACACAAGCTTCCTGAGTGAAAAGGGCTTATGCTGCTTTCACCTCTCCATTAAATTAACACAATACAGGCTCAAGTGTATTCATATTTATAAGAGGAGCGCAAAATAAATAAATAAAATATAAAAGACACCCAGGGTTGTTGGACAAAACGAGCTAAGCTTTATATATATATATATCGGTGTGATAATGGGTGCGTTCGTAATCGTAAAACCAGCTCGATTTCGCAGCGCGCGCTATAGTTTGACATGTCCGCTCGTGCCCATCTTCATGCTCAATCTGGACCGTTTTATTAACACGAGAGTCTGTCTCTTTTTTTTTCTGCCTAAATGCTTGCTCGCCTGACAGGTTAATCACTCGAACCCCAAATAAAATCTTTTTTTTTTTTAACGCATTATTATTCCTGCATATACCCTGTTGTTGCTAAGTGCGCTCGCGCCCTTACTCAACGTGCTCTCGGTTCAAATTTCCAAACGTCTCCCAGACGGTTAATGTTTAAACGTTACTAAATGAATAAACGCATCATCGCAACCAAGTTCACCCAGTCTGAAGGCTAGCTTAGAGCTCTTTTTAAAGCTAATTTGTCACGTAATGGTACAGGGACAATTCGCAATCCTTCCGTTATGGAAAAAACGATAAGGCGGTAGGAAGGAAATATTATCCAAAATATTAAAACAAGCCTCACCTGGATGAGAGTGATGGATGAGGATGCTGTTGTTAAGCGAAAGCTGGCTAACTGCTGCGCACAGCTGATTCTCGTGGGGGTCAGTGGCGCTCTGCACGGGGTTTCCCTCCAATCACAGACCGGCCCCAGGGGCTGAGCTAGAGCCGGGCGCCATTACGTCAGCGGTAACCTAGGCAACGACTGATTTAGCAGCCTGTGTTTGAACAAGCAGTCCAACCGTACTAGAATGTATTATAACTGTTACTGTATACACTACACACAGACGGTAGGTTAAAGGAAGTAAAATTGTGGTAAATAACACAAACCAACGTACTCCACGACACTACTAAGCACTTAACATTTTACACTGCTGAAAAACATCAGCTCTGTCTGACCAGTCATTTAACAGGCTGAGCTGATTTATCTAGCAGACCAACTCAGGCAGCTGTTAAAGTCTTTTCCAATCTTTTCGTGTTTATTGATTCAACTGATAAATCATTTCTGAAACCTTATAAATACCCTTTCGTTGACTACTTTTCAGTCAATTAATCAATCAGTCAAACCATGTAAGCTAGTAGCAGGAATTCAGAAAAAAAAAATTTCTACAAACACTTACCTTTTAGAAAAAAAAATGTTCCCCCAGTTTTACCAGCTGAACCTGTGAGTTGGCATTGCTGTGAATGAAGTGGGAATTGAATCATAAGAATCCTATCACTAAGACACCAATGGCCATTAAGTTGGCATCTAGTATCCAGTCAGTTCAAGATTCAGTCACAATTACTGTTCGACTAGCTGCATTTCAATCCGACCGGTGGCTAAACATGCATGTGTATTTAGATCTGTAAATATATTTGTGGTCAAAATTATACATGCAATAGTGTGATGTAAGAAAAATTGCCGAATTTTTCAGGAAGAATGGCACATATTCCATGAGCAATCTCAGCTGACCTCAGTTTTATACGAAGATGGCACTTGTATAAAAAAAAATTATACTTGGGGAACAAATAATTATTCGATCACAATGGCAGGTCAGCTAGCTGCACTTAAATAATAAGAGTGGCTAATATGAAATCTGCACTTAGATTTGTAAATAAGTTTGTGGTCAAAATTGCACATTCAGTGACTGATGATCATGCAATTGTGATGTAAGGAGAAAAAACAGAACAGAAACCATTATTCAGGTGACTGAAATGTCAGTACATTACATGATCAGACTGTGACAAAGAATAGTCTATTCACAATGAAGTTAAGCCTTTATTTGTCATACAGAAGCCCTTCCCAGATAGCAAGGTGACATTGATTCAATGTTGAAATTTCATCAGAATCATCATTTTGGTTGAGGTTGATTTTTCAATGCTAAATAATGTTGAATCAATGTTGATAATTCAATGCTTTTCTGTGTTGAAAAGACAAACATTGAATCAATGTTGATTTTTGGTTGTGGAACCCATCCTCATTCAACAATGTAAGGAAAATTAAATTAACTAAGTGCATTTCTATAAAAATGTGTATGCATGTGTGTATGTGTTTAAAACAGGTTAAAAAATTGACTACAAGAGATTTGCCATGGTGCTTAAAAAAAATAAATAATAATAATTATATATATATATATATATATATATATATATATAGTTATTGAGGAAAAAAAATAATTTGACGGTAAGTTTTGTGTATTTACCTTGCTGTCTAGTTTACTCACTTGAGAGCTTAATTCCTGTTTGCCGTTCAAAAGTACTCAATTTTCGGCTCGCATTTAACATCGGAGGGTGTTTTTACACTGTCGCCACGTCATTATAATACACTCTACAGGCATGAGAATTCAATATGTTGTAGTCTGGAAGTTCCTGCCACTCACGGTGAAAGAATTTTGGCGATGCGACCTACGGTATTCTGTTGGGAAGCATTTGTTTGAGACCTTAGTTCCTGTTTCCCGTTGTCTGTGTCTGACCCAGAGCAGTGTGCGTGCCCCACATGGAAAGAACCTATATGAGGATATATGCGCATATATGAAACCTATATGCAGTATATATGCGCATATAACCGCACCTATATGGGGCCAGGGGTAGCTCAGTGGTTAAGGCATTGGACTAAGGTTCAAACCCCACATTTGAACTGTTGGGCCAAAACAGTTGCCACTGTTGGGCCCTTGAGCAAGGCCCTTAACCCTCAACTGCTCAGATGTATAATGAGATAAAAATGTAAGTCGCTCTGGATAAGAGCGTCTGCCAAATGCCTAAATGTAAATGTAAATATGAGGATATATGCGCATATATGAAACCTATATGCAGTATATATGCACATATATGATAATATATATGCTGCATATATGCGTATATATGCTGCATATATGCGTATATATGCCACATGTAGGCAACATTGAGGTGCATATATGTGCATATACAGGCCATATAGGTCTCCTGTATTGCTTCTTTATATCCACATATAAGCCCTACTGTATATGTACATACAAGATATGTCTCCTATGGCAGGATCTGGTCATTTTAGCTCATATCTCACTTTGGCAACTGTCATACATGATGCCTAGCTCATATTTTCTATTATCAAGACAATAACTAAGAACTAACAAAAAAAATGCAAAAAACTAATCCTAATTGGCCACATACTGTATATGAGGATATATGCACATATATGAAACCTCAGTCTCCGTGAAAATCTTTTTGAAACACGTCACTAAAATTAACTGAAATGAGAAATATATCTATATAAAGCTTAAAATGTCTACTTTTAAATGATGCAAGTCACATTGAAAACAAATATTCTCAGTTTATGTAATCCGTATGAAACCAAGGAGAGGCACAGAATTTCTGTCACACTTATATGCTAATAATCAGAGGCAGGACACGCCCATGCGCCAATCACACTGAAATCAGTCCGGGTAATTTACATACTAGACCACGCCCCCGGACACCGGCATGAAAAACGCAGAGAGACAGGATTAAAAATACTCCGATTCAGTGAGTTTTCAGCACGTTTTGGAAGATGGCACGCGCTTACACATCCGAGGAAACTCTTCAGAATGTTCTGGAAAGTTTACATTTACCTCAGAAGAAGACTGTGTGACTCCGACGACGAACAGGAGCATTTTGAACAGAGAATAGACCCATGCTACACTGGGTAAGTTATTAAGTCTTATATAACTCTTATTCTGATAATATTAAACTAATATTAGTAAATATTTTCCTCACTACAGCTAGCTCTTGTCAGCTTGTGTGACACATTGGCTTTCAATGCCATTTATATAGTTTAGTTAAATCATGCTAGCATGCTGCCTCATGTAGCACAAACATGATATTTCCCGGTGGCTAAGCTAATGCCTTATGGAGTTTACAGATGTTTATATTCACCTTGTTTTGGATAGCTTTAGATTATGGTTGCTAATGTGTATTTGGCTCCATTTTGGTTAGCTTATAACACTGCTATCAGTAATGTTATTTAGCACAAACAAGCAAGTTGCAGGTGGCTAAAATACTGCCTTATGTAGCTAAGTGATGCTTATGAATATTTCTTTGGTGTAAATGTATATAATCCCTTTTGTTTAGCGTGTATTTACAAATACCTGATAAGATGTAATTGTTTAGAATGTGTTCAATATGTGTGTAATGTCCAGTGGATGGTGTTTTTTAAAACTCAAATTGAATTATGGCTGCAGTGTGTAGTATTATCTATCACCATCATTGATGCTGTCATGTGACCTACAGAAGAGAGGTGTATATTTTTCATGTTGAAGTGTGGAAACATTTTTGGTCATCTCTGTACTGTATATATTGTGCATCCATATTAATTGCACATCCATTTACTCTGAACAGTATAGGTTAACATTTTTTTATTTATTTGTTTTTAGGAATGTGTCTGCATCACCCTTGCCTTCACCAGCCCCTCACATCAGGACACGCAAGCTCCGTTCAGATGGACCTCTTGTATTTGTGAAGTGGATGGACACACGAGAAGTATCTACCTGTTCTACCATCCATTCTGCTTTACAGTAGACGCGGTGAAGATGAGGGTGAAATTACAAGGTACATGGACTACAAAGACATTTCCATGTCCTGTGACTGCGTACAACCAGCACATGGGGAGTTGATCACTCTGATCAGCTATTACAATACTATACTACACAGCACAAAACAATGAAGCCGTACAGAAATATTTCTCTACACTGCTTGGACATTGCTCCCACCAATGCTTACCCTGCATGTATGTTTTGTACAGTTTTTTTTTTTTTATCTTGCACTGTTTTACTCTGAATGTCCGTCTTTTTTCAGTTTTTATTTTGTACTGTTCCTGTTGCAGTTTTACCCTGCATGTAAACAAATGTCCAGAATGTCCAGATTATCATTAATCTGCATTTATACATAAAATCCTATTAACTATTGGGAAGCTAAACATAAGAATCCGTATGAAACATGAAAAGTTTCTAAAAGTTGCCAATAAATTAATATTGTGATGTGAAATAATTTTTCAGATTGAAGTTATAAAGGGCTCTGGGGTGTTTTGCCAGGCAGAAGCGTGGAGAGCAGCCCGCCTTGCCACCTCTGCTACTGCCATGGTACGGAATCTGCTGCTGGGCACCTTCGACTTGGAGACTTGACCAAATTAAAAAGGTAGCCATTATTGGTGAGTAAATGCATAATGCGTTGAGAAGGGAAAACAAAATATTTAAGACTTTATAAGTTCACAACTTTAACCATAACCTACTTGTATCAATGTTTATTAGCCATCAATGGAGACTGCATAAGGTAGGGCACCCATTATTGTTACTGTATCTGCTTGGGACCTATAATACTAATTCATCACTTGCTCACTTCTTAATCCTACCTTTCCTCTTCTAAAGCCACATTATATTGCGCTGTAAGGTGTGTAGTCCTCTATTTTGTAGAACATATAGTGTTGCAAATAACCTCGTGGCACTAATTGTTGTTGTCTGAAGTTTTAATAAATAATCATAATGCTGTCAAAAATAATGTCATAAATAGATTTTCTTTATCAATTAACTTCTATTAATTAAATAAAATTTTTAATGTAAATTTTTAAAGTTTAATGGAATGGCTGTGTGAAAGATGCTGAAGCTGACGTGCCAATAGTCTTTTATATTAATGTTGTTCGGAAGCCTGTGTAATGATGTAGTTTCGACATCTATCGACTGAACAGCGTTTTTTCGACTTGTTTTCATGTTATTGTTGTTCAGCAATGGCATGGACGTGATGTTTTGGCAAAAGAAGGGTGGGATGGTGGTTGATGGTGACTGAAAGCGGTGACTGAGTAGATTGGACATCACAGCAGCTCGTGAAAAGGCAGAGCTACTTTATGCAAGCTGTGTGCATTCTACTGTGGATTGACTGTTTTGAAACTTATATGGTAGTTACATAGCCCCTAGACCTCAGTTACCATGAAAAAAGCCATGAAATTTCAGTTTTGACCATATGGGATCTTAAACAAGGACGTCATCTTTTTTTAATTATTGTTTGTTCGGGGAGGAATTATAGACCACAATGTCAGCATGATCTTGGGTTTGTTTCCTTATCACTTCTTGTGTGCGTTTGGCTGTAGCTTGCACACCAGACAGAGTTGTTGGTGATTCTTCCTATTGTAAAGTCATGCAGTGTGTAATCTCCTGTCGCCAATTCATTGTGCAGTGTGAACACAGCAGCAACTAAATGCTACCACAGATAGTACAGTGTGAAAACAATGGTGACTTTGAAAATCATGCAGTGTGAGTTTGAGGAGAAGGTAAAAAGCAATGCAAAACAAATAATGTACAGTTTATGTTGTCATTACTTTGCTCTCAAACTAAATGCAATGTAATAATAGGCGTTATTTAATAATAACATTAACAGTGCAGCATGCGTCTAACTCTGGGTAAAAAGCTTATAATAAAATCACCAAAAATAAGTCTTCTCGTTAAGAATAAATATGCAAACAGTACGGTATCTGAGCGTACGGATTGGAAATTTGTGCATACAGTTTGTTAATCCGTGGCCACGATTTGTTAAACTGAGGGAACAGTTTAAGTATTTGTGAGTGCGGGGGACAAATTGCAAAACCGTTGCCACGGATTGATTTTTTTTAAATTTATTAATTTTTTTGGTCCTACAGGTATTTTTTTTTTTTTTTTTTTTTTTTTTTGCACATAAAAGACTACATTGTTACATTAAGTATATTTGTTTTCATAGCATTGAATATGTACATTGTAGGACAACATTTGCAGATTGTGAAATAACACATACAGGTCCTTCTCAAAAAATTAGCATATTGTGATAAAGTTCATTATTTTCTGTAATGTACTGATAAACATTAGACTTTCATACATTTTAGATTCATTACACACAACTGAAGTAGTTCAAGCCTTTTATTGTTTTAATATTGATGATTGTGGCATACAGCTCATGAAAACCCAAAATCCCTATCTCAAAAAATTAGCATATCATGAAAAGGTTCTCTAAATGAGCTATTAACCTAATCATCTGAATCAACTAATTATCTAAACACCTACAAAAGATTCCTGAGGCTTTTAAAAACTCCCAGCCTGGTTCATTACTCAAAACCGTAATCATGGGTAAGACTGCCGACCTGACTGCTGTCCAGAAGGCCATCATTGACACCCTCAAGCAAGAGGGTAAGACACAGACATTTCTGAACGAATAAGCTGTTCCCAGAGTGCTGTATCAAGGCACCTCAGTGGGAAGTCTGTGGGAAGGAAAAAGTGTGGCAGAAAACGCTGCACAACGAGAAGAGGTGACCGGGCCCTGAAGAAGATTGTGGAGAAGAACCGATTCCAGACCTTGGGGGACCTGCGGAAGCAGTGGACTGAGTCTGGAGTAGAAACATCCAGAGCCACCGTGTACAGGCGTGTGCAGGAAATGGGCTACAGGTTGCACATTCTGCATGTCATTTGGAAATCAAGGTGCCAGAGTCTGGAGGAAGACTGGGGAGAGGGAAATGCCAAAATGCCTGAAGTCCAGTGTCAAGTACCCACAGTCAGTGATGGTCTGGGGTGCCATGTCAGCTGCTGGTGTTGGTCCACTGTGTTTTATCAAGGGCAGGCTCAATGCAGCTAGCTATCAGGAGATTTTGGAGCACTTCCTGCTTCCATCTGCTGAAAAGCTTTATGGAGATGAAGATTTCATTTTTCAGCACGACCTGGCACCTGCTCACAGTGCCAAAACCACTGGTAAATGGTTTACTGACCATGGTATTACTGTGCTCAATTGGCCTGCCAACTCTCCTGACCTGAACCCCATAGAGAATCTGTGCGATATTGTGAAGAGAAAGTTGAGACACAAGACACAAGAATCTGCAAAAGGATTCCCGACCAAGTATTGAGTGCAGAACTGAACATAATTATATGAAGGTTGACTATTTTTGTATTAAAAACACTTTTCTTTTATTGGTCGGATGAAATATGCTAATTTTTTGAGATAGGGATTTTGGGTTTTCATGAGCTGTATGCCACAATCATCAATATTAAAACAATAAAAGGCTTGAACTACTTCAGTTGTGTGTAATGAATCTAAAATATATGAAAGTCTAATGTTGATCAGTACATTACAGAAAATAATGAACTCTATCACAATATGCTAATTTTTTGAGAAGGACCTGTATATTAAAAAAAATCTAATGTGTGCATTGTATCTATGGAAGATTGTAGGACATTTCAAAACATATGTTGCATATCTGTACATTTGTAAAAGTCACATTTCCAAAAATTTAGGACCCACCTTCTGTCATTCATAAACAACTACCACTCCAAGTTTTTAGAGCATTGTATAGTTCTAACCTTTTGTTTGTTTTTCATTCTTTAGATGCACTACTACAACAACAGCTGAAAGCTGAAGAAAAGGAGGCCACAGAGTTTCTTTGCTTCAACAGTTCAGAAATGGCTTCGTTATGCCCCAGAACGGCTGGGGGGAATTGCTCGTGGTGGAAAACCATAAGTTCAGACTCATGTCTTATTATCTGTTTTGCTGAGTAAATACATTTCAACTTACGAATAATGTTTCAGTCATCTGTTGTGTTTCTGACTTGGTTGTTTCTATTTGCATTTGACTGAATTTTGCTGAGGCAGGCTGCCATTTTTATATTATGGTTTTCCAGTCTCTTCTCTTGGCAGTTAGATTCTGTTTTATTAATTCAGAATTAACAATCTCTTCTAATAGTTCTCTTCTAAAAAGTCATATTGTCATCCAGTTTATAATAATTTGTATGTAAGTTGTAGTGTGTTTTATTATATGGTTGTTTTATTGTAATTGTGATGTTACTTCCTGTTTAAATGGGTATGGAGCATAAATAAATAAATATGTTTACATGTAAACTGAAGGATGTTGAGTTACTGACTTTTTGTTTAAAAAAAAAAAAAAAAGCTTTTCAGCCCTACATGGTCTCTGATTTAAAGAAATAAATCAAAACGGACATGATTTACTGTCATAGAATCTTGCTGTTCATAAAGCAAGACTAAACTATAATTGTTTCAATGTTGATTCAATGTTGATTCAATGTAAAATAAGTGATTGAATTTACGTTGAACAAACATTGATTTTATGCCCATCTTGATCTATTTTTCATCATTGAAATAACATTATTTCAAGGTGCAAACCTGATGAAAAATCAACGTTTAACATTGAAATTTCAACATTGATTCAATGACAAGTTGGTTGATGCTTTAATGTTGATTCAACGATGATTCAATGTTGTTCTGCTATCTGGGTTGCTCAAGCGCTCAACAGTAGCAGACTGGTGGAGTTGGGACATGAACCACTGACCTTCTCATCAGTATTCCAAATCCTTCATCCACTGTGCTATCTCCGCCACCTGGAATTTAACTCATGACCCCTGGTTTAAATGACCAGTTATCTACACAATGCACTATGGAGCCTTATTACATAGAGAGCCCAGTTACATAGAGAGCAGGGTGCAGAGAGCAGAGGACTGAGAGGATGTTTGATTAATGAACCGATATCACCTAAGAATGTAAAGTGAAAGTCTGATATTCCACCTAAGGATGTAAAGCAAAACAGCTCTAATGTTGTCCTGCCCCTATCTTTCTAATTCATTCACTGCTGTTAATTTTGATTACAGTGAATCTGTGTGTGAAAAGGATTCCTCATGATCCCAGAACCACACTTTCAAAACCTGAATCCTCAAACATGTTTGCGTATTTAAGGAAGAAAAACGTCCACAGATGTGATAACCTGGTCATTAAGTTCATTCAGGTAGTCAGCTGACTACATTTTATTGCCACATGTTGCTTACACTAGATCATAACACTGCCCCCAGAGGCACTAGTGAGCACTGATTTACGCAGGCCAATAATACGGCCCTTTTGAAACGGTGACTGTTGTGGCCACTCACTCACTCACTCATCTTCTATACCGCTTTATGCTTCTATACCACTTTGTCGCAAAGGGGCCTGGAACCTATCCCAGGTGGCTTAGGGCATGAGGTGAGGTACATCCTTCTGTTTTGGCCAGTCAGTTTATATTATAGTGTATATGTTTGTGAAGACTGTTGTTTAACAAATTCTCCCATAGTTGCCCAATTTGATTAAGATCTGGTAACCAAGTAAGCAACATTTTAGCAAACCATTTAGTGACCCTCATTCTCAGTGGATGAGGATGTTTCCACATTTCCTTGTAGTCACCACTGCCATGAGCAACTACATAAGAATTGTGGGCCTTAAGATTGCACTTCCTTGAATCAGGACAGTGCCAGGAAATAAATACATACTGGACTGATGGGCTGAAAAAAAGGAAGATGAATTACAACCTTAGATGAGAAACTATGTAGCTTATATATTAGTCGTTCTTTCCAATTAGTTAATATTTATTTATTTATTTATTTATACAGTAGGCCTTTAATCAGGCTGGATTAAAAGTCGCACATGCATGGCTGGAACAATATTTATGATTTTCAGTGCATTTACAGTATCATCTTACTCATGAAAAGAGGATGATTATTTTTAGTTACTCTTTATTGACTTAACAAATCCATACTGAATATCTGATTTGCAGCTTGTTTGTTATTAAGTGAGTAGACTATGAGATCATAAGGAGATGTGACAGTCACAATAAATGTAAATGATACATAAAGTTTAAGTTGCATTGCTTAGTTATTAACATTTGAAATAAAGATTTATGGTTATGAATATAGATTTTAAACTCAATATGGGTTGTTATAGGTAGTTTCTCTATTAAGGATGAGACAGAAAGTGACAGAAATTGTACATAACTGTGGGACACAAATGTTTCAGGGATATGACAATCTGGGGTTCACTGGTCAGCCATAAAATTAACACCACCCAAAGTAGCCTCCAAACAAGTCCAAACCTTCGAGGGCCAGCTCACACCCCACAGCACCCATAGGATCTACTGTCAACGTCCTGGTGCCAGACACCTCTATATAACCCCAGAGGCTCTACAGAACCACACTCTGAGGGGCCTGAACTGCCCTGGTGGCATAAGGGGAACCCAAATTCTAGGTGGTCATTATAATGTTAATGATTTGACTGATCTGTAAGGCAGGGGCTTTAAAACTGTGAAACATATTTCTGTTATGCTTTGACGTTTTTTTTTATCTAAGTTTCATGTTATTCATTTCAAAAAGGCAAACTGAAATAATTTACATGAAACCAAATCTTCTACATCACATTTCTCCATCTAGTGTCCTGCCTTCATTATTGAGCTTGCCTTAGGTACTGTATGTGCTGATTTCATATTTATGGATCTTAACACTCTTATGACATGCCTTTGTGGAGGTGGTAAAATAATCATTGGCAAAACTGGAGCAGGCAAGATCCAGAGCTTGCTTGATAGAGGAGTAGCTATTTCTGCTCGCCTCTACTTCAGATCCATGGGGGAACTGAATCTATTTTTTTTTTTCACATTGTCACATGTCCTGCTCTAAAATGTGCAATTTTTAACCTATTTCAGGCGGATCTTTTCAGTATGGGTGAGTGTGCACGGCTTGCAATGTGATAAATATATAGAATCACTGCTAACACAGCTACTTTTTATTCAAAATGAAATAGAGATAGATAGATAGATAGATAGATAGATAGATAGATGGATGGATAGATAGATAGATAGATAGATAGATAGATAGATAGATAGATAGATAGATAGATAGATAGATAGATAGATAGATAGATAGATAGGAAATTGGTGCAAGAATATACTACAGTGCTTCACCCTTTTCATACATAAGCAGACATGTTATGCAGTAGCTTGCATGCCCAGTATAATGAGGTACTGTATTTTGCATCGACAGAAAGCCACACCTCAGCTGAGAATTATAGAGTAGCGAGACCTACTCTACTTCAGTGCTTGAGGGTTGATGAATCATATCATCACACTACCTTGTAACTACCCAAGTGTGAAAACTTGGAATAGCTATCATGAAATAAGAAACATGAGAGAACCATTTGAGTCATGCCAATCTTGTCATGTGTTGCGACAGTTTTTGACAGTCAGTTATGTACATTTCGATAGGAATATCAAATGACGATAGCATTTACATTTGATCCCCTGCAGTACTGATTTTTATTGGTTGTAAAGTTTGAACTCTGTTTTATATGCTCTCCTCATTGTTTAATATCTCAATGATTAATGATAATACATTAATGTTTCCTTTTGTCCTTTTGACATTCAGGACACTAGCACAGCTAGTCAAAGATTAGTTTTTCAATAATAATGAGAATGATAGAAATCTGAGGATATACAAATCACAGAGGCTCACAGAAGCTAGACAATGAAAGAAAAAGTCACAAAATTTGATTTATTTTCAACAGTTTCACCAAGATCAGTCTTGTACCGACAATCATGATACTGTATGGTAAAAATCCGTTTTTTAAATAGTTTTTTTATATTTATATAATGTTTGATGTAAATGCTGACTTATGCACTGATGTATCTGCATACATTTATGTCTTGTGCCTAAAGTTTTTTATTTGCATGAACAGACTGGGGTAGAGATGTTCTTGTTAAAGTGGCCAGAGAGCATACATTAGGTTTAAAGTAGTTTACATCAAGGTCAGTCATTTACAAAATGCTCACAAATGCAAAATCAATTTCAGCAGAAGTTGAACATAAGCTAAAGGTGAGGATGAAGGAGTGAGGAGTGAGGAAAATTGTATATAATACAATAAAAAAATATACTGTAAAGTTTTTAAACTGACTGGTGACTAGTGATATTTGTAAGGCTGATCCTATGTGCACTTTTATAGACATTGTGTTCTGTTTAGTTTTCATGATACTGTAAAAATTGCATGTTACTGTAGTCATCAATTGCATGTCGCTGTAGTAGATCAAGTTCAGTACTAGGATTAGCTGAGATCTTGTCAAGACAGAGTACTAAGGGGTACCACAAATCTTAAAACATAACCCACCTCCCCACTTTACTAACTACTTTACAGTTCTTGGTAATAGAGACTCTTGTCTTATTGGCAAGAGTGAAACAAAGAAAACTAAAATTCACTACCTGGCTAACAAATGTCAATTACAGAAGCCAAAAAAAAAAAAAACTTAGAAGCTTGCTGAAATGACTAGAATTGGGTTCAGGCTGGAACTAGGTTACTGTCCAACACATTTAAACATGGAAGAATAGTACTGATCGGCATGGTGGCTTAGTGGTTAGCACTGTCGCCTTGCACCTTCAAGGTCCGGTTCAATTCCTGGCCAGGTTTAATTCCCGCCTCTGCCTGCATGGAGTTTGCTTGTTCTGCCCATGCTGGGTGGATTTCCTCTGGGTACTCTAGTTCCCTCCCACATTCCAAAGATACATTCCAAAGACCTGCCTCGTACCCTAAGTCCCCTGGGATAGGATCTGTGACCCTGTACACAGGATTAAGTGGTATAGATAATGAGTGAGAGATAGTACTAAACCATCAATGGCATAGAAGAAATATGAAAAAAAAGAAAAGAAAAAAAAGACTCTGATTGGAGATCACTTAAACTCCTGGTGAAGTTGCATCATAAAAAAATGATAGAAATCACAGCTATGTTTAATAGTGAATGCATTACTACTGTACATTACAATGCATTGGGACTCATAGGATTGGGACTAAATCACTGTGTGGCCATAGAAAAATCATGTGTTAGAGAGACCAATCAGAAAAAAAGTCTTTAATTTGCTAGAGAGCATAAATATTGGAATTTGGAGCAATGGGAAAAAAAAGTCATTGAGTCTGTTGAGTTCAAATATATCCTATTACGCAGCACTGGGCACATCAGGGTAGGAAGGGAAGTGCAGGAAGTAATGTGTACATCATGCGTAGATCCCTCTGTACAAGTTTCTGGAGGCAGTTGGTTGCTTCTGTTAGTCAAGTCTAGACTCTAGAATGTTATGTGGCAATAAAATGAAGTCAGTTGACGACCTGAATGACAAGGTTATCACATCAGAGAAAGTTTTCTTCCCTGATGGCACCGCCATATTCCACATTATGAGCATAGTTCTGAGAGCATGAGAAAATATTTTCACACATCTTAAAAAAATCTAAAACATTTCTTTCAGATATTTGAACTTGTTAGCTTTGAGCTTTGGGACATGGGGAATATTGCGCCTAATGTTTTGTCTCATTTTTCTCTCACGATAATTTGTAATATCTTCATTGTAAACCTCAATATCACTCAGGCGTTAGCATGCCTTTCGACTGTGGGAGGAAACCAGAGTACCAGAAGGAAAACATACACAAGTGGAAATAAAACCTGGAACCTGAAGGTGCAAGGCGACAGTGTTAACCTGTAAACCTGAAAATGTAATTGGACAAAACAAGTCAGATGATCTCTGGACCTTTAACCTTTACCCGACTTGACTGACCACTTGGGGCAGTGGTGGCTCAGTGTTAAGGCTCTGAGTCACGAATGGGAAGATCGGCGGTTCGAGCCCCAGCTCTGCCAGGTTGCCACTGTGGGGCCCTTGAGCAAGGCCCTTAACCCTACCTCCTCCAGGGGCGCCGTAAAATGGCTGACCCTGCGCTCTGACCCCTGCCTACTAACAAGAAGCTGGAATATGCGAAGAATTAAGCATTTCACTGCATATCGTACTGTGTATAACTGTTGTATGTGACAAATAAAATTTGAATTTGACATTCAAGGTCAGTGTAAAGTTTTTCTAAAGTTATGTAGTAGAAGAGGCGAGTTGCTCGGTCTGTCCGCTGTGCTTCGGTAAGCTTTTCTGGCGCCAGGAGAGACTCAGTCAAACACACACACATGTTGTCTGTCAGAAAGGTCTCTGTTTATTAAAAGCAAAAGATGGGTTTATATATGTTTGACCAAACGCCTGGGCTATAGACACATGTTACTACAAAGAGCATGAACCATTATAAATGTCCTGGGGAGATCCTGAAGAATCAAAGGAGAGGAAGATAGAGAGGTGTCCGTCCAGAGACAGATCACAAGATGTTGGCTGGAGTTAGGAGGAGAGGGGGAAGGAGACAGAGGGAGATAGCGAGAGAGGAGAGAGAGACATAAAGAGAGTATGGCAAGGTGAGCGTGGGAGCGTTCACACCTAAGAACAGATGCAAGAGGAGACAGGAAGATAGCAGCAGGAAAGATTTAACACGTTAATATCAAATCTATGAGGAAGAGAGCAAGAGAGTAGAAACAACTCCTTTATATATAAAATAATTCTAACAGTCAGTCTAGTAGTGAATCGGAAACGAATCGGTTCGTTTCGAACGAGTCTTTTTAAGCGAGGTGGTTGAATCTATTATATTATAAATGTATCAATCTGTATGATGTTATAGGAAAAATACTACATTTGTATTTAATTCCAAACGATCCAAAGAAACTTTTCACAAGTAATAAAAAAAAACCTAAAACACATGAACATTTTTCTTATGCACGAGGGTTCGTGTGCTTACATTGACCAGAAAATGTCGCCATCTAGCGTCATCTTGTCACCCCAACAGCACTTTCGTCATAAATAAACCGGGGCTGTGAATTGGAAATGTGAACTTCAAATGGTTTTACATGGTTCCTACGCTACGTAAAGTAAAATGTAAGATTGTAAACGAAGCTTTTTATTTAGTTTATTTGCTTTATATTATGTAGAACGTTAAGAGATTTGGGTGATGAATCGAATGATTCGAAAGGTGTCGTCTACTTAAACGGTTCTTTCAAAAGAACCGAATCATCTCCAACGGTGGCGCCATTTCAGAAGTAGCGCCGTAAGTGGTGTAAACAATATACGAAATAACATGGGAAAGTTAGTCGGACTCTCGGTTGTGGTGGCAGCTTTAGCGCTACTGATTGGAGAGCGATTTTATGCACTAAGGTTGGTTTAGAGTACTTTTTTTGTGTGAAATCTAGCGTGAGACAGGTTTTATTGCTTTGACTGCTCAACTCACCAACTTCTTTTAATGCAAAAACAAATGCCATAATTAATGGTTAATAATAATGCACATGTTGATCTGATGTGGACTGTGTGTGAGCTTTGTGTTGATATTCAGCTGGGTTGTATACTGTATGGTAGCTCACAGGTGAAGCTTTTTAATTTTGTTTATTTGTTTGTTTTTGTTTGTATGGTTATAAATGTTATCATACTGTATCAAAGCCCAGCATAACAGTGTCAGGTTTCCATCTGTTATAACTGCAACATAATATGATGATGTAATAATTTGTCATAATATTAGGTGGTGCATAATAATGTTTGTTTCATACAGAAATACAATTTTGGGTTTTCAAGAACTTACCCAAAATCACCTTCCTAACTGTGAGCTGATAAAAGGACTAGGTAAGTGTACGGTAGGTGACTTTACTAGGTAAATCAACTCCGATTTACAGGAAATACTGTAATTACTCTGGTGTCAGACAAATCTGAACGGAATGTGGTTTCTCTTTAGTTTAAAAAGTAGTTTATAAAAACGACCTCAGCTATTTGACAGCCAAATTGTATTATCCACCACATAGACATTCTCCTTGGCATAATTTCAGTAATTACTTCATGAATGTTGGAGTGATTCAAATGGGACTTGTTATGCGATCTTGTCAATGGAGGTATAAAACCGAGACCGAGTTCAGATGGTGTTGTTACAGAGAGATTGCAAAGTCCCGCACAATTTTACAAAGCTCTGCCATTGAGAAGAGTATTTAAATAAAATGCCAAATAAACATTTCCTTACAAAACTCATCGTATCAATTATACTTGTTACATTAAAAAAAACAGGAATACGGTATGTCCCCTACATATGAACATTTGAGTTATGGACTCTCATAGATACAAACATGCGTTTGCACATGTTCAATAGTGAAAGTTGGGTCACATACATTTTCATATGCTTGCAGCATGCATCCTCTACAAGTAGTTGTTGTGTAGTGTACAGTACTGTACTATAATATTCTGTGCATTGCCAATTGTGTTAGTATCCTAATACCGAGACAATGTATGTTGGACTTATGGTCAAATTGAACTCATGAACAAGTTCTTGGAATGGAGCTTGATCGTATGTAGGGGCTTACTGTAAAGAATATAATTCTGCTATGCATTGTTGTTAGAACGTCTGACGAAGCTGCTGTTGTAAAAAAAAAACTACATTTTCACCAATCATACAACAATGTTATGTTAGAAATGTGTTAAGAAGCAAAGTATTGTTTCTATTTGCAGAGGTTGGAGCTGAAGACATCACCATACTTGAAGATAGACTAGCTTTCATAAGCACTGTATGTTCTTATTCTACACACAATGTTTAAACATGTTTGATAACATTTGTTGAAAATGACTCAATTATAGGCACATACATACATACATACATACATACATACATACATACATACATATTTTATATACTACCAAGTTTGGAACACACTTCATCCTTCAGTAATTTTTTTCTTATTTATAATATTGTACATGAATAATGAAGTGATTCAAATTATGAAACAAAACAAAGTGTTAAACAACCCAGAATATGTTTTATATTATACAGCAGTTTGACCAAAGTAACTACATTTATCTTTGAAGGGTCTGTACAGAGTTAATAGCCCAATTAGTGCTACTACAAATACTGTACAAAAACCATATTACGTCAATAAACAATAAGTTAGGTACAGAAAAAAAGACAGTCCATCATTACTTTATGAAATTAAGGTCAATAAATCCAAAAAAATCTTAAGAACTTTGAAGAGGTGAGAATTTATGAGCAGCAATATGGTTTCATGCCTAGAAAGAGTACATCAGATGCAGTATTTGCTTTGAGGATGCTGATGGAGAAGTACAGAGAAGGTAATAAAGAGTTGCATTGTGTCTTTGTAGATTTAGAGAAGGCGTACGACAGGGTGCCGAGAGAGGAGCTGTGGTGTTGTATGAGGAAGTCTGGAGTGGCAGAGAAGTATGTTAAAGTGGTGCAGGACATGTATGAGGGTGCTAAGACAGTGGTGAGATGTGCTGTAGGTGTGACAGAAGAGTTCAAGGTGGAGGTGGGTCTGCATCAAGGATCGGCTCTAAGCCCCTTTTTGTTTGCTCTGGTGATGGACAGGATGACAGATGAGGTTAGACAGGAGTCTCCATGGACTATGATGTTTGCAGATGACATTGTGCTTTGTAGCGAGAGCAGGGAACAGGTGGAAGAAAATTTGGAGAGGTGGAGGTACGCTCTGGAAAGCAGAGGAATGAAGGTTAGCCGCAGCAAGACGGAATACATGTGTGTGAATGAGAGGAACCCAAGAGGAACGGTGAGGCTACAGGGAGCAGAGGTAAAGAAGGTGCAGGACTTTAAATACTTAGGGTCAACGGTCCAGAGCAACGGAGAGTGTGGAAAAGAGGTGAAGAGGCGGGTACAGGCAGGTTGGAATGGGTGGAGAAAAGTTTCAGGTGTGTTGTGCGATAAAAGAGTATCGGCGAGAATGAAAGGAAAGGTGTACAGGACAGTGGTGAGACCAGCGATGCTCTACGGCTTAGAGACTATGGCACTGAAGAAAAGACAGGAGGCAGAGTTGGAGGTAGCAGAGCTGAAGATGTTGAGGTTCTCCTTGGGAGTGACAAGGATGGATAGGATCAAGAATGAGTTCATCAGAGGGACAACCCATGTGAGATGTTTTTGAGATAAAGTCAGAGAGGCCAGATTGAGGTGGTTTTTAACATGTTCAGAGGAGAGATGGTGAGCATATCGGTAGAAGGATGCTGAGGTTGGAACTGCCAGGCAGGAGGTCTAGAGGAAGACCAAAGAGGAGATTTATGGATGCAGTGAGAGAGGACATGAAGTTAGTTGGTGTGAGAGAAGAGGATGCAGAGGATAGGGTTAGATGGAGGCAGATGATTCGCTGTGGCGACCCCTGAAAGGGAACAGCCGAAAGACAAAGAAGAAGACCTCATGAGGATGGCTAAGAGAATGCTAAGAGTGTGCATAGCTGTCATCAAAGCAAAAGGATGTCTACTTTGAATAATTGAAAATATAAAGCATATTCTGGGATATTTAACGTTTTTCTTGACTACATAATTCCATGTTTGGTGTATCATAATTAGAACTTTTAAGTATTAATACACACAAAAAAGTGGTGTGTGTGTATATACAGTGGTGTGAAAAACTATTTGCCCCCCTCCTGATTTCTTATTCTTTTGCATGTTTGTCACACAAAATGTTTCTGATCATCAAACACATTTAACTATTAGTCAAAGATAACACAAGTAAACACAAAATGCAGTTTTTAAATGAGGGGTTTTATTATTTAGGGAGAAAAAAATCCAAACCTACATGGTCCTGTGTGAAAAAGTAATTGCCCCCTGAACCTAATAACTGGTTGGGCCACCCTTAGCAGCCATAACTGCAATCAAGCGTTTGCGATAACTTGCAACGAGTCTTTTACAGCGCTCTGGAGGAATTTTGGCCCACTCATCTTTGCAGAATTGTTGTAATTCAGCTTTATTTGAGGGTTTTCTAGCATGAACCGCCTTTTTAAGGTCATGCCACAACATCTCAATAGGATTCAGGTCAGGACTTTGACTAGGCCACTCCAAAGTCTTCGTTTTGTTTTTCTTCAGCCATTCAGAGGTGGATTTGCTGGTGTGTTTTGGGTCATTGTCCTGCTGCAACACCCAAGATCGCTTCAGCTTGAGTTGACGAACAGATGGCAGGACATTCTCTTTCAGGATTTTTTGGTAGACAGTAGAATTCATGGTTCCATCTATCACAGCAAGCCTTCCAGGTCCTGAAGCAGCAAAACAACCCCAGACCATCACACTACCACCACCATATTTTACTGTTGGTATGATGTTCTTTTTCTGAAATGCTGTGTTACTTTTACGCCAGATGTAACGGGACACGCACCTTCCAAAAAGTTCTTTTTTTGTCTCGTCAATCCACAAGGTATTCTCCCAAAAGTCTTGCCAATCATTGAGATGTTTTTTAGCAAAATTGAGACGAGCCTTAATGTTCTTTTTGCTTAAAAGTGGTTTGCGCCTTGGAAATCTGCCATGCAGGCGTTTTTGCCCAGTCTCTTTCTTATGGTGGAGTCGTGAACACTGACCTTAATTGAGGCAAGTGAGGCCTGCAGTTCTTTAGATGTTGTCCTGGGGTCTTTTGTGGCCTCTCGGATGAGTTGTCTCTGCGCTCTTGGGGTAATTTTGGTCGGCCGGCCACTCCTGGGAAGGTTCACCACTGTTCCATGTTTTTGCCATTTGTGGATAATGGCTCTCACTGTGGTTCGCTGGAGTCCCAAAGCTTTAGAAATGGCTTTATAACCTTTACCAGACTGATAGATCTCAATTACTTTTGTTTTCATTTGTTTCTGAATTTCTTTGGATCTTGGCATGATGTCTAGTTTTTGAGGTGCTTTTGGTCTACTTCTCTGTGTCAGGTAGCTCCTATTTAAGTGATTTCTTGATTGAAACAGGTGTGGCAGTAATCAGGCCTGGGGGTGACTACAGAAATTGAACTCAGGTATGATAAACCACAGGTAAGTTATTTTTTAACAAGGGGGGCAATCACTTTTTCACACAGGGCCATGTAGATTTGGAGTTTTTTTTCTCCCTTAATAACGTAAACCTTCATTTAAAAACTGCATTTTGTGTTCAATTATGTTATCTTTGACTAATAGTTAACGGTTTTTGATGAGCAGAAACATTTAAGTGTGACAAACATGCAAAAGAATAAGAAATCAGGAAGGGGGCAAATAGTTTTTCACACCACTGTATATATATACACCACTTATATACCTCTTCATTAGGTACACCTGTTCAACTGCTTGTATCAATTCTATTCTATTCTGCTTGTATCAATATCTATTAGCCAATGAGATGGCAGCAACTTAATGCATTTCCGATTGTAAACATTGTCAAGGCAATCTGCTGAAATTCAAACAGAATATCAGAATAGGGAAGAAAGGTAATTTAAGTGGCTTTGAATCTGAGGGGTTGTTTGTGTCATACAGAAATTGGACCATAGAAGATTGCTGTTCTGATAAGTCTTGATTTCTGCTCCCACATTTGGATGGTACGGTCAGAATTTAGCATCAATAACATGAAAGCATGGATCCATCCTACCTTGTACCAATGGTTTAAGCTGGTGATGGTGTAGGAGATTTTTTGATCTAGTTTATATACTGCACTATAGAGATATATTAGCACTAGTTGAGCATTGTTTAAATGTCACAGCCTACCTGAGTATTGTTACTCATATGTCCATCCCCATATGACCACGGTTTCTTGAACATGACAATAAGTTCACAGAAATCAAATGGCCAGCACAGTCACAAAGCACCATTGCGATGTTGTGGAACAGGAGATTTGCATCGTGGATATGCAGCTATCACTAAGGAATGTTTGAACCTTGTTGAATCTATGCCACAAAGAATTAAGGCAAAAAGGTGTCCAACCCAGTACTGTCAAGGTCTACCTAATGTAGTGGCCGGTGTGTGTGTGAATACATGTAACAGTTTAAACTTGTGTTGCTTGTTATTTGCTGTTACATTCATGTGTTTTAATAGAATTTGGATTAGTTATAATGTGCTCAAATTCAACAACCATAGGGCTTGAAGTATCCAGGTATGCCTCGTCTTTCTGATGCACCTGGAAAGATCTATGTGCTCAATCTGGCCTCTGGAGCTCTGGATCCTACAGAGCTCCACATTAAGGGGGACTTTGATGCAGCTTCTTTTGGCCCACATGGAATCAGTGTATATACAGATGAAGGTATTTCGGCATGTTTATTTCATAATTCTTTAATACTTCCCACTCTATCAAAAGCAGTGTTATGAAATGATCCTGTTGCAGATGGCTCTCGATATTTATTTGTGGTGAATCATCCACATGACAACAGCCAGGTTGAGATATTTCAGTATATCGAAGAGGAGAACACTCTAGTGCACATGAAGACTATAAAGCATGAGTTGCTGCATAAGTATGTCCGTCCTAAACACAAATCGGCTTACCGATACAGTGTATGTGTGTGTATATATATATATAATTACACACACCAGTGGCGGCTGCTAGCTTTTGAGGAAGCTCATATTAGGCCTTCATCATAAAATTCATTATGTTATTTGTACGTAAATTCTGGCTAGTTTCCACTTCCACGAGCTACTTTAATTATATGAACGAACTAACTTTACAATTCTGAAACAAGGAGCAAAGTCAAGAACGCTATAAAAAATGTTTTTTAAAATTATTCAAAGAATGATTTGTACAAACAAAAATGGTTTATATCCCCAGCAAACAATACGGAGTGCCGCAGTTCGTCGTACCACTTCACCTGCAAATCCGCATGGGACTGAACTCCAATCTCTGTAGCGCTAATGTATACTTAAGACATGCTGTCAATCAAAAAAGGAGTTCCGCCCTTTAAACAGCTCCTCCAATCATCATGCAGCAGCCCAGCGTCCTGGCCCGCCCACTGCTCCACTCACTCCCAGAGAAGCTGAGCTTCCCTGGAAGTGACGATTTTGGTGCATTTATCCAATTACCGTCCAACTTTTCTGCAGTGAAAAAAGCTCCTCTGTGCTACCCATAGAGATCCAGCGAAGCTGGGCTTTAGGAGGGTTTAACGCGCTGTGCTGCACGGAAATGTATGACAAGAAAATCGCGTCAAACATTTTACAATAAATACCTGATTCTGAACGAGCTAGTCATGAAGTTGAACGCGTTCTAGTGCACTTTTCTTAAAACCAATATAAATACGACATTGCATATACTGCATGAGCATTTATTTTCTGACATGGTAGAGGAAGCGGAGCATCCCTTGTCTTAGAGCAGCCGCCACTGATATACTGTACACAGTGGAACCTCGGGTTACGAGTAACAGCGTTTGAGTGTTCCGCAAGACGAACAAAGATTTGTAATAAATTTTGACTTGAAAAACGAGCGTTGTCTTGGTTTATGAGCACCGAGTATCATGTATCACGCATGTGCTTCTTGTTTTGACACCGAGTGTCACGTGATCACAACTGAACCAACGGTTTTTCTCTCTCTTGTTCTGCGGAATTGTAGGTAATCATCTCCCCTGCTGGGTGAACACACACACACACACACACACACACACACACACACACACACACACACACACACACACACACACACAAACAAACGCACACTCAGAAACTCTGCAGGCACTAAGACCCAGCAGGGGAGACCTATGTCTTAGTGCCTGCAGAGTTTCTGAGTGTGCGTGTGTCTGTGTAAGGCAGAGAGTGTGTGCATTTGTTTGGGAACCTGAGAGGAGGGGGGCTATAAAGGCGTGTGTGTATCTCTCTCTCTCTCTCTCTCTCTCGGCTTTAAAGCCTCTCCTCCTCTCGACTTCAAACACAAACACACTGAAACTCTGCTCTGTCGCGATTGTTAACGAATCACGCTTTGTTAACGATTGTCGCTTCTGGAACGAATAATGCTCGTAATCCGAGGTTCCACTGTGTGTATGTATGTATACATATATTTATTTATTTATTTTTGTGGTGGAAATCTCTTCATGAATTCTTATACATCTTTTCTTGTAAAATCTGCTAGCGTGAATGACATTGTAGCTGTAGGAGTGGAGGATTTTTATGCCACTAATGACCACTACTTCACCAAGGAGTACCTGAAGCTTCTGGAAATGCTGTTCTCTCTGCCCTGGTGTAATGTGGTGTATTATAGTCCTGAAGCAGTTCATGAGGTGGCAGGAGGATTTTTCGGGGCCAATGGAATCAACATCTCCCCTGACAGAAAGTAAGACTTTGGGGAAACATAAAATAAAATAAAATTAATCTGCAACACAAATGATTTCAAATTTCTTTCTTTTGGTCCAGGCATTTGTATGTGTCTGATTTAATGAATCACCAAATCGTTGTGCTGAACATCCAGAAAGACAACGCACTGTCCCGTGTGAAGGTATGCCTAAGCTGTCAGGACTATGCATGAAGGAGACAGACAACCCCATTTACAGTACTTTTGCATGCACTTATTGAAATGTTATGTTGTTAAAAGCTGTTATGTTCTTGGTGTACAGGAAGTTGCCGTCGGCTCCTTGTGTGACAATATTGAAGTGGAGAGTAAAACTGGAGACTTGTGGATGGGTTGCCACCCAAATGGAGTTAAATTTCTTCTACATGATCCAAATGATCCACCTGGCTCAGAGGTGTGTCTGTGGAAAATACATGTTCTTCACTCATGAGTGGAAGGAGTTTTGACACGTTTAACACAGTTAAGCAATATCACACGAGAAAATTCACGATGGAGAATGAAAAATTGGAAACTCCGCAGCGCCAACAAGGGGGATCCCTTCAGTTGCCGTTGTTTTAATGTAACGGGAAAAGCGCATCCACTACTTTGATTGGCACGTAGTTCAAGCTCACATGCATTTTGTGTAGATAAATACAAGTTGTAATATAACATTTACATATTTATGTATCTAGCCTATGTGATTAATTTTATATACAATGCGTCATGTAGAAAAAGCGCTTTAGCTTCACCTTGTAACGCTTGGATTTTATTAACCGCTTGGTCACAAAAGAACGGATTTGGGAATCTAAACAGGGGCTTGATAACAACACTTCCGGTATTGCACAACCGCAGCTGGACAAAACACGACGCGACACCAAACAATTATAATAAATTAAACCAAGTGTATTATACAGACGGAATAAAGAAATAAACAAACACGGTGCACCACAAACCAATATATACAAATATAATACAAATATAATACAAATCGAAAAAAGAGTGTGTGTGATGTATGCGGGTGTGTGAGTGTGTGTATGAAAGTCCAGTGTCTGAAAAACGGCAAAAGGTAATTGGGGTGAAATGGTGAGTTGGAGAGATGGCTCGATCTCACCAAATGACGATGGTAGGTCTGGGAGATCGAGAAACGGAAGGAGCTGGGTACTGAATGAAATTAAACCAAAATAATCCACAATCAGTCTCTCAGTCTCTCTCAAAAAGCAGCGCGCTGTCATCATCTCTCCGTGCCGGCCTCAATGCCGGTTCCGGCTTTATGCCGGATCATGTGACCCACGTCACTTCCGGGTTCCTTTGCGTCGCGATCGCGCATGCGCGGGAACTTGCCCGGTGACCAAAACACTGTCAATGGGGGAAAATAAACCGCTAGGGCACGCCTTCGGCCACAGGTGAGCAACATTAGCTCCACAACCAATTCCCTGCGTATGAAAACGCCCCTTTTGTGTGGCTGTGCTACATAGACCCCCCCCCCCCCAAGCCTCCGGCGTCTGAGGAGAATGTCCGCACAAGCACTTAAATTCGCCACACTGTAATCCTCGGCTTTTTGTGGGTATCCCCAAGACCTTATGTATTTTTTCGGTCTTTTTCTGGGTTTTATCTCTGCTGGACCCTCCCACTGGGGCACTCGCCTTGCAGAATCTCTTGTTGTGGAGGAGGGAGGTCGAGTTTGGATCCACACCAAGTCTCCCGGTTGAAAGTGCGCTGCTTCCCCCAGGGTATTGTGACATCTGGCTTGTCTGGATCTCCGGTGTTCTGCTCTTTGTTGGCCCTCCTCCATGATAGGTCTCTGTCGGGGTGTTGATGGATGTCTTATCTTGTGTCGGTGGCACATGCTGCAAGCTCTGGTATAACGCCACAAGTCCTTCCGCACAGTCGGCCACCACGCCACCTCTAATAACCTCAGCAGGGTTTTCAGTTGTCCCCAGTGTCCTCCCAGTGGATTGTCATGATAGTATTGAAGGAAACTCTTTATTAGAGACTGGGGAACAACGAGCTGAAATTTCTCTCCTTTCTTTACCGGTACCCGGCGATATAGCACGCCCTGACGACCTTCGAAGGTGACCCTTTGATCTTGTATGCCTCTTTGATGATCTTTGGAGAGCAGCTTCGTGATCGTTGGGTCGTTCTGTTGGGCTCTGCTGATCTCGCTCAGGTCGCTCGGGAAGCTGGAGGCCTCTTTAGTGGACGTGGTGGGTAGACGTGGGGTGTCAGCTCCATTCAACGGCGGGGGTGCTCGGGGTATGGCATGTGGACCCGGAATAAAGCGGTCCACGCCGTCGTTCTCTCCCCTAGCGCCTCTCTCCACCTGCTTTTCCATGGTGCTCACCGCTCCTCTTAACGCCACTCTCGTGATGATGTTCTCCTGGGTTCGCCCCACTAGTTCTTCCTCGGAGATATCAGGTTTTCCCATGAGACAGAGGGCGGGGTGGTCATCGGCGTAGTCTCCCTGGCGTTGCCCTGGCTGCCGTACCGGAGACCTCAAGTTGTCTTCCTCTTCGTCGAGGTCGTCATCCAGTATAAACGCCGCCAGGAAAGCCTGCTTAAAAGACTGCCAGTCCTTCACCTTGCCCTTCTCCGCCTTCCACCAACTGAGAGCCGGCCCTCGGAGAACTGAGCCGAGGGTTCCCAGTAGCTCTGGTCGGGTCAGGGGTCTGATCTCCAGGTATTTCTCTGCTTGCTCGATGAAGTTCTTCACCTCAGCTGTCTCTGACGCGTCGCAGAAGGCTGGGAACTCCACACAGATGGATGGATGAGCATGCAGAGAAGAAGAAGAAGAAAGTGGGGAGGAGAGCAGAGCCGAGGAGTGTGCTGGAACACCAGGAGGAACGTCGGCGATGGCATGAGTGCTTGGTAGCTTCACCTTGGCCGTCGCTGTAGTGGTTGGAGTGCTGGGCCGATGTGGTGCAGGAGATGGAGGGGATGCAGGGGTGCAGGCCTGTAACCTGTGTGTGGTGGGCGTACTAGTGAGACGCAGTCTCTTCATCCGGTTTTCCCAGATGACGTCCCGTCGCAGAAAACAGTCAACGATGGCTCTCTCCATTTTTTCGAGAGCCTCCTGGCAGTAGCGCTGCAGCCCTTCCAGGCTCGTGTCCACTGCGTCACGCAGACTGATTTCTCGGTTGACACTGCTGTCCATGGATTGTCTATAATCCTGCTCCATGGAGCTCACTTTATCAGTAAGCGCCCCCAAGTCCCTCTTACATTGATACAGTTCTTTTTGTAGTGTGTGCACTACTTCAATATCAGACCCATGAACAATAATATCATTATCATCATCATTGTCATTATCATGGTTATCAGATAAATATAAAGAACTAATCAATGAAGTTAAGTCTGTTGTAGGGTTACGGCGTGTATTAAATGCATCCTCTACATCTACCAGCATGTTATTATGCACTACACAGTTGGCCTTAGCAGCACTACTAGCATTAGCCTTAGCATTAGCTTTAGCACTAGCATTAGCGTCCATCTTGTTCAGCCACATTACACAAAACCGGAAAATATCCCAAAATACAGATTCCCCGTACGGGCCACCACTATGTAACGCTTGGATTTTATTAACCGCTTGGTCACAAAAGAACGGATTCGGGAATCTAAACAGGGGCTTGATAACAACACTTCCGGTATTGCGCAACCGCAGCTGGACAAAACACGACGCGACACCAAACAATTATAATAAATTAAACCAAGTGTATTATACAGACGGAATAAAGAAATAAACAAACACGGTGCACCACAAACCAATATATACAAATATAATACAAATATAATACAAATCGAAAAAAGAGTGTGTGTGATGTATGCGGGTGTGTGAGTGTGTGTATGAAAGTCCAGTGTCTGAAAAACGGCAAAAGGTATGAATGGGTGGAGTTGGAGAGATGGCTCGATCTCACCAAATGACGATGGTAGGTCTGGGAGATCGAGAAACGGAAGGAGCTGGGTACTGAATGAAATTAAACCAAAATAATCCACAATCAGTCTCTCAGTCTCTCTCAAAAAGCAGCGCGCTGTCATCATCTCTCCGTGCCGGCCTCAATGCCGGTTCCGGCTTTATGCCGGATCATGTGACCCATGTCACTTCCGGGTTCCTTTGCGTCGCGATCGCGCATGCGCGGGAACTTGCCCGGTGACCAAAACACTGTCAATGGGGGAAAATAAACCGCTAGGGCACGCCTTCGGCCACAGGTGAGCAACATTAGCTCCACAACCAATTCCCTGCGTATGAAAACGCCCCTTTTGTGTGGCTGTGCTACAACCTCATGCTGTTATTTCTTTTAAATGTTTGTTGTATACTGTGATGCAAACGCCCCACACCTTGCTTAAACTCCACCCCCAATTAATCGAGTACTCGTTTCTCAAACCTGTGGATTACTCGAAATGAAATATGAACAAAAATGCCCATCCCTACTTTTAACCCACTTATGTTCAGGACATTATATCATTTCTAATCGTTATATCGTTATATGTGTAGCTTTTACAACCCTTACTCTGATCATCTTTTTCTTTGTCTTTCGGCTGTTCCCTTTCAGGGGTCATCACAGTGAATCATCTGCCTCCATCTAACCCTATCCTCTGCATCCTCATCTCTTACACCAACTAACTTCATGTCCTCTCTCACTGCATCCATATGTCTCCTCTTTGGTCTTCCTCTAGACCTTCTGCCTGGCAGTTCCAACCTCAGCATCTTTCTACCGATATATTCACAATCTCTCCTCTGAACATGTCCAAACCACCTCAATCTGGCCTCTCTGACTTTATCTCCAAAACATCTAACATGCGTTCTCCCTCTGAGGAACTCATTCTTGATCCTATCCATCCTTGTCACTCCCAAAGAGAACCATCGTTCCTCTTGGGTCCCTCTCATTCACATGTATTCCGTGTACCTCCACCTCTCCAAATTTTCCTCCACCTGTTTCCTGCTCTCGCTACAAAGCACAATGTCATCTGCAAACATCATAGTCCATGGAGACTCCTGTCTTACCTCATTTGTCATCCTGTCCATCACCAGAGCAAACAAAAAGGGGCTTAGAGCCAATCCTTGATGCAGACCCACCTCCACCTTGAACTCTTCTGTCACACCTACAGCACATCTTACCACTGTCTTAGCGCTCTCATACATGTCCTGCACCACTCTAACATACTTCTCTGTCCTTTCCAGCCTTCCTCATACAACACCACAGCTCCTCTCTCGGCACCCTGTCGTACTGTAGCTTTCTCTAAGTCTACAAAGACACAATGCAACTCTTTATTACCTTCTCTGTACTTCTCCACCAGCATCCTCAAAGCAAATACTGCATCTGATGTATTCTTTCTAGACATCCCTATCCCTTACTCTGATGTTCTAACATAATGCAGAATTTTTTTTTCCCAGTAGCAACCTATTTATTTTGATTGACAGAATTTTGATTCACAACCACGTTCTTAATGTTCACTTAAGTAAGACTAGGTTAGCACTTAGCGGTTAGCCACTTACATACCTATTTTTAGGTTTATTGTTGTTTGTGGTTACTTCGCCACTACTACCTTTTTAAACTCTTAAAGTCTTCAATGTTCAAATAGCATTAACTTTTATTTAGTTGCACAGGAAAAAATCTTTTTTGATTTTGGGAGAAAATTGCTGGCGAAAGGTATTTGAATAACGCAGGTACTAGAGGCGTAGCACCTGCTCGCTCTATTTACTCTGGTGACATCCCACACTTTTTCTCATGCCTAGAGTTCCATATTGGCTCTAATGGTCTCCACTTCCCAGCAGTATTATTATTTTTTTTTATTATTTGAACAGTGTTTAGTGCAGCCTGTCACAATCTGTGCAGGTTATTGGTGGTTTTATTACTCACTCGATGACATTAGGTACTATTAATAACAAGAAAAAGTCTGGTACACTGGTACATCCTGGCCACATACTAAACTTAGTCATTTTAAAAATAGCATCACTCATAACTTCAGGATGTAGTCGAGTCACCAGCTTTAAAAATTGTCCATTGTTCAGAAAGCAGTCCAATGTGAAATATTGCATACCTTTAAAATAACCGCAGGAACACTTCCACTGAAAATATTTAAGTTCCTTCGCTTCACTTGGTATCAGAAAGAGAGAGTTTGGTGTTTTATTAACATCCACCATTAAGAGCATGCCTTGCCTTTTGTCATGCTCTACACTTTGCTGTAGCCAAATACAAAAAGGTGACTCCTGGATGAAAAAATAAAAAATAAATTAATTAAAGAAACCTAATTGAAATTAACCAAATTAGTGTATAAATTTAATGTGTATACCTCATTACCAGTCTCATGATTGGAAGCTCATCACTTGTTAAATAATTGGACTTCCACAAATGTCCATGGCCAGCGATACCAGCGCTTGTACTCTTAAGGCTGTAGGTTATTGAATTTCTGTTCGGAAGGTCAGGAGGTGGAGTCCCAGCCCTGCCAAGTTACCTCTGTTGTGCCCTTGAGCAAGGTCCTTACAGTAACTCCATGTGCTCCAGGGGTGCCGTATCCTGCCTGACCCTGTGCTCTGACCCCAGCTTCCTAACTGGGATATCCAAAAAAAATAATCATTTCACTGTGCTGTAAGGTGTATGTGAATATAATTTTTTCCCCTTATTCTTAAATGCTTGTATGCACAATTTACCAATATATTTGTTTGTATTCTCTTTGCTAAATAAAATTCAGAAGAATGTTTTGTATTTTAAAAGCAAAACTCCTACAGTATACAATACTGAATCACACAGTATTATGTTAGAGTGTGTTAAAATACCTTTTAAAATTAATATCGAACATTTAATTATAAGTTCATATATTGCATCTTTCATAATATATTAATGCACATTGAGATCTAAACTTTTTGAAATGTAAATTTTATGGAATTATTATTGTTGTTATTATTTTAAATATCATATCCCTTGTTTTGATAATATCTTTTAATATTTTATATTCTGTAAATGCCATATACAGTCTAGACATTCTAGAATTTCTCTTTTTATATTTAATATTTTTCTGCCTTAGGTCATTCGTATTCAGAAAATCCACTCCGAAGAGCCAGTGGTGACTCAAGTGTACTCTGATAATGGTAGCGTGCTTGTAGGATCTTCAGTGGCTACTCCATACCGAGGGAAACTCCTTATCGGAAGTGTTTACCAAAAAGCCCTGATGTGTGACCTTGAGTAGAACACACACCCAACCATCGAGCACTTTTCTGCATCACTACAGCGCCTCACATACAGATTGGAAACAGTGTGCCTCCAGAACTGTGCTGGAGGAAGAGACAGTGTTTTTCTCAAAGATATTCCACTCAATTGGTAGTTTAATGGTGGTATTGGATGTTATTTTACACATTGCTCAAGTGTTTATTTGAGGTTTGGGGACATGGTCATCCTGGGGAAAAGCAAAATAAGTACTGTAGCAAATCACATGGATGTAGCAGCATATAAAACATAAAGGCTATGATCCACTATGACCTTGAATTAATTTGAAAATCTTAAAAAAATTTTTTTAAATAAATATCCATCACTGTTTCATGTTTTACAGTGCCATGAAAAAGTATTTGCCCCTTCCTGGTGATTTAATTTATTAAGGAAAAAAGCTGTCCAAACCTAATTTGGGAAATGATGTGCTGGAGTCCCAAAGTCCTAGAAATGGCTTGGTGACCCTTTCCAGACCGAATGTTCTCGATCATTTCTGTTGATTTAGATTCTTGATTTGTTCTTAAGATGTGTGTGTAAACATTTAACTTTAACTATATTACCAGGCTAGACTAAATAATTTGAGGTTGGTACTGTATGAGGCAGACATGAAATCTAAGGGAACATTGATCATAAATATGGGTTGTAAAAAAAAAACTGGTTGAGATTAAGTGGGGAGCACAGGTACAGGTTCAGTTGATTTTTTTTATTAGTGGGTAATTATAGAATGTACTAGTTTTAATAAAATATATAATTTTTCATATATTATATTTGGTAATACATACTGTTGTTTGAATGGCTATAAAGCTGGTGCTGTGATTTTCTTTATGCTGTGAACTCTAATTTAAGAGCTTATAATATGTTCCACAATGTTATGTTCAAATAAATAGTCATAACCATTTACCTCTTTGTCTCCGGTGTAAAATGTACTTCAGGACTCAAGATGATTTTTTTTCGATCATCATCATAGTTAAAGAGCCAAAAAAGCAAGCTTTCAGCTTTTATTATTATTTTTTTTTTTTTACCCTTTTATGTTTCCTACATTTTGTTGTTTCACACTCACCTTAAAATGTAAAACGTACCCACCCCACACACACACACACACACACACACACACACACACACACACACACACACACACACACATCATCTGCATACAATCCCCCACAATTACAAAGTATGAACAGGTGTTTGGAATGTTTCATTAATTTATTAAAAATAAAGAAATGTTTAATTTACATAATGTGTGTGCCCTGCGATGGATTGGCACCCTGTCCAGGGTGTACCCTGCCTAGTGCCCGAAGTCTCCTGGGATAGGCTCCGGGTCCCCCGCGACCCTGAACACAGGATTAAGCGGTATAGAAAATGAATGAATAATTTACATAAGTATTCAGACCTCTTATTTAGTACTTGGTCAAAGCACCTTTGACAGCAATGATAGCTTCAAGTCTGCTCATGAATGAAGTTTTCTTTTCTTCCATTCTTTTTGGGAGGATTATTCAAGCTCAACCAGGTTGAATGTGTAGGGTCAGTGCACAGCCATTTTCAGGTCTTTCCAGAGATGCTGTATTGCGTTCAGGTTTGGACTCTCACAGAGGAATGGTTATGAAGCCACTCCTCTGTTTTCTTGGTGTTATGCTTTAGGTCATGGTCTTGTTGGACTGTAAACCTTCATCCCAGTCTTAGTATCTGAGCACAAGGTTTTTACTCAATGTAGCTAATTATTTTATCTGCATCAATATTTCCTGTGTATTGACTAATCTCCCAGTTACATGACAATATCCGAACAAGTTTATATGAGGTGATGTGCAGTGCAAAAATTTTGTGTCTCATGGTCTGAGGGTCCTTCATGCAAATCCACAGCCACATGTCATGTTCCTTTTAGTAAGGAATTTCTTCTGTCTGGTCATATAGGCATGATTGGATGGAGTGCTGCTTCGAGGGAACTCGGAATCTCATTTATATGGTTTTTGGTTATCCCTCTGACCAAGGCCCCCTCATCTCCAATTACTCAGTTTGGTTGGACAGCCAGATGGAAAGACTGTTGATTGTTCCAAATCTCTTCCATTTGAGAATGAAGGAGGATATAGTGCTTTTCTGTGCCTTCAGTGTTCTATAAAATTCTTGTGTCCTTTCCCATACCTGTGTCTTAGCACAATCCTGTCTCATGGGTCTACAGATAATTATCTCGACCTCATGGCTTCGGTTTCACTCTGACATCATCTGTGAGACCTTATATAGGCAGGTGCGTGCCTTCCCTACTGATGTCCAGTGAAGTCAGTTAGGCACAGGTGGACTCCAGTTATGTTGTATAAACAGCACAAGGACCACTGTTTCCATGTACAATGGATAGTCCAGGACTTTGTAAAAGCTTTAGGTTTATTCAATTGTACGCATTACTAGTAAATTGACATTATTTATTGATGCTTTCATTCAGTCAACTTTGGTATATGTTTTATCCTGGTAAGACTTGTAGTTCATTCAGAGCGTATCCATCACAGGACATCATGTACACACACTCACATCCCACAGGCAATTAATGTAGAAAATCCACCTACATATTGTTATATTTTATATTAATTTGTTATCACGAGTTGGCAGAAGACCAGAGACCCCAGGGGAATCCCACATGCAAGAAATTCCACAAAAGCTGATTTTTAGGTTTTAAAAAAATGTATATCCTGCCCTAACCAGTGTTGTATAAAAGAAGAAAGGAGATGAGGGCCATTTGCGTGTATATATATTAAGTTTAATTGGTACAGGGATATTAAAAACCATCAAATGTCAACAAAAATGATACCTCCTTCTCTTCAAAGAAATGTTATTGGCAATTACGTCACACCCTGCATTTCAATGCGGTTTGAACACACAATTCAACACCATGTCCTGATTCAGTGAGATTATTGTATATCACAAACTTTACACAAGTGGCCACAGCACAAAAGAAGAAATGAATAGTGTAGAGCAGTACTGTATTTTTTGAAAACAGAATACAATTAAAACTGGCTGCAAATCTTCTTTGGGGAATTACAACGCCTGCTCATTTTTATTATCTTTTTGAAACAGTATAATATAATAATTAATATATAATATATAACAATTAATAATAATTATTGTCAGCTTTTTAAAATTGAATTAGACATGATTGCATAATATCCAATTAAAAAGTAAAACAAATGCCATATATACTGTATATTTTTTTGAAATTGGTATTTATTGCTTATGTTTCTGCTTAGGAATAGCTACATCTGGTAAGTTCTTATTCTGAAGTCTGTAGTTAAATTTACTCAGTACCATTGGCCATATAGTGTTCATCTTAAAAACATCACATTCTGTAGGCTAATAAAGTATTGATACAGCCCTTAGGATGGCAGGGGAAATCAATGATCAGTATTAAAAACAGTATTTTTGAGAAGGTTTGTAAATCAGTGACAGTATCCCAGCCAAAGCCTTTTCCAAACCTTTTTGATTAAAATTTCCAGTCACCAGGAAATGGAGACATTTTCTTATGACTTGGCCCACGCTGTACAGTAGGTCAACCGAGAATCAAGATTAAATACATTACAGTCCAACAACTGTGAAACAATACCTCTCAAGTGTGTAGTTGGCTGAAATCATATACAAAGTCATAATCTTTTGGTTCTTTGGGTATAGGGGGTGGAACTTCAGGAATTTGGACATTCTCAAGGTCTAAGAGGCGGAGCTTTATCTCCATGGTCACCAGTGTATCCATATCTGACTTGGTGAGTTCACTTGTCATCTCTTTTCCCAATAGAGCATTCAAGCCATCTGTCCAGATGCAATACTGATGAGCAATAAAGAGAAGGCTTTCAAAAAACACTTGAAATTGTTTTTCAAGAAAGAGAGTGTTTCAAGAAACATTGGATTACATGGTGAATTAATTTCTTCTTAATAATTCAGCACTTTTATAGTAAAAATGAATTGGATATGTATGTATTGTACCATATACAAAATGTATGTCCGAATACTTGTGGACACCTGACCATCACATCCATATTTGCTTTTTAAAAACACCATTCCAGAATGTTATCCCCCTTTTCTGCTGTAGAACAACCTTGGGAAGGCTTTCCATTAGATTTTGTAGCATAGCTGTAGGAATATGTGCTCATTCAGCTGCAAGAACATTAGCGAGCTCAGGTACTGATGTCAGAAAAGAAATGTTAAACAAAAGAAAGTGTTCTCAAGTGGTGCTATGGAAAAAAAATACAATACTGATCCTGCCAATCTAATCCATTAATCCGAGACGAGGGCTCAACAAGCTTGAGGTCTTACAAATGTGATGTCTATACTGTAGCACATTCTGGGAATCTCCCTTTGCGACAGGATCTTAAACAAAGACATCAGAATGCGCTGTGACACACAGCCGACATATGATGAGATGATTCAAACAAAGTGTTTACGGTGGTTTGGACACATCTCCTGAAAGGACCCCAACTGGATTCTCTATTAACTTTCATGGCACCAACGACAATGTGGTTGGAAGGTACAAAAGCTAACGCCATAAACCAAAGAGTGTTCAATGCAAAGGTCATCACAACTAACAGCATAGCAGGGACAGGAATCGTGAAGTAGGCAGGGACACATGCAGCATCCACAGCAGTGTATCATCTAGGGCAACTTCAACTGCCACCCCAGGAAGATGATGGCTAAAAAGATCTGGGCTGCTGACAGGTTTCCACGTCAATCCAATGATGTTCAGTTGGGTTGATGTCCGAGCTTAAGGTTCTCCACACCAACCTTGGCAAATCATGTCTTTATGGATCTTGCGTTTTGCAAAGGGGGGTTATCATGCCAGAATATGGATGGGCCTTTTATTTCCAGCAAATAGACATTGCAATTTTAAAGCATATAGACATATGATTGTGGGCTTCCAACTTTCGAGGAAGAACCACATATGGGTGTGATTGTCAGCTGTCCACAATCCTTTGGCTATACACTGTAATTGCAATAGTGGGACTCGTAAACCTGTACCCCTCCTGTGAGATTAGGGTTAAGAAGTTCAGATTTTATACAAACAAACCTAAAAAGTGTTACCTCATACTTGTCTGGAGCAATGAAGTTCAAATATTCATCAGAATCATATAAAATGGAGAACGCAAGCTCAGACACCTCCTGCAGAGCAGAAATGTAATAATGAATTCACATTAGATTTCTTTTTGACCTCTAATCTTACCCCACTGTGCTTATTATTACTTGTTTCTTAAGGGACAGCACCATGCCAGATGGCAGCCCTGTCACTATTGCATGTGTCCTCTGAAGCCACTAGCAAATTAACTTCAGAGGGTATCATGAAGTAAACAGTAAAGTTTTATTAAAAAATTTAAGTGTTTTCTGTTTTAAAAGAAAGACTGGATTTTTAGGGTATTTAAACAAATTGCAGATTAGTTTCAGAGTTGAAATGATCATAACTGTGATTACTGTCTGGTCCAATACCAGGTTCCTGGTAACTATATTTTTTGAACTGTCTTTTCTAGGCACATTTTATCCCACTGGCCAATGTCGTGTCAATCTTTGATTTGGGTCTCCCTCCTCATTTATCTTTGAGTTGGGTAAACGCTTTGAAAACATACCTTATTTTGTTTTAGTGCTCCTTTGTCCTTCACGTGAGGACAATCTTTCCCAGTAATCACTGTCTTGATATCTGCTACTGTTACTGAAGTGAGACATGAGGAGGTAGATTCTGTTAGAACACACTCTCAGGAAATAGTACTGAACTAATGGCGCTTTTCCACTGCATAGTACGACACGACACGGTTCAGTTCTACTCACTTTTGGGGGGTTTTCCACTGGGAACAGTACATGGTACCTGGTCCTTTTTTTAGTACCACCTCAGCCGAGGTTCCAAGCGCGCCGAACCGTTACCAAAACGTGACGTGTAAACTCTGCTGGTCACTGATTAGCCGGAGAAAATCGCCATTACTGCGTCACCGAACTTGCGACACGAGACACAACAGAACCGATATATTTAGAACAGCCAGAGAAGGATCGGACGCACCTTTTTGTATTAACCGTCGGCCTCTTTTGAAACAAACTCCTTCGTCTCGCTGTTAAAAACATCCACATGCCGTCGATATGCTCCATTGTTGTGTGTTTGTTTGTGGCGCGTTTACGATGACGTCACGGCAGTAGCGGTAGACACGTGAGTAATCCCGCCCACGCTAAAGCGTTACTACACTGCAGTGGAAGCGCAAACCGAGCCAAACTGCGCCGAACCGAAGTGAGTTGAACTGAACCGTGTCATGCCGTTCTATGCAGTGGAAAAGAGGCATTAGGGTACTAAAAGATATTGTCCTTTTGGTTGGTGTGGTAAAGGTGCATGTAGAGTACATGTAAAGCTTATATCCTTTACGGTATTACATCCATCTAGGAACCTCTGTAGTCCAACTAGGGGCTGTGGAGGACAATCGTGATCACTGTATTTATTCCCATTTTCACAACAGTGGTAGAACATTCACAAACACATTGACACATTATGAGCAATTTGGGAACGCCAATTAGCATAATCTGCATGTCTTTTGACTGTGGGAGGAAAGCCAGAGAAAACCCGCCAAGCTCCATGTACACAGATCCTGAGGTGGGAATCCAACCCAAAACCTGGAGGTGCAAGGCCACAGTGCTAACCACTAATCCACATACAGTACCACCCCTAACAGGTATTAAAGTATTAAATTATGTATTATTAAAGTACTTCCAGATGAAAGATAAAACTTTCTTCTAAAGAGAATACAAGTTGCTTTTTTTTTGGATACTGTAAGATAAGCGTCTGTTATGGCAGAAAATTTGCATCACAAATTTAATGGAAAACACAAGAAGTTAATATTTAAACACAGATGCTCACACTTCTCTTGTAGAGATTCATGGGGGATTTGTCCTTGTGATAAATCCTCTACATCCCCATAGTGTAGTACTTTGTGATTTGGAGACAGTCGACAGTACAAAAACTTATCTGAAATAGAGGGAATGGAAGACAACACTGTAATCTCATTTGTAATATATTGTACCTTAGCCATATGTACGTGTGGCTTTAGTATCTTGGCAATTTTTGAGAATGTGTGCTGGAGAGTGTGCGACAGTTAATGTGGCTCACCTTGTCTGCGGCGAGCACTGATCTTCCTGAAGCAGGCGCCCTCACACAGCCGGTTCAGCCTCTGCTGCTTGATCAGCTCGGCAACCTCTGGTTGGAGCCTCTCACGCAGCTCCCTAAGACACATGAATAAGGACTTGTGTTATCTTAGAAACAGGTGCAATCAGCATACAAGTTCTGTTGCAATCCAGTTTTTCGGGAAGTTGACTGCCATGTGTATACCTAAGATTTCCTGGACTCCTGCTGGTCAAGAACAGGAACCTGAGACTACAGGGGCACAGGGTTACCAAACTGGCATTTGAAGACTGGATAAAGATCAACCTCAGATTTCTATTCTGGGCTGAGAGAAGTGGAACCTGATGTGGTCTTTGTTCTGAGATTGTTTCTGTTCATCACAGAGGTAAAGAGTGTTTAACTGACTTATCATAGCTGATCTTTGTGGTCCAACCAGTCTGGTTGTCCAACCATTCTCCTCTGTTTCTACCCCAGAACTACCATTCCTTGGATGTTTTTGTACTGTATGTATTTTCCACAGAGGTGGAAAGTAACGAATTACATTTACTCCCGTTACTGTAATTGAGTAGTTTTTTTGTGTATTTCTACTTTTTAAAGTAGTTTTCAAAATCTGTAATTTAACTTTTACTTAAGTACGTTTTGTTTGAAGTATTGTAATTCGCTACATTTTAAATCATATTCGCTACTGAGTAAAAAATAAATGAATGAAAATGCTAAAATAATAAAAGATATATTATGCTTTGTATAAATGCTCCGTTGCGCCGCGTGTGTGTATCATGTCCTGGTCGTGCGCCGCTCCAGACTCCACTCCAGGTTTTCTGACATCGGCAGCTACCTGACCTTCCACACGGTCGCTTCCGCCCTGAGAGTGACGTCATCGACTATCGCGACTATAGATAAACCGGAGAGAGACGCGGGAAAGAGGAAAGATTGTGATTTTGGCGTTTTGATATTTGGTTGTGTATTCCGGTTTTGTCTTTTTGCCTCCAATTGACTTTGATTATTGCTTTGTCCCTTTGGTTTGGTTGGTCTTTGTATATATTTGTAGATAATTTCACTGTTTTTGGTTTAGGGAGTCCGGGAAGGTACCTGTATTTTTGTTTGTGTTTTTTTTTTTTTGTTTTTTGCAGGTAGTCTAGCTACTAAATATAAATACCATTTTGTTTATTATTTTGGCCTGGGTCCATCCTGAATCTGATCCTCCTCCTCATGTTGTGTGTGTGTGTGTTTGTATATACAAACCTCATTATTTCATCAGTTAATGATTGGATCTAGTTCTTTCTGCCATATACCACCATTTCCATACAGTTTAAAATAGAACCCTGAACCATTCTTTTGCTGTATGGCCCTAGACTGGGACGTAACACCATATTTAAGTGACCACTTTGATTTTCAAGCACAAGAAAGACAACAGCAAACAACTAGTTTGAGATTTATATCTGCTCATCTTTTTTGAACTACGCTAGAATGCCTCATCCCACCCCCGCTAATAAAAAATAAAAAAGTAACTCGGTAACTTTTACTCTGAGTAAATTTTTTAATTAGCTACTTTTTACTTTTACTTGAGTAGATTTTTATAATGGTAACTTTACTTGTACTTAAGTAAAATTTCACTGATGTAACAGTACTTGTACTTGAGTACAACATTTTATTACTCTTTCCACCTCTGATTTTCCACACCGTTCTGTGATTGTGTCCAAGGAAAATCGGAAACTACTTTAACTAGTTTGTGTGACACCAACAACCACGCCATATTACCAGCCTGAAGTGACACAAATCCAATTTTTTACCCTAAAGTGAGACAGATCAGAATTTTTTTTGGAGCTGCATAGATGCACAAATCTGATGTTTTCTCACTTTCCTATGCAGTCCTAAATCAAATACATATCCAGTACGTATTTATGTGACCTGAATGACAATGGCCAGATTGGAATTCATGTGACTTTTTGCCTCTGCTTGTGGAAATTGAATGGATGCAGCTCTGCTAGCAATACAGTAGCTACTAAAACAGCTAAACAGCTTTGTCTGAAGCTCGACTACCTTGCGGTGATCCTCTAGAGCTCCTCCAAATACCCTAAGCATATATTTTGACATATCGATGTGTGCACACGTGCTGTTTCAGAGGACAGACGCATCCACATTAGAGATAAAAGTCACGTGTAATCATGAATGTGAACCATCATGACATGCAAATCTGTTCTGACCAAAAAAAAAACGAAAACAATGTGGCTTGTAATTTGAATGTAACCTGAGATCATACTTTTTCCTCATTCTGATGTTTGATGTGATGATTACCTTATATTACGTATAAGCATATAAAACCTTTTCAGTTTATGTTTTTGCATGTTAATAATCTGGATGTTTATTATTCATGATAAATTTGACAAATTATTCGGAATGTGCGTAATATCTGCTTTGTTCTAGCATCCTTTCCAAAATCTAAGGTGATATTATATGTACACACATATAATACACATACACTATTTATTTTTTTCTACCTAAATTGTTTGGTCTTGGATATTAGAAATGTTTAATTATTTATTTTAAACTCTTTCAAACAGATGTGGAGAAATTACTTACTGCATTGTACGTGATTTTAATTCCTCCTGGTTCATCATTTTCACCTTCAGTATAAGGGTATGATGGGCTTTAAATTTTGCCTTCGTAATCAGAAGAAGCTGATGTATCTCCAGCATCACCATCTGCATGAACATTTTACACACAATTTACTGTACACAGTGGTACTGGCCATTTGAAATATTTGAAATATATATATATATATATATATATATATATATATATATATATATATATATATATATTTATTTATTTATTTATTATTAATTAAATATCAATTTACCTTTTGAATTTTATTAACAATAAACATTACAATGGATGGTTCCTGTCTTTTCAAACATTTTTAAGCATTTTCTTGCTGTTTTAAAGAACTAGGGAACATTCAGTATAGAATATGTGGAATAGTTACGGCTAAAATGACTTCCTCAGGAGAACATCACTACTCAAATGTGCACAAATTCATCACTGTAACTGCCATCATCATCATCATCATCATCATCATCATCATCATCATCCATGAGCTTTAAACCAGGACACATGAGTTGTATATAAGAATATAAGTTATTATATTAATATAAGATATAAGCATGATGTCACAGTTGTTATTTTATTAATATATCATATACAATTCTGTATATGGTTGGAAGAACTAAAAGATATTTTTAAAAGACTTATCATCGATCTTCAATCATCAGCAAGCCAAAAGATCAACATGCAATAAAACAAATACTGAGACTGTACATGCTGTAAAGCTGATTCCTGGTCTGTCTCAGATTTTCTGTCATGATTTTAACAGAATTTGCAATAAAATCCCATTTCTTCCTCACATCTTAGTGATGTGTAGTAACGGACACAGTGCCTAACTAAACAAATCAAACATCGTAAAATCATACATTTTAAGTAAAAACACACTAAATACAAGAACAATTCTCAGCTGCAATATATTCAAGTGTGCAGAGGAGAAAAAGAGTAATTAAAGAACAATCATTATGTCTATTTTTCCAAAAGTAAATAAATATAATATTAGTTGAATCTTCTTAGGCTTTCTATATACAAATACACTGTTCAGCCATACCATTTAACACGCATAACATTTACACATTAACACTGATCATCAATTATATACAGTAAAAAAATTTTTTTACTGTGCTAAACACATGTCCTTTTATACTGAACTTCCAGCCTCCTAGCAAACAGTATGACTGCCTATCAATCCCTTCTATCCAATATCACCCAAATTAGGATGTGTTCCCTGTTGAGTCTGGTTCCTCTCAGGGTTTCTTCCTACTGCCATCTCAGGGAGTTTTTCCTTGCCACCGTTGCCCTCGGCTTGCTCATCAGGGACTATCTAGTAATTTTCTTTCGATTGTGTACAGCTGCTTTGCAACAATGACCATTGTTAAACGCGCTATACAAATACAATTGAATTGAATTGAACCAGATCACCCAATGTACTACAGCCTGCACCGCACAGGACACGGCAGGCAAAGAGCCCAAGGATGCCAACCCAGCCTCCAAATTCCCCAGATTCCAGTCCAATCAATCGTGTGGAGTCATGCCCCAAGGGGCCAGAGCTGCCCAGGTGGTGCAAGGGGAACCTACACGATACTGGGCATAGAGTTTACCGTGGTAATGTATGACTGATCAGTGTCAATATCAAATCTCAAATGCCAAATAATAGCCTAAAATGTTACTGATTGCCAAGTAAATTACAAATGATACAAAATCTGCCTCTTTGCTAATGTCTTACAGAATTACTTAGTCTCACCACAATGTCTGAACAAACAAGAGTCGTACAAAATATCACTACAAATTTTATCAAACGAGAATGGTTGTGTACATGTAGGTCTTTCAAACACAAAGGGAGATACTTGGCAAGGTATCATGAATAGGAACTAATTATTACTATATAATAAAATTATATTGCATTCCAGCAGTGCATTAAAAATTTGATTAGAAAATGAGAAAGAAATTATGCCAGGCTTGTGTGTTGTACTTACGTGCCAGTGTCACAGCCATGTTTTCTGCTCCAGCACTGCAGCCACATACATGTGAACTGAGACTAAGAGAAATGATGCAGAAAGATCGAGTGCAAGTCACAGCATGATGAAGGTAAGAAAAAAAGAAAATAACAATGATTGTTTAAACACAAGGGAGGGAGAAGGGTTGCTCCTCCCTGGCATACAGACACAGTTCTAATTCATAAGCATGCAGCTTTTGCTTATGTTTATACGAGTGGTAGGACAGTGTCGATTGGACAGATGACTCAGTGTCTTTGCACCACCAGCCAATGAAGACCAAAATGTAGTCACATGGGTAGCGCACAAAGGAGAATGAGGGGAATAGATGGAGGGATGGGGGAAGGGATGGAAAGGAGAGGAACGGCAGTGATTTCATTTGGAGGTAAGTTCGTAGTGATGGAGAGAAACAATTTAGCCCATGAATGCATACTAATGTGTATACGCTATCATATTCATAAAAAGGGTTAAATATATACAGACAGGCATTAATACATGCACGCAAGGAATCATCCATGAAAGCACACAAATGCACATAAAAGAACAAACATCCCGGGCTGCCCACATACATGCAAATACACACAAGGCATAAGAAGCAGAGTCCATAGCATCATTACGTCTCATTGAAACAGGGACCAGAGGTGCCACCATTACAATTCTGTTGCCGTGGTAACTGGTTGTGTGCAGTGCACCGGTTGGTGTTGGCACTAAGAGTGTGTGCCAGTGTGACATAGTACAAACTGTGCCCACCCTCTGTGTCCATCTCTGTATGATGTAGCTATAGTCAAGCTGGCTGAGAATGGACAGTGAGGATATCTGTTCTCTTGCACATTTACAAAGAAATTAGAAAATGATTCCTCATGCTCTCAGAACCACTCCTAGGAATCACTTCAAGAAATCGCACTAAAAGATAATTTAGGACAATTTACCTCAGAGTAGGAGATGAAAATCATTCATGAAGCTTACTACTCTTACTTTCAGAGAGGAGTAGGACTGCTCCTAGGAATGTACAATATATGATGTCACTGTTTACCAGTTGTGTGAAACCTTTATGCACATAACGCAAAACTTAGACAAGTACACTACATTGATGATTGTGTTGCATCCATAACCACCTGAGTGTTGATACTGTGATGATGCTTTCAGTTAATATGAGCCTCCTCCTCGTTATACTATGGATGATGCCAATAACTCACATGCGCTTGATTTTGATGCTGAGTGCTGGTGAAATGCAGTTTTGTTTCTGTAGAGACAACGTACAGTACGTATGAAACGTTTGCTAATGGAACGGTTGCATACCACACAAGATCTGTCATGAAAAGTATTCCAATTATCTTTTAATGAGCTCCATGTCACTCAGTGTTCCCAAAAAGATTCTCCTCTGAATGGCCTTAATGGCATTCCTCGCAACTCTTAACCACTTAGGACACCTCTGAAGCTCTTCTAAATTTTGATGAAGATTGGTGTGATGTTCAATTTTAAGAATGTTGATAAATTGCTTTTACTCCTACTCCTAAAAGTAGGACCAAAATTGGGTCACTCTAAGAATTTTTGCTACTTAAGTAAATACTTAAAGTAAATTTCACACTGTGTGTGTATAGAAATACTTCTACTTTTACTTTTAAACAAAGCTAGGATTTCTACTGTTGAATATAATGCAGCGTCACCAAGTTTTTAAATGATCTTTAATCAAGGTCAATCATGATTTTTTTTTTCCAACCACTTCTGTCAAGTTTGTTTTTCAACACTGTCTTTGATCATGCACATTCGGTCCGCAACCGGCACTAGGACCCGGAAGTAATGCGGTTGTGAACCAGGAAGCATGAAAGGAGTAAACGTTGTGCGCGTTCTTATCATGCGACCGGAGGGGTTGCGTGGTATTCTGATCATAAAAATAGAGTAACGAGGCTGTTTTTAAAAAGTAAGGAGTAGAAAGTACAGATAATTGCTTAAAAATGTAAGGAGTAGAAGTAAAAAGTCGGCTGAAAAATAATTACTCCAGTAAAGTATAGATACCCAAAATTTCTACTTAAGTAAGGTAACGAAGTATTTGTACTTCATTACTTGACACCTCTGCCTCCCGTCATCCTCGGCTACCCATGGCTACTGATGCATGACCCCCTCTCATGGACCCAAAACCGGATCCTCCTGTGGGGGCCGACCTGCACCGAACTTTGCCTACGGGCACAGGCTGGGATGTGTTCCAAGGAGTTCGAGGCCCCCGACGTCGACACCAACGCCATCCCCATCACCTATCGGAACCTGGCTGAAGCTTTTTGCAAGAGACAAGCTACCCACCTCCCACCTCATCGCCCATACGACCTGGCAATAGAACTTAAGCCTGGGTCCGTCCCTCCCCGCGACCATCTCTACTCACTATCAACCACTGAGACACACGTGATGGAAGAATACGTTACCAACGCCCTTCATCATGGGACCATCCGGCCATCCACATCGACTGCCGCCGCGTGTTTCTTCTTCGTCAAGAAGAAAGGGGGCGAACTTCGCCCTTGTGTCGATTATCGGGGGCTAAACGGGGGTGCCACGGGGGTGCCACCGTGTTCACAAAGTTGGACCTCCGGAGCACCTACAACTTGGTGCGCATCAGAGAGGGTGATGCGTGGAAGACTGCTTTCATCACACCCACTGGACATTATGAGAGCCTGGTCATACCATTTGGACCATTTGTAATGCACCCTCGGCCTTCCAACAATTCATAAACAACGTCCTCAGAGACATGCTGGGCCGATGGGTGTTCGTCTACCTAGACGACATTCTCATCTACTCTCACAACTCCGAAGAACACATCCAACATGTACGTGCTGTACTAAAGAGATTGCTCGATCACCAACTGTACTGCAAGCTGGAAAAATGTGCTTTTCACAAGCACTCCACCATGTTCCTGGGTTTTGTCATCTCGCCCTAGGGTGTGGCCATGGACCTGCAGAAGCTAGAAGTTGTACGTCACTGGCCCCTACCCAGGACACTCAAACAGCTTCAACGGTTTCTCGGGTTTGCAAATTTCTATCGTTGCTTTATCCGGGGCTACAGTACAGTTGCAGCACCATTAACCGCATTGACCAGGCCCTCACCTCTCCCATTTCTACTCACCCCAGCTGCCATTTCTGCATTCAAAGAACTTTGTCATCGCCTCACCACCGCTCCTATCCTTCTCCACCCCGATGCCAGCAAACCATTCGTTGTGGAGGTGGATGCGTCGGATGGATGTGGGCACCGGCACCATTCTCTCTCAGCGAGGTCCAGACCAGAAGCTGCACCCTTGCAGTTTCTTCTCCAAAAGATCTGATCCCACTCAGCAGCAATACGGGGTAGGGGACCGCGAGCTGTTGGGCATGAAGTGGGCTTTGGAGTAATGGCGTCACTGGCTCCAGGGCACCATCATCTGGACTGATCATCAGAACTTTATCACCATCAAAAACTTAAAACAGCTCAATCCATGACAGGCACGGTGGGCATTGTTCTTCGAACAATATAATTTCCATCTGTCTTACTGCCCGGGGTCGAAGAACACCAAAGCCGACGCCCTATCACGCCAACATGAGGAAGATCTCCCCCGGGCGGACCCCGTGCCTGTCATTCCGTCATCCCGCATCATCGCACCTCCACCGGGACTTGGAAACTAGGGTCTGCCAAGCACAGGCTGCGGAGACCGAACCGGCAGGCGTGCCGCCTGGACGACTCTACATGTCACAATGCCTAAGAACAGAGGTTCTCCAGTGGGGCCACTCATCCACCATTGCCGGACACTCTGGAGCTCGATGAACCCTCACCTTCATCAGACGGGCGTTCTGGTGGCCTTCCATGAGGAAAGACATCATCGAGTTCGTTCAGGCGTGCCCGGTGTGTGCCAGGGCCAAAGACATGTATCAACCAGCACCTGGAGAACTCCAATCCCTCCCAGTTCCTCGACGACCCTGGACGCACATCACGGGCCTGCCGGTTTCAGAAGGAAAAAACACCATCTTAACCATTGATCGGTTCTCCAAGGCCGTGCACCTGGTGACCCTAACCGGACTCCCATCAGCGAAAAACACAGCTGAGCTGATACTGGAACACGTAGTCCGACTGCATGGGTTCCCAAAGCACATCGTCTCGGACAGGAGGCCCCAGTTCACCGGCCGGTTCTGGAAGGCCTTCTGTCGTCTGATCAATTCCACCTGTAGTCTAACATCCGGTTATCACCCCCAGACTAATGGTCAGACGGAACGGACCAACCAACAACTGGAGTGCTACCTGAGGTGGTTTGTTTCGGATCGCCAGCACTCCTGGGCCCGCTACCTCAAATGGGCCGAACTGTCCCATAATCTCCACGTCTCCTCAGCCACCAACCTAAGCCCATTTGAGGTTTGCCATGGTTTCCAACCTCCGATGGTCAACCATCAAGAACCAGAGGTTGACGTACCATCGGCCCAACAGTTGGTCTGTAGGTGTCGGTGGCTGTGGAACCAAGCAAATCTCACCATCCAACGTGCCAAAATCAGCTACGTCGCCCAACATCGCCGTCCAAACCCTCCGGGACGTTTGTACCAAGTAGATGACAAGGTATGGCTATCAACTAAAAACCTCCATCTGCACACCGAATCACGAAAGCTATCACCAAGGTTTATCGGCCCATACCGCATCATTTACGGATTAACCATGTCACCTACCGGCTCCAGCTGCCTGCGGCGCTCCGGATCCATCCAGTCTTCCATACATCACAGCTAAAACCCTTCATCACCTCACCTATGGTTCCACCCCCCCTCCCCCTGCTCCTCCTCCCCGAATCATTGATGGCGGTCCCACCTACACCGTGCGATGGATCCTCAACTTGCGCCCTTGGGGCAGAGGTACCCAGTACCTGGTCGATTGGGAGGGCTACGGCCCCGAGGAGCGATCTTGGATCCCACGCGTTTCATCCTCGACCCCGAGCTCATTCGAGACTACTGTCGAGGGGTACTGTCGGTCCGCGATCGGCACTAGGACCCAGAAGTAATGTGGTCGTGAACCAGGAAGCATGAAAGGAGTAAACAAACCACAGTACAACGTCATTGAGTTAAGCCCATGCCATTTAGGAATCGTTCATCAAGCTGTGAGTACTCACTTTCTTGGGTTTGCTTTCAGATTGAGTGTGTGTTTATAGGACGCAGGTTAGATTGTGTCTTTCCCTTGCTCTTTCGTAAGAGTCCTTAGATTAAAGAGCGTGATTATCCTGCCTATTCGTGTTCATCCGCGTTTGGATTTACCATTCACGCAACAAAGTGCTAACCGCTAAAGCTCCCCTAAAGCTTCTGGTCACCTATGGTTAGTTCTGACATCTTCCACGTTTCATTAATGTGTTAAAGGGTTCTGTTAAGTTTTATTCATTCATTCATTTTCTATACCGCTTAATCCTGTGTTCAGGGTCGCGGGGGACCTGGAGCCTATCCCAGGAGACTTCGGGCACTAGGCGGGGTACACCCTGGACAGGGTGCCAATCCATCGCAGGGCACACACACATCACACACCTAATCACACACTACGGGCAATTTAGGAACGCCAATTAGCCTAACCTGCATATCTTTGGACTGTGGGAGGAAACCGGAGTACCCGGAGGAAACCCACCAAGCACGGGGAGAACATGCAAACTCCATGCACACAGAGACGGGAATCTGTTAAGTTTTAAATTATGAAAAATTTGCTTGAAGTGTCTGCTGTGCCTCATTATGCTTACCAGCACGCTTTGCTGCCTACTGGCCAGGAGAAAAAGACACATACACGCACACACGCACACACACACACAGTAGCATGCATGCATGATGGTGTCTGAATGTTCTCCCTGTTTTGTTCAGAAAAGAGGTATATAAGTGCTGATCCATTTCCTGAGTCTACTACATCAAAGCCATTCACATGCTATATAGAAATCCAGGGAAACAAAAGGATTCTGTGAGCCATAGGACGTATTACCATAAAAGGAATGAAACAGAGAAAAGCCTGGGAAATTTCACAGTGAATTTACAGATAGGATCATATTACACCATTTTTCAAATGCTTCTTATCCCCCAATCCATGCTTCATTTTTTGTAAATATGCATACACATTTACATTTTTATCAGATTTAAAGAAACACATTTGCTTAATACAATTTCATGCCCTTTTATGTAGTGTCCGTACCTTTTTTTTAATTCACATCCTCCAATGATCTTAACTGTCATTCAGATGAAATTAGGCCAATTTAGATTTCACATGAAAAGACATAAATCTGAAAAAGTGTATTATTCTAGAACGCAAAATTGTTAAGATCTGGCAACATGAATTTGACATGGTTATGGACTTTTTTGCTTTTTAAGCTTTTACCAAAAACCATCTCTCATGCAAAGCACTTTAAAATTATTATTATTTGAAGCGATACATTTTTGGGGCGAATATAAAATCATCTCTTCAAAACATCTGAAGTTTGAAACTTTAAATATTTAGGGAAGCAAGATTGATCACTTCCCTGTTTCCATGTTCAAAAATGCTGAATACGTGCAGATTTATGTGCATAAAGATCCCCTTTCAGATGCAAATGGCTGCTTAAGTTTGTATTAGTTTAGAATAAGAGTTCAAGGTCTACATACACTGTCCTGGAGGGCCAACTCTTTCTTGCCCTCACTTTCACAGACTCTCACAGACTTTCACACTCTCACCTGCCTGTTCCAGCGACCCAGCATCTGACAAGGGCACACCTGCTCACCTCACACACGCAGCAGTCGCAGCCTATTTCTGGAACAAGTCACTGGTGACACTGACCTTCCCTTCAGCATGGAAAACAATACTTAGTTGTAAGTATCAAGACGTGTTTATTATGCTTACTGCATAGTTGGGTACCATTCTTTACTTCTCTCTGCATTTCACTATTGGGTTGAAACATTCAGAGGACATCGAGGAAAAAACACATTCAGTGCTAAACTATGAATTCATATCTAAAGGCTTAGGACTGTTTCTAACTTATACCTAGAGGATGTACAATGGCAGCATAGGGTTTGAACAACCAGGTGGTGTGATGCCACTCAATGTAAAGTGACCACAATTTATAATAATTTTTGTAACAATTTATTATGTAACACCTCATGCTTAATTTTTTTTTTTATCTCAAATGTCACTTTCTTTATATTAAATTCATATCTACTGTATAGAACTGTGATTTAAAAGCATCTTGGCATTATGGATTTGAGCCAATGGGAAAAGAAGAAAAAAAAAGTCAAATGTGTAAAAAAAAAAAAAAATATATATATATATATATATATATATATATATATATATATATATATATATATATATATATATATACTCAGCAAGAAAAGAAACGTCCCTTTTTCAGGACTGTGTATTTCAACAATAATGTTGTACAAATCCAAATAACTTTACAGATCTTCATTGTAAAGGGTTTAAACAATGTTTTCCATGCAGGTTCAATTCACCATAATCAGTTAATTAACATGCACCTGTGGAATGGTCGTTAAGACCTTAACAGCTTACAGAAAGTAGGCATTTAAGGTCACCGTCACAAAGAAAGATGCCCAGGGTCCCTGCTCATCTGCGTGAACGTGAGGACTGCTGATGTGGCTAGGGCAATAAATCGCCATGTCCGCACTGTGAGATGCCTAAGACAGCGCTACAGGGAGACAGGAAAGACAGCTGATCATCCTCGCAGTGGAAGACCACGTGTAACAACACCTGCACAGGATGGGTACATCCGAATATCACACCTGCGTGACAGGTACAGGATGGCCACAACAACTGCCCGAGTCAGACCAGGAACACACAATCCCTCCATCTCACAGCAAGAACTGACAAATCTGGTCTCGTCCATGAGGAGGAGATGCACTGCAGTACTTCAAGCAGCTGGTGGCCACCAGATACTGACTGGTACTGACTGATTTTGAGCCTCCCTTCATTCAGGGACATATTGTGAAACATTTTTAGTTTATGTCTTATGGTGTTGACTCTTTTAGTGTTCATACAAATATTTACACATTAAGTTTATGTCAATTTAAATAATTTCTGTCATATTGAATTTTCACCTGCACAACACACAAGATGTTATATCATTTCTATCTGTTATCACCCAAATGAGGATGGGTTCCCTGTTGAGTCTGGTTCCTCTCAAGGTTTCTTCCTAATGCCATCTCAGGGAGTTTTTCCTTGCCACCGTCGCCGTCACCCTTGGCTTGCTCATCAGAGAAATTTCATTCATTCGTCTCATTATTATTATCTGCACATTTTTCTCACACATACACACTTCCAATTATTTTCTTTTCTATAATTATTATTATTATTATTTTTATTTTTTATTTTTATTTTTATTTTTATTTATTTATTTATTTTATTATTATTTTTTTTTTTTTTTTGTTACATTTCTTTCATTTTTGTGAAGCTGCTTTGAGACAATGACCATTGTTAAAAGCGCTATATAAATAAAATTGAATTGAAAAATTGAATTGAAAGTTTACTGAAAGTAAAAACTGTTAAAAGTTTTTTTTTGTCATTTCTTTTTTTGCTGAGTATATATATATATATATATTGTATACTGTAAAGCTCCACATATACAGGGTGACCCAAAAGACTGGATCAATTGGAAAAATTTATATAGAAATATAAATTACAGCTTAAGCTCACAGCGCTTGTCTATACACTGTATACAAGAACACTGAACATGTATTAAAGTATCAGAACTGATGTTGTTATGATCTTGTCTTTCTTCTGGGTCAATTCCAATACTTTAGTTGACCCCAAAGAAGAAGAGAGTGGTGTTATGTTCGATTTGATCTTCTATTGTTAGTTTTGAAGCAATCTTAGGTCTGAAATAAAAAGAAAAATGCAAAATGGTATACACGTATATCCAGACAAATTTATCCAGACTTTTGGGTCACTTTGTATGTGCATGTGGGTTTCTGTAGCTAAACCAAAGCTGAATTTGTTGACAGAAAGAGTCCACGAAAATCCAGTAGGTTATTCCCTGTAAACAATTTCTTGTAATCTTATAATATTCTTGTAAATACTATTCGTAGACTCCCAGTGTGTAAGGACAGAGGAGGATTTGCGAGGCAGGCTGAATTTAGCAGAACTCCAGACTCCTGTTTATTCAGTCTGCCATTTTCAGACTATGCTGCAGTGACCATGTGCGTTTCAAGCTCCCTCAGCAATGCCGCTCTTCCACTCTCTTTATGGCACTCCCACAAAGAGGCAAAGATAAGTAGACTGGTGGTCAGGGACACCACTAGATGTTCTAGAGCCCTTAAAACCTAATCTACTGGGCCCTCAACTTTGATAAAGCCAAACCTTTTCAATTGCCATAGCATTTTTGAAGGGCTTGGAATCGTCCTTACTTACTCCACCCCAATGCCTGCTGCTGGTACACAGGCAAGAATAATCACACATTACCTGTCAGCTCAAACCACATTCTCTTCTAAAGCTCAATCATGCAAGCACTAATACACTACTGTAATCCATCCATTCATCCATCCATCCATTCATCCATCCATCCATCCATCCACAGGACTTGGAGGAACCACCCTAAAGTATATAAGGTGGCTTAATGGCTTATAGGAATAGGCTTATAGGAATCTTGGATCTTGGACCCTGGAGGTGCAAGGTGACAGTGCTACCTTGCACCTCCAGGGTTTGGGTTTGATTCCCACCTCAGGTCTGTGTGCATGGAGTTTGCATGTTCTCCCCATGCTTGGTGGCTTTCCTCTGGTCCAAAGACATGCAGATTTAGCAATTTGCCGTTCCCACAGTGTGTGAATGAGGGTGTGAGTGTGTGAGTCCGACCTCGTGCCCTATGTCTCCTGGGATAGGCTCCAGGCCCCCCGTGACCCTATAAAGCAGTATAGAAAATGAATGAGTGAGAAAGAGGTAATATTCACTTTGAAACTCAAACTATTAATACTCTAGTATTTTCACTGAAACTTTTCATATTTACTCAAAATACTGTGTAAAAAGGCTGTACAGTACTGTGTCTAATACCATATTCTACATTTTTTGTAATTTATATATGTTTCTGTTTATTTCATTTTATTAATGTGAATTTCTCACACATAAAATGTTTTTATGATGGATTTTTTTAACAACTTGTGAACTATTTTCTATATATGGGAAAAATATATACAGTATGTTTTACATTATGAATAATTTTTCCCATCATTTAAACACTATGGTAAACCTGCTTATTGATAATTCAGTATATTTGAGAATCCAGTTGTGTCTCAGAGTGACACCTTCTGGACAGCAATAGAACTGCAGGTATGTCTGACCTATTTTAATATTTTCAGGGGGAGTTCTTGTCCTTAGGCCTTTTAGGAAGTGTGGATCATGTAAATTGTACTGTGTACTTCTGGGAGCCATTGTGCACATCTAAAACCTGACATTTACATATAAACTATAGGCAAAATACAACCTTTAGGTGTGGATGCAACATTGAAAAAATCTAACATTATAGGATCTAACCAGTTACCAGCATTATAGTGTTGGAAAAGCATCAAAAGTGGCCTACATCAAGCAAAAAAAAAAAAAAAACCCGAATGATATTTGAAATTACTGGAACTGGGTTGGCCACAATTCAACACATTATAAAATCTTGAAAGGACAGTGTTGAACTGTCAGCTTTATGGAAGAAATGAGGTCAGAATAAAATCATGAATGGAGTTCTTTTAAAACCAAGTTGCATTGTACAAATCATAACTATGTTTAATAGTGAAAGTTAGAGCATTTCCATATGCACACAATGTGATGAGAACTCATGTGATGAGTGTTTAATATGGGAGGTTTTTTTTATTATGGCTTTTTTTGTGTTGGATTTAAGGATTATGGGTGTTGTACTGTACTATGAAATGTTGAAAGATGAAGTGTTTATGCCACGTTATCTTGGTTTGCTCTGTTTGTTTTTCTTAGTAAGGTGGAAGGATAATGCTGAACCATCAACTTTGTGGAAAAAAATGTGATCGGAAAATCACATGAATTGAGATCATTTAAATACAAGGTGATGTTGCATGGTAAACAATCGACAGTAAAACAATAGCTATGTTTAGCAGTGAATAAGAGCATTTTCATACACACACACAATGAGATGAGAACTCACAGGATTGGGACCAAACAGCCACTTGTTAATGAGGTTAAGCACAAAAAAGGCTTGAATTTGCTTAATAGTGGATTTTGGAACAATAGGAAAAGTTTAAGTTGTCTGATGAGTCCAGAGTGATGTATCCTCCAGGGTAAAAAGGGAGGTGCATGCAACACCTATTACAAACCTCTCGAGGCAGTGTTATGATCTGGGGTTGCTTCAGTTGCTCAGGTTTATGGTCAGTAATGTTATGTCAATAAAATGAAGTCAGTTGATGACCTGAATGTACTGAATTAACAGAGTAGCACATCTGTGTTCCCCCCCCCCATTAAGTTATGTCCATATTCCAGGACTCAAATTGTGAAAAAGTGGTTCTGTGACCATGAGGAATCATTCTCATACTGGCCACCACATTCTGTGCCAATCAAAACTAAAGGTGGTTCAATTAAATATTAGAGTGTGTGCCTTCTTTTTTGCCAGGTAGTGTATAAATGATGCATCTCAAAATTCTGGAATATTGTAAAACTAGTTAATTTTTTCCCCATAATTTAATGTAAAAAGTAAAGCTCTGCGGCGCGGTGGTGTAGTGGTTAGCACTGTCGCCTTGCACCTCCAGGGTCTGGGTTCGATTCCCGTCTCTGTGTGCATGGAGTTTGCATGTTCTCCCCGTGCTTGGTGGGTTTCCTCCGGGTACTCCGGTTTCCTCCCACAGTCCAAAGACATGCAGGTTAGTCTAATTGGCGTTCCTAAATTGCCGGTAGTGTGTGATTGGGTGTGTGAGTGTGTGTATGTTTGGCACCCTGTCCAGGGTGTACCCCGCCTAGTGCCCGAAGTCTCCTGGGATAGGCTCCAGGTCCCCCGCGACCCTGAACACAGGATTAAGCGGTATAGAAAATGAATGAATGAATGAAGTAAAGCTCTAATTTCCTCTAGATTCATTAAACATAAGGCGAAATCTTTTATTTATTTTCTTTTTTTTCTTATTTTCTTTTTTCTTTTGATTACTATATTATATTTTATATTATATTATAGAATATAATATTACAGCTTAATTTAAAAAAAATCTAATATCTCAAATTATTAGAATATTTCTTAAGATGAATCAAAAAGGGATTTCCAATACAGAAATTCTAAAAAACTATGTTAATTTATGCACTCAATATGCAGTGATCAGATACAAATTTAGGTACTCCTTTAGTACAAATTACTGCATCAGTACAGCATGACATGGAGTTGATCACTGCTGAGGCACTAGTGAAGACCAGTTTACTTTGAGCAGCCTTTTGCTATTCTGTATACAGTACTTAGCTCAGGTGTTTCTTGTCTTCCTCTTGACAAAAGCCCATAGATTCTCTATGGGGTTTATATCACGCAAGTTGGTTGGCTCATCAAGTGCAGTAATATCATGGTCAGCAACCCAGTTAGTCTTAGTTCTGATCCTACTTAGTGAAGAAAGCTCAACGGAGGCATTTCTTCCTGAGAAAGCTCAAGCCAAAGTACTGTACCCTATCAGCTCTTAGTGAATTTCTACATGAGCATGATAGACAGCATTCTGTGCCACTGCAGCACAGTGTAGTACACCAGCTGCACTGCAGAGGACCGGAAAGACCTGGCTCAGACAGTTAGGAGTGCACAGAGGATTGTGGGAACCAAGAGAGCTACATCGTCAAGAATTCAACCCCATCCAGGACACAAACTGGTTGTGCCCTTCCCGAAAGATTCATGACAATCAGGACACAGACTAACAGACTGAGGAACAGCTTCTTTCCCAGAGCTGTAGCCTGTATTACACCCCTCCACACACACACACACACACACACACACACACACACTTTTTCCAATTCTTTCCCAAGTTGCTGCTAATGCACTAAACACTATACATCCAGGACTGTATTATGATGATGATGATGATGATGATGATGATTATTATTATTATTATTATTTGTGCAATACTTGCTTATTTCTGACTGTTTAGCACTGTTTACACTGCACTGTTTGCACAAAGGTCCAAGTCCCACTGCACATATATTCCAAAGCACATACTGTACTGTATATTCCATTGTACTGTATGGTTTATATTATTATATTTATTTATTTTCTATTGCAATTATCTCTTGTTTATTTTTGCATTTTCTTTATTGCTCCTGGTCTCTGAGAGCTACACTACAATTTCTCATTACTTTTCAGGCACAGTGGGCCTGATGCCAAGTCCTGCTGGAAAAGGAAATCTCCATAAAGCTTGTCACTAGATGAAAGCATGAAGTGCTCAAAAATCCCCTGGGAGATGGCTGCATCGACTTTGGATTCGTTCAAACACATTGGACAAACACCAGCAGATGACATCACACCCACAACATACAGTAACTGACTGTGGAAACCTCACACTGAACTTGAATTCTCCACAAGGTCTTGAAGGTCAGCTTTGCCTGGCAATCGACTTAAAGCTGTGGTCATCGCTATCACGTGTGTACCTTTTCCTTCCACACTTTTCCCTTCCAGTGAACTTTCCATGAGTATTCTTTAATGCAGCACTCAGTGAACAGATAGCCCTTCTAGCAGTGACCTTCGGTGGCTTATCCTCCTAATGCAGGGTGTCAATGATTGTCTTTCGGACAACTGTCATGTCAGCAGTCTTCCCCAAGCATGCACTGAACTAAGCCTAGAGATAAATACATGGAATTTACAGTATACTGTATGCATAGTAATTTACTTAAACTCGAAATGAGCTGTGGGGCTGTAAGCTTTATAAATCAAAATGAAAACAAAAAAAGACTTGAAATATTTCACTTAATCCCATAATAAATCTATAATACCTGAGAGCTTTACTTTTTAAATTCATTCATTCATTCATTCATCTTCTATACCGCTTAATCCTGTGTTCAGGGTCGCGGGGGACCTGGAGCCTATCCCAGGAGATTTCGGGCACTAGGCGGGGTACACCCTGGACAGGGTGCCAATCCATCGCAGGGCACACACACATACACACACTCACACACCCAATCACACACTACGGGCAATTTAGGAACGCCAATTAGCCGAACCTGCATATCTTTGGACTGTGGGAGGAAACCGGAGTACCCGGAGGAAACCCACCAAGCACGGGGAGAACATACAAACTCTTTTTAAATTCAATTATTTAGAATTACAACCTCTAACTATGTTCTAGGTTGGCTGCCTTGTTTTCATACACTTTATACCCGGTTGTTAGATAAGAATCCCAGGACTACTAAAAAGGCACTGTTCATATCATCAGTGCTATACTTGGATGGTGCTTGTATAAAAGGTCCCTACAGTATACAAGGCATTGATAGCTCAGTGGTAAAAATTCTGTGACCAGAGCTCTGTGAAATACATTTCAGGCTTGCCACAGAGACACTGTTAACCCCTTGATTACAAAATTGTGCAATTGTAACTTGTTGCTATGAATAAAAGTAACATTATACTGTATGTACTGTACTGTACAGAATATGCTTAGTGTGTATCACAGCAGCTTTTATCTATGGGTTTCTGTTATTTCTTTACAGGGTAGATGGAAATAAACTAGGGAATATTTAATGGCTATAGAACTGGTAATATCACTGGAATCATGATGACAACAGTCTCTCCACATTTTGCTCTTACTGACCAGCATTTTCCATTTTTCATGAATGGCCTACAAGAAGTCCAAATCTCACTCCATGTACTGTAATGTTTTCCTGTCGGGCTACGCAATGGAGGAGGTGTACAGGACAAAGCCTCGCTCACTGGTGGCCTTGGAGGCACGGATTCAGGAGGTTCTCAGAAATATCCCAAATGATTTCCTTCAGAAGACCTACGTTCCGTTTCTGGCCGTTTGAGGAACCTGGTTGACGCCACCGGGGGCGACGATGAAATTTAAAGATTTGCTTTTATTTTCCTATGTAGTAAAATACATGTACAATCTGTTTCAATAAATTTGTCTTAGAAATATGGACTTTATGACTAATTGTTAATGCCTAGTTACTTTTCACCCACTGTTGTAGTTTTGACCTTGCTATGCTACTGTACAGATATGGATTTTTATCAGGAACCTGTGTTTACTGGGGCTTTGATCCCTGGCCTATCATGTTTGGGCGTTCAGCCAAGACCCTTTGGAGCTACAAAAAATGAAAATACAAAAATAAAAAAATAAAAAGAAATCTGGGAAACCCATTTAGAAGCTGTTCTCTCCAGAAAGGAGGACAAGTTGATGTCTCTTATCTAACCAGAAATACTCTCGATATGCAGGCTGGACACCAAGCCCCTAGCATGACCTTTTCACTGGAATTGCTGTTGTTACTGCACTGCTGCGCCTTTACCAGGTTAATTTTGCCAGTAGGGGCTGGGTGTCCTATGGCCTGCATATTCACAGTGTCTCTGGTAAGATAAGATACTTCAACTTGTCCTCCTTCCAGAAGAGAACAGCTGGTCTGAGGATCATATCACCTTTATCTAAGGTGGCATACCATAGGGACATGCCTTAGATAAAGGTGATATGATCACCTTTAGAATGTGGTTCAGGTTTGCCTTTGAAGAATCCAGCAAGGTACACTATGATTAATTTATAAAAGTAGCTTATATGACCCTGAAGTTATCCGGTCATAGAGGGAGCTCATAAAGAAAACATGTAGCTCTCCCTTTTTTTTTTTTTTTTTTTGCTAAAGTGATTTTCTTTTAATGATATAAGCTCATAAGGTCCGTATTGCACTCTTAGAGAAACCTGGTATATGAAGTGGCCTGTTGAGAAAGGTCATAAGAGAGATTGTACAACAAACATTTGCATTGCAGCTGCTGCTGTCTGGCAGACCCTAAAGAAAGGTTAATCATTTGAGACATGGGTGGTCCAATTAAAGGGCTTCTTTGCAATGCGTAGATTGGCTTTCAAGCTTGTGTCTCCATGACGACTGGAATATTTGACAGTTACAATGTGCTTAAATGAACAAACGTATATTGTCCTGTGAAAAGAACTTCCGACCCTGATGGACCATTTACCTGGGTAATGTGTGCTGATATCACACCAGCAGGCATTTGCATTTTGTCGGGTTTGGACATATTCCCCCCACACAGTGGTGAGGACAACTCAGCCACTGGGTCAGGAAGCCCTTATGAAACTACTGTTGCAGCTATTTTCAACAGTCCTTGCTTTTTGAAATTACACTAATATCAGATACACTTGACATTCTGTAGTTGCTCCCTTTTTTTTTATTTATTTTGCGTACCAGCCATGAATTATGTTTTCTGATGACGCTGAGGAGGATTGACAAGTTGTGCATGGCTTGGTCCTTGGTTACGGTGCACAAGATCAAATAAATCCAATCACCACCTGTGCTGTGCAGAAGGGAGTGTTCAACATTGTAACAATGTAGAGGAGTGAATCAACTGAAACCGACTCCTGAGAAAAACAAGAAAAATGCAGAGGGAGTACTTGCCCTTGTAGAGTAAATCAGGGGCCACTGAAAGGAAATGTATCATACGTTTCAAAGAGTATCAAATGTATCAAAGAGTTTATCCATATGTTGGATGAGGCTCAACCACAAAGAACACACAATACAGTGAGGAAAACCCACTTGACCATTTTAGCAGGATTAAGAACAAGTCCAGTTTGTGTGGAGGGGTGTGTGCCTCAGTGGCTCTTATCTCCTGTCAGAGAAACTGACTCTAACCTATTAAGCAGGTTCACCTGAGTAGATGGTTATCGTGAGAAAGACTCTCTCAACCATGTTTGGAGCATGAATAAATATGAATGTTTAGAAAAAATGGGTTCCTTGCAGACGAATGAGGAATAAGCAAAGCTCTGTATCTAACTTATTAATACAAAGAAATGACATTTTTAAAGTTGAGTATCTTACACGTTGTTTACACTAAGTTGTACTTCTCTCATCTTCAGTCAAATACACTTCCTGTTCGGTGAATCACAGAGTGAATAGCAGATGAGAAATCTAAGAAGTAGATTGAATAAAGATTAAGTTTTGTCTTAAAACGACTCCAGCTAGTGTTGTTATTTCAATGGTAAAAATATGAACTAATCCCAGTAATTAGTAATTTCCTTTTCTAATTAATATATATTGTTTCAGGCGTTTGTTTACATTGAGCAAGTAGCTTATTTTTAAAGTGTATTATTAAAGTGTATTATTAAAGGGCCAGGTGTAGCTCAGTGGTTAAGGCATTGGATTACGGTTCGGAAGATCCCAGGTTCCAACCACTAAGTTGCCACTGTTGGGCCCTTGAGCAAGGCCCTTAACCCTCAACTGCTCAGATGTGTAATGAGATAAAAATGTAAGTCGCTCTGGATAAGAGTGTCTGCCAAATGCCTAAATGTAAATCCAGTGCATAACATTGCTTTTACTCAACATTTTGATTTCACTTAAGGTGCATGTTAAACTTCAGGCAGATATCTAAGTAGTGCACTGCAAGGTTTTATTAAATTCTGTCCAGCGGTCGATTTAAGACGCGCCTGGAGTTTGACACATGTGCAGTACACTGTCAAAACTTGCAGTTTCTAATCTCGCACTTAACAGTTCATAACTTCACTTCTACTTCTCGTTTTGTTTTCACTTATGGCGCAAGTTTAACTTCAGGCAAATACCAAAGCACTGTCAAAGGTTCATTAATTCTGTCCAGCCAGTTTTTGCAGACACAGACATACAGACAGGAATTTTTCTGAGACTGGTTTCGGTTCCTCCAGTGAATGAAATGAAAAGATACTGTATCATTAAAAGAGCGCGTTCTGAACAATGTACAGACAAAAACCTTTGTTTATTTATATAGATAACACATATAGATTGAAAAAAAAAAACAGGTTTTAGTGTGAGGTGCTGCATGCAACACCAAGGAATCTGGCTTTAAATACATTTCTTTTTCAGTATGCTTGTTGCATATATAAGAGCACAGCCCCCTTCTGTGGAATGCATGGAATTCTTTTCACAGTGCAACGGCAAAAACTGAAAAACAGTACCACGTGAAAAACCAGCAACCAGTTAAACCATGAAAGGAGCTTTTATTTTCTTTGATCATGGTATAAATGAAATTTGTGGAATGTGATAGTTGGAGATAAATATCCCTTTTAAGTTCATTCCATGATGATGCACTGGGAAGCAACAGGCATGAAAACAAATAAAGAAAAAAGTAATTAATCAATAATATATTAAACAAAGTATAAGAAGACATTCGTTTTTTTTTTTTTGTAAAGAAAAAAATAAGCTCAATCAGAAAGAGCTGGCATGATTGGTCGCGTCTCAATCCCAAAACCGCTTCTTGTTGGACAGAGTGCACTAAATACTCTGCTGCAGTCCTTTACTTTACGCACTAGGTAGGGCACAGTCGGAGTGAATAAGGGGGTGATTTGGGAGCGGCTCGGAGAGAGAGACGGATGTGAGTTAATCCGAAAAGTTGGAGCTGCGTTGCAGACTTGTGCTGATAATTCATCTGTTTGTGAGGCTGTGTGTCGCCTCCGTAGCTCATATTAGGATTTATTTTCCATGTAAAGGGTGTTTTCATAAAGTAACTTGTAAAGGGAAGTTCATTCACTTCACCCGCCTTACTTCGGTCAATTAACTGGTAAGTTTTCCATCATTACTAAAAACTTTTTGTTTAGTTTTTTAACGCTGACTTTGAATATATTTCATTCAAAGCAGTTTTGTATCGCTAACTTTACATCTAAAAGCGTTTCTCACTAAAAAAAACAAAAAAACTTTAGTTTGCCTTTCTTTGTGCGTTTGAAATGTTCGTACAAACAAACAAGTAAAGTTATATGCTGCATTTTCCTTGGGATGCAGTTATGTTGTCACGTGATCGCACGCGCTCATATTACATGTCCCAGAGACTTGTAGAAGCTCTTGCATTTGAAAAAAAATGGGTATAATTTATTGTATAAATACTTACAACCTATTTTGTTTATTGGCTTTATGAATAAAGATCAAGCTCATAGGGGAAAAAGACTTGTGCCTTGTTGCAAAGATTTATTTTATTATTATTAGTAGTATTATTTATTATTATTATAATTTTTTTAGTCCACTATAAATATTAATCCAATAGTATATCTTCAACTATATCCAGTATTCAGTCCTGAACTTTATGAGAGGCGAGTGAGTGAAAAATATTTGCCATCCTCACATGGCCTTGTGACCTGGAGTCACAGCACAAACATTCAGTTGCGTCTAAAAGGCCCGGATCAGTCAGTTCAACCCTCCAGCCCTGAGCACACCATCATTTCCAAGGTGGCAGACTTGAAATAGAGACCACTTGCTTTTCTTAGCCGCATGCTGGGGGTGATGTAAATGATCTCGCTAAAACTGGCTGAGTCTGGCTTATGCACACACAAACATAGCTGTGAGGCAAACCCTGATGAGAGACCAGATACAATGAAGTGCTCCTGTTTGCGTGCGTGATCCACAGAAGCATTAAACGCTTTATTATTTAAGTAAATAACCATGATTGACCAAGCATTATGAAAATCTTTACATCATTGCCAGGTAATCAGTTCAGTGGTGTCAGATTTGCACTGAACTCGCGCTGTTCCTCATTACATATTCCTGGACTGACTCGCTAGGCTTTAAATGGGCTGTTGTTGGTTTGCCAAGAAAAGAGGAAAACACCACTGCACCCCTCCACGTCTGAGTTTTAACTTTTGTGTTATTTATTTATTTATTATTAACTTTGTTCTGATGAACTGTTTTGGGTCTGCTGAGGAAATTTATTGTATTTTATAAAATGCAAGAGTTTTACAATATGTCTGAGCAAAGGCCTCTATGAAGAGTGTTGTGCCTCTTGGGAAGAACCTGCACAAATACAACAACAACAACAACAACAACAAAACAAAAAAAAGTAGCTTAAAAGGACAGAACATTTCAGGTCAAATATTTTTATTAATAAATCAAATTTATTATTACTATAACAGATTATAGTATAAATTGTTTCCTTGTAACTGGACCAAAATGTTCCCAATGAAAACAGTTTAAATGAATATTATTCCAAGTTTTTATTTTTATTTTTTTAGAATTGGTAATGTGGTTGATGAAACCCAAGCAATAGTGCATTACAATTTTTAAGAAAAGTCTTCCGTCAATGTTAATCTTTAATCTGTAGATAGAATCAAATGTGATTTTGACATTTTTACCAGTAGTTTAAGAATTCCACACTGAGATCTCATGACGGTTTTTTTTTCAAACGGGAGAACAGGAAATTGTTTTTGGTATTTTTTTTTTTTTTTTTTTTTTCCCGGTCTACCTTTGTATAAATAATTTCTATGCTTTCGTAGCCCCTGGGCAAATAAACGATCCGGTTTGCTACCAAGGACCATGTTTTTGTTTCTTAGAAACTACAGTATGCTAAAAAGTGCTTGCTAAAATTAGGAAGTTAATAGTATTTAATTAAATTAATACATTTAAAGAAAAATCAAACAAGTAGGCTATATGATTAAAACATTGCTTCTTTTTTAATAAAGCACTTCTAGTTCTGCAGTGAACAAAATGTCAACAAAACACTTGCAAACATTGAGTATGAGATGTGGTGTTCTGCCCTCAAATCACACTTAAAAGACTACTTAGCATTTTAATTTTCATTCTGTATCTAGCCCGGAGTGCATGTAGTGTACGCAGCTGTTATTGAGTGCTTTCCCCTGTATTTAATTTAGCTAATGTCATGAGGTCTTTCAGGTTCAGGTCTCTTAGACCTTGTTCAGACTGCAGGCAAAACTGATTTCTTTCACAAATCTGCTCTTTAGGCCTGGCTGTCCACACTGTTATTTGAAAGTGATCAGATCGGATTTGGCCCTGTGACTTTCATCTGTTTATGGACTACTGTCCATTATTTCTATACAGTGGTTAAACCAGTTGCTCTTTCTGAACACACTTTTAATTTAGCCTCATGGAAAGTTTTACAAACTTAGGGTAGCAGAGAAGCACAAAAAAACAAGGCACGTAACTTTCTACAAAACATGGCCAAAACATTTCATAACCATCCCTATTTCTTCCAACGTCTCCCCGCTTGTCTTTCAAGCATGGATCCATGTCCCATACCACATGAACTGTCCACATCAGTTTTCCAGTAGTGTAATGGACAGTTTGAAATCCAATTTGAGTGAGTAGGTCATCCAGTCTGAGGCAGATCTTTTAGGAATCCAAATTTGAATCGGATTTCAAACCACCTCTGGATGTGGTTCAGATTGGATTTGGAAAAATCTGATTCAGTACACACAAATACATGTAGTCTAAACAGGTTTTTTGCCACATACCACAAGGGGCAGTCCGTGTCCCATAATGGCAACTAGAGAACTCAGTTTGTGAAATCAGAAGCTAAAGTGTGTTTAATTAGTGTTTTGAGAGGTACAGCAGCTATCTGGTAGTGTGAGATTTCCTAATTCAGCCTTGGTGTTTATATAATTTTATTTATGCGTCTTAGCAGGCAGTTCATTGAACATATAACATACTTATTTTTCAAACATACTTATTTTTCAGTGAATTGACCTGCCTGATCAGGTTAAAGCTAAAGAACATGACATTCAGGGTGGTGAATGATTTCTAATATCTTTAATATTCTGTGAACCAAAGAAAGAAGTTACCCATCTTTCTCTTTAACCACTTCCTCTCAAAGTCGGAGAGGAAGTGAAGCACTGCATGTGCCTAGAACGCAGTGCATGCGATACATGGGGCACTGTACAATACTGCTTCCAGCAACCTATTTTTTAAAATGGGCAATGGAAATAGTCTAGCGTTTGTTTGGTAGAAGCAGGATCTACTGAAAAGTGCTTTCTACTGCTCAGAGTACATTTAAAGGAAAACAATGCTAATGCGAAAATTGTGAACTGTGAAAGTTCATTTTAATGTGCGTGTGTGAAAACTGAACTTAGTGCTAGATTTTATAAACTTGCACTGCCTGATCAAAGTCCCCCCAAGATCAAAGGCTTGTGTTAAATCAAGCAAGAAAACAAGTAAGGGGGTTTGAAGTTGTTGAAATTGGATTAGGTATCCTTCAACACATTATGAAATCCTGGAAGGATAGTGCTGAACCATCCGCTATGAAATGAGGATCAGAAAAAATTATGAATTGAGTTCTTTTACAAACTTGGCAAAGTTGCATTGGGAAAAAAAATTATCATATAAAGTCAGAGCATTTCCATATGCACACAATGTGATGAGAACTCCATGTTTAATATGAGAGGTTTTTTATTATGCCTTGTTTTGTGTTGGATTTAAGGAATAAGGCTGTTGTACTATGAAATGTTGAAAGATGAAATGTTTATGCAAAGTATCATGATTTGCACTGTTTGTTTTTCTTAGTAAGGTGTACAGGCTTTCTTTTTCCCTTACCTAATCACTTAGGTAACCATGTAGTATTCTGCTAGTTCAGTCTTTATGGACGCTGATGGTCGTGCATTTGCTCATTGCAATACTACTACTAGATAGATACTACTAGAGGTGTTTAATAAGCCATTAAGCAGTAATATCAGGCATGTAAAATATATAAGAGAAACAAAGATTAATTTTTCTTTTTAGAAAAATAAACTTTTAAAGTTGCATACAGCATTTTATCAAAAATAAACATTGTCATTATTCACAATACAAGGAATAGCTTATGCGGTGTGAGCCGCCGCAATTGCCTGCCGACATTCCGCGAAGTTCTGCAAGGTCCGCAAGCTTCCGCGAGGACAGCCAAAAAATTAAACATGTAAAAAATAAAATAATTTTTTGCGCGGAAAGATGGAAACATAATCGCAGCGCCAAAACTCTCTGTGAATCATGATGAACCGTACCTCTGGTCACCGTGCGAAACCACGTAGGTGAGATAGGGGTATTAAAGTTGACTGAGATGAATTAAGTGCATTACAGTGCTATACATTCTTATTTTAAAGCCTTATCTCTGAAGCAATAACTAAAAAAAATGACTTTAAGTATCAAAAACACTAAGGCACACATTAAAATTAATGATTATACAAAAACACTAAGATGTGCAACTAAACTTTCAGAACTAAACGTTTCAATATCTACAGCTCAGGAATAACATTATAAGCCTTTACTGACAATTTCTGTCGTTTCCTCTTCCTGGTTTCTTCATCTCTTGGCTCAATGATCTTTATATCGCTCCCTTCCATTTTGTAGCCTGAAACAGAACGCTCCCTCAAATCAATACACAGCTGACTATTTGCGTCTACTTCCGCTTTTTTGGGTGACGGAAGTGCTTCTTCTTCATTGGTGTTTACTGGCGGCTTGCATCCAGAAGCGCACTTTGTCAAAAGCCGACAAATAATTGCGCAAAAACATAATGCAATCTTTTAAAAGTAATTAAAAGAAGCTTCGAGGCAGAAGATTTTGCCTCGAACATTTTTTTTAATCGCGTTACTCGATTTACTCGAGGAATCGTTTCAGCCCTAAATGTAATAATTTTATTTTTATTTAACACTTAACCTTTAGTTTTTAAATCAATGACAATCAAGGTAATTATAATATTTTATACAATGAAATCGCTATATTATCAATTTTTTATAGGAAGCCCTTTGTTCTTTATTTAGTATACAGTAGAGTCAAAAAGATGTCTACAGTACAGCACTGGTGTCACTGCTCAGTCTTTCCCTACTTGAGTTAAGTTAAGCCTTTATTTGTCACATATAAATTACAGCACAGTGAAATTCCTTCTTCGCATATCCCAGCATAACTGGGGTCAGAGCGCAGGGTCCGCCATGATACAGCGCCCCTGGAGCAAATAGGGTTAAGGGCCTTGCTCAAGGGCCCAACAGTGGCAACCTGGTGGAGCTGGGGATCGAACCGCCGATCTTCCTATCAGTAACTCAGTGCCTTAGCCCTTCCTAAAGATCACATATACTTTTTGTTTTTTTGGACTGCTATTGCCTGCTTCACCATTGTCTAACATCAGGTTTATGCCTGCAGATGACCCAGGCTATGACTCCAGAAGCTGAATGTCGTTGGTACATGACACGTTTTTCACTAGTTTGCAAAAAAAAAAAATATTTGGTTGATCTTGTGGGAAATTATTCTAATATTTTAAGATATGGACTTTTGATTTTCATGTGCTGGAATGTTTTAATTATATGTTATATTCATAGAGATGTACTGTGTTTCATGTGTTAAAAAGACTTTTTTTTTTGCCAAACTTATTCTCAAAGCCTGTCATTACACACTCTTAGACCAGTCTCAAAATACAATATTAACTAATTAATCTCGAAATATGTGCTTTATAATGCTGTGCATACCCACACTATAGAAGCTGAACATGTGCTCCATCAAGTGACCTATACAAGATGCAGGATAGGACACACACATTTTCACTGTCAAGAGAAAATCCACCACAATGTTCTTCATGCAGATCCCAGTTGTCCATCAAGCATATTTTATTTGACTGTAACTTTTTTATTCCTTTAAGGATCTTGTTTTACTCTGTTGACACTTGAAAAAAAAGTTTTTGAACAAGTAAATCCAAATATGGTTTTAAAATTCTTAGAAAAAATACATTTTAAACATCTTATCTAGTTTTTGAATAACAAAAATGCTCCTCGCCATGAATATAGCCATAGAAGCTGGCATGGCGTTTAAAAAGAAAGAAAAGAAAGAACATGTGCTCAAGACTTCTGAGGCATTTCAGTCAGTAAAACGTCACTGTTTCTTTGCAATCCTACAGCCCGTACACTAAACTATTCACACACTAGTGTGGCAGGATTAAACTATTTGCCAGGTTTGTATAGAAATCATTGTAGTGGATGACAGAGATGCTCGCGCTCTCTCTCTCACACACACACAGGTACATATACTGTTTATTTTATAACTCTTTCATGACCTTTAGATTTTTTTTTTTTGTAGAAATTAAAATTTAAAAGCATGTTTTTTTTGTTTTCTTTGTCACACTTGCTACTTTCTATTTTACTCCACAACCAAGGAGCATACAATAAGGTTTTTCATTTGTTTTCACCTGAAAACTGGTCCGTCCTGTAATGTATTACTTTCTTTACACACGCGCACACACACACACATTCTTCTGTAATGTTATTTATTTATTAATTTTAATGTTGTGTTTGGAAATTGTGCATGTTTTTGTTCATAATAAAATAAACGTGATGATGAGGTTGATGATGCGTAAACATGCTGGTCGGGGTGTGTGTTTCTCACTGTCTCTCTCTCTCTCTCTCTCTGCTCACCCCCCCCCCTCTCTCTCTCCCTCCCCACTCAAACACACATTTCTTTCTCAGGCGAGATGGAGCTCTCTGTCGTAGCGCTGTTCTGTTTTACCCACCTCGTTCCCGTTTTGGGTGAGTGTTTGTTTTCCATGCTCTCAGTGCTGCTTTCTGCGCTTTTACTACTTACTTTGTATCAAAGCCTGGTACAAAATGTAACTTAAAAAAGAAAAACTTGCAGCACTTTCAAACTTGTTTTCTGCCTAGCGTAACCTGTTTTTAATGCTTATAGCTGGAGGGATAATTTAGAGAAGATTCAAAAAGCAACGCTGTCTCCAACAGTTAGAAATGTGTTATGCGGAGAAAGCCTGGGGTACTTGACGCCATTAACGGTGATGGCTCAGAGAGAAGTCCCTTTATTTAAAAACTGGGATCGGTCTGTGTCTATAAAAACACCATAATAAACAATTTCCTGGCGTGTGTGTGTGGTTTTCTATGTGGGTGTGTGTGTTCGTGCACAGGCTCAGCTTTTGGCAGGGAGATGCCAGGTGAGTTGATAGAGATGTGAGAGCACAGATGTGTGTAAAAGGAATGTGTCTCTCCAGCTGATTTTGACAGCTTTGTCTCCTGCTGTTTGAAACATGCTTTGCCTCAAGGAACGCCTAAATGGCTGCATGATTGACTACTGTAATGTTTATGAAGTTAAAGAAATGTAACTGGAATAAAATACATCTCGCAGCAGACTACTGGCTGGGTATGTTCTGAATGTTGTAAGAGAGTATTAAAAATTTGAGCAAGTGCTGCATTTTCAAGAACTAAAGCTTCAAGTTCTTTTGCTGGTAACTTTGTCACCTTTCAAAATAAAGACCATTGTCCAAATGAGTTGCCTGTAGGTACGCTGGTTTTCTCCAAACTTCCAGAATCGTGTGTGTGTGTTTCCAGTAATAGATGGGTATCCCATCCATAGTGCATTTCAACCTCATGCCTTGTGTTGCTGGGATTATTGTCAAATGCAGTGAGACCCTGATCAGGGCATCCAAAAGTGACCATGATTTCAGGTTTCTATGCTATTGGCACTACAAATAAAGAGAACAGAGTTTCTCCTTTTTAAAGTCAGCTTTTGGCAGGCATGATCTTGTTTTTCAACTGCGAGATATTCTATCCCAAATCTGTCAACCCTTTACTGATTGTAAGAGGCAACAAAGGGACCGCTTGTTTGCGACCTGCGATTGCTGGGGAACATTGTCCTGGTACTTGAGAATGTGGTCTGCTGTGGCTACCATTTGCAACACAGTGCTTTTGCTCCTGATTTACATAAGAGGTTGGACAGGCCTGTTTGATTTGCCCTGGATTGTAACTTTATGGCATAATATTTTTCTTTTTTCCAGAAGACATTGGCCAAGTGTCAATCAAGCAGCATAATATACATTATTGCATATCCCTGATATTTGTTCCCTTGTTTGTGTCCAAGCCTGGTGCGGAGTAGAGATGATGAAACAAATGTACACATACACGGGCACCAAATTAATCCCCCAGAAGAGTATACTTGATCAAGATTTAGATCTTGGTTCTGTACCTGTTTGTCATTTGATGCATGGCAGCGGTTCATAATCATAGAATCGTCCCCTCAGAAATGAATAAAAAAGTAAGCAGAATTGAATTATTAAAACCAACTGACTTATCATGACTTTTGATAAACCACAACCACCAATCACTGTTTTCTACATGACATCACAGGGTCACATTTATCAGAACCGTCTTGGTCTTAGTGCGACTTTGCAGAATTGCAGCACTTGACTGCCAACCCTCACACTTGGTACCGAATACTGTATATCCATTGGATTCATTTATTTTTTGCCAAGTTCAGTGCTTATGGCCCAAACACGCTGCATTCCGCTGGTTGTACAGCAGTCCTAAGATGTGACGCGATCTAGATGGCCCCATTTGCTAGGGACACCAACCTACAGGCGACAGCAGGGCTTTTAACTCTGCGCAATCTTATCACACCTTGTCTTTTCTCTCCTTGGAGCACTTATGATCACTGCAGACCGGGAGGATCCCATAAGAGCTGCATTTCTAGGAATTGCTTTGATCCGGTTATCTAGCCACACAATTCGGCACTTGTCCCAGTTGCTCAAATATTGATTTATTTTTTTTTCTTCTGTTTCCAGCACATCAACTACAGGGACAAAATGTTCACTAGCTGCCTGATATATCCATTCCCACTTACACGTCCCATTGTAACTTAATATTGTAACTAAAGCTACTGTGACAAGGGTCAAATAGTGATGGGTGATGTGCTGGGTCAGAGCAACTCCCGAACTGCAGCTCTTATGAAATGTTCCCAGTCTGCGGTGGTCAGGACCTATCAAAAGTGCTCTAAGGGAGGAAAAACAGTAAACAGGATGATTGGAGACCAAGGCTCCTTGATGCGTGCTTTCAACTGGCCTGTGGAGTTGAAATTGCTGAAAAGGTTAACGCTGGTTCCCACAGAAAGGTGTCAGCACACCGTGCATCACTGTTTTGGTGGCAGAAACGGGGATCTATTCAATATTGGGCAGGTGGTCATAATGTTATGCTTGATCGGCGAGTGAAACTGTTAAATGGTGTATAGGCATTGACGGAACAAAATGGGGTACAGACTGAGATTTATTTTCCATTTTTGAGGTATTAAAAATTAATAAATGAGAAATTATAATTGATGTCTTACCATGAAATGTAAATAACTGGCCCAGTTATGTATAAGCATCATGTAATAAGCACTAATTTTTTCCTCACATACCTATATTCAGATCCAAAATGGACAATTGTGAATTCTCCACACTAGCAGCTGGACAGTAGCACCATGCCATCTGCCTTCCAGGACAAAGTTCTTTATATCCCAGGCCTGCACTTTGCTTTCAGCGCCTGGAATACATTGAAAATGCACAACAACATATTATTCTAAATCCTGCCTAGAATGAATCACACCATGATAATCCACATCTTATCCAAAGTATGCTGTTTACAGAAACAGAACTATTTGTTTTCCTACTGCATACCAGGCTGTTGTGGACTCAAAGATATTAGTCAGTAAGGTGTTTTTAAGGACTTTCTAAAACTCTTTCTGCATCTTGACAAGAATTTTTTATTGCAAATTCATTTGAACGCATCCATATTCACTGCCTGGCCAAAATGTCGCAGACAGACAGACCTTTGATGTTGTGGCCAATTTATTTGTGTAAAAATTATTCCCCGTGCTGAAAATCATTCAGGTCATCAGCTGCCTTCAATTTATTGCCACATGATGTTTCTGAGACTAGACCTGACCAACTGAACCCACCCCAGATCTTAGCACTGCCTCCACAGTCTTGTAAAGGGGGCAAACTACCAAACTGAATCTTTTTTTGGAAGCAATTTCCCTAGTTGTTTTTGTTTGCATGATGCAGGTTCTTCTAAAGTGTAATGTAGATGGTTACCTCGCTCGGTATGAAAATTTTATGTGTATATTGAAATATTTTATGGTAAAATTTTGTTTAAATTATCTTATTCATCTTGTATTTGCCCATGTATTCATGTGTGCTTCTTTAATAATTCATAATTTTTTTTACCCGTGCTACTGTTATGAATATTGCACTTGATGCTGAACATGGCATTAAAAATTAAACATCTAGCCCAACCCTAGCCACAAAGTGCTTAATGAAGATTAAATAATGGAAAAACTTGAGCTGCATCCATAATTCAATGTTTCTCTTTCTTGCAGTTCAAGAATGACGTTTTCCATTTTATGGTTTAACTGGCACCACTGTATAGCTGTTCAGGGTTATACAGTGGTGTGAAAAACTATTTGCCCCCTTCCTGATTTCTTATTCTTTTGCATGTTTGTCACACTTAAATGTTTCTGATCATCAGAAACCGTTAACTATTAGTCAAAGATAACATAATTGAACACAAAATGCAGTTTTTAAATGAAGGTTTACGTTATTAAGGGAGAAAAAAAACTCCAAATCTACATGACCCTGTGTGAAAAAGTGATTGCCCCCCTTGTTAAAAAATAACTTAACTGTGGTTTATCACACCTGAGTTCAATTTCTGTAGTCACCCCCAGGCCTGATTACTGCCACACCTGTTTCAATCAAGAAATCACTTAAATAGGAGCTACCTGACACAGAGAAGTAGACCAAAAGCACCTCAAAAGCTAGACATCATGCCAAGATCCAAAGAAATTCAGGAACAAATGAGAACAAAAGTAATTGAGATCTATCAGTCTGGTAAAGGTTATAAAGCCATTTCTAAAGCTTTGGGACTCCAGCGAACCACAGTGAGAGCCATTATCCACAAATGGCAAAAACATGGAACAGTGGTGAACCTTCCCAGGAGTGGCCGGCCGACCAAAATTACCCCAAGAGCGCAGAGACAACTCATCCGAGAGGCCACAAAAGACCCCAGGACAACATCTAAAGAACTGCAGGCCTCACTTGCCTCAATTAAGGTCAGTGTTCACGACTCCACCATAAGAAAGAGACTGGGCAAAAACGGCCTGCATGGCAGATTTCCAAGGCGCAAACCACTTTTAAGCAAAAAGAACATTAAGGCTCGTCTCAATTTTGCTAAAAAACATCTCAATGATTGCCAAGACTTTTGGGAAAATACCTTGTGGACGAGACAAAAGTTGAACTTTTTGGAAGGTGCGTGTCCCGTTACATCTGGCGTAAAAGTAACAGCATTTCAGAAAAAGAACATCATACCAACAGTAAAATATGGTGGTGGTAGTGTGATGGTCTGGGGTTGTTTTGCTGCTTCAGGACCTGGAAGGCTTGCTGTGATAGATGGAACCATGAATTCTACTGTCTACCAAAAAATCCTGAAGGAGAATGTCCGGCCATCTGTTCGTCAACTCAAGCTGAAGCGATCTTGGGTGCTGCAGCAGGACAATGACCCAAAACACACCAGCAAATCCACCTCTGAATGGCTGAAGAAAAACAAAATGAAGACTTTGGAGTGGCCTAGTCAAAGTCCTGACCTGAATCCTATTGAGATGTTGTGGCATGACCTTAAAAAGGCAGTTCATGCTAGAAAACCCTCAAATAAAGCTGAATTACAACAATTCTGCAAAGATGAGTGGGCCAAAATTCCTCCAGAGCGCTGTAAAAGACTCGTTGCAAGTTATCGCAAACGCTTGATTGCAGTTATTGCTGCTAAGGGTGGCCCAACCAGTTATTAGGTTCAGGGGGCAATTACTTTTTCCCACAGGTTTGGATTTTTGTTCTCCCTAAATAATAAAACCCCTCATTTAAAAACTGCATTTTGTGTTTACTTGTGTTGTCTTTGACTAATCGTTAAATGTGTTTGATGATCAGAAACATTTTGTGTGACAAACATGCAAAAGAATAAGAAATCAGGAGGGGGGCAAATAGTTTTTCACACCACTGTACTGTATCTATAAAATGTTGTATTTTAAATACAGTATCTTATGCAGCTTTTTCCTACAATTGTCTTGACTTTCCCCAGTTGCACACTTGACTACAAGACGCATTAGACATGAACTTAATTCACACTAACATTACAGATCTATGCGTATAGAATAACAGTGGATCTTGTTGTTGTTGTGTGTGTTTATTACTACTACTATTGATTTGGCTGGTGCACAGTAATACTTTAGGTGACCTTATTGTGGACCCCGGTGTTTTGGGAGATTCCTGGGAATTTGTTGGCCTTTGCATCTTTCTCAGACCATCTTCTTGTTTTTGTTTTGTGCACATGCACATGTAATTCCACATATAAACATGGATAAGTGCACAGTGCCGCTTCAAATGTTGTGGAATCTAACATAGCCTCTTTGTTTGGGGGGGTGGTGGTGGTAAGGTAACCACTCGTAGTTCTCTTAACAAATGCCCCATTCAATAGCTCAGGGATAAAAATAACGAATCATATTTCCTCTCTCTACACTGTAGTCTGCTTTTAGTAAGGCGATGTTGTGGTGGGTGTGTTTATGCAAGAATGTTCGTGTCCTCTGGTTTGCTATCCAAATGTCCCCTGGTGATAAAGGGGTTTAAAAAAAAAAGACATGTGATGTTGTGGGAACATTTTCTTGGTCTCCATGTGAAAATCTTTTGTTGTGCAAAATAATTGTTATGCATGAAAAACCAAAAGACATAAATACTTCTTTTTGTAGTCATGCTTGGCCAAGTGAGTAATAAACTTACAGTAATAAACAGACTAACAGTATTTCATTTGCGTGTGAGAAGGAGTTGCTGATGTTTTCTGCATGGGATTGCCATAGTGTTATGTAAGCCTAAACACGTGCTTTTCTTTTTTCCTTTTTAAACAATTACTGTATAGTATGTTTAAAATGAGCATACATCACAATGCTTTCTTGACTAATTCATTTTTCATAAAACATTTCCACATTCCATTGGTTCCAGAATCTTACAATTTATGTATAAATATTTTTTAGTGTTTCGATAATAACATTTTTCCCCTTCTTTCTCTCTACAGCCTCCACTATGGATGACGCCAAAGGTACTGTAAGAATGTTTTATATCGCATATGTTTATTTCACGTTAACTCTGCACTAGATGTGACTGTGAGAGGATACAGACCAGAACAGATACAGACCAGAGCTTGCTCTGTTGGATGTAATACAGAATGTTTGAGCCACAGCAGGGCAGGGAAAATGTTTGTGAAGATCCTCTGCTAGTGAGCTGTTATTACTGCAGTACATTCCAGTAGAGGAAACACTCTGGAGTGTGAAAGAAGCTACTAGTTTGGTACAATAGGTGTCAAGACCCTCAGCCTGTTGTACCAAAAGTCTCCACAGCTTTATAGCAGAGTAGAGAAGTTGTTGCAAGCCAGGCTCACTCAAATGATCTTTGTACAAACAATTAGTTTTTAATAATGCATAATGTGTTAAACACTGAACACAAGTCTCACAACATTATTATTATTATTATTATTATTTTACTTTTCTTTCCAGGCTATGATGACCCATTTCATTACGGTAAGTGGTGTGACATTTTATCTGTTTAGGAAATTATCTGGAACAAAGAACAGAGGAAATTCCTGTTTTTGATGGATCATAAAAAAAAAAAATGGGCAAAATGTGCCAGATGGATGTCTAGACTACACTGTTTTAGTGCACAAACTCATCAGAGCCTCCAGCTTTATGCTGTTTATTTATCTAATATCTTTGATTGCGTGAATAATAAATTTGAATGATGTAGTTTAAAGTGTGGCTTTCAAAAAAGTGCCCCTAATCAGGAAACATCTGGGAAGGTCAGAGCGGCTATTTGTGTTTTTATTGTTTGCTGAAGTAGATGGAAAAACTTCACCCCAGTGGCCTGGCTTTTGCATAGCAAGTCAAAAAAACAATCTTAGCTCTTACATTTATCTGCTCATGTTAATATGCTGAATTTAATAGGTGTTTAAAAAAAAAAAGTCATTTATTTTAACTCTCATTTAACATTTTAACACTTGTGTTTTCAACAATGTATGTTGTACTTGTATAAATATACAAACTTCAATCTTAAGTCCAAGCCTAATCCTCTTAACAAGAATAGTTACTGTACTAATTTTCCCAACACAAGCATTTTAATGTATTCATGGGATTTCCTCTTCTTTTGAAATGAAGGTACCATATACACTGAAACCCACAGGCTTATCATATCATGTATATAGAGTGTCCACATATTGTATTTCTTGGGATAAACCAATGACATCATAGAGTCTCTCTGCAAATACATATTTTTGAGTTTTCGCACAGGAAATGCACTACTGCAATGAAAACAGTAGTTTAGGATCCCAGTAATTTTCCTCAGCCAGGAAAGAGATGATGATCGTGATAATGATGGGTTAGTTAAGCATGTGGTGCTTTATCTTTATGGCTGTTCTCCTAGTTTTTTCACTTCTTTCGTTCGTACTGAAAAACATTTCTGGAGATTAATCAAGCTGCAGAGTTTAGTAAAAATATAATTTAACTCTGAAAAGTACGAGTGTGCTTATAATAAAACCACAAATACTGGGTGTGTCCGTGTGTTGACATTTAAGTAGCCTACATGTTATATTCACATGGCATTCTTGTATACCTGATAATGATCTGAATCAGATTGTGATTTCTAAAAAGAAATGGTGTATTTATACACCCTGTACACATGTCCCTGCACAGTCTCTATGCATATATCTATTTTATTCATGTTTTCTCTTAAGCTTGCTTTAGATAATCCTCCGATTCGTTCTTTCAGACTATGAGTCAGTGCGGATTGGCGGTTTGGTCTTCGCTGCTGTTCTCTTCTTCATGGGGATCTTTATCATCATCAGTGAGTTGGTGTGGTGTGGGAATCTTGTCTCTAGCAAATATGACACCCTGTTACTTTTAATTATATCACACCACACAAATATGACACAATAATACTTGATTAGTAATACTTAATACATGATATTATGCAATAATTCCTGCTTTTCAATATTTGATTAGCAGACACATTTGGATAGGAAGCGTCTCTGACATTATTAGGACTGTTTTCAATAGTTTGCCAAAATTCGAATTAGTAGGGCCACCCTTAGGGCATAGTGTGCCTGACTGTAACCTGACTGACGGTTTCCCAAAGTTCCTGTTTTTCCAATTTGCTACTAGCCCCTATCGCCGTGAATTTTGTACACACCCAGTGTGTCGTGTCGGGTATGCACTCCGCCCTATGTCACTATACACACAAATTTTGAGTTATCAGGATCTGTTTTGTACCGCTCTGATCCCCTGACTCTCAGCTTGCTTACATTTGGTCAAATCATAAAATGAGACATGGCCTGTCGAGGACTCTGAAAACTCTACTCAAAATCAAGCTGATCAATAATAATTCACTCCTTGAAAAATGGCATCGAAAGGCGGTAAACAGACTTGTATGTTTGTAACCATGTGGGTTATTAATGAGCTTTTGCATGGGAAAAGGCGTGTACCAATGTGCCCCTACTTCACAATTTATCCAGGAATTGGATCTACACTAGTTCAAGCTTAATTATTTTTCTGGCTTGATGCCATACTATCTCTTAAAAACAAATGTCTAGTGAAATCTAGTGAACTCTTTAAAGCAAGTCTAGGAAAAGAATGTGCACAATTTGTACTGCTGGTCATCATTATCAGTAATCTAACAGGTTATGGATTTATACAGTATATAAAATAATATACTAGTGGCTAGTAGGGAAAAGTGAGTAATGGCTTGTGGTTACTCACAAGAATGTCAATGTTCCAGTCCCAGGACAGGCAGGGAGCCATAGTTGGACCCTTGAGAAAGAAACAACTGTTCAGCTGTGTGTGTATTTTATCTTAGTTATACAGGATTGCAAACAGCACTGTAGGACACACCTCCTAGTTTAATTCTAGTGGTGCTGACAAAACAAACACTCCTCCATGACTTAAACATAGTTTTATTGCAGTCATGATGGTTTGTAGTTGTATTTGTTTAAAAAAAAAAAAAAAAAGGCAGAATTCATTAAGTACTTTGTCTCGTGTTTCCTATAGGCCGAAAATGTCGTTGCAGAGGAAGCCAGGCCTCTTAAGGTAAGTTGAGATGAAAAACCAGGTCACACCACTGTATGGCTTAAAGTTCTTTTCCTGAATGTGTGATGCAGTGGGTTTGTACACACTGTGTCTATATATTTTTATTTGCTGCTTTGCTGTAGGTATTTTAGTGTGGTGTAAATTCAACACTAAACATTCTGAATGGATTTTTTCATTCAAGGCTAGGGGGATTTAATCCAGAAGCATTGTGAGGTAAGACATGTTTGTTACCACTGAGTGTATATCATAGTTAATAACCAAATACACTTCGAAAGCTTAACTGATACTGTACAGTATATTGCTTTATGGGTCCGAACTTGGATGCTATTAGAGCCTACTTATTGATAAGTGTTTACTTGAATATTCAAGTATTGATGAGAATAACTGAATAAATGATACATTATTTTGTGTGTCTTAATCTTAAATTTGGCTTTTATACCCAAACTGAGCAGTTCATTAAAGTGCTAATGTTACCCGTTTTAAGCATGTTTGCTTAGACGTACATTTGTGTCGGGTATTAAGTCTTAATGTTTGTCAAGGTTCAAGCTACTTTATTCATGCCCAATTGCTGATTCAAATTGAATACAATATTTAATTGAATGTTTTATTTTTGGCTTATATAAAGAAGTCAATTACACAAAACAATTACACAAATTAAGGAGATGTAGAAGGCACAGACTGTCCTCCTGCAATTACGCTTTGCATAGAAAAGACATTACATCTCAAATCCACATGCTATCATTAATTAAAATAGTCTGTCCAAAGACACGCAGTAATTACATGCTAGAGACCACATGGATGAACTGCTCGTTTAATCACTTGGGCGAGAGCACAATTAAATTTAAGTATTTGCAACTGCATGAACAACCTCAATTGAATAATCGTTAGTTTTATACTTGTTTTTTTTTTTTAAATATGCACAAGTTGTTGGATCTTTGATGGTTCTAAATGAAATCTAATCTTGATTAAATTAAATATACCTGGTCCTGATGAGGTTTCAGCGTACAGAATTGTTGTCTTGGTAACAAGTTTGACAACAGCTTCAAAGACTGGACTAGCTCTCTCAGTAATCCATGCACTGTATGAAGAAACCCTGAAAAGTTCATCTTATTGGAATTTTTTTGTTTATTTAGAGATGTGTTATGATTATTTGTTCAATGGATTATTCTTTTTTGTTTCTGTCACAGCATGTATTCCCACCAATAGGAGACAGCAGAGGCAAGACAAGTGCACAAATGGATCCTGTTTTCTTAAGTGTGTTCACATTCATGGCCATGCTAATCACTGTTTTCATCCAACACTGCCATCTTCCCTCAATTACCTGACCTATATATTCTTAGTTGGTAAAGTCTCTTATTGCGTGGTATGAATTGCAGCCGACAAGTTCATTCTTCTTTGTATTTTATTCACTTACTTTTCACTACAGGCCATGTTTTATAATAACCTTTGACATTTCCTCAGGCTTCTGTAGCTTGTAGTTATGAAGTTTTAAGGTACATTTCCCTTCATATTGTAGCATTTTATACATTTTGTAAATTCTTTTAATCGTTTGCAAGACACTGATTTGCTTGAAATTATTCATTGGGTTAGCTGGATAGCTTTTCTATGAATAAACTTGATTAAATGCAATATGCAGTGGTTTATTGTTGCAACAAAAGTGCGAAATGAAACATAACACAGTATGTGAACACCTGATTGTCCCACCCATACTGTATGTGTGTCTTCCCGAAATGAATGCCACAATACAATACAAGCATACAATTTTCTTTGTCTGCTGTAGCACTATGATTACCCTTTATGCACAGAGGGTGCATACATTCAAGTAGACTATTCAAACAACACACTCCTAGAAATATTCCATCCAAGCAAACAGAGTTTTAAGAAGAATCTCAATATAGTATCCCGTGAAACCATTTTCCTTGGTTTAAATAGCTTTGATCTGTAGGAGAATTGACGCACAATGGTCTGTGCTAGTTCCTGACTCTCATTTTCAAGGACTCTCCTTTGGCACTGCTTTGAGTTGGAAATGAATGCAGAGTATATTACAGTAAATGGTTTGCTTCAAATTTACTATCAAAGTGTCCGTGTTCATTCTTCATTGTAGATCAATTTAATGAGCAGCTTGGTGACAGAAGGTACATCTAGAAAAAAGCACATGATGTTTCCATATTCAGAGCCATTGCCTGGATTCAGGGTTGGGGGGGGGGGTAGACTCACTATAAAATTATTTTTTAAATTTATTTATTATTTTTTTAAATAAAGACATTTAAGATAATTAGGAAAGGAAGACTGTCGGATTTGGTGAGTTTTGTCACCATTAACCAGAAGGCAGGGATGTTTTGATGAAGACAAAATACATTACTGAATTATTTATTTCTCTGCAGATGAGAAGGGAAAATGAGACATTATTGATTGATAATATTCTCATGGGAATACTATACCACCTTTTTTAAAATTACCCCAGCTGTTCAATTTACAGCTTCATTTTCTTAATTTGCAGGAGTTTGTGCTCCTGCACAAAAACACAAGAACATCCCTGATTATTTTACACTGAGTTATCAACTTTGTATGATAAGTGAACAACCTAGACTAGGAGGAAAGCTTTTATTGCATGCCCTATGGATTCAATATTCAGGAGAAAAATCAATTTCTTTTAGACCGTTCTAAACACAAAAAACATGGCAATTTAACATGAAGGCCAGTGACTGAGATTGCTCCCAAAGGCCTCCAAGAGCACACAAAGATTGTATTGATCATACTTCACGCCTTCCAGTATGAAGAATATGTATTATGTTCAAAATTGGCTTTAAGCAATGGTTTGAATGCACTGCACGTACCCATGTTCACAATGCAATAATCATCACATGTGTAGTGCTGCCAGAAAAATTACCACCTTGTGTACAGTAGGTGTGTTGAGAAAAAAAACTGCTTATTAATACAAATACCGTCTGACTGTCCACTTGTACTCAAGCTGCTACAAAAAGATTTACCTCTGGAGCCACCTCTGTCAAAAAAAAGGTAGCAATGTAATACAGAGTACAATACAGAAAGTATATCATCTACAGGTGGAGGCCCATTGCCTTTTTTATTAGCTGTAACCGAGCCAATCAGGAAAAAAGGGTAAGCAAAACTTTGTAAAGCAAATCACTTTATATGGTAATTTCTAAGAAATATTTGGTCTTTATCAGCTACCAAGCCCGCCCTTAGAGTTGAAACTAGCAGTAGCAATTTATTGTTGATAATTGTAATACATTCACAGAATACAATGCGATGCTTTTACAGACACTTACAGTGGTGTTCAAAATAATAGCAGTGTGTTGAAAAAAGCAAGTAAAGCTCCATATAGATGATACTTACTGTAAAGCTTAAAAATTATTTGGTATAATTTTAGCAGAGCAGCCAATCATTTTCTGCACTTCTTTGCATGTTTTCCCATCTCTAATAAACTTTTGAATCAAAGTACGCTGTTCTTCTGACAACCCATTTTACTCTGATTTTCAGAGAGCAATGACCAGGACAAGCTTTTCTGCATTTATCCTTAAATAAGGGGTATATTTGTTTTTCTTCACTTAAATTAAACTAATAATATATTTAGGTCATTTTTCTTCATGTTGTGATTCAGAATAGAATGTGCAGGGTGTCCAATGCATTTATGTGATTTAAATTAAAAGTTATTATATGGATATGGAGCTTTACTCACTTTTTTCAACACACTGCTATTATTTTGATCACCACTGTGTGTGTGTGTGTGTGTGTGTGTGTGTGTGTGTGTGTGTGTGTGTGTGTGTGTGTGTGTGTGTGTGAGAGAATGAATGAGAAGAACTAGGTAAATCCCTAGGGTTTCCACCAAGCATCTGAGTCAGTGTGAGGTCTATTCTTTAAAGAAAATGTGCAGAGGATTTGATTAGGACAGCCTGTTTGGATGCGTGAAGCTGGCTTCCATATTGGAAAGTGTGTTCTTTTTCTTTTCTTCTTTTTTGTCATCGTTACTAGGTTTTCAGGAGTTAGCAGCAACACCATCTTAACAACTTTCAGTGACAGGTCTTAATGCAGAATCTAATGACTGGTCACATTTATACATTAAGTAAAAGTAATTAAAGTGTTAATATTAGGATTTGTTAATGTGGGTTGTGAATAATGTTAAAATTAATAATAATAAGCTAACATATATTACATTTTATATAGCCTAATTCTTATATCTGCATGACTTATAATTTGTTGCATACACTGATCAGCCATAACATTATGACCACCTACCTAATAGGTACTGTAGGTTTGTTCTGACATTTTCAGCATGTGAGCTTCAGTACCCCAAATGAGCCTTGACCCTGTTGCTGGCCTTCCTTGGACCACTTTTGTCATGTCCTGACCACTGTAGCCCACAATTTGGCCCCTGTTACGGTAGCTACAGATACAATATCTCATCCCAATGGTGACTGAAAGTGGGTGGGTTTATTAGGCAGCAGGTGAATGTTTTTGTTCCTGAAATTGATATGTTGGAAACAGAAAGAATGGGCAAGCGTAATGACGCAGGGTCAGGGGTAGCTCAGTACTGCAGTTTGAAAGGTCCCAGGTTCAAATTCCACGACCACCAAGTTGTCCCTGTTGAGCCCTTGAGCAACGTCCTTAACCCTCAACTGCTCAGATGTATATTTCTCATATAAATTCGGTGTCTGCCGAAAGCCTGAATGTAAATACATAAGAATATCAGTGGCTTAAATTGTGATGGCTAGGCAAATTCTAATTCTAATTTTATTTGTCTCATATACAATATGATTTGCATTGAAATGCTTATACAACCTTAAAGAATAAAAGCTTATAGATAAGTATAGATAAGCTTATAAATAAATATGAAATAAATATGAATAAAAAGAAAATATAATAGAAAATAAAATTTACTTGGCTAAAAAAAAAATATACTGTACAAATAAGGACATTCACAATATAGCAAAATATAGAAGAAAAAATATTTTTTAATTAAATTAAATTTTGTGTAAAAAAAAATGAAGTAAAAATGACTGGAGGGTCTGCAAACATGAATAAAAAGTGTCTTATTAAAGTGTCTCGTGCAATGGTCCAGAAATTAAAATATAAATACACTGTAAAAAATGTTCGTAATTTTAACAGTAAAATACCGTATAAATGCTACAGAATAAAAACGTATTTCACAAAACTTGGGATAACTGTAGAATTTACAGTGAAAAACTGTAATTAGTTTTACAGAGTAAGACCTTAAATTTAACAGTTAAAAACATATGAAAATATGGTTTATTGCAGTAAAATTTATGATATACTGTATTTATAAAAAGCAAGCTCTCAGAGAAGGTATTTGTTACTAATATCATGAAGCATCAGTTTATATTTTACTAAACCTTTGTTGATAGTGTTTAAAAATCAGAAAAATATCTGATAAAAAAAATAAACCGTAAAAAATAAACCGTAAATTTTACAGTAAAAAACTGGCAGCTGTGGTTGCCAGAATTCTACCGTAAAAAATACGGTAGCAATATTATTGGTTGTACGGGACTGCACTCATTATACTATATATTTTACGGATTTTAATAGTTTTTTCTATGGTTTATAAATAAACCCTAAATTTTACGGTAAAAAGCTGGCAGCTGTGGTTACCAGAAATTTACTGTCAAAAATAGGGTAGCAATGTTATTGGTTGTACGGGATTGCACTCATTATACTGTATATTTTACAGATATTAATAGTTTTTTCTACGGTTTATAGCCATCTAATTTACATTAACCAAGGACTTCAAATTCGTGAATGGTATTCTGCCTTTTGATCACTGTGGCAAGGACAGCCGTAAGCACACACCACTTTGCCCGCCACCACCGCTCACCAGTCTGTGCCCATATGCCAGCAGGGCACTGCCCACCAGATCTGCACGTGCACACCTTTCCTTCCCTTTTTCCCTTCCTCCCTCCTTTAACCCTTTTCCATAAGACCTCGCCACATGTCCGTGTTTGTTGTTGCCCCCCCTTGTGCCAAACCCATTACAAAATACATGAACATATTTAACACCCCATTGCAGTGTGCACTTAAAAACCACAATGCAGGACAGAGGACATAAACAATTTTAACATGTGTGATAAAATATTTTTTTGTGTAAAGTTGTAATAAAAATCCTTCTATAAAATTATATGCTTAGATTGTTTGCCCAAAATGCTTAAAAATGTCCACCCTGACATTTGTATATTTGATTTTGAGAATTGAAATATTGTTTTGCTGTCTTTATTAAAAAATACATAGGACCCTGCTGATGTCCAAGTCTTGAATACATTTTGATGGGTTTTGATAATTTGATTTAGGTTTGTATTCATCAATCAGTATAAAAGTACTTTTAATAGTTTCTTAACAGTAAAATCCGAATGCTTAGCAATGTAACTTTTAGCTCCCAGCTAGTGTAATAAAATTATGCTTTCACAGAATTGCTGAATGAATTCACTGCGGTTATTCATGATAAAAAAAAAATAGTCCAACAACAACAGTTATTGCGTAGCAAGCATGGTAGTGTAGTGGTTAGCACTGTCGCCTTCCACCACCAGGGTCCGGGTTCGATTCTCGGCCTGGCTCGATTCCCGTCTCTGTGTGCATAGTGTTTGTATGTTCTCCCCGTGCTTGGTGGGTTTCCTCCAGGTACCCTCCCCCCCCCACACCAAAAATACAGGATAAAGTTGTATAGAGAGTGAGTGAGTTCTGAGCTGTAAAAAACATGGTTATGATGCGTATTTGTTACAATGTAAACCCTGGAATTTGACGGGAATAAACTGTTTTTATAACAACATAAACATGTTATAAACAATTTAGCATAGACAGTTATAACATAGACAGTTATAAACCGTAAAATAACCAATTAAAATCTGTAAAATATACAATATAATGAAAGCAATCCCGTACAACCAAAAACATTGCTACCGTATTTTTTACAGTATAATTCTGGTAACCACAGCTGCCGTTTTTTTTTACCGTAAAAATTTACAATTTATTTTTTACAGTGTATGTAAGTGTAGGTGTGCATGAATGTGCCCATAGTGTCCATGACAACTGCAGCTCTTGTGAGATGTTCCAGGCCTGCAGTGGTCAGGACATACCAAAAGTGGTGCACACAGAACACACAGTGCATTGCTGTTTTTATGACACACGGGAGACCTAATAAAGCAGGAAGGTCATAATGTTGTGGCTGATCAGTGCATCAGGTTTAAGGTTTAAAAGCACCTTAGCCGCTAGAGGGCGCTGCGAAACCACCAGTAGATTCCTGTATCTACCCACACCCTGCATCTTGTGTTAGAGAGACCTACCTCTCCCTCTAATGTAGTGCACGGAGTAAAGCGGCATATGGGTAACAGTCGCTCTCTCCACCAGCGCTTTATCACCTTACACAGCCTGAAGAGAGAGAAAGTGGGAAACCCAGCCCAATTCCAGCACTGCAGACATGGCCACTACAGCAGGTGCGTACACACTTACACTACATTCATCTAAAAACTACTGAATTTATGGTTGTTCTACAATAATAAATAATACATTCTGCAATTTGGATTACACTTATTGTAGAGTCGTGTAAACTAGGCATTCAAGATTGTGCGTGTGTATAGAACAAAAATCATAAATAGGATAGAAAACTTTTATCTAAAAAATTTCTCACGTATAAAATAAGATTTACATGCATTTTGCAAGTTTGAGCTCTTAAAAAAATCTGCTTCCCCAGTGTACAAGTGCTGCAAATACCTTGCTTTATTTATTTATTTGTTTGTTTGTTTATTATAATGTTGCAAACAGAATATCTATTAAGTCAAATAAGTGATTCAAATGTGTAATTACTGTAACAGTGCATGTTTTAAGAGTTTAGGATAATATTTAAAAAATTTATTTTTTTTTAAAATCCAGTTAGTTGCAGGTTCTCCAATTTGAATATATATCTTGTGAAATATAATTCTTAATTTTTTAGATCTATATTTCCTATGTAAACAAAACCTGTATCTATTTGTGAAATGTTAATAAATGCAGTCACACCCTGCCTCAGCATCTCCTAATAAATTGGCTCTCCCAGGAGACTACGTCGCTTCTCATTCAGCCGGAATGTGCTGCACCGCGCATGCGCGTTTCTGCCATGCAGCCACACTGCACACTCGGGGGTTCATTTCGCTGAGCTCAACACACTCCTCCTCCTCCACTGCAGCCGATCAATACACCAGACTGCTGGAGGGTGTGAAAGGAAAAGCTTACTAGAAATTACTACATAGGCACATGCAGAACATTTCAGCCACATGCTGGAGTCCACAATGGAGCAGATGGCTTTCTTTTTTATTGTATTATATAATAATAATAATAATAATAATAATAAAAATAAATCACCTGATCCATTGTCGATCCCAGCATGTTGCTGAAATTCCTAGTAAGCTTTTGTTTTTACACTCTCCAGCAGTCTGGTGTGTGTTTATATATATATATATATATATATATATATATATATATATATATATATATATATATATAATTTACATAATAATATAATTTATATATATATATATATATATATATATATATATATTTTTTTTTTTTTTTTTGGTTTCAATCCTGATCTCAGGTTATTGTTTGTTCAGTGTTTCACATAATCTCCCCTGTGTCAGCAGCCTGGGGTTCCTCCTGGGTCTCTGGTTTCCTCAACATGGCGGTAGTTGAATTGGAGTATAAAAACGTATATTTATGTAGTAATAATAATAATAATAATAATAATTAATAAAATTGTATGTGTTTATGTAGTAATTTCTAAGAAGCTTTAAGAGTGTGTGTATAATTTAACTTAATTTTATTTTATTAAAAAAAAATGTTTTCCTCCCCCTGGCCGGTCATGGAGGTAGAGTCGCCTCTAAGCTCCACAGCCCCTGGTTCAATCTCCCCCTGGGGATCCTCCTGAAACATGGGGTTCTCTGGTTTCCTCAACATGGCAGAAGTTAGATTGGCTTTGCTAAAGCTCCAGATGTGAAAATACAGTATACTGTCCTGCCAGCCATGTGGTGGAATGGAATTCCATCCTCTGGCTGGCCAAACAGCTGAGTCACTATCCCCTGTCTACACACAAAGACGGACGACCTATCTCTCCATCCTACACTTGAATGAGCACTCATTTTACTTATTAAAATGCCTTGATTGATTAATCATATCTTTTCCATTCCTCTAATGAGGTTTTAGCTTGATTATATCCTTAGTTTCTGACCTACTGATCTTGTATGAGGATACTTTTTGATAAAGGATACAAAGTACTGTCACACTTTTCCTCTGGATAAGGGCATCTGCAAAGTGCAGTAAATAACCTCAGGATCCACCACTGTTCTAAACAGGATAAAGCGGCTCCTGAAGAGAAATTAATAAGATCCACAGTATAGACATGAATGCCAAATGCTGCATACACTTACAGTACAGTACCTGGCACACCTAGCCTGCTCGAACCCCTTTTATCCACCACTTGGAAAATAATTGTTTAAAAAATGTAGGTGTTTAGTCAGCTTTTCTCTTTCCTACAGCCACTATGGAGTCACATTTGGGGCTTCAGCACCATCTAGTGACGAATACAGAACCTCTGTTAAACCATATATATTATCACTACAATTACTGTATGAGGGGCATTCAAGTCAAATGAATGAATTGTGTGTACAGTTCCCACAGACAGGTCTGTCTGTCTGTCTGTTCTGCAAGTTGGCAACAAATAATCCACCGATTTTCATGGATCAGGTGTTCCACTCGCTGAATGTTCACATGAACAATTGCAGTGGGCTCTTCAGTTGGGATTGTCATTCACGGACATGCGGCCTTCTTTTAAACGTTTGCACCATTCAGATGTTTGGGCTGTGGCTAAGAATCTAATCGCCGTACAAATTGAAGTGTTTTAGAAACGTCAGTTTCAAATCTTTCACAAGAAATTTCATCACATGTCCCGTTTGACTTGAATACCCCTCATAGTTTAGACACAGCTTAGAATGGTTGCCAGATTGCATTGCTAAACCTTCTTTCCTATAAATTAGCTTATGATTGAACCAGGGACTTTGGAGTGGTAAGATGATGATGCAATTCATCAAAAATCAATGTTATGGATATTTTGGCTTTTCATTTTGTATGATACTTAAGCATTAGGGGATCATTGGAAGGCTTTTTGTCTGCCATGTGAAAGGACCGGATTTGATTACCAGCCCAGACATTGGGGGTGGACTATACTCTTAGCACCTGTCTCAAGTCCGGATTAAAATGGGAGCGTTGCGTCAGGGACATCCAGCGTAAAACTAGTGTCAAACTCAATGTTTGCAACATTTTGTCTGCTACTATCATTGTCAAGTTTCTTTGTATTTTAAACTCTCTTCCCAGAGTCAATGTGGCAGGACCAGAGTGCCTTTGACTACGGTAAGTAGTGAAGTAAAGAAACACTGATTATGGAAATCATTTCACAGCAAAATCATCATAATTTTGTAAAGCACTCAGGCATATTGCTGTGTGCCACTTTTGCAACCTTTTTTCTTCTTCCAGATTATGAAACATTGCGGACCACTGGTGTCATCCTCGCTGTTATAATGTTTGTAACTGGGATCCTTATAGCGCTGAGTAAGCATTCATATTTACATTTATTCATTTAGCGGAGGCTTGAAACAAAATCGACTTGAGTGAGGCAGGAATGCAGGAGATTTTTCAGGCCATTTTCTTATTTACACAGCTCACATTAGCACAGGTAACCATCAACAACCATACACAAATATGTTCTATTATACACTTTAGTTCCAACTGAGTAATCTGATTGTCTGAGAGTCGAACAGCACTGGGACATTTAACTATATGATTATTCATTCATGTCACAGGAGTTCTAATAACCATTTATTTGACTTGAAGTCATCTTAAACAACACTCTCTGTCCATAGTAACTGATTCTAAGTCATTCTGAATTCTCTCGGAAACATATGTGTTGTCCTGTTCATAGCTAACAGGAGCTACAAAACAAAATATAGTTGCAAGCATTGGTGAGCGGGCCCAAGCACCTGTGCCGTCACCACCCGGGTGGTGCCTTTTGAGCAAATTGAAATCATACTGTAGATGTCATAGTGCTTGCCATAACTAGCTTCCAACATAAGACCCAAATTAATAACAATTAAAAAAAGAGCACGACTTGGTTTACAAGTGATTGTAATCCTTAGTGCACTAGCTTTCCATTTAACCCTATTTGAGATTCAACCCTTGATCGCAAAAGTGAACATACAGGTAGCTGATATTCTAAAGCGGCAATTTAAAGTCAATCTTGTAAGTTTCTTAGGACTGTTCACTACCTTCATAGTTTATTATCCCCATCCTTTGGCTGCATAAGACCAGTAAGAATTTAAAACTACATTCCTCCTATTAATAACACTAACTTTGGGTCACAAACTGTCTTGGCAGAGCAAAATAACTGGTTAAATAAAGAAACAAATCATAATCTTCTGAAAATAAATGGTGTTTGTAAAACTGTTGTATAAAAGCAATATCACACACACAAGGCTGTGCTGTTGTACTAAATGTCATCATATAAGACCATATGTGAAGCTACTTATAATATAATGCAAGTGCTACAAGGTGATAACTTGTTTCATCAAAAGTCCCATATGTTACTATTTTTTGACGAGTTAACACAGGTCTCCAGCAAAGTGTGTGTCTACATCTAGGCATTTGGCAGACGCTCTTATCCAGAGTGTCTTACATTTTTATCTCATTACACATCCGAGCAGTTGAGGGTTAAGGACCTTGCTCAAGGGCCCAACAGTGGTGGTTGTGAGGTTTTGAACCTGGGATCTTCTGAACCGTAGTCCAATGCCTTAACCACTGAGCTACCCCTGGCCCGTATGTGTCTGTCATACTCTAGCTCAAATACTTTAAAGATAATGCATTTTTTCCATACTGTACACAAAATGATTGAGTTTATCTTCTTATATGAGGTCACAAAAGCTTCACATTTCTCTTCGGACATGCGCACCTGTGACCCATCTAAATGTGTACAGATAAATAGCAAGTGAAAGTCTCATCAAATATCCCTTTTGAACAATGTAAAATGTAACAGTAAATGGATAATATAAAATATAAGAGAAACAAAAAAAATGTGTTAACTACCCTCTGCTTCATGTCAGATCACTCCAATGAGTTTTATTATTCATGTTATACAGAACTGTACAAAAGTCTTAGGCACATGTCAAGTACTGTACAGTAATGCACCCCCCCACACACAAAAAATAATGAAACCCAGTAAACAGTAATTAATGAAACAAAGTCAGTATTTGGTGTGACAATGCTTTGAGGACTTTTTATTGTGAGGTACAACTTGTGCAGGAAGGAGGTGTAAGGAAATTAGCTACTAAGTTTTACTGAGCATCCTGCAGAACCACCCACAGCTCTTCTGATGACTTGCAGTGTTGCACCTGCTTTATTTTTGCATGTAAACTCCAGCAACTTCCATTGTTTTTCTAAAATGTGGTCGCATATATAATATAATGCTATATTTACCATGATGTAACTTGTCAGTTTGTGGTGCAAGACTGATGTTTGAAAAGCAGATATAATATGAATAATAAAGTCATGAAATCAATAAAAATCAATAATGTTTGTAATAAACACACAGTACTTTATAAGATATAATTCAAAGTATCACCCAGTTCACTCCACCATCATGCTTTTCATCTATTTATATTTCATCTATCCACATTGAATCTGTTTTTGTCTCTTAATAGGTAAAAAATTCAAATGCAAAAGGTCATCCAAGTAAGACTTTGCACATGAGTGGAAAGCCTGCTCTATGCATGTGGAATGACTTTGGGGGAAAAAAAGATGAGGAGACATAAGGACCTTCACCCAGAAGACTCTTCGGTCAAATGCAGCCCCTGTGTAAAAGGCTTGCTGAGCTTCTCCCTGTCCAGGAACACTGCCTATCCATGAAAATAACTGGAATAAAGGTTGCCTCTGCAAAGTCAGGGATAAAGCTGTACCTGGCAACATGGGAGTAGAGTGAATATGCTGTATACTCAAGCTCGTTATAGAAAAAAGTGTTGCACTTTTTTCTATAAAGGAGTTCTGATCACTTGTGGTGTTTTAGCGATGTTTGTCTGGATAGACAGTGTGTATGTGCAATGCTGAAGTGCATGTTGTGATCTCAGTGCCTGCCTCGATTTATTCTCTGATTAATTCCTACTGACTGTGTTATAACTATAGGTGGAAGGTAATTAAGTATAGTACATTTACTTTGATACTGTACTTGAGTATGTATTTCATATACGTGAACTTTACTCGAGTAGTTTTATTAATGGATACTTTTAACTTTTAAATTTGACGGTAAGCACTTTTAGACTTTTTCTCTGGTACAATTGTAAATGGAGGACTTCTACTTTTACTTGAGTAATATTGTATAGTGGGTTTCCCTACTTTTTGGGATTTGTGCATTTCGCCCACCACTGGTTATAACTCAGGGCTACTAATATTGGAAATACTACTACTACTACTACTACTATTAATAATAATAATCTGTTAGCTATATTGCACTATATAACAGGTCCCGTGTTAGCTTTGTAAATATTGTTGCTGACTGTGCATGCTTGCTGATTGTGAATACATGAGTAAGTTCTAGTTTATCTGTAAGCTTGTGATAACGTCTGTTCCACCTTCATTTTGTAGCTCAAGTCCGGTGGAACGGCTTCCATCCCCCAACACAGAAGGTACTGTAGTACTACAGTAACAACATCAAAACATGTCACATACTGTACTATTGTTTAACTTGGTCGTAATTTCCTTATATATATATATATATATATATATATATATAATATATATTTCTCTTTTCAGTTCCCACTCAGTCGGTATAGAGACTGATATCCGTACCCGAGGATGTTCCTAAGAATGTGACGACAGCTGCATGGGATTAGTCACCTTTTTATCTAAACTGAATTTTGAAGCTTGCGACTTAATTTTTTGAAAAAGCTCATCTTACAGTATGTCACAGTTTGCTCAGGACAAATTGTGTATTTTACAGGTTATTACATACCAGCCTTCATAACTTAATACATACAGTAACACACACACTACTTAATGTTAATTAACCAAACCACACATACAGTAATGCGCACAAATATAACAGAAAAGAAGGTTGTGGGATCACATTTTTATTACAAAGCTAAAGATGGGTTTCCATCTACTGTACAGTCCACCAAATTTGCAGCAGCAATAGTTTACATGGATACCGTTATTCCATTATTAATCTGAATAATAGATCATTAAAAATAAAAATGCATCATGTAACCAACTCGATTGTAACACTCTGGCCCGATCCAGGCTGAAAAAAATCTTTCATACAGAATGAAAGGGGTGTTTTACATTTTGCTTTTACTAGGAAAATGTTCGCCATGTGAACACTTGCTGGAATAAATATCTTCTTTCTGTGCATGTTTGCCCCATGTGGGGGTAATATTAGGTGAAGCTTAGCATTCTGGATGAGACCTGAACTCTTCTCCTCAATAAGAACTTTAGGAGCCATATGCACTTCTGTGATTGGTGCTTAATTCGAAACAACAGCAGAAAGTCAAATATTGCTCCAATAACAAGAGATAAATCATCTTGGTCATTATATTAGGGCTGAAGGATTTTTATGCAATTCATTTTGCAGCACTATAGTAAATGAATTTTACCAAGTTTACCAAATTGTACAACAAAACCTTTTATGTGAGCCTTCAATGCAGATCTTATAGGATCAGCATCCATGTAAAAAGGTCATCTGGAATCTCTGATCAGAATGATTGCAATCAGATAAATAGTAGTTATATAGAAACACAGCTGAAATAAACACAGCTAAAGTCTCTTCTCCTATTCTCATGTGTTTTACAGTACAAAGCAGTTTAGCGGCATGACCCTATTCGACTCATGTATATCATAGCAGCATTTGTAAAAGTTCCTAACTTTGTCAGACTAACAACAACACCTGGAAGTTAACCGGATTATGAATACACAAATGCTGTACTGTACGTGACTATGCAGTAAAAAAAAAAAAAGTTCTGCCAGCCTTTACCACAGCACTTCTATTATAGAACGTAAATGCTTGGATGTGATATTTATCATTAGCATGTAAGAAAATGTGTCTAATACAGTAGGAATGCATATGAAATACATTTGGTTTCTGGAAAGGAAAAACACATGGCTTATTAAAAGAAAGGAAAAAAAAACAGTTTATACGTCTCATTGTTTCTATGAATGTCATTGGATAATGTAAACAAGTAAACAATACTGTATCAGACAGAAATAAACAGACCACAACTGTAACAGCAAATCTTTAATGCCATTGCTGAAGCTTGAAACTATTCATTTGGTCAGTGTATTACATTCAAACAGGAAGTTTGTTTAAACTGCAGTGTTGATGTTATGTGATTAATTCATTATTATTGATATTAAAAGAAAAAGGATTAAACAAGTAGCAAATATGTGGATTCTGATTTACATGAAACACTCAAACAATTCTGATAAATTAACAATCATTTCTTTCTATCTGGCTAGGAAGTGACAGTAGAATGTTTTTCCCCCCCCTTTATTTGAATTACAAGACACTCGAGTCCCAGAAACCCAGTGATTCACTAGAGATAATCCCCTTAGCCATTCCTCCACCCCACCTTTTTCATTCCGCAATAGAGTCGCTATGGAGTCGCTTCTGATCCTTTCCCAAATTCAACAGATAACACAGTTACTTAACATGTATAAAAGATAAAATCGTCATGTAGGTTATGTAAATTCAGCTAATCTGAACCTTAGAGATGCTCAGGTCAACCTAAAAAGCATGACATTTTCACGTCATGACTCATCAAAACACATTCGTAGCTATAACTGACGAGCTCTGCCCACCCTCCGTCTCTGTGCACACAATGTCAACCACAAAGGTCACAGAGAGAATGCATAGTACTGTAAATAATTCTGCATCTACTGTAAATAATTTATCCCTGAGGCAAAAATGAGCAAGAAAATACACATTTCAAAATACGTACAGTACATACGTGTAACACATGAAAACGTAAAAAAAAAGAATAAATAAATTGTATTTTTCATCTTTAGCAAGCTAACATAACACTGATACAGTGTACTGAGAAAACTCCAAACCAATATGGTTGATACATAAAATGGTGGGAAATTCGAATTAAATCCCTGCAGATGATTTCACAGAAATCACATTTTCATCATTTTTTTGTTTTTTACAAGAAATGCCAGTGACATGAATCGTGTCAGAAATCAAACACTTTGGATCAGTGGACAGATGTGAACTGAGAAAACCCTCATGAGAGGATACTGTAGATAAAATTAAGATCTGAATTCAGTCAAGGAATAGACAGCAGAAACCGGCAGCACCTTTTTTTTTTTTTTTTAGCAGATTCCCAAATTCTTTCTATCTGAATTTTTTTTTTTACAAATATATCATTGATTATTTTAATACAGCGTATTAAATATGTTTTCTGCTGGAATTTCCCTTGAGTGAATGCAGGCCAATGAGAAGTCCCTATGAGAAGTAAAGGGAGACATGTTGAGACTGAAAAGCAGTCCTGGTCACTCTTGGTCCTGTAAGGATGTGATACGCCGTCTAGAGGCATTTCTCTTCTTTAAGATCTGCTTGAGCTTTAAGAAAGAAAAAGAAAGAAAAAAACTATCAGTAATCTGCTTTGTATTAACCAATTATTTTCAATCAAACATTTAACCATGCTGACCTTAAGCTAATTTGGAGCAAATTTTATTTCGTATGTTAAACATAATATAATATAGAAGATGCAAAGAAGCTACTTCTGAAGTTTATGTAACATGGAAGTGACCAATCTTGCTTCCCTAAACATTTCAAGTTGCTAACTGCAGCTGTTTGTATACAGTACCGTATGTGCCGCCAAAATGGCCATTTTTCAGCGTCTCTCTTAACAATAACCATTTAAAATGCAAATTATTCATATTCCTTTATGTGTATTGGTACTAAAATTGGTGACCTGTAAAAACTGTTGCTTAAATAGTTTTTCGTAAAAACTTATAAAGCGAACAAAAATATGTAGTGTCCGTAACCATGTCAAATTCATGTTGCAATATCTTAACAATTTAGCATTTTAAAATACAACACTTTTTCAAGTTAATGTCTTTGAAAGGGCAGGGAATTGCATTTACCAAATGTGTTTCTTTTTATCTGATAGAAATATAAATGTGTTTATAAAATACAAAGCATGGATCAAAAATGGTGTTATATGATCCTAACTTTTTAGCACGAATACCATGTTTTGGCTGACTTCAGTATATTTAAAAGCTACTGTACAATGAGCCACAATGATGCTCAGACTATTAATAGGATATACAGTTGTGTGAAGAAATAAACGATTTGGTCATTGCAAACCAATAGATCAACTTCAAAATGACAAGTCAAGGCATTGATTCTGTAACAGCCATAGTATATAATTTACACCATTTTTATATTCATTAAATCGTTTAGAGAGCCCTTGTGGCTCATGAATTGGATTATCATACTGTATATCACTGGTATAATGGTGACTAGTCAGAATGATTGATTTACAGTCATTCTTTCCTCTAAGGAGTCAGATCGACTCGAAGCGTGACAGATTTTTCCTGTTTTTTTTTCTTGTTGTTTATTTTGTCACTCGTCTGTATATATAGCACATAACAATGTCATAACAAGGGATCAAATAAGATTATCATACTTTGTTAAGTCTCTATCAACACTAGCATCTTATTGTTAATTAAACTAAATTGTACTGTAGATTTTTTTTTGTGAATTTATCACTTACTGTAAAAAAACAACATTATCAAAAACTTTTTTTTTTTTTTTAAGAGGATCGTCTATTTTTGCTTATTTTTTTCTGACAGGTTCAAAATGGGTGGGAGTATATTTTGGGGTGAGTCACATCTATAAAAATAGCATAATCTACATGTTAACCCAACCACAGGAACTGAACCGTCTTCTTTCCTGCTTCTTTAATCTCCTTTTGTGAGCAGAACTGCACCTACTGTAGTTCAATTATTTACCGTCGTATACACTTTTTTACATCATGGTCTAGTTTAGCTTTTTAATGGTGTGAAAGGATCCAGAATTATTAAAATGACCATCGTACAATTGCGTTTTTAATAATCCTGATTAAGTACTAGTTTAATTTAGTTTAAAATCCAAGAATCAATGTTGTGTCTGTTTTTAAATAATAATAATAATAATAATAATAATAATAATAATTAACAGAACTGTAAACGAAATAACTTGGTCTGATTTTTCCTAGATGCAAAACTCTCAATCTGAATAATAAAAAAAACACAATCCTGAATAATTGGCTAGCCACTGCTCTTACATAAAATCCAGCGGTTAAACAAGAAGACAGTAAACCTTCTTTCATCCGTTTCAATCTAGCTGTTTGTGCACATTGCAGTGCCATGCTCTTTTCATCAGTGCAGCTTTTTAAATAAGGTGAAGAAGCAGTAAAGTGCTTCAGTTTGATGAAAAATGATTAAGGCAAAAAATACTTTCATTTCACCAGTACATTCCAACCGTTCTTAACACTCCTTATCGTCACCAGAGTCTGTGCTCACCTTCTCTCCTTGTTCTCCGCTTTGCAGCAGATGAACGGGCTGGTCGTTCTCCAGGTTGCGGATGCTCGGATCAGCTCCTCTGCTAAGCAGAAGTCTGATCAGTTCCTCCTGATAAGGGCTGCCATGTAACCCTGCTGCCATGTGCAAGGCTGTGTGTCCGTGTGCCTGAGACGTCAAAATAAATATTGAGAAATGTTCTAGACATCGCGGTAATTTAACAATTTATGTACTATTTAATGAGCAATAGATGTTACATGCTGTTTTATACCCAATCCATATAGTGTTACAGGGTGTAAAACTGGACATGAACAAGTGATAGAAGTGAAGAATATTTGTTGGTCCAGTATATATATATATATATATATAGGTATGAATGGGGAAAGCGAAGTCTCGGCATTGTGTTACCTTCATGTTGATAAAGGCCTGCATGTCGGGTAGCTGGAGCTTCAGGAAAAAATTGACCAACTGGATATTTCCCTCCTTTACAGCCAAGTGGAGTACAGTCTTATTACTTTTGATTTCCTAAAAAAAGAACATGATTTAACATTGTGATACTAAAGCAAGTTCTAACACAATGTTACACACTCAAAGGATTTCCTTATTATGGGGGTGAATACACGGCTATGAACTTCATGCACACAGAAACAGTCATTTGTGTTTTTTAAAGCTAAAGAGTATGGCAGCTGCTGCAGGATTTCACCTGGGTCAGTGGGGAGGCGCCGGCTTCCAGGAGCATCTGCAGGCAAAGGAGTTTGTTTTCAGCCTGAGTCTGCAGATTGCCATCATGTAGCCAGGCAGAGGATGAGGATGAGATGGAAGCAAGAGCCTTCATTGTGGTGTTGTGGGAGATCACTGCACAGTGCAACGGTGTCAGACCTGAAAGTGTACAAGCAAAGGAGAATGAGACCCAAGCTTATTATCTTTTGAATAATACTGTATGTGAATGTGTTAATGTACCCTCAAAATTGCGAGCCTCCAGGTCCACTCCGTGCTCCATCGAGAGGACAACCTGTGAACGGTGAACGTATTTATTCTGTTACTTTACTGACTTGCTGTAACCATTAACATGGAGAAATGGAGGAGCAAAATTGTGATAGGATGAGCAAATTATGTGACATTTTAACCAGCCAGCTTGCAGAACTGATTGCCGTTACTAATTATGTCAAAAAGAAAAAAAATCTATTTGGAGTTTTTCAGGCATTTTTGTAAAGTTTGGAAATGGGTGCTTTATTAGGAATATGAAAAAAACTCCTTAAAGGCTCATTAGAGAAGGAGAAAAAAATTCTGAATGAATGAAATGTGTCCCTATGTGCTCTGTGAGATGGGTAAGAATGTATCTTGTAACCAATCATAACACAGGAGACAGGATTTATTGGAAAAAGTTGGAAAGTAGAACAAACCCAATGTTTGACCGTCTTTTTTTAACATTTGATTTACAAAGGAATAAGCAAAAATGGATATTAATTCCATAAACAACCAATTTAATTCAAAACCAAGTGATGTTTTGGGAAACTAAGTGACTTTTTTTTTCAATTCCATCCACTTTCTAAGACTTTAAAACTTCAGCTGAGGATCAACTCTTTCTGTCTCTACATTTAATATCTGGGATTTTACCTATATTTAGTATATCTGCTGTATTAAAACTGACCACAAAATTACTGTCAGGGCTACAGTATGCCCAAACCCTTACCAGAATTTCTCAGCAACTACTGTACTTTATGCCAAAATGAACATTTGGTAAAAAAGGAAAAAAAATAATCCTGTTCAGTGGTTGAAAAAACAAAAAACAAAAACTACCACTCACCTTCATGACCTGTGGAAATCCATATGTGGCAGCTACGTGCAGCGCGGTTTGACCTTTGATGTCACAGATGCTGATATCAGCGCCCAGAGAGAGCAGGTCTTGCACGATGTCGGCCTGATTGGCCGTCACAGCTACCAGCAATGCAGTCTACAACATACAACAGCACTAAAGATCAATGCTCTGAGCAAAGCAATAAGCGTAAGAAACCTATATACTGTATGATAGAAACTAGAAGCTCATCCTGGTTTTTACAATTACATAACCATGCCACTGGGTGGAATACACATAAACTATCCTACTCTTGCTCATGAGTGCGTTTTACAGTAAGTATACACATAAGAAAAAGAACTGGTCAGTCTGAAATCATGTCTTTTGCAAAGGAGTTTTGTAGTACTGGCATTAAAGTGATGTTAAATAGTATTTATAAAGATTTGAATCCAATCCAACTCGAATACATTTTAAGATCATATAAGAAGAAAAAGAAGCAGAAATGTTGCTGTATTAAAGGACATGTTGATTCATATGGTAGTCATGAACGAAGGTATTGCAAATGGCATGTATTACTGGAAGAATTAGCACATATTTCGGCCTTTAAATGAGCAGTAACTCTGCTGGTTATGTTAAATAATAACATTTTTCTTCTCGTAGTTGTGAGTCACATTGTGAATACTCCCACTTCAGAAATTCTTCTTCTTTTTTTTTTTTTTGCATATTAGTAGCCATTACTGTTTTTTTTTGTTTGTTTGTGGGCGTCACTAAAAGTGAATCAGCTGTGCTGTGCATATGCCTGGTAATTTTCGGGTGGTTGGCATTTGACAACATACAGTACGCTCATGAATACATTTTATTCCTGAAACTTTTATAGAAAATTTTTTTGGTCGGTTTCACTTATACCAACATTTGCGCACAACCTAACTGAAACACATGAAACCCCCTGTTAAGGACGTACCTTTCCCCTGTGCTCCTTTGCGTCCAATGTGCCGAGCTCTTGCAGTTTCTCAGCGGCAGCAAAGGCGTATTCCCTATGCCCCTTGGCGGTGGATATGTGCAGAATTCTAAATGAAGAACAAAATAAAATTGAGCTATTTCCTAGCCAAATAACCGTCTCTATGATGGTGCAACAGGAAGAATTCATGCCAGCCCTCCATTCTGTTTCCCCTTACTCACGTGTCTCCATCATCATCCTTCCATGTTGTTCTGCTGTAGTCCATGGCGTGCAGGAAGCGCCTAGCTTCCTCTAGCTTACCCATGTCCATGTCCATCTGCGGTCTAACTGACAGACTGGATGCTGGAGTTCTGGAACCAGGGGACCACAAGTAACCAGAGCTTGGGGCACTTATACCCTGAGTCCTGAGGTCAGCACTGGGCATGGCCGAGGTAAAGGGACACTCCGTACTGGATGGCTGCTGAAAAAGATAAGCATTACTCTTAAACTGTATTAAGTATATATTTTATGGAATATTTGAACTACATACACCACAAACACATCATACACAGTAAATACTGTATACAACTAGGAACTAAACAGCTTGACTTTTGGAGACTCTTACAAAGTGTTGAGGAATCTGTGAACTTGTACAGTCCTGCAGCGTGGGGGGATTATAAGTGGAAAACTGCGTCTCTGCAGGGGTTAAGCAGTGGCTATAGTGCGGAGCAGACTGGAAGCTGAGAGAACCTGGAGAGTCTGTTACATAATTGAGACACATTGAGGTGATGGGGCTGCAGTCCTGAAAAGTGTGTGGCTGCACATCCCAGCGGTCATATCTCATCGCTGCCATGTCTGAGTAGCTGCTGTTCGAACCTGTTGAGAAAACGAGAAACCTGCTTTTATCAGTGGGAATCAATACATGAGTCTCTGACTACACTCACAATTACTTTATAAAGCTTGTGAAATTTCCTGATGGGTGATGTGTATGAAGAGGTTATCACTTACTGGCAGAGGGATCTGATGTTGACACCTAAAAGGGTAAAGATCACATTATTACCGATTTTTATTACTCGGGAATCTCTTAGTCTCATAGTGTTAAAAAGAACGAAAGTTCATACTGGCTTTCTAAGCGTGTACTCACTGAGATTGGCGCAGCAGGACCAGCGTTATTGGTCGCACAAGTCGGAGGAGCTGAAGACGTTTCTCGCTTTCTCTTCTGCTCCAGGAGCTTCTTCACTGTGGGCAGCGTGTAACACGGCTTCTCCTTTGGCGCTACAGACAAACAGAAATGTTTCAAGCTAATTAACAGCGATAGATTTCAACTCAAAATTGGACTTTTTGTAAATGTTTGGAAATTAATAATAAATATCGATTTCCATACTACAAAAGTCAGTATTTAATAATCATATGTAATTTACGAGTAAAATCCTTATGGCAATTCACATCCATCCTGGCTGACTCTTTTTTCTCTAGAACAACATTGATTGTCAAAAACAACAATTACTGTAGGAAGAGCAACCATGAGGACGTAGATACTGTAAAAACCAAATGCTTTACTTTCTGTATAAAACTCAAACCCTCTCTATAACCCCACATCGTGATTTCATCTACAACCAAACCAGTCATCATTTCTGATTAGTAATTCAACATAAAAACCTTAAAAGAGTAACGTCTTCCATGTGACGTCTTGTTTTTGTGTTTTAAAGAGCAGTTTGTCTCACCTTTGTGCTTCCCCTATTGTTATCTTCTACCCTAAAGATACTGTATGTTTGTGTGCTTTAAAAAAAATAGTCATTTCCCTCAGTTACTCACCGAAGGAAAAAAAGTAAAAGAAAAGAAATAAGCCTGATGCAAATATCGGGTTTCCAGCGGTCATCAGCTGCAGACAGGGAGGAACATTTCTTCAAAATCGCAACCCCAAAAACGTGCGATAAGTCTGAAATTTCCATCAGGGCTGTTTCGTTCTCGTCACTCAAACCATGAGGAAACTATTCCATTAGGAAAAGAGGTGGTGAGGTCATGTTCAAGCTGTTCTCCTCGACAGAAAGCCGTGGCGAATGTCGCAGAGCATTTTTCTGTTTCCTTTGCTCCGTTACGCTGCGTGGCCAACCACATCTTCCTGCCTTAGTGACGTACTATGGGGCCTCAGTAGTTTCTGTGAACACTCACACTTATGCGAGCTGGCAAAGCTTGACTTACTGCCACCATACAATGCGTATATACATTTTTACGGAGCAAACTGTGTACCAAAAAGCTAGTTTTTGCCACTTGCTCTATTCACGTAGACTTTGTAGAATTTCATTATTCAACAAAAAAAAAGGCTCCATTCACAACTACTACAGCATTTCAAGATACGGTATCTTTAGTACATTACTTCAGTGATGTCACTTCCCTATCTGCCACTGGGAAACAACTACACAAGTGAAGAAGAAGATCGGTGATCAGATGAACTGCTTTTCGCTTTCCGTATCCCCTCACAGGGGAAAAAACAGCAGTTTCTATGAAAAATACTGAAGTGAGCAACTTTCATGGCCAAGGACTCAAAAGAGGAAGCCGAGGCAACTCGAAGTAGTGTGGAAACTCCACTGTGCCTGGCTGGCCTCGGAGAATTCCCTTTCCTATCAGCCGTTTTTTATTTGTTCTCCTCTCACTTTAGTTTCACTTTACTCCTACCAGGCCAACTCTTTAAACTCCCTCACCACCATGACCTCATACAGCAATCGAGCACTCAAGATTCCTCCCCTCTGCCAAAATCTAAAAATATAGAAAACGTAGAGCTCTAGAAGTCTATATTTAGAACATGTCACACCAGGTTACCACTGTTTTTAACTGACTCATCATAAACATTTTAATCTATGGTTGCATTCAGGGGGTTACCAAAACACAAAGGACATCCCTGTTTAGTAGGCAAAAAAGTCATTCAACCATGTCACTTACGGAAACAGCCACATGTAAATGATGTTTTTGTACATTTGTAGTAGAACTCTGATGAACATTACGTAAGCCATTACAGTCACGATGACTGGCCGGCGCAGTGGCTTAGTGGCTTAGGGAACACATACACACACTCATTCATACACTACAGGCAATTTGGGAATGCCAATTAGCCTAATCTGCATGTCTTTGAACAGTGGGAAGAAACTCACCAAGCATGGGGAGAACATGCAAACTCCATGCACACAGACCGGGCCTTGGAGGTGCAAGGCGACTGTGCTAACCACTAAGTCACGCACGTGACTCACTGGTCAGGGATTTCCATTGTTTTGCATGTGGAGAGGGTATCCCTGCCTGCCCACTCGCCCACAACCTCACACTGCAAAGGGTCCCGCTACAACGATTAAAGATCATCTTTGGTCATGTTTTAATGTCAGGATGATGTCATTTAAAGTCACTGACAGAAATGACCTCATAGACATTTCTTCTGGTGAAAAGGTTGAAGATTAGATGACAACTCTGATGATGAGCTCAATTTATTCTGTATATTTATAAGGCTTAAATGTATAGCACATGCCCCAGTTAAAAAAAAAAAAAAAAAGGATCCCTATTGCACTAATATTTTATATAACTGTGGATCTGGTGCTAATATTCCATTCAGTTTAATTCAATCCAATTTTAATGGCAGCTTTACACATGATCGAAAGAAAATGGAGGAAATAAGTATTAAATGAGTATTACAGTAGTGACACAGTTGACATGACTTCTAAACAGCGATGGCCTTTGTGTTTATTTCGCCTTGAACCTCCAGGGCCCGGGTTGTGTTACAGGGAGTTTGCATGTTCTCCCCGCGCTTGGTGGGTTTCTTCCCACAGTTCAAAGACATGCAGATTATTCTAATTGGCATTCCCAAATTGCCTGTAGTGTATGAATGAGTGTGTGTATGTTTCCTAAGTCCCTAACTCTCCTGAGATAGACTTCAGCCCCCCTGAACCCTGTACACAGGATAAAGAGGTATAGACATTGAATGAGTGAGTGAGTAAGTGAGTGTGTGAATTGAATTGAATGAGATATTAGCACCAGATATCCAGTTATAAAATACCAGTGCAATATGGATAAAACATGTTTGCATTTGGAGATCAGTGATTTGATTTGAACTGGCGCATGTACATTAAAGGCTTATAACCAGGAGTAAATGGAGACCATAAACTCCATCTATCAGAGTTATAATCTAATCTTCAGGCCTGCATCAACCTTTTTACAAGAAGAAATACTGTATCTATTACAGAAATACAATGGACATTCCTGTTTAGTAGGCAAAGAATGATGTTTTTGTAAATACATAATAGCTCTCTGATTAAAATTAAGATATTACAGGGACAGTGACAGGAACAATCTGATAATTTTGGAGATTTACATGTATTTACATATTTCACCTCATATATAAGACTAATTTCCGTCATTGTATTTTTCATTAATACATTATATTCCTGTGATTTTGGAGATCAGTGATTAGATTTGAACCTGGATAAGGGCATCTGCCAAATGCCTAAATGTAAATGCAAACATTTGCCATGTACTGTACATTTAAGCCTTATAACCAGGAATAATTGGAGGTCATTAACTTCATGAGATATAATCTAATCTTCAGGCCTGCATCAACCTTAGAATAAGAATAAGTATGTATTACAAAAACACAAAGGCCATCCCTGTTTAGTAGGCAAAGAAGTCATGTCAACTGTGTCACTTAAAAAACAGTATTTACGGTATATATCTCCTATTTACTGTAATACTCATTTAATACTTATTTCCTCCATTTTCTTTCGATCATGTGTAAAGCTGCTTTGCAACAACTGCCATTAAAATTCGATTGAATTAAACTGAAATGGAATATTAGCACCAGATCCCCAGTTATATAAAATACTAGTGCAATAGGGATAAAATATGTTTGTATTTGGAGATCAGTGACTTTTCTTTTAACTGGGGCATGTACTGTACATTTAAACCTTATAAATATACAGAATAAATTGAGCTCATAAAACTCTGTGTCATCAGAGTTGTCATCTAATCTTCAACCTTTTCACCAGAAGAAATGTCTATAAGGTCATTTCTGTCAATGACATCATCCTGACATTAAAACATAGACCAAAGATGATCTTTAATCGTCGTAGCGTGACCCTTGTGAAGTGTGAGGTCGTGGGCGCGCGGGCGGGCGGGCGGGCGCGCGCCGCAGGGATGCCCTCTCCGCATGCAAAACGACGGAAATCCCTGACCAGTGAGTCACGCGCGTGGGCGGAGCGGGGATTCCGCTGCGCGTGTCCTCTCCGCGGCACGCCGTGTCTCACTCTGTCACACTCGGGTCAATTTTTAAATACGATACAATGTATCAGTATCAATCGTATAACAGGTTTAACAACAACAAAAAAAGGACACAAATTAACAACCTGCTCTCTGTCACTCCGTCCACCTCCCCGCGCTTTTTCCTGAAACAACGCGTTCTTCCATCGCACCTGCTTGAGTGCGGGTGTTCTGTGTGTGTGTGTGGGTCGATAACGCTCGGTTAACCATGTGTAACAAAACAGACAAACTACTCAGATCCCCCACAACTACTAGTCCCCCACACCTATATTTTAAACGAGAAGTGAAAATGAAGTTCGGAAGGGAGGAGATAGCCTCACAGGAGTTTCTCTGGGTTTCTGCTTTTCGCGCTAATTTAACCATTATTTATGAACCTACTGTAAGACCGGGGAGCTCCACGACTCTTACTCACTGCTGCCAGGCAGAGTGACGCGCGCGCACGCACACACACACACACACACACTCACACACACTATCACCAACATAACCACTATATAGTGGCATTAAAATAAAAGAAAAGACTTGGCAGCTCGTCAATTACTGTAACACTTCATTATATACAACATTTCTATCAGTAACTAATAATAATAATAATAATGTTAATTCTGTCTTGACGGGAGAATTAATCATCCTGAACATGAGAATTAGAAATAAACATTAAAATAGAAAAGTCCGGTTACTCACATTTCTGTAAGTGCATGTCAAAACTCCTTTTTACAGCAGTCTGTAGTTGTCAGCTCGCCTCGCCAAGTGAAACGGGTGATCCGGTTGTTTTATTCGCAGGTCTCGGTACAGTACTGTCTCGCGCTCAGGTGTCGGGGCTTTTCACTGTGTACACTAGCGGCTGTGATGAAGTTCTCTCACAGGGGGCGGGGCTTTATTTTAAAGGAAAGTCTTCGCCTTCCACTAAGCACGTGTTTCCCTTACATTCCAGCGTTGCATTATTTGTGAATTTAGACACTGAAGGGATTTGATGATGTACTTGTGTTTTCATGAATGTAGAGTAATACATTATGTAATCAGAGAAGTACATAAATAAGATGGCTGTTTTTCACCATCACCACAGAAATGTGTTAATATATAATCCTTTCGTATTATTTACTAAACAAAAAGGATTGTAACAATTTTACCTGGCCACAAAATCAAACAAACAAAATAAACATAAAAACAAACAAAGCTAACGTAAGCAGAAACAGAAAAAGATACAGTAATAAAACAGTATATATAAATAATATATATATACATATAGCTGTACATGTTATTTAGGTTTGTTTGTTTATATATAAGTCATGAAAGGAAAAACTTGTCTAAATATTTTAATGCTAAATTTATCACCATATGATATATTTTGATATTTGTGATAATATTAGGATAATAATATGATAATATTATTAATATTTTATGAATATGATGTACATCATCATATTTAAAATTTTCTAAAACTGTGTACACAGTTTTTTGGTGGCTTGGTGTTTAGTGCCCTGCACCTCCAGAATCAGTGTTTGATTCACAACACAGGGTCTGTGTTCTCCTAGTTTGCATGTTCTTCCTGTGCTTGGTGGGTTTCTTTCCACAGTTCAAAGACATGCAGAATAGGCTAACTGGCGTTTACAAAGACCGGTTCATTGGTGTTGTGTGTGAATGTTGACCGGAGGTCCCACCATGAACATAAAATGGGAGTAAATACAATGGTGATGGTATTTAATGCTAGTCCCAAGATGTACTTCAGAGGTTCCTACTGTAGATGGATAAATGTGTGTGTCTGTGTTGCTTCTTTGTTTAACTGGATGGCCAGACAAAATTGTTAATTATGTCAAATAATTAATTATATAATTTGATACCCAAATATAAATAAAGGATTTAAACAAAAAGTTTTTTCTTTCATAACCGCTAAAGGAAGGCATTCTGTGAAGCAACAGTAGTTTTTAAGCTCAACAAAAATAACAAGGAAACAAATATTAATCATAGCAAAATAGAAGAGAAAGAAGAAAACATGGCACATTTCAGAGATGCTCATCAGAAATCACTAAATGATAAAAAAGTAAATTTTTTCAGATCAGTGTATATAAAATTAGTAACTTCTTCAGTCATTTCTGCTTAATAAGTATAAGGTTTTAGGAAGAGTATTTTTATGAACTTCCTTTTTTTTACTTCACTGTTTATGAAGTGACTGTATCGGCACTTTGTAAGTGCTCAATATAGCACTTTTTTCATTTGCGTTTTATGCCAAGCACTGGAATTTTATAATGTACAAAGCTTTATCTATCTATCTATATATCTATCTATCTATCTATCTATCTATCTATCTATCTATCTATCTATCTATCTATCTATCTATCTATCTACTCTATCTATCTATCTATCTATCTATCTATCTATCTATCTATCTATATATATGTCTATCTGTCTGTCTGTCAATCTCTTAAATGTCTTTAATTTATGAAAAGTCAATAAAGAAAATCAATTGCTTTAAATCATTTGATTAAACTTTGGCTCCTAGAGATCCAAGCTTCTCACTGTGCCATTATACTGTACTGATAAAAAAAAGGACTATACAATATGTTTGACTCATTTTAATTTTATAAATAGACTTGACCTTATCATTAATTATCAAGCATTAAGTTCAATTTTGTCACTTTTCAGACATGAGGGTATAAGGGTTTTCATGAAAATGAACCTTTACTATATTGATCTCAATTCCTCTGGCCTGTATTTAAGCACTATCACACAAGAGGGAGTGCTACTGTACTGATTGTGAATATCAGTACAGTTCTGATGCAACTGTATGTACGAGGGTGTTGTTATATTCAGCACAACAGCACAACCTCATGTGATATTGCTTTTAGGCAACAGTTGCACACCTTTTGTATCATCAGATTATGATTTGTTTATTTATTTAATCAGTTATTTTGCTCCTCCAACACATGTCCTTCTGTGATTGGTGGAATTAAATAACATGACTGGCAGTGCTACACCTACAGTTAGCGACCTACAGTTAGTGTAATTAACAGGGCTGAAAGAATTAAAAAATTCTTACCAGCACTATATAGCCAAAAGGTGAGGAGAATAAACCATGGAAGTGGTTGACAGTACTGAGAAACTTATATGACAGTACTGTGTATGTATAACATATACAGTACTTTATGTTTCCACTTATTCTACTTTAAAATGTCTACGAATGTTCGAGTTTCCTGGATTGATTCCCAAGTAGCGTTAAATGGAAAGGTAGCTATATACGTATAGGGTGTACAATCTCTTCTTTCACACACCAAGTAGTACCCTTAATCAGGGGTTTAGAGAGAGATTTGGGATTCAGCCATGGGTTAGAAGATAGAACAGTGGAACCTCGGGTTACGAGTAATGCGATTTACGAGTGTTCCGCAAGACAAGGAGGGGTGGGTGGGAGGGGGGCTGTAAAGGCGACACACACACTCTCTCACCTTTACAGCCCCCCTCCTCTCGATGTCGCACACACAGACACACACTCTCTGCCTTACACAGAAACTCCGCTCTGTCGCAATTCTTTTCAAAGGTAAAGTGCAGGTTCGGCCTCCGAGTGGCGCAGTAGGTTAAAGCGCTCGGCCTATCACCCGGAGATCGCAGGTTCGAACCCCGGGTGATGCTGTTTTCCTCTCACAGCCGGAGGCCTCGAGAGAGCTAAATTGGCCGAGCTCTCTCAGCAGGGAGGGGGGATGAGAGGTATTAGTGCTCCCACATTAATCACGGCTCTACACCATTCGGGGCGTCTGCGAGCTCGCGCACGCGGAGGGAGCGGATAGCGCTGACCTCAAGTGTGTTACGAAAAGATGCGGTCGGCTGGCGTCACATGGTTCGAAAGAAACGCGTGATAGTCTTCGGCCCACCCGACTGAGTGGTAGTAGTAGCCTTAATGTGGGAGCCCCCTAGTGACGGGGAGGAATTGGACACGACTAAATTAGGGAGAAAATTGGGGAAAAATAATTGGACAGGACTAAATTAATAAAATTTAAAAAAAGGTAAAGTGCAGTTTCATTTTTTATTTTTATTTTTTTTACCTTACAGTGGTGATTTCGTTAGTATGAGTTCACGCGAGTATGATTAACAATGCTCCTTGCAAATTTTTCCTATAAAACAGTCTGTCTGTTAATTTGTGTGCACAAACGAAAATACTTATCTGTCGGGATTTATTTTTAACTTTTTAAAAAAAATAAAATAAAAAAAAAGGTAAAGTGCTGGTTAATTAGTTTTGTTTTTACTTTATATTTTGTATTAATTATTTTTATGTATTTATTTTTTGGGGCTGTGGAACAAATAATTTGAGTTTTCATTATTTCTTATGGGAAAATTAAATTTGGTTTACGGGAGTTTTGGAAACCCCCCATAGGATAACACCCCATAACCCAATCCGAGGGTTGTCCCCCCCCCCCTCCAAAAATATATATATAAAAAAAAAATCGCACTCTCTATTGTGAAAAATATATGTATTGCCTCTTTTCCACTGCATAGAACGGCACGACACAGTTCAGCAGTTCAACTCACTTCGGTTCGGCGCAGTTTGGCTCGGTTTGCGCTTCCACTGCAGTGTAGTAACGCTTTAGAGTGGGTGGGATTACTCACGTGTCGTTTAGTCGCGGCGCCACTACTGCCGTGACGTCATCGTAAACGCGCCACAAACAAACACACAACAATGGAGCATATCGACGGCATGGTGTTCTTCATTCTCGGCATGTGGATGTTTTTAACAGCGAGACGAAGGAGTTTGTTTCAAAAGAGGCCGACGGTTAATACAAAAAGGTGCGTGCGATCATTCTCTGGCTGTTCTAAATATAGCGGTTCTGTTGTGTCTCGTGTCGCAAGTTCGGTGACGCAGTAATGACGATTTTCTCCGGCTAATCAGTGACCAGCCATGTGTACACGTCACGTTTTGGTAACGGTTCGGCGCGCTTGGAACCTCGGCTGAGGTGGTACTAAAAAAAAGGACCAGGTACCATGTACTGTTCCCAGTGGAAAACCCCCCAAAAGTGAGTAGAACTGAACCGTGTCGTGTCGTACTATGCAGTGGAAAAGCACCATATGTATACCTAAGATAATTGTGTAAGTAGAAAAAAAGCCTGCAAAAAATGCATTTAGAACCAGTTGAGTCCCCCCTCCCTTTCCTCACAGTGGTTTGGCCCACTGCCTGCTTTCCCAGTACAGAACTCCAGTAAGTCGGGTATTTTATTCACTTTAAATAAAGCGATTCTCTTTAATGATGCAGACTCATTCATAAATTAGTTGCGGCAAAAATGCTGATTACCGATGTAATTTTTCATGAATCTGCTGTATTAGCGATTAAATTATTACTTATCTAGTTAACGTTATCTTGTTTACAATAGCTTGTTTACATAGTGCACTGCAACTAACACGACAAACACCATTTCCCATGGAGTGTTTTATTTGTGACGACTTGGTCACAATAATGTTAACTTAACATTAACGGCCACAATTAGCATATTGTTTCTGTACATTTACTAAATGAGCACTGTGCCTAGTCTGAATTTTACGGAAGCGCATTCACACAATAAAAAAAAAATCACAGGACTTATGTCATAATTATGACTTAATATCTCATAATTATGACATCCTGATCTCATAATTATGACTTACTTACTCATAATTATGACTTAATATCTCATAATTATGACATCCTTATCTCATAATTATGACTTACTATCTCATAATTATGACATCCTGATCTCATAATTATGACTTACTTACTCATAATTATGACTTAATATCTCATAATTATGACATCCTTATCTCATAATTATGACTTACTATCTCATAATTATGACATCCTGATCTCATAATTATGACTTACTTACTCATAATTATGACTTAATATAATTATGACATCCTTATCTCATAATTATGACTTACTATCTCATAATTATGACATCCTGGTCTCATAATTATGACTTACTATCTCATAACTATGACTTACTAACTCATAATTATGACTTACTATCTCATAATCATGAGATAAGGCAGATGAGGGAGGCAGTTTGTGGCAGGGGGCATTTTAGATCGTGACATGGGAAACGAAAGTTACAGTACTGCATCCTTTTGCTCGGAAATCAAGGATCCAGAATTTTAAGCAGGTGCCAGATAGTTCTCTGAGATACCTCAAAGCCAGTTTGGATGCATTTTTCAAATGCGTGATTTTGTATCTATGAAGCGCTCCATATTGGTTTTGTTACGTGGGGCGGTATGGAGAGCCGCACGATGTGTTACAGTATGATGTGTATACTGTAAGAGTCCTAACGCAGGGCTTTAGAGGGGGTCAGTGAAATAGGAGTTGTTGTGAGAAAGCTTATGATACGCACAGGAAGACCTTTCCGTTTGGAGATAGCGGGGGGGGGGGGATTCTTAATCAGGAACTTAAAAGGAAACAAAATTAAAACTGAAACGCAAAATGAACAGAGCTTCGCCGTCTACACGAGAATGGATGGGTCTCGGGAAACTAAAAATAAACTTTAAATCCTCTCGGAGCGTTCGCCCTTACCGAGGATTTATAAGAGAGAGAGAGAGAGAGAGAGAGAGAGAGAGAGGGGTTTGTGTCTTTTTTGTACTTTCATACTGTACTTAACCTGAGGGCGCACACTGGACTGATGCGTCCCGCTCCCTCTTATTCTCTCGCTCTCGCCGGCGTCAAAGTCTGGACCTTTGCCTCTGTCTCTGAACAGCATACTGTACTTTGTCTGTCTGCCTTTCTTTTCTACAGATCTGCCCATTCAGACTATTGCAGAGTATTTATGCGTGGTTCTGCCCCTCGTAAGAGCCGCATCGTTACAGGTTTAGCTGCTCCTGAAGGAAGAGCCACTTCTAGAAGGACAGAATGTGCTTTCCTCCTGAACAGTCCTAAGCACTTTAGATACCTGCGCAGTGTTGACATACTAATGATAATAGCATCCAAATTACTCAATGACATTAATATCTCCCAGTGTCTCAATCCAAGAAAGAAATAAAAACTAATTAAATTCTGTCTTCTCAGAACCCTAATAATTATATGTGATAATAAGTCATAATTATGAGATCAGAATGTCATAATTATGAGATATTAAGTCATAATTATGACATAAGTCCCGTAATTTTTTTTATTGTGTGAATGCAATGCACCTCCATACGAACTGACACCACTGTATTGTTTTGTATAATCAATATCCATTCTGTTCTAAGTTTCTTAATTAATTTTAAATTCAATTTGAAACCTTTTTTTAATTCCTTGTTTTTATTGTTGTGATTATTTCTATGATAGTTTTACTTTCTTTATGTAAAGCAATTTGAATTACCATTGTGTATGAAATGTGCTACAGTATAAATGTGCTACAGTATAAATAAACTTGCCATATTGTAGATAAAATGACAGAGAAAAGAAAAATGGACATAAGATAATTTTTCAGTGCACCTAAACGCCATGTAAGTTCACATATTAAGGCAATTTGGCTTTAAGAATGGGTGCTTATGAAAATATTAATGTCACAATATCAATCACAGGCAAAGGAGAAATTATTGAGGGACAGGTAGACCAGGGTCAATCAGGTGTACAGTGTCAGGTAAGTGTTCTAAGGGATAATGACAGATTTTTTACTTTTTTACATAGAGCAGTTACTGTAAATTGATTATTTAATAATTGATTTTGTTATAAAACATTACTTATTTTATATATCTTTTTCACAATAACAGTCATGTTTAAATTTTATTGTATGTTGATGGCTTGAGTGTAAACAACATAAACAATGCAATAAATAGTTTTTAAGTAAAATCTGCTTTGTCATTGAACCTGAGGAAAACTTTGAAAATAACCATATTGGCACATCTCCATGCTACAATAATAATGATAGAAGCAAAGTTTTTCACTGTGGGGACAAATCTTTATAAGTACAAATTGACTGTATTATTTGTGTCCCCTCCAAAAATTGCTCATAAGAAATTTTATATTTATTGTCCCCCCCTACTGTTAAATAAAATTTACGCCCATGACTGTAGATACATTAGATAGCTTTGTAGCAATTACAAAAACAACACAGACAATTCAGAGAAAATTTAGAACAACTTAGAAGCAATTACTAAGGAGATAACATGTTGTTGAAGATGACATAATGTTCTCTGATGTGTTTTCTGTATGAAAGTGCTTTTGGAAGATGTGGTTTAGAATGTGGGTTTCAGCTGTTCTCTGCTTTTCCCAGTACTGTGGATCATACCAACCCACTTCACCTGTAAGTTGAAATACTTACAAGCAAGTTAAGAAATTAAAATACTTACAAACAACATACAGTAATCAGATTGAGTTCCAGAGTTCTATAACCTAATTTAGGTAAATATGGAAAAATCAGACTGAAACACATTTAAAATTCATTTTTGTCATTTCCACAGTTAGGTTTTATAATCTGTCTGCCTATTAATTTTATCAAATAAAATCTTCCATTATTGAAAAAGTATTGAATAGTGGTAAGGCGGCTTTCCTCCCACAGTCCAAAGACATGCCGATTAGGCTAATTGGCATTCCCAAATTGCTCTTAGTGTGTGAATGAGAGTGTGTCCAGGTGTGTGTGTGCCCTGTGATGGATTGGCACCCTGACCAGGTTGTACTCCGACTCGTGCCCTAAGTCTCCTGGGATAGGCTCCAGGTCCCCGCGACCCTGAATACAGGATAAAGCGGTCTAGACGATGCGTGAATCAGTGAATAGTGGTAAAAATACAGGAGTAATAATATCTACTATATATGAATAAGGTCCAAAAAAAAAACAGTCACATGACTTGTTTCCTGCCTAGTAGTATTTTTAAATTATTCCTTCCATTTCCCTAATAACAGCATGAATTCTGTCAGCTAAGGATGCCACTTGTGTCTGTAGAAAGTGGGAAAAAAGGCCTTCGCTAGCAGCTGATTGTGCATTTTAAGTTTTGTATAGACAAGGAAACTTTATTACAGTAGATACCTTGAATTAAAAGGCTTGTATTTCAAAGCACTCATAAGCCAAATCGAATTTTCCCATAAGAAATAATGGAAACTCAAATTATTCATGCCACAGCCCCAAACAATAAATACATAAATAAATACAACGGAAACAGTGTTTTATGGGATAAATAAACAAGACATCTCTCTAATGACACTCGATTGAGAGACACACTAACAGAATCACTTCTATAAAGTAAAAATAAAACAAATTAACCTGCACTTTACCTTTGAAAAGAATCGCGACTGAGCAGTATTTCTGTGTAGAGCAGAGAGAAAGAATGTGTGTGTGTCTGTGAAGACGAAAGTAAGAGGGGTCACACAGACACAAAGAGCAGTCTGATACAGAGAGAGAAAATGGATCATTAACCTCTCTAATGAGACTTTCTTTTGCTTTACATGCGCATACACACACAAACACATGCATACAGGCATAAAATAAAATATGTTTTATGCACACACACACGCGTGGTCAAGCATTTTACGATAATCAAGGGCGATAACCCGATCAACCTATAGGGTTCGGCTTATACATCAATCATATACAGTATTTGTTTCAAATGCAAGTAATGCTTCAGAAGAAGCCATGTTCTAAAAAGTTCCAGAAAGCATAAGTATGTAAAATGTAAGTTATCTTTAAATGAGATCCTTGATTTTAATTTTATTAAATCAATAAAAACATGTGTATTAGCCATTTCATAAAATATAATCACTGCTTAAGAGTAACTACTAAATAAGTTTTTGATTTCTGTTGTTTAGTGACAAAATATGATTTTAAGCTAACATACACTGTATGGTCAAAATTATGGCACATGACCATCAGACCCACATGTACTATATACAGTTCTTCCCCAAGCTATTTCCACAAAGGTAGAAACACACAATTTGTGCATAATGTATTGATATGCTATAATGTAACAAATTCTGTTGCCTTGAAATAAGAGGCCCAAGTCTTTTACAACATGAAAATGCACCTGTGTCCAAAGTGGGCTCCATAAAGTCATGGTTTGCCAGGGTTGTTGTGGAAGAACTCTGGCCTTGTGCACAGAACCCTGACCTTGGAGATGAACTAGAAAGTCAACTGCATCAGATGGATGGATGGATGGATGGATGGATGGATTGATGGGTGGATGGATGGATGGATGGATGGATAGATAGATAGATAGATAGATAGATAGATAGATAGATAGATAGATAGATAAATAGATAGATAGATAGATAGATAGATAGATAGATAGATAGATAGATAGATAGATAGATAGATAGATTTTAAGTAGAAATTACTGATGATGTCACCAATTTTTACATACTGATCTGAATTTTCTTTTAAACCTCATCATTTATGAAGTGAAGACCAGCATTATACTAGACGATATACACTATAGGCGGTTTTAGATCCTTTTTTACTTTTGCCACCATTAAAGACAATTATGCTACTACTACAACTACTACTACTACTACTAATAATAATAATACTAATAATAATAATGTATCATTATTTTCTACAATCATTTTTATCCCTGCACCATTATAGTTCAACCTGCTTAGAAGACAGTTACAGGTTTAGCTAATAGTTTAGTATTCTTGATGGCATGCCATTACACTTGATTATAGTAAGTCGCAGCATAGTTTCCCTAACATTAGGAGTCCACATGCCAGTGGAAAGAAATACAGAATAAGTAGTTATTGAACGGCTCATGTTGGAACCCTTAAGATTTTTTTTCTGCCTCTCTGTTTCAGGTGGTCGATGTATATGGGAAACAGAAATTGCATGAAAGTTTAGCTTTGTTATATATAGATTAAAATCACAAGTAAATTAAAACATGAGTAAATGATAGCTGATGTAGACATAGTTAGTCAAATTTCAGTTTTGATTTTGGTTCTGCTGGACTTTGCAATATGGAAATCTGTGATTGATCATGCTAAACTATTGTTATTATACACAACAGTTGATAACAATAAAATGGTTGAATACACTTGCAGGCAGAATATTCAATTTTTTTGTTCTCTTAAAAATGAGGAGCAAAACTCATGTAACGTACTAGTAATAATTTAACAATAACACAATTAAAAAATAATAATCACTGTTAATAGTAAAATATTAAAAGCAATACACCATACAGTATGTGTTATATTCTCACTAGGAGGCTGAGCCCCCCTAAAAGTCTAATCCTAGAATTGCTCTGACATACTGTACACGACTGCTCAAGAGGTTGGGATCACTTGGAAATTTCTGTGTTTTTGTTTGGTGATTTATTTTTGGCATTCTACAACGGCAACAAAACTGGGGATTTCAAAATTATGAGTCAGTTGTTATTTTAAGACACTGAGGTCAACTGTTCTGGAATAGTTCTTTTAAGAACAGTATAGTGTCAAGTGCATTTGCAAAACCCATCAAGCACCACGAAGAAAGTGACTCTCATGAAGACCTTCCCAGAAAAGCAAGACCAAAACTTACAGTACATCTGCTGCAGAGGAGAAGTTTATTTACCAGCCAGTCATCTACGTACCAAGAGTTACCAGCCTCAGAAATCACTAATTATCAAACAGCACCTCAGACCAGAAGGCTTTAAAGATACATACTGTATCTCAATATCAACTGCCCAGATGAAATTATTGCATATTAATTTTTGTATTAAAAACATTATTTTGTCTAATGCCCCTTGGGTTTAGCACATTTTGCAAATAACTGGATTGTGAAACATTATTTCATAATTTATTGGCCAATAAGAACACAAGGTTTCTGCTGAGTTTCCTGGGACTCCACTCATTGTTCATTGTATACGGTTATGTGCTGGACTGATGTTCCGTTCAGGGTAAATTCTACCACTTGGTTCACTTCGTTTGGTGACAAAAAATATTTTTTTCTGGGATAAAATATTTAAAGAAGATGAACCATATGAACATACTGTATAGTATGAATTCATTATTCAGTAACCGTTTTTTGAGGTTCACAAAAGCAAACCATTCTTGTCTTCATTCTGGACATAGAATGAATAGAATAGAATAAATTTTCTAAATAAATTCTTCTTCTTCTTTTTTTGGTCAAGTCTGTAGAGTACAAAATGTACAATACTGTAGTTTAGGTTTGCTAAAGATATTTGCTCTGGCTAATTTATTTATGAGACTAAAAGTGTCACAGCTGAGTTAAGTTCACATTTACAGTAAGTAAAAAAGCACGGTAAAGTATATGCAACAAGGTTTCTATATAAAACCCAACGCAAACACTTAATTAATATTTTTTTAAAAGCTGAGCATCAATTCACAGTTATCGTAGGCCTCAGGTTTGTGATATATTTTGCTGCTGAATTTGCCACCATATTTCATTGTCTGCAAAATGAAATAAGAAGGAAATTAATAAATTAATAAATTTTTATGTTAATGTGACATATCATGTGTTAATAATACATACTCTCACAATAACCATGATGTCACCTCTCGCGGGTTTCACAGACAATTGTGGTTTCTTTTCCATCCCACTTCTGCACTTGAACCAGCTGACCTCTCTGAAGGCTTATGGGAAAACACACTCTGGGAAAAAAACTTAATAAAAATAAAAACAGACATTTTTTTATCTTGTGAAGATATTTAAACTACTAGTTTACTAACTGGTTGATTGAACCTGCTATAAAAAGATATTCTCAAAATTTACTCCATGCTCAAATTACCAGGGCTTCTTAAAAAAAAGAACAGTAGGAAATCCCATTCAGAAATGATTTCTAGGCTCTTACTTGGCAGCGTTTCCCATCATTTGTGTCTTCAAGAAATGGCTACCTTTGTTTGAACCTCATGTCTGGTGAATTAGCTGTTCTTTAATATCAAAACTATATGGTCCCCATCTTTTGGAAAAGTCCCAGTAGGTTTAACCACATCACCATATTTTTTTTGTAAAATGCGTGTGGAAAAAAATAAAATAAAATCACATAGGTAAATTTTCCATTATTAAAATTGTTATTGAGTTTAAAACTTATTAAAACTTAAAATTTATTAATTAAAACTCAATAAAAAAACAACTGCAGTAAAAATAAATTAATTCATTATGTTGATGATGATGATGATGATGATAATAATAATAATAATAATAATAATAATAATAAACTGTTACAGATTGCTATCAAGTATTGATCAACATTCACCTTTCTGATGAGTTCCAAAAAAAAGTCTTGCATATTTCTAATGCAGATCTCATGTCTGTACAAGTTAATTTGTTCAGTAAGTTAAGAAAGTTAAGAAAAAGAATCTGGGAAAAATCACAAGAAAAATCTGACCCTTTTGTTTAACCAGCTTAGATGGTAATCTCAAGAAACAGTCACAATCGTCAACATTTTAATATGGCGTCCATATAAATATATAGCTAAAAATATATTCAATTATAATATATTATAAAATATACTAATATTAACTTTTCAACATTGATTGTATTTGTTTTATGAATTAACTAAAGACATTAAAATGCTGTTCTGAAAGAAAATGGGCGTTTACCGTCTTGTTACTGTCATCACTGTTTTCCCAGCACTCAAAAATAATTTTTATCATAAGGTGCTGCCCTCAACTTCCACAGTGAAACTGAAACTGGTAGAGGAGGAAGCAGATGATGCATTGTAAACACAACTTTTTTGTATTGTTAGTAAGGTTTCTTCTAATCTTTAAGAGTCTTTGCAATTAAAGAAAGGCTTTATGTGCAACAAAATGTGCAGCAAAAAAACTTATTAATTAATTAATTAGTTGGTTAGTTCATTTATTTATTTAAATATTAAATGTGAAAAAACTGTCAGATAATTATAGAATTTTGCCAAATTGCTAATTGTTATTAGCAAAATTATTTTTATGTTTTGCAGCAGTTTGTAATGTGTTTTGCTTTTACTTACTGTAAATGACCTGCTACAGCAGAGTCTGCAGTCTCATTCTACGTTCATGTGACATTCAGACTGTTTGTTGCACTGAAATATATTTTAGATTTACATTATTTTCTGACTGGAGCAGGACATAAACTCATTGAAGTTTATTGTATAATAAATTAACGGACGTTTATAATGAATTTAGATCCTTATATTATTTTTAAACATGGCAGTGTTTAACAGGGTTTTTTTTTGTGAATATTTGGAAAAGATGCTTCTCTGAATTTTCTGTTTAAAGGTCTTTTTTTTTAATGTACTGAAATAATATTTAATGATCTTTGTTGTTTTGAAATTCATGTTCAATGCATTCAATAATGCTTCAAAAATATTCAATAATGTTTTTAATGGCAGTGACAAGTCCAATGTGCCAAATCCTCTATAATACGCCAAAATAAATTAATAAATAAATAAGCCTTACCTTATTTTCTTTTAATATCTCTGTGTCTGACATCTCATGTAATTGTGATTTCCTTTTTTTTTTTGTGGTTAGTTTGTTTTGTTTTTTGGATTATTTATGTATTTATTTATTTATTTATTTATTTATTTTAAATGCACAGACCCCTGATACAGTATATGGACCTCATTTTGTCAGGCTGAATTACTTGATGCTGTCCCACAGTTCCAGGGTCACCAATTTAAAAATGATGACATCACAAAGACAAATAAATCACAATTAGTATTTTGTTGCTTTTCCGCAGCCTCAATTTGCTGAGGCATGGGCATCACTACTGGAAAAAAAAAACTATATTTTCCATTAAACTGGGTCCAACTTTCTTGGCAGATCAACTATGCAGGATGGAGCCTTGGACCATTTTTTTTATAATTACACCATAAATGTTTAATCACATTAAGATTTTTGAATGCTTGTTGGCCTTGGGGATGAGATGATATGCCTTTCCTAAAGAAAACTTTCATACCCTTTGCTCTGTGGCAAGATGCCTTATAATCCTAAACCAAATTACTTCATCACCAAACATAAAATATTCGATTGTTTTCTTCAGGCATTTATCCTTAAATGTTTTATTAGAATGGACCCAGACAATTTGCGACATAATCTCTCTGGATAATTCAGATTTGTGAATTGATCACTTCTATCCAATCATCCAGACTCAGTTTTTGTTTCTCTTTATCCAGGCATAATACTATTTCCTTCTGTTTTAAACCATTTGTTTTTATTTATTTTGTTGTGCAGTTTCTATTTTCAATGCATATTGCTTTGAATTTTCCATACTGTATGGTTCACTTTTATAACTATCTCATAGCAGACTAGGAACAACCAACAGCTTTTTTACCCACATGTTTGGACACCTTTTTGAAGGCTTCATAATACTCAAATTTTTTTCCTCTCATATTTTAATTTTAACCCTCGTGTAAGAAAAAAATACAATACTACACCCGACATTGATCTAAGAGATCTAAGAGAAATTTGAGCTAGGGTAGGTCAGCTTGTTTATTTTGAAGTTATATGTTTTATTATCATACGCTGAATCTCACAGACAATCTCGGTTTCTTTTCCATCACACTTCTGCACTTGTACCTAGCTGACCCAGGAAAATAGGCAGGCATTTATTTATCACATGTAAACATTTAAGGCCACTAATTCACTAAAAAGAAATTTGGAAATTATTTTAATCGGTTTCTCCCATTGTTAGTATCTTCATAGAACACATCCTGCAGTTTGATCCTCATAAATCAGATAAAATGTCTTTTCTTTACTGAAGTCCATGTGTTCTCCATCTTGGTGAATAGTTTCAGTTGCTTTATTTACATCATCTATTTATTTCATGTAAAATACCTGTGAAAGTATAGAACAATGGAAAAAATCTGCATGAATTCCGAATAGAAATGTAAACAAGTTTTCACTATATAAAAATTGTTAATGCATTTTTTTTCTGTCAAACATACTGTAAGAAATGCCACAAAAGTAAAAAAAAAATATATTTTTTAATAATAATTGTTTTTGTAGTTCCCTTCTTGACAAGTTTCCACATTCCAAAGAAGACTTAAATAATTCTAAAGTAGTAGAATAGCAGACCTGTGTTTACTTTCTAACAGATTTCACTTCTGTATAGCTTATTTATCCAGGAACTTACAGAAGGAGAATGTATTGTTCTTGGCCAGTAAACAACTCTCACATATCTGATTCGTACTGTATGTACTTTGCTTATAACTAAGAAAAAAACGAAGAATAAAAAAGAACAAAAAAGACATCTCAAACAGGGTTCAGTGTCTCAATGAATGGTTTGATAAGTACAGAAATTATGTAAATCATATGCTACGGCCTCCTGTGTCACCAGAAGTGTTAAGGGAGGTTTTGGAAAATTTTATCTTTTCACTGATCACTTATCTCTGCTTCATAGAATATATTTTTGAAAGAATGGTGTTCATCACTGCAATGAAGTTCAAGAGACTTTCAGCACCTTGGTCAAGGCTCAATGAACATGACTGTTTTGTTGGAATGTACAGCATTTTACTACAGCACTTCATGAGTTATACAGTTACTTAGTTATTTGTCAGACACGTCTAACAAAGACTTTCCTTTATTGCATTTACTGTATAGAATGAGCAATTGAGGGTTAAGTGCTTTGCTCAAATAACCAGGAGTGGCAGCTTAGCAGTGCTGAGATTATTAGTGTTAGTGTTCCAATTAGTGGAACATCATAGTTTAATATTAAAATACTTCATGAGAGAAAAAAAAAGTTAATGAGAGCTCATCTCCATACACATTGAGGGACCAACTTACTTGCTCCATAAACCTTGGTATTTTTACACATACATAACCAACTAAATTAAAAGACCACTTTGTAAGTTTGCAAATATACTTTGGCCCATCAGTAGATGCACAGTTTCAGCATCCACTCTCCACTTCACTTATCATGGATCAGTTTTAGCCAAAGGACCACTGCTGAACAAATCATTATAGAACAGAAGTGGTTCTGGAATGTTTTCTCTCCGTTACTGCATGTGATAGAGGACACAGCAACACATGGCCTAGAGTTTGCACAGTGGTGGCCAATATCATTAAAACAACATTATACTTCTCCCTGTGTGGTGGTGATGTCACTAATTAGTTCTATCTGGCTAAAGTGTTGTGCTAATTAGACAGCCGGTTAATGGATGGAACAAATATGTGGGAGGATTTTTATTTTCTGAACCTGGGGTTGTCACGTCTGCCTACTGATGTCATAAAGGATTCACCGCTAGTAATCACTTCTCTTTTTCGCTTGTCAAAACATCAAACATAAGTATTTAAGAAGGGGATTTTTTCCCCCTTACTCCTTTTGAACTACTTCTACATAAACAAAAAAAAAAAGTAAACGTATTTAGATGTCCGTAGGAATATATACTATTAAATCGAAAAGTAGTCACAGAACAAGGACTGTGGGAAACCCGAAGTGCCAACTCATCCACTGTGTGCAGAGTTTCTGTATCCGAAAGAATTTCCTGGAAGAATTACTGAGACAGTTGCCCCAAACTAAACGTAAAATTTATTGTATATACAAGAAACAAAGAGACACACACATTTTTATGATCAAATTTGTTACGTAGATGCTCAAGCATGTAATGTTTAATTATTAATACATTATGAACCCTTTGTTGACTTTCATTTAGCGGCTTTAAGAGCTACAGATCGCATTGGTATACAATGAGAGATTTGTTCCCATCGCATCTTTGAACAGCATGAAGACATCTTTCAGAAGACCTTGACCAGGTCATGACTCTGCTGATGTTTTAGTTTAAATTGAACTATATTTCTGTAAACAATACAAAGGGGTTTTCCAACACTCTGACAATTTCCTTGAAAATCTAAAATGTCAAGTTTCAATTTTAGGATTAAAGTTGGGGATGTTCCATAAAAGTTATAATAATGGCAAAAATTTTGTGGATGTTGATTTACTTGTATGTCTGTGTGTATTTACTTTATTTGTTGTTGTTGTTGTTGTTGTTGACGACATAGCAATAATCATTAAATTGCAAATATCAGTATGAATAAAATATGGAAATAACTTTGTAATAAGGACATGCTCTACATAGACAAAACTACTGATTTTTGTTTATTGTCTTATAAGAATTGTAACACCCTAACACATTTCAATATTTATTGTATTGCTTAAACCATTACATCTCATCATTTAAATAATAATCATCAAAATAATCTCTTTTTTTTTTTTTTCATGTTGTTTAGGTATACTTTGGGATACATTTTGCAACCTGCACTCTGCTGTTAAAAACTTTTATTTCTTTATTTTTTGGCATGTTTGTAAGTACTGTATGTATGTATGTATGTATGTATGCACAGTATGTATGTATGTATTTATTGACAAACCGGATTCCAAAAAAGTTGGGACACTAAACAAATTGTGAATAAAAACTGAATGCAATGATGTGGAGATGGCAAATGTCAATATTTTATTCAGAATAGAACATAGATGACAGATCAAAAGTTTAATCCGAGAAAATGTATCATTTTAAAGGAAAAATATGTTGATTCCAAAGTTCACGGTGTCAACAAATCCCAAAAAAGTTGGGACAAGTAGCAATAAGAGGCTGGAAAAAGTACATTTGAGCATAACGAAGAGCTGGAAGACCAATTAACAGTAATTAGGTTAATTGGCAACATGATTGGGTATAAAAAGAGCTTCTCAGAGTGGCAGTGTCTCTCAGAAGCCAAGATGGGTAGAGGATCACCAATTCCCACAATGTTGCGCAGAAAGATAGTGGAGCAATATCAGAAAGGTGTTACCCAGTGAAAAATTGCAAAGACTTTGCAGTTATCATCATCAACTGTGCATAATATCATCCGAAGATTCAGAGAATCTGGAACAATCTCTGTGCGTAAGGGTCAAGGGCGTAAAACCATACTGGATGCCCGTGATCTCAGGGCCCTTAAACGACACTGCACTACAAACAGGAATGCTACTGTAAAGGAAATCACAGAATGGGCTCAGGAATACTTCCAGAAACCATTGTCAGTGAACACAATCCACCGTGCCATCCGCCGTTGCCAGCTGAAACTCTACAGTGCAAAGAAGAAGCCATTTCTAAGCAAGATCCACAAGCACAGGCGTTTTCATTGGGCCAGGGATCATTTAAAATGGAGTGTGGCAAAATGGAAGACTGTTCTGTGGTCAGACGAGTCACGATTCGAAGTTCTTGTTGGAAATGTGGGACGCCATGTCATCCGGACCAAAGAGGACAAGAACAACCCAAGTTGTTATCAACGCTCAGTTCAGTAGTTCAAATCCGTACGTTTGGTTGTGTTAACTCACATACTGTATGTTTAATATGATATCAAAGTGTTGCCTGTCACTTATGATATGGTTGTTTTGCTGTTTATTCCTTTTTCATTTTTCATTTTTCAATTTTTTCATTGACTTGTTTGTTGCAGTTTTAACATACTCCTTTCAATCAGTTTTTTGTTTTTGACCTTGTGTCAGTAATTTGAATAGCTAGAAACTTTTTCAGCTTGTAAAAACATCTTAGTCACAAATGCCAGGAGAAAACACCATCACTTACAATATACTCTGATCAGCCGTTATTATATCTGCCATATTAACACCACTGGCAGGTGAATCAAATAATATTGATTATCAATGATGTACCAGTAAACTGGTCACAGGATCATGGGAGCCCAAGACTTATCTTTGCCAGTGGGGACCAAAGGCCAGCCCTGGTCTGATCTGATCCCACAGAAATGCTCATGTAGCATTAAGCATTTCACTGCGCATCATACTGTATATGTAACAAATAAAATTTGAATTTAAATTGCTGAAAAAAAAGTCAATGCTGGATATGATAAAATACAGTAGCATCAGAGCACAAAGTGTATCACAGCTTACCACATATGGGGCTTAGCATGCAAGAACTTGTTGATGCATGAAATGCATCAGACAGACAAGTTTGATTCATAGAGGCCCCACCCGAATGCTCTGGACAAACAAGTTTGATTCACAGAGACCCCACCCCGCAAATCAACGCATTCAAAGAATCTACTGCTAATGTACGAGTCACAGATACCACAGCACACCCCCTAACTAAATGCATTCAATGCTCTTTTGAAAGAAAAGGGATGTTTAGTCAGTCTTGTGGAGTCATGTCCCTAGGGGCCAGAACTGCAGGCGGCACAGTCGGGGTCTAAACAATTTTGGGCTTGACATTTGGCATTTTAATGTTATGGTTGATCAGTGTAATGTGTCTCTGGTAATACATTAACAGCATTTGACAGATATTGTTTTTTAGAATGTCTAATGCTTTTATTTCATTATACAAACCAATTTTCTTGGTTTGTTGTTATCGAGCAGCGTGTACTGTAAATACTGTAGATACCGATCTGTCATAAGTTAACATCTGACATTTAATTATCTTGTTACAGTGGTACCTGACAAGGGATGTGGGTCAGGCGTAGCTGAATGGTTAAGGCATTGGAGTTACAGTTCGGAAGATCCCAGGGTCAAATCCCACCAAGTTGTCCCTGTTGAGCCCTTGAACAGGGCCCTTAAGCCCTTAATTAGTATTCCCTAATCCTAAAATGATTTGAGGAACATGACAAAGGGTTCAATATCATGACTTGGCCTCCAAATTTCTCCAAAATCTGTGGGATGAGTTGGAGAAACAAGTCTGATACATGTATGAATATACATGCTACAAGATACCACAGTTCACCTTCAGAGGTCTTGTGTCCCACTGACCCCGTGTCCCATGGGGTCAGTGTTGTTTGATTTGATGTCAGAAGCAGGACCTGCTGATTGGTTGCTAAGGTGCTGTTACAGTAAAAAAAAATAATTAAAAAATCACATAATGCCATAGTAATGCCAAGTTAATGGCACAGCTTAGCAAGTATTCAGGTACTAAGTGTACCAGCTGTCTAAAAACGTCACTGGAACTTTATTTACACCCACTGGTGCACGTTTTCCCTGAGAAATTCTGCGTCCAGTCAAGCCATCCAAGAGGTCTGTCGGGACAGTCAGGGCTTTGATAAGAGTTTAAGGTAGACCGGCACTGGTCCATTTTTGCTTTTTTTGGCCAATATCAGTGTGTTTCATCTGTTGTGGGCAGCTACAGGAAGCCAGAAGAGGAAGCATTGAAGTGCGGTGGTGCGAGAAAAGTTAGTGAAATACAAGAAAACAAGTCATGTAGCAGGCCTAGTTATAACAGTCAGGTTTCCTGGACGAGAGATTCAGTCTTAAAATGACATGGACTGAACAAGAATAAAAATAACTAAATCCTAATATTGAAAAGGGCAAACCTGTATGTGAGAAGCGGTTGAGCAATGTACTGTAAGGCGAGAAAGATAATTGGATATGCAGGGACTATTCCAGGCTTACATACAGTGACGGAGCATGAGATCTGAGACTTATCGCTGGAGATTTTAACATGGGATTGCATTTACAGGGGCGTACTGTAGAGCAGCTCAGTTTTGCTAGGATTTGACATTTACAAAGTGAGGTTTACTAGATACCCTGAATATGGGGCAGTGGAACCTTAAGCAGTTAAGACTCTAGGTTATTGATCGCAAGGTCATAGGTTCACGCCCCTTCACATCGATGCTGCCACTGTTGAGCCGTTGTGTAACGTTCTTAACCCTATGTCCTCCAGACGTGTTGTATCCGGGCTGCCCCTGCTCTCTGAACCTGGCTTCCTAACTGGGATATGTAAAAAAAAAATCTTTTAAAAACTGAGTAAGGTGCTTACAGTGTAAGTGACTAAGTTAATCTTAAATGTAAGTGGAAACACGAGAGTGAGGAGAAAGAGATCTTGTGTGGAGCCGAGGAAAAAAATTATAATACAAAAAACACATTACCATGAGTGAATATTTGGCTCACATTTAACTCAGACCTGGCATTTCCTCATCTTCTAATTTGCTATCATTAAAACAGCAGGAAACTTGACATTTTTAGTGAGCTGAATTTGTTTAGCAATTTGTCTCCAGATTTCCTGTCTGTTTTTACTCCACAACACATAACCTCATCCTGTAGATACTGGATAAAACCACTTTGATCGCACCCCTGTTTTAATATATAATTGGCGGATATGCTTTTAATGCCCTATTTGAATACCATTTGGACACACCCTTGACCTTAAATTGCTCTCCTAATTCCCTGCTGTGTTCTTTTTGCAACATGGACTGTTCATGGCTCGTTAAAGCAATAAGGCACTTAAGGGTGTGCATTGCAGTGATTTTATCAGCGGTTAGGATATTATTAGGCAAACAGACTGCTTAAATTCCTTAAAGCATGAAAAAGTGCTGTAATATCATAAATACAGTTTTTGATAAATAATTATAAAAGATTATTCACAATAAACTATTTTCCCGCCACACAGTCTACAGCAGTGGTTCTCAAACTTTTTCTGTCATTCCCCACTTAAGGGGGTGAGCGAATTTTCAAGCCCCACTTGTCAACAAAATAATAACGAAATCGGCCAAGTTTACTGTTTATTGAAATATCAATTTCTAAACCAATAAAATCAAACAACACCAAGTTCAAAATATATAAAATACACGTGCAATTGTTATAAAAGGCTTACGTTGTCACATTGCATAATTGACCCCATGTTCATATATATATATATATATATATATATATATATATATATATATATATATATATATATATATCGCAATTTGTGTCTGAAAATGCATAAATAAAAATTTAAACACAAAGAAACTGTTTTACATAATGTAATTTAATTTAAACTGTGAATTGCTGAGGTTTGCCCCATTTTTTTTTACTTTGGCCATATTCGTTTGGATGCTTGGATTTCAGATGATAGAAAAGGTTTGACGTGTTTCCACCACTTGTTAAAACAGTGCACTTGCGTACCATCCAAATCACGTTCATCTCATTCGTATCACTTTTCTTATATCCAAACCAATTCCACACCACAGACGAGGCAGCTTTTTCTTTACAATCTCCTCGTTGTTGGTTTCGTCACATGTAAGCAAACTCACTGCTGCTGCAGCGTCTTCTTCCATTGTCGAAGTGTATGTGAAGCCAAACACATCAAAAGTGGGACGAAACCGCGGCACCCGATTGAACCAAATATCTGCGTAAATACAGCGCAGCGCGACTATCTGAATAGCGCAGTGATGATCTGGTTTATTTGCGCAGCCCGGTGGATCGCGCAGCGCCGCTCGAATCACAAACCTGCGCGACTCAGTTTATTTATAATGTCAGGACTGTTTAATATTGTTTCCGCCTTGCCATGCCTGGTTTGTACGTGCGCATCCCAGCGGGGTAAAATGTACTTTGATGGTCGGGGTGGTCTATTTCTATCAGAGTCAATTTACTTGTATTAATGATCCATTTTTGTGTGTGATTGTTTTGAGTGTACAGTCATCATTATCAATAAAGAACAGCATGAATTAGAATAGGTACTTTCCTATTATTTTCCACTAATTTCCTCCCGTTCATTGCGCCCCACCTGTCATGTCTGTATTCCCCACTAGTGGGGCGCCCCACTGGTCTACAGTAACAGTACGCTGTGGTTGCAAACATAACAATCAATGGTTAGGCTGTTCCATGGACAAAACGGTGGCTTGTGTGCTGATATACAGTATTTAAGCTGCTTTGAGCCAATTAGAGTCTGAGAGGAAATCAAATACATCTGTTGTCATGTGCAGCAGATCCCTGAATCCAGTCAAGCATTTATCTATTTATGTGGGCAAAAATGGCAAAATGTAGGCATAATGATATTGCATCGTTATATTATTTGACATGTCGTTCCCCAGTTGACGTTAGAAGTGTCTTCCAGTGCCAAAGCATGACTCAGAACTGATTTTGGAAATTATTTTTATGAATTGAGTTTGGACAGTTGAGACAAATACTTTTGAAATAACTAACCAATTCATATATATCTATATTTTTAGAAAATCATAGGAAACTATTCGCTTCGTAGAGTGACTGCCTTGGGAATTCCTACCAAGTGTGTGCTATCTATTTCAATTTAGTTACCACATTGATATAACTTACCACATTGATATAAATGTACATTGTCATAATGAAACTTTACAGAAATCTGTAAAATCCTGATATAAATGTTAAACTTATACATTTATTACTATTAAGCAAAACAAAAATGTTATTGGGAGTCAGATTTATCAATCATTTTTTTCATTAATGTTCTCTACCATTTATCCAGGAAAGCCTGGAGCCTGTCCCAAGAAGCATCCCACAAAAAAGGCACAAAACCAAACACCACAGACAAACTGGGAACACCAATTAGCCTAATCTGCCTGTCTTTGGTCTGTGGGAGAAAACCAGAGTACCTGGGGAAATCCACTAAGCACTGGGAGAACATGAAAACTCCATACACACAAACACGGAGGAGGAATCGAACCCTTGACCCTGGAGGTGCGGGGCCACAGTGCTAACCCAATGTCAATTAATAAGTCACCACTTTTTGTAATCTATTGTAAACATTATATAATTAGAATTATGTGATTTCACCATAGATTCGCATGTTTTAGATGCACCGTGACCTGAAATTAAGTAGATTAGATGAGAAAACTATTATAAATTAGAGCAATTATCTTTTTTTTTTTTGGTTTGTTTTTACCTGAAAAGCTGTTTATAAGTGTAGGAAGCCATAAGAACTGGACAAATCGAAGTAGGCATTTCTAGTTTCACCTGGATCCATGAGATCACTTCTGGTTTGGAGTTTTGATTACTTTGTGACAATTCAAAAAGTTCAGCAAATACTTTTAACAACATAGTTTGGATAGAAATTTTTGTTTGTTTGTTTGTTTGTTTGTTTGTTTCCTCAAAATCCACTGGGGAAATGAGTACTGTAGTAACTTATGTAGTAGAAATGGATGAACCCAGATGATTAGCACCATCTAGTGGTAGATAAATGTAAAATATTTGTATACATATTAATATACTAAAAATGTTTTCTCACTCTGGCATACAGACAAAAATGCAATTAATTTGCTTAGTTACAAATTACAACCAAATTACAACCAGTTTCTAGCATCAAGAGTCAAGTGTTCTTTAAATAAAATGTAGATTTTCAGAAATTGATGAAGGTGATGTTGATGGTGACATAATATCCAGTGCCTTTTCTAGATCTCTTCCCAAATCCAGGTATGTTTTTAGTTAAAATATATTGCGATTTCAGCATTTACTTACATTTGAATGATAGAGAGGGACAAGACAACCAGTGACCCCTTTGTTGAGGAAAAGAGCAAGAGGAATAGCACATGAGACACAGAGACAGATGAAAAGAGACAGAGACTGGAAAAGTTATTTGGAGGCCTTACCACCTATTAAACCTACAAATAGAGAAGGAAACATTAACTAAATAGGAATAAATCATTGGATTTAGCAAATGTAGAGTGAATTGGTTTTTTGGGCAGCATCAGTGACTAACACTGGACTGTTGCTGGAACAGAGGATAGAGGTCATTTGGGAGAAATCAATAACTTTGCCTGTCACTAATACATTGATACAAGATTACCACTGGTGTAGGAACATTCCTGGAACTGCCTTTAATAAAGGAAAAAAGTATGGTCTGAGACTCCCATGGTCCTTATTTTGGCAGTGTGCACCTGACAATGGATTAAGGGCCAGGAGTAGCTCAGTGGTTAAGGCATTGGACTACGGTTCGGAAGATCAAAGGTTCAAACCCCACAACCACCAAGTTGTCACTGTTGGGCCCTTGAGCAAGGCCCTTAATCCTCAACTGCTCAGATGTGTAATGAGATTAAAAAAAAATGTAAGTCGCTCTGGATAAGAGCGTCTGCCAAATGCCTAAATGTAAATTAAGAACATGACCTGAGGAGGTGTGACCTGGGACACACACACACACACTACAGGCTCCTAATGTTACAATATTTTACATTATTGAAAGTGAATACTTCTACTCCTAATAATAGTTACAAAAAAGAAATAAAAACATAATTCCCTACATTACTTCCTTAAACTTTAAAAGCCTCTTAGCGTTTTATTTTTTTTTCCTTTATTCAACCAATTTAAATTGAGGGTTCATTCTAGCGCATTAATGTAGAAAAAAAACAACAGCAACATAAACACTCATGCAATTTTGTCATGTTCCATAAATAAATGCCTACATTTGCAGAGTAAAATCCTCAGTGTTGACCTAACTCTTCATATAAATTTACTTTTTATCTAGTTAATAGTAGGCCTAAATATTTTAAACTTACAGAATGATGCCTTTAGGCAAAGTGCTGTAGATGCACTTTGAAAAATGATCTAACAGTTTCAGATTAATAATGAAAAAATTGCTTTGAGTCTTCAGTGGAAGACTACTGAACATGTTCCATTTTTTAAAAACACTATACAGGGAAAAGGTGATGTTTATTCAACCTTTATATTTCTTATTCTGCACAGGGTTATGGGGGCCTGGAGTCTATCCCCAGGCACGAGGCTGGGTTACAATCTAGACATCTCACGGCACACAAGGATACACACTCATTTCGACTCTATGGAATATTTGGAAACTGCAATCAAACAACTCTTACTGTCGTTGGACTTTAGACTGTGGAAGTAATCAAAGTGCCTAGAGGAAACACACCAAGCAGAACATGCACACAGACATGAGGTGGGAATCAAACCGCCACCCTGGTGGTGCGACACCATAATGTTAATCACTATGTCACTGTGACACCTGAAGAAAACAATATGTCACAGGTAGAATAGAGACAAAAGAAAGTTATTTTCGTTGATGATGTCATTCATGGGAGTCCCCAGAGGGAAGCCACCAAGCACGTGGAGAACATCCAAACTTCCTACATACTGAATCGAACCTGGACCCTGGAGGAGCAAGACGACAGTGCTGACCACTAAGCCACGGTAAGAATAACTGTACATAAACTGCATACAATCAATAAATTAATTAACTAATTCCGTGTATGCATTCGACTTTGCTGTTATAAGTTTCCAGTCCATCACTGGATTGTATCAATACGTGTGTTTGATGCGAAGGAAAAGAGGAAGGGTGTGTAAGGTCACCTGCAGGCCATGCAATAATTTGGGGAATTTTTTTATTTTTTTTAAGTCTCATTACATTTTTGTCTTCCAATCCATTGCAGGCCACACAAGCATACACACTCACTCACACACCACGGGAAAGTTTACGGGAAACTCCATTCTTTAGACTGTCGGAGGAAACTTTGTTTCTTAATTTACTCGGAGGGAACCCACCAAGCACAAGTATACAAACTACACATACACAGACCCAAACCAAGAATCGAACCCTGACCCTGGAGCTGTGATACTGCTGTGTAAACCACTATGTTGCAGTGCCATCTGAAGAAATAATTAGAGAGAGTAGAATAGAGAAACACATTTTATTTAATGAGGTCATAAACAAATGTATCAATGTTTCACCAATCCATGAAAGTGTGGTTGAAAACTGGGCTCAGTTCAATTTGAATGACAGAACTGCACTGGGTCACTCCTCCAGTTGAATATCACTAAAATGCAGTGCTGCCATCTAGGGGCACTGTAATCAAACAACATGTAATTAGTCTCTTCAGTCTGAGTTACTGTACATAACCTGAATACAATGACTGAATGATTGAGTGAATAAATTCTCTGAATGTATTAACTCTCATTCTGCTCTGCTGTTATAAGTTTGCAGTTCAGCCTATTACATCAATATGTGTGTTTTGACGCAAAGGAAACAAGAAAAGACGTGTACGGTCACCAGCAGGTCATGCAATATTTTCAGGAGGGTTTTTTTTTTAAGTCACCTTTCATATATTTTTGTCTGCCCGCACTCACTCACACACTATGGGAAATTTCGAAATGCAAAGCCCATTATATCAATACGTGTGTTTGACGCAAAGGAAAAGAGAAAAGATGTGAAAGGTCACCAGTAGGTCATGCAATATTTTCGTGAGGTTTTTTTTTTTTCTTTTTTTTTTGATAAAGTTTCCTAGCATGTATTTTTGTCTGGTTGTCAGCTTAACTTCATATGAACTTCAAAAATATAGACTGCTTAGAAAAATATAATATAATAAGATAACACGAGGTGCCAGAACACAAAGTGTATCGCAGATTTACATCATATGAATGATCAAGTGTCGGTGCATTGCTTATCCGAAGAAGCGATAGTATTATTATTCACGATGGGAACAAAGTGACCTGGCGGAGGCAGTATGATCCTTTGGCAGAGGAAGCTCAACGGTTAAGGCATTGAGCTGCTAATCAAAGGTCCCCGCTGTTGAACCCTTTGAACAAAGTCCTTATCCCTCAACTGACAGTCACCCTGTATAAAGGTGTCTGATAAATGCCATACGTAAATGTAAATGAGGTCAGAGTGCTAACCACGACACCACCATGCCACCATCCCCTAGCATTCATATTGATATTATTTTGACATGTACCACTTACATAAACATTATTACAGAACACATACACATCTTCATGGCAAAGGTAGTACAGTACAAAACAGAGGGTCAGAGTTTCTGACCTGTGCAAAGATTATTCAGGAATGGTTTCAGGAACATGACAAATATCTCAGTGCCAGATGAAACAGCACTCCTTCAGAAGTCTTGTAGAGTCCATGCCTCAATGGGTCAGCACTGTTTTGGTGGCACAAGTGGACCTAGACAAGGCTGTAGTATCTGTAAGGCAGTTTTTCTATGCATAATGTTACGGTGAACGTTCACTCCTAAGGGCACTTTATCATATCCAATCCACATACTAGCATGTTAACAGTAACCAGAGCTCAGGATCAAACCCGGGACTGTAGAGCTGTAGAGCAGCAATATTAGCCATTGCGTCACTGTGCCACACCCTTGGAGCATTCAAATACTGTTAAGTGTATTCGCATTTATAGCTAAGCAGGCAAATGTCATTTGTGCTGTTCATACATGCTCGTCAGTATGGATTCTAGCAAGGAGCAATGATTGTGCAAGCACCTGCACTGGCCTGTACTGTAAGTAAGTCGATAAAACACAGCCTGTAATAGAGCACCTGTCTTCACTACCCATAGTGGCACTACAGTTTCACTCATCTCTGTAAAAGGTCATAATATTTTTGACATGCCATTCTCCAATTTTTGTAGACACCAATCCTCACCAACCCTCCTTCTTGTTTGACATTTTGACCTAGCTAGCCACAAGCCACACTTATTTGAATACACATGTCACATGCTTAAACTATTGCTCTACATTCTGATACTGTAGGCTGCTGTGTCACGATGCCCACGTGGGTCACATGTGAACTGGATCAATCCACAGCCACAAACAAGAATGCCAAGTGATGGACAGAAATTTTAGCAAATCACAAGACAATATGTTTATATTATTGGCTCATGATGGGTCCCTGATCTTCGTTGGCCCTGGGATACAAAGATCCTGTAGATCTTTCTGAAGATCCTTCCTGTAGATGCCTGCATCAAATTCAAAGCCCTGATGGACACATACAAGGCTAAAAATGGCCCAACACCCACACACCTCTCAGCTCTGATCACACCTCGCACCGCGTCATGGTCCCTACGCACTGCTCGGCTGGTAACACCAACTCTCAGAGATCGAGGAGGATGTGCATCTAGACTCTTTTATGTTCTGCCACCTAGATGGTGGAATGAACTTCCTCTTGAGGTCTGTAAAGCTGAGACACTTGCAATCTTTAAACGACGACTTAAGACACATCTGTTCTTCAGTACTTAGTAATCTCTCCCATATCCGCTCCCCAAAAAAAAACACTCTTCCCAACAGTGTTCGTCTGGTACTTAGTTATCTTGTAACCCAGTGTAAGGTTCTATCCAATGACAAGGACTTAAACTTAAGATTCTCTGGATAAGAGCGGCTGCTAAATGCCTAAATGTAAATGTGATGTAAATGTGTATTAAGATGGTTGTACCATAATTCATTTAAGCTCTTTTTCTAAGACACAACCTTAAAAGATAGTAATGAATGTAGCAAGAGTTTGAGTAGCAGAATCCATTGGGGTTGACCAATGTAACCCAGAAAAAGTGCACCCATTAATAGACATTCAAACAAGCATCAACATAGGATAAAGACTTTTCAATAAATACGGGTGTCATAGAACCTAGAGAACTTCCTGTCTGAGTTCTGTTTAAGTGCCCAGTTCCAATGATGCCTAGCAAGCAGAAGTGAAGAATTGGTGCGGTCTTAGTAACGTCATTGGGATACTCTTCTAAACAGTCCTGGTTGGGGCAACTAGTCCACCTATAGGCCATTCCCAATGGGAAAAACGTTGTTTAGACAATCAATCCTCCTCAGGTTTTTCTTCCATGACACATGAGCAATTGGTTTGAGGAACCCATGACCATCATTAGGTCTAAGTCAGTCAAATAGGTTACAAACTTGGGTGGAAAACAATGGTTTAGCCACAAGAACCATATGACCAGCAATACATGCAAAATGAGCGAATCATTAGACATGCTGCTCTTCCACATGTTTTACTGAAGTGAGCAGTAGCAACAACAGACCTATCGAAGGCATTTATGTCTGCACATACTGAGGTGATAGTGTGTCTAGCAATTTTTTGGTCAGGAAAAATTAACCTTCTAGCAGTCTGTATTAGCAAGGCCCTGAGTTTTTGGGAGCTGACAGGTGGTCCTAGGGTATGGCCATAAAAAAAGAACAATGCAGAAATTTTTTGATTGAGACTCGGCCCCGGCAGCATGGTGGTGTAGTGGTTAGCACTGTCGCCTTGCACCTCCAGGGTCCGGGTTCGATTCCCAGCCAAGCTCAATTCCCGTCGCTGTGTGCATGGAGTTTGCATGTTCTCCCCGTGCTTGTTGGGTTTTCTCCGGGTACTCCGGTTTCCTCCCACAGCGCAAAGATATGCTGGTTGGGCTAATTCCCAAATTTTGTGTGCCCTGATGGATGTGTACCCTGCCTCGTGCCCTAAGTCTCCTGGGATAGGTCAGCATGAGCACTACCACACATGGACTATCCAAACCACACAGCACACAATAAAAAAAAAAACTCACAATCAGTGCTGAGTGCCGAGGCAGTGGTGTTCCCAAAGGATTCAGCCACTGATTGCATGAGCTTGTCTTGAAATCAATCACTTGTAAGTGAATGAGTTTCATACTGTTTTACCAGGCAACAATACAAATGCATGAGAAATATATTCAGTGTGGCGGACGAGATAAGAGAAGTGCATTTTCAGTCTTGGAGAAAAGGTGTCCTGTATCTCTACGCACAGTTATGAGCCGTTAAGTTGATCAATCCACCTGGTGTACTGTATACTTTACATGGGCTATTGTGTATGAGGATAGAAGAAGAAAGAACATTTAGTGCAAATAGTGCAAAGAAAGTATACAGGTGATTGGTGATTGGGATTAAGCTGCAAATGTTTCGGTTATATGCACGGACACTCTCACTTTCAAATAACAAAGTCTTGCCGCGTACGTTAGTCCATAAGTCCTGAGCGCTCTTTCTAATTAGTGTTTATCGTGTACCATTGCCTAGGACTTTCCATCATTTTTGCCCTTTAAACTGTGTTCTATCTTGATTGTGTTTCTGACATTTTGCTTGGCGTACTGAATGTTTATTTTGAAATCGCTCATGGAGATTGTTCTAGAAATAAATCGGTATTGTGTACTGACTGGAGCAACAACATTATTATGTCATTACTCACTCATATGATTGTATCTCTTTGAGTTCATATGAGGTGTGAACCCAGAGCTCTGACAGCTTAAGGAACACTTTACTAATATAATAGTTTTTAATCACCATTTGAAAACATCACATTCAGCGTCATGTAATAATACACCAGCTTTAATACATTTGCTCCATGTTGGTTCATGGAATTTTGATAGAAATGTTCAGGCTTTTAATCTGCTTTAATCTAGTTTTGGATGACAGATTTCCAAAGGACAGCAGTTGCACCTTCCACCTTCCAGTTGCACACATTCACTTTCTATACAAACAACTACTATTATGTCTATTCTCCATGAAGATCCTGAAATTTGTCACTTCCACCTGACTAAGCTCAACATGCCAAAAGGTTCTGAACTTTAGTTTAAGTAATATCACTTAGATGGCATAAATACTGTATATGTTACTCTTATACTGTAAATAAAAACATATAATTATGTCATGATTACTTTGTTGCCCATAGACAACAGGTACTTTTTTTTTAACATTTAAAAGATATTGCCAGATAAGCTGTCATTTACGTAACAAAACATGGTCTCTAAACCTCACACATTATACTTATATTTTTACACTTTATTTCACATTGTTATACTACAGTACATGGTGTCCAAAAAGTCTCCATACACCTGGGACTTGGCACTTTTAACAATTGGCAAATTTTTTTGCATTACTTTATATTATTTTTCGATTGTGTTTAAGAATATCTTTAAAGAAAGAAAACGGCATTGCAATCATTCTCACGGCTTAACCGGAAAGCAGCCGCAGTGGCTGTATTAATTTCCCCTATGCATGCAGACTTTTGGGACATTCTGTATAGACTACTAAATACTACTGATTTTATATAAAAATAATATATTTCTTTAATGTGCTGTAGGAAAAAAGCTTCAATAGTTTTTTATTTTATTTTATATATATATATATATGATATTGGTTTTTATTTCCTGGTCCCACCTTGCTTTATACTGCCTATACAAATGCACTATCCAATAGAATGTCATTATGAAATCCACTAATCTGCTAATATTCAGATGCTGAGTGAAAACATAACATATGTGACTAATTGATTTCAGATAGTTTTGGACATTTACGGCTAATAGCTGTCTTGTTCTGAATTATAAATGTGTGATATATGTATAATAACAAGACACACCATGTTGACCAGAACGAGTAATCTTATAGCTTATTAGGGACGGAAATCACCAGGTATCATCTGATCAGAGGTGGAAAGTAATGAATTACAGTACATTTACTCGCATTACTGTAATTGAGTAGATTTTTTGTGTATTTCTACTTTTTAAAAGTAGTTTTTAAAATCTGTAATTTTACTTTTACTTAAGTATGTTTTGTTTAAAGTATTGTATTGTACTTCACTACATTTTAAATCATATTCGCTACTGAGTAAAAAATAAATGAATGAAAATGAAAAATATTACAAATAATACAACAGGGAAGGAAAAAAATTGCACCCTGGAAACCACTGCACTGATTGATTGATACATAACAAACGTGGTAAATTCACAAGGACGATGGAGACGGACAAACCAGATGCCAGTGATGCAGACACAGCTGAAAGTGAAATGCCAGCAAATTCTTATGAAGCAAACCCCTGGTCATATTTAAGCGACCACTTTGATTTCAAGCACAACAAAGGGAACAGATTTATTATGCAAGTGTGTTCCATCCCCCATCCCACCCCCGCTGGTAAAAAAAAAAATGTAACTCGGTAACTTTTAATCTGAGTAAATTTTTAATGAGCTACTTTTTACTTTTACTCAAGTAGATTTTTACAAGGGTAACTTTACTTGTACTTCAGTAAAAGTTCACTAAAGTAACAATACTTTTACTTAAGTACAAAATTTTATTACTCTTTCCACCTCTGCGTCTGATATGATATTATTAGGATACCTAGTGTAGGTGCTGATTTGATTTGCATTGCGATTTGTTATCACGTTCCTGTTAGTATCACGATTCTAGCATCATGATGACTTGCAGGATTATCAGATGAAATAATTCATAAAAATTAAAAATGTACTTCAAAAACAGTTATTTTGGAGTCATAAGTTGCCACACAAAAGAATTGCAAAACTGTACGTAATACACAAAAGAATCACAATTTTTCCTATCGCTATAGCCTAGTATTTCACCAAGTTATAATACAATAACAAAGCACTTAAATGGAATTCTAACCATTTTCTTTAATAAAACACAACATACAGTATAATCCATGCAAGAATGTATAACATGTGGATATTATCCCCTAAATAGAATTATCAAGTAATTTAATATAGCATGTGGTGTGATGTTACATGGAATTACTGTAAAAATCCTAACAGAAGTGAAAGTGAAGGTAAAGTTCCAAAGGGGAATTCATGACCCAGAGTTACAGTTGATATGCTTAGGCATGGATGACACAGCTCAATTAACTAGCTATCAGGTTTTATAATTGTCTTCAATATCAATCATTACAGTATATGAGAAACCAGTGCCCTGACGAAGCCCAGCTCAAAGTGTTGTGAGGCACAGTGGCAACATTTGCACCTAGCCTGTACAAATAAAAAACTGATGCACTTTACATGCAAAATCCATTCGTCCATTCAACTTTAAAAAAATATTTATCCTGCTCAGAGTCATGGTGGAATCCTGGGAGTATATATACATAGTATATATAGCTTCCTGTTGGGGACTCAGGTCCATCACAAGCCACAATGTCCATACACACTCATACACACTTAGGGGCAATTTACTGTAGCCATTTAACATTATGGTTCATTTAAACAGTATGGTTTAGGGAGGTGGAAGAATTCTAAACACTAATTCATATTCATGAATGAGGATCAAGTAGAGGAGAAAGAAAGAGATTCACTGATGAAAAACTGAACCAGACAGGAAATACGCTTCAACTACTATTCAGCAGTGACCTTTGACCTCGAGTTGAACTTTGGAGATGAATAATAGGAAATAAACTAGTGCATATGAAGGATTGCGTGTGTGTGGTGTGTACTGTATGTACAGTCAATAAGTGTGTGTGTCTATAAAAAAAATTACAGTAACTGGCTGTGAGTGTGTATGCATGATATACTGTATGTACTGTATGAACAGACCATGAGTTTGTGTGTGTGTGTGTCTATAGATATTGTCTAAACGTGAATGTGTGAACATTTTGTTATGGGGCTACAGGATCTGAGAATGTGTGTGCGTGTGTGCATGTACAGTCCATGAGTGTGTGTGTGTGTGTGTGTGTGTGTGTGTGTGTGTGTACGTGTGTGTGTGTGTGTGTGTGTGCGTGCAGGTCTATAGAAAGGGCATGTGTCTGTGACTGTGTATGTACAGTGTATTTATGAACAGACCCAGAATGTGTGTGCGTGTGTCTAGAGAAATTTGTAAGTGCCCATGTCTATATCCGAACATTGTATGTTTCTTTTTCAAAACTTCTGCATTTCATCCGGGCATGCTGTCGAACAACTCCTGGGCAACATCCTGACTGATGGCAGCCACTTATTTATGACTTTTTATTAAGTATTAATTTATTACTAGTACTGTATTAGTTTATTTCCTATTATTCCTATTATTAATCTACAGAGTTCAGCTAAAGGCCGAAGGTCAATGCTGAGTGATAGTTAATTGAAGCTTATTTCCCATATTTGAAAGCATCAGTCCTGTGTCATGCCAACAGTAAAGTATCCTGAGAACATTCATGTCTGGGGTTGCATCTCAGCCAAGGGAGAGGGCTCACTCGCAATTTTGCCATCCCTCGAGAGCAACTTCTCCCAACCATCCAAGAACTTTTTCCAGCATGATGAAGCACCATTGCCATAAGGCAAGATGAATACTAAATCACAAAATCTTTCGATCACAAAACTTTGGGCCACACATGTACATATGAAGAAATTGATTTTATTACACTGTGTGCATGTCTGTGTGTGTGTGTGTGTGTGTGTGTGTGTGTGTGTGTGTGTGTGTGTGTGTGATTGTTCATAGAAAGTGTATGTGATCATGACTGTGCATGTACAGTATATGTAGGGACAGAGCATGGGTGTGTACGAGTGTGTGTGTGTGTCTCCATTGTTTGCTTTTTATTCCTATTTACACCATGAACTTTAATCAATATAACTGATTAAGTGAATAAGTGACACATATCCCCAATACACAGATGTGTATTACTGTAGGCCTAGAAATAATGATATGTGTGTGTGTGTGTGTGTGTGTGTGTCAGCCATCTTCCATGCTTGCAATCCTATACAACTTCAGCGTGTTCTCAAACGCTTAACCGAGCACAAGCACAGCATGACAAAAAAATAGAAAAAGAAAAGAGAAAAGAAAAAGCATCAGCGCTGAATTAACACCTACAGTGTCTGAGGGTTCGTGTAAGTGTTGATTGATGCAAGAGCAAGTCAAGACAAACAGCAGCTTTAACAGCTTTCCTTTTCTGCCTTTGTGCATTTTCACTCTGCCACACTGGCACGTTTAGACTTGCTGTGCTCCAGAAAGTCTCATGCAGAGACAGCTTCACATGCCTCACTTCTCTTTCTCATCCGTCAGAAGTTTAACTAGAAAAGGGAAGAAAAAAAAAAAAGAACCGTTTCCCACGCAAACGCTTCAGAGCCTATTAAAGATTCAACTCCTGCGAAATAAAAATGTATGACCTATAAATATTAATACAAAGCCTTTGTCATGGAGGAATCCGACTTTTAAATAATTAACAGTGTTTGTGCAAGTTCACGGTGAATAACTACCAGGAAGTTCATTGTTTAGCCAAAAAAAAGGCGGTTTGTTTGATAGCCTTTTTAAAAACTACAGTACAGGTGGTGAAACCTGAACCAGGCCGCGTCTCCATGGAGACGGGTGACGTAGCGAAAACGAGCGCGTGGAAGTAAACACGCGCTCCTTTGATCTGCGCCGTTATTAAAGGATTGGGAGCATATTATTTTAGTTTTAGGTGTATATGCTAAATATTAAATGGCAGGAGGGCAAAAATATATTAATTAAATAAAAAAAAGCCGCGTGTAATGTGACCCGTGTTACCACCGCGGATATTCATCCCGATTGAATAACACGCAGCAGAGCGGCTGAAGCTCCGCCCACAGCCCTAATAAATAACCCGAGAGACAAACTTTCGCTTTAGAAGTTCAGAAGTGGTTCAGACGCTGAGGAGGAACAAAGTGATCAGAATTCAAACATGCGGTTCTGCAGTTTGCTCACTGCGGTCATCTTCGCGCTCCTGCGGGACAGCACTGGTAAATATCTCTGTATAACATCATCATCATAATAATAAAAGCCTTGAGTGGGTTTTATTCTGTTTCAGTATGTTGTGTTTGTTTTTCCACTAATATGTTATTTTCTTGGTATGATGTGAAATCAAAACAGTATCTTAGTGAGCGAGTCTTTCAAAGTTTTCTGTGAAATATTAATAGCTAATATTATGTAAATATCAAAGGAATCAAGTGACTTAAAAATAACAAGGAATTCAGAAAGGACATTTTATTCAGAAAGTTGAAACTCCAGAATTCCTCTTAGTTAACAGGTCGAAATTATAGAGAGCTATTGCACATTGAACATTGTCGTATGTGGGAAACACCGGTTACTGTAGAAATAAAAAACAGAAGAGACTATTTAAATGTCATGGAATCATGTGAGGGAACTACAGTATATTCTGTTCATGACAACAACAACAACAACAAGAAGAACAAGAAGTTCACGTGCAGCTGGGTTTCCCCCCCACGCCTTATCTTACTGCGCCATAACAAAGTGCCAACTTCCTGTTTCTGACCCACAGCTGAACAGGACTGTGCATTTCCATTGAACTAATTCCTTAATTCGAAAGCTATACACTAAAGGCGAAACTGGTATTTACTGTAACAGAATAAACAAACAAACATAAAAGAAATAAACAACTAAATATCAAATAAATAAGTTAGAGATGTTAAAAAAGACTTACAATTTCCACTCAATTTCAAACAAGTGTCTGTTCACTTTGTGTGTGTGTGTGTATATATATATATATATATATATATATATATATATATATCATATTGAGCAGAGAGTACACCTACTACACTGTTCTCTTTTTGTCCTTTTCTCCTTCTCTGTTCACTCACCCTTCAACAACTCCGCCATCTTGTATTCTTGTATATCACACAGGAGTTGAATAGCCGGTTTCACACACAACTGTTTTTTTCATAACTCAAAACCTGCTGGCGCCTGGAGGGCATAACTGGTACAGAGAACATTGTTGATTGTTCAGCCTAATAGTCTCAACAGAACTGACTAAGCTCCTTTAAACTATCTACAGAATCTTCAGCTAGATTCTGGTGATAGTCAGAGTACATGACAACACACGTTACAGATCCAAAGCCTGGAAACCAAGCAAAGATTTTTTTTTATTGAGTCGGAAATATTGTTGTTCAATTTCGTCAATTCTAGTGTAGTTAAGCAAGTTGGAACTTCCTCTGTATGAATTGCAACATGCTACAATGTAGCGACTACAATGTAGTAACTGGGGGTGTAGTTTTGTTTCTGAGCCAGAAAAACAATCTAAACAGTGAGAAAGTTTACTGATATCAATATTTCATGTCAATTCTGGGAATCTTTCAAATGACAAGGTTATTACAGGCCTTACAAAAAATTTTACAGCAATGTAACGTTTAATATTATACCACAGCAACACTATATATATATATATATATATATATATATATATATATATATATATATATATATATTACCGCCTCTGTGTGCAAGGAGTTTGTATGTTCTTTTCGTGCTTGGTGGGTTTCCCCTGGATACTCAAACCAACATGCAGATTATACTAATTGGCATTTCCAAATTGCCCACAGTGTGTGTATACAGTATGTTTGTGTCCTGCGATAGATTGTCTACCGTATACCCCACCTCGTGCCCTTAGTCTTCTAGGATAGCCTCAAGTCCCCCCACGACCCTGTATACAAGATTAAGAGGTGACACTAAACAACAATTGTTAAAACTTTTTTGTGTCAGAGATGAACATTGCTAAATTAGTATGTATTTTTTTTAACTGACTTAAAACAAGTAAAACTATTTATTAGTTATTAGGTTTTCATTTTAGGTGCATATTTGTATACTGTACACGTAATACAGTGATAATAAGAAATTGTAATTTTACAATTGTAATAAAAGAGGCACATATTATATACCGAATAAGATATTTCCATTTTGTTTTAGAAATTACATAACATTTGACTTATTTGCGTAAAAATCCATATATTGATGTGTTGAGCATATAATGCAAGACTCATACATCAAATGACCTGTGTTTACACTTTCTTATTAATACCGTATTACTATATAGTATACAGTATATACAACTCTACAATAAAAACCCAGATATCAGGAAAACTGTAGCCAATTAATAGTTTTAACAGTCCTGTTTTAAGTCAGCTCATTAAAACATAAAATAATTAGAAGCTTTAGGCTCTGAAGTAAATAAGGTCTTAAAACTTGTTGTCCGGAGTATTCCTCGAATGGAGCATCTGTTCTTAGTGTTCAGCAGTAATCCTCCAGCTGTAAACATTGATGGGCTCTGTTTGCCTTGATAGCTGATTTCCATAGAGTTGATGAAATTGCGCAACATACTCATGGCTTCCTACTCCACAATTTAGTGGGAAAAAAATTTCGTATCGATCTACAGTATATATGACTCTATTTATGTATTTCACGTTTTAGCTACATCACTTTAAAACCTGTCGACTCGAATACTCGGTTGATCTCAGGGATTCCCATCAGGCTCATTAATACAGGAACGGTGGCGTACAGTATAAACATTGTCTTCATTTTCAGCAAACCAAAATTAGCCAATTAGTTGTTTTGGAAAAATAGTGGTTGTAGACCAGTGTCATAGTATATAGTTTTTTTTTTGTGTTTAAATTAATTACTACACCTGATTTAAGTTTCTGACCAAGTCAAGTGCAAAATTATTGAATACGGATCATTTATTATGAGTCTGTTGTTGCAGACATCAACTCCCATTGGATCTTTGTTAAAAAAAAAAAACATTTCACTGTCCTGTATTTGTTGAAAGAAGACCATCATTAACCTTTTAATTTGAATTGTCTTGTAGTGTATAGGTGTGTTCATATTTGTGCAATGTGTGTGTGTGTGTGTGTGTGTGTTTTGCAGCGTCCCTGTTCGTGCAGGGTCCTTCAGAAACAATCGTCGAGGGAGACACTGTGACTCTGGAATGTCTTGACTCGGAATCTGAGTTCAACATCAGCACCGTGCACTTTGAAAAACTATCCAGGGTGAGGTCACTTATGCATCTGCGATCAAATATTTGCATCATAGTCCACTATCTCTTGCCTATAGCTTTACTTTATATACTAAAGAAGCACTAAAGGAGGTGGAAAGAGTAGTAAAGCTGGGTTCATTTATAAATCTGAAGAGCTGATAAGGTTGAATATATTTGTTGAGAGCCAGGTCTTTCTTAGGTGACTCGTTATCACGGTGATTAGGTCCCTAATGCGCGATCCGAAATGAGAAAAGGACACACCGGCGGAAATTGGAGGTGTGTTATTTAGGGGAGCTGTTCAAAAGAACCATCAGACAAATGCCAGGGAGACGTGTGTGTGTTTTAGGGGGCTACAGAGAACATTTATCACTTTGTTTAATTAAGACATCACAGCAATTGGTCTTGGGAGGATTCATGGCATCTGGCTCGGCACAGAAACTGTGTACGGTGTCATTGAAACTCAACGTTTATTCATTTCACAGATCTATGCTTAAATCTGTCAAACTGATTAATCTTTTAGGAAAATGATTGAGATATGAAATCTGTGCTACTGTAGGCATTGTTAAGTTTAAAAATGATGCGAGAATCGAGTGTCCGGATCGACACACTCGCCGAAACAGTTTATTCACGGGATAGACAGACTGTTGGAATTTTTAGCCAAATCCTTTGGGTCACGGACTTGTGTAATAAATTTACAAAGGTAGTTAACATATTCCAGGGAGAACAAAGAGAGAGGAAGTTGCATGAATATCCGTCCAGACGAGTGCTATAGGAAGGAAGTATCGGCGTATACATAATGAGGTAGTACTGGAAAGGATTTGACAGGAGAGACAGAGAACAAAGAAACCAAAGCCTGGGAAATTTCACAGTAGTGTCAGATAAACCCTAACAGAGGTTTACAGTAAAAGACCTGTGTAATTAGAAGTGGTGGTTTATGCGTCCGAGTGGCGCAGTGGTAAAGCGCTCGCCCTATCAACCGGAGATCGTGAGTTGGCTTCCCGGGTGATGCTGTAACCTCTCGCAGCTGGAAGTCTAAAGAGAGCTGATTGGCCGAGCCCCCTCAGAGGGGAGGGATGAGAGGTACTTAGTGCTCATTAATCACGGCTCTACAGCCAATAAGGGGCGTCTGTGAGCTCATGCATAGCGCTGTCCTCTGAGTGTGTTACGCCGCCGCCAACAGTGCATGAGCAAGCAGTTCGAAAAGATGTGGTCGGAAGAAACATGTGATAGTCCTAGACCTAGAGTGGTAGTAGTAGCCTTAATGTGGGAGCCCCCTAGTGACGGGGAGGAATTGGACACGATTAAAATTACGGAGAAAATCGGGGAAAAATCAAGAAAGAAAAAAAAAAAGAAGTGGTGGTTTAATGAATCATTTGCGTGTTTGCATGTTATGTGTCGTTCCTGCAGCACAGGCAGACTTGGCATCGGCTGGACTTATACGACTACGGCTATTATTACCGCCGCTGCTTCTGGTACGACGCGGAAGTGAGTAAAGATGACGGACGCCTGCGCCTTATCTTAGCGAGAGTCCAGACCTGGACTGCTGGAACATTCCGCTGCGTGTCTGACAACCTGACTGAGGTGGACAATTCATCACTGCCCTTCAAGCTCACAGTGCACTGTGAGTTCTTTTTCTCTTGTGACATTGAGACTGATATGACATTTATTTGATATAGCAGGGGTGTGTTCGCGCAGGTGCGAATGCAATGCAAATAAGAGGTAGAAATCAGGCTCATGCGACAGTGACTAACACACCATGTTCCCACGTGTAAACACCAGTCACATTTCCATGCATTGTTCAGGGAGATAATTTTATTGTAAATATGACTTCGTCGTCAACTCCACAACCCGACTGCAATTGTCAGGAGCGTACCGTGTAATTTCCAAACATGACATTTGCTGATCTAAGATACCTTGTGGCAATTATAGGTCATGTGACTTATGTTGAAAGTAGTATTTTGAGACTCGGCTGCCTGTAAGAGCTGAGGCTGTGAGAAAATTATTGTTCTTTCACTACGAGAGATGTGGGCTGGTGGACATGCTCTGTCTTTAAACAAGCCGATAATGGTGGCTTATCAGAAAAACGTAGTGGGGTAAATGGAAGGATTAATGGAAATGGGTCAATACACACATATATGAAACAAAAAAACCAAAAAATCCCATTCCATGTGTTATTATGTTGAGCCAAGGCTTGGCAGACTATAATTATTATTTCTATTGATCAGGGCTCCTAGCAGTATGTTATTTACTACTGTATAAAACCAAGCTTTTTCGACTCTGTGTCTGAGAACGAACCTCCATAATGCTGCAGAGGAGCATGATCACGTTACACATGAGGAATCAAAAGCATCCCATATAGCTCTTATGCCAGGGAGTTGATCAATTTAAGAACTGTGACTTCTTTGTTACATTACAGACGCTCTTATCCAGAGCAACTTACATTTTAATTTTATTACACATCTGAGCGTTAAGGGCCTTGCCCAACAGTGGCAACTTGGCAGTTGTGGGGTTTGAACCTGGGATCTTCCGAACCGTAGTCCAATGCCTTAACCACTGAGCTACACCTGGCCTTTGTTGCTACTCTCCCAGTGTTATGCATAAAGCAACATTAAGCTGACCGGGAACTGATTCACTGCCGATTTTTTGACCAAAGATCTTACATTGTATCAGAAATTTTTTTTATTCCATCTAAGGATAAAGAAAAAACACACAATACATTAGTTGCAAAGGAAAATCCTAAACAAGACTAAGCTCTTGATGTTAAATGAGATTAAAGAAAATTCAGTTTTCGTCATCTGAGAAAAGAAGCATGTGTGACGATGATAAAAGAGATTAAAGAAATGTTTATAGAATGTTTTTAGATATGTAAATAATGAGATTAAAGAATGTTAAATGAGATTAAAGAAAATTCAGTTTTCGTCATCTGAGAAAAGAAACATTTGTGACGATGATAAAAGAGATCAAAGAAGTGTTTATAGAATGTTTTTTAGAAATGTCTTTAGAAATGTAAATAATGAGATTAAAGAAAATTCAGTTTTTGTCATCTGAGAAAAGTAACATTCGTCACGAATGTTTCTTTTCTCAGATGACGGAAACAGAATATTCTTTTAACATCATTAGAAAACCTACTTCATACTGTATAATCTGGAATGACGAACACGTTATGCCACATTCTGATGACAGCTGACACTGTACAGTGGCTTTATCTTTTAATCCACTGTCTTGTCCTCCACCAACCCCTTCAGATATTCGCGATGTGACGGTGAACAAGGCCGGAGCGACCTACCTCACCCGGTACCTCCCCCCACAAGACGAGCTGCGTGTTAAAGTAGGGGCCGACGTTGAGCTGGAATGCTCTACCACCGCCTCGGAGACTCCTCAGTACTCTTGGCTCAAAGAGGTAAGAGACAGATTAGGAACGTGTGTGAAATGGTAATGCTGGAACGTGATAAGGAATACGGCACATTACACTCTGTCTGTGAATACTGCAGCAAAAAGAGGCCAGTGAGAGGTTTTGCCTCCTGGTATGAAGTTTTGTAAGACAAGATGCTCAAAAAGACATCGTGGTCACAGTTTTGTAATGGCCTTGTCATCTAGAGAGTAAATAGAAAAACTGCTCTAATGGCACCCCTGGGGTGCTTCTTTATCAAGATTTAAGGATCGTGCTCAACCTCATCAAATATCATGAAATGAATTCTTAAGCATGGCAGCATCTTGACAGCTTAATTTTATTCCAAGTCCATTAAAAATCAATGAAAGGGCACATCATGACAGCAGACCTGCTCAGGATGACATAGTTAACATTATGAGACTCCACGTAGAATGTGACAAGGTCTAAGACGTTTTCAGATTAATCAGGACTTTTAATGGAAATTTTATGAGGAAAAGTGCTCGATCCCTTACCCAGTACCAGAGTCAGGCTTTGTTCAGTGATCTCTGGTTCTTTTTGTAGATTCAGACATGTTTCGATTTGAAGGGACCCTGCTGTGCAAAGTTGAAATGAAGTAACGGCAATGAAGTAGTGTGTGTGTTCTACATGAGTAAAACAGACGGAATGGCAGCGAGGCTAGAATGCATGATTTGAGTGGTATTTCGGGAACATTAACAGATGCATTTTTGAGATCTCTAAGACTTATGTTAACTTAGAGGCCGTCGGTTGGTTGGCTGTTACAGTAAGGCTCCTTATCCAAAGGTTGACGGTTCGAGCCCGAGTTCCACTAGGTTGTTGTTGAGGCCCTTAACCCTGTCTGCTCCAGGGGTGCCGTATAAATACCTGACCCTGCGCTCTGACCCCGGCATACTAACAAAGCTGCGAAAAAATAAAGAATTGCAGTATTGTATATGTGAGGAATAAAGGCTGAACTTAGCTTAAAAAGGAGTATAATATGGTACATTTAAACATACGAGCAAACACGGGCGTTTGTTTTGTGTCAGTGGTTTAGCAGCAGGATTAGCAGATGCAAAGCTGCGATAATGGAAAACGAACTCTTCATTTAGTTTTATTACGCTTTGTTTAACAAGCTTCAAACAGTTTTCGATTTCTTTCTGCCGTACTTTCTGGTCTGTCGCTCTTTTTTTCTCCATCATTACTCTATTTTTAACTACAGTTTAAATCTGTATCTGTGTCACTCTGCAGGGAGAGGACTGGGTGGTTCCCTCATATAAGCTAAAGCTGAAGCAAGTGCGCGAGCAGGACAGCGGGGAATATACCTGCGCGGCTCAGCACCCATCCGTGAGCTCCCTCGTCAAGAAGCGAACCATCAGCCTCACTGTCCTGCCAGGTCAGTCATACCTGTAGGAGGCGCCGCAGAGCTGGTGAAAAGGCCCAGCAGATAACGAACTAACCGGAGTCCAGTATTAATATTTATACCGTACGTGAGAAATATGTTTTGATGCATGACCCCTGATGAGTCACTGAGTGTCTGTACTCGTGTGTTCGCTAAAGGGTTACAGTTACGGTAAACGGTTGGGTAGAGCTCTGGGTGGGTAGAGATCGTGCTTAAGAAGTTAGGTTTGATTTGATTTGGTTTGTGTTTCACAGAGGACGCCGCGTGGTATGAAACGACTTCAGGCCGCATTTATCTCTGCCTGTCCGCAACAATGGCGCTTCTTGTGTTTGCCATCCTGACCACGACGGTCTTCATGTGCCGCCGGTCCAGACAGAACAAGAGCAAGGGCCCGATGTAAGTAGCACTCACCGGTCTGAGAGTATATGTGCACTTTCAACATGAGCCATCTGGGTAATTCAACACGTGAGATTCAAATTTCATATTAAAATTTGTATTCGTCATGTGTACAACCACAGGCAGTATGATTTACAGTGAAATGCTTATACTGTATATGACAGGCTGTGACCTAAAACGAAGAGATAGGATAGAACAGAAAGATTTCACTACAATACACGGAAAATTAGAGTAGAGGAACACAATTAAGGTGGCACAGTGGCGTAGTGGTTGGCACTGTCGCCTTGCACCCGGGCAGGGTTCGATTCTCGCCTCTGTGTCTGTGTGCATGGAGTTTGCATGCTGTCCGCTGGGTACTCCAGCTTCGTCCCAACATCCAAAGACATGCAGATTTGGCTAATTGATGTGCCTACTGTAAACTGCCCATAGTGTGTGAATGTTGACTGGAGGTCTTACCATAGTTACCAACAGGAATAAATACAATGGTCAGCATTGGCCTCCCCGGCACTAGTTGGACTACAGAGGTTCCTGGATGGATGGATGGATGGATGGAATACAATTAAACTAAAGGTTAAAGTTTCCACACAAAAAAAATAATATGTATGGTATGTAATGGTATAAGTTTTTTTATTACACAGAAGTGTACAGTAATTGTGTACTGAGACGTATATAAAAAATAGAAAAACACTTTAGAAGGGGAAAGATATGGCGTGTGAGTATGACAGCAATAATTAAAAAATGAATTATAGAATGAAATGATGTGTGTGTGTCAGTGTGTGTGTGTGTGTGTGTGTATCAGTGTTGTCAAGGTCTTCTCCTAACACTTTTATTTCATGAATTTGTCATTTATCATTTACACTAGTTCATAAAATGCGTTAATCCATCTTAGTGACATTTGTTGAACGCATCTTTACGGTCAACATCTGCTCTCGAGTAACAGGATTAAAAGTAGCAGCATTTTGGCAAAGAATAAGCACATACGCGGTGGTGTAGTGGTTAGAACTGTCGCCTTGCACCTCCAGGGTCTGGGTTCGATTTCCCGGCCAGGCTCGATTCCCGTCTCTGTGTGCATGGAGTTTGCATGTTCTCCCCGTGCTTGGTGGGTTTCCTCCGGGTACTCCGGTTTCCTCCCACAGTCCAAAGATATGCAGGTTAGGCTAATTGGCGTTCCTAAATTGCCCGCAGTGTGTGATTGGGTGTGTGAATGTGCGTATGTGTGTATGTGTGTGTGCTCTGCGATGGATTGGCACCCTGTCCAGGGTGTACTCTGCCTAGTGCCCGAAGTCTCCTGGGATAGGCTCCAGGTCCCCTGCGACCCTGAACACAGGATTAAGCGGTATAGAAAATGAATGAATGAATGAATGAATGAATGAATAAGCACATACGGTACAGTACACATACTGTAATGTGTGAATTGCACAAAGACAATTGGGGCTTTTTTAGTAATTTTTTTGAAAGTTACTAATAATCCTTAGAGGACTATTTGGGTAACACACCTGTTCTTTCAGAGTGACCTTATCAGTTATTATCACAATAGTAACTAATAATGAATCATTAAAAATACAACGAATTCTTCCTGTCCCTTGAGGTATGGACGATGTGACATGATACATAAAGTAGAACATGTGAAAATGTGGAATGTTGCAAAGATGTCATAGAGGACAATACACATACATACTGTAGACATAAAAAAGTCTTTTAAAATAATATTTAACAAAAAAGAAATCAGAAAGTAAGACCAGAACCATCAGTGCATCCCTTTTTCATTTGCAGGATTTGGAAGGTGCCCTTACAGATAGACTTATGTTTTTATCTCATCATACTGTACATCTGAGCAGTTGAGGGTTAAGGGCCTTGCTCAAGGGATTAACTGGGGCAACTTGGTGGTGCTGGGATTTGAACTTGCATCCTTTCAGGCCATAGTCCAAGACCTTAACCACTGAGCTACCCCTGATACACCCGAGCCTTTTTTCCATTCCGTTGTGTTCTTTTAAAACCTTTATTGTTTTTTTTTTTTTTTTTTTTTTTTTAAATAAATGCCTCTCTTTTCTCTGCTTCTAATTTTTATTCTGATCTTTTCTCTTTTCCAGTGATGACCACTCCCAGAAGAAGCCTATCTACAGGAACAGCGTGGAATCTCTGGTTTCCACAACTGGAGACAAACAACCACTGGTCTAATGAGTGACATGGAGAGGGGTGAGAGGAGAGGGGTGGATGAGGCCAGTGAGTGAAGTTGAAGTTTAGGAGAGAAAGAACCTGCCAGATTGGATAAGAGATGGTTTGTTAGTGAAACGCAGGCCGTGAATTGTATTGAAGACAGTAGGAAAAGGGTGTGTGGACTTGATAGGCAGACATGATTGTTTCATGGTAATGGTTCCCATTCAGCAGGTTTGGCAGCAGTACTCCTCGACTAAAGGTGTGCAATTTTCTCTGTATTGATTCACAACCCAACAAAATTGAGATTCACGCCTGTTGTCAAAGACAGGCACTGCGAATACTGGTGTGAGCTTTAAATCTCTGATCTTTCCCGCTAGTCACTCTTCCTGCCTTGAGTTGTAAACAAGTCTCTTTTTCTGGCAGCATCATTTTGTTAGACAATCATTCTGGTGGACACAATATAATACAGTAACTTTAGGTGAAGTGTTTATTCGTGGGCTCTCCATTCTACCTGACAGCACCTTTATTAAATGCAACTGTAAGACTATATGAAAAATATGATAGCACTTTAAATCTTTTACACCGTGTTTGATCATTGCTTTGTACTTTTGAAAGTTACATTAAACATCTTTTAAAATACATTTCAAACTTGTCATTCTTCGTACCGATTTTAAAGCTGTCTATAAATGTCTATTCTGCAAACAAGTGTGGTGCAACGGAAAAACCCGCGCGCTATGATCAGGAGCTAGTCCTGGGCGTCTGTGGGCATCGTCCTTCATGGGAAACAAGGTAGATTGCTCTTTCCTCTCTGCTCTGTGATACAGCAGATTGGAAAACAGCAGCTGATTAGAAAACATCTAGGAAATGTATTTAGGTGTGGATTACGGGAGGTGAAAGGAAAATAGTTTGGTATGAAAAGGAGGGGAAAAAAGGTCATTTTTGTACACTACACTCAGGTCATCCTAGAAACCAATCACCTCACATGTAAGACACCGAACAAATGTCTCAGTGATTTTTCACCAGAAGCCTTTCAGACCCACACAGCCACAAAGCACACTAGGGTTCATATGGTACACTAGATTGAGACACAGCCCAATCAGTCACTTACTGTATTATACACTTACTGTGACACTATTAGTATAAGATGTCATGGTAACAACAAACCACTGCCTTGGTTTCCTTAATTATTCATATATATGACGTAATTGCTCCCTAAATCTAATAACTGGTTGTGCCACCCTTGGCAGCAACAACTGCAACAGCAAGTGTTTGTGATAACTGGCAATGAGTCTCTCACATCTCTGGGGAGGAATTTTGGCCCACTCTTCTATGCAGAATTGTTTTAATTCAGTCACGTTGAAGGGTTTTCAAGCATGAAGAGCCTGTTTAAGGATCTCAATCGAATTTAGGTCTCGACTTTGAGAAGGCCACTCCAAAATGATTTTTTGAGACACACAGACGTGGACTTGCTGGTGTGTTTCGGATCATTGTCCTGCTGCGTTTGAGGTTGAGGCCACGAACCGATGGCTGGACATTCTTCTTTAGGCTTTTCTGGTATTGATGGTTCCATCAATTATGGCAACTCGTCCAGGCTCTGAAGCTGCAAAGCAGCCACAGAACATCATGCTACCACCACCATGTTTGACTATTGATATAATGGTCTTTTTATGAAACAAAAGGTGAGCAATTAATTTTTCACATATAGCCAGACAGGTTTGGACAGCTTTTTTCCCTTGAATATGCATATTCATATACACCCACTAAGTACACCCCACTAATTTCAGCAAACATTTTAGTATATCGTCTCAAAGGACAATACTATAGAAATGAAATTTGGATATGTTTTAGAGAGTGGTCAATGTGCAGCTTGTATAACCAACATACATCCATTATTGTCAAAGTAGCTGGCAACAAAAGTGAGTACACCCTAAGTGATAACAGCTGTACATGTGTAACCATGCAAAGTCACATGATCTATTCATCATGATCATATGTTTGTCAATGGCCGAGTATGTACCCAGACCTGAATCATATTCAGCACCTGAGGGTCATCCCCAAGCGGAAGCTGACGAAGCGCCATGTGTCTAACATCCAGCAGCTCCATGATATCATATAGAGGAGTGGAAGAGGATCCCAGCAACAACATGTGCAGCTCTGGTGGAATCCAGAGGATGTCCAGGAGGATTAAGGCCGTGCTAGATATCGATGGTGCTCGCACAAAATATTGACATTTTAGACAGAGTTTTAACATGTTCACTTAGCATGTACTCATTTTCATTGTCAGTTATTTAGACAATAAAGTCTGCATGTTGAGTTATTGTAAATCAGTACTGCTATACATGCTGCACATTGACTAATTTAAAATATATCCCATTTTAATTTCTATAGTATTGTCCCTTGAAAATGTAGTTGCTGAAATGGTAAGGTGAAGTTATAATAATAATAAATCCCATAAATCCTGTGCTTGGTGGGTTTCCTCCAAGTAGTGCAGTTTCCTACCACAGTCCAAGGACATGCAGATGAGTTTGATTGGTCTTCCCAAATTGCACAAAGTATATGAATGTGTGTGCGCGTATAGAAACCTCAAGGTTGTACCCCGTATCAAGGTTGAACCCCGCCTTGCCCCTTGTCTCTTGGGATAGGTACTGTATATATATGCTTTCATAGAAATGTTCAGGACTTTCACAAAAAAAAATTTTTTTGTGCGAATGCTACTACGAATCATTCCCAGCATCATAAACGAGGTGGAGTACACAGTAATGTGAAGGTTTTCACGGAAATTCCATTACATGCATAATTTCTGTAATTCTCAGGACACCTTTTCATCCTTTAGAACTCACTCAGGCACTGCCAACGCTCTGCTTTTCACTCATCTTTAGTGTTGTCTAATAAGAAGAGGATAATGCCTGTTCACCGTGCCTCAGGAGAACCTTCAACAGTAATAATTTTAGACAGAGCAGGCTAACTATCATCATGAAGAATCGCCAAATCCATAAAAACCTATTCCCCTTTCTTTAGAGTACTACATTATCTGACAGAGAATGAAGACACTCCTGAGACCTCTAAAGATTTAAAATCACCAAAGATATAAGCTCTATGTGTATGTGTTCAGCAAATGATTAGTGTAGGGCTGCCAAATTGCAGTCTTTTAATCAATGCAGGGCACATTTTAGGCTTTCAATCAATTACATCTTCTGCTCTGATCTTAATCAGAGCACGAGCTCAGAGCCTGATGCTATAAACCAAAGCAAAACAAAAAAGGCTGGAAATATCCTAAGGCAAGCTGTGGTTGCCAAACGTGGTAGCAAGGAATTGAATAGCAGCAAGTTAAGACAAAAAAAGAAGGAAAACCTTAACAGGTAAAAATTGTCGCGTGGCAGGTTTCCCTGTTTAAAAAAAAAAAAAAAAAAAAAAGAATTACATTTAAAATGACATAAAAGTCCTATTATCCAAGAGTGCTGCATGACTGGTATCCTACTTAATATTCTACAGATCTTCTGCCTCATTTGGAATTGCCTATATGGCACCCATCCATCTTTAACTATACAGTTCTTATATTACCTCTTATATGACATTAACTGTAGTGAGGTGAAAAAAATTCATTAATGTCCATGATATTATACCTACTAATTTGATTATTACTCTCTACACCGTTTTATGTTCAATTTTATCACCATGCGACTGACCGCGGACTGTCATTAATAATGCAGGAAGCAACTTTTTTTTTTCTTTTTTTTTTTTTTTTAAACAAAGACCCCCTTTTTTTAAAGACTCACATCACAAAGCAAAACTGGGAAAGTATTATTGAGTTGATTTTTCATGTTCTTGGTTATAAATGGGGTGGTGGTGGTGTGGAGTTCAATAGGCCTATGTCTTAAATCCCTGCTGCACCGTATTACACTCTCTATCCATCCATGCAGATTTCCATCCATCCATCTAGGAACCTCTGTAGTCCGACTAGAGATCATGGTCAACGTTCACACACACATTAGCAGTGTCAGTATGGGCATTTTGGGAATGGCAATTAGCCTAATCTGCATGACTTTGGAAGGAAAACTGGAGCCCCCGGAGCAAACCGGCTAAGCATAGGGGGAACGTGCAAACCCCATGCACACAGACCCGGAGGCAGGAATCGATCCTGGACCATGGAGGTGCAAGGCGACAATGCCTTGGTTTCACTCTACGTAGAAGACGGTTCTGGCCTCGACTGGTGCTGACAGCTGTTTCTCTGAGGACTTGACAGTTCAGTAGTTCAGGACTGGAATTTCCTACAAGTCTACCTGAGTCTCCAATAACTACCAGGACTTCATATTAACATCAATTAACATCAACTATTATAGCTGAACTGGCTGCCACCTAACACACAGTATAAATGCAGATCATTTCCTGCTATCTGTTTCACCCAGATGAGGATGGGTTCCCTGTTGAGTCTGGTTCCTCTCAAGGTTTCTTCCTATTACCATCTCAGGGAGTTTTTCCTTGCCACTGTCGCATTGGACTATCTGACCATTCTGATTCATACACATTCACATTCCATACAAACTTCAATAATTCTTTTCATGGTGTAAAGCTTAAATGACAATTGTTAAAAGCGCTATACAAATCAAATTGAATTGAATTAACCACTAAACACTTATTTGTAATGGAGAAAAAAACTACCCTTTCTAACCATTTATTAGGAACTTGGAAAATTTTCTGTGCTGGTTGTAGACTCAGATTCCTCTTAATGGCAGACAGCCATGGATCTTGACATGTGCTTCTGCTGCTGAAACCAATCCGGTTTAAGGTTATGCTTTCTGAGATGCATTTCCTCTCACCGTGGCAGTAAACAGTGATTATTCGCATTACTTTCATGTCAGCTCAAAGCAGTCAGCACGTTCTCCTCTGACCTGCCTGCAGAACTGATGCTTATCTGAAAGCGTTTTTTTTGGGGTGGGGATTTGTCTGTGAAATCCCAGCAGACTGTCGTGGCAGACCATCAGAATTTTCCAGACTATTTAAACCAGTCTGTCTGACACTGGCATTGTCAGTGTGACTGAGATCAGCTTTTCCCCCTCTCATTCTGATGGCTGATGTGAACTTAAACTGAACTTTAACTGACGCCCTGAAGCTCTTGTCCTGTATCTGCATGATGTTATGCATCGTGCCACAGCCACATGACTGGCTCGTTGGATAACTGCAGTAACAAGCAGGTGTACAGGGGTTTCTTTTATGGTGGCCAGTGAGTGCATTTTTGTACAGCAATCACTTAAATCTAAAATTTCAGTAGTTCTGCAGCTGGTCACCCCTGTGACATTTAAAAGCTACTGTAGGAAGGTATAGGCAAATACTGTGCGAGCAAAAAGGATTTGCTCATATGAGAGAAATCTTTTTATGCATTTTCAATGTTGAGTTAGCTTGAACAAAGCGTATAGATCAGATATTATTTCACATGCCTTTGAAGTGTCTTTAAAGCTGACACATCACCTCCAAGGTTATGCCCCGTCATAGGAATGACATTATACTGTAGGATGCTGAGTTTGTGGTTTGTCTGCTATATTAATGGGCCTGTTCTAATGTGTTAACATTTCTGTATTAACAACATACCTAGGGACTTGTTCCATATAAAGGGATACAAATTGCTGACAAGGAGATGTTGTTGATGTTTTTAATCATTTTACAATTGGTCTCCAGTGTCATCACAAGTGTTTTCACACTATGGTCAGAGGCACCGGTCCGAGTACACTTGACTGCAAAGTCTGATAGGTTTGCGTAATATGAACACTCTGTACTGTGTCCTAGATCTTAGAGGTAAAGAGCTGCAACTTCTACAGAATGAAAGATTTGGCTCTGAGAATTACTCATAATCTGTTTATAGTGGGCTAAATCAGCTACGTCTAGTTATACAGATTAAATAATATGGTGGTTTAGTGGTTGGCACTGTCGCCTTGCACCTCCAGGGCCCAGTCCAGGGTTCGATTCCCACCTCGGGTGTGCCCTCGAGTGTTCCAAAAAAGAGTTTTGCAGTTTTAATGCAGATTAGGCTACTTGGCGATGTCAATGGTGCCAATCCATTGCAATCCAGCAATGGACTGGCACCCTGTCCACCTGCTGTCCACCTCATGTCCTAAGTCTCCTGGGATAGGCTCCTGTATACAGGATAAAGACATACTGTATAGACAATGAGTGAGTGAGATTAAATTAAAGAAATGTGAACAAATGTTTTACTGTGACAGACTGCAAAGTCACTAAAGATACAATTTTTTAATTGGGCAGCGACCTCATTTCCCCTCTTGTCTTTTCCAACCACTTACCACTCAGTATCACCAGTATACTAATCACCGGCCTAATCATCTGTCATCATCTGCACCTGTTTCTCACTGGTTCATACCATGAGTTAGATGTTTCTTTCTTTCTTTCTTTCTTTTTCATTCATTTTCTGTACCGCTTTATCCTTATATACAGGGTCGCGGGGGCCTGGAGCCTATCCCAGGAAACTTAGGGCACAAGGCGGGGTACACCCTGGACAGGGTGCCAATCCATTGCAGGGCACACACACATACTCACATACTGTACACACACTCATTCACACACTACGGGCAATTTGGAATGTCAATTAACCTAATCTGCATGTCTTTGGACTGTGGGAGGAAACCGGAGTACCCGGAGGAAACCCACCAAGCACGGGGAGAACATGCAAACTCCATGCACACAGAGACGGGAATCGAACCTGGCCGGGGAATCGATCCCAGACCCTGGCGGTGCAAGGCGACAGTGCTAACCACTACACCACCGTGCCGCCTTTCTTTCTTTTTTTTTTCTTTTTTTTAAAATGTTTTGAATAATTCATAGGTCACTGTGTGGCTTCACATATGAAAAACATCTGGTCAGGTACAGGGACTGGACAGAAAATGAGAGACAAAACGTCTCATTGGAAGCAAAATATGAAGAACTAAGCGGTGGGTCAAGATTTTTGAACAGTCCTGTATCTACTGTATACTGTATGCTCTGCTCCTTCTATACTTTTTGTCTACTTTGTCCAGATACAGTACATCCGTTCTATGACAGTCAAATGCGGAGAGCATAACAGCACTCATGTTTAACCTTTTATTCATCACCCATCCGTATTCGTCCAAGTCACAAAATAGGTAACAAGAGAAAATCTGTTGTTGGGAAATATTGCACAGTTTAGGCTCAGCATTACACTTTGAATAAAACCCCCTAATGAAAAACTGGCATGACAAATGTACCCACTCGGGCAAGGCTTTATAGAGCCGTTCAATTACGCTTTTTTTATGACTCGCAATAAAAAGAGATTGCATACCATACAGCCTTCACTGTCACAAGGTGACCAATCCCGAAATAATTCGATGGGGTCATACTGTTTATTTATTCCTCCAACATTTCATACACATAGGGGAAATGTTTTGTTGCTGGTATCTTAATTAACATGTAAGTGAAAGCATTTCGGCACAAAACACCCTGCATGCTATTGAAACAAGAAAACGTTTCCTGTGCACTACCTTGTTATCCATGAAAGCGCTTTATTGCAGCCGAGCGTAGCCACTGGCAGTTTGAATCAGCATAGTTTTATGAAGACACCTGAGAAAGTCTTCCACAACAATACATTGTCAGGATGCATTCACAAGGAGAAATATAGTGTTATTTTTACAACAATGCCAAATATGACGCCTAAACAGAGCAAGCTTGCAAAAAGCTGATATCTTTCTACTGGAAAAAACAAAACAAAAAAAACAATCTCAACTTGACAATTTCTTCATAACTAAAGTTGTCATGTCTCTGTTTGGAGAAATGCACAAAGGAGTTGACTTTAATAACAAATTGCCTTCTTCATACCCAGCTGTCCCAGTGAGTGAGCGAGCGAGTGTTCTTGTGTGCTCAGAATTTGTGTGTGTGTAAACAAAAGACTTTCTCTTCCTAATTTGCAAACATTGGTTCAGATTAGCTGCTCCCTCCAGTTGAGAACTGATGTGCGTCCCCACTCGTCCTCTTAGCTCAATGAATGAGCTCGGCGTAATGCCTGCAAGATGAAGATGGAAATAAGAAAAAGTTCGAAACTCGAGAATTCATTCAGACTGCAAAGTTTCACTAATGCTCCCTGCGGTGATATTAGATAGAACCCTGTAGTTACTGTATAAGTACTCTCAATGTCCTGGAGAGACGTTACCGTGGTAGATATAGCAATTCTGTACAATCCAATATTCAACGACTACGCAGTCGTACAACCTTAATAACCCTCGACAAACACATCTAATAAACAGACACACAAATAAAACATGACAGGGTGTTCTAATAACACAACGTCCCAAAGTGCATGTACTACAGTAATTTGTCAACATTAAAAATATTTATTTATATCGTACATTTGATCTGTTTATAGTTGTTAGTCAGTTTTTCTTCCTTTTTATGGTAATAAGACAAAGAATGCCGTTTGTCGAACTAATAGTTCGTCTGTAAAAAGGGTTTTAAGACAGATAGTTTGTTTGTGTTTCTTTTATATTCATATCAAATCCATTTATTTTAGACCTACTCCATGTGGACATAAACACGTATGTGGACACATTGTACATACATACTGTCTCTCTGTCGAGCTATACATGTGGCTCCTGAGCAGCCAGTGATCCAGACCCCCTCTGCCCTCTCGAGCTGTCTGACTCGACCTGGTGTCCCGCTTCTGGTTGGAGATCTCGGAGCATGAATGCCCCGTGTAGTCTGGGGGCAGTTCCACTTTTCCACGTAGACGGTCCTGGCCCTCGGCTGATGCTGATCAGTGTTCTTGGAGGACTCGTGATTGCTTTCGCTTGATAGTTCAGGACTGTAGTTTCCTACAGTCTACCTGAGCATCCAATAATGAACTGGACTCCACCATGTCGC